>JAILYB010000104.1:1450997-2901994 GCA_021437785.1 Rhodomyrtus psidioides | reverse complement strand
ATTGCAACATGTATAGTATTAAATTTTCATCCCAACATGTATAGTATTAAATTACAAAGGTTATTATATAGTCTTAAACAATCTGATCGCATGTAGTACAACCGATTAAGTGATTACCTCTTGAAACAGGGATATGTAAATAATGTAATATAGTCTTAAACAATCTGATCGCATGTAGTACAACCGATTAAGTGATTACCTCTTGAAACAGGGATATGTAAATAAAGCAATATGTTCTTGTGTATTCATAAAAATGTCACCAAATGGCTTTGCATCATATCTGTATATGTTGATGACCTGAATATAAGTGGAACTCCAAAAGAGCTCGAAGAAGCTCGTTCCTGCTTGAAAAAAGGAATTTAAAATGAAAGATTTGGGTCAAATCAAGTATTGTCTCGACCTATAAATTGAGCACCTCCTAGAAGGAGTTTTATTGCACCAGTCTAATTATACAAAAAGGATATTTGAGACATTTTATATGGATAAATCTCATCCTCTCAGCACACCAATGTTGGTCCGTTCGCTTGAAGTGGACAAAGATCCATTTGGACCTAAAGAGGAAAACAAGGATAGGTTAGGACTTGAAATACCTTATCTTAGTGCCATAAGAGTAGGGGTGTCCATACCGAACAAGGTACCCGACCCGAGACAAGACCCGACCCGACCCGACCCAAAAATTTGCACATATTCTTGTTCGGGTCTTAACTTGTTTGGGTATTATGTGCTAGTCTTGTTTTCGTGTTCGGGTATTGCCTATTATTATTGTTTCCTTGTTTGGGCTCGGGCCTAAGCCCAATCTGTGAAACAAGCCCAGAAACCATACCTGTCAAGAAGACTGATATGCGATGCTAAACCCTAAGCTGCCGTTCTCTCGCTTTCGCCTCCCTCTCTCGTGCTCGACGGTCTCACCTCCCTCATCGCCTCTCCGACGCCTGTCGCGGCCATCGCCTACTGAGTACTCTCCAATATCTTGAGAGCCTCTTGGTCCTCTCCGTTCTCGAGTTTCGACTACAAACTCTTCCTCATTGCGTCGTCTGATTATGTTTCGACGGAGAGATGAATTTTCCTTAGGCTTGGGAGGGGGGAAGAGAGAATCGAATTCATCGCACTTGAGATTTGGAAGAGCGCGAGGAAGAAGGTTTGCTTTTGACTTCTATTTTGGGTTTTTCGCTTCTACTGTAATTTCTCATCCGGGTTGATCTCTTTCTAAGGTCGAGGAAGCAGTGATCTGTAGGGATCATGAATTCAATCAATCTAATAAGAAGAATCTGAGGTGCATATGATTCGGGTATGTCTGTCCTCCCTTTACATTGACTGAAACTAAATGTGCTTTGGAAGTAAGTCTCTGTGTGTGTGTGGTTTATTTTTATTTTTTTTCCTTCTCCTCTCACTACTCTGCTTTTGCATCCACTGTTTTTCATCCCCTTCTTGTTTCTTTGAAGATGGATTTTGAGCGTGCTTCAATGAAGCAACTCTTGTGCCAAGGATGATTTCTCTCGGTTAGGACTTGAAAGAATTTGGACTGCTGTAGAATTAAAAGTTTGGCGCTGAGGATGACTTCGGTACACAAGCGTTCATATAGGTAACCAGTCATTTAGTCTTTCTTCTCTTTCCAATTTGTAGTCTGTTGGACTATTCCTGTGCTGGTTTTTCTTATGTTGGTTGGTGGGTTTCATCAACTGAATTATCTTCTGAGATAGCTTAATATGGAAATGAGAAGTTTGGTCTTGTCGAAGTGCTCTGTACCACCCGACGATGGTGAAATCAAGAATGATGATAAAACACTTGCCTTCAAGAAGATTAAGGACTATTTGGATCGGCAGCAGCATGTTTAGTGATGTCTTAGCTTTCTGCTTTAGCTTCCTTCAGTCTACGAGTATTAATTCTTTGGGTTTTTTATGCTCTGAAATGACAGCTTTCCTGGCAAGAAAAGAGACGAGGAAGATAATAGGGAACATATATTGTGAACTGATTTGGGTCTGTGAAAGAGCATCTTTTCATGTGTTGCGAACTGGCCACAGTTTTTGTTGTGATATTACACACGTCTTGAGAGATGAACTGTGATCCAACTACTGCAATTGTTTGTTGTCGCGAGACTGTGCATTTCATCTTTAATTGCACGTCGTCCCGTGATCATTTCATTTCAAACCGAATTTTCTACGAAAATCACATTCTGTTAAGATAAATTAAATTCCTACTTATCACGAGTATACCCTTTTCAGCTTGTTCCCTGTGATGTGATATGCTCAATATTTTGTGTCTTAACAGAATGTAAAAGACTTTAATACAGAATTTGGGGACTCAGCAATAACATATTGTCGCGACCCGTCCGAAAGGCGGACGCGGCTAATGGATTACCGATCACGGGTCTTGGATCGGCGCGAGCCCTCCCAGGCCCATACCAAATCGCGGCGGGAGTATTTTTTTGGGGGATTCGACGATAAGAGTCGATCGCTTTTGACCTTCAGTGTGGTCGTGGTGGCATGTGCAACTTGTGCATGCATTTGGAGTCGCCACCGGTCTTTCTTGGAGGGTAGACCGGAAACCTTACTGACCGATTGGGAGAGATCGATCAGTTCTGCGGAACCAGAGATTTTGGGTTCGGGGACTTGGTTACGCTGGTGTCATTACCAACGCCCTTTCGGTACCTAACGCGAGTGATTTTCCTAGCTAAGAGTTCATGCAGGCGCAATTTTAGGTGAGGTAGGTTTGATTCAAGGTTTCATGCAGATTGGAAGACTATTCCTATCAATCACAATCAATTTAAATGAAAGCGCAATCAAGTGCATAAATAAATCACATCAATGCACGTCAATTCACATCACATGGCCTCCTAGTATAGCCATAAGGGCTTAGGGAAGGCGTGATTTAGGACCGAGGTAAAATGGGAAGATTTGGAGGCGATTTAGCCCGAAGGGCAAAATCGTCAATTTTTGGAAGACGATTCGACCAAAGGGTGAAATCGTCATTTTTAAGGATGATCGGGTTCAAAATACCCAGGATGAGCCTTGGCCAATTGATTGTGGCCATTTCCTATTTTTGGGGATTTTCTTGGGTTTTTTTTTAGAATTTTTTTGGAAGACGGTTTGCCGGAAGGGCAAAACCGTCATTTTTGGAAAGATCGGGGGGTCAAAAGACCCGAAACCGGTCGTGACCAGTTGAATGTAGCCATTTCCTATTTTCTGGAATTTTTTAGAATTTTTCTGAATTTTTCGAATTTTTTTGAATTTTTTTATGATTTTCTATTTTTTTATTGATTTTTGAATTTTTTATTATTATTTATTATTTTCTGATTTTTTTATTTAAAATTATTCTTCGGGCCGGGTCAGACCCGGTCCGCGCCTCGCGGGCGCCCGGCCCAAACCCACGGCCGAAACCGGCCCTAGCAAAAACGACGCCGTTTCTGGTTTTTTTTATTTTATTTAATATTCTTCGAAGGCCGGGATCGCGACACGTGGCATAACCACGACTGTCCGATCCCGGTTTTATTAAAACCGAGCGGCCCCCGCATGCTGACGTGGCGGCCTACGTGGCACGCCACGTCAGCTGCTTTGACCGCTGACCGGCCAGGGGACGCCGGAGAAGACGCCGGAATAGTAACTATTCCGGCCTCCTCGCCGGAAATGTCGCCGGAGGCCCAAACCGGGGCCAAAACTCCCAAATTTTCACTCTTTATTTAGCACTCGACCCCCCTGCAAACCCAGAATCAACGAAAGACGGCCAGAAAAGTCAAGAACACGTCGGAAACCGACGAATTGAGCCTTCCCGAACCCGACTCCGGCGAGGTGACTTGTTGAAAATTTTTTTGTTCGACCTCAATTCCAGACCTTCACGAAGCACCTAAGTAATATGAAGGACCTTACCTGAGTTCCTTTGGGGACCGATGACCACCATTAAAGCCGGACGAAGCTCCGTGGCCGGGCACACTTCGGGGAGCTCCGGCCGTGATTCCAACTCGGTTTTGATACAAAATAAAAGGGTAGCCAGGCGGAAGGAACAATTATGGTGCGATTTTAAGTACGAAAACACGAAGTAGACGTGTCCACAGTTCGCAACTCGGATCAACCTAACAAGTTCACTGTAGAAAATTCATCGAACAAGTGGCGCGCATACTCAGAATCATGATAAAACAATCTCGTCGAAGCTCAACAGGGGATTCCGAGCTAAACCAATTATTCGATCATCGTTTACGCATCATCAGGATCAACGGGTACTATCGAGTGTGGTCCGACTCGATCGGAATCGAGCCGGACCAACATACTCTGTCCGCGAGAGCAAAAAACAGGGGCAAAACAGGGGTGGGCTACTGACCTGGCTTCGCCGGCGACGACGGCGGCTCGAGGTGGTCCAATCGTCTTCAGCCCAGCTTCCTCGAGTTTTTGCCTCCCTCGCCAACTATCCCGCTCCCGGATTCTCTCTGCCCTCTTTTCTCGGCCGACTCTCTCTTTCCCCTCTTTTTTTTTAAAAAAAGCCGAGTCTGCCTTTTGCCGTGGCCGACCAGCCCTTTGCGGCCGTCCACCACTTTGCACGTTCTCATTTTTTTTAACCAACCGGCCCCAGCTTTCGTTTTTTCTATCGCCGGTGAGGTCCCCTGCTTTTTTTAGCTTTCGGCCGGTGGGTCTGCAACTAAGTTGCAGACCCGGTCGGACCGGGTCGGGTCGGGCCTGACCCGACCGGCCCGGTTCGACCAATTTCGCCCAATTGGGTCCCAAATCGACCCATTTTCATAAAATTGATGGCAAAATCGGACTCCTTGACATGTTTTCTATCAAATTGGGGTATTTTCTTGAATCAATTGGTTGAAATTTAATGAAAACCCCAAATTACCCTTAGGATCCGAAATTGATTTCTGCTTAATCGAGGGCCCAAAAGACCGAATTAGCCAAAATGGAGGTCACCAATGGATTCATCATGATGAAAAACATAGGGTAGAGGTGTTTAATTGCAATGGGTATGCCCGCATGAAATTTAATTTCAAAAATTGTGAAACCGGGGACTAAATTGAAAGATTTTTATGCAATTAAGCCCTTTTGGTTAAAATTGATCAAATTGGAGGGCCTACTGACCTAATTGCACTTCAAGACTTTAGAATCCAATGTCATAGCTTATAAAAAGTGGAAATTGAAAATTAAAAGACTTGAAAAGGAATTTTTGGGCTCGGTTCGGGTTTATGTTTGTTAAGGAACATAGTGACCCAAGCCTAATTTTTGAGATTTAAAGTGACACACTTGAAGAGGAAATTAAAACAAAATTATTGAATATTTTTGTGTATTTTTCTGACCACTAACGGTATTTTCCTGATTTTTTGGGTATTTTTATAATTAAATAAATTCGAAAAATATTATAAAATACCAAAAAATAATTTTTGTTCAAAATTGGTCCCCGAGGCTAGGCCAAGGCTTCCAAAGTTGATTTTGTGATTTTATGACCTTTTTTATATTTTTAATTAATTTTAAAGAATAAAATCATAATAATAAATGGTCAAAAATCAGGTGTCAACAGCTGCCCCTCTTTGAGAGGAATCTCGTTAGAGGTTTCTCTCAAAGATAAGGTGGCACCTGATTCGTAACCGACTCGACTGGGGAAAAGAAATGCTATGACATCGGACCCTTAAGTCTTTTGATGAATGCTCAAATTAATCACCGGTTTATTCTTGCAATTCGAACATGGGCCGGAGTGAGAGAGACTTACCTGAAGCTCACCTGTCGGACGATGCCGGTTGCGAAGACTTTCAAGAAGATGCCTAGGACTCGTTCAGAAAATCCTAGGGAGATTAAGCTCTGACCTGTATGGTAGGTCATACCATGATGGGATTCCTAACCGGTAGGAACCAAAGGAAGGTGCATCCCACGCTTTGGGATTTGCCAAGGATTTTGATCCGTATGGTGGATCGGACCTTTGTGTTGATCCTTACGGCGATATTTACCAATGAATTGACCCTTATGGCGGTTTCTACCATGGTTTGACCCTTCAGGCGGTATCTACCATTGATTTGACCCTTCAGGCGGTATCTACCATTGATTTGACCCTTCAGGCGGTATCTACCTTTGATTTGACCCTTCTGGCGGTATCTAACTTGGTTTGACCCTTCAGGCGGTATCTACCATTGATTTGACCCTTCAGGCGGTATCTACCTTTGATTTGACCCTTCAGGCGGTATCTACCTTGGTTTGACCCTTCAGGCGGTATCTACCATTGATTTGAAAAGGGGTCTCATGACGAGGGTTCTCCACGTCCGGTGAGACTGCCTAAATTTTGGAAAGGGGTCCTGAGACGAGGGTTCTCCACGTCATGCTAGGACTGTTTGATATTTTGAAAAGGGGTCTCATGACGAGGGTCCTCCACGTCCGATGAGACTGTTTGATATTTTGAAAATGGGTCCTGAGACGAGGGTCCTCCACGTCTGATAGGACTTTTCTTTTAAAAGGGTTTTTCTTCCCCTCTTTTTTAGAGATCCCGAAGTTTGTCGGGAATTCAGTTTTTGAAGCTGTGAAGATTTCATTTTGACAAAGCTTCACTTGAGTCTGTTGAGGCGACATTCTGGGAGCTGGGTTCTCCAGGTATCCTGCAGAAGTTTGAGCCTGAAAGATTTTTCTTCACCAAGAAAACGTTAGTAATCTTTGGGAAGACCACGGCTGTCCATTTTGACAAAACCGTATGATTTAAGTTTTAATCATGAAATGTGCATTTTGATGCTGGAGGTTATCCAAAGCATTCTTGCAACATGCAAATGCGATCACAAATCCCTTTCACGGAAAATCTGGATCAACAGTTTGAAAATTCCAAAAAGAGTTTGTTCAAAACATCAATTGGAATATTTCTCGACAATGAGGTCTTCTCACCTGTTTTGCGATCGTGGTTTTTTATAGGGGATGCACTCGATTCCCTACTAACCTGTGCCTAGGTTTTAGGCTCATTCGCAGCGCATACATTTTGATCGGTCGGGAGGTCTTCCACGGGACCGTAATGTTGGGCTTGGATATTGATTTTCAAGGGGGACCCGCTTTGGAGTCGAGGCCATTGAATGAAATTCTTCACCATCTGCTCCGGGTTTACAAGTCAAGAACCCTGCAAAATGAGAAAGAAATAGTCTTGCTCGTACTTCTTCGAGCTAAGCAATATGTTAACCCAAGTGTCTTAGTCAGAGAAGACTGTTTCAGGGTTATGATGTTGGTAGGATTGGGGACCGAAAAAGGCTTATTTTTTTGGCCCAGAATTTATGAGGGGATTGACATTGGTGATCATTGCAAACTTGTCACACGTCTTTTCCATTCTGCATCTTCAATTTTTGAGGCATGCAACCGCTTTTGACAACTCCGTCTGCGTCTTTTTTTTTCTTTTTTTTTTCACGCCTGACATCATTTGGAGGAGTAGTCTTTTTGATCTGACTCCATTAGGGGTTTTTCCCTCTTCCCAACTAGGCTTTATTGGGGATCAATCAAACAGTTTTCACGAGCATCAGCCTTGCTTTTACCAGGCACTTTGCTTTTTCTTGATGCTGGGGATTTTTTCTTTGTTGAAATCCCGCCTTTTCTTTTCCTTTGGAACTACGATGTTCAGAAAATTGTGCTAGATATACAACTTGAATCATAGCACATTTAAACGCCGATATGAGATTTTTCTATAAATCCCATCCCTTGATTTCTTCCGTTCTTGGAGTGATGCAGTTTCCATCTTGAAACATCCCATGATCACCAACAGGGGTTTATGAAATGAATTTGCAGGCTCAACTTGGCTGTGCAAAGGATATGGTGTGTGGGATAGAGAAATGAATGCTTCTCGTCATCCTATGGCACTTGGATTACCATATAAACAACACACAAAGATTGATGTTAGTCCGAGCAAGAAAATTTCTAACCATTTTCTCCTGATACCGCTGGACTCACCTCCATTTTGCCCCGATGTGGGGTGGTTCTTGACAGGGTTAAGAATGAAAACCGTCGTTCAAAGGGTTTATCAACGGTCACCTGTAGTGTTTGAGGGATATGAAACGAATGCCTCCGTCATCCCAACCCATGTAATCGTTGCGAATAATCCCTACTTCCGTAGGTCCAGATTTTGCTATCTGATCCGCTCCACTTCTCTCCAGTGTGTGTAGGACGTGTTTGGACTAGGCTTTGCCTCTTTTCTTTTGAGAAAACGTCCTTTTAAAAGTTTTGAACTTTTGATTGGAAAAAATCTCTTTCATTTTCTCCAAAAATTTTACCCGTCAAGGGGATTTTATGATGCACCATGCATGTTCTTATTCATGTTCAGATAACCTCCTGTTTTAAGACATGAATGCCAATGAAGTTTGAATTCTATGTCTTTTCTAGACATTAGATTCTGAAAGCTTTTCTTTTTCTCTCTGTTTTTTATTTAACATCTTCAATGGATTGGGGAAAGGGATACTTACCTGTCCCCCGCGGCTGGAGATCCTGAAAATGCGGAAGAAACATGTTATTGTACGTTCAC
Organism: Rhodomyrtus psidioides; assembly: GCA_021437785.1. Lineage (NCBI taxonomy): Eukaryota > Viridiplantae > Streptophyta > Magnoliopsida > Myrtales > Myrtaceae > Rhodomyrtus > Rhodomyrtus psidioides. The sequence continues at coordinate 2,893,540 of JAILYB010000104.1, read as the reverse complement.
GAGTTTTTCAAAAAATTAGAACGATACAATTTACCATTGGTCATGTATTCTAACGGGTAATACATGGGATGTGAAAACCTGTTCGTTTGTAAGGCGATTCCCCTGTCAAGGATAAATAACGAGTATCAATTCATATTCTCAAATTCAAGACAAATTGGAACGATACAACTTTACTCTTGGTTCTCATCCCGTTCTGATATTCCGTATTGATATGAACAACATCTATCAAATCCGCCTATCCATTCTTGGAGTGTTTGCAACATCAATGGTTCATCTGCCCCCAGTTAGGCAACGTCTGTTCTGTTATTCGAACAAATGGCTCCTTGAGTGATTTATCCACGTTTATCACCTGAGAAGGGAAAGAAATGAGACATTACTTCGGTATTCGATTGAAGATCGTTTAAGAACGATACATCGTTTTACCAAATAGGTGGCTTCGCGGCCAAACGTATTTCGTATTGAAGGGGTAGATCCCATTATACTCCGCGGGTGATAGTCATTGTTCGGGGAACTTGCTCCACGGATTAAGCGATTAATCCACGGCCCTCGGCTTGAAGATGCTCAAAGGGTGATGTTGACACTCACGCGCAATTAGTTCTAGACATTAATGAAAGATGTTCCCGTGGGAACCTTACAGTGCGATCAACAACATATTCAATAGGAGTGTTCCACCCCTTTCGTCTAAGCATTTTTCATCGAGTAACCATGCCTTGCATCAGACGTTTGGTCACCTGCCTTGCGTCACCACTGCGATGGCCCTCCGGCTCCAAATTGATCGAGCCAAAGATTGAACTCATCGCCAAGGAAATTGCTCGGGTCTTCGAGCCATTGATGTTCAAGTTGGGTATCAACGATTGTTGGGGGCAGATTTCTTTCATTGCCTTCGTTGTGAGGGATTGGAGTCTTTGAGCTGGAACCTTCATCATTGCCTTGTTGGGGTTTAGACATACATTCCTGAAGAGTATTGATCCAAGTGTCCAGCTCCTCATCAAGGAAATCACCTGTTCTTTCTAGCCCTTGGTGCCCAGATTGGGTGTCGTCGACTGCAGGCGAAGGATTCCTCTCTTTGCTCTTGCCGTGAGCAATTTGACCCCTCGAATTGGAACTTCCTCCAATGACCGGCAGGTTCATATGTGCACTCTCTACCAATGCCAGATCCGCTTCAGGGACAGCATTAATGACTGATTCGCGCTCAAACTGAGGAATCTCTATGTGCTGGAACTGTGGCATATACTCTTGAGGAGTATTGTGATAGCTCGGCGGAGCATTCTGATTTGGGTCAGAGGAGTCGCTGACACGGCCGCCGGTCCCGTCATTGCTGAAACACGGTTGGGTGCTCTTGGCTCTCCAATCATCATGGTTGTAACTCTGCCCAGCACTTGAGCTCCAACTGGCTTTATGATGGTTTAACGCTATCCTTCCATCCCTTAGCAATCTCCTATAGTACTTGAGGTGAGACTCAACGTTAATTCTAGAGAGCCCCGGCACATTCATAATCTCGAGTAAGCGTAGTGGGCTAGCTGAATCAACTCCCAGCTCTCGAATTGCATCAACAAATTTGGAGTGAAGTTCATAGGTCCAGTAAAACCTTGTTCTCTTATCACCCAAAATATCGTCAATACTTCGGTAGCTATTCTCTACGGGATCTAGTCGTTTCAAAAGTTGTCCAGGGAGGGACTCACCGACTTTGGATTGGCTGGCTGCGACAGTGAGTTCGTCATTGAGAGAACTCCCCCTGTGATGATTCATATCACATTTCTCAGAGGATGTTGGTGTTGATCCTATGGTGTTGACTTGCTCATGCAGATCTCCGGCGGTATCTGGCTGTGTCGGAAAATGCTGTGGAGAATACGATAACAGCCGAGCGTTATTTGTCAACAGGGATGGTTCATCGAGGAACACCTCGCCGAGGACAACAGGATTACCACAATTAAGGCAGGTGGCCTTGGTCAGAGCTTCCTTATATCTCGCGCTTTCAGCTTGAAGCTTCTCATTCTCCTCCTTCAGGACCAGTAACTCATGGTCTGCGTATTGCTGTTTCACCCGGGTTCGTTTGTTGGCGAACCAAAACTTGACCTTCGAAAGCTGCAATCCTATCTTTCGGCTCAGCTCCATTTTCTGTTGTTTGCTTGGAGTGGGGCATTCATTGAAGAAAGCTTCGAGCTCTCGGATTTGGCCTGGAGTGTGGCGTTGTAGTTGCTTCCTTTTCCGACTCCGGTCATCATTGTATACTCCTTCTTCGTAGCTGAAACCTAGAATTTCATCGCTAGAGGAGTCAGTCTCCATGGCTTTCGGGCAGTATTCAGCTCCAGGATCTTCAAAGTCTCCCAGCAGTTCGTGCTCAGAAATGTCCAGGTCGGGCATTTCTAGCAGATGGGAATAGCTTTTAAACATGATGGATCGGAGTATCTCGGGCTGATCTAGTTCACTCAGCTTTCTCTATTCGCTCTTACGTGTTTGCTCACTCTAGAAATTTTCTCAAGTGATTGTGCGTGTCCTAGAACCATCCTTCAGGCTGCATATGAAGGCCAGCAAGCAAGCGCTCCTCCCGAGACCCTGTAATTACTCATCGTCTGTATTCCCCTTTCTTTTCCCTCGTGATAGGATCACAAACTCTTTTGCATTGATTCGGTTTCATTGAGTATTGCGCTCGTCCCCTAGTTCAGTCTTCAAAGTGGTGGGTCTACAATCTTTCGGCGCCTTTTATGATTTGCTAGGCCCGAGAACGTGGGGAGCAGCGGTGGACCCGCAATTAATGACTCCGTTTAATTCATTTAGCTCCATTAACGCTATGATCTTCTCTCAACCCCTTTTCATCGTTCAAACGAAAGTGGCATTTTCCCTGTGCATGCTGTTACTCTTCATTTCAGCATCGCGGGCGCTTGGTGAGGAATGAGTTCGTGGCCACTCAAAATTTTAAAGACCGTCTCTGGTTTCAGACTTAATTTAACAAGGGATCATCACAACTGAGCGTGACGATGTTCATCGATAGCGTTGGTTTTAATATAGAATTAACTATAGTCATTAAAGAAAAATGTTCCCGTAGGAACTTTACAACGGATAAAATGAGTGATCTACTCGTGAACATGTTTTTCTTTCTATGGGTGTTCGTGGTGACCGACCCATCGTGCCCCGAGTCAAGTGCTAGATCATGGCTGTCCAAGCATGCCAGCCTCCCACTGATTGAACAAGGCATCGAGCCCCTCATCAAAGAAATCGTCTGTAGTGGGTTGACCAGCGGCAGGCAGAGCACCAGCCGACTGCTGCTCGAATGGAGGAGTGCGCACTCGCTGTACTTGTGGCACACGCTCTTGAGAAGTGTTGAAATGGCCTGAGAGGACATTCTGATCAGCTTTCAGTTTGCCGGTGGTCGGGTTGCTAGCTTGATTGATGCTTAGATTTGGCCGGGTATCTCTTGATGCTTGAGCATTACAATGGCGGTCGCCCCTAGCTTTTGAGCTCGAGACAGATTCCTCCCGGTTTAGCTCCGCTCGACGTTGTCTTAATAGCTTTCTGTAGGCAGCAAGGTGATTCCTGACCAGCTCCTTACTAAGCCCCGGTACATTCATGGCCTTAAATATGCGCGTCGGAGTTGCTGAGTCGATCCCCATTTGGTGAACCACATCTAGGAATCTGGAATGCAGTTCAGGGGGCCAAGCGAACCTCCTCTTATCGTGGCCCAAAATTACATCGATGGCTTGACGACTGATTAACTCATCTCCAGCAGGACCCGACCCTATCGAAAATTGTTGTGCATGAGGCTGATATGCTTTGAGCTGGTCGGCGGTAACATCCAGCTCCTTGAAACTGTAACTCCAATCAAAGCGATGCAAATCCCATCCCCCATGAGGCATTTGTATCATCTTCGTAGGATCATCCTGCTCATGCGTGACTCCGGCAAAATCTGGTTGAGCAGGAGATGCCCCGAGGGAGTAGGGTGGTAAATGAACGTCTTCAATCATCGCGTGAGGCTTATCGGGGAATATCTTACCGAGGGCGACGAGGGCAAACGGTAATATTGAGAGCTTTTTCATACCTCATGTTTTCTGTTCGCAGTTTTTGGTTTTCTTCCTTTAAAATCTCGACCACCTGACGTTTGCGTTGAGCCCTCGATTTGGATCTCCTATTTTGAAATCAAAACTGGATCCTCGACTGATTAATCCCCAACTCCCAGCTCAATTCAATTCTCCACTTCTTTTTCATGTAATGGCTTTTACTGAAAAGGGTTTCCAGCATTTGGGTTTCCTCCTGAGAGTATTGGTGAGGACGTCTTCTTTTCCCGAGTTGAGCATTGTGGATGTCGTTGTCGTCGTCGTCGTGATCTTGATTTCCGTTGCCAGAAGTGTTGGGCTCCATGGTTTTGGCGTTAGACTTGATCTTGGAATCTTCGAGATCCCTCTGTGGTTCAATTTCTGAGATTTTTGAGTCAGTCGCCTCTAGCAGCTGACAGTAACCTCTTAAATATGTTGGATTGAGAAATTTTTGATTGGTTCTTGCCCACTCAGAGTTCTCCACTCTCTCCTGTATGCTCACTCCCTATAAAGTTTTCTTCGAGTGACTTTGCATGTTCAGGAGACGCTCTTCAAGCATCATTAGGCAAACGTTCCCCCTCAAGACCTTGAATTTCTCGCTTAGCTTTTCAACGTGATGGGACTGCCAAATCCTGTTAGGGCTCTCTTCGATAGTTGCGCTTACCTCCCACCTAACTCTAATAATGGTGATCCCGACAAATCTTTTACATCTTTAAATTGATGAGCCGGAAATCACGGACCGAAACGAATCCAATGGTTCTCGTGAGGGGACCTCCTGCTTTACCCCCTAACTGGGCTCCACCAGCATTATTACTGAGACCCTTCATCATCCTCGAGTTGCTATAAAATGAGGAATTAATGTATGGAAGGTTAACGTTCTCGCATAATCAGCTTCTTCCTTCTAATCTCTCTATTAGCCTCGTCTTATTCTTAAGCCAACCCAACGCAAATGGCCTCCTCTCCCGTGCGCACTTTTTCGACTGATGTCTTGGCCCAGTGGGAAAAGCTTTATAACCTATTGGGTCGCGGTTACGCGCACATAACCGATCATTCTGCAACCGCGGATGAAATCCGTGTCCTGCTCGAGGACTTAGATACCACTTCCCTCGAAGGTACTACGCTGGGGAGGGAATATAGAACTTTCCCGACCCTCTTTGCACACTCCTTAGAGGCCTACCGTGTTGCTGATCGGGAGGTTCTCGTGGCTCGCGTCTTGCGGGCTCGTTACCAGGATCGGTCTGATCATTTGGTGCTGACCAACTATCTGGCCGATAGTCACAAAAAGGCCGTCGAGTTTGCCAATGAGAGGGTCGCGACGTTGCTTCGCGAGAGGAGAAAACTGGTGGATCAATTGGCCCTATCCCTGACCGCTGGCGAGCACGACCGCCACAATGTCTTATTGAGGCTGCAAAGCGACTGGCAGGAAGAGCGGCTCGACAAAATAACCGCAGACATAGCTCACGGGAATGGATTAGTTCGGGACTTGGAAATAATCACCGAAGAACACGAGGTCAAGGTCACTGAGGTTAAGGGAGAATGCAGAAACCTTTTCCTCAAGCTCGCGGACCAGGACATGCGAAGTCGTGAGTACGGGCAGAGCATTAACAACATGGAGGGTCAGTTGGGCTCCTTTGTGTCGTTAATTAGGGCTCACTTTGGCTTTACTTTTCCACCCCGAATTGTATGACCTGCTTCTGAAAACCCTCCGCTGAGCAAAATAAATGAAAGTTCTCGTGTGTGTTTTAACTTCTGCATGGTTCCTTTCTTCGAGCGTTCGAACATCTTCAACTTAGGTGAGCCGAACCATAATATCAATAAGTCGAGCAAATATGGATTTTATAACTCGCTCATGATCAGATGAAAGAATAGCCTCAGACTTATCCAGGAAAAGATTTCTCTCTGTTACCTATTTTTTACCTGCAAATGAAAAGACAGAATCAGAAGGAATAATTTGAAAAAGAAAGCAAAAACCCCTTTCAATCTTATGCTTACCCATGATTAATAAGGACAAGAACTTTTACAAGGGTTTTAATCTTGCGCGAAAAGTTTTTTATCAATATTCTTCGAAAGAAAGCATACTATTGAAAGGAATGTAATTCACAATAATTGCTTTTGATCAATTTCGAGAGGAACGAATTACTCAAAAGTACGAGGCATAATAACGTGTTTTAAATTTAATTGAAGATACGACATCCAAATCAAGGCCGTTTTGTTAAGAACGAGAGTAATTTGGACGTCTATCTCGTCATTAAATTCAAAACAACGCCGATATTCTCGGTCAATTATCGTGGATTACCAGCGGCGCACAATCATGCATGAACCAATTCAAGTGTATAATTCCTTCTAGCGAAATTGGGGTTGGATTACCCTATACGACCAAAAAGGTCATGCAAGATTTCCAATTTTGATTTCCTCTAAAGGAATTATAAACTTGACTTGGGACTATTCGGATGATTAGAGAAAATGCCACTATCACATTCCCATGTCCCGTCAAAAGAAATACAACCAAGTTCCATCTGAATGTATACACCAATAGGTCCCTAATACAATCACTCTAAGGGGTGAGATAGAGAAAGCCTCGATAAAAATAAACCCTATACAAGAGGACTAGTAATGGGAAATGAAACAAAGGAATGTGATCCTAACGTTTAAGGATGCCCCAAGTTCGATCTGTGACCTCCGGATCACTTGCCGCAACTCGTCATCCTCATTGGACGATATCTCAATAATGTCCATAGTAGGCTCCTTTGTTGCTCACTCGGTGCCTGTCATGGGATATCATCCTCTTTGTCTTCTATCAAGGACGTTTGGGAAAAACACACACATCTATCCTTGAAATGGCATTTAATCTAATCACCAGAATGCAATGAATGAAATGCCTATATTTATATGAACTGTAATAGATCTGAGGGATAGAGAGTCTTACCAACCAAACTCGTCGACTTATGTGCGGTTTTAGGTGTACCAACCGCCCAAAGACATGCGCATGAGACAAGTGATGGTGAACTTCTAAAAATCAGAGGGTTTGGCACCTAAGGTTAAGGTTCCCACTTCGAGTTCTAGAAAGAGCCGATTCCATTGCACAGCTATCGTTGCATTGGGACTCGATCCATAGTTCGAAGCGAGCGGAATTGAAAAGTGGATTACCCCGCGTTTTTCCTCACAGAGATTCCATTCTCAATTCCTTCTATTGTGTTCCTAAAGGCGGCGCCCGGGGTTTTAGGCGCGGTTGTGTGTGTCCACGTGTTGTGATCATCATAATGCAATTCATGCACAGCAGTTTATCAATCAGCACTTCAAATCATCCACACAACATACATTCCTACGCCCAACCTGCATAAGACAATGTTAATCACGGACTACACCCCTTATTTCTCCAATCTGCCAAAAACATATAACACCTACCATAAGCGGACTTACTTCACCTTCGAGAGCGCCTGCAAGGTTAGAAAAATCACTCAGCGTTTTAATTACGGCCTAAGTCCACTTGAGGTCTAGAATCATATGTTCTAGAGCAAGGGTCCCCAGTGGAGTCGCCAGCTGTCGCGACCCGTCCGAAAGGCGGACGCAGCTAATGGATTACCGATCACGGGTCTTGGATCGGCGCGAGCCCTCCCAGGCCCATACCAAATCGCGGCGGGAGTATTTTTTTGGGGGATTCGACGATAAGAGTCGATCGCTTTTGACCTTCAGTGTGGTCGTGGTGGCATGTGCAACTTGTGCATGCATTTGGAGTCGCCACCGGTCTTTCTTGGAGGGTAGACCGGAAACCTTACTGACCGATTGGGAGAGATCGATCAGTTCTGCGGAACCAGAGATTTTGGGTTCGGGGACTTGGTTACGCTGGTGTCATTACCAACGCCCTTTCGGTACCTAACGCGAGTGATTTTCCTAGCTAAGAGTTCATGCAGGCGCAATTTTAGGTGAGGTAGGTTTGATTCAAGGTTTCATGCAGATTGGAAGACTATTCCTATCAATCACAATCAATTTAAATGAAAGCGCAATCAAGTGCATAAATAAATCACATCAATGCACGTCAATTCACATCACATGGCCTCCTAGTATAGCCATAAGGGCTTAGGGAAGGCGTGATTTAGGACCGAGGTAAAATGGGAAGATTTGGAGGCGATTTAGCCCGAAGGGCAAAATCGTCAATTTTTGGAAGACGATTCGCCCAAAAGGCGAAATCGTCATTTTTAAGGATGATCGGGTTCAAAATACCCAGGATGAGCCTTGGCCAATTGATTGTGGCCATTTCCTATTTTTGGGGATTTTCTTGGGTTTTTTTTTAGAATTTTTTTGGAAGACGGTTTACCGGAAGGGCAAAATCGTCGTTTTTGGAAAGATCGGGGGGTCAAAAGACCCGAAACCGGTCGTGACCAGTTGAATGTGGCCATTTCCTATTTTCTGGAATTTTTTAGAATTTTTCTGAATTTTTCGAATTTTTTTGAATTTTTTTATGATTTTCTATTTTTTTATTGATTTTTGAATTTTTTATTATTATTTATTATTTTCTGATTTTTTTATTTAAAATTATTCTTCGGGCCGGGTCAGACCCGGTCCGCGCCTCGCGGGCGCCCGGCCCAAACCCACGGCCGAAACCGGCCCTAGCAAAAACAACGCCGTTTCTGGTTTTTTTTATTTTATTTAATATTCTTCGAAGGCCGGGATCGCGACACGTGGCATAACCACGACTGTCCGATCCCGGTTTTATTAAAACCGAGCGGCCCCCGCATGCTGACGTGGCACGCCACGTCAGCTGCTTTGACCGCTGACCGGCCAGGGGACGCCGGAGAAGACGCCGGAATAGTAACTATTCCGGCCTCCTCGCCGGAAATGTCGCCGGAGGCCCAAACCGGGGCCAAAACTCCCAAATTTTCACTCTTTATTTAGCACTCGACCCCCCTGCAAACCCAGAATCAACGAAAGACGGCCAGAAAAGTCAAGAACACGTCGGAAACCGACGAATTGAGCCTTCCCGAACCCGACTCCGGCGAGGTGACTTGTTGAAAATTTTTTTGTTCGACCTCAATTCCAGACCTTCACGAAGCACCTAAGTAATATGAAGGACCTTACCTGAGTTCCTTTGGGGACCGATGACCACCATTAAAGCCGGACGAAGCTCCGTGGCCGGGCACACTTCGGGGAGCTCCGGTCGTGATTCCAACTCGGTTTTGATACAAAATAAAAGGGTAGCCAGGCGGAAGGAACAATTATGGTGCGATTTTAAGTATGAAAACACGAAATAGACGTGTCCACAGTTCGCAACTCGGATCGACCTAACAAGTTCACTGTAGAAAATTCATCGAACAGGTGGCGCGCATACTCAGAATCATGATAAAACAATCTCGTCGAAGCTCAACAGGGGATTCCGAGCTAAACCAATTATTCGATCATCGTTTACGCATCATCAGGATCAACGGGTACTATCGAGTGTGGTCCAACTCGATCGGAATCGAGCCGGACCAACATACTCTGTCCGCGAGAGCAAAAAACAAGGGCAAAACAGGGGTGGGCTACTGACCTGGCTTCGCCGGCGACGACGGCGGCTCGAGGTGGTCCAATCGTCTTCAGCCCAGCTTCCTCGAGTTTTTGCCTCCCTCGCCAACTATCCCGCTCCCGGATTCTCTCTGCCCTCTTTTCTCGGCCGACTCTCTCTTTCCCCTCTTTTTTTTTAAAAAAAGCCGAGTCTGCCTTTTGCCGTGGCCGACCAGCCCTTTGCGGCCGTCCACCACCTTGCACGTTCTCATTTTTTTAACCAACCGGCCCCAGCTTTCGTTTTTTCTATCGCCGGTGAGGTCCCCTGCTTTTTTTAGCTTTCGGCCGGTGGGTCTGCAACTAAGTTGCAGACCCGGTCGGACCGGGTCGGGTCGGGCCTGACCCGACCGGCCCGGTTCGACCAATTTCGCCCAATTGGGTCCCAAATCGACCCATTTTCATAAAATTGATGGCAAAATCGGACTCCTTGACATGTTTTCTATCAAATTGGGGTATTTTCTTGAATCAATTGGTTGAAATTTAATGAAAACCCCAAATTACCCTTAGGAACCGAAATTGATTTCTGCTTAATCGAGGGCCCAAAAGACCGAATTAGCCAAAATGGAGTTCACCAATGGATTCATCATGATGAAAAACATAGGGTAGAGGTGTTTAATTGCAATGGGTATGCCCGCATGAAATTTAATTTCAAAAATTGTGAAACCGGGGACTAAATTGAAAGATTTTTATGCAATTAAGCCCTTTTGGTTAAAATTGATCAAATTGGAGGGCCTACTGACCTAATTGCACTTCAAGACTTTAGAATCCAATGTCATAGCTTATAAAAAGTGGAAATTGAAAATTAAAAGACTTGAAAAGGAATTTTTGGGCTCGGTTCGGGTTTATGTTTGTTAAGGAACATAGTGACCCAAGCCTAATTTTTGAGATTTAAAGTGACACACTTGAAGAGGAAATTAAAACGAAATTATTGAATATTTTTGTGTATTTTTCTGACCACTAACGGTATTTTTCTGATTTTTTGGGTATTTTTATAATTAAATAAATTCGAAAAATATTATAAAATACCAAAAAATATTTTTTGTTCAAAATTGGTCCCCGAGGCTAGGCCAAGGCTTCCAAAGTTGATTTTGTGATTTTATGACCTTTTTTATATTTTTAATTAATTTTAAAGAATAAAATCATAATAATAAATGGTCAAAAATCAGGTGTCAACACATATTTTCATTGTTTGTCATCAAAAAGAGGAAAAATCACTATATTTTTGCAGGTGGGCGTCTCATATTTTTTTAGGCAAAAGAGAGAGAATTACAAGATGTTAACAGAATGTGATTTTGGGGCTAAAACAAGCGTTGAAAGATGCAAATGATCAATGTGTCCTCTTTTTTTAGGCAAAAGAGAGAGAATTACAAGTTGTTTTGCTGCAAAATTTCTGTACCAACAAGAACAGATGTTCCTGAATGTATGTTTCTTTCAATCTATTTAGGTTCCAACTGATTATGGTTTGTTGCTCATCCTAAATCTTGCTTGTTGTTCCATTTGTGAGTCGTTCATTGGTAATTTGAAGGTTGATATCCGACATGCAATTCTCAGTTTGCGCTCCAATGTTCTTTGCGTAAAAGCTATTTTCCCCTGCAGATTTATTTCTCTAAGAAAGAATACAAGCTGTTTTTTTTTTCCTTCTCTTCTTGTTTATCTTAACTCAGTTTATAGTGTCCATGGTGCTTATTACTTTTTCATGGAAGCATAACACAATTTACCTCTGTGCTTATTACTTTTTAGTGTATGCTGGTTACAAAATAGCCATCCTCCTTGTAAACTGTTTCAGGTCAATCAGCAATTTCATAAAAGTTCTTAACATGGCTCTTGGCATAACTTGCTTCTTTAATCAGAGTTATTGCCCATATGCTGTGTTCTGAATGCTCTGCTCATAGTGGGAACTTAGAAGGCTCTATTCTTTTCATGGACATTTAGATTTCTATATACATATGTCTGTTTGTGAATATTCTCTTTATATAGAAAATAATTTTACTTTTGTCTAGATTTGGCTAGTCTGTTCCATAGGGAACGTTCAGCCAGGTCCTACTCCTTGATGACAAATCTTATGTAGTCCTCTCTTCAAGTTGCTCCGTGATTTGCACAAGCATGTCTAGCTATTATATTCTTTTCTTTTTTACTAGTATCAAGGCTTGTTTGAAGAATTTTTTTTGCCTAGCATCGAACTAACCTGCATATAGTTGATAGATTAAAGTATAGCTGCATGTCAAGTGTTTATTCTAATTTTCTGTGTTTACCAGTCTGGGTTTGTAGTAAGCATAGTTTTTTTTTTTTTCGAGGGTGGCCCTTTTCTGATGCGAGTACATTGCTTGTTGTGCGAAGCTTGATTTTCTCTTTCTTTTGCTTTTGTATTTGCACTTCAAACTGTGTGATTTCTTGTGATGATTACTTGAAGCGCGAATCTTGCGTTCCAAAGAGTTTCGCTCTTTGTATTTTCACAACGTCAACAGCTATCTGACATCTCTAACTGGTCAAGGTTGTAGCTATCTATGAAGTGCTAATGCTTTATCTGTGTTCATTTAGCAGCAATAAAAAAAATCCTTGATTTAACTTGACGTTTATCATTTTACAGGAAGCCTAGATACAAGTACTTTCTCCTCAGTGAAGACTTGTAACTCGACACCTTCTGTGAGGCAATTTGAACCATCTTTTGTTTAATGTAGGTTGTGGCAATCGAGCAACTTGAATTTGTATTTTTTATGAGTGGCTTTGTATTGGCAAGTTGGAAAGGACCATCTGATTATGCAAGATTTAGTCTAGATCAAAGAATGAATTCTTCCTGTTATGTTGAGGTTGTAATTCGGCCAAATTTATGCTATAAATTGATGCATATGTTAGTATTTTGATTTTTTATTTACAGTTTGATGGAGTGAGAAGCACAAGAACAAAAAACCTTAAACAAGATACCCGACCTGGAAAGACACGACCCGACCCGGCCCGATTATTCGGTTCATGTTCCGTTTGAACTTGTTTCGGGTCGGGCCAAGTAGAAATGTAATGTGTTTCGGGTCGGGTCGGGCATGATGGAGACCCGACCCGTTGACACCCCTACATAAGAGTACTGTTATATCTTGCAAGTTACACCAAGCCTAATATTGCATTTGCAGTAAATGTTCTAATTAGACAGAATGACAATCCAACCCGAAGACATTAGAATGAGGTTAAAAATATCATATGTTACCTTCAAGGAACTGTTAATCTTGGTTTATTTTACCAAAGAAACAAAGATTTAACATTGGTGGGATATTAAGATGCATGTTATATGTCTGATCCTCATAATACTAAGTCACAAACTGGTTATGTGTTCCTCTATGGAGGTATGACAGTTTCATGAAAGTTAGTAAAATAAAGTGTAGTTGATACTTCCTCAAATCATTATGAGATTATTGTATTATTTGAAATTGCCAAAGAATGTGTTTGGTTAAGAACTTTAATACACCACATTCAAGATTCATGTGGCTTATCCTCAATTCATGATATCCCCACTATACTTTTTGAGGATAATGCGGCTTGTATTGCATAAATGCATGATGGATTTGTCAAAAGTGGCAGAACTAAACATATTTCTCCTAACTTATTTTGCCCACATGAACTCTAAGAAAAAAGTGAAATAGATATCCATCAAATTCGCTCTAGTGACAATCTTGTAGATTTGTTCATTAAATCCCTACCTACTTTCACATTTGAAAAAATTATATATGGAATAGGAATGCGTCGGTTTGGACGACTTCTTCAATCAGGGAGAGCAAATTAACCATCTCTAAAGGATGGAGCTCAGAAGGTTTATAGCTGTACTCTTTTTTCCTTTGTCAAGTTTTTTTTTTCTCATAGGTTTTTTACTTGCCAAAGGTTTTTAATGAGGCAGCTTACGTGGAATGACTATTAAAATGAAGAGAAGTATTATACACATTGTACTCTTTTTCCTTTCGTCAAGTTTTTGTCCAATTGGATTTTTCTTGGTAATGTTTTTAATGGAGCGGTTTAAGCAACATATAATAAAAGGTGAACATTTAAGAGGGAGTGTTATAAATACATTGATATGCATTGAATGATGTGGATGTATCACCTCCACCATTCCATGAACAGTTTTATACATTCTCTCTTTCAATATATGTTATAAATAAATTGATATGCATTGAATGATGTGGATGCATCACCTTTCACCATTCCATGGGCTGAAGTACACCTCAAATGCCACAACTTGTGTACAACGCTCACTTTAGTGCCAAAACTTTCAAATCGATCACTTTAGCGTCAAGTTTTTATAACTTCGATCACTTCATTGCTAATATCAGAGAAAATCATGCACTTCAGTGCCATTCCGACCAAAATCCGACCAAGGTCCGGCGAAATGAATTACGTGGATTTTAGAATTGAGTTTTATTATCTTACGTGGCAAATTTTTACAAGCGGCTGCCACGGTGGAAGTCCGACATGGCTTAAACATGGGCAGAAATCTAAAACGACATCGTTTATGTATCGTAAGACAACACATAAACAACATCGCTAAAGTGTCTTTGTCTTGAAGGTCGCTGTCATGCGAAGGAGTGGCCAGGACTTGCGAAATCCAGTTGCTCAGTCGCTCGAGGAGTCACTGCAATTGCTCGCTCGCCATTATTGATCTTCGGTCGGTCGTCGCCGTCACCCGCTTGCTGTCGTGAGGTATGCATCCTCTTTCCCTCTCTGAAAGTTAGACCCAAGGCCAAATTAGGGAAAAATAGAGTGAAATTAGGGCTCCGAGGGAAAAATTAGGGTTGAGCTGCCACTGAAACTTCTTCCCTCCATTTCGACTTAGGGCTGTCAATTTTGGGGCGAAATCGAAATGGAGACTCAATTTCACTTCATCCGCGGTTGGGTTTCCAATTTGGGGTTCAATTTGATGATTTAGGATTTATGTTGGGCGAAATCAGCAGTTACGACATCGTGTTGTTCTTCAAATTGCTGAGTCGGCCTCCGGCGAGCCACGTCCTCCTCCTTTTTCTATATGAGAAGTCCACATAGACTTTCCGACGGCCATCTATGCACCTAGCACTGAAGTGATCGAAGTTACAAAAACTTGAAATACTAAAGTGGCCAATTTGAATATTTTGGTACTAAAGCGAGGGCCGTACACAATTTATGGCACATTCCATGTTTATACATTGTCTCTCTCAATGTAATGTATCCTCTAGCCTATGAATAGAAGCTTTTGTAAACTTGTTGGATAGTAAAAAAAAAAGTTACTTTTTGCTCCTCACTTCTCCCTTATCTCTTCTTTCATATTAAATTTCAAGTTAATTTTATTTTTCTGAACTGATTCCAAGGATGAGCGGTTACTTTTGCAACGGTGTGTAAATTTTGGGTTGAGATTTGCAATAGAAAAAACCGCAAACTGCACCCGCCAACTGAATGTCTGTCGCCGCACTTACCGTAACACAAAAAAAAAAAAAATCAAAACAGAGAGAGAGAGAGAGAGAGAGAGAGAGAGAGAGAGAGAGAGAGAGAGAGAGAGAGAGTATTAACTATTAAAAAAGTTCGACCCAAAAAAATAATAATAATAAAACTATTAAAAAGATTCATCCCCTCGACGGTTGGGTCCCACGGCTTCGTTACCTTCTTTGACTCTCCTCCTCTGTTGGACTTTTGGCTTCGATTGCTGGTCAATTATCATCACCTTATTATTTCGCTGGTAAAAAAAGAAAAAGAAAAAGAAAAAGAAGGAATAAATAATTGTCGATTTCCGACAAGAAAAGCATCGAAACGAAAGAAAGAACAAGTCAAGCGCAAGCGAGCAGTGACCCCCCCACACTTGCCCTAAGACGTTTCCTCGAACTTTCTCTCCCCCACTCGTCTCTCTCTCTCTCTCTCTTTGCGTCCATGATTTGATCGCCATCGAAGTCAGCGACGCTCGGAAGTTCCGCACTCGCTTTCGTCGCCCGCTCAGTTCCTCCCCCTCCCCCTCCCCCTCCCCCTCCCGAGCTTCTGCTTCTTCTTCTTCCGCCCCTCTCTTCCGGCGTCTGATGCTGCCGGCTCGAGTCGTCGCTGATCGTGTTCTGTTCTGGTTCGGCGCTTGAGGTCAGTTTGTCGACGGAGTTTGTTGTTCTCTTTCTCTTTTTTTTGTTCTTTTTTGGGACGGCATTTCGAGCGTTGTTCTTTCGTCGAGACTCGCCATTAACTGTCCCCACGAACGGTTACCTTTTTTACTACCCCTCGGTTTCCTCGAACTTCGGATTTAGGCGGCGGCGGCGGCTTTCTTGAATGCCATTTTTTTTTTCGCCGTGTTTCTCTGGCTTTTGACGGGATTGGACATGGATGCCATGCTCGTGTTTAGTATTTAGAGCGAAATTGGCGAGGGATGCTGTTTAATTTCGGATGATTGCTTTCGTTTCAATCGGTGGCAAGGAACGGTTTTGCTGATTCTTATGTAGAAGCTATACCGTTATAGAGGCATTTGATGCTGAATTGTGTAACGATGATGGAGCAGTTAATTTCACCCGTGCTTTTATGGTAAGCGTCGCTTTTGTATGTTGAGATGGAGGGTGCGGGTGCTGGTGCTGGCGCTGGCGGTGGGTGATTAACTGATTAATGAACTAATTTTTCTCTGGAGTTGCTCTAGTTCATGGGAGTTATTCTAGTTTTCTGCCTCTGAAAACTATGATACATGACTAGTTCGATCTTTGTTGTTTTCCTAATCATAAGTGTGATTCGCTCTTAGCAGAATTAGTTCGACAGTGTAAACTCTTTCTTTCTTCCCTTCCTTTTGCATCTATCTTCACAGCTAGGGATCTCGGACTCTGACAGTTTATTGCTCGGGATTTCTTACTCGTGATGGTGTACTGTAACCATACATAGAAATGGATTATCAGTCAGAGAAATACATAAGGTATCTCATCCGAAATCTCAAAGCAGCTTTTCCTTCTGCTTCACTCGCTTTGCTATCACTTGTGTTAGCTGATGAATATGTAATATCTCGGTTACAAGATGAATTACCTATATCGTGTTGCACATGGAAGAAAGTTCAGTTAATGTGGACAGGGATATTTGATGACCTATTTCGAATATGTTTCTCTTGAACTCTAAGCATTGAATTTTGGAATTTTACTGCTCAAGCATGATGTTGCTTAAGTTTCGATAGGACAAGATGTTAACATTATCTTCTACCGTTATTATATGGTTTATGGCATTTTTCCAGGTTTCAGCCCCCCAGTTCTAATAAAGCTAATGAAGGGAGATATGGTGGAAATATAGGATTACGGACAGGGAAATTTAGAAATGTCCTAAGTTCTGCCTCAGAGAAGTTTCAGCGAGGCTTCGAATTTGGTTCTGGACGTATAAAACATATTGGAAAATCATGGAAATCTTGTTCTTTCACTACCATCCTGGCGATGGTATTGCGATCCAGAAAGAGAGTTCTCGATCCGCAAGGTCCATTTCTTCAGAAATGGAATAAGATATTTGTGCTTTCGTGCATTCTCGCTGTGTCATTGGACCCTCTGTTCTTCTACGTTCCAATTATTGATGATGAGCGGAAGTGCCTTGACTTGGATAGAAAGATGGAGATCACAGCCAGTGTGTTACGTTCCTTCACAGATATCTTTTACATCCTGCATATCATCTTGCAATTCAGCACAGGCTTCATTGCACCAGATTCTCGAGTGTTCGGAAGAGGTGTTTTAGTTGAAGATACATTGGCTATAGCAAAGAAGTACATAGCTTCGTACTTCCTAATTGACATTCTCGCAGTCCTTCCTCTTCCACAGGTGCTGGAAAATTTTCATTGACCTTTCTCAAGCAATATATTTCTCATTATATCGTGTCTATATTAACTAACACCAATTTCTTGTTGGGTTTTGTCATTTTCGTGTATTAGGTTGTGATTTGGATTGTTATACCAAAACTAAGGGGTTCAAGATCCTTGAATACGAAGAACTTATTGAAATTCATAGTTTTCTTTCAATACATTCCAAGGGTTCTTCGTATCTACCCATTGTACAAAGAAGTAACAAGAAGTTCAGGCATCCTCACAGAGACTGCATGGGCTGGAGCTGCCTTTAATCTTATCCTGTATATGCTTGCTAGTCATGTAAGCTCTGCTCATAGATGCCTCATTTCTTGCCATATACTGATATGTATCATCTTGTCTATCTTACATTCATAGAACCATGTCGCTTTCATACTCTTTATATTTCCTCTTTCTTGTCACTAAGTTGAAGAAGCCATTGTATAGAAATCAGTTTTCTCTTGCAATAACCTGTTGAGCTTACACTTATCTGTGGTTGTTATAGGTTATTGGTGCCTTTTGGTACTTATTCTCAATAGAACGAGAGACCACATGCTGGCAGCAAGCATGTCATCAAAATGGATGCAACAGTGTTTCTCTGTATTGTGATGACCCTAAGCATATAGTCAATGCATTCCTCAATACTTCTTGCCCTATACAGACACCAAATACTACTCTATTTGATTTTGGAATATTCCTGAATGCCCTTCAAGTTGGTGTTGTGGAGTCGACCGATTTTCCAAAGAAGTTCTTTTTTTGCTTTTGGTGGGGACTGCAGAATCTGAGGTACACATAAAAGTCTAAGCATTTTACGCTTGTTACAAGTCATTACATATACTGAGGATTTATATCTCTTCTTGTTGCATGGATGAAGCAATCACTTCCAGTCATTGTGTGGGTCGGTGCAGTGGCACTGAGCATTCTGTTATTGTAGTAGACACGTCGTTATCTCCTAGTCTGAGGAGTCATTTGTAAAGAGAATGGATAATTAGTAAAGTTCTGGAGAGCTTTTTAACCTGAGCCGTCCTTGTTTAGGAAGTGACATGTTATGCCTGTCTCAAGCATGATTACAATAGAGAAGAACGCTTGAGCTGGGTTGGAGGGATTTGTTGAGCTTGGCTTTAGTTGTCGTGTATATGAATCTTTTTGGTTGGAGTAATTGGGATTCTA
The DNA here is from genome assembly GCA_021437785.1 of Rhodomyrtus psidioides. Classification (NCBI taxonomy): domain Eukaryota; kingdom Viridiplantae; phylum Streptophyta; class Magnoliopsida; order Myrtales; family Myrtaceae; genus Rhodomyrtus; species Rhodomyrtus psidioides. Next base: position 2,875,027 of record JAILYB010000104.1, on the reverse strand, counting down.
CAGTTAGTTATTTTGTTAATTAATTTGAACTTATACATGCTTTTCCTTGCAGTTCTCTTGGTCAAAACCTTAAGACAAGTACATATGTCTGGGAAATCTGCTTTGCAGTTTTCATTGCCATCTCTGGCTTGGTGTTGTTTTCTCTTCTCATTGGAAATATGCAGGTTGGTTTCGCTTGTTTTCTTTTTAAGACTTGTAGTTACATGTTTATGTTTTAAATGGGCCACTTGTAAAGTCGGGTTGAATATATCTCGCTCCTTGTCTGAAGGAGTGTCCTCATAAGCTTTTGACTCTGGGTTGTCATGCCGCCTCCATCCAATTCTCTGTGACTCAGTTTGTGCATTCTTATCTTGTACTCCATGGACTGTACCGTTAGAATGTTTAGTGAAGAATGTCTAGGAAAAGTTTTGGTTTGTATTGGTTGGTTGTCTCTTTATTTCTAATGAGCTCATCAACTGAAGCCTGGACTGATGGGCGAGATTTTTTCTTTGAAACAGACATATTTGCAATCAACAACGACAAGATTGGAGGAGATGAGAGTCAAAAGAAGAGATGCGGAGCAGTGGATGACCCACCGTCTGCTGCCTGAGAATTTGAAAGACAGGATTAGGAGGTATGAACACTACAAATGGCAGGAAACCAGAGGTGTTGATGAAGAGAATCTACTACGCAATCTACCCAAGGATCTTAGAAGGGACATCAAACGCCATCTCTGTTTGGCTCTTCTCATGAGAGTGAGTTTATTTTGAATGAAAATTTGTTTTCATCTATCATAGTGCCTATTCATCTCTTCTACATTTGATTTTCGAATTGTTAGTATTAGATTTTGTGGGACCACTTGCCAACTGCTCTAAAAGCTTAAGCTGTTAGAAGAAGGTGTGGTTTAATATTTATATATTATAACACTCCCCCTCACGCTTAGTCTGGTCTTTTGCCTAGTACTAAGCGTGGACAAATTCATTGGGGAGGCAAATAGGGGCCTGGAAAGATTTGAACTCAGGACCTCATGCTATGATACCATATTAGATTTTGTGGGACCACTTGCCAACTGCTCTAAAAGCTTAAGCTGTTGGAAGAAGGTGTAGTTTAATATTTATATATTCCAACAGTTAGCAAAAGCATTTGGCTGGGGTTTCATAAGGGGTGCTAATACTTGAGAATTTTTTTATGTCGTCATTATGGTAGGATGAATATAAGTTTTTGCTTTAGATATAAATCCTCTGAACGGGGAAGAAAAGAGCAAGTGTTGAAGGGGTGCTTGACTGGATCATGAAGACACTGATTGTGATTTTCTCCTTTTTTTCAACGCAAAAAAGGTGCCAATGTTTGAGAAAATGGATGAGCAACTGTTAGATGCATTGTGCGACCGTCTTAAGCCAGTTCTTTACACGGAGGAAAGCTATATCGTTCGGGAAGGGGACCCAGTTGATGTGATGCTCTTTATCATGCGAGGCAGGCTATTGACCACAACCACCAATGGTGGGAGGACGGGATTTTTCAACTTGGAATATCTCAAAGCTGGTGACTTTTGTGGAGAAGAACTTCTCACATGGGCACTTGACCCTCATTCCTCGGCGAACCTTCCGATCTCGACCAGAACAGTCCAAGCCTTAATAGAAGTGGAAGCTTTTGCCCTGGTCGCTGATGACCTTAAGTTTGTCGCCTCTCAATTCCGACGGCTTCACAGCAAGCAGCTACGACACACTTTCAGGTTTTACTCACAACAGTGGAGGACATGGGCAGCTTGTTTTATACAAGCTGCGTGGAGACGCTGCACGAGAAAGAAGCTGGAAGAATCTCTTCGAGAGGAGGAGAACAGGTTACAGGATGCTCTGGCGAAAGGTGGTGGGAGCTCACCAAGTTTAGGTGCCACCATCTATGCATCCCGTTTTGCAGCAAATGCCCTTCGTGCCTTACGAAGTAAAGGGTCGAGGAAGGCAAGGATGCCGGAGAGAATACCTCCAATGCTACTTCAGAAGCCGGCAGAGCCTGACTTTACTGCTGAAGAGCAATAGTTGTTAGTATTCAGTGATTCATGTGACGCTGTTGTATAGAAATGAAAATTTCATTGCATTAGAGCAATGTCGCCTCGCTTGCCATAGGTCTGTGTATATGTCTTTTTTATATTTAAATACGGTCATTGTTGCCGTTATTCGTTGTATTTTGAGACAGGTGATCAAACCGGATTCTGTGTAATCAATCTGAACGTTATTTCACAGCCAAAAAAAAAATGTCGGTGAGATTTATACTCTCTGGATTTCTCCAGCTAAATGTTGGAAGAACTACAACTAGTTTCCTTGATGATGTTACCTTGTCCCTCCAACCCGAAGTGCTATTATGTCGGCCATTAACTTTAGATTATACAGTATCGAAAATCATGTTTTTTACTCTAGTGAAAACACCAACTTGAATGCAAGCATTCATCCCACAGCGTTACAGAGACTATTTTGTTTCGTGAAGCTGATTGATGTCTTTCTTTCTTTCTTTTTCCAACCTTTTCTGGAGCTAGGGAACATGAAAAGAATAATAATAAAGAGAGACATTGGTATCTAGTGGTGTCAACGGGTCGGGTTTTCATGATACCCAAGAAACACAACACGTGTGCTTGCCCGAGACCGACCAGAACATAACCCGAAAAATTGGGTCTGGTCGGAACATATTTAGCCGAGTTCTTTTGGCAGCCCTGCTTGGTACCCACTGATCCAGAGTGGGAGTGGCACTTCACTGAACAATTTCTGCTATTTTCTAGTCAATAATGCAGCAGAGAGAATAAGACCTGACGGTTCCCAAATTTGTACACCCACCATGGACTCAGCTCTGCAGATATATGCACTTGCGCCCGTCTTCAAACTATAATTACACTGTCCTTCCACGTCTAGAGTGATTGTTATGGACGAGATGCTTCACTCTAGACTTCATAAAGTGACTTGTCCAAAAGCAAACAGAAACAACAAAAGGAAAACACTTGGAAGTGGCCCAGTGGGAGTGCTTTATATCACTATAATTAGCATCTTATACCTTCGTTACATCATTCAATTACTAGTGAGCAGTAGCTATTCATTGGATCAAATCCAAGCTACGGACAAAAAACGAGCTTAAACTATAAAAGTCATCGGGTGTCCAAGGGGCATTGCCGCCTTGAGTCTCCCGTCGGGCAGCTCCCTTGGACCCCGCCCGCTCATCGGAGCGCGATCCCCGTGCTTTTCTATCGATGAGTAGAATGAATCATACCCCAACATTTCTCAATACTTATTGAATTGAAGTTGACTTGTAAATCTGGACAATATTGATATTAGGATGGGCCGACCGCGATGCTTCATCTTGTTCACACCCGCGATATTTGTGCTTGTCAAACAAATCCTTAGCGATTGAAGTTCCGAGTGGCGTGACTCGGTAAAAAGCAAGTTGGAAATTTCCGCTCTCACTCAGCAAACAAAATGTACTTCATTTGAATACTGTTTCTGGAGTGGTAGTCTGGTTTGGCCCAATTTGAGATGATCCCCTCTTAATTCTGGGATAAGGCACATATCAATATCTCCCCTAAAACCCACAAATTACATTGTTCTGTAATTGTTCCATCCTGGGTTTGGATAGTGAAGTCAGCTTAAGCACTGTATAATTCACAAACTGAAGCTGAAGGAGGGAGGTTTATGTGCTTATGGGGCATGTTAAACCTTCTCTGTTCATGAATCAACCAAAATATTAAGTTGGATCTCAGTTTCCCATAGACTGGCGGCTCGAGAAGAAAAATCCGGTGGTCCACCAATAATTATGGAGCTGAATCACTGTGCGTGCGAAGGAAATAACGATATGCCATTAACAAAGTAGCCACCTTCTCCTACATTTTTCTCTTGCAGAAGAACTCACTTAGGGCCTCATAAGAGAAATCCTGGATTCATGTTCCCAGAAATCATCCTGAAAATAAGAAGTTACATGATCACTGTCACGAAATTTGCGATTCTTGTGATGTTGATGTGCATCAGTTCACTTTGTGAGAGAAAAGGATTACATTTTAGCCTGTATGATCGTGAGCCTTTAATCTTCTAGAGCATAATGCCTCTACGATATTTGATAACCTAACTCCGAAAAAAAATAAAATAAGCCATTGCCATTTCTAATATGGGAAATCGAACTTGTCGGCCAAAAAGCATTTCTCATCTTTCCGGTATTATACAGATGAACCGATGTAAAACGAGAATACTATTCTTAAAGGTCTTTATTCCCTTCAAGATTCATATTCAGATACCTCGAGAAGCATGCTGAGAAGCTTCCTCATATTACTGGACTCCAATCTGCAATGATTGCCAAAAGAAGGTAAAAAAAACCTAATCGGAACTCTCCACAGCATTGTGGTCATGACTCTGGCCTTTGCTGCAATCCTTATAAGGATGAAAAATATCATGTCAAGGCCACAGGAGGCTTCTGTTGAGAGGAACATACCTTGGTGTTGTGAATCATCTCAGTCTCACTAGCTCCTTTTTAATTTTATATATTGGTGATAAAAAAGACGGTTCGAAATGCCTCGAGTTGGACAAAAGCCTAAGGACCATAGCTATTGTAATGCACTCAGCTGTGGATCTTCTTCATACAGTGTTTCTGCTACTTTCACTCTGTACCGAAAACCAACCATCTGTACCTGATAGAATTGCCCTGCCATTCAGCCTCCTTGCAGATCTTTCCCTTCCTCAGGTATGGGAAGTACTGTTAAATGACTCATCGTTTTTCTTAAAGTGGAAGATTTAAACCATACCTTCTGTCACCTCAGATACAAATGACCCAGCAGCTCAACTTTTAGCAGATATATTCAAAATAGACCCTGTTAAAGTTATGCAGCTAGTATTGATGTTAAGCTGTTTTAATGGTGAGGTGATGATATTAGTTGTCATTCCATTGATGAGAGGCCTGAGATCCTTGCAGCAATGAATATATGGGAAGTAGTTGCGCTTTTTTCCAACTTATTCCCGTGTTACTTGAATCTTCCCTTCATATATGAGAGCCAAAAAACATATGGAACACTAATTAAACATGGAAGGGCTGACGCTGCACTAAATCTTGTCCTTTACATGCTTGCTTGTCATGTAAGTACTGCTAGCCAGATGGTTTTCTCTAGAAATTAGAGCAAAACGCCACATCTTGGCTGGTATGTCATTGGAAATGGCATCTTATGAGGTTTGCTGCAATCACATGCACTTGACTTGAAACTTTCTTTTCTTTTTAAGAAGGAATGAACATGATGAGAAACAGGTAAGGAAAATGCTTCCTTGACAGTCTGACCATATTGTCAGTTATTTCTGACCGTGGATCCACCCATCACCACCGTATGTTTTGCATAAAGCACTCATTAATTAAAAAATCGTAGGGTCAAAAATAATGACAGTACTGTCAGACTATCAGAGTAGCAGTTCCCAACATGTATAGACCTATGTCCCCAAAGAGAAAGGAAAGATTTTAGATTTGTCAAGCAATGCAAACCTAAGATAGATTTGCTCCATAGGTTTTATCCCATGCTAAACTCACAGAAGGCTAAGCTACTGATTAGAAGCTTCATAGGCTTCAGGCTTCAGGGGTTATCTTCTGACTAATGCACGCTATTGGCAAATCTTTTTGCAGTGTTCTTGGTCAGAACCTGAAATCAAGCGCTTACGGATGGAAATTCTTCTTTTTGGTTTGTATTTCCATCCCGGGCTTGGTCTTATCTCTCTGCTTATTTGAAATATCCGGGCAGGAAGAAGAGATGGTTATGAGCACCTGCACCTCATAGTTATGCCTGTTATTTAGACTGTCCCCATTCTGAGACCATGATTTCTGCTTCATGATACGGCTTTATCTGCAGAAAATGCGTTGCATCAGCTTCTAGTTGGGGCATACGAATCTTCAGATGAAGACGCCATCGACAATGGAGAAAATGTGGGGAAAAAGCGAGGTTTGGAGAGGTGAAGACAGTAGACTTTGATCCCGAAGAACTGAGGAAGCAAATAACTTGGTTTCTAGCCATCATATGGCAGGAGACTAGAGGTGTCAAACTTGAGAAATTGCTCAACAACATCCTTCTGGACTTGAGGAGGGACATGAAGCCCCATCTCAGCAAGGAGGTCTTGTAAAGAGTGAGTTCTCTAAGTTGTATACACTACGCATCTGATCCGAGGATACACGTTTCCATGAAATCCTGGGTTAGTCAAAAGCATTCCTGCTTCATCTTTGGGAGAAAGAGGTTGAAGACATTATGCAAGCTTTGAACATCTAATTACACCAGAGTGACATAGAAATTTCCCCTTCTTGCCTGCATATGAAGGAGCCAACTTTCCCAAGCACTAGGTGAAGGATCTTCCAAGTAGGAAAGCCCCTGCGATCAAGCCAGTGCACTTCGCGGAAAGACGCTATATCCTTCACGCCGGAGACAAAGTCTACAAGAGGGTCTCTATATCACAAGGCAAGGTATCCTCCTTAGTCGACAGGCGTAATGGGTTCGTGGGGTCATGTGGCAACCATCGCAGAGACGCATCTGCGGGAAGGAACTCTTGGAGCGGGTCATCCGGGGTCATGCGTACCGCTTCATTCAAGTCACCCGCTGCCCCCCTAATTATCCAACGCCTTGGGGAAGTCCAAGCATCGTTATAACAGCAGATGAGTTCAGGGATGTGCTCATCCGTCTGGAGCAGAAAGGGACTATTGCCGCCTCCACCATACAAGGAGCACGGGAGAAGCATCAAGGCAGCGGCGCACAATGTGCCCCAGAGAGGCAGAGGGTAAGTTTCTTAAGTTAGGAAGGGACCCCTGGACTTTGATGCTCCGTAGTGATGTGTCATGCTGGTTGAGTGGCTGGTGATGATGCTAAGTGAAAGTAAGTGATTCGACACTGAAAACTGCGACATCATTCCTGTGCGTAGACTTTGTATGTTCTCTAATTTCTTCAGGTTGTCTGAGACTGCAATCCTGCTGCTCCTGTTTTAAATATACACCATCCGGTCAAAATGGCTCGCATCGGCAATTTTAGTTTTTCTTCTGTCAATTACAGTGCATGAAGACTGCACCCCATATACGCGTGTTTCAACATTATTATCAGGGCAAAACAGTTGACACAGGGTGCAATGTCCCCCGGGTTAAGCAACAACATCATTACGGTACAAGTTACTCAATCCCACTGTATCACTATTACAACAAAACGGCCCTGCACAAACCATCAATGGAGTTTTGGCTCAACTCCATTTGGCTCGAGTTCGCTGTCGACCTGAATGGCGAGCAACAAGATCAAACCTTGTATGGTCGTACAAAAAACCCAACCTCATCTTCATCAGATGAGAAAAACCATGCATGAAAACTGACTTGTTTATTCAATCCACACAAACAGCTCGAATTTTAACAGCCGAGAAGATCCAGAGTGTGGTTTATTTTCCTGAAGTCTACTTCCATGGATGATGGATGATCGGACAACAGTACTCGCAAGTGTGATCATAAGTATACGAAGAGTACCTCATATCATTTGCATAGAAATTGTCAATGAGGCAGTACTTTAAAAGTCATCATTCAACTAGAGCCTCAAAGTTAGGTCTCCATGACTCACTCTACTTCAATATTCAGCAATAATCACATTTTCCCATATGGGACAATCCTATACTGCTGCTAAATAATAGAGTTACTGCTTCGACCCACAAGAGAGCACAACTTCATCGCACCGGATTCTGAATCTCTCGCAGTGAGCTCACCTCCCGCTTCAGAAATGTAGGCAGTGCAAATGCAGCCGAGTGCATCTGGCATTTCACGCATAAAAATAGGTCATGTCATCATAGAGTAATTTTTGTTAAGAGTTATATCCTTCAAATTCCACTAGCAATCCCCTGCGTAGAACTGTGTTTACTGCCTCATGGCTGATCAATACCATGAATAGAAAAAACTGAACATCTTGTGTGACAAAAGGGAAAAAAGGGGTTCTACCCATAGAAAAATATTTTTGGGCCAAGCCCTTCTCACGAAATTTATACTGTTTCAGCACCAGAATTGTTATCAACCTACTCTTAGACTGCTGTAGTTAAGCAGTGAGAAAACAGGAGAAATAAGCCAAAAATTAAACTTCCACAAACAATCTGAAAACAAGGAGCAGTTGCATCTGCCAGGATTTTTGCTGATTCTCATTTAATCGACCGTTACTTATGCTGTCAAAGATCATATCAATATCACTGCCAAAAAAGGCCTCAAATCAGCATGGCTCACATTTTGCTAAGCATAAAATTCATTTTTAATCTCCCCACTAGGTATATATCCCACCCTTTCTCGTAGTTCAGCAAACCTTACTGTGAATTATACAAGATTGAAGACACTAATTGAATTTCAGCAAGATCAAAAGTACTTACCTCGGAATTGTAAAACCGAAGTTCTCTTTTATGCTTTGTCGCACCTTCTAACTTCTCGATAGGGTTGACAGGATGAATGAAATCAACAGGTGGGCCCTCTGTAGAGCATAACAGAAATCCAATCACTCCACTGCATTACAAGTAAACAGCCCAAATGTGAGAAATACTTCCACAGTATTCATATCGGCGTTCACACACCTACTCATGTTTTATCACATCAATATCTAGAAGCTAACGAAACCAGTGTACACAAACATGACTGATAATTTCAACAAATTATGTGTGATGAAACTTTAAACTTCAGCAAGACTGCTTCAACAATACCTTGGATATGTAGGAACGCTTGCCCATGCATAGTGGACAGATCCTTTAAATGTTTCACAGCAGATAGAGATCATGGCTTCTATAAGATGTGTGTGAAGCCACATGCTTTCTGCCATGTTGCATAGAACACCACCTGGTCGCAATGCTCTAGCTATGGTCTCAAAAAATGGCTTCTCCACCAACTCCTGAGCAGGACCTGCACACAGATGTCCAATCTGATGCATCTTGACATTTTCTTAGATACTAGCATTTAGGAGATCCAAAAACTGAAAAACTTAATGAATCATTCCCGCTACTCTCCCTCCCATCCAAAAACTGAAAAATTTAGGAGATCAACAAGTTCAAATCTCGTCAGAAAACGTCAAAAAATTCTAATTAAAAATCCAAACAGTAGAAATATTGTTTAAAAATAGTGTAAAAAAACATGAACGTTATTGCATATATCTAGAATCCTTTCTCACGAACTTTACTTTGCACTCAAGGTGAATCAGAACACGTCATATTCTTAACCATATTCGACAAACAAAACAGGAACATTAACATATATCAAATTTAACATACCCACAGGGTCCGATGAATCGACAATGATTGCATCATACTTGCCCTCAGGAGCTCTCCGAAGAAATTCCACAGCTATAACACATACCAAAGGAGTTAAATAATGAGATACATTAGCACATTACATTAAGGATAATTTCAAGACCAAGAGAGCAAACACTAGATATGGATATTTGAATACCATCACCAACATGCAGGTGAACCCGGGGATCCTCAAATCCAACAGCTAACTCTGGAAAAAATTTCTTAGAGACCTGAAGATTAGATGCTAGAAAGATGAGCTCGCTAACTTGGAAAGAACCAACAAAATTGTCGAAAGTCAAAGAATAGCAAAAAAAAGTTAGTTACATCAATAACCAATTGATCTATCTCACAGATATCAATAAGCTCCACAGAGCTATGCCGAGAAACTTCTCTGAGTACTCCACCATCACCTCCACCCACAACTAGAACCTGCATCAAAATATGCTTTTACACTGCTGAACTAACATTAGACAAAACAAAACCTAATACAATGTAAAACACATCCAAAAAAAAATGTTAGTCTAATTTACTTAGGCATTGAGGTTCAGAGCAACTCGCTATGCCCTCAGAATATTTTTAAAAAAAATTTCCACCATCTCTGAATTATGATTGGACGCGAAATTCTACCGTTAGGGGAATTTTACCAATTGATTATTCAAAAAATAAAGATGAAAAGGATTAGTGACAATGACAAAGATATAGCTCGCATAAAATTTCTCCTCTTCCTATGCCTTTCTTGATATATAGGACGGAATCAGGAATAAGCCAATGTAAGTTACCTTCTTCGGCGATGGTATTGAACACAACGGAAGATGTGTAATCATCTCTTGGTAGGCACATTCATCTTTCTCAGTCAGTTGTACGATGCCATCTAGAACCAGCATCTTACCATATGCCGAGGACTGCAGAAAAAATTTCTGAGACTGATTGCCACATTCTCTAAGCTCAAGTCAACAATTAGAGGAGCATCAAAGATTAAATGAAGAAAAAAACCTGAAAAACCAGAACCTCCTGATATTCCGACTTTTCCTTGTACAATATCTTCTCTACTTTCAGAGAATGTGCTTCCCCTGCCAAAGAAAATGCAAGTCATAACTACATATGCACGACGACCATACGAAGTGTTGCATTTCCCGGCAAAATGCTATATCCAAAACTCAGCTAGAAAATAAAACAAAGGCAGCCATAAACAACTGTCAAATAATCACCTAATCATGCCAAGCTAAATCAGGCTGAGCAACAATGGTAAGACCTAACCCTAGGAGTTAGGAAACTCGACAACCATTCAGCAACCTCAACTGTGCTATATATACAAAAATAACAATCAAAGTCCCCTACTCCTTGATATAATGATGCAGAACCTCGATCTCTAAAATGCTCGTGGTTAAGAGACTCCCCTTGTGTCAACAGTTCGCCGTCAGGAAAGAATACTGGTAGTAAATAAATCTTGCAAAATAAAAGAACACAGAATAATAACCACCTGGCCACATTGGGTTGTTGAAGTACACCACTTTGCCAGCTCCATTTGCTGCAGAGATCAAAACCTGAAAAGTGTCAATATAAAATCCTACCTATGTATCTTTGATGCTTATGCTCCTATACCTTATGTACAACACATGGGATAAAAGTTCTTAATTAACCCGATAATCAGATGTTGGTCCCACAGCGTAAACCTAATAATCAAATGATCTAAAACCTGAGCATCAGACTAAAAACATCAGAGATACAAACAGCAAGAGTCAACAAACAGACCGGCAAAAGTTTTGAACTCTGAAAACCACCCTGAAACAACAGTGGAGTGGCATTTCACATCCAGCTCAGGGGCGGAGGCCCTAGCCTTCAAGCAACAAGAAGGGATCACCTTCTCTGAACCATTCCCGCTACTCTCCCTCCCATCCATAGTCTTCGGGCATTCCAAACCTCTTTCTGCGCCTCCCTCCATATACAATTTTTTTCTTCTCTGGCTCCAGTCTCTGAACATTCCATCAAATAGTCAGAGATCAGACAATCTTTAACACAGAACGGCTCAAGAATCATTTGCCCAGAAACACCCACGGACATACAAGCCGCTTTAGATTCCAGCATCCATATAAATCTGACAATAGATAACGAACATAGAACTACGAATTATAAGGCCAATTAATGTCAAAGTTCTGAAAGGGCCATGTATTACACAGAAGGTAAACTATCGAATCGCCATTTACGAGATTCTCTAAAAACAAAGCTCGAACAACACATCCAGATCACCAAGATCAAACATTCAGTAGTACCAGATGGTAAGCAACTCAGCGAGGACCAAAGCCACAAATTAACGAGACAATGAAATAGCTGTAACTGTTGGGGAGAACTTAAAAGAACTACAAAGTGAGCAATTCCAAGCAGAATATTATATGTCGAACAAATCCAGCAACAAAATAGGAAATTTTTTGCCACTTTCGCTATAAATAACGAAAGAATTGATTGACATGACAATACAGAACAATTGGCATGTCAGGTCTCAATATCAAGCAAAGAGGAAGAATATTCTATTTCCCAATTAACTTCAAGAAGATCTAAGACAATCTACACTAAACAACACAACTGCCCTTTTAAAGTAAGGATATAAAATCCAAAGAATAACTTCAAATTCTATTAAAAATCCCCAAGCACCTAGTGATCCAAATCAACCATTTAAAATGAGAACACCGACAGCATCAAATTCACATCAAATCCAAGCAGTCCCACTCCGCTCGGTCGAGTGAAAATCACTTCCTTTTGTCGCACACGCAGCATTTCGCATCATAGCCATCTCAAAACCTCCAATGCAAAACCCCAAAAAAAAAAATGAAATCTTTTATTTTTTTTATAACGTGAAAGAACTCAAGCATCGATTTTTTACCGTACCCACATCATTTAAACCAAGCAAGAAGAGAGCTAGGGCTCCGAAACACATCGAGGAAGCAATCGAAGAATCCATCACCGGCTCATTCGAGGAAAAAGCAAACAACTTCTGAAGAGAGAGAGAGAGAGAGAGAGAGAGAGAGAGAGAGAGAGAGATCTTGCCTGTCGTTGATAACAGTTGGGACTAAGAAGTAATCTCTGCCAAGAAATCTAGCGAGAGAAAGCAAGAATGAAGAGGAAAACCGAGGGGAAGAAGCAGTGACGAAATTTTCCTTCGCTTTCCTTTGCTTTCCCCCACTCCCCTCTCTCTGCAGACTCTCTCTTCCACTTTGCAGCTTTGCTCCAGCCCAAGATGGAGCATATATACCTGCAAATTTTCGACACCAGAGAATATAAATAATAAACGGTGCAAATATAATAAAATACTAATTACAATATGATATGAAAACGTGTTCAAGCTCTCCGCTTTTTCCACCGTGAACTCTTCTTTATTCCTTTTCCCACGTACTTCTTCCTCTATTCGAGCAAAAAATATTGAGCTTCAACGACGACTGGCATGTCCAGTCGTCCGCACAGAATCTGAATGGGTAAAGGGTCGATTTTTGTTCTACCTTCTTATGGTATTTTCAAGTTGCGGTCTTTTGATATGATTGGCGAAAAGGACAAACTTTTGTTTGATGAGATGTGGAATGAAGAATCAAAGGATGGTCGGACCGAATCGCACGCGAGGAAAAGCAAGTTTAAACAAAAGGCCGGGGGAATTCACCGTGATCCCTCACCAAAAAGGAGCCGCGGCTATCTAAAAAGAAGAGAATGGCATGATTCGCAAATCATCTTTCCCGTGGAAATACGATGAACCGAATGATGAGAGGGTCCTGCGGAGAATGGTGGATCTGGAAATTACGATCCTCTCCTCTCCGCCACGCTCGACACCGACATGCTGATCCTAATTCCGTTTCTCTTCCGGGCCGGTTAATTTTAGCAACGGGTTGCGCGAAGCGTACGTGCGCGTAGGGCGTATGTGCGTGTAGAAGCTGGCGAGTCGATCCGATGAATGGACGGGATGGATCGGACAACGGGTCGAAAAAAAAAAAGATTATTAAATCTCGACGGGCCTATGTGGAAAGATTCGTGTCACGAAAAGAAGCTGCTTGTCCGGACCTTTCGAATGGTTTGCTCAGGCTGCCAGGCTCATGATCAGGCCCGCCAGCGAGCAGTATCGAGGTGAGAGAAATCGGAGGAAATCATCTAGATTTCGAGAGCAAAATTCGACGGTAGAAGAAGAAGAAGAAGAAGAAAGAAATGGTATCTATGGAGTTTGGGAAAAAGGAATATGATTCCCCAGAGCGGTTATTTCATGGGCTGGTGGGCATACATGGAGTTTCGGGGGAAAAAAACGAATCACGCATACTTTCGATTATGTCCAAAGAAGGGAGATGTTAGATTGTCCAACGTTGGTGCCACATTGTCGTGTTCGCTTTTGCGAGGTATAGAAAAGGCGCCTCTCGCTCGGCAGAGAGAGACGAGAGGGGAGGCATCACGTAATATGATAAGGATAATGCGATGCTTTTGAGTTCGTGACCACGTTAAGCATGAGCATCGCTTTTTGGAGCGCTAACAGGAGCCGTCCACGTAGTAGGGGGGGAAAAGAAAATTTGGGACATTATTGAAGCCGAAGGGTGTAATTATCGAAATATCAATTTAATTCTAAATCTCTTGATTTAGCTAACTTTGTTTAATTGAAGATTTGGCCAATTTGTTTATGAACATTTTGACGATTTGCCTATGTAATGATTTTGGCCAATTTTGATAGGAAATCGCTGACCGGTGGCGGGCAACTCAGTGCCGGCCGTCTTGTGTGGCATAATTAATGCTGACTTGAATAACTTTTTGCATTTTTTTTCATGATTCTTTTTCTTTTTCCCATGTTTTCCCTTCGCCGATCATTGGCCATAGGTGAAGGTTGCCTATACCCGATGGGTCGCCGGCCATCGCCGAGGCCTGGAGACCGGTGGAAGGAAATATAAAAGGAAGAAAGAAGAAAAAGGAAAGGAAAGGAAAAAAAAAAGGAGTAAAATATTAAGTTTTTGCAAAAATTAATATATATATATATATATATAAGACGTACGCACAAGAGGTCGGCACCCACGTTAGCCATTTTTGGGCCAAAATTGGTTGGAAAAATTATATGGACAAATTTGCAAAAAGGCTTAACATTAAGTTGACCAGATTAAAATGTTTAAAACTAAAATGTTATTTATGTAATATGTTTAGGACTTTTTTGATAATTTTATTCATTCTTGAGTAATCAAAATCGAAAAAAGAAAGTGACGGTCTAAAATTAGTTTCTCCGTCAGCAACTGGTCATAAAGCACGAGTATAAGGCTATGGAAGAACTTGACACTTCTTTTCGTCCCTCGTGTTGTTAAATGTAAATAATCTCATGTTTGGGTCACTCTCTTGAACCTTTTTTTAATACCTAATTCATGAGATTAGTCCGTGTTTTACGAATTAGGACTTAATCCATCGAAGAAAGAGTTCGCATTAGTAAAAGAAAATGAAAACAAAGCGACACTTGCTTTTAAAAGAGTATAGGAGATAGTCCGTACATCACTTAATTACAAGCGAAAGAAAAAAGTATATATAGCGGTAATTACTCATTGGCCCAAGTTCAATTATTAATAAAAATAAAAATATATGGAGCTCAAACTATGAAACACCCCGGGCGCTCGGGGGTATTTTGATGGGAATATGAACCACACCCAACAAATAACTTATGAAATTTTGTTATTACCCTAACTTTTCAAAGGACCCAAAAGAAAAAAAAAACCACAAATGTGTTACTTTTTTTCTTATTTGTTCAGATCCCACAAATGTATACCCAATGGATAAATATAGTCATCGTTAAATTTACCTTCCATGCTAGTTGATATGGCACATGACGTGATTATGGTGCCGGAATGTACAGACGACACGTCAGCTTGAGCCGAGAAACGGCGCAGACACGTCAACAGAAATCAGACGACGCCGTTTTCCTGAGGAGGAAAAACAAAAATGAAAACAAGTGTTGTAGGTTCGTCGGATCGCCACGATCGCCAAAAGGTTCAGTCGGGTTGCTCGATACGTAGTTGAATCCCGCTTTGAATACAATCTCAATCAAGGGACATGGCCCCATTTGAAATCTGGACGACGATATGGCTTTTGGATTTGCGATGCGCACGTTTTTAAATGGACGTGGACAGCTCAACTACCGCCAGGCTTTGGCAAGCGACGAGAAGAGGTCGGGGACCCGATCTTTTCAAAGTTGGCATCGATTCAAAACATGAACGTCGGCCTCTCGGATTTTATTTTGTTTTCTATATCTTCCCTCTTCCACCCATTGTGAAGGGATCGTCTAACATTTCCTCAGAAGGTTAGGCCCTAACCTTGCAATCCATGATGGCCCAGATTATTACTAAAATATATATATATAAATTCATAAAATTGATCCCTAAAAACAGGAGATCAGGGCCGTCCGTCAAAAAATGGACGGCCCGGATTGCAAGGTTAGGTGTCTAACCTTCTGAGGAAATGTTAGGCGATCCGGATAACCATTGAGGTCAATTCTCGATTTCAACTTTTTTCGACGCACGCAGACTAAAAAAAGTTGAAAAAGAAATCATAATAAAGTAAGAAGGAAGAAAGAATGGAAAAAAAAAACAGAATCTGTCAAAAAATAAAATTTAAAACAAACTTCTAGAAACTGAACAATACCTTGAGTTTTGACAAAGAAACAAGAAATGAGGGCTCTCTTAATTTTTTTTTTTTTTTTTTTTGGAAGTTGCTAGTCTGACCGTACTGTTAGTTTTCTGGCCACACGATTTCCCCATCAATGATTGCTTAATGCAAATCACGCGATGATGATGTGTGAATCAACAGTTGAGATTTTACCTTTCCTGATAACCGTCAGGGAAGCATTTTCCTTTCTTTCTTTCTTTCTTTTTGCCTTTAACCGAGTTCTAAACAAACAAGCCCTGATTTGTGCCGCGATTGATGGTATGGTAGATCAACTTCAATAAGTTTTTTTTTTCTTCTTTTCTAATCTTTAACCACTACCCAAACTCTGTGTGCAAATTAGGCTCTTATGCACGAGCAAAGAGCGATGGAAGAAGGGTCTTTTTCTTGTGCTACTATTTTTCACACCTGATTTTCAACAGGTCAACGACACAGACATGACCTGTTGCAAATGCGGTTTCACCAGAAACGGAGGCCAAAAAAGCGTTGAGCTTATTTGCAACTCTCCCTAATTGAGCATTTAAGTAATCTTGTTTCTATTTTCTAGGGGTGAGCATGGTTCTAGGGTAGAACCTGGAACCTGTAGAACCCGACCGGTAGGAACCGATTGGTTCCAGGTTCCAAGGTAAGAGGGTAGGTTCCAGGTTCCAAGGTAAGAGGGTAGGTTCCAGGTTCCAAAAATTTGGGAACCTGCTTTGACGGGTAGGTTCCAGGTTCCAAGTAGGTGGAACCTGGAACCGGAACCTGGAACCTGAAGCAATCTTTTATATTATTTTTTAGTATATGTCATCACGTCATTATGAGGGATTTCATAAGGACGATAATGAGTATGTAATTTGAAACTACTTTATCATCGAGTTTTTTACTCTATTATTGTTTTATACTTTTCGTGTATATATGTATGAGTTATAGTTAATAGATTTTAGTAGTAGATGGTGGTCATTAGAGGTAATTATTCGCATTGATCGTTCAATCAATAATATATGTGGAACCTTGATAGAACCTGAAACCGCTCACCCCTACTTTCTTCTATTTTGGTGCAAATGGAGTTTTATTGATAGGTTTTAGGGTACCCTGGAACCGGATCCAGAACCTGTGACATGGTAGGTTCCAGGTTCCAGAGTATAGAGGGTAGGTTCTAGGTTCCAGAAATTGAGGAACCTGTAGTAGCGGGTAGGTTCCAGGTTCTAGGTGGAACCTACCCAGAACCTGGAACCGCTCACCCCTACTATTTTCGATTCGACTTCAGCAACAAAGTCACGACTTAACAAAATCCTTTTGATGGGGTCATCTGAGACACTCGAATGCGAACGATAATATAATTTATGAGTAGCATTAAATCAGTTTCGACACTTGTATGGTTGTCTTTACATTCCAATACAACCAAAGTTGCTCTAGATTTCCACATGCCCCTAATTTGGTAGAAGTTGCCTTTGTTTTTCTTGTGAAGCCCGCATTAGATGTTCAACTTGAAAGTTTAAGGTTGATGGGTAGAAGAAAAGGATACGTATGTATGTTAAGAGCATATGGACCCATAAACAAATGGCGTAAAATGTTTTAATACCCTTCTCATGAGCAAGCAGGATTCAGAATGACGCGTGGATTCTGCCGAGTTGGGACCTGTGTGCTCGCAATAAACTTGAGCGGAACTTGGTTCCAATATCATGCATGTTAAATATGCAGCTAATAGCTTGAATTAACAGGTGGATGGAGACACATCCATATTTTTTTTTTTTGTCAAGATTACATTTTATTCACTCTCTCAAAATACAAGAAAGAAACATCCTAGTTCAACTGCAAATCAAGACAAATTTCAGATTACTTCAAGACAAAATGAGTTGCGGATAACAAGAGAAATCATCAGAATAAGGTTATAGGTCGCGCGCTCAAAGAGCACATCTGTGAATTCTTCACCCTAAAATCGGAAGCCCGTCACCGAATCCGTCTTCAGTAATGAGCGCAAACCAAGATCTCCATATGTTGTTACGGCTTTGACTTTCGGCCACACGCGCCTAAGCTCAGCACCATCATTGTCATTGTGCAGAGTAAAAAAAAAAAAAAAAAGTTGAACGAGCATAGATTTGACGCCCATGAGAGCGAATCCTTCACGAAGCTCTTACAATCTCCTTTTGAAATTGGAGTTGTTCACCAAACGAAATTCGAACAAAGAGAAACCGCGGGAACACACACGCAACAAACCCCAAATCTAAACCGGATCGGAAGAGAAAAGCTCCCAAACGGGAGAGGAAAGCAAGAAAAGAAAATAGAGAATCAAAGCATCCTAAAGAGGAAAAAAGAAAAGGGAGGAGATGGAGAGATCTATCTCAAGATCCTCCCTCCATGGTGTTTGAAGAAGAAAGTGCGTGAAAATAACTGGGAGAGATGGGAGAGAACATGCATACGAAGAGCGCACACACAAATTCATAAACAAGTGATTTCATAAATCTGCGTTTTTTCCATCATTTTCTCCCTCCCCCCATTTTCTAGGGCCCACGAGATTGATGGATAATGGGGGTGGTGCTCCTTTTTCACATGACAAATAAAGTACGACCCTCCTTACAAATAAATTACAAGCATGATCTTATCCTAAAGCAAAAGTAGGAATAAAGTGAAGGGAAACCACCCAAAAAAAAATAGTTCTTAATTACCGAGGTCATGTTTTGGTCGCGTCTGGATCCCTGCGTGTAAAGCAGGGGATCATGATTTCCTTCACCATTGGATCTTTCCCCCCTATAAAAGGGGGGAAATCCAATGGCCCAAAAAATCATAGTCCCCTGCCTTACATGCAGTGAAAGAAGACAACAAACAATTGGAAGAACACGGTAAATGATGGAAAGAAAATGTATTGTATTTCATAGTAAAGTATGTACACTTGTCCTGTCTATTTGTAATCCTGGAAAGGAAAAATAAAAGGAAAGTGTATAAGACGTGATTGTAATTAGTCAATCAATTTCATCAATTAATCCTATCAATCTCAATCTTCAAGATCAATCTTCAAGATGTCAATCATAATCTTCGTTATTTCCAACACTCCCCCTCAAGCTGGTGGCCTATAGATGTCAAGGACGCCGAGCTTGCTTAGAAGATATGTATGCTGTCTCTGACACAAAGGTTTGGTGAAAATGTCTGCAGGCTGTTCCATAGTTCCAATTCCTTTGGTCACAATGATTCCTTCTCGAATTTTGTCTCGAGTGAAATGGCAATCAACTTCGATATGCTTCGTCCTTTCGTGAAAAATCGGATTCGCGGCCAATTTGAGTGCGGCGTCATTATCGCAGAATAACTCAGTTGGCCTTTCAGTTTGTATTCCAAGATCTGAAAGTAATCCTCGTATCCAGATAATTTCACAAATTGTTTTAGCCATTGCACGATATTCTGCTTCTGCTGATGATAAGGATACAGTCGACTGCTTCTTTGTTTTCCATGAAATCAATTATCTTCCTAATTTTATGCAAAAACCGGTGATGGATCGCCTGGTCATGGGACATGTGGCATAGTCTGTATCACAATAGGCAGCCATCTTCATATCGCAGTCACGAGACAAGAAAATCCCAAGGCCTGGACATCCCTTTAAGTATCGTACTACCTTCAATGCCGCATTCATATGGGACTGCTTTGGTTTGTGCATGAATTGACTAAGCATCTGAACCACATAACATATGTCAGGTCTCGTCATAGTGAGATATATCAGTTTTCCAACAAGTCTTTGATATTCTGATGGGTCTTCAAGTAAAGGATCTTCGATGGATGATGATATTCCCATGTCGTATTCATGAGTTGTCATTTTGACATTCTGCTCTATTGGAATGACAGCTGGCTTGCATCCCGACAAACCTGCTTCAGATACAATCTCCATGGCAAATTTTCGCTGGCTGAGATTAATTCCTTTGTCGGAACGTGCGATTTCAATTCCAAGAAAATATTTAGGGGCTCCTAAGTCCTTGATATGAAAGGAAGAATGCAAATATTCTTTGAACTTCGCAATGCAAAGTTCATCGTTCCCCATGATAAGAATATCATCAACATATATCAGTAAATATATTGATGAAGTACCTGAAGCCCATGTGAATAATGCATAATCATATTTGGAGTGCCGAAACCCTGCATTTGTCAACGCATCAGTAAATTTGGCATAACATTGTAGAGAAGTCTGCTTGAGCCCATATAGGGATTTGCGAAGACGACATACTCGAGACTCCCCCTGTTTGTGCAATCCCAATGGAAGATCCATATAGATTTCTTCATTGAGATTGCCATGAAGAAAGGCATTATGAACATCCATCTGATGAAGTGACCAATTGCGAATCGCCGCTATGGAGAAGAAGGAACGAATGGTAACTTCTTTTGCGACCGGGGAGAACGTCTCATGATAATCAAAGCCCTCGCGTTGAGTAAATCCTTTCGCTACTAAACGAGCTTTATAACGTTCCACAGATCCGTCGGCTTTGAACTTAATTTTGTAAACCCATTTGCAACCAATGGATTTTCGATGTGGAGGTAACGGAACAATGTCCCATGTATGGTTGGCAATGAGAGCATCTAGTTCAGCTGCCATAGCCTGTTGCCAACGAGGATCACGAGATGCCATTTGGTACGATGATGGTTCTGTTTCCTTTGAAATCCGACTAATGCTACATATGTATGCATGAGATAGCCGACTAAAGGAAACATATGAAGATACAGGGTAGTGGATACCTGAAGAGCGAGAAGTAGAACAAATATAGTCGTGCATCCATGTGGGTGGTCTGATGATGCGTCCAGAACGGCGAGGCTGCACAGGAGGTTTTGGAGTAGGTTCCAGAGAAGATGCCAACGTAGTAGTTGGAGATGGCGAAATATTAGCCATCGGTGACTCAGGAGTGTCAGCCGTCAGTAAAGATGTCAATGATTCGGATAATATAGACGATGGGTGTAGAGTATCTTCCAGAATAGATTGTGGAGGAACAGGTACATAAGATTCTGAAACATCTTCTTCCAAGAAGACTGGAGAGTTTGAAGAGGATTCAAGTGTGGTCGGCGAAGACGTCGCATCCCGAAAAGGAAATAACTCCTCATGAAAAATGACATCCCTGCTTGTAAAGAAATGTCCAGTAGTAATATCCATAACTCGGTATCCCTTCTACAGAGTAGGGTACCCCATGAAAACACATGGAATGGCACGGGGAGCCATTTTTTCTCGATGTCCCATAGTGGTTGCATAACATAAACAGCCAAATACCCTCAGATGATCAATAGACGGTGCAATATCATAAAGTAATTCATAAGGAGTTCTACCTTCAAGAATTCTACTCGGCATGCAATTAATCAAATAGGTGGCGGTGACCACACAATCGCCCCAGAATTTCTTAGGAATTGAGGCTTGATACTTGAGAGCTCTGGCGACCTCTAGGAGATGTCTATGTTTTCTTTTCACAATGCCATTCTGTTGCGGGGTGTAGGTACAAGAGGTTTCATGGATAATGCCATGAGAGACAAAGAGAGACTGACAATCATTGGAAAGAAATTCACGCCCATTATCTGTCCGAATTTTTTTAACTGAAGTATCGAACTGAGTTTGGACTAAAGAAAGAAAATTCTTTAATCGAGAAAGGGTTTGGCTTTTGGAATGCATAAGAAATACCCAAGTAGCACGGGAAAAATCATCTACGATTGTTAGAAAGAATCAGGAACCGTCACGATGAGGAGTGTGATAAGGTCCCCAAATGTCCACATGCAATAGTGAAAAAGGATGAGAAACTCGAGATGTGCTGATCGGAAAGGATAGTCTCGATTGTTTAGTCAATGGACATATGGATCATTTTGGATGAGGATACCTTGCACTATGGCCCAAACGTTGATGCAAAAGGAGAATTTTATTTCTTGAAATCGTATTACAAGAAATGCTTTTATTAGAAAGATCTAAATTTCCAGGAAAATCAATCCAGAAAAATAACCCATCTGCAACTCTACCCAAGCCCACCAGTTTGCCAGTCATATGGTCCTGAAAGAAGCAATTTGTCGGAATTGAAGATGACATTGCAAGAATTATCTTTGCACATCTTTGAAATATAAAGGAGGTTAAACTTAAATTCAGGTATATACAGAACATTGCAGAGGATAAAATTTTGACTAAGGGAAAGAGTCCCAATTTTAGTCACTTGGGTAGTATTTCCATTAGGAAGACGAATTGATAATGGAAATTGCGAATGATCATGAGTATGTGAAAAAAGGTTCTCAGTGCAGACTATGTGGTCACTAGCTCCTGAATCAATTATCCATGCATTAGCCGAAATAGAATTCGCTTGCGATAAAAGTGTACCTGAGAATCCTACTCCATCATCAGTGGTCTTCAATTGGCTAAGCATTTTCACAATATGCTGGTATTGATCTTGAGTAATTGTAGAATGAGCTCCCTCAATTTTTTGTTCCGAGACCTGAAATGCAGAGGCTTCTTTTTCCCTTTTTTCGCGATCACTTGGTCGCCCATGTAATTTCCAGCATGTCTCCACGGTGTGATGTGGTCGTTCGCAATATTCACAATATTTATTTTTTGATTTGGAATAATTGCTACTAATCGTACCTGATGACATGGCAAGACGAGGACCATTATATCGCTTAGATAAAGTTGCTGACGTGGCATATTCTCGGCCATTTGATTCGGTCGCATGGTGGGACCAATTTGAGCCGTCAGATCTCCTTTTATTATCCTGGCCGTCCATTGCCAATACATTAGGGTTTGTTCCCCACCTTTCTTTTTCATTCTGGACGCCTCCCCCCTTTTGTCCTCGTGAAACACAGAAAGCGTTCAAGCTTCCTGTTCCTTGAGTGATGTCGGAACCCCCGTGAGGTGAGAAGGCTGGGAGGGCAACTCCCTCGCCAGCTCGGCTGGGTACCGTCGTGGCTAATCGCTGGCTCTCTTCTTGCACCACCAGTTGGAAGATCCTTCCGAGAGAGGGGGCTGGTTCCATTGCAAGAATCTGCGTTCGAAATGGAAGAAAATCCTCGTTGAGAACGAGTAGGAACCGCGTAGCTTTCTCTCGATCTCGGATCGCGCGATACTGGCGAAGTGTTTCCTCTGAGCCTTCAAGCCGTTCTTCGGCAAACTCGATCTCATTACGTAGCGCCGACAGGCGGTTGAATATCGTAGTCACAGATTGGCTTCCCTGCTTCAAATCCGAAAGGGTTTGTGAGAGGTAAAACAATTTTGCTCTGTCAAGTTTACCGTACATTTCGCGAATGTTGTTCCACATGGTTTGAGCGTCTTCTGTGGGAGGTAATCCAGCGACCACCTCGGACGTGAGACAGTTTTCGATCCACCGTCGCACGAGCTGATTGCACCTGCGCCAATGTCGACGCATTTGTTCATCGGTCGGAACAGGTATGGTTCCGTCTAAGAAACTGTCTTTGTCCTTGGTGATGAGGGCTCGTCGGAAATCTTTTGCCCAAGTCAAGTAACCCTCAGATCCAGCGAGCTGAAGGTTGATCAGACGTAATTTTGGTCCATCGGCTGCCGAGGTGTATAACGGGTCCCCTACTTCCGGTCGGCCGCCGCTAGTTCCGATCTGGTACGGATAGCTGGGATGGTAACCGGGTAACGGAACCGTGTAAGGATTCGACCCGAGACCCGATTGACCAGAGTCGGGCATTTGTCCTGCATACCCTGCATATGAGGTGTTAGGCACGGGAACTGTGTTTGCCCCAATAGTGGCTAGCGAATCTTCCCTTAGCTGAACATGCATCTGACCCATCTCCGTAACAGCAAGCAATGATGAACCCAAAATGGTTGACTGAATGGGGCCATAATACCATGAGCCCGATGGCGTTGGAGCAGGTACCCACTAGATGGGCTGGTTCGGATTGAGTTGCCCCTGGTTGGGTTGAGCTTGAAGAAATTGCCAATGATTGGGCTGAGCCTGAATATCAGATTCGGTTATGGGTTCCGAAATCTGAGGTAGTTGTTCATCAGAACGTGACTGGTTTTCTTGTGGGGTATTGTTGTTGTTCATGATATCTTGATTTCTTGATTTCTACACAGAGTGCTAGATGTTTTGCAGGTTGATGAACCCTTTTTGCAAACAACAAGAAGCAAGAGTAATCTGGAAGACAATCAAAAGGATAGTATGTGCGGAAGCTATGCCAGGAAGATGGAGCGCTCTGATACCATGAAAGAAGACAACAAACAATTGGAAGAACACGGTAAATGATGGAAAGAAACTGTATTGTATTTCATAGTAAAGTATGTACACTTGTCCTGTCTATTTGTAATCCTAGAAAGGAAAAATAAAAGGAAAGTGTATAAGACGTGATTGTAATTAGTCAATCAATTTCATCAATTAATCCTATCAATCTCAATCTTCAGGATCAATCTTCAAGATGTCAATCATAATCTTCGTTATTTCCAACATGCAGGGGATCCGGATCCGTTTTGGTCGGCTTGGATTTAAAACCTGGATGCGATAACTCTTTCATATATTTTTTGATTTTTTTATGATTTTCTGAGTAATAGGGGTGAGCATGATTCTAAGGTAGAACCGAGAACTTGGAACCGGAACCTGTAGGAATCAATCTGGTTCCAGGTTCCAATGTATGTAGGGTAGGTTCCAGGTTCCAAAAATCAAAGAACATATTCCAACGGGTAGGTTCCAGGTTCCACTACTTAGAACTTGGAACCTGGAACCTGGATCTTGATTGTGTTTTTTTTAGTGTTTTTTTTAGTATATATTTTCGTATGATCCTACAATGTTCTATGACGTTCGATGATAAGTATATAATTTAGAGCCAAATAAATTTTTATGTTCCAAGTTCTAAAAAATGAAGAATCTATTCCAACGAGTTAGTTTCAAGTTCTAAATGTGGAACCTAAAATCGCTCACCTCTACTTATCCTTAACTGTTGTAGTATTTACTCTCATTTTGCTTAACTAAAAATTAAAAAAATAAAAGAAATTAATAGGTTCTCGGGTATTCTGGAACCGACCCTAGAACCTGTGATAGGATAGGTTCTGAGTTCCAGGATATGACGGGTAGGTTCTAGGTTCCAAAAAATAATGAACATGTTCTGACGGGTAGGTTCCAGGTTCCAGGTGGAACCTGTAAGGAACCTGGAACCGCTCACCCCTACTGAGTAACTATTGCTTCTGCCCAAAAGCCAAAACATTGGAATCGCATTCGGTCCTCATCAAACCTTGCCTTGCATGCAGCAACGGGACAACGACGGACGAAAATGGGGAATGCCACGTCCTTCGTTAACGATAGACAAGCAACAAATAATTAAATTCGAAAGAAAAAATAACTTTTTTTTCCTCGCATTATTAAGTTGAGAATCGAACGGCCGGCACTAACGTGGATAATTTCAGCAATTCTTTAATTTTTTTTTCCTAGAAATTATATATAAGTTTTTCTTCTCTTTTCTTTTTTCATTCTTTCTCCGCACTAGACGAAGGAAGATTAGCCAAAAAAAAAAACACAACAAGAAAAATAAAGAAATGGTTTAAAGTGTCACTTAAAAACTGACGAATTGTCAAGGTACTCAATTAGTCAAATTAAAAAAGCTTAGGAATGTATTGATACATGTGTAATATGTTTGGACTTTTTTTGTATTTTTTTTCCCAATTTTAAATTAAAGTGGGGAAAATAGAAATGAAAGAATTATATGTTATTTTCAGTGGCAATTACTCCAAGCCAAAACCATTAGGATCGCTTTCTGTCCTCATCAACCTCGTATGCGACAACATGATAACCACGCACGAAAATGGGGAACGCCACATTCTAGGTTAATGATTAGACAAGCAAAAAAATAGTTGGGAAAATTTCAAACAAGAACCTAAAATATCCTCATTTTCTTAAATAATGATCTGAAGTTGATTTTTTTTTTCCAAATAAGGGCCTAGAGTGCCTTGGTTATATCAAAGAAGCGTCTGACCAAGGGCACCTTCATCATTTACCATTTTTTTTGTTTCTCTTTTGTATTCTTTTTTTCCCATTTCTTTTGTTTTTCTTTGTTGCGGCAAAGACAACTATGGAACGCTAGTCACTCTGTCCTTCGAAACGCAGCTAACTTGAGAAGCGCAAGCAGCGGCTCCATCGAAGAGTCTCACCTCCCATCAATCGCCATGGACCGCTTTGTCTACTAACAAGGAAGCTATAAGTAATGCAACTATAAATCTTATAGAGAGTTTGAGCCCATGGAGTCGGCGCTCGAGGGTGACGAGCACAATGTCCCCTCGATCAACTCCTTCCACGAGATCACTTCCTCCTCTTGCGAGGAGGCCATCTTCTTGCTCTAGAGCTACAATTGGGACATCGACGCCATCGTCTTGACGTTCCTCGACAACAGCACTCTCGCTGACACCCCTAGCTCCCCTTCCCCTTCCACGTCCTCGTCCCTATCCCGGCTTCCCCTAATTCGCCCTCTTATTCGCCTTCGGTATCGCCGGCACGGTCCTCGTAGCTGCCATACTCCTTGTCAAGGTATCGATCAACTTCGCCGGCCAGGGCTCCCTACGAGCTGCGCTACCGAGGCGAAGAAGAAGCCAAATAAGCCGTCTAGCAGCAAGTCGCGCGGCATCTGCATGCTCGAGGATTTGGATTGGCCGGTTGAACATGGCTCGGACAGCGACTCCGATGAACTGCAGGAGTACTATACTGGTGGCAAGAAGAGGTCTTTTTTTTTTCTTGACTTTCGATTTACTCAGCGATTACCTCGCCTAGCCCTCGTCAGTGGCTGGCCATCGCCTGAGACCGGCTACTGGCGAAAAAGAAGCAAAAAATAAAATAAAAAGGAAAATAATAATTAAATAAAATTAAAAGATGAAAATGCCCTTGTTCAAATCTTTTTTTTTTAATAACAAGGGTACTTTACGCCCTTCTATGAAACAAAATCCATTTGGGCCCTTGTTTGAGAAAGTGAGAACATTTTAGACTCTCATTGGAAAAAAAAAATTCAAAATAATTAAAAATACAGCACAGAAAAAGTGAGAGGTCCCTAACCACCCTTATCTTTAGTTTTATGCCACCAATCAGCTTTAAACCACGAGAAAAAGGTGAAAGAAGTTGTGAAGACTGAAATGGCACCATGTGGTTCCGACCAAAAAAAAAAAATTGGCACCATGTGGTCGGTCCACCCTGCTTTTCTCTAGTGTCCAAATAAATACTTGAGCAATTTTTTTTTTTGACTGACAAGTTATTTTCTAAACTTTCCAATGTCCGAAGGACGAAAAATTGCTTAGACCTATGTAAAACGTTTCATCAAACTAGATTGAGGAAAAAATAACATCTCTATCTGGCACGAAGGAAATCATTTTTCCTAAATCATCAAACAGATGAAAACTAATCATTTTCCTTGAAAACGATTCACGTGGTCATAAAGCTTGATGTCGTGAAATGAACGAACTCAATATATAATGACTAAAATCCATCGCTTACTATTTCTTTGTAGTCGCACCCATTTGAATATTAGATAGAAGCGAAAACGACCATGAGTTATTTTTACTGGGTATTAACTGTTCTAAAAGTTTAAACTGTTAGAAGAAATGATACTTTGATATATATATATATATATATGTGTGTGTGTAGTGACTAACCAATTTCACCATGTTATTTCATAGACTTGAAGCTGATACTGTACAGTGTACGCAAGATTCCTTTGTGGTCTTCGATGCGTTAGTTTCGGTGGGATTCCCGTGGGATGTCTCGACGTGAAGAATCCATGCAAAAAAACACGTGGTACGAGAGAATAAAAAGAATCCAAAGCGGCCAACACTCCACAAATGTGTCTTCAGTAGTCGCAGTAATTAGTTGTAAATGTGGTTTCTTGATAGTCGACGAGTCTCCAAGAAAAGGTTCGGTTCATTATAAATTCAGAAATTGCATGAGGAAAAAGATACATGGGCAGTCCCTTTTTTTTATTTACGGTCGGGAATCCTTTTTTTTTTTTTAAATATCGTTTTTTGGTACTTTTTCTTGGTAATTGAATAGCTTAATTAAAAAAACATGACTGGATGGAATATATTTTCAATATCAGTGGGAAAAACCTCCGGCGCTCATACCATGGACCACAACTCTTGGGCCCGAGTCCCCCGAGGCCGGGTCGAGCACCCTAGCACCCGGGTTCGGGATCCACCGCTCGCACTTGGGTCCCTCGAGGCCAACTCAGGGTCCCCATCACCCATGTTTAGGACCTTAACGGTCGCGCCCGAGCATCGGACTTTCACGTCCGCTATTCTTCATGAACTGCTCAACCACGTTCTTGGGTAATTGTTTCCGCTCTATACGAGTGGTCACAGACAGAACTGTCGAGCTCATCTCAATCTTCCTGGACATCTTGGATGTAATCTCCAGTATATATCTCTTCTGAGTATTCTACTGGTCCGAATGACGCCGAGCTCATCTCAATCTTCCTCAATAGAGATTATCGCTAATTTTCGACGATCTGAAACAGGATGAATACGCCAAAAATTGTCGTTTTTGCCTTCTAAACTTGCTTGATGAATATCTCGACCGTCTGTTTCTCGTCCTCTGCCTTCTCAATCATAAACATATTCTGTCTGACTTCCCTTCGGTCTTCTTTTCCTTACCAAGTATTGAGGAAATGCTCCCCATTCAAATACCCTTCGACAATGGACATCTGGGCTACAGCCTACAGAACCCTATCGGGGTTTCCCTTCGGTCGAAGCAGATGGTATCTTTCGACTGGATAAAGATGCTCATTCACTACTTGCTCGAGGGAAGAACCGGCATAGAAATTGCCTTGGAATTCAGTATGCTATCTCATGACCTGAATCTCGGGCTTCTTGGTACGGTGCTGCTATTAGTTTTTGCCATTAGCAATGAGATGTGAAGGATACGGGACCTTATTTTGGATCATCCGGGCTTCCGCAGTGTTGGATGAATCTTACATCTTCCGCCTTTTTCTGGTAAGGTAAAATGACTCTGACTCAATATGCAATATAGCCCTGAACTTTTAATTTAATCAATATGTTCTCTAAACTTTGACAACATATATAATGTGATTCTTGAACTTTTAATTTGACCAATATCATCCTGAAATTTGACCCAGTATGTAATGTAGAAACATGTTCAACTTGATCCTTAAAATTATATTAAAAAAGTGTTTAATATAATCCATCTATTGATTTAAATTCAAGAACTAAATTGAACATGTTCCAAAAATTCACAAATCATGTTAATCAAATTAAAAATTTCAAGAATCATATTTGATTAAATTGAATTATTTGTACCGTTATTCCTTGCTGATAAGGCGTTGCGCAATTTCTTTCATTGGGCTTCACCAGAATTCAGACCAAGTCCTCTTTTCTCTCGGGGTGTCGGGTGTCGATTACTGAGCCGTCCTATTCTAACACGATTTTTCAAAAATTTCACATTAAAAACCTACCCATCGTTCACCTTCGTTAATCAATTCAGGGGTAACACTGATCTGCTCCCCTTTCGACAGAGATTATGTCTTCGTACAGAGAGGAATAAAAACCGTCTCATCACAGAGAAGAAGATGAGAACCCGTGGTCACGAACCATGGGCCTGCCTGTAGTAGCTCACAGAATCGGAGCACACGACCATGGGCACGGATCCGAGTTTCCCTTGGATTGGCTCTGTGGATCGTACAGAATTATTCAGGTGTCGCCCGAGAGAAGGCAAACCTTTTAAAACAATTATCGACGAGCAGCATTGTCCAAAGTAGCATCAATGAAGAACACAACAAATCTAGTTCAGATGATTTTAAGGTTTTACTGCTAGCTCGGGCCGGCGAGCTCCACCACGATCACGCTGATGTTGTCTTTGCTTCCCCGTGCCATCGCGAGGTCCCCCAACATGGCCGCCGCTTCCGCGGCGCGGTTCTCGGTCCCTCTGCCCGCCCGAGCTCTCCTCCTCATCCGGCCCGCCAGGCACCTGCGCACGACCTGGCACGCGAACTCGTTCGAGACGGCGTCCCACAAGCCATCGCTGGCCAGGATCAGGAATTCATCTGCGTCGGTCCGTCCGCTCACGTTGATTTCCGGTTCCGGGATCACGAACGGTTTCAGATATTGATCTCCTACAAGCAAGAAACACGTATAAGATGGAACCCCCCAACGGGAGTTTGTCCCGACAAATTTTAATCTTGTGTTGTGATGTGGCAAAGAATAGTGACAACCGTAATAAAGTATAGACACTCCCCCCATGCTAATGGGAAAGAGCCCCGATGATCATAGGAAATGACAAGAAAGGAAGAAATATAGTCATAATTCGATTCTTCCTGAAAATAAACAAAAAAGATGCATGGAATGCACGAAATATTTCATCAACAAAACCATAATTTACACAGTAAAGATAAATGTGAAAAGCTCTCATAAGTACGGTTAAATTATTTATGTACTAATCCTTGCCTTCAACTACCAGTCGACATTAGTCCAACGAAATTTTAACCAACGTGCTTGATCCTTTTTAAGATTTCTAGAGACGCCTACGCGTTTTGCTCGCTCGCCGATCACGTAGAACTGAGAGAAAACAAAGCCGGGGCACTTTTCAGCGTGGCTTTCGATCCCAAACCGACTCATGACAAAACAATGTGCCTACGAACCTATCGATCTCGAGGTAGAGAGGACACCGAGAATGCGGTGCCCGTTCCAGTTTATGACCCGTCCACCGGCAGCTTCGACTCTCTTCAATTCATCGGGCCTATTAGGCTGCACGAAAAGGCAAGCCGGGGGTAAGCAGAAGAGTTAGCAGAATGTCAAATATATGCAACCCAGCAAAAGAGGGTTAATCAGATGGGATCGAGCAGACGAAATAACGGCAAGCCAAATAAATATAATAGAGTAAATTTGACGAATACTTCGGCTGTCTCGCTGTTAGTTAAATTGATATGGACATTCGACATGTCGTGAACCGCCTGTCATGACTAAGTTTAAACGTGTACCGAACAAGCTCTTAGATCTAACAAAAAGAATAGAATCAGCCACATAAATCAACGAAGAGGGGGGGTAAAAATGAGAAATGCGACATCCTTAAAATCCCCACAAGGGTCCATCGGATGCCCCCACTTTATAATTTCATGGAGCCTTCACTACATAGTCAGCCTTTCATTTTACGCAAGCGGAGCATAATTTTTATCGCTTCCTTTAAAATCATAACAACTCATTTCGTGCCACGGTTTAGGCCTACCCTCTTTATGGATCGGGTGTCAATTCCAAATCTCAGTTTGGTGCATCTTTGGATCCAACAAGTAGCACGGGTTTCTAGAATCAGCAATTCAATCCACAAATTAAGGGGCTAAGCTCACAATCGCAAATAAAGAGTAGCTGCAATCCGAGAGCACAATTACCCAAACCCTCAAGAACAATACAAAGATCAAGAGAGTTCATCGACCAAAAAAAAAAATGTCTAGGACATTAAAATCGCGCAACTTACTATAGTGACCACTATAATGGCCAAAAATAAAAACCTAGTACCACCTCCCCACACGTCTTGTGTGTAAATTATACCTTATGGTCATCGGTCAAGGCCATAGCGACGCCTCCTCTGCACAACACCGCCCTCGAGTCCCCGCAGTTCGCCACCACCACCACCTCCCTCCCCACCACCGCCACCACCGCCGTCGACCCCACCGTCTTCATCTCCTCCGCCGCGCCGCCACTGGTCACCTCCCCGTCCATCTTCCCGAAGCACCCCGCCATCGTCTCCTCCCAGTCCACTTCCCTCCCCTCCCGGTCGCGGCCCTCCACCTCCTCCGCCACCAGAAGGTGCAGCCTCTCCCTGCACGCCTCCGCCACCCGCGCCCCGCCGTGCCCGTCGTAGACCCCGAAGAAATCGTACGACTCGCCGACCCTCAGCCTCTTCGCGAACCCTAGCTCCACCCTCACGGCGTCCTCCATCTCCCTCCTCCTGCCTATCACCGAGAGCGACCCGTGATTGACCGGGCGCTCGCATCTCTTCTCGCGGGCTGTGTCTTCCTCCTCGCCCGCCAGAACCCCGTCGTTCTCCGACGAGGAGGAAGAGAAGGAAAGCGATATCTCGATCGGGTTCTCCTCCTCGTCCGGGTGGGGTTTCGCGTCCAGCTCTCTCTTCTGCGCGTGCCGATGGCCGCTCCGGTGAGCTTTCCGGATCTTGAACCTCCTCCGGCAGCCGTTCCCGACCTTCCCGGGCTCTACCGCCGGGAAGATCCCTCCGTCGGCGTCTGTGGTCATCCTCCGGGGATCACTCTCTTTGCCGGCGAGTGCAGCTTTTGTCCCTCGTTCATCGCATGCAGAAAAAGCAAAGGGGAAACGGCAAAAGACGAAGACGAAGAAGAAGAAGAAGAAGTGATGTTGCAATAGGAGCGACGAGACTGATGTGAGCATTTATTTGATGGGACAGCACGAAAGCGCTTCGAATCGTGGCCGTCCATCTCGCAAAGGGTCCGTAGGTGGTTGCCACATGGGTAGGCTACGCGCCTCTAACTTGGATTTCGGGTGCAGAGACGTGGACGGCTCAGATCGGGTTGGCGGACACGCGGGGGTCTGATCTTTCGATTAGTGATTTGGTGACTGTCGCCGTGGGGCCCACGCGTGGCGCCCACAGAGGGGTGAAACGAAACGTGGAGACCTGCGATGCTTCGCGTTAGGTGGGGGCGGGAGTTTTGTCTTTGCCTTTTCGTATTACTTTCCCCCCTTTTTTCTTTTCTTTTTTTCGAAAGTCTCGTTCAAAAAGCAAATGGCAGTTTCGTTTTCCCCCCCCCCCCCCCCCCCCCCCAAAAGTTTTAACCTCTGACAAAGGAATGTTGACTCGTTGGGGTCCCGGGGGACACGTGTCGGGACAATGGGGGTCGCTGTTTTTGAAAGAACATGTACCTCGTACGATGTGTCAGGCCTAACCAGATGTTTCCTTCTTTTGTTTCGTGCTGCGTCGGCCCCTGATTGGTCCCCGAGTTTCGCCCGAAAGCCAGCTGGCCTCTCTGGATTAGCATCGTCAGTTCCAATTTTGACAGCGTTAGGATCCTATGGCTTATATGCATCCGACGGGCCATGAGCGTACTCTACATAAACGATATAAATGGTGTGTAAAACTTTGACTACGTATTTTTTAATTTATTTAATGTCATGAATTTTTATTTTGTTCATATCCAATCTAATTCTTGAACCATTTTCATATAGTTGAAAATGTAGTGAAGGTTCAGAGATCATATTGCATTGAATAAATTAAAAATTCATGAATCATGTTGCATATTAGGCCAAAATTCAAAAAACATCCCTCGTTATCTCTTCGTGATAAATATTATGAAATGAGTACACGGAGTTTTGGCCAGAGGAGATGTTTTTTTCGTTGCGTGCATCGTCACATGGGGTCGCGGGATGATAGCAAATCTCGACGGTTCAACGCATGTGCCGCATGAACTTAAGCATTCATGTCGCGATTCGATCACGTGGTAGGGATGAGAGGAGAAATAGATGGCGAGAGTCTAGAAATAGGGTGGAAGTTTTTTCTTTACTTTGAACAGTTGGACAAGCATCGCAAGTAGGAAATTTCAAAAGAGAATGCACGGAGTTTGGTCTTCCTGTTGAGCCGATCTCGTCCTTAATTTCGTCCTGCAGGTGATCCTAAGGAGTGAGTATGGATCCGCGATAGAACCAAGAATCGAATTGATCATGGGTCACGAGACCCTAAGGAGCGAGCATGGCTCGTGGTAGAACCAAAAATCGAACCGACCGTGGGGTCATGTTTCATGTTCCCATGGAAATTGGTCCGATTCCCAGACAATGAGGGACAGAACAACTGTTGGATGGAATTCAATGATTTCTGGGTACGAGCATGATGGCCTGCAAAGGAGGCAATTGTTGATTGTTGCTATTGGCGGGATGGAGATTGTTGTTATTGCTTTTAATTTTCATTTTGCTTGAATAAAAATGACAAGAAAGAAAGAAATGGCTAGTTTCCAGACAAACTCGGAATCGATTTTGGAATTGCAAGTTTCGATTTTAGGATCTGTTCTAAGAAATACACGGTAAGTTCGAAATTCCAAAACCGATAACCAATCTCAACAGCTAACAGGGCGGGTTTCAGATAATTTGGACCTACCCTGGAACCGCTCACCTCTAGATAACTTGAATTGTGGTGAAGCAAATATTCATCCGCCTTCAAATGTGAGGAATTTTTTTGAACCACGCATGGGATTCGTATCGCCTAAAAGTTTTCTTTCTCACGTGTCTTACTAGGGGTGTGCAAACTGGACCGGACCGACCCAGGACCGGCTCGGCCCGGGCGGGTTGGTCCGGTCCTTGAGGTTGGCGGTCCAGTCCCCGATCCCAATAAACGGGACCGGTGACTGGGCGGTCCGGTCCTCGGGTTCCATGGTTTGGGACCGGACCGGCAATTTTTTTTCTTAAGAAAAAAGATAATCTAGTTAACCTAATGATTTTTGTTTAAAAAAAAATAAAGTAATAAAACACCAATTGGACATACTTCTTGAGAAAAGAACAAAAGGAAAGCTAATAAACACAGGAGACATAAAAGGAGACGCAGTGGGAAACAAATGATGGATGAGATACTAAAATCTAGTCAATGTGACTTTTAGAATGAAAAAACTCTCAACCGTCCAGTACAAGCATATTTAATTTTTTTTTTCTTAATTGAACGTAGTAGTAGGCTCTATAGCGGTTGGGCCGAGACCGGGACCGGACCGGACCGCCTGTCCTGGTCCTGTCCGGTCCCGGTGTGGTCCTTGGTCCCGAAATTATGGGGACCGGACTATTGGTCCGGTCCCCGGGTTCATGCCGGGACCGGACCGTGCACACCCCTAGTCTTACTCACCAATGGTGAAAATGATTGATAAAGAGCAAGAAATGAAAGGGGACTGAAAATAGTATCTAGGATCTCATTCTGACTATTCTTTTCGTGGAGTCTAGAGTGATTAGCTAATCAATGGAGATTGAAAATATTAAATATATACCGTAAGTATAAAAATAAATTATGCAAACACCATTTCGTCTTGAATTAAGAACAAGAGATCTTTCTTGATCAATCTCCACGCCTCTCATGCTTCGATAGTTACAAAGATCATTTTCAAATTCAAACTAGGGGTTGTAATTACCTGCTCTCTCAAACCGGTAGTGTATAATGCCATTCTTATAATATTCTTTGCGCCATCAGAGTATGCCATAATGAGTGATTGTAACATACATAGCCAGAGTGAAAGTATCTTTCAAATAGCAGCCTTATTTAATATTTATCCTTGATTTGATGATTAGTAAGAAATCGGATAGTTAAAATCCTCAAATTAAGGATGAATTAGAACGATTACTTAAAATTTATTTACACTAATGTAAGATGGTCTATATAATTTATATCCTTTATGTTTACAGAAGGAAAGCCCGCATGCACAGGAGGGGACTCATTTTCTGTGGTCATCGAAGTGAACAACATATTTTACTACATAATCTACATGATGGAAGATATGTAAGGTTTGTATTTCCCATTTGACGATAAATATGAAATTTTTGCAGCATTCACAGTGCTTGTTAATCGGAGTACGTTGCCAGTAAATTGGTTAACAAGTACTATGTGAAGCACAGGGTTAAAAACGCAGAAGCCGAAGCTCTGATGACACATCTTAGACGTGTGTCACTACTACACGATCCTATTCGGTAGCCATCCGAAGATGGTGTGGAGTTTACTCTCTCCACTGCCCAAGTTGAGAGAATTTTTTTCCCCTCATTTCAAGGGAATATTTCTGAATTTACGTCCCAGATTTCATACGATTACTTTTAATTAATACAAAGCATTTAAAATCGTCAAAAAAAAAATATTCATGAAAGTCATAGGTAAAAATATTATTATCAAATAAGTAATTTGATTATTGACAACAAATGTGTGCATAAATTGCCAAGCGAATGCTTGGTGTTTTAAGCATCGAGATTTGTTTTTCGGAGAGAATTAACAAATAAGGATTTTGTTAGAGATCGTGGCGACAACATTTTGTAAGATTATACTTTAGGACATGCTTTTATTTACGACCATGTGCTAAAAAAGCAATAAATTTACAATATTAAATGTTCATCAATGTCCATCTATCTTTAGGTTCTATTTAAAGGTGTCGAAAGGGTTGATTGGATCAGATTTGTGTGTGGCCGAATATGGTCCAACCCACATTAACTCATTTTCATATAGTACAAATCTAATTACCCTTACCCAATGAGCCGATGCAATCCATATTACTAAAATATTTTCATATTTATTCTAATTTAGTGAAACTTATAAATTGAAAAAAAAAACATATTACTAAAACTTTGATTTTTTTTCTTTTATTTTTAATTATATATTGTCAATTTCCTTTTTTCCTGTCCCTTTTTTTTTTCTCAAAGTCTGGTGAGAGCCCCTCAACCCTCGCCGGTCACCTATGTTACATCGACATGGGACACGACACGGGACACGACAAGCCGACACATGAATTCTCAAAAAATAAAGAATTCCGACACGTTGAGACACGTCGTATATTATATGTATAATTTTATATATACACGATAAATTATTATTTTATGATTTTAATAATAATAATAATAATAATAATAATAATAATAATAATAATAATAATAATAATAATAATAATAATAATAATAATAATATCATGATGCCGAAATTGTTATTAATCTCCTCCTTAGAAATGCAAGAGGAGGCGAATCGGCCGAGAAGTGAGAGCGCAATCGGGAGAGGAAAGGAAGCTAGATAGAGTAGAAATTAGGTCAAAAATTTAGGATTTTGACTCATTTACCCCTGGACACGCTCGCGTATCCCTTTAGTTGACCCCACGTTCGAACTCGGACACGCGTTGACCGCGTGTTCGGGAGTGTCCAGCCGTGTCGGACACGTGTCGGTGTCAACACGTGTCCTACAGGGCAAAACTTTTGAAATCCGCATGTCCATGTAACATAGCCGGTCACAAGCAAGGGTGTGCGGCCCTCACCAGCCACAGGCAAGAGCTCGACCCTCTCCTAGCTGGCGAGGGTTTTGCAGCCCTCCCAAGTCGTTAGCGAGAGTCACGACCCATGCCTCGGATTGGGCAAGGGCTATGAAGCCCTTGCCGACCACGGGTAAGGGCCCGACCCTCATCCAAATTTGTTGAGGGTTTCACGGCCCTCTCCTGGTGTTGACGAGGATTTGCCAGCGATCCTTGCTGGACCCATAGGAAAAAAATTTAAAAAATCAGAAAATATATTGGTGACTCACTTAAGATAATTAGCTAATCCGTTTCGAACCCGTTTAAGACATATTAAGTTGTTAAGTATTCATGTATAATCCACTTAAGTTTGTTAGGCAACTCATTTATGACTCATACTCAATATGTATTAAAATATAGGTTTTTGACCTATTTTGCCACCTCTACCAGTGGCTCTACGTTCTATTAGTACACTACTTTTATCACATACTTTTAAGATGAGCATATAAGTTGTTGGTAACGGCTTAACCGTGTGTCCAATTTAGTCAAATGAATTAATTTGATGAAGCTCTAAACGAATTAGAGACTGAGGATATATTACTCGAGAGTGAAAGCCTTGAAAGGACACAAAGACTTAAGACTTCATTTGCTCCGCAAAAGATGTAACATTTTTGGAAATCATTCTCTAGAAAGTCGTTTTCCAGGAAAATGACAATATTTTTTGGTATATAGTTGAGATCAGAAAATGAACTGGAAATTTTTATCAGAAGTGAGAGTCCTGGAGATCGAGACTTTTTCAAGAACTCTGTTGGATTCAAATACATCAAGATGTCAATCGTCTTCGACTCAAGATCAACCCAAATTCTGAATTGGATCTAAAATTGGCGATGCTTGATTTGGGATTAAACCACCAAAGCTATCGAATCGTCTTTGAGAGAAGGAGAAAATTCTGGGGATCTTCCATTTTCATCATAAAGCGATTTTACTCCGTTCATTGAATAATACAATTCAATATTTAGAAGCGAACATATGTCATTACTTAGGTTGTCACAGTTAACTTTTCCATTAAGAGCTCCAAGTAGCGAAATACTCTGCCATTAAAGATTTATGGGAAAATTCCAAAAAAGAGCCCCAAGTCCTCTCATTTTCTCAAATAAAGATCCTAAGTGGACATTGTTTCAAATAATGGCCTGAAGTGCATTCATTTTTTTCAAATAAGGGCCTAAAGTGAACATTATTTCAAATAAGAGCATGAAGTGGCTATAAAATCTCAAAAAATGACATGATTTCAAGGGCATTTCAATCTTTTCCTTATTTGATTTTCTTTCTTTTTTTAATTAAAATTTTATGTTTTTCGTTTTTTAAAAATTAACAAAAAATTTTAAAAAAAATGTACAGAGGGTGGGAGGGGGGGGGGAGGGTGGCGAAGGTTGGCGGGGTTGCCGACGCCTCGGTGAGGGCCGACGATCCTGCCGACTAGAGGAGAGGGCCGACCCTCTCCCTATTTTGGCGAGGGCAAGCCCTCGCTGCTAGTCGACGGGGTCACCAGCCTTCACCGCCCTCGCCAACCCCCCTCCCGCGATGGGTCGATTTCCATAGGCGGGAGAGACAGCCCTCCCGCCATGTGGCTGCCTTTTAAAAAAAAGAAAAAAAATAGGGAAACATTAAAAAAAATCAAAATAAAAAATGATGAAAATGCCTTTTATGCTAGGCCCCTTTTTTGAAACTCTTTGGCAACATTAGGCCCTTATTTAAGACATAATATGCAACTTCAGGCCCTCATTTGAAACAAAGTTCATTTGAGGCCCCTTTTTTTTTGTTTCAGAAACCTTCTTGAAGCGCGAAGAGCCGTCGAGGATGTCGAGGGTACGTATTTGGCACAAACTAGTAAAGTCCTGAGAGAAAGCATATTAGTAGCAATTACAATAGAAGAGATTGAAGCTCTATTGAAGCTTATGAGAAATGCTGCACCGCCCTATGGGGTTGTAAGAGTGGAGGTTCGCGGCCCCGTCCCGCAGGAAATGTGGTACCCCCCTCGGTAACGGATCCGGATCGCCTGCCCTCATTGATTGAGGGCAGGCGTGCCCTGTCAAATCAGGGCCGTCCGATCAATCAACGGACGGCTCTGATTTGAGGGGTTTATTTATTTATTTTTTATTTTTTTTAAATAAAAAAAGCCCCTCAAATCAGGGCCGTCCGATGCTTGATCGGGCGTCCCTGATTTGACAGGGCACGTCTGCCCTCAATCAATGAGGGCAGACGATCCGTCCGCCTCGGTAACAACAATGAGGGCCGCTTTGTAAGGTCAAGACTTTTATCTTGTGGGCAGTAACGCATGATTAATAAGTAATTTGTCCAGATTCTTTCATATATAATTTCTGGCGGATAAGTATGCATAGTGAATTCTTGGATTTCAATGTCATCAAGCGAGCGCGTTCCACCGAGGTGGGAAGCTTGAACGTCTACTCCTCATCTAGACTGATGCGTACGTGTCATAAATTGGATTCAACGTACTCACTCTATGTGTACGCCAGAATCAACTTTTAAATTAGATATCCTTCTAGACCAAAAAATGAAAATAGATATCCTCACTTTTTATATTCATATCCATGTTCTCCTACCAAAAACCTACCAAATTTACTCAAATTGCGTACAAGAAAAATAGATTTACTTTAAAAAAAATTGGGGAAAATCACCCGTTTAGTCGTAATTCTGTTGTACAAAAGCCGATAAAAAATGCGGTGCACGTGGGACGGTTGGCGACGACCATATTACATGCGCTGATTTCTAACAACCATGCATGTCAGATGTCAATTAATATGTCATATACATAAATTTCTGGTCCGTTAACAGACTAAACTTTTTTTTTTAATTTTGGAAAAACGGTCTGTCGACATGACATTTTGATCATCGGTCAAGGGTTTCAAAACCGACACGCTCCCTCCTCATCTTCGTCGTGCGTACTGTTCATGTTCTTCAGCACGATCATTGATAACTCTGTTTTATATAGAGTTTATTTATTATTTTAGACTTAATATTTGCTTAGTTTTAATTGAATTTGATATCTATTTATTGATTTTAATTGATTTTGTAGGTAATAAATCTTCAGCCGTGCAAATTTGAAATCAAAGAGAATCAAACATATCTTGGGGATAAATTCAAAATCCAATCTAAATTAGGAGCTTTATTATTGGGAGATGTCAATCTTTGGGAAGACTCTTTATTGCAATCTTACTTTGGTAAGATTCAGATTTCTTTTTCTCGAAATCAAAAAGATATCCATCAGGAGACAAAGAAAAGGAGGAACACGATTTTGGAGAAAAAAAGCCACTTTTGGAGAAGACGACGTTCAGTTTTTTCTACTACTTTTCCTTTCAATGCCGAATGCGAAGTGAGGAAGAAGGAGGCGAATTCAAAGTCAATCCTCGATTATTCTTGGTGCATTTGTTCTAGTTCTTCATCATGTTTAGTTTAATCATTCTTTTTTGTTTAATTTTCATTCTGTTCTAGACTACTTTTTGTTAGAGCTACGATGTAACTTAACTATGATGGATTAATTTTTCATACTCGTTTATGCAAATTTAGAATTCATACGTGTGAGTTTTATATCATGTTCTTAATGCTTTTAAGTGCTTGATCACCACTTGAATGAAATTTGTTGTATGTATGAGATCGAAAGGAGATTACGTGCAAGTGTTTTATGATATATAGCCATGAATTCATCATAGATAGAGATATCTTATGATTTTTGTGTGGTTTCAGTAGTAGGTAAATCGAGGGTGGTTTATTGAATCCGGGAACGTTCATAGATCTTAATGCGTTTGGATTTACTTAAATTCACATGGATCAAGTGTGGGTTGCTAAATCTAATTAGGGTTGCTATACCGGACCAATGATAGTAATTTACATTAGGAAGTTCTACCATCACACTATGAATTCAATTTAATTGCATAATGAGATTGATTAATTAATCTTGATTAGTTAAGTGAAATCGGATGCTCTAACATATTTTCATTCTTGATAGAAATCCGTTGTTTGTTGCTTCTTTATATTCGAAATTTCTAATTTCTATTTTGGTTTGCTGCATTGGCTAATTTATTTTTCTTTAGAATTTTCGAGTGCTTTATTGGATCTTTAATTAGTTAGATAAATTTGAGAATTATTCATGTTTAGTAAGTAATTAGATTGATTTGTCTACAATCTCTGTGGGAACGATACTTTTATTCATCACTTTATTACTTGTTCGATACGTACACTTGCGTTGCTAATCAAGAGAACAATCATCGCCTCCGTTTATCCTTTGACGCCATTACATCTACCATCTTGCGTTTTCGAGGGCAAGGTGGAGGAGAATAAGCGCTTGAAACGCCCAAATCAATTTCAAATGAGGGTTTGAGATCGCCGGCCGGTAAAATGTTCGCCGCCCGGCGTGCATGTGTTTTTTTGGGTGATTGGAACGAGGGCATTTTTTGTCCAAAAAACTTTCGAATGAATGAAAAAAAAAAACCAAAAACATTAAACTAAAAATCCCAGCCAACCCACTAAGCAAGGAATTATTGACCGAAGGAACAAGCACCGGCGGGTGTTGGCAGCGTGCGACTAAGCGGCGGCGACAACAATAGTGGCAGGCGGGGTAAAGGATTTTTAAATGAACTCAAAGAAAAACCTCCTCGTATTGGCTCTCTAACCCACGTTCTCTTCCCAATCGCTGCTTCACCTCGCCTCATTTACAAGCTTCCGATCCTTGTCGGTGACCTCCAGAACGTACACACTTCAACTCTCTCACGATCTAGAGTTAGAAGTCTAGTCGTGCGAAGCTGAGTTCCGTTAATACGATTCTCGGTTGCTCTTAGAATGAAAAAAAAATACTGAATCTTCTTGGTTTAAAATCTCATATGATTAAGGTTAAGTTGATAATATTAAATCCATATTTTCTCTTATTGCGATGAGTTGAAATGAGTCATTAGTTTAAACTAATTGTGTGTGAACTACGTGACCATACCA
This sequence comes from Rhodomyrtus psidioides, assembly GCA_021437785.1. NCBI lineage: Eukaryota > Viridiplantae > Streptophyta > Magnoliopsida > Myrtales > Myrtaceae > Rhodomyrtus > Rhodomyrtus psidioides. Next base: position 2,833,235 of record JAILYB010000104.1, on the reverse strand, counting down.
CACACCACCCGCTCGACCCGAAATGCCTAAACTGAATCCACATAAATTAGTCTCTGCTTTTGATTTTTTTTTTAAAATGGTACACGAAATGCCTAAACTGAACACAATTTCAGCCAGATTTCATTGTTAATTGTTGTCAAACCTGATTCTGAGCACAATTTTTCGTCGTTTCCACTCTGTGCCAGCATGTCTTCATCTGCTGCATTCAACGGTGGTCGCCGGAGAGGAGCCGACTTCGAATAATCGTGGGTTGATTTATCTAGAGTTTTAACTGTGGGCCGTTCGAATATGGTTAGAATCGGTCCCTCTCTCAATCGCCTACCACACGTTCGTTAAAATGCCCAAACCAACTTAGCTTATAGTTCATTCAATCCTGGACTACTCTAAACACTTGTGAACATGTTTGTCCTCATGAAAAGAACCTTCCATCGATTAAAGAGCATTATTTCAGTCAAAATCCTCATATGAATGAAACCGTGTCTGAAAATCTGCATTCCATGTTTGTTTCTCGATCGTTTCTCTCTTTGCTGCGGTGGCGGTTCTGCAATGCAAGGGTGGTTGCCGGTTGTGTTTAACGACCGGAACGGTCGCCGTGGAGGCATGGTTTGGTTTCGTAATTCGATGGTGGTGGACGATGGCGAAAGTCCAGGCCGCGGGAGATGGTTTTGGTTTAACTGGTGTTGGTGAGCGGCCGACTGAGAGCCGGCCCGGCAGGAGGAGAGGCCGATTAAGACCGGGCCTAGGGTTTAGGTTAGGCTAGGTAAAAGTTAGGCTGGACGAATTAGAAAATTTAGCTTACACTTATTTTGGGCTGGAGATTAGGGAAAGTTGGGCCTCGGTTAAGTTTAGGACTTGAGAGGCCTGGCCTGGGCTGTCCGAAAATAGGCTGGGCTTTGAAGAAGTTAGCCCTTTCGGTCAGCTTAATTATTCGCTTGATTTTCTTAAATTGGCTAATTAGTTGGATGACTCCGAAACGGAATTGTGTATTTTTTTATTTTTATTTTCTCCATCCCCTTCTAAATCTCGCGTTAATAGTCCGATTCCATCACTCGATTACACGCGTGATTGGTGATTTAGTAAGGCGCTCTCAGAGAACACTCGGTTTGAACTTGAAAAGGGTTTGTATCCCTTGTTCTCCTGGGAAAATATAACTCATCTCCCATAAAAAATAAATAATAATAATAATAATAATAATGGGTTTAACTCAATCAGGCAGGCGAAGGGATCGTCTGCCCTTTCCTTAGAAGGGCAGGCCCTGTCCTTTGAATTCGGACCATCCGTATTATGCATGAATGACCCAGATTATTATTAAAAAAAATCCAAAAAATTCAAAAAATTATCTCCTAAAAATAGGAGATTTGAGCCGTCCGTTTAAAAAAGAATGGCCCAAATCGCAAGCGCAGGCAGACGAAGAAAAAAGAGGCGGGGGAACTTGCTTCGCGACTTCCAGCTTTGCTTACTTTAGCAACAATAGCGCGTTAGTGCGGTAAACGCAAGCCGACAACAACAAAGGGACCGTGGAGGGAGGGGAAAAAACAAAAAACAAAAAACAAAAAACAAAAAAAGACAGGTCAAGTCAACTCTTTCGATTTAGACAAGCCGAGGAAGGAGCTCCATTCATTTCGTATGGCTTCGTTCTCGATTAAAAAAAAAAATCGGTTCTTTGGGTTTCGTCTCTTGCGGACAATGCCGTCGTCTTAACGCTTGACCGGAGATGATCCAGACATAAATAACCGCTAATTTAAAAAAACAAACAAACACACCTTGCTGCGGAAAAGATTGCGGTGACGACAATTTGGTGATGTATCAATGGCGTTTTACCGGAGAAGATGAAGCATTTGAGCCTACTCCTACCGCGCGAACATATATCCGCAAGAAAAAAAATACTTTTGTGACAGTGGTGACGTGGCATGTTACTTTTTTCTGGATCCAATAACGAACCAACACGTGGACGGACGCAACGGAACTGCATATGTGGGACGCGCAACTTTGGAAAGCCGACGGCGGCCGTGGAGCTCCGATGAGCTGCAGCTACCTTTGTTTTTCTTTGGGCCTTTTCGAGGCCATGGTCGACAAAAGCTAGCGGCCCCGGACAGCAACGTCCACAGGCCATTGTCGCTCGGCCTAATCTGGAAATCTGGCCGCTCGCAAAAATTCGTAATTCTTGGGGGAGAAAAACATTAGGGGTAAGCGATTCCAGGTTCTGGGTAGGTTCCACCTAGAACCTGGAACCTACCCGCTACTACAGGTTCCTCAATTTCTGGAACCTAGAACCTACCATCTATACTCTGGAACCTGGAACCTACCCTGTCACATGTTCTGGATCCGGTTCCAGGGTACCCTAAAACCTATCAATAAAACTTCATTTGCACCAAAATAGAAGAAAGTATGGGTGAGCGGTTTCAGGTTCTATCCATGTTCCACATATATTATTGATTGAACGATCAATGCGAATAATTACCTCTAATGACCACCATCTACTACTAAAATCTATTAACTATAACTCATACATATATACACGAAAAGTATAAAATAATAATAGAGTAAAAAACTCGATGATAAAGTAGTTTCAAATTACATACTCATTATCGTCCTTATGAAATCCCTCATAATGACGTGATGACATATACTAAAAAATAATATAAAAGATTGCTTCAGGTTCCAGGTTCCGGTTCCAGGTTCCACCTACTTGGAACCTGGAACCTACCCGTCAAAGCAGGTTCCCAAATTTTTGGAACCTGGAACCTACCCTCTTACCTTGGAACCTGGAACCAATCGGTTCCTACCGGTCCGGTTCTACAGATTTCAAGTTCTACCCTGAAACCATGCTCACCCCTAAAAAACATGGCAACATGGGTCAAAAAAAGCAGAGCGGAAGCCAACAGGTATCGACCTACGGATCCTCTGCCCTGGGACCTTCCTGCCCTTCTCATCCCCACCCTCCATTTTTTTTCTTTTTCAAACATTTCCCCCCTATAAAAAAGAGGGGAGGGTGAGGATTCCCCTGACCTTATGTGCGAAGGTCAGGGGATCCGGATCACAGGTATCGAGCCCTTATTAGAAGACATGGCAGCAAGCTCCGGTCGTCTTATGTTTTTTGTCTTCTTCCTCCTCCAACATCCACAGCTCGCGAGGAGCTTCGGGCTTGGACGCAGGCCCAGTAACTCCGCCGGGTAGCGACAGCGAGGAAAGGCTATGCAAACTCCGCTGGCCGGTGGGCGATTAACGGAGTAGAGAGAGAGAGAGAGAGAGAGAGAGAGAGAGAGAGAGAGAGAGAGAGAGAGAGAGAGAGAGAGACCAGCAGATTTTTCTTTTTATTTCCACGTGTCAGTTTGTGATTGGATCCCTGAAAAATAAAAAATAAAAACGTTGGAGGGGATGAAAGGGTCAAATCAGCGACTCCCAAGGAAGGGACCCGGATCCTCTGCCTTATTTTTTTTAAGGCAGAGGGATCCCCACCCTTGATATAGAGGGGAAAAGCAAAATCAAGGGTGGGGATGTGCTGCCTTAAAAAAAAGTAAGGCAGAGGATCCTTGCCCCCAAGGAAGGGATTTGGATCGTCTGACCTTGGGGAGGAAGGTTAGGCATAACCTTCCGTTGATCTCGGATCCGGATCCCCTGCCCATTTTTCGGCTGGGCAGGGGGATCCCCACCATTCAATAGGGGGGACCACCTTATTGAATGGTGGGGATCGACTACCAAGGAAAAAACCTTGGCAGGCGATCCTGACCCGTTGATCTCAACCGTCCATTTACATCCGACAGTCCAAAGAGTGCCACGTCATCCGAAGTGGGGAGGCCAATTTTTGAGCGGGACTTTCATCTTGAAACCTGCGTTTGCTTTTCGAATTGTCTGTATTTTTTCTCTCCCTCACACATACACACACACACACACTCTCTCTCTCTTCCTTTTTGAAACCTGTATTTTTTTTCTCTCTCTCTCTCTCTCCTCACACATACACACACACTCTCTCTCTTCCTTTTTGAAACCTGTTTTTTTCTCTCTCTCTCTCTCTCTCTCTCTCTCTCTCTCTCCTCACGCATACACTCTCTCTCTCGCTCAGAAATGTTAAGCACAGAAGATGAAAAAGGCTGATCCAGCGGCTGTCCCCAGTGGCCGACTCCTCCCAGTACTGCCTCCTCCGCTCTGAGCCCAAGGCCGCGTGGGGCAGAGTCCTTCAGTGTGGCCGCCGCCAAGATGCGGTGGTGCCGGAGAGGCACGTGCCAGTGTACGTGGGGAAGGAGATGGAGAGGTTCGTGGTGAGCGCAGAGATGCTGAACCACCCGGTGTTCATAATCTCTCCGGATTTGAGAGACAACAGAAGCAACGTCCCCTCTTGGCTTCAGGTGTGTGAAAATGTCATGTTCTTGAAGTTTTTATGTTCTGGGTTGTCGCGACCCTCACGAACGCCGTCTGTGGCTAGCGAGGGTTAATGGGCCGTCCGATGTTGCATTATCGGACGCGGGCCTCTCCCAAGGTCCATTACCCAAGTCGCAACTGCTGGATATACGTGATCGACCTTCAGTGCGGTCTAGTGACATGTGATGAGTGTACATGGCAAGGAGTCGCCACCAATCGTTTCGTGGAGGGTACGATCGGAAACCCTATCGAATAGTTGGGAGTGGTCTATTCGATTCTGCGAAAACCAGAGAAATGGGTTTGGGGACTTAGTTACGCCAACTGTCAGAGTTGACGCCCTTTCGGTACCTAAGCTAAATGGTTTATCTGATCCTAGGATTTCATACAGACGAATGTGGTACAGATCTTAAATCTAGGAGTTCGTGCAGATGGGAATTACTACCCTATCACTCACAATCATTAAAAAATAAGAGCGCAAATCAAGGAATCAATACATGCGGATAAAACACATGAAATCAGCGTGGCATCCCTAATGAGGCCCTATTAGCCTAGAGAAATATCAATCAAGGCTTAGGAATGATTTTGGCATGATTTGCCCATGAGGGGCAAAATTATAATTTTGAACAATTCTGGGACAATTCATCTCGAAAGGGGTAAATTTGTCATTTTTAGATGGATCGGGAAGTCAAAAGACATGAGAAATAGGATTGGCCATCAATCCAATCCATTTCCTATTTTTCGGGAATTTCAAGGATTTTTCTGGAATTTTTAAGTGATTTTACCCTTGGAGGGGTAAAATCGTCATTTGGACAAAAACGAGAACTGAAAATCTCAAATATTAGGGTTGGTCGTCCACCTGACCCAAAACCTAACTTTAAGCAATTTTCAGAACTCGATTGAGATAAGAAAGACAATTTTCCTATTGAAGGGCAAAATCGTCATTTTGAGAAAAGGTGCGGGACTCGAAACCAAAACCTAAGAAATTGGTCGTCTGATCGACCCTAATTCTTACCTTGGCGTTATCGGCCTTATCTTGCATACACAGCAGAGGCGACTTACCCCTAAAGGGTAATATCGTCAAGTCTCGGAAAATTGGATAAGAAACCCCAAAAATAGGGTTGACCAGTTGTCTGTGGTCAACCCTCAATTTTTGGGGGTTTCTGGAATATCTAGGATTTTCCCACAATTTTTCCATATTTTTTTGGAATTTCTTGGAATTTTCTAGCATTTTTTTGGATTTTCTAGGATTTTTCTGATTTTTTTATTATATTTTTTAAAAATCATTTCTGATTATTTTTTATTTAAAAAATATGATTTGGACCGGGTCGACCCGACCCACTCGGGTCGGAACCCGGCCCAGACCCGGACCCGCGCGACCCACAGCCATGAAACGACGCCGTTTATTCCTTTTTATTTTTCTGATTATTTAGACTTGATCCGACGGTTCCTATTGAACCGCGCGGCTAATCCACGACCACCAGATCAGATTACTAAAACCTACGGTTCAGATTAGGCGAAGACCCGATCAGGGCCGTCTGATCGAATTACTTAAACCTACGGCCACGATTAGATCTTAAGACTCGATCTAGACCGTCTATTCATATGAACCTAAACGACGCCGTCCACTAACTAACCCATACGGCGCCGTTTCAACCATTTTTTATTTTCGATTTAAAATCATTTTCGAATTATCCTAATTTCTAATCGGACGACCACCATTTGTTGGACTCGATTAACCTGAGCCGTTCGATCTACGCTGACTCACCCTAACAGACTAACGGTCGAGCTGACTTGACAGACACGTGGACCAATGGCCGAATACCAACTAGGAGTTTGACCGGTTGACCGCGCCATGTCAGCTTCGTCTTCAACCTCGCGCCTCCAACGGAACGAGCGGCTGTACTTCTCCGGCGACGATCGGACGGTAGGATCTTGATGGAATCGTGCGAGACCAACACTAATCGACCCGCCGTCACCTCTAGTCTAACATATCTAAGAATCAAAGCTCATGATCCACAGAATCACGAGCATCATACACGATGCCGAGTACGGCCATGGAAATTCAATAGCTCGATTCGTAACAAATCAAGGCAATCCAGTCATAGAATAGCACCAGGGGAAGTTTAGAAGACTTACCTCGGGCTCCGATTGAGCCCGCTCGACCCAGATTTGGCTGGGCAAGAATCGGCTGTGGAGGCTAAGTTCAAAGACTCGATTCGGGGGATGTGAGCAAAATCGATGCAAAATCAAGACGCGAACATGGTCAGTGATGTTCAAGGAGTGAAACGCACACAGTGATTGAAAGAATGGGCAGGAAATGCAAGAATCGCCATTGAAGCTCAGTACAAGAATCGAAGCTCAGCCTCACCTGTTCAGGCGATCTCAGGCCGTGCGACCGACGGCGATTGCTTCCCAGGAGCTTGGGCGACCACCTCACGACTTCGTCAAGCTTTGGTTCAGCCTCAGGAGGCCCAACCAGTGCTCTGTCAATTCGAGCTCCACCCTCGACAATGGCGATGGAGGGGAGCTCTTTCTCTCTCCTTCTTTCTCTCTCTTTGATTCAGTTCTTCCCTCTCTAACTGAATCTCTCGTCCTCTTCAACAGAAAACCTCCGTAGGCTTATATAGCCTTCTCGAATTTCGGCGCCGAACGGGAGAGGCAAACTACCTCAAATTGCACGTGTAGCCACGTGCTTTTAGGCCCAAACGGCGTCGTGGAGGACGGGCATTTCCGTCCAACTCCGTTTGGTCCTCCGACGGGCTTCATTTCGTGCGAATTTGACATGAATTTGTCCTGCGTTCGAGAATGTTGACTTTCGCAGGTTCAAAGGTTTGACTGACCTCGCCGGAGCTCGTCCGACGGTCATTTGTCATGGGGCCGGTCTTGATCGAAAGGTCTTGAGATAAGGAGTAAGACGCCCACCAACGCTTCTTCAACTGTCGCCGATTGCTTGGTCAATTTTGTCCTCGAAATCCCACCTTCCACTGTTCATCTGCGCAGGATCTTTGAGGAAGACGATGACACTGTAGCGGACCGGTTCGACCGGTCTGACCGGCGGTCTAACCGGTCTGAACCGGTTCCGAACAGGAATTTTCAAATTAATCCCAAATTAATGGGAAAATTTTGCAATTGAACCTCAAAATCGAATCTAGAGCATGAATTCTATCAGAAAATGTAATTTTTCCCAAAAGTTTACATCAATTTCAATAAAAACCCCAATTTTCCTTTTAATTGCAAATTGGGGAATTATGCAATTGAAGGTTCAAATGATCAAATTGGGTCAAATTACCTGTTCCAATCGATTCAAAATGGTGAAACCCTTTGGGCAGTATGTTTAATTTGCAATGATAGCCCTTGAATTGAAAGTAATTTCGATTATGCTCAATTTCAAGGACTAAAAATGCAATTTTAGTATGTAATTTTGCTAAATTCGTGCAATTGAGCAATTTGTACAAACAATTGGGCTAAATTGCAATAAGGGACAGTTAGAATGGATGTCAAGATCCTAGAAAATGCCAAAATTACAAATTAAAAGACTCAATTGATATTTTGTTCTCAAATTCAATAGTACGGGTTACAAAGGAACACCCATAATTGAATCTGATTTTGAACTTTTTGTGAGGTCAAAAATACAAAGGATTAAAAATAAAAATATTGGATATTTTTCCATATTTTTGTGACCTCAAATGCTATTTTTCTTGAATTTTTTAAGTATTTTCCTATTTTCTAAAAATACTAAAAAATGTGAAAAATATGAAAAATTATTTTTTGGTCAAAAATGGTTCCTTGGGCTTGGCCAAGGCCACCAAAGTTGATTTTGTAATTTTTTGATTTTTTATGGATGTTTTGTGATTTTTCAAAAAATAAATCTGAAAAAAACTTGGTCGAAAATCAGGTGTCAACAGCTGCCCCTCTTTGAGAGGAATCTCGTGAGAGGTTTCGCTCAAAGACAGGTGACACCTGAGTCTAGACCGACGTGACTGGGGAAAAGAAAAACGGATCTTGACACTCAATCTCCCTTGTCCCGCTGGTGAATGCCCTGCTCCTCATTCTTTTGCTGACGTGAGAGAGAAAGTAAAGAGACCCACCTGCTATTTACCTGTTGGTTACCTTCCTGATGCTCGTGCGGCATGCGCGGTGTATAGCGGGTTCAAGTGAATACCTAGGGACTCGTCTTTTGAGTATCCTAGGGCGGTTAAACTCTAGCCTGTATGGTAGGCCGTGCCAGAATGGGATTCCTATACTTGACAGGAACCTGTGAATGACGCACCCAGTCTCTTAGGGATTGTCAGAAGTTTTGATCCGTATGGTGGATCAGACCATGAATATGACTTCTTTCTGCTAGGAACCTATGGATGACGCACCCAGTCTCTTTAGGGATTGTCAGGGTTTTGATCCGTATGGTGGATTAGACCATGAATAGGACTCCTTTCTGCTAGGAACCTATGGATGACGCACCCAGTCTCTAAGGGATTGTCAGGGTTTTGATCCGTATGGTGGATTAGACCATGAATAGAACTCCTTTCTGCTAGGAACCTATGGATGACGCACCCAGTCTCTTAGGGATTGTCAGGGTTTTGATCCGTATGGTGGATTAGACCATGAATAGGACTCCTTTCTGCTATGAACCTATGGATGACGCACCCAGTCTCTTAGGGATTGTCAGACATCTTGATCCTATATTCTAAGGAATTAACTATGATTTATACAAGTGAGGTGTGCCTAACCTTTAGGCTTCACCAAATGGGCTATTCTGGGTTTAGGGGTTACCTAGAACCTCACAGAAAGCTGATTCTGTCAAAAGTTTTCGATCCTATATTCTAAGGAATTAACTAGGATTCATACAAGTGAGGTGTGCCTAACCTTTAGGTTTCACCACATGAGCTATTCTGGGTTTAGGGGTTACCTAGAACCTCACAAAAAGCTGATTCTGTCAAAAGTTTTCGATCCTATATTCTAAGGAATTAACTAGGATTCATACAAGTGAGGTGTGCCTAACCTTTAGGTTTCACCACATGAGCTATTATGGGTTTAGGGGTTACCTAGAACCTCACAGAAAGCTGATTCTGTCAAAAGTTTTCGATCCTATATTCTAAGGAATTAACTAGGATTCATACAAGTGAGGTGTGCCTAACCTTTAGGTTTCACCACATGAGCTATTCTGGGTTTAGGGGTTACCTAGAACCTCACAGAAAGCTGATTCTGAAAATTGTCCTTTCGACATGCAAGGCGTTATTCTGGGATTTGGGGATTCCAAGTATCCTGCAGAAAACTTAAACCTGCAAAAACTTTGATAAGATTCTTCTGGCATCTAGGGGTTACCTGAGACCTCGCAGAAAGACTATCTTGAATGTTGTCCTTTCGACATTGATGGTGACATTCTGGGATCTGGGAGCTCCAGGTATCTTGTAATACTAGAATCTCATACAAGGAGATAACTTCAAACATTGTCCTTTTGACATGGGAGGCGACATTCTGGGATCTGGGTACTCCAGGTATCCTGCAGAAAGCTCAAACCTGTAATATTGGAATCTCACAGAGGGATGGTTTCAGAGATTGTCCTTTTGACATTGAAGGTGACATTCTGGGATCTCGGGACTCCAAGTATCCTGCAGAAAGTTCAGACCTACAAAACTGTTCATAAGAATGTGTTTTCCTGAGATATGAAATTACCAAGGATCTTGCAGGAAAATGAACTTGAAAGCTCTTCTTTACAGAGCAAGGCATCCTTCTAGAATCTGGGGTTACCATGATTCCAAGAGTGATACAAGCTGTTTTAGGAGCCGAAGTCATCAAGAATCTTGCAGAAGCTCCAATCTGAAAATTTTCTTACCAAGGGCACACCAATGGTTTTTAAGTGATATCTAATGTCAAACTGACAGCACTTTATGACTTATATCATAGTCATGAAAAAATTTCAATGAATGCATTACGATGCTGGAGGTTATCCAAAACACCTTGCAACATACGAAAGTGATCAAAAATTCATTGTAGGGAAAGTTTGAATCAAACAATCTGAAATTACCAAAAGAGTTTGGTTAAAATGTCCAACGGAGTATTCTCATCAAAGAGGACTTCTCACTGCTTTGAGATAATGGTCTTTACGAAGAATGCACTCGAATTTCCTATCAAACCTGTGCTTAGGGTTCAGAATCATTCGCAGTGAATACACCTCGATCGATCAGGAGGACTTCCAAGGGACCGTAATGCTGGGCTTGGTCAACGGTTTTCAAAGGGGACTTGCAAGCAAGTCAAGGCTATTGAAGAGAAGCCTTCAATGTCTGCTCCAGGTTTACAAGTCAAGAAACCTGCAAAATGAGAAAGAAATAATCTTGCTCGAACTTCTTCGAGCTAAGCTTAGACATTAAACTCTATGTCAATCCCAGTGCTTTAATCAGAAAAGGCTTCTCAGGGTTGTAACGTAGGTAGGATTGTGGGCCAAAAAAGGCTTGTTTTTGGCTCAGAATACGCGAAGGGTTTAACATTGGTGATCACTGCAGGTTTGCCGTCGATCTTGTACCTTTCGATTCAAAGAGCGTCTTCAGTCTTTGAAGTACATTGATAGTCTATAGAGAACATCTCTCTCATGTCGAGACGACGTCAATACCTTGTCTATGCTTTTGTCATCTGAATGTGACATAATCTGGAAGTATCATTTGCTGTCCAGCTCCCTTGGGATTTTCTTTTACAATCAGATCTCACTAGTGACCTATACAAAGGTATCGTGCCATCTTTTGGGCATTTATAAAATCAGACACATGATTCACGAGTGTACAAGTATTTAGACGGGCATTGGCCTTGCTTTTACCAGGCACTTTGCTTTTTCTTGATGCCCAAGATTGGATTTTTCTCTCTCTCTCTTCTTCTTTTCTTTTCTCTTTTTTTTTATTGTCGAAATCTCACCTTTTCTTTTCTTTTGGGGACAATAATTTTCAAATGAGTGTGCTGGATGTACAACTTGAATCTCAGCACTCAAACATTAGTCCAGGATTTTTTTACAAATCATATCTTTCGAACTTTTCCCACTCTTGAAGTGACGTCGCCTCTGTCTTGGAATATGCAATGATCACCAACGGGTTTGCGAAACGAAGTACAGGCTCAACTGGGCTGTGCAAAGGGTAAAAGTGTATAGGATAGAGAAACGAATGCTTTTCGTCATCCTAGAGCACTTGAATCACCATAGAAGTTAAAATGACAAGCAACACATTAAGATTGATGCAAGTCTGAGCAAGAGAATTCCTAACCATTTACCTCATGATACCGCTGGACGTACCTCCAGTTTGCCCCACTGTGGGGTGGTTCTTGACAGGGGTAAAGAAAGAAACCGCCGTTCAAAGGGTTATCAATGGTCACCTGTAGTGTTTATGATAGAGAAACGAATGCCTCCGTCGTCTCAATCCATGTAATCACTGCGAATAACCCTTACGTCCGTAGGTCAAGGTCTTGCTATCCTTACCACTCTACTCATCTCTCAGGTGTGTATGGGACGTGTTTAGATTAGGCATGCATCTTATCTGAGGAAACATCCTTTTGAACAATTTTAAACAACCCATGTTGGAAGAGTTCATTTTGTTTTCTTCAAAACTTACCCTCCAAGGGGGTTTATGATGCACCATATATATTTCAATCGTGTTCAGATAACCTCCAGATCTAAAACACAAATGCCAATGACTGTGAGAATTTTGCGTCTTTTTAGACATGAGCTTTGAATATATGTTAGATTCCAAAAAGCCTCCAAGTTCTAGCAATCAGGATTCTAACAGTCTTAAAAACCTAAAAGATTGGGAATGGAATACTTACCTGCCTAGCGTGGCTAGAGATTCCTGAAAAACATAAGAGGAATATGTCAGTGTATGCTCTCGAATTTTAGAAAATTAGAACGATACACCTTACCCTTGATCATGTACTTCAACGGAAGTGGATAGACTTGTGAAAATCTGACCACCACGACAGTAAGTCCTCTTGATCATGCATTCCAATCTATCGCGACCCTGCTTCCTTGGGTCCTGTAACATTGAACACATGCTAATGTATGCATGGATGCATGATATGCTTACGCAAAGACTATCATGAGGAGTAGGCTCAATTCGGGGTAAGTCATATGACCGGAATCTGATTTTATTTCAAGGGTAATATTTCTTCACAGCATCTGAATTTACAGCGTGCCCCAGTTCTTCTCCCTCGGTGTTTACAAGAATTAATGCTCCTCCCGAGAGGATCTTCTTGACAATGTAGGGGCCTTCGTAATTCGGAGTGAATTTTCCCCCTGGATGGGTAGTACTCGGCAAAACTTTCCCAATTACCAAGTCATTTACTTCGAAGTTTCTGGTCTTGACCTTTCGATTGAACGCCCTGGCTACCCTCTTCTGGTAAGTTTGTCCATGGCAAATGGCTTTAAGACGTTTCTCGTCTATTAAATTCAGCTGTTCATATATGTGCTTGAAATACTCTGACTCAGAGAGTTTATTTTCGGATAAGATTCTCAAAGAGGGAATCTTAACTTCTACTGGTAGAACTGCTTCTGTCCCATACACCAGACCATAGGGGGTTGCCCCTGTAGAAGTCCTGATCGACGTTCGGTAAGCCATCAAGGCGAAGGGCAGCCTTTCGTGCCAATCTCTGTAGTTTTCTGCTGTTTTAGCCAAGATTCTCTTGATGTTTTTGTTGGCTGCTTCCACTGCCCCATTCATTTGTGGGCGGTAAGGAGATGAATTCAGATGTCGAATGCTAAAGTGATCCAGTAGATCATCGACAATCTTGTTGTTTAGGTTAGACCCGTTATCTGTGATGATCGCTTGAGGGGTACCATACCGGGATATGATGTCTCTTTTGATGAATCTTGCCACATTTCTTGCAGTGACATTCTTGTAAGAGCTGGCTTCTACCCATTTTGTGAAATAATCAATCGCTACCAAGATGAAGCGATGACCATTCGAAGCCACAGGATTAATAGGCCTATCATGTCTATGCCCCACATAGAGAAAGGCCAAACTTCAGACATCTGGTGCAGTTCGTTCGGGGGTGCATTGATCTTATCACCGTATATTTGGCACTGGTGGCATGACCGGACGTGCTGACAGCAATCTGATTCGATGGTCATCCAATAGTAGCCAAGTCGCATGATCTTCCTGGCGAGGAGGTGGCCGTTCATGTAAGGCCCACATATTCCTTCATGGATCTCTTTCAAGAGGATATTTGCTTCTTTGGCATCTACACATCTCAATAGAGTAGAATCAAAGGATCTTTTGTACAGAATTTGTCCATTGAGAAAGAACTTGCTGGCTATCTTGGTTATGTATCTCCGGTCTCCTGGTTGGCATCCTTCAGGGAATTCCTCTTTCGAGAGGTAATTCTTGATGTCATAATACCATGGCTCTCCATCAAACTCCTCTTCGATTAGCATGCAATAAGCTGGCCGTTCAACTATATTGATCCTTATGGGTTCTATATCCAACCCTCCAGTTGTTTGCAACATCGAGGCCAGGGTGGCTAACGCATCTGCAAATTGGTTGTGAGATCTTGATAGGTACTCGATGTTGACACCTGATTTTTGACCATCTATCATTGTGATTTTTATTCTTTAAAATTAATTAAAAATATCAAAAAAGGTCATAAAATCACAAAATCAACTTTGGAAGCCTTGGCCTGGCCTTAGGAACCAATTTTGAATAAAAAATATTTTTCGGTTTTTTTTATATTTTTCGAATTTATTTAATTATAAAAATACCATTCGTGGTCAGAAAAATACACAAAAATATTCAATAATTTTGTTTTAATTTCCTCTTCAAGTGTGTCACTTTAAATCTCGAAAATTCGGCTTGGGTCACTATGTTCCTTCACAAACATAAACCCGAACCGAGCCCAAAAAAAATGCCATTTGAGTCTTTTAATTTACAATTTTTGTATTTTTGGAGTCTTGACATTTAATATGGTTGCCCTGCATTGCAAATTAGTCCAATTTTTCATCGAAATTACATGATTACACGAATTGGACGAAATTGCATACTTTCTTTCATTTTAGTCCATGGGTTTCGGATAAAAACAAAATTAATCAAAATCCATGGACTTTCACGTGCAATTGAATGTTGGCCCACAAGTTTTTGACCCTTTTGAAGTCATGAGTGTGGTTAATTTGACTCGATTTGATCATTTAGGACCTCAATTTAGAGGATTTCATATTCGGATAATTGCTAAGAATTTGGGGGGTTTTTATGTAAAGTTGAACAAATTCTCCCCAAACGATAAAAAATGTTGAATTGGGTCGGGTTGGTCGACCCAGTCAACACATTGACCAGAATTGGTCACAAGAGCATAACACACCCGCTCATTAGCGGTGGAATCAACAAAAGCAGTCAAAAAGTTGGGAAAAGTGGAAGAAAAGAAGGGACAATGATGAACGATGATGGCGATGGACTTCTTTTGCTTTCTTTTTTTTCTTGGATGCGATAGAGCGTTGGGGAAAATGGAAGAAAAGAAGAGACAATGATGGACGATGATGGCGAGGGACTTCTTTTGTTTTTCTTTTTCTTGGATGCGATTGAGCGAACCCGGGGGGGGGGGGAGGATTTCTTTTTCTGGACTGTCTTCTTCTTGACAGGCGGCTTCTTCCTCCTTTTTTAATTTTTTTTTCTCCTGGGAAACTTCACTTTCTGAACTCGGCGCGTGACTCAGCCCCAATCAGCAAATTCCGCTCCTTGCTCCAGCCTTCAACCTATGCCTTTATCCTCCAGTTCTCACGTGAAGCAGCTCTAACGCCTCTGTTCAGCCGCGAATTATTCCAGTCCAACTCCGATTCGCGGCCCCTGTCGTTCCCGAGCCCCGTCTCGCCGTCACGATGTCAGATCTACAAACCCGAGGCCACAACTTCACCGATGCCGCTGCAGCTCCTCGCCATGTTCAGACGCCAGCCATCCGAACCCCGCGGTTGCTCGAGCTTCCTCTGCCGTCGTTCGTAGCCTCGGAGCCGTCCGACCTGCTCGGTCTTGACTCGAGACAGTCCAAGACCTCCGTCGTCTCTTGGAATGTCGTTCGAGATTCCCCGGTGTCCACCCGGTCACCGGCCCGCTGTTGCTCTGCCGCTCGAAGCCGCTACTTCGTTCGTCGGGTGCTGCAAAAGAGGGAACATCGGCAAGGAGATGGTGAACAGGAGGAGACGTGATCGTGGGCTGGGTTGGTTTCGATTGGGCTTGTTGTAATTTGTCTAAGTCTGGGTCTAAATTGATTATTGAAGAATAAAAGAGTGGGCCTGTTTTAGGGCCTGAGTGTACAGACTTTAGGACTGGGCTTGAAGAGCCCAGTCCGTGGTTCCGTGGATCCAGGCCGTGAAGGCCTAGGTTCACCCCTTTTTAGGTCAGGTTCAATAATCCGACCCAGATCTTTTTTTTTTTTAACAGAGTTGATTTAAAAGAGGAAAAAGTTTTTTTTTTTTTTAAAAAAAATATTACAGAAAATTCAAAAACAAAATTATAGAAAATTCCCAAGGCTAAAAATGACCAAAAGAAATTGATTTGTTGTCATTTTCGGGATTTTCTTCCATTTAATTCAAAATGACGATTTTACCTCTCAAAGGATAAATCGTCTTTGATATTCCGATGATTTGTGAAAATTGCTTAGAATTTGGTAACGGGTCAGGTAGGTGGCCAAACCTTATGTCTGAGATTTCCACATTTCATCGTCCTTTTAGAAAATGACGATTTTACCATTCGAATGGTAAATCGATTTTTAAAATTCCAAAAAAAAAAATCCCAAAAATAGGAAATGGCCACAATCAACTGGCTATGAAGTATTTTTGGTAATTCGGTATCCAAACCTTCCAAAAATGACGATTTTGCCATTTGGGCTAATCGTCCCCAAATCTCCTCATTTCACCCATGGTCCGAAATCACATCTTCCCTAAACCCTCATGGCCATACTAGAGAAACAATTGATTTGAATTGATGTGCATTGATGTGATTTGTTTACGTATTTGATTGCGCTTTCATTTAAATTGATTGTAATTGATAGGAATAGTCTTCCAATCTGCATGAAACCCTGAATCAAGCCTACCTCACCTAAAATTGCGCCTGCATGAACTCTTAGCTAGGGAAATCACTCGCGTTAGGTACCGAAAGGGCGTTGGTAATGACACCAGCGTAACCAAGTCCCCGAACCCAAAATCTCTGATTCCGCAGAACTGATCGATCTCTCCCAATCGGTCAGTAAGGTTTCCGGTCTACCATCCAAGAAAGACCGGTGGCGACTCCAAATGCATGCACAATTTGCACATGCCACCACGACCACACTGAAGGTCGAAAGCGATCGACTCTTATCGTCGAAGAATACTCCCGCCGCGATTTGGTATGGGCCTGGGAGGGCCCGCGCCGATCCAAGACCCGCGATCGGTAATCCATTAGCCACGTCCGCTTCCGGACGGGTCGCGACACTCGAATGACACTTCTTCGAACTTAAGTATCAATTCTTCAAGGTATTCGCGATAAGGGACGAGCTTCGCATCTTTCATCTTCCACTCTCCCTGGGTCTCTAGGATGATGAGCATGGAATCTCCAAAAACTTGCAACCTAGGTATCTTCATGGAAATGGCCAATCGTAGGCCTAAAATGCACGCCTCATATTCTGAGATGTTGTTGGTGCACGAGAAAGTTATTTTTGCCGCCACAGGGTAATGTAGATCATCGGGGGATACCAGTACTGCCCCAGTGCCTGCCCTTGATAGATTAACAGCACCATCGAAGTACATGACCCACTTGTCCTCTGCTAAGTTGAGAATTTGACATTCTGTGCTTGTTACTTCAGGAGACTCACCATTTGAGGGGTTTTCTGCTAGCATGTCAGCTATAGCTCTTCCTTTAACTGACTTCTGTGGAGAACACTTGATGTCAAATTCAGACAGCATTACTTGCCATTTTGCTAATTTCCCGATTAAAGCGGGTTTCTCCAGGAGATATTTGACAGGATCGTTCTTTGTTACAAGCTGAATGTGGTGGTGCAAGGTATATTGTCTTAGTCTGCGAAGTACCCATACCGCTGCTACACAGGCCCTTTCGACTGGTGCATACTTTGCTTCAGATGGTGTGAATTTCTTACTTAGGTAATAGATGGCTCTTTCTTTACCATCTATCGGACTTGTTTGGGCGAGTAAGACTCCCAAGAATTCCTGCTGTATAGTCAGATATAAGGTCAATGGGTGACCAGAAATTGGTGGCACAAGTACCGGCGGTGTGATCAGATAGTTTTTGATCATTTGGAATGCCCTGCTACATTCAGCATCCAATGTTACTTTCGCGCCTTTCTTAAGCAATTTGAAGATTGGCCTAGCCACATCAGACAGTTGATTGATAAATCTGGCAATATAATTCAGTCTCCCCAGAAGGCTTCTCACTTCTTTTACTGTGGAGGGAGTTGATAGATTGTGGATAGCTTGAATTTTTGAAGGATCAATCTCAATGCCCCTGTTACTGACTATGAACCCAAGAAGTTTCCCATATTTTGCCCCAAACACACATTTGTTAGGGTTCAACCTCAACTTATATTTGCGCAGGCGTTCAAATAATTTTCTCAACACCTGTATGTGATCCTGTCCTTTCTTGGATTTGGCGATCATGTCGTCGACGTATACTTCAATTTCTTTGTGGATCATATCATGGAATAATGTGACCATGGCCTTCTGATAGGTAGCCCTGGCGTTCTTTAATCCAAAGGGCATGACTTTGTAGCAAAAGTTCCCCCAGGGTGTGGTAAAAGCAGTCTTTGGTTTGTCTTCTTGTTTCATGAAGATTTGGTTATACCCCGAAAATCCATCCATAAACGAGAACAATTCATAACCTGCTGTGCTATCCACCAACACATCAATGTGAGGAAGTGGAAAATCATCTTTTGGGCTTGCTCTATTCAGATCTCGATAATCTACGCAGATCCGAACTTTACCATCCTTCTTCATGACGGGGACTATATTTGCAATCAAGTCTGAATATGGGATAGCTTCAATAAAGCCTACCCTAAGAAGCTTCATGACTTCTTCCTTGATTTTGTCCTCCAACTCAGCCTTCATCCGTCTGCTGCCTTGCTTGACAGATTGGACACTGGGATCCGTAGGTAATGCATGTTCCACGATCTTAGGGTCTAGGCCTGGCATATCAGCGTAAGACCATGCGAAAATGTCTTGGTATTCTTTTAATAACTCTATGAACTTGAGTTTTTCACTTCGGGATAAATGCCCTCCGATCTTGACCTCTCTGATATTCACGGAGTCTCCCAGATTAATAATGATTGGTTCTTCCGAAGTAGGAGGTGTCGACTCCTCAAAGGCATTCCAATCTCTACGGATAGACGTATAATCCTCATCTTCATCCTCTTCAATGTTATAAGAACGGTTACTGGAGAAGTCCGAATCTCGTAACAACCTGGTATGCATGTTTGAGATGATATGCCTGAAATGTCATGAGTATGGTTAGTTGGTATTCCATAAGGATGACATGCGTGATCATGGAAAGTCCTTTCGAAAGAGTTTTAGAAATATGTACAGGTATAAATGGGACTAATCCTCATGTCATTGGATATCCTTGCCCCAAGGAAAGCTTTTTTGAAATAAGGAGTCATATGGAAAATCAGGCATCACGCTTCTGTATAGAAGACTAGTGTCATCATTGGGCTGATTCGTGATTCCATATGTCCTTAACAAAATATGTATGGTTTTATTGAATGCAAAATGGGCCGCATTACAAGATGTGCTATTTGGACCAACGGCCGGAGATCCAAAGGCGTTTCCCTGTACGTACAATAAGAAAAGAAAATGCGACAAAATGCAAAAAGTTCTAGATGCAGTATTTAAAGACAAGGGAAGAGTCTCGTTACTCAGAGGAAGTGGCTTCATTGTCCAACCACTCCATGATGACATTCACAGCGTCATCCTTGAGAAAAGGATTTGTCAGATCTGGTTCTATCGGTGAAGTGATATCTTCTTCAGACAACCATTTAGAGTTCTGGTCGAAGTGGGTATTCAAAGGGTTATTGAACATTTGAGACCTGCCTTTCCAAGTTGGAGAACCAATGAATGAATCATTCAGGCTGTTTCGGCCTCCTAGGCGTCCCAGGCTTCTGCCTCGGCCTCGGCCCGTTGTCTTTGGGCCAGATCCATCTATGTGATATTTCTGATACCCCAAGCCCATTCTATGTGGGTTAGCTTTTAACTGCAGTGGGGTATTTATACCCTGATTATGTTTGCCTAGGCCTTTTTCGAGGTTGAATCCGTATGCCAGCAGCATCTTAGCTGGTAGAAGACTGGCTTCTGAGATGTATAGGGTTCTTAGCCTTGTCCTTGCCGGGGTATGAACTGTTGCTACCAGTTCCAGGGAGTGATAACTCGCCTCTGTTCTCACTTCAGGTTCAACGTAGGGTATGGCACTGCTTTGGTATGTTTGGAGGTCGACTTCTCCATGTACGGTAATCACCTTCCTATCTACTGCGAAGCATACTTTTTGATGCAAGCTTGAAGGGACAGCTCTTGCTGTATGGATCCAAGGCCTTCCCAGCAAGAACCCAAATGCACTGGGCAGATCCATCACTTGGAAATTTATAGAGAACTTTGTCGGGCCAATAGACACGTCAAGCTCAATCTCTCCTACCACTGTCTTCCTCATCCCATCGAAAGCTCTCACAGCCATTTTGGATGTTTTAACCGTTTCTTCATTTATTCCCAACCTCCTTAGGGTGGCCAAAGGGCAGATGTTGAAGGCTGATCCATTGTCGATCAATACGTGCGCCACTCTTTTTTCGTTACATTGTGCGGAAATATACAAGGCTTTGTTGTGCCCTTTTCCTTCCATGGGGAAGTCCTCGTCAGAGAAGCTCAATTGGTCTTTTAAAAGGATCGTCCCCACAAAGTCCCCTAATTGTACCTCATTAATTATTTTCGGGACATGTACTTCATTAAGTATCCTCAACAGTGCGTTCTTATGTTTTTCAGAATTAATGAATAGATCCAATAGGGATATCTGAGCGGGTAACTTCCTCAGCTGTTCTATCACCTCAAACTCGCTGGTTTTGATGATCGATATGAGTTTTTCCGCGTCTTCCTTTGAGACCTCCTTCTTTTCGGATTCGCCCTCCCTGGGGGCATAGAATCGTCCGGACCTCATTACCGCGTCTACCTGTGTGGTCCCATAGTCCCAATGGACTGCTTTAGGATCGTATTCTTCTGCTGGGGGGACTTTTATAGTTACAGTTGCCTGATGAGATATCTTCGGTTTAGTCGCGTCGTCTGTTTCTCCTCGCGGCAGTTGAATCACAACGGGCTTGACTAGGTAGTCTTCCACCCCGCTCATGCTATCAAGTTCTTCCAATCTGATTACCACTGTCGAAGCGACTTCGACCATCGATACGGTGTTGTCGAGTTCTTCTACGCCCTTCGAGGTCTCTGATTGAGAGAGATCATCCATACCTCCCCATCCATCCGGTATGATGTCTTCAATTTTCTGATAAAAGCTGGGAGGGGCTGAATATTTCACTTTGAAGTTGTATCCCCCAGAATCTTGACCAAGGTTGTCTATAA
The DNA here is from genome assembly GCA_021437785.1 of Rhodomyrtus psidioides. Lineage (NCBI taxonomy): Eukaryota > Viridiplantae > Streptophyta > Magnoliopsida > Myrtales > Myrtaceae > Rhodomyrtus > Rhodomyrtus psidioides. The sequence goes on along the minus strand of JAILYB010000104.1, from coordinate 2,812,330 downwards.
TTTCGCCCTTCTCAAGTGCGTCGGCCATAAATTTGAGGTCTGCTAGGCTTCGTCTCTTGGCTTCCAGTTCGTCTTCTTCAGACTCTTCTTTTAATTGAGTGACTGGCCCAAGACTGTTTACCAGATTCTCGTGTGAGGTACCCCAGGTATTACCCTGCTCAGTCTTGATCACAAAGTAGCTTCCTTCCAAAGATAAAGAAGCTTTGACTCCTTCAAACTCTTCATTGTTGATATCGGACATTATCCCCAAGCTTATCATCTTAGCGATGCATAGTTTCTTTTGGTCAGTCGAGATCGCTCCTGCTTTTGGGCATGATGAAGCGGTTACTAGCAGGTCGGTCAGCTTAAGCATATCTACCTTCAGCTTAAGGCAGTCTTCTTCCTTTTCAGAGAATATTGCCCCTATTGCTTGATGATCCGGCAGTGGATTTTCTTGTACATTTGGGGCTGCATTGTCAAATTTTAGAATCTGATTATCAATCAGAGATTGCACTTTCAGCTTAAGGATATAACAGTTATCCACATTATGCCATCTCTCGCCCATATGGTAGGTACAGGTCTGGCTCTCATCAAAGCCAGGATATCTTGCAGGGTTTGCCCTAGGCGGTTCTTTCGCCACCAGGTGTTGTTCTAGCAGCATCAGGAGCAGCTTGGATAAAGGCCTCGGGAGCTGGGAGAACTGCTTCTGAGGTTGCTTTCTTCTAGGCTCTTGCACTTTCGGTGTTGACCAGGATGATCCTCCTTTGGTCTGATTGGAATTGCCTAACGGCTTGGGCTTGTGGGGATCTGGTATAAACGCTATGTCCAGTCCGGCTTTTCTCTCCTTTCTCAAGGGATACTGCTTCCTAGTAGGAGCTTCATGAGGCCTTCTTTCTCTCAAGGCCCATTCTAGCCTTTCAGCAACCTTTATCAAGTGTGCAAATGTTTGACACCCGGAAGTGTTCAGCTTGTCAAAGTACTCATAAGGGAGTGCTTTCAGGAATAAGTCGATCAGCTCTTCTTCTGGGATTGACGGCTTTACTTGGGTAGCCAAGGCTCGCCACCTCTGAGCATATGTCCTGATTGATTCGCCCCTCGCCTTTGAAGTTCGTAGAAGATCCTCCCTTGTTGGGGCTGTAGCCGTGTTGAACTTGTACTGCCTGAGGAAGTCCTCTGCAAGATCCTCCCATCCATCGTAATCTTCTAGATCTAGCTCAATGAACCATGCCAGAGCGGCGCCAGCAAGACTTTCTTGGAATGTGTTCATTAGTAACGGGATATAATCTGAATAGTGCGCCATCTTGCGCAGGTAATACTTGAGGTGTGCTCGGGGACAACCTGTCCCATTGTATTTCCTTACAAACTCTGGCTCTTTATAATCAGGAGGAGTTTTTACTTTAGCGAAAGGAGATATCTTGTCGAAGCGGGCTAACTCGTAACCTTGACTGCTCAAGCACTCTTCGATTTTGGCCAGCCTTTTAGCCTCTGCTTCAGTTTTCATGGTCTGCTTCCCCTTTTCCTCCCTCTCGAGGTTGATAACAACAGGCGAGGCTTTTGGTTGTAATCGGCTGTTTGGTTCATGGACATCCTCCTCTGTATGTTGGGTATCCCTTGTTACTTCTCTATCTGTTACATCAGGCACTGTAGAAGGGCCTGAGTTGTTCTGATTATGGGCGGTTGTTTGTTTAGCTTGGGTGGCCTCCAGCATGGCCTTAATGTCAGCCATCATAGTTGCCAGGGCAGTCATCTGAGACTCCAACATGCCCACGCGAGGAGTCAATTCTTGCTGCTCCATTCTTGTCTTAAGGCGAGTACGGAAACGATGTGTTGACAATTCCGTGATGAGAGTGTACCTGTTCAAAAGATTTCTAGTGAGTGCTTCGCTTATTTGGGCAAAAAGAAGCAGTTTTAACTCTTTCAGTTGCATGTTTCTTGTCAGTAGATGAGAAAAAGTGACTGCCTTGTGAGCCTTAACCTCACATAAGTAGTTCTTTTAGTCATTTCCTGATATGAATTCATGAAATTAAAAGAGGCGTAATTTCTGACGATAGTTTTTATGCATTCGAAAGACATGCTTATATTCATGCTCATGTGTCCAAGATAGTATCTAATAGAAATGAGAATGTATGAGAAGATATCACAGTGTTTGCTTATTTTACACTTGACAGAATAGCCTATTCAAGTCTAGGACGTTTGAGGCCTAAGGTATCCTCATCATCCCAGTATGGATTCCCCTCTTCAGTCTGGGGCTCCTCGTCCTCTGAATACGACAGTGGTCCCATGTCTTCGGGTATGCACGGCTCTATTCCCGGTACGTACGGCACGATGTATTCGGGTATGTAGGGCTCGACAAGGCTTCGTCGGGTCGCTTTGAAGCGTTGAATGTATTCTGCGGTGGCTCTATGAGTGTTTTCCTCTCAAGTCATGTCTTCTGGCCAACTTATTTCTTCAGCCTGAGAATTCTTCAAAGAGCGTATGATGGATGTCACCTTGGCTTCAAATTGTCTCTTCTCTTCCTCTGTGAGAGTCTTGCTTGGTACGTCAAAAGAAAAGGTATCGGGTTGTGATGGAGAAGGGATCCCCTGTAGCGCCCCAAACTGTCGGATCACCCTCTTCGGATAGTGTGCTGTAGCGCCCGTGAATCCTAGCAAGGGGACTGGACCTTTGTCACCACAGGCCAATCTGACTTTGCCCAGCGTTGGCAACCTTAGCCGCCATCGGAGTTGTTCGGGCTTTAGAATTTTAAGGAAGTTCTTCCACTCTACAAAGTTAAACTTAGGAATGCGTGTATGTGTTCTGACAAAGGTTTTAAGAGGATGTGCATCAGGGCTGATTTCAGTGAAACCCATGCGGATGTGGAATTGTCTAATATGGGCAGTGAACCACAGATACAAAAGATCACTTGAGGCTCTAAAGATTCCCTTTTTTATTTTTCCTGAAGCGATTTAGGGAAAGAAAGGTCTCGGCAAGGAGGATGTTTGAGTAATCCCACCCACAACAGACTTGTCTAGCTACTACGGCCATGATAGGGTCAAAGGTGACAGATGAGATCGGGAATAGTACAAAGCTAAAGAATGCCAAGACAAAGGCTCTACCAGATTTGGTTCCTTTAGCAGCAGGGAGGCAGGAAAATCGGTCTATAAGGAAAGACAAGGAGACTCGTCCAGAATTGCTTTTTGCATCTGCTTTGACTTCATTTAGACCTGTGTCAAGGAACTCAGCCAACTGACTCAGGGGTTCAAATCCTATGGGGGGTCGGACGGGCATAGGAGTGAACTCAACTCCGATGACGGCGCTGTATTCCTCGATAGTGGGAGTAATCTCTAGTCCTTCCATGCAAAATGTAGTGGTGGTAGGATCCCAATAGAGCGCCATAGCTTGGATAAAGGCAGGTGGACATTCAATCTTCAGCAGGTCTAACAGGTATCCTAGCCGTGATCCTGTATACTTTTGGCTAGCTTCGCCCATGCTGTCCCACCATGATTGGAGTTCGGCCCGGGGGATTTTGAATACTTGAATATCATTCTTTCCCATCAAGTCTAAAATATGCAAATGATTTTGAAAAATCAATCGTCAGAAATTACTTTAAACGTATGAACGTGTAGATGTCATGAGATATGCATGAGCTGACTCGATTGCATAGTTCAATTGGAGAAATGGAAATTAGGACCTTTTTCAGGTCTTGAAAGCCTGACTCAAAGCCTAATTTGAATTTCAAGGAAGTGAATTATGCAATTTAATCAGGTTTACTCAGTGACTAAGGGAAATAGCAACGTCACATTCCATTGGTCAATACATCAAAAGAACAAAGTGGGGTGAACTTTTATTACAATCAAAGTGTTTTAATGGAAGAAAGGTAAATAGAGATCTTTCAAACAAGAAAGCTATAAAAGACGGTTGGAATGTGAGGGTCTAAATCACTCTTTTCCTAGGGGTCTACCCAAATGATAGTTGGTCGGGAGTTTTCCTCTAATCAAGTGTAAATGAGTCGTCTTCAGTGTTTCGGTCGAGAGGCTGTAGCTCTTCTGGCCATTTTCTGGTCCATGGTACGACGACTTCAGGAGTCTTTTCGGGTTTCGCCTTCTTGAGCGAGATACGCTTCGGTTTTGTCTTGGTCGCGGGGCGCCTCTTTCTTCCCCAGAAAGTGACTATGGGCACACTTTCTCTGGCCAGTAGTTCAGCCTTCCGACGGGCATATGCTTCCCTGGCCAACTGGTTACGACGCTGTCTCTTCATCTCCAGATAGTCCTTAAACATTTCGTCCGCTTGTCGCTTGAATCTGAGGTTATCAACGTAATAGCGGGTTTGACAGTCTTCCGCATATCCTAGCTTACGTCCAGTCAGCTCCCGACCATGCACGAATCTAGTGAAGTGTAGCCTTGTGTTTGGTCCAGGGCGAGTGACTTTCCTCAGGTATTCAAAGGTCACCAACTCTATCGAGCTTTTAGGGAATAGCGAGATCCTACCCTATTACCATTGCTGTTTCAATTAGTCACTTGAGCGATTTGCATGATGTGAATGCACATGAATGTATGTAATGTATGAGTCATATCATGGAGCAGGAAATAGTAAAGTACATCGAAAGTAAACGCCTTACCAACCATACCTGGGGGAATGTGGGATGTCCCCCTCTTATCAATGGGCGATTTTAGGTATACCAACCATCCATAGACATGCGCATGAGACAAGTGGGGATACTCTAAGAAATCAAAAATCAAGTGAGGAACCTACGGCTCAGGCTCTCACGATCCGCACGAGGCAGATTCCTCCCCAAGGGTACCTACCCAAGAGGGCTAGATATCGCCAACGCAGATGGTGAGCGGGAACTAGTACGAAAGTCTCAAGTGCCATCAAACACAAGATCCTTTTCGCACCCTTTCCCTATCTAAGGTAACCTAGGTGTGGTTGCAGTCGGGGTTTGACCGCCAGTGTGTGTAATGTGTCGTGATCATCACAATGCAAAGTCATGCACAGCAGTTTGTATCAAAACACCGCTTCAGTAGGTGCATAAAAATAAACATACATTCCCAACTCCAACCTGCAGGAAAAATGTCAACAATCACTCCACCCCTTATTTCTCCAATCTGCAAAAACATCTAATGGTTAGTGTACGTACCTCACCTTCGAGAGCATCTGCAACAAATAAGGTTAGATAAACCAAATAACTTTTTAATCGGCTCAAGTCCTCTAGAATTCGTAACCAGAGATTCTGGTTTAGAAAAGTCCCCAGCGGAGTCGCCAGTCTGTCGCGACCCTCACGAACGCCGTCTGTGACTAGCGAGAGTTAATGGGCCGTCCGATGTTGCATGATCGGACGCGGGCCTCTCCCAAGGTCCATTACCCAAGTCGCAACTGCTGGATATACGTGATCGACCTTCAGTGCGGTCTAGTGACATGTGATGAGTGTACATGCCAAGGAGTCGCCACCAATCGTTTCGTGGAGGGTACGATCGGAAACCCTATCTAATAGTTGGGAGTGGTCTATTCGATTCTGCGGAAACTAGAGAAATGGGTTTGGGGACTTAGTTACGCCAACTGTCAGAGTTGACGCCCTTTCGGTACCTAAGCTGAATGGTTTATCTGATCCTAGGATTTCATACAGACGAATGGGGTACAGATCTTAAATCTAGGAGTTCGTGCAGATGGGAATTACTACCCTATCACTCACAATCATTAAAAAATAAGAGCGCAAATCAAGAAATCAATACATGCGGATAAAACACATGAAATCAGCGTGACATCCCTAATGAGGCCCTATTAGCCTAGAGAAATATCAATCAAGGCTTATGAATGATTTTGGCATGATTTGCCCATAAGGGGCAAAATCGTAATTTTGAACAATTCGGGGACAATTCATCTCGAAATGGGTAAATTTGTCATTTTTAGATGGATCGGGAAGTCAAAAGACAGGGGAAATGGGATTGGCCATCAATCCAATCCATTTCCTATTTTTCGGGAATTTTCAGGATTTTTCTAGAATTTTTAAGTGATTTTACCCTTGGAGGGGTAAAATAGTCATTTGGACAAAAACGAGAACTAAAAATCTCAAAAATTAGGGTTGGTCGTCCACCTAACCCAAAACCTAACTTTAAGCAATTTTCAGAACTCGATTGAGATAAGAAAGACAATTTTCCTATTGAAGGGCAAAATCGTCATTTTGAGAAAAGGTGCGGGACTCGAAATCCAAACCTAAGAAATTGGTCGTCTGATCGACCCTAATTCTTACCTTGGCGTTATCGGCCTTATCTTGCATACACAGCAGATGCGACTTACCCATAAAGGGTAATATCATCAAGTCTCAGAAAATTGGATAAGAAACCCCAAAAATAGGGTTGACCAGTTGTCTGTGGTCAACCCTCAATTTTTGGGGGTTTCTGGAATATCTAGGATTTTCCCACAATTTTTCCATATTTTTTTGGAATTTCCTGAAATTTTCTAGCATTTTTTTGGATTTTCTAGGATTTTTCTGATTTTTTTTTATTATATTTTTTTTAAAATCATTTCTGATTATTTTTTATTTAAAAAATATGATTTGGACCGGGTCGACCCGACCCACTCGAGTCGGAACCCGGCCCAGACCCGGACCCGCGCGACCCACAGCCATGAAACGACGCCGTTTATTCCTTTTTATTTTTCTGATTATTTAGACTTGATCCGACGGTTCCTATTGAACCGCGCGGCTAATCCACGACCGCCAGATCAGATTACTAAAACCTACGGTTCAGATTAGGCGAAGACCCGATCAGGGCCGTCTGATCGGATTACTTAAACCTACGGCCACGATTAGATCCTAAGACTCGATCTAGACCGTCTATTCATATGAACCTAAACGACGCCGTCCACTAACTAACCCATACGGCGCTGTTTCAACCATTTTTTATTTCCGATTTAAAATCATTTTCGAATTATCCTAATTTCTAATCGGACGACCACCATTTGTTGGACTCGATTAACCTGAGCCGTCCGATCTACGCTGACTCACCCTAACAGACTAACGGTCGTGCTGACTCGACAGACACGTGGACCAATGGCCGAATGCCAACTAGGAGTTTGACCGGTTGACCGCGCCATGTCAGCTTCGTCTTCAACCTCGCGCCTACAACGGAACGAGCGGCTGTACTTCTCCGGCGACGATCGGACGGTGGGATCTTGATGGAATCGTGCGAGACCAACACTAATCGACCCGCCGTCACCTCTAGTCTAACATATCTAAGAATCAAAGCTCATGATCCACAGAATCACGAGCATCATACACGATGCCGAGTACGGCCATGGAAATTCAATAGCTCGATTCGTAACAAATCAAGGCAATCCAGTCATAGAATAGCACCAGGGGAAGTTTAGAAGACTTACCTCGGGCTCCGATTGAGCCCGCTCGACCCAGATTTGGCTGGGCAAGAATCGGCTGTGGAGGCTAAGTTCAAAGACTCGATTCGGGGGATGTGAGCAAAATCGATGCAAAATCAAGACGCGAACATGGTCAGTGATGTTCAAGGAGTGAAACGCACACAGTGATTGAAAGAATGGGCAGGAAATGCAAGAATCGCCATTGAAGCTCAGTACAAGAATCGAAGCTCAGCCTCACCTGTTCAGGCGATCTCAGGCCGTGCGACCGACGGCGATTGCTTCCCAGGAGCTTGGGCGACCACCTCACGACTTCGTCAAGCTTTGGTTCAGCCTCAGGAGGCCCAACCAGTGCTCTGTCAATTCGAGCTCCACCCTCGATAATGGCGATGGAGGGGAGCTTTTTCTCTCTCCTTCTTTCTCTCTCTTTGATTCAGTTCTTCCCTCTCTAACTGAATCTCTCGTCCTCTTCAACAGAAAACCTCCGTAGGCTTATATAGCGTTCTCGAATTTCGGCGCCGAACGGGAGAGGCGAACTACCTCAAATTGCACGTGCAGCCACGTGCTTTTAGGCCCAAACGGCGTCGTGGAGGACGGGCATTTCCGTCCAACTCCGTTTGGTCCTCCGGCGGGCTTCATTTCGTGCGAATTTGACATGAATTTGTCCTGCGTTCGAGAATGTTGACTTTCGCAGGTTCAAAGGTTTGACTGACCTCGCCGGAGCTCGTCCGGCGGTCATTTGTCATGGGGTCGGTCTTGATCGAAAGGTCTTGAGATAAGGAGTAAGACGCCCACCAACGCTTCTTCAACTGCCGCCGATTGCTTGGTCAATTTTGTCCTCGAAATCCCACCTTCCACTGTTCATCTGCGCAGGATCTTTGAGGAAGACGATGACACTGTAGCGGACCGGTTCGACCGGTCTGACCGGCGGTCTGACCGGTCTGAACCGGTTCCGAACAGGATTTTTCAAATTAATCCCAAATTAATGGGAAAATTTTGCAATTGAACCTCAAAATCGAATCTAGAGAATGAATTCTATCAGAAAATGTAATTTTGCCCAAAAGTTTACATCAATTTCAATAAAAACCCCAATTTTCCTTTTAATTGCAAATTGGGGAATTATGCAATTGAAGGTTCAAATGATCAAATTGGGTCAAATTACCTGTGCCAATCGATTCAAAATGGTGAAACCCTTTGGGCAGTATGTTTAATTTGCAATGATAGCCCTTGAATTGAAAGTAATTTCGATTATGCTCAATTTCAAGGACTAAAAATGCAATTTTAGTATGCAATTTTGCCAAATTCGTGCAATTGAGCAATTTGTACAAACAATTGGGATAAATTGCAATAAGGGACAGTTAGAATGGATGTCAAGATCCTAGAAAATACCAAAATTGCAAATTAAAAGACTCAATTGATATTTTGTTCTCAAATTCAATAGTACGGGTTACAAAGGAACACCCATAATTGAATCTGATTTTGAACTTTTTGTGAGGTCAGAAATACAATGGATTAAAAATAAAAATATTGGATATTTTTCCATATTTTTGTGACCTCAAATTCTATTTTTCTTGAATTTTTTAAGTATTTTCCTATTTTCTAAAAATACTAAAAAAATGTGAAAAATATGAAAAATTATTTTTTAGTCAAAAATGGTTCCTTGGGCTTGGCCAAGGCCACCAAAGTTGATTTTGTAATTTTTTGACTTTTTATGGATTTTTTGTGATTTTTCAAAAAATAAATCTGAAAAAGACTTGGTCGAAAATCAGGTGTCGACATGGGTTTGCGAAAATATATTCTGTTTTGGCATCTTCTCCAAGAACGGCTACCCAAAACCTCAATTCCCCGATGGTTGGAAGGGCAATGCCGGGCTATATGCAGTTGGGTTCACGAGGAGAGGGCTGTCTGGTGCATCCTCTGATGCCATCAGGATTGCCCAGGACATCGGCAAGGTCTGGAAGGTGGAGACCATGCAGAAACAGAGGACCACTGCTTGCCACAGGAGATGCATCTCCCAGTTCTAAGACACATACATGACATGCCCCCAAGTTTCATTTTTTTTTTTTCGTTTTTTGGGATGAGTTTGTGGAGGATAGATCGATGTAGGGACAGAGGAGAGATCGGGCCATGCATATACAGATCTCGTTTTTGCTGTCTTGTTTTTTTTTTTTTTTGGGGTTTCTCGTGTGTACATAAACCTACAATGTTAAAGGCAAATCTAGAGTAGTCTGATGAAGGAGCATATGGAACTTTCCCTTTTGCCTTTTCTCCTTCTTACTGGCTACGGACGTGGGTGGTCGACTTTGCTGCTTTGATGACATGACATAACAGTTGCAGAAGTTAGAACATAGTGAACACCAACAACCTCAGACAGATGGTCTCTTCTCGTTCCTATTCTTTGTTTGTTCAGTGGACCTGACGAATGGCTCGAGGAATTACTCGGTTTGGGTACTATCAAGAGTCCTGAATTGAGCTTGAGTTAGTTCAAAAAGCTTAAAGAGCTGCTCTGCATGGGCAGAACCCAGTTCATGTTGACCAAAAGTCTTCTGCAACTGTCGTTAGCACTTGGCAGGATTTAGCTCGTAAACTACACATTGAACAAACAACTACACAGATTGAACAAACATTCAACTTCATCAGCAGGTCAGTATACATAAGATCTTTGATACACATATCAAATCAGAGAAGGGGGGACAAAAAGAAAAACAGCCTCATCGTCCTAAAATTACAAAATGCCCACGCTTGGACCTTTGGGAGAGGGCTCTTCCTCTGTGTGCCTATGCACTGTCTCTAGTTTTTTTTTTCTTAACAGTATGCGTAGTAGTCTGGCTATCCTTCTTTTTCTTCTTTACCCGGTGAATCAAACCAAATAATCATCCCAAAAAATGAAAAAAAAAAATGAAACTTGGGGGCATGTCATGTATGTGTCTTAGAACTGGGAGATGCATCTCCTGTGGCAAGCAGTGGTCCTTTGTTTCTGCCTGGTCTCCACCTTCCAGACCTTGCCGATGTCCTGAGCAATCCTGATGGCATCAGAGGATGCACCAGACAGCCCTCTCCTCGTGAACCCAACTGCATATAGCCCGGCATTACCCTTCCAGCCATCGGGGAATTGAGGTTTTGGGTAGCCGTTCTTGGAGAAGAACTCGCTCTCCTGATAACACGAAAAGTTGACCATAACAACGTTAGCCCAATTTGTCCAACTCTCTATGTTCACTTTATGTTAGAATAATTAAATATTAAACCACGCCTTCTTCTAACAGCTTAAGCTTTTAGAGCAGTTGGTTGTGGTCCCACCAAAATCTAACATGGTATCAGAGCAGGAGGTCCTGAGTTCAAATCTTTCCAGGCCCCTATTTGCCTCTATTTGCCTCCCCAATAAATTTGTCCACGCTTAGGTCTAGACAAAAGACCAGACTAAGCGTGAGGGGGAGTGTTAGAATAATTAAATATTAAACCACGCCTTCTTCTAACAGCTTAAGCTTTTAGAGCAAACAGTGGACTTTGTGGGGGAAAATTTTCGACTTCCTTTGACGTTCCATTTGGGTCAAGACCGGGAATGTCAAAGCTGTCAACTTTTTTTTTCCCAAAAGTAAGCCAAAACAGAATATATTTTCGCAAACCCAGAACATAAAAACTTCAAGAACAGGACATTTTCACACACCTGAAGCCAAGAGGGGACGTTGCTTCTGTTGTCTCTCAAATCCGGAGAGATTATGAACACCGGGTGGTTCAGCATCTCTGCGCTCACCACGAACCTCTCCATCTCCTTCCCCACGTACACCGGCACGTGCCTCTCCGGCACCAGGACTCTGCCCTACGCGGCCTTAGGCTCGGAGCAGAGGAGGCAGTACTGGGAGGAGTCGGCCACTAGGGACAGCCGCTGGATCAGCCTTTTTCATCTTCTGTGCTTAACATTTCTGAGCGAGAGAGAGAGAGTGTATGCGTGAGGAGAGAGAGAGAGAGAGAGAGAGAGAGAGAGAGAGAGAGAAAAAATACAGGTTTCAAAAAGGAAGAGAGAGAGAGAGAGAGTGTATGTGTGAGGGAGAAAAAAAATACAAACAATTCGAAAAGGAAATGTCAAGATGAAAGTCCCGCTTAAAATTTGGCCTCCCCACTTCGGATGACGTGGCACTCTTTGGACTGTCGGATGCAAATGCACGGTTGAGATCAACGGAAGGTTATGCCTAACCTTCCTCCCCAAGGTCGGACGATCCAAGGAAGGAGGAAAGTGTAAGGAGCAAGGAAAGGAAGTGGTCGCTCCATTTTTTACCAATAAATACACAGCCTTTCCATAAAAAAATAATACCTCGCTTTCGTCCTCCTCCACCATGCACTCTCCTATTCCCTCTCTCTTCTTCTTCTTCCTCTTCTTCTTACTCCTCCTCCTCTGCTTCGGCCATGGCGGTACCGACCACCTCGGCCCCCGGTACCCTTGCCGTCCCGAAAACTGCTCCCACGGGCCGCCGATCAGGTTCCCGTTCTGGCGCGAGCACGCCAAGTGCGGCTATCCGGGCTTCCAACTGTTCTGCGACGGCCTCGGGCGGACTGCGCTCCGGGTCTCGAACACCACCCTAGTCGTCGAGTCCATCGACTACCCCTCCCAGTCCGTCTACCTGCATGACCCCACCAGATGCCTCCCCTTCTCGATCACGAACCTTACCCTCCTTGGCTTCTCCGCTTCATCCGCATACTCGTCTTCCTACCCCAACAACTACACCCTGTTCAAGTGCCCGCCGCCCCCGAGGACCGACCTGCCCGAGGTGGTTTGCCGGAGCCCGCCCGGGCCGGACAAAGTCTACGCCGTTGACTCCAACTCATACGTCGGAGACTCGCCGCTTGTGTACTGCGAGAGGACCGGGCGCCTCGACATGCTGCCGGCACCGATCGACAGCATCATCGCCGATGCTCAATTTCAGTGGAATAAGCCGGACTGTAGGAGCTGCACGAGCAAGGGGTGGCGGTGTGGACTGGACGGGAGCAACGTCACATGCTTTCCGCCTCCTCCTGGACACCGCGGTATTGTTTCTTTTTATTGTTAAAGATAACAGGCTTAAGAGCCAGAGAGCGCAGAGGAAGGAGATTCGTAGTTTCCGCACAAGAAATCGGGCCTATGTAGAACTAGGATTACTTTGATTTATGCAATTCTGTTGGATGGATGCACTTCCACAAAGTTAAAATCTTACTTCACATGATATGTTTGTACTTTAAAATCTTACTTTGGTTTTTTCTTCTAGTGATTTTATCATTCATGTGAACTTTGGCGAAAGCTCAAGTACTGACTTCTTTGATTCTGCAGGAAGAAACAGGGCAGAGATCGGCGGCGGAGTCGTGGGCTCGTTCTTCCTTCTTGCTGGAGTGATTGGAGTCGGCTATGTCCTCAACGAAAGGAGGAGAGATAAAGCATTCCAACTCAAGATCGAGAGCTTCTTGCATGACTATGAGGCCCTCAAGCCGACCCGTTACTCCTACAACGACATCAAGAGGATAACCAACGACTTCGAGGAGAAACTGGGCCAGGGGGCTTACGGAACGGTCTACAAAGGGAAGCTCTCGGACGAGATCTTCGTCGCCGTGAAGATGCTGGACAATTCGTTCGGAAACGGAGAGGAGTTCATCAACGAAGTGAGCACTATGGGAAGGATTCACCACGTCAACGTGGTTCGGATGGTTGGTTTCTGCGCCGACGGATTCCGAAGAGCCTTGGTGTACGAGTTCCTGACGAACGAGTCTCTGGAGAAGTACATATTTCCGGGCGAAGACGCTCTCGACTCTTCCCTTAGTTGGGAGAGGCTCCACGACATCGCCCTCGGAATTGCCAAAGGCATAGAGTATCTTCACCAGGGCTGTGATCATAGGATCCTCCATTTCGACATCAAGCCGCACAATATCCTGCTGGATGACATCTTCAATCCGAAGATTGCAGATTTCGGTCTGGCAAAGTTATGTTCCAAGGAGCAAAGCGCCGTGTCCATGACCGCAGCCAGAGGTACCATGGGATACATTGCTCCAGAAGTCTTCTCCCGCAACTTTGGAAGCGTGTCCTCTAAGTCGGACGTGTACAGCTTCGGAATGGTGCTGCTCGAAATGGTCGGGGGGAGGAAGAACGTCGACGTGAACGCTAAGAACATGAGCCAGATGTACTTCCCGCAGTGGGTCTATAACCATCTGAACAAGGGTGAAGAGCTTGAAATACGAATCCGAGAGGACGGCGACCACAACATTGCCAGGAAACTGGCAATCGTAGGCCTCTGGTGCATTCACTGGTACCCGGCCGATCGGCCTCCTATGAAAGCGGTGGTTCAGATGCTGGAGGGAGAAGAGTGCCCCGTTATGCCCAAAAATCCTTTCGTTTCCTCCTCCAGTTCAGGGGAAGCTGCGGCCATGCCGGGAAGACTCTGGAACCCGAATCTGGAAGTTATCGAGGAATAAGTCGGAACGACCTTTCGCGGTATCTCATTGACCGAAACCGATGTGAAACAGTGCGAAAGTAAGTAGAGCTGTGATTCTACCCGAAAACGGCCTGCATACGCTCCCACTAATTACCTGTTGTATCGGATTCCTATAGATAAAGAGAGGAATTCCTTCCCTCTTATATTTGTAACTAAGTTAGTTATTTTGTAATACTGGAACCAATCTACTTATTCGAAGTTCATGAGACAGTAAGTATTGGGATTTGATCGCCCATCGCAAATGCAGTTCGTTCCGGTCTGCATTTCATGTGTTGAATTCCGGGAATTATAGCAGCTTTCTTGAAAGAGATTGCATCAGTGAAATAGGATGGCACAGGGGCTTCATTGACGAGAGGGAGTTCTTACCAAAGAGTGGCAACTCAGCTGATGAATTGGGTTAAGGATATGTACTGGTTTGGAAGCATCTGGTTGTGTCCTTTAAGTAAACAGCAGAAGACATTTATCTCGTCCTCGTACATTTGATTGAACTCTTCATCATGTCCTTTCGATTCAAGCCGAGGAAAACTAGTTTGCCTGGTTTTTTGCTGACACTCTTGAGCTCTTTCAGCTAAAAAAAAAAAATGGAAGAAAAAGACTCTCCTGAACCATCAGGTGGATTCTAGTTTCGTACACAAAAATTTTAAGCACCAGGGAAGCCGGAACACGACATGAAACACGCGGTCGTGGCCGGAGCAGCGAGTTCCGGCAAATTGGGCACAAGCAGCACTAATGTGAAGCCACTCGTGAATGCAATCCGCATGGCAGGCAACTGCACAAAATGGGGAGTTTAATTTAATATGGTATGGAATTTTATTTCCAAATAACGCAATACCATAATGACTAGAAGGAAAATTTAGCATGTAACGGGATTGGGCAGTTAAAAACCCCAACTCAAGGGTAATTAGATAGATCGCATGTGTTGTTGCTTGAAATAATTAGTCAGCCGAAAATATTATTATTATCGATGAGAATATGTATTTAAATATTCTCGTGAACAGTAAATATATATTTTTTATTTATTTATTTATGTTTGTAAGCCATCGATTTAAGTCATTCATGAAACAACAGTGTGGTCGGCACGAAGAAACAATGCTGGGTCGAGGTCGAGGTGAACGGAAAGGAGTTTCAATGGTTTGAAGTTTGACTTGTTGACCGAAGATTATAGGGTAAGTCATCGGGTAAAAGAAGTCGACGCATGGTGGGAGCTCGTGGGACAGAGCCACAGAGGGTTTGCAAAGATGGCCCGTCAAAGGCTCCAGTCTTTAGCAGAGGTTAAAAGAGCGGTCCACGGATAATAAAGCCTAATTCCTTAAAAAGTATTATACTTTAGGTCAAATTTAAAATTCTATCTTCAATTTTATTTTTGTGTTTTTATAAAAGAGTTATTAATACCATGGAAAATCTCAAACTGGAACATTTATGATAAATTTACCTCAAATTATTTTTCTGACCATAAAAAATCTCAAATTAGTATATTTGTGATAAATTTACCTTCCATTATTTTTTCTTAAATTTAAGCGTCAAATTGCTGAGTTGAAGACATGTAGCAGTTCAAAGGTATAACATTTTGTCACAAATGTATCAATTTTAGATTTTTTTTGTTGTATTAACCCAATTTAACGAATGTTAAATTTGTCACGGATATATCAGTTTGAGATTTTTTTTTTGTCTAGGGTAAATTTATCACAGATGTGCCAATTTATGATTTTTTTATAGTCAAAAATATAGTTTGGGATAAATTTATAATAAGTCTACCAGTTTGAGATTTTTCATGGTAAAAAAAATTATTTTGGGATAAATTTAACATTAGTGTACCAGTTTGGTGTTTTTCGTGGTATTATCCCTTTATTAAAAAAAATCTTCAAATCTCACTCTACTTTCAAGTTTTCCGATATGTCCAAAAATTGCCACGAATTTACTCAAACTAGTTAGAAGTTCATTATCAGAATCAGAGTTTTCATCCACACCTTCTCCTTATAAGGAACAATAGCAACATCCAAATGTCGATAATATTGTAGAAATCAGTGGTAATTTTTTTTCTTTGTATTTTTGCAAACAAATGGATTAGAATTTAGTGAAAACCCCAAATTGTGCCTAGGGTCCGAAAATAATTTTTGCTTAATCGAACGTTTAAACGATCAAATCAGTTCAAATTGAGGCCATCAATGGATCCGAGGTGACAAAAAATATAGGGTAGAGGTGTTGTATTTTCATGGGTGTCCCTTGAAAAATTTTAATTTCAAGATTAGCGAAACCGAGGACTAAATTGAAAAGAAATTGTGCAATTGAGCCCTTTTGGTTAAAATTGGATCAATTGAAGAGCAAATGGACCCAATTTCACTTCAAGGCTCTAGATACCAATGTCATAGCTTATTAGAAATGGAAATTGAAAATTAAAATACTCGAAAAGGAATTTTTACGCTCGACTCGGGTCTATTTTTGTGAAGGAATATAGTGACCCAAGCCAAATTTTCGAGATTTACAATAACCAACTTGAAGAGGGAATTAAAATAAAATTATTAAATATTTTTGTGCATTTTCAGACCATGAATGGTATTTTTCTGATTTTTTGTGTATTTTTATAATTAAATAAATTCAAAAAAATATTAAAAATTACGAAAAATATTTTTTTGTTCAAAATTGGTTCCCAAAGCTAGGCCAAGGTTTCCAAAGTTGATTTTGTAATTTTATGATTTTTTGGCTATTTTTAATTAATTTTAGAAATAAAATCGAAATAAAATATGATTAGACATCATGTGTCAACAATCACCATATTGGTGGTGAAAATGATTGATAAAGAGCAAGAAATGAAAGGGGATTGAAAATAGTATCTAGGATCTCATTCTAACTATTCTTTTCGTGGAGTCTAGAGTGATTAGCTAATCAATGGAGATAAGCTTTAATCTTCGTCTAGGGCTTCTTTAAATTTGAAAATTTTAAATATATACCGTAAGTATAAAAATAATTATGCAAACACCATTTCGTCTTGAATTAAGAACAAGAGATCTTTCTTGATCAATCTCCACGCCTCTCATGCTTCGATAATTACAAAGGTCATTTTCAAATTCAAACTAGGGATTGTAATTACCCGCTCTCTCAAACCGGTAGTGTATAATGCCATTCTTATAATATTCTTTGCGCCATCAGAGTATGTCTTAATAAGTAATTGTAACATACATAGCCAGAGTGAAAGTATTTTTCAAATAGCAGCCTTATTTATCCTTGATTTTATCATTAGTAAGAAATCGGATAGTTAAAATCCTCAAATTAAGGATGAATTAGAACGATTACTTAAAATTTCTTTACACTAATGTAAGATGTTCTAATTTATATCCTTCATGTTTACAGAAGGAAAGCCGGCATGCATAGGAGTGGCCTCATTTTCTGTAGTCATCGAAGTGAACAACATATTTTGCCTCATAATCTACATGATGGAAGATATGTAAGGTTTGTATTTCCCATTTGACGATAAATATGAAATTTTTGCAGCATTCACAGTGCTTGTTAATCGGAGTACGATGCTAGTAAATTGGTTAACAAGTACTATGCGAAGCACAGGGTAACAACGCAGAAGCTGAAACTCTGATGACACACCTCAAGCGCGAGTCACTTCTACAGATCCTATCTGGTAGCCATCTGAAGATGACGTGGATTTGACCCTCCACTACCCAAGTTGAGAGAAATTTTTTCCCCTCATTTCAAGGGAATATTTTTAAATTTACGTCCCATATTTCATACGATAACTTTTAATTAATACAAAGCATTTAAAATCGTAAAAAAATAAAAAAATAAAAAAAGACTCGCTCTTTTTTCACTCTCCTTATGGCTTTGACACTCCTTTTTGAATGTGTTTTGACCACCCTATCCCTTATGTGTGGCCCACCAAATGGGATACAATTTTATATATATCTTTAATTTTTTTTGTTTCTTTTTTTTCCTTGCAACGTTCCTCTTTTTCTTCTTCCTCCTCCTTTCCATGCCTCCAAAACGTCTCTTTTTTTTTTCCTTGCACGACTTTGCTTCGACGCGTCTCTCTCCTTCCAAAAATCCCGAAAAGCTTCGCCACTTTACCATGTTCTCCCAAATTATGATAAAGGGATGGAACAAACGCATACAATAACATTGCTTCTAAGTCATGAGATGGTACCTTAAGAACCATCCGGCGTGGATGCACCCTAAGAATTTTAGATTGTAGCAAATAATCTGAGATAAAATTTGGGGCGAAATATCCAATTTTGCATCATCACCCATGTTCAATAGTAAATCATGACATGTTCAACATGTTGCATGCCTTCCTGTAAGTGCACAACCTTATGTTCATGAAAATTGCAAGTGTTCAACCTATTTATAAAGCAAGTAAATGTCCCTCATGTGATTTTGATATCGGCAAAGACTATAGTGGACAATATTGATGGATGTAAGGGTGACCATCTAAAGTTTAAAATATTGAGTCAGATGAGCTCCGGTATGCACAGCAGATGATAATTATATGACGAGTTTCTCCAAAAGTAGCATAAGTTTGTTTCAGTAGTTTTTGAAGTATGGTTCTTTCTTGGCTGATATAATATGTGATAGAGCCGATTGTTCCTCTTGCAGTGCGCGTCTTTTGTTTTAAAAAAATATGGTTTGCTGTATCGGAACCGACAAGTAAAGGAGGCATCAATTCACAGTTGCAATTCGTAGTTACAAGCCTCCTGAAGTTTACAAGGCAAAAATTCTAGCGTACATTAATGAGGTTATCAAGAAGAAGGTAGGGAAGAAAACAAAATAAGTGTGCAGATGAAAACTGAAATAAGATTAAATCACTAATTCAAATCTCGCTTCCTATTACCTGTCAAAAACTCGTCTAATATTACCTTTGTAATTCTCAATATTACCTTCGTGTGGATAAAAGGGGATCGTTGGGGAGGCCGGTGAAATTGTTGAGGAGGACGAGATTGTCATAGTAAAGTCGACGTTTTTGGAAGGAGATGGAGGTGTTGAAGCGAACGTCGTGCATGAGAAAAGGCGTGGGAAGGAGGAAGAAGAAGAAGAAAAGGAGGAAGGTGGGACTCGTAGGAAAAAAAGAAACAAAATAAAAGAATTAACAAAAATAGAATCATATAAAATTGTATCAGATTTGGTGGGCCACACATAAGGGATAAGATGGTCAAAACACACACAAAAAGGAGTGTCGAAACTATAAGGGGAGTGGAAAAAGCGTGAGCCAAATATTCATGAAAGTCATAGGTAAAAATATTATTCTTAAATAAGTAATTTGATTATTGACAACAAATGTGTGCATAAATTGCCAAGCGAATGCTTGGTTTTTTAAGCATCGAGATTTGTTTTTCGGAGAGAATTAACAAATAAGGATTTTGTTAGAGATCATGCCGACAACATTTTGTAAGATTATACTTTAGGACATGCTTTATTTACGACCACGTGCTAAAATAGAAATAAATTTACAATTTTCAATATTCATCAATGTCCATTTATGTTTAGGTTCTATTTAAATGTGTCAAAAGAGTTGATTGGATCAGATTTCTGTGTGGCCGAGTATGATCCAATCCATATTAACCCATTTTCATATAGTATAAATCTAATGACCCATACCCAACGGGCCGATCCGATCCATATTACTAAAACATTTTCATATTTATTCTAATTTAGTAAAACTTATAAATTGAAAAAAAATCATATTACTAAAAAATTGATTTTTTTTTATTTTTAATTATATATTTTCAATTTCCTTTTTTGCTTTCCCTTTTTTTTCTCAAAGTCCGGTGAGGGTCCCTCAACCCTCGCTGGTCACCTATGTTACTCGACATGGGACGCCACATGGACACGCTGACACGTGAATTCTAAAAAAATAGAGAATTTCGATACGTCGGGACACGTCGTATATTATATGTATATTTTTATAGATACACGATAGATTTTTATTTTTTTTTGATTTTAATAATAATAACATCATGATACCGAAATTGTTATTAATCTCCTCCTTAGAAATGCAAGAGGAGGTGAGTCGACCGAGAAGTGAGAACGCAATCGAGAGAGGAAAGAAAGCTAGATAGAGTAGAAAGTAGGTCAAAAATTTAGGGACACGCGAGTCCCAGTTGACCCCACGTCCGAACTCGGACACGCGTTAACCGTGTGTCCGGGAGTGTCCAGCCGTGTAGGACACATGTCGATGTCCGACACGTGTCCTACAGGGCAAAACTTTTGAATCTGTGTGGCCGCGTAATGTAACCGGTCACAAGCAAGAGTGGGAGGCCCTCACAGGCCACGGGCAAGGGCTCGACCCTCGCCCAGCTGGCGAGGGTTTTGCAGCCCTCCCTAGTCGTTAGCGAGAGTCACGGCCCTTGCCTCGGACTTGGCAAGGGCTATGAATCCCTCGCCGACCACGGGCAAGGGTCCGACCCTCGACCAAATTTGTTGAGGGTTTCACGGCCCTCTCCTGGTGTTGATGAGGATTTGCCATCGATCCTCGCTGGACCCGTAGGGAAAAAATTTAAAAAAAAATCAGAAAATATATTTGTGACTCACTTAAGATAATTAGCTAATCCATCCGTTTAAGACATATTAAGTTGTTAATTATCCATATTTAATTCACTTAAGTTTATTAAGCAACTCATTTATGACTCATACTCTTAAATATGTATTAAAATATAGGTTTTTGACCTATTTTTCCATCTCTACGTTCTATTAGTACACAACTTTTATCACATGCTTTTAAGATGAGCATATAAGTCGTTGGAAACGGCTTAACCGTGTGTCCAATTTGGCCAAATGAATTAATTTGATGAAGCTCTAAACGAATTAGAGAAATGAGGATATATTACTCGAGAGTGAAAGTCTTGAAAGGACACAAAGACTTAAGACTTCATTTGCTCCGCAAAAGATGTAACATTTTTGGAAATCATTCTCTAGAAAGTCATTTTTCAGGAAAATGACAATATTTTTCGGTATATAGTTGAGATCAGAAAATGAACTAGAAAATTTTTATCAGAAGTGGGAGTCCTGGAGATCGAGATTTTTTCAAGAACTCTGTTGGATTCAAATCCATCAAGATGTCAATCGTCTTCGACTCAAGATCAACCCAAATTCTGAATTGGATCTAAAATTGGCGATGCGTGATTTGAGATTAAACCGCCAAAGCTATCGAATCGTCTTTGAGAGAAGGAAAAAATTCTGGGGATCTTCCATTTTCATCATAAAGCGATTTTACTCCGTTCATTGAATAATACAATTCAATATTTAGAAGCGAACATATGTCGTTACTTAGGTTGTCACAGTTAACTTTTCCATTAAGAGCTCCAAGTACCGAAATACTCTGCCATTAAAGATTTATGGGAAAATTCCAACAAAGAGGCCCAAGTCCTCTCATTTTCTCAAATAAAGATCCTAAGTGGACCTTATTTCAAATAATAGCCTAAAGTGCATTTATTTTTTTCAAATAAGTGCCTGAAGTGAACATTGTTTCAAATAAGAGCATGAAGTGGCTATAAAATCTCAAAAAATGACATGATTTCAAGGGCATTTAAATCTTTTCCTTATTTGATTTTCTTTCTTTTTTTATTAAAATTTTCTGTGTTTCATTTTTATAAAAAAAGAAAGAAAATCAAACAAAAATTATAATTTATTATTTACATAATAATTTATTTTATGAATACTAATTTTTTAAAAAATTTAAATATGAAAAATGTTATGAATACTAATTTTGTAAAAAATTAAAAATTATCAATAAGATAATAAAGTATAATGAAATTATGTAAAAAATTAGTATTCATAAAATAAATTATCGATTAAACAATAAATTATAAAGTTTATGAGATTTTTTAATAATTTTTATAAATTAGTATTTTATGAACACAAAATTATCAATTAGATAATAAAGTATATTGGAATTATGTAAAAAATTAGTATTCATAAAATAAATTATCGATTAAATAATAAATAATATATTTTATTTTATTTTAAATTACTCAATTTTTTTTTCAAATGAAGATGGAAAAAAAAGTAAAAGAAAACAAAAACAAAAGAAAGTGAACAAACTAGGAATTGAACCCATGACCACCAAAGCATTTTGCCCAAATGAAAACAAACAAGGCCAAGATGTGGGAATAACAATATTATTTACACTTTAATTAATAAATTATTGGGGGCGGGCCGGCGCCCCGCTCGACATTTAGGCCGCCGATCGGGGCCCAACTCAGGGTTAGGCCCCGCTCGGCGGCCCAAATGCCGAGCGGCGCCCGGCTTTGCAAATGGGCCCCCGAGCGGTTCCCAACTCCAGCCATTGGGCTGCCGAGCGGCACTCAATGTGGTATTTTATTTTTTATTTGATATTAATTTGGTAAATATTTTTTTAAAAAATCTTATTTTGGAAAATTGCCCCACTTGGTGGGTAGATATCAATAGTACGAAACTTTAAAGGTGATTCACAGGAGACTCACATCACTACGTAACACTTGGTCTTTGGCCATGAGGTTCTAGAAATGGCTCCAACGAGATTCACATTTCCATATAGCAGTTAGTTCTTAACCAACATATGTCAACTTATGCCCTAGCTCCGAAAATTACTCCGATATGAGATAATCCTTACCGGCCGTTGCGAAATGAGAGTAATCCGATTTAACTTGGTCGCCGACATAATACTCCTTTTTCGCTTTTCTTCTCTTTTCTTTCTCTGCGCCTTTCCCTTGCTGTATAACTTGTCTTTTTCTTTTCTTTTCTTTTTTTTCTATTTGGAAGCCACCCAATCCAGAAAAAAGAGTCGAATGGTTGCAAGCTTGACTTGTTGACCAAAGTAACAAGTCATGATTAACTTTAGCGACCGTCGGTTTTCATCATCTCTTTTGGCACGTCCGCAGACCGACTTTCCCCAACGTTTTCCCGTCAAGAGTGACCTCTTCATTAAAGAACCCTAAGAGTAATTGTTCATTAAATTTGCATCATTTTTTTTTTGACCTTTCACAACCAAAACATTTCTCATCTCGTATTTATAGATCTTCTTCTTCCTTGGTTGAAAAATCGGATGGGGACTGGGGTCACGCACAATCGAGAGAGTAAATCTCACTCTTTTGCTAAAAAGGAATACATTTTGCTACACACAAGTATACCATTCATCTACGAAAAAAAATACCCTTTCTCGTTCATTATTTCATTTTCTGATTTTTGGCTAAAACAAGCATCTATGGTGTCATAAAAAGGAAAGAAAAAAACAATTAAGGAATTGAAGTGTCCTCATTTTCACAAAATAGGGATCAAAGTTAACATTGTCTCGAATAAGCGCTTGAAACCCCCAAATCAATCTCAAATGAGGGCTTGAGCTCGCCAGCGGGTAGAATGTTCACCGCCCAGCGTGCCTGTATGTTTTTTTGGGTGATTGGAAAAAGGGCATTTTTTGTCCAAAAAACTTTCGAATGAAAAAAAAATGGCCAAAAACATTAAACTATATATCCCAGCCAACCCACTAAGCAAGGAAGTATTGACCGAAGGAACGAGCACCGGCGGGTGGTGGCAGCGTGCGACTTAGCGGTGGCGACGACAACAATGGTCGACGGGATAAAGGATTTTTAAAGGAACTCAAAGAAAAACCTCCTCTTTCATATTGGCTCTCCAACCCACGTTCTCTTCCCAATCGCTGCTTCACCTCGCCTCATTTACAAGCTTCCGATCCTTGTCGGTGACCTCCAGAACGTACACACTTCAACTCTCTCACGATCTAGAGTTAGAAGTCTAGTCGTGCGAAGCTGAGTTCCGTTAATACGATTCTCGGTGGCTCTTAGAATGAAAACAAATACTGAATCTTCCTGGTTTAAAATCTCATATGATTAAGGTTAAGTTGCTAATATTAACTCCATATTTTCTCTTATTGTGATGAGTTGAAATGAGTCATTAGTTTAAACTAATTGTGTGTGAACTACATGACCATACCACACACCACACGCTCGACAC
This sequence comes from Rhodomyrtus psidioides, assembly GCA_021437785.1. Lineage (NCBI taxonomy): Eukaryota > Viridiplantae > Streptophyta > Magnoliopsida > Myrtales > Myrtaceae > Rhodomyrtus > Rhodomyrtus psidioides. Next base: position 2,788,613 of record JAILYB010000104.1, on the reverse strand, counting down.
GAAATGCCTAAACTGAATCCACATAAATTAGTCTCTGCTTTTGATTTTTTTTTAAATGGTACACGAAATGCCTAAACTGAACACAATTTCAGCCAGATTTCATTGTTAATTGTTATCAAACCTGATTCTGAACACAATTTTTCTTCGTTTCCACACTGTGCCAGCATGTCTTCATCTGCTGCATTCAACGGTGGTCGCCGGAGAGGAGCCGACTTCGAATAATCGTGGGTTGATTTATCTAGAGTTTTAACTGTGGGTCGTTCGAAGATGGTTAGAATCGGTCCCTCTCTCAATGCCTACCACACGTTCGTTAAAATGCCCAAACCAACTTAGCTTATAGTTGATTCAATCCTGGACTACTCTAAACACTTGTGAACATGTTTGTCCTCTATGAAAAGAACCTTCCATCAGTTAAAGAGCATTATTTCAGTCAAAATCCTCATATGAATGAAACCGTGTCTGAAAATCTGCATTCCATGTTTGTTTCTCGATCGTTTCTCTCTTTGCTGCGGTGGCGGTTCTGCAATGCAAGGGTGGTTGCCGGTTGTGTTTAACGACCGGAACGGTCGCCGTGGAGGCATGGTTTGGTTTCGTAATTCGATGGTGGTGGACGATGGCGAAAGTCCAGGTTTTGGTTTGACTGGTGTTGGTGAGCGGCCGACTGGGAGCCGGCCTGGCAGGAGGAGAGGCCGATTAAGACTGGGCCTAGGGTTTAGGTTAGGCTAGGTAAAAGTTAGGCTGGAATAGGCTTAGCGGGTTACTCTGAGCTTAGTCTGGACGAATTAGAAAATTGAGCTTAGACTTAGTTTTGGGCTGGAGATTAGGGAAAGTTGGGCCTCCGTTTGGTTTAGGACTTAAGAGGCCTGGCCTGGGCTGTCCGAAAATAGGCTGGGCTTTGAAGAAGTTGCCCCTTTCGGTCAGCTTAATTATTCGCTTGATTTTCTTAAATTGGCTAATTAGTTGCATGACTCCGAAACGGAATTGTGTATTTTTGTACTTTTATTTTTTCCATCCCCTTCTAAATCTCGCGTTAATAGCCCGATTCCATCACTCAATTACACGCGTGATTGGTGATTTAGTAAGGCGCTTTCAGAGAACACTCGGTTTGAACTTGAAAAGGGTTTGTATCCCTTGTTCTCATGGGAAAATATAACTCATCTCCCATAAATAATAATAATAATAATAATAATAATAATAATAATAATAAAATTGGGTTCAACTCAATCAGGCAGGCGAAGGGATCGTTTGCTCTTCCCTTAGAAGGGCAGGCACTGCCCTTTGAATCCGGACCATTCGTGTTATGCATGAATGACTCAGATTATTACTAAAAAAATAAAAAAATCTAAAAAGTTATCCCTTAAAAATTGAAGATTTAAGCCATCCGTCTAAAAATGAATGGCACAAATCGCAAGGACAGCGGACGAAGAAAAAAGAGGCGGGGGAACTTGCTTCGCGACTTCCAGCTTGCTTACTTTAGCAACAATAGCGCGTTAGTGCGGTAAACGCAAGCCGACAACAACAATGGGACCGTGGAGGGAGGGGAAAAAACAAAAAACAAAAAACAAAAAAAGACAGGTCAAGTCAACCCTTTCGATTTAGACAAGCCGAGGAAGGAGATCCATTCATTTCGTATGGCTTCGTTCTCGATAAAAAAAAAAAAAAAATCGGTTCTTTGGGTTTCGTCTCTCTCGGACAAAGCCGTCGCCTTAACGCTTGACCGGAGATGATCCAGACATAAATAACCGCTAATTTAAAAAAAAAAACAAACAAACACACCTTGCTGCGGAAAAGATTGCGGTGACGACAATTTGGTGATGTATCAATGGCGTTTTACCGGAGAAGATGAAGCATTTGAGCCTACTCCTACCGCGCGAACATATATCCGCAAGAAAAAAATACTTTTGCGACAGTGGTGACGTGGCATGTTACTTTTTTCTGGATCCAATAACGAACCAACACGTGGACGGACGCAACGGAACTGCTTATGTGGGACGCGCAACTTTGGAAAGCCGACGGCGGCCGTGGAGCTCCGATGAGCTGCAGCTGCCTCTGTTTTTCTTTGGGCCTTTTCGAGGCCATGGTCGATAAAAGCTAGCGGCCCCGGACAGCAGCGTCCACAGGCCATTGTCGCTCGGCCTAATCTGGAAATCTGGCCGCTCGCAAAAATTCGAGAATTTTGGGGGAGAAAAACATGGCAACATGGGTCAAAAAAAGCGGAGCGGATGACAAGCCGACATGTATCGAGCCCTTATTAGAAGACATGGCCGCAAGCTCCGGTCGTCTTATTTTTTCTGTCTTCTTCCTCCTCCAACATCCACGGCTCGCGAGGAGCCTCGGGCTTGGACGCGGGGCCCGGCGACTCCGCCGGTGGCGACGGCGAGGAAAGGCTACGCGAACTCCGCTGGCCGGTGGGCTATCAACGGAGTAGAGAGAGAGAGAGAGAGAGAGAGAGAGAAAACAGACCAGCAGATTTTTCTTTTTATTTCCACGTTTCAGTTTGTCATTGGATCTCCGAAAAATAAAAAATAAAGACGTTGGGGGGGATGAAAGGGTCAAATCAGCGACTCCCAAGGAAAGTGTAAGGAAAGGAAGTGGTCACTCCATTTTACCAATAAATACACAACCTTCCCATAAAAAAATAATACCTCGCTTTCAGCCTCCTCCACTATGCACTCTCCTATTCCCTCCCTCCTCTTCTTCTTCTTCTGCTTCTTACTCCTCCTCCTCTGCTTCGGCCATGGCGATACCGACCACCGAGGCCTCCGGTACCCTTGCCTTCCCGGAAAGTGCTCCCACGGGCCGACGATCATGTTCCCGTTCTGGCTCGAGCACGCCGACGCCGAGTGCCGCTATCCGGGCTATCCGGGCTTCCAACTGTTCTGCGACGGCCTCGGGCAGACTGCGCTCCGGGTCTCGAACACCACCCTAGTCGTCAAGTCCATCGACTACCACTCCCAGTACGTCTACCTGCATGACCCCACCAGATGCCTCCCCTTCTTGATCACGAACCTCACCCTCCTTGGCTTCTCCATTTCACCCCCATACTCGTCTCAGTACGCCGACCCCAACAACTACACCCTGTTCAAGTGCCCGCCGCCGCCGAGGACCGGCCTGCCCGAGGTGGTTTGCCGGAGCCCGCCCGGGCCGGACAAAGTCTACGCCGTTGACTCCAACTCATACGTCGGAGACTCGCCGCTTGTGTACTGCGAGAGGAACGGGCGCCTCGACTTGCTGCCGGCACCGATCAAAAGCATCATGGCCGATGCTCGTTTTCAGTGGAATAAGCCGGACTGTAGGAGCTGCACGAGCAAGGGGTGGCGGTGTGGACTGGACGGGAGCAACGTCACCTGCTTTCCGCCTCCTCGTGGACACCCCGGTATTGTTTCTTTTTATTGTTAAAGATAACAGGCTTAAGAGCCAGAGAGCGCAGAGGAAGGAGATTCGTAGTTTCCGCACAAGAAATCGGGCCTATGTAGAACTAGGATTACTTTGATTTATGCAATTCTGTTGGATGGATGCACTTCCACAAAGTTAAAATCTTACTTCACATGATATGTTTGTACTTTAAAATCTTACTTTGGTTTTTTCTTCTAGTGATTTTATCATTCATGTGAACTTTGGCAAAAGCTCAAGTACTGCCTTCTCTGATTCTGCAGGAAGAAAAAGGGCAGAGATCGGCGTTGGAGTCGTGGGCTCGTTCTTCCTTCTTGCTGGAGTGATTGGAGTCGGCTATGTCCTCAACGAAAGGAGGAGAGATAAAGCATTCCAACTCAAGATCGAGAGCTTCTTGCATGACTATGAGGCCCTCAAGCCGACCCGTTACTCCTACAACGACATCAAGAGGATAACCAACGACTTCGAGGAGAAACTGGGCCAGGGGGCTTACGGAACGGTCTACAAAGGGAAGCTCTCGGACGAGATCTTCGTCGCCGTGAAGATGCTGGACAATTCGTTCGGAAACGGAGAGGAGTTCATCAACGAAGTGAGCACTATGGGAAGGATTCACCACGTCAACGTGGTTCGGATGGTTGGTTTCTGCGCCGACGGGTTCCGAAGAGCCTTGGTGTACGAGTTCCTGACGAACGAGTCTCTGGAGAAGTACATATTTCCGGGCGAAGACGCTCTCGACTCTTCCCTTAGTTGGGAGAGGCTCCACGACATCGCCCTCGGAATTGCCAAAGGCATAGAGTATCTTCACCAGGGCTGTGATCATAGGATCCTCCATTTCGACATCAAGCCGCACAATATCCTGCTGGATGACATCTTCAATCCTAAGATTGCAGATTTCGGTCTGGCAAAGTTATGTTCCAAGGAGCAAAGCGCCGTGTCCATGACCGCAGCCAGAGGTACCATGGGATACATTGCTCCAGAAGTCTTCTCCCGCAACTTTGGAAGCGTGTCCTCTAAGTCGGACGTGTACAGCTTCGGAATGGTGCTGCTCGAAATGGTCGGGGGGAGGAAGAACGTCGACGTGAACGCTAAGAACATGAGCCAGATGTACTTCCCGCAGTGGGTCTATAACCATCTGAACAAGGGTGAAGAGCTTGAAATACGAATCCGAGAGGAGGGCGACCACAACATTGCCAGGAAACTGGCAATAGTAGGCCTCTGGTGCATTCACTGGTACCCAGCCGATCGGCCTCCTATGAAAGCGGTGGTTCAGATGCTGGAGGGAGAAGAGTGCCCCGTGATGCCCAAAAATCCTTTCGTTTCCTCCTCCAGTTCAGGGGAAGCTGCGGCCATGCCGGGAAGACTCTGGAACCCGAATCTGGAAGTTATCGAGGAATAAGTCGGAACGACCTTTCGCGGTATCTCATTGACCGAAACCGATGTGAAACAGTGCGAAAGTAAGTAAAGCTGTGATTCTACCTGAAAACGGCCTGCATACGCTCCCACTACTTACCTGTTGTATCGGATTCCTATAGATAAAGAGAGGAATTCCTTCCCTCTTATATTTGTAACTAAGTTAGTTATTTTGTAATACTGGAACCAATCTACTTATTCGAAGTTCATGAGACAGTAAGTATTGGGATTTGATCGCCCATCGCAAATGCAGTTCGTTCCGGTTTGCATTTCATGTGTTGAATTCCGGGAATTATAGCAGCTTTCTTGAAAGAGATTGCATCAGTGAATTAGGATGGCACAGGGGCTTCATTGACGAGAGGGAGTTCTTACCAAAGAGTGGCAACTCAGCTGATGAATTGGGTTAAGGATATGTACTGGTTTGGAAGCATCTGTTGGTTGTGTCCTTTAAGTAAACAGCAGAAGACATTTATCTCGTCCTCGTACATTTGATTGAACTCTTCATCATGTCCTTTCGATTCAAGCCGAGGAAAACTAGTTTTCCTGGTTTTTTTCTGACACTCTTGAGCTCTTTCAGCTATAAAAAAAAAAAAAATGGAAGAAAAAGACTCTCCTGAACCATCAGGTGGATTCTAGTTTCGTACACAAAAATTTTAAGCACCAGGGAAGCCGGAACACGACATGAAACACGCGGTCGTGGCCGGAGCAGCGAGTTCCGGCGAATTGGGCACAAGTAGCACTAATGTGAAGCCACTCGTGAATGCAATCCGCATGGCAGGCAACTGCACAAAATGGGGAGTTTAATTTAATCTAGTATGGAATCTTATTTCCAAATAACGCAATACCATAGTGACTAGAAGGAAAATTTAGCATGTAACGGGATTGGTAGGGCTGTCAATTTGGCCCGCGCCGGACGGGCCGGCCCGGCCCGAAATTTTTCTGCATTTTCGGGCCGTGCCTAGTACTGACGCCAAACTTTTGTAAATACCTATTTTTTCTTTTAAATTTAATTTATTTTTATATTTTCGTTTTATATTTTTTCATTTGATGGTTTGTTAATTAATTTTAATTCAAAAAAAATTTAAAAAAGGAAAGAAAAAAATATTTTCGGCCCAAATCCGGCCCGGCCCGAGCATGGTACTGCTCAATTCGGGCAGACTCGGGCCGGGCCGGGACCCGGCCCGGCCTGCCCATTGACACCCCTAGGGATTGGGTAGTTAAAAACCCCAACTTGAGGGTAATTAGATAGATCGCATGTGTTGTTGCTTGAAATAATTAGTCAACCGAAAATATTTTTATTATAGATGAGAATATGTATTTAAATATTCTCGTGAACAGTAAATATATATATATATATATATATATATATATATATATATATATATATATATATATTAAGTCATTCATGGAACAACAGTGTGGTCGGCACGAAGAAACAATGCTGGGTCGGGGTCGGGGTCGAGGTCGAGGTGAACGGAAAGGAGTTTCAATGGTTTGAAGTTTGACTTGTCGACCGAAGATTAGAGGGTAACTCATCGGGTCAAAGAAGTCGACGCATGGTGGGAGCACGTGGGACAGGGGGTTTGCAAAGATGCCCCGTCAAAGGCTCCAGTCTTTAGCAGAGGTTAAAAGAGCGGTCCACGGATAACAAAGCCTAATTCCTTAAAAAGCATTATACTTTAGTCAAATTTAAAATTCTACCTTACAATTTTTTTTTGTGTTTTTATAAAAGAGTTATTAATACTATGAAAAATCCCAAACTGGTACATTTATGATAAATTTACCTCAAATTATTTTTCTGACCATAAAAAACCTCAAATTAGTATGTTTGTGATAAATTTACCTTCCATTAATTTTTCTTAAATTTAAGCGTCAAATTGCTCAGTTGAAGGCATGTAGCATTTCAAAGGTGTAACATTTTGGGGCTTTCACCCTCTGTTTGTCACAAGTGTATCAATATTAGATTTTTGTTGTCGTATTAACCCAAATTTAACAAATGTTAAATTTGTCACGGATATATCAGTTTGAGATTTTTTTTTGTCTAGGGTAAATTTATCATAGATGTGCCAATTTAGAATTTTTTTTATGGTAAAAAAACATAGTTTGGGATAAATTTATCATAAGTCTACCAGTTTGGGATTTTTCATGATAAAAAAAATATTTTAGGGTAAATTCATCATTGGCGTATCAGTCTGGTGTTTTTAGTGGTATTATCCCTTTATTAAAAAAAATCTTCAAATCTCACTCTACTTTCAAGTTTTCCGATATGTCCAAAAACTGCCACGAATTTACTCAAACTAGTTAGAAGTTCATTATCAGAATCAGCGTTTTCATCCACACCTTCTCCTTGTAAGGAACAATAGCAACATCCAAATGTTGATATAATTTTTGGACGCGCGGACAAATTTGAGACTAGATAGAAAGTTGGGGAGTTTCTGTGAAAAAAAAAAAAGCTTCAAGACGAAATTAAGACTGGATCTAAAATTAAGATTTTTTTTTTGTAAGGAATTAGACCTGGATAATAGTGGCGAAAATAAGGAAAGAATTTCTAACGTGGTCATACAAACATTGCACATGTAAGCTTTCAAGAGAAAATCAAAGATTTCCTCGAGACACATCGATTTTCGTTGACATCTCTTTTAACGCGCTACCCAAGCGATTTTCCCCAACATGTAAATGTCCGAGTGCTCTTAGCAAACTTCTTATAACAAAATTCTAACAATAATCATCCATTTACATTATTCTTTTCACCATCAATGCCTTTTTCGTCTCGATTTAGAGGCCTTTTAAACATCCGGTGGAGAAAGCGGATGGGCCATGCAAAATTGGAATGGGTAAAACTGGTCTTTCGCCAAAAAGAAACATGTAGCTGAGCGGATTTGAAAAGGACTCTGCTAACATGGCAGTTTTTTTTTATGACTCTCAGAATAATATCAAGTTGTGGACCACAAATTCTTAAAAGTGTAGACTCCATAATAATTTTTAATTATTTATTGTTCATTTTTTTGTGGCTCACAACATGCTGTCAATCTCACAGTAGATAAACATCGTCCGACCAAAAAAAAAAATTAGTAGATATAAAGCCGTCACATAAACATATTCCATTTGGAAACCATTCTCAAACATCCACAATTTTTTTTTTCCTTTTCTAATCTCTCTCTGTCTTTTGCTTTCCCTAATTTTTCGGGGAAAACAAACATTGACAATTTCATGAAAAATAAAGTACCCATGTTTCCATCTCGAACATTGCTTAGGAAAAGGGAGTTGACAGACTGACAGTATTGTCATTATTTCTAATTTCTCGATTTTGCAATTAATAAGTGTTTTATGCAAAATACGCGGAGATCCAAGAAGTGGAGACAAGCTTAAGCCTGAATGCAGGTATGCTATCCCGACAATAGCTCACCGACCAACACGAGACTGCCTTTTAGCACACCAGGATTACTCTTGAAGCTCAACCTTAGTGATCCCAGAAATTTCTAACTCACAGGTTCCACAAAAGTGGCAAATCAGGAGCATACTAAACCACATCGCACTATCATGTTAGCAAGAGGAATCTAACCAGAGGATTCATGCTCACAGAGAAAGAGAAAGTTTTTAGAAACTCATGGGGAAACTTTCACTCTTATATCAAACTGAAGGCAAAGTCTGCCCTTCATTACACACACATAAGCCTTTTATAGGAAAACAAATACATAATTGGACAAAAACACATTGGATTCGCAAATCCATTACAAAAAATCACTGGAGGAATAGTGATGAATAATATTGCTACAGTGAACAGTGCATTAACTGCTGCTACTGTGACCGGTGAACAGTACATATAAGACAACAACTTTTGACCTCTTGGGGGCCAATTATTAAAAGGAATCATACACGTGTCTGTCATACATAATTAAAGCCCGCGGCGGTCTAGGTCGGGATTATAATTTGCATCATCGGAGTCCGAGCTGTTGGGTCCATCTTTCTCTCTCTTATAGGCTCTCAAAAGTTGTTCTTCCTCGAATACTGCTATTTTGGCGTCTAACTCTGGATCATCAGGAATGCCACAATAATTGGAGCTTGACGAAACATCTGCAGAGCTAGATGAAACATCTTGACTGGGTAGACTCGGCTGAGGAAATCCATAATCATAAGGATCTTGTGATAAGGGTCCACCTCAAGGGTCGTCTGTATCCATAGAAGAGTCTGCTTGATTTCTTCTAAATTCATCGAGAGCTTCAAGGACCTTAGGATGAATTTTAAATCGATCCCATGAAAGATTAACAGCATGATATAGCCATATTTCCGGGGGAATGACTTGATTTTCTTGGAACAAAATCCTCCGAAGTTCTTGGAGTTCATACAAATCTTCAAACATAGTTCTAGGGAGTGTCTTGTGTACATGAGCCATCTGTCTTCGGAGATTGGGCTTGAAAATAGTGGTACCTGAAGGTGCTACATCTTCTCGCGGATCTCCAGTTGGACCAACAAAATACCATGGCCTTCAAAAGATCACCGTAGTGTGTCTTTTCGGTTCAGGTCTGCCAACGCATCTATGCTGCATGAAAAGGTTGCGCCATGCTTGCAATGGTTGAAACCATGTAAGCATCTCTGTCAGAGGCTTCTGGTCTGAGAAGTCTCCCATCAATGCTCTTGACAAAACCTTGATAATCTTCTCTGTGGGAAACTGAGCAGCAATAGTGTATTGATGGAACAAATACCAGAAAAACCATTTGAGTTCTTCAGAAAACTCATAATTAGGAAACCACTACAACAGACGGATGAATGGATAGTCAGGGTCAAGACCTCTTGGTCCTAACATTAGTCCACCATAATCTTTGAAGATTAAATGATGATAATTCCAAAGATGGAACATAATATTCTGGGACAACACGTTTTCTTCAAGCTGCTGAGGTACTTCCGGAGGATATTTATGAGAATTCCATTGATTTTCCCGCATGTTTGTTGCCTGAAAAGTTCCTGGTTGCAAGGGATTCTAGTGAACATACATATTGATGGAGGCAACAAGCTCTTTTGGCCTGGATAGAAAGTCGGCAAGGATATTTTTCTTTCCATGAATGTATTTGGTATCAAAAGAGTATTTTGAAAACCATTTTGCCCAACGCAAGAGTTGCGGATAAGGAAATTTGATTTTGCTTAAACTTGAGCAACTGAGGAAAAGAGGACATGTCCATCTCAACAAGGAAATGATGGCCAATGAGGTGGAATTCAAATTTCTTGATTCCATTTTTGACTGTAAGGATTTCTTGAAAGTGGAATGATAATGTATTTCAGCCTTAGAGAAACGTCCACTTTTGTAAGCACAGATTCGACGCTTACCATTAATTTCTTCAAGAAGAACAGCAGTCCAATATTTGTCACTACATCAGTCTGCAAGAATCTTTTTCCTGTGAATAGAATCTACAGTAGAGGCAGATGTTGCAAAATCTCTTTCAGATAAGCAACTGCTTTAGATTGCTTAGGTCTCTATGGTGGCGCGTTTTTCTTTAGCATCTTTTGAAGTGGATGGAGAGCTTTTGATATTTTTGGGACAAAATCCCTGAGATAATTGACAATGCCCAAGAAAGATTGTACTTGATTCACAGTGAGGTTTTCGTCTAGGAATTGTTGTAGCTCTTCAGCAAGATGGGGTCCAAGACAGTACGTTCATTCTTTGAGATGCATTCCGAGGAATTCAATTTCCTTTTGGGCAATGGCCATTTTCTTCTGGGAAAGCATGATGCCATAATTTTGGACAATTTCAACGAACTGTCTAAGAAGTTGGCAATGAGAGTTTTCATCAGGACTATACAAAAGGATATCATCGATATAGATCTGAGTATGGGCCAAGAGAGGCTGAAAAATTCTGCACATGGCTTTCTGGAAAAGGGATGGTGCAGTTTTCAGGCCAAATGGGACAACCGTCCACTGAAAATGTTGATTTGGAATGCAAAATCCTGTTTTGGGACGATCTTCGGGATGGATTCCTAACTACTAGAATCCTGCTATATAGATTCTCGCCGGCAAAAGTACACTTTTGGTGCCAAAAGTTGTGTACGGAGATCACTTTGGTGCCAAAAGTTTCAAACGGATCACTTTGATGCCAAGTCGGAGAGAAAATGATCACTTTTGGTGCCTCCGGCGAGATTTTTCGGCCAAAAAAATACGTGGATTTTTGAATTAAAATAATTTGATGACCTGTCAAATATTGGAGTCGGCCAATCCACATGGACATCAAGAAACGGTGCCGTTTCATCTCACGTGGCAAGACAATTGAAACGGCGTCGTTTCTTGCAAGGAATTAAAAAAAAGTTACATGAAACGGCGTCGTTGCTTCTATTCCCCTTCTTCTCCATCGCGAACAACGTAACAACAGAATCCACAGTGGACTCACACTTTACTGAAGAGAAATTCGTGGTTCTCCTTTGACAGATCCATCGGCGATGCTCACTTCATTGGCCATCGATCGGCATCGCTTGACGTCACACGCCACGTCAGTCCGTCGCACTCCATCGCCGGTATGTAGCTTCCCCTATTGCCCACTAATTCCATTGAAAATGAAAATTAGGGCTCCAATTGAACTGAAAAATGAGGGCTTTCGGAAGTGGAGCAAAATCAGGGCTCCGTAGGGCTTTGGGTATAAAAGTAGGGGTCGGAGGGACCTCGATGTGAAAAAAAGGGCTCGGTTGTACCCCCATGGTGTTGCGCAGAGAAGATGGGTGTCAGTGGGGACCTCGACATAATTTTTGTGGCATTTGTGACAAATTATTGTCAATGTGCTACCTTGTAGGGACCTTCATGTGAAAAAGATTTGTCATGTTTTACGTTTGGTCTTTGTTTTCGGAAGAGAAAAAAAAGGTTGAGTGGAACACTTGTTGCGCAGAAAAGATAGAGTCTGTGTTTACTTGGTGGGGACCTCAATGTTATAATATGTAGTCTGTTTCAGTTGGTGGGGACCTCCAATTTGAAATTTATTTTCAGAAGTTGCTTGGTGAGGACCTATATGTTCTAATATATTTTGTTTGCTCTGTTGTCTAAACCTATTGCTCAGAAAAGTTAAGTTGTGGTCCCAACACGCAATAACTTTTTTCTTTTGTTCCTTGGTTGCAGTGTTGGCATGGGGGACAAGCAGAATCTTGTGGCCATCATTGTACGGTATGGTGGGGAATTTGTTACTAGCACCAGTGAGTTGGAATATGAATGTGAGCTTGAAGGGACTATCTTTGTCGACGTAAGCAAGGCATCCTATATTCAATTCGTAAGGGACATAGCATATTATTTTAGACGCAAAGTAGAAAAGTTGCATTATTGTGTTCCTCGGAAGGCCTTACTTGAGGAGTTGCGGTTCTTGGAGGATGATAATGGTCTGAAAGATGTTATTTATCATTATCGACATGGTGAGGAAGTGACGGTGTATGTTGAGCAAGTCGATAGTGATGAAGATGAAGATGATGATGAGGGCACGCAAACAATAGAAGGAGGAGGAGAATCTGTTTTGGAGCACGAACAATTTGATAGGCAAAAGGGGGCAGCAAGTAATGTTGGAGAAGTTCAACAAAAGGGCAGAGGTCCGGAAATATCTCGTGAAGACATAGACGATGAAGGATTCACTGGGTTAGGCTGGGAATTTGCAGAAGGTAGCGAATCAGAAGATGATGAAGCTTTGGCAGTTGCCGATGGTGCTAGTGATGATGATGATGAAGAGCTTGCACCTTCAAGGCGAAAACAAAGGGATTTTGTCAGAAACAAAGTTGCAGCATTTGTTGAGTCGCATGAACCTCAAGTTAGAGACGCAGAAGGTGCAACTGCTGGTAACGAAACTAAATATGATGAAAGTGGCGATGAGGAAAACAGTGTTAGCTCTAGTAGTGAACCTGAAGGTCATGAAGCAGCCTTGGTTAGAAGACATAAAATAAAGTATCATCACTATGATCCTACTGTCGCAGCTCCAGTTTTGTCCGTAGGAATGAGGTTTGATAATGCGAAGCAGTTGAAAGAAGGTGTTGTGAAGAGCTCAATTTCTGAACAAAGGTGTGTGTAATTTTATAGACACACTAAGAAGTTTCTCAGAGCCAAGTGTTCGCAAGTAAAATTGTCCTTGGAAAATATATAGCGCGCTAAATAAGAGGACTGAGTTATTCCAGATTAGGTCGTTACAGGAAGAGCACACTTGTCCCATCATATTTGACAATAAAAGGATAACAAGTTCATGGTTGTCGAAATATTTTTTTTATACTATTAAGGCGATGCCCGAGATGAAGAGTCCTCAGTTGAAGTTGTTAGTGAATGAGCAACTAGGGGTTAATGTGTCGAGGAATCAATGCAAAAGAGCGAAGCAGAAAGTGATGAAGTTATTGATGGGTCGGTACAAGGAAGAGTATGCCCAGGTTTGGGATTATGCTTAGAGTGTATGCTTCAAAACCCACCCAGTAGAATTTATATAGAGGTTGGTGAGAGGCCATTGCCTGACTCTGGGACTAAGTTTGATAGATTTTATGTTTGTTTTGATGCATGCAAACGAGGATTTTTGGTTGGCTGTAGAAGAATTATTGGATTGGATGGATGTTTTTTTAAGGGGTTATGCAAGGGAGAATTATTGGCTGCTGTTGGGAGAGATGCCAATAACCAAATGTATCACATAGCTTGGGCTGTTGTCAAGGTAGAGAACAAGGACACTTGGTCTTGGTTCTTAAAAAAATTGATCGCTGACCTTGACATTGGGCATTCATGAGCAACCAACAGAAGGTAACACCTACATATTTTTTTGCTTGTTTTGTTATTACATTCTTGCAGGTAAGACATTGATGGGGGAGGTTGCTGTTGTTGCAACTTGTGCAGCAAAAGATGCTAATGAAGCAGCAATGCTTGCTGCAGTAGTTGCTTCTACAGCAATGTTGTAGCAAAAGATGCTAGTGAAGCAGCAATGCTTGCTGCAATAGATGTATTTTCAGTTGTATTTGTTGTTGTCGTTGTTGCTGATAGATTTTATGTTTTTTTTTTTAATTATTGTAGGGGCTTATTCCTGCAATCGCTGAGTTAATGCCATATGCTGAACATAGGATGTGCGCAAGGCACATTTATGCAAATTGGGCGAAGATCTATCAAGGAGACAAGTTACAAAGATAATTTTGGCAAATCGCAAAGAGCCCAAACATGGCTGAATTTAGAATGTCTAAGAAGGGATTGTTGGAGCTAACAAAGGAGGGGTTTGAGGGTTTATTTCGAACTGACCTTAAGCATTGGTGCAGGGCATTCTTCAGCGAAGAATTCAAGTGCGATATTGTGGATAACAACCTCAGCGAAGCCTTTAATGGCAGAATACTTGAAGCTAGGTGCAAACCGATCATTAGCATGCTCGAAGACATACGAATCATGGTTATGAAAAGATTGCGGACACAAAGAGATGAGGCTGCAAAGTGGACAAAGCAGTGTGGTCCTAGGATTGCCAAAAAATTGGATGACAACCTGGCTGCTACTAGATTCTGTCGTGTAGATTGGAATGGAGATGATGGTTTTGAGATTGTGAACAATGGCGATACATATGTCGTCCACTTAGAGAAGGGGAAGTGTTCATGCCGATCTTGGCAATTAACTGGAATTTCATGTGCACATACCATTTGTACAATCCAGTCGAAGCAACAGAACCTAGAGGAATACCTACATGAGTATTACAAGAAAAACAAATATCTCGACTCTTGCAAATTCATGTTGCAGCCTCTTAGATCGAACAAATTTTGGGAGCCGACCGATCTTGAAGCTCCTTTGCCTTTGCCACTGAAGAAGCTAATGGGAAGGCCAAAGCGAAAATGAAGAATAGATGCGGGAGAGATTTCAAGTAAGAAGATGAGTAGAACGGGTGCAAAGATGAAGTGCTCCTATTGCCATGTCGAAGGGCATAATAAGAAAGATTGTCAATTGAAGAAACAACATCAACAGCAGCCTAGTGATGGAGCAAGTGTAGGGGTAGCTATAGCTGAAGGGCCTAGTGATGGACCAGCAATAGAGTCAACATTCGGGCTTGATGAGGGGTCCACATTTAGGCCACTTGTGCTGATGAGGGGCCCATAGTTAGGCCAACACTTGGGCATAATAAGGGATCTGTGTATCCAACCACTGAGTCAATAGTTGAACAGACGAGACAGAAAAAATACCCAGTAAGTTATGCAATTATTTATGTTATTTTTTTTTTTTTTGCACTTCACTTGACTTTGTTACTTGTTACGAATCTTTCTCAGGTGAGAAGGGGACAAACTACTCAGGTTCTTGAAAGTGAGAGACCACAACGGACAAGAGGGGCTCTTGGAAAAAGGATCAGGCAATGCGGTTATGGCATTTATATAGACGAACGTACTGGAATGACTATATTAAATGTAAGTTTTGTAGAACTCGTGGGTTCCAATTATTGTCAATTGTATTTCATATCATTAACCACGTCATTATTGTTGTAGCCCGGGCTAAGTACTGAGGTTCTTATCTCTCAACGTAGCCTAACTCAAGAGTCTAGTGTTGTGCAAAGGAAGAGTGCTCCAAAGAAGAAAAAAGCTACTGCGACTCCAAAACAGCCACCAACTACTAGAGCTCGTGCGAAGAAGTTGCATGGAACAATAATAGAAGTTGAAGTACCTGCTCCACTTGAAGAACCTGCACATCAAGAAGGCAAACCACCTGTAAGCCGAAGTGAAGAACCTCGACGATGGGTTAGAAAGAGTTCAAGGATCATGAATCAAATCAAAAAGCCATCGAAATGGAGAAAATCTGGGCTGCTGGTGGATGTTGACTAAGTTTGATGTTGTTATGTCTTTTTTTGTTGGTTGTTGATATGTTCATTGGGAGATTGAACAAGATGGTTAGGAGGTGGATGACTGATGGGAAGGTTTTTTTTTTTTTTTGCGGATATGGGACTGATGGAGGTTTTTATTTTGTAGTTATCAGTTCAATGATGGCAATGATATTTTGTGGTGTTCTGAGATGATGTAAAAGAAGTTTGTAGCAGCTACAATTT
This sequence comes from Rhodomyrtus psidioides, assembly GCA_021437785.1. NCBI lineage: Eukaryota > Viridiplantae > Streptophyta > Magnoliopsida > Myrtales > Myrtaceae > Rhodomyrtus > Rhodomyrtus psidioides. The sequence goes on along the minus strand of JAILYB010000104.1, from coordinate 2,772,826 downwards.
CGTGGAAATGATATTTCATTGGTATTTTGTAGTAGCTGCATTTTATTTTCATGTTGCTGCCGATGGCACTAAAATGGTCATAATCTAACCACTACAGTCACTAAAATGTCCATTTTTACTTAAACTTAGCACTAAAGTGATCATTTTGACAAAAACTTGGCACTTAAGTGATCTCTTCATAAAATAATTGGCACTGAAGTGTAAATTTTTTAACATCGACTGGTACTGAAGTGATAGTAGCAAACCATATTGATTCTTTCTATTCACCGCCAATTGCAGAAAGAAATTGCAGCAAACTCAATAATCAACAACTTCGTTTCATTCACAAACAAGGAAGTTGACAATGCACAAACTACATAAGTTCCTACGAATTACACAAACATTCATGGTAAACTGAGAAGCCTTTTCTCATCTGTCCCACATTTGCCCATGAAATAGGTTAAACAACAAAACAGTAGCACAATCAACGCTCGAGAACAAATTCTTTCCATTTTCATGCTTGAAACTTCCTTCTTCAAATGATTGGCTAATGATGCTAAAGCCTTATTTTCAGCTTGCATTGACTGAACATCGATATCCTCTTACTCGTCCACTGATGTCGGTAAAAGTTGACGCCGTCCTTCAAGAAGCTCCAATATCACCTCAGTCGCTCGACCCGAAAATTTCGCATCGATCCATTTGAAATATTTGCACATCAAGCCTTCTTTATACCTGGCGAATCCATTGAATCGTCTCCCCGGATTCAACTGAGTCCAAGATGTTCTTACTGGACTCGGTAACCCACAATAACAGTAACACTCAATTTCTTTGCTTTCGGAAGAACTGGGATAGGGAAAGAGGCGCTACTGAAATGGTTGCTGCTGCTCGTCTTTTCTAACTTTGACCCGCAGGTGAAGCCAACCTCTGAAATTGGGGATTTTCTTGAATTGGCTGATTTAGGGTTCGTGCCGCTGGTCAAGCCGTCCATTTCCAGGTATAAACGCCTGATTTCTTCTGTGAAATCGAAATTGGAGGCTACCGTTTGAAATGGGGGGCTAGGGTTCGAGGGGAATTGTTCATCGAAGCTGAAGAGCGAAGCAAATAAATCACCTCGTTTCGATGTCGTTTTGTTGTAGCTGCTTATTCAACTCTCAACGACGTTGTTCTGTTAATAGGATGCCGATTGGACTCTCCGGCGTGCCATATAGACATCTTTTATTCATAAAATATGGGCACGTTAGCTTTCCGGCGATTGAAATCGGAGTTAGCACCTGTTGACACCTGATTTTTGACCATCTATTATTGTGATTTTTATTCTTTAAAATTAATTAAAAATAGCAAAACAAATCATAAAATTACAAAATCAACTTTGGAAGCCTTGGCCTAGCCTCGGGGACCAATGTTGAGCAAAAAATATTTTTTGGTATTTTATAATATTTTTCGAATTTATTTAATTATAAAAATAACCAAAAAAATCAGAAAAATACCATTCGTGGTCAGAAAAATACAAAAAAAATATTCAATAATTTTGTTTTAATTTCCTCTTCAAGTGTGTAACCTTAAATCTTGAAAATTCGGCTTGGGTCACTATGTCCCATAACAAACATAAACCCGAACCGAGCAAAAAAAAATGTCATTCGAGTCTTTTAATTTACAATTTTCACAATTTTAGAACTTAGACATTCAATTTGGTTACCTACTTTTCAAATTGGTCCAATTGTGCACTGATTTTCTCAATTTTGGCATTAAAGACCTAATTCTAGTTGATTAAAGCCACATAGAAACTTTCGCATAAGCTCTTCCTCGCGCACATGCAATCCTTAAGGCCGTCGGCGCCGCTAAATAAAAGAGTAAAAAATGGCATGGTTGGCCAACCAAAAGAAGATTTTATATGGTGGGAGAGAAGGTGGACAGAGCTAGAGAGTATTGAAAAATAAAAGGGGAGACCACCAACGATTAAAAAAGAAAAGGGAAGATGGTGGGAGGATGTTGGATGACTATAGTGGGAGACCGGATCATGAGGCAAGGCTGCCAAGAGAAAAAAAAAAGACTAAAAGAGGAAGCATTGAGAATAGAAAAGGAGGACCACCAGCAAGAAAAGAAAAAGGAGGAAGGAGGGACCGAGAAGGGATGGATGATAGTCCTCTGGGGGTTTCAAGCGAAAAAAAAAAAAAGGGGGAAGCCACCACCACCTCCACTTCGGGGGCGAACCACTTCAAAGCCCGTGACTTCACCACATCCTCTTTTTTTCCGTCATCACGCCACCTTGCTACCGCCTCACCGCCACCAGCTAGATTGCCTTTAATCGCCGGACCACCGCGAAATGGCCCTTGCCTTGTTTTCCTTGGCACCCGACCCGTGACTCTTCTGTGAGCTGTCTGTGCGCCACAACACCATACCAGACCACTACCGAATCTCCGCCAAATCCTCCTCCATCCATCACACCTCACTACCACCGTCGCCGCCGTCCGGAGCCGCCAGAAAAGCAACCGGAAGCTGCTCGGATGTCCCAGCTCTATTTCGGACCTGGGGCCACCGTGGCTGCAACTGCCGTTCTTCACCTCCAGCGGCTGTCCAGCCGCCACCACTACCTCCCATCATCGTCATACCGTCCTTTTCGCCCCCCCCTCCGTCGTCACTGTATCGCAGATAGTTGCCGTAGTTCCGCTGGAGGACCGAAAACTCAAAACTGACCTACTCAATACCCTGTTTTTGCCCGGTCATGTTCGGGACTGAGTTCTGTCGTTCCTTTGCCTTCCTCCACCCATATTAGGCCACCAAAGAACCACACAAACCCTTATCAATTGTCATACGAAGCTCCGGCGTCGTTGGGCCCGAGAACAGCCGTGAACCGCCCCGACCTCTCACTTCTCTGCTTCGGGTCCCCCGTCCCTGCTGTGAACTGCTTCTATTCACCGTCGGCCGTCACCACTCTGGCCACCATCGACTACTGACCCCCTTCTCCAACCTTTGTGAACTTCCACCGGCGACTTCATTTGGGCTTGCCACCACCATCTCTGGGGCATCGGCATTCGAAAAAAAACTGTGAGAGAAGGGGATCATTAATAAGCTCCAGTTTAGATTTCAGAGGACAAGGTGACGCTGCGACAGTGACCATGGAGGCTTGCTTTCTCACCTCAAATTCCTTCACCAACTCTAATAGCAATACCGCCCCCCCCTCACCGATGATTTGAACGAGCAAGCGTCGCTGTCCCGGCTCCCAACCGTCGTCAGCTCGTCGGCTCGTCGCTGTCCCGCCACCATCCGAGCCTCCTCTACCGTTGTCCTCAGTCCCCGGCATCGCTGACCCACGGACCTACCGCCCTTGAGTTGTCGTTGGATCGTCCCAGCTTTTGTCCCAGGCCACGTCCGAGAACCATCATGGTCGACCTTAACCGAAGCCTTGGACACCCACCTTCAGTAGCCGTTCCTCCCATCTTCAGCCATTCCTCCCATTATCTGCAATGACGATCATCGCCATGGAACGGGATTGAGTCCAGGAGTCTGGACAACGGTTCCATGAAGCTGGCCATCACTAAACCAACCATCTGTCGCCACCGAGAACCGGAGCCGGAGCACCTTCTTGACAAGAGGAGCAGAGACCAACAAGCGTTGGTTATTGTCTTGGAGTCAACAGTCGAGCGAGGTTCGCGTTCACCTGGCGGTCACGCATCCGTCTGCGACGTCGAGGTATGGACTTGATGAAGTGGCCCCAGTAGCGCCAAATTTGTCCAAGAAGTGGTGGCGTGCGAGCACAGTCCGTTGAGCCAACCCGAACCGGAGGTGGCGGCGGCGTTGAGCGACCTGGTCGCCGGCAACGGGACGCAACGGCTGAGCCCCGACGCAGAGGTGGTCCCGAAGCAGGTCTGGATTGCGAGCTCAGTCTTGGCGGTGGCGCGCTCAGTCTTGTTTTCATGCAGGGAATGGACGTGAAGACGATGAATAGTACGGTGAGTTTTATTCTCATGTTGGGTTGGGTAGTTAGTGTTTAGTCTCGTGGGCTTAATTAGAATTGGGTCTGCGTTGTTGCTGGTAGAGGGAAGGTTGGGCTTAGGCTAATTGGTCTGTTGGGCTTAATTCGAGCCCCAAGAATCCTATCCGAACCCAACCATTTTAGTTAAGCAATAATTAAATAACAAAATAAATAAATAAATAAATATATATATATATTTCTAAATAAAATAAAAAATTTCAGAATTAATAAATGATTTTCAAAAATAATAAAAACATTTTCATCCGACGGTTGACATTGTGCCAAGTGGCACTTTGAGAAGCGTCCAATCTTGTCCCTGATCGGACGCGCCAAAAGATGCCACGTGGCATAATTTCAACCGTTAGATCCTTTTAATTTTCGGATAATTAACGAAAATGAAATAAAAAATCAAACAATAATAAAAAAATTCAAATATCAATAAAAAAAATTCAAAAATCATGAAAAATTCAAAAAAATTCGGAAAATTCAGAAAAATTTTAAAAAATTCCAGAAAATAGGAAATGGCCACATTCGACTGGTCATGACCTGTTCCGGGTCTTTCGACCCCCGATCTTTTCCGAAATGACGGTTTTGCCCTTCCGGCAAACCGTCTTCCAAAAAAATTTCTAAAAAAAATCCAAGAAAATCCCAAAAAATAGGAAATGGCCACAAACAACTGGCCAAGACTCATTCCGGGTGTTTTGAACCCCGACCCTTCTTAAAATGACGATTTCGCCCTTTGGGCGAATCGTCTTCCAAAAATTGGAGAAAAATCAAGAAATTCCAAAAAAATTCTCAAAAATGGGAAATGGCCACAAACAACTGGCCATGGAATATTTTGGGTAATTCGGTATCCAAATCTTCCAAAAATTGACGATTTTGCCCTTCGGGCTAATCGTTCCCAAATCTTCCCATTTTGCCCCTGGTCCTAAATCACGCCTTCCCTAAGCCCTTATGGCTATACTAGGAGGCCTTTGACTTGAATTGATGTGCATTGATGTGATTTATTTATGCACTTGATTGATCTTTTCATTAAAATTGATTGTGATTGATAGGAATAGTCTTCCAATCTGCATGAAACCCTGAATCAAACCTACCTCGCCTAAAATTGCGTCTGCATGAGCTCTTAGCTAGGCAAATCACTCGCGTTAGGTACCGAAAGGGCGTTGGTAATGACACCAGCGTAATCAAGTCCCCGAGCCCAAAATCTCTAGTTCTGCAGAACTGATCGATCTCTCCCAATCGATCAGTAAGGTTTCCGGTCTACCCTCCAAGAAAGACCGGTGGCGACTCCAAATGCATGAACAAGTTGCACATGCCACCACGACCACACTGAAGGTCGAAAGCGATCGACTCTTATCGTCGAATCCTTCTAAAAGATACTCCCGCCGCGATTTGGTATGGGCTTGGGAGGGCCCGCGCCGATCCAAAGCCCACGATCCGCACTCCAGTGCGGAGGTAAGGCCCATGATCGGTAATCCATTAGCCGCGTCCGCTTTCGGACGGGTCGCGACAGCTGGCGCCCTCTGCTTCTCATCTGGATGGGGGCATTCCTCGAAGAAAAAATCAAGCTCCCGGTCTTGACTTGAAGTACGGTGAAGGGGATGTTTTCCTTTCTGATGCTGATCACTGCTATGGGCATTGTTTTCATTACCACAACCTTGAGTTTCATTGTTGGAAGTGTCAATCTCCATGACCATCGTGCCGGATTCGGTCCCGTGATCTTCAAATTCTTCCAACAGTTCGAGCTCGGAGACTTCTAAGTCGGGTGTTTCCAACAAATGGCGGTATCCTTGGAACATTTTGGATCGAAGTATCACTGACTGATCATCGCAGAAGTCATCTGACCCTTCGAAATATTGATGTATGGGTTGGGTAGTATCGCCCGACTGGTTCTTCGAACTGGAACCTCCATCCCTTCTCGAGAACATGAGAGGGGAGTTGACTGATTGACCCCCATAAGCATCTTCTACTTGGGAATTAGGGAAACAAAAATGCTCAACGCATTCCTTTGTTAGATCCTTTGAAACCACATGCCCTAGTTCGGCAAGTCCTTGAGCACTAAGCGTAGAAAGCTCATTAGTAAGCGGAAAAACAGCGACGGATGGGTGCTGCACCTGTTGCATCTGTGGCACACACTTTTGAAGAAAATTGGGATGACTCGGATGGATATTCTGATCAATTTCCCAATAAGTGTTGGATTTGCAACCGAGGTTAGTATGACGCTGTCTTAGCGCTCTTTCTTTTATGCGAAATATAGAAATGCTATGACATAAAGTAAATACACAGTAAATACGAAAAAATACAAAATAAACAATAATCCGAGCTCGGATGAGGAGGACGTTGAACTATTTTCACAAATCCGAACGGTGAAGATGAAGAAAGAATTGAGATGAGATTATACACAATTTTACCTCGATCCGATGGTCGAATTGATCAAAAACTGAAGAAATACCGGCGGATGAACAGTTCCCACGCCAGGAACAACTTCTGATTTGGCTGCTGTGCGACCACTTGGAGAGATCTGTTTAAAGATCCGAACGGTGGATATGAAGAAGGGGTTAAGAAGACCCTGCACACAAAAAATCAGCTCGATCCAACGGCTCAATCGGCCGGAAACGCAAGAAATGTTGGCGGGTATACAGTTCCCACGCCTGGAACAGCTTCTGATTTGGCTGTTGTGCGACCACTTTGAGAGATTTGTTTAAAGATCCGAACGGTGGATATGAAGAAGGGATCAAAAAGACCTTGTACACAAAAATTCAGCTCGATCCAACGGTCCGATCGGCCGGAAACGCAAGAAATGTGGAGGGTGGTAATGTGATGACAAAAAAAATGGAAGAGAGAATATATGGAATGAGCGTGGGAGAGGAAGAAGAAGAAGAAGAAGAAGAAGGAGGAGGAGGAGGAGGAATCTACATAGACAGCAAGAGCTAGCGATTCTGAAGGAAGAAAATGAAAACCTTCGAACAGAAAGCGCTAGGTATGAGGAAGCGCTGAGCAGTGCCACTTGCCTTGATTGCAATAACCATATTTTCATCAGTGAAATATTCTCCGAAGAGCCACTTCTAGAGATTGGTAGTGCTCATATGTTACAATGCCTTTCGCAATGTCTTCCGGTGCAGTCAGATACCGTCGAAGGCTTACAAGAGCAGTTTCCAACACAATCAGATCTCATAGAGATTAGTCGGCAAGCTGTTCTTGTTGACAAGAAAGCGCGATTTTCTTGGACTGCTGAACTCCATCAGAAATTTGTTGATACAGTTCGACAGTTGGGGATCGACACGGCACGATCAACGCGCATACTCGAAATCCTGAACGTGACGGGACTCTCTAAAGTTAACGTCGCGAGCCACCTTGGATATTTCAAGAGGTTGCTAAAAGAGGGACGGGTGACACTAAGCTCGGATGGAGCTGGTTCGAACTTAAGTGTTGGTCATAACTGCAACCACGATGATTGTAGAGCCGGGAACACCCAACCATGTTTCGGTGTTGACGAGACCAGCAACCATGTCACCGACTCCTCTAACCCAAATCAGAACGCTCCACCAAGCAGTCTCAATACCCCTCAAGTGTATATACCGCAGTTCCCGCAAATAGGAACTCCCCAATTTGAGTACCAACCTGTTGCTAGTGCTCTTCCCATGGCAGATCCAACATTTACATGGGACATGTCTACATATTTGCCGGTCAACAAGGGAGGTTCCAGCTCGAGGAATCAAATCATCCAAGGCGAGAGTGATCTATCGCCAGCGGTCGGTGATACTCGACTTGAGCATCAATGGCTCGGAGATTCGAGCGATTTCCTTGGAGAGGAACTCAATTTCTGGCTCGATCAGTCTGAAGCTGGCGGACTCTTGCAATAGTGATACAGAGCCGACGATCAGGTGTTTGATTCAAGGCGCGATTGTAAAAAAAAAAAAAAAATGTTCGGAGAAAAAAGGTTGAATAGCCTGAATGAATGTATTGGCAATCCCATTGTAAAGCTCCCATGGGGGCATTTCTCATTTACGCTTAAAACTAGTCGTACGAAGATCCGCCTTACCTTTTGAGCATCTTTAAGCTCAGGGGCGAGCTCCCCAAGCAATGATCATCGTTCGCAGAGCATAATGGAATCCATCCCTTCAATGCAAAATGCATCTGGCCGCGAAGCCACCCATTTGGTAAAACGATGTATCGTTCCTAAACGATCTCCAATCGGATACCGAAATAATGTCTTCTTTCTTTTCCTTCTCAGATGATAAACATGGATAAATCACTTAAGGAGTCATGCGTTCAAATAGCAGAACAGACGCTGCCCAGCTGGGAGCAGATGAACCATTGATGTTACAAACACTCCAAGCATGGATAGGCGGATTTGATAGATGTTGTTCATATCAATACGCAACATCAGAATGGGATGAAAATCAAGAGTAAAGTTGTATCGTCCCAATTTGTCTTGAATTTGGGAATATGAATTAACACTTATTTTTTATCCTTGACAGGGGAATCGCCTTGGAGACGAATAAGTTTTTACATCCCACATACTACCTGTTAGAGTACATGAGGGTAGGATGTATCGTTTCGATTTTCGAAAAAAATTCGTGAACATACAATGATATGCTTCTTTTACATTTTCAGGGACCTCCAGCCACGGTGGACAGGTAGGTATCCCTTCCCCCCAATCCATTGAAGATGTTAAACCAAAAAACACAGAGAGAAAAAGAAAAAGCTTTCAAAATCTGATGTCTAGAAAAGACATGGAATTCTAACTTCATTGGCATTTATGTTTTGAAACATGAGGTTGTCTGAACACGCATTGTGCACCATAAAATCCCCTTGACGGGTAAAATTTTTGGGAAAACGAAAGAGATTTTTCCAATCAAAAGTTGTTCAAAACTCTCAAAAGGATGTTTCCTCAAAAGAGAGGCAAGCTCAAATCCAAACACATCCTACATACACTTGAGAGATGAGTGGAGCGAATCGAATAGTAAAATCTGGACCTACGGAGGTAGGGACCATTCGCAGCGATTACATGGATTGGGACGACGGAGGCGTTCGTTTCATGTCATAAACACTACAGGTAACCGTTGATAACCCACTTGAACGGCGGTTTTCATTCTTAACCCTGTCAAGAACCACCCCACACCGGGGCAAAAAGGAAGTAAGTCCAGCAGCATCAGGAGAAAATGGTTAGAAATTTTCTTGCTCGGACTAACATTAATCTTTGTGTGTTGTTTATATGGTAATCCAAGTGCCATAGGATGACGAGAAGCATTCATTCTCTATCCCACACACCGAATCCTTTGCACAGCCAACTTGAGCTTGCAAATTCATTTCATGAACCCGTTGGTGATCATTGCACATTCCAAGATAAAGGCATCATCACCTCATAAACGGAGGAATTCAAGACTCAGGGATTATGAAGAGAATTCCCGGACTGATATTTAAAGCATGTTCAGACATATGTCTAACACGATCCCATGAAGATGAGAAAAGTGGGATTTCAAAAATAAATGAAAAAAAAAAATCCACGGCATCGAGAAAAAGCAAAGCGCCTGGTAAAAGCAAGGCCGATGCTCGTGTAAGTTGTTTGATTGATCCGCAATGAAGCCGGATGGGAAAAGAGGAAATCCCTAATGGAGTCAGATCAAAAAGACTACTCCTCCAAATGATGTCAGGCATGGAAGACGCAGACAGAGTTGTCAAAAGCGGTTGCATGCCTCAAAAATTGAAGATGCAAAATGGAAAAGACATGTGACAAGCTTGCAATGATCACCAATGTCAATCCCCTCATAAATTCTGGGCCAAAAACAAGTCTTTTTCGGTCCCCAATCCCACCAACATCATAACCCTGAAACAGTCTTCTCTGACTAAGACACTTGGGTTAACATATTGCTTAGCTCGAAGAAGTACGAGCAAGATTATTTCTTTCTCATTTTGCAGGGTTCTTGACTTGTAAACCCGGAGCAGATGGTGAAGAATTTCATTCAATGGCCTCGACTCCAAAGCGGGTCCCCCTTGAAAATCAATATCCAAGCCCAACATTACGGTCCCGTGGAAGACCTCCCGACCGATCAAAATGTATGCGCTGCGAATGAGCCTAAAACCTAGGCACAGGTTAGTAGGGAATGGAGTGCGTCCCCTATAAAAAAAACCACTATCGCAAAACAGGTGAGAAGACCTCCTTGTCGAGAAATATTCCAATTGATGTTTTGAACAAATTCTGTTTGGAATTTTCAAACTTTTGATCCAGATTTTCCATGCAAGGGATTTGTGATCACATTTGCATGCTGCAAGAATGCTTTGGATAACCTCCAACATCAAACTTAAGTCATAAAATTTTGTCAATTGGACAATTGCTGTCTTCTCAAAGATTACCAATATTTTCTTGGGGAAGAGAAACCCTTTTTTTTTTTTTTAAAAGTCCTAGCATGACGTGGAGAACCCTCGTCCTAGGACCCCTTTTAAACAAAATTTAAGCAGTCTCATCGGACGTGGAGAACCATCGTCATGAGACCCCCCTTTCAAAATTAAAGCAGTCGCATCGGACGTGGAGAACCCTCGTCATGAGACCCCTTTTCAAAAATCAAAAAGTCCTATCAGACGTGGAGAACCCTCGTCCCAGGACCCCTTTTCAAATATCAAACAGTCTCATCGGACGTGGAGAACCCTCGTCATGAGACCCCTTTTCAAAGTCAAACCGAGGTAGAAACCGCCTGAAGGGTCAAACAAAGGTAGAAACCGCCTAAAGGGTCAAATCAAAGGTATATACCGCCTAAAGGATCAAACTAAACTCAACCAAAGGTAGAAACCGCCTGAAGGATCAATACAAAGGTCCGATCCACCATACGGATCAAAATCCTTCGCAGATCTCAAAGCATGGGATGCGTCTTTCTTAGGTTCCTACCAGTTAGGAATCCCATAATGGTATGACCTACCATACAGGTCAGAGCTTAATCTCCCTAGGATATTCTGAACGAGTCCTAGGTATCTTCTTGAAAGTCGTCGCAACCGGCAGCATCCGACAGGTGAGCTTCAGGTAAGCCTCTCTCACTTCGGCCCATGTTCGAATTGCAAGAGTAAACCGGTGATTAGTTTGAGCATTCATCAAAAGACTTAAGGGTCCGATGTCATAGCATTTCTTTTCCCCAGTCGAGTCGGTTAAGATTCAGGTGCCACCTTGTCTTTGAGAGAAACCTCTAACGAGATTCCTCTCAAAGAGGGGCAGCTGTTGACACCTGATTTTTGACCATCTATTATTGTGATTTTTATTCTTTAAAATTAATTAAAAATATCAAAAAAAGTCATAAAATTACAAAATCAACTTTGGAAGCCTTGGCCTAGCCTCGGGGACCAATTTTGAACAAAAATATTTTTTGGTATTTTATAATATTTTTCGAATTTATTTAATTATAAAAATACCCAAAAAATCAGAAAAATACCATTCATGGTCAGAAAAATACACAAAAATATTCAATAATTTTGTTTTAATTTCATCTTCAAGGGTGTCACTTTAAACCTTGAAAATTCGGCTTGGGTCACTATGTTCCTTCTGTTGACACCTAAATTTTGATCATTTTATTTTGTTTTATTTTATCATTATTATTATTTTATTTTTAAGGAAAGACATAATCATTTAAAAGAAAAAGCAAAAGAAAAGAGGGATATTTGACCAATGATGTTGTCTTGGCTTTTATTTTTATTTTATTTTATTTATACTATTTTATTTTATTTAATATTATTAATTTATTATTTTATTTCCCCACTCACACGCTCCCTCACCTTTCTCTCTCTCGCTCTCTCTCCCGTTTTTTTTCTGGACCGACTCTCTTGCATCTGTTCATGCTGGCCATTTATCAACGCCCCCTTCCTACTTCTCTTCCGTTCGGAAAAAGACACCGCCCAATTGCCGAACCACTCCTCCTCTCCTCTGGTTTTTGTGCGACGCCGGCCCCGAACCACCCCATATCCACCTCGCCGCCTCACTGCCATCCCGTCGCCACCGTCGCAGCGCCGCCGCAGTCGACGGAAAGTGGCCAACTAGCTCGAGCAACCCTGCTCTGTCTCGAGCCGAGACTGCTGTTGTTGCGGTTTCGCTTCTGCCCCGACACCTCAGCTGCCTCCACCGCCTCAAGCAACCACCACTTCCTCCTCCTTCGTCTGCACAACATCACCACCACCGAACACCTCCACAGCCGTTGGAAGTTGCCGAAGAAACTGGTCTCCCCTGTTTTGCGCCCGCTACTGCTCCACCTTGGTCTCCGCTCCTGCTGCGGCTTCCAGCCACCACCACCACTTCTACTCCGACCCCTAGCCATCGTCCCCCCGTCCACAACCTCCTCCAACCACCTCAGCCCACCGTGGCCGCCCGTTGATGCTGAAACAGACGTCGACGCCCTGCTCTATTTTCCCGAACTCTGTTTCCGCTCGGTTCTGCTTTGAGCCGAGGCCTGCTCGAGCTGTTGGTCGCTACTCCGTCGCCTCCCTCAACCTATTGTGCTTTCCTCAGACGTCCCTGGCTGTCGTCCAACAACTCCTGGCCACAGCACCTCAGCCTTGACGCAGAACAGCAGCCTGAGAACCTCAAACAAGCCTGCTCTGCCTCGTTGACACCCTGTTTCGTTTCTGTCCAGCAAACTACGACGCCTGTTCCGGCTCCCTCCGGCCACCGTGAACCACCTCCCCCGACATCCCTCGAGCCTCTGTCGACCTCCCTAGCTCCTTGGCTATTCGTTTGCCGCCTGAGGAGCCGAGAGAAGTCGCCTCCGACGCCCTGCTCAGCCCCGTCTTCATCTGGGCCGTGCCCTGCTTCGTGGGCCAAGTGCCCAGGCCGTGGCCTATTTTCGGTCCCAGGCTGTGCCTGGTGTGCCTGGGCCATGTGCCGGGCCTGTGGGCCGAATGGCCGAGAGAATTGGGCCAATTGCCCGAGAATTAAGCTTGTTATCCGATCGAGCCCAAAGTATGTGCCGAAGGATTTTCAAGGATCGTCGTTGACTTCCGCTCGAGTAATTGACTATGAGTTGATCTCTAATCCTTGGTGATGTGCATGAAGATGGTCGCAGGCTGAGACTGGGCGATTGAAGGTCGGTATTCGATCCCGTATATTTTACGTACCCGATCCGTATATCAGAGTTATTTTTCTAAAGTATTGCCATTTTAGACTTGATTTGCATATATTCATTTCAATCTAGTAGTTGGCTCGTTTATTTGGTTAATTGTGGTATGTTGTCAAAGAAAATATTTTCAGAAAATATTAAATAATAAAAAATTCAAAAATCAATAAAAAAAAAATAAATAGAAAATCATAAAAAAATTCAAAAAAATTCGAAAAATTCAGAAAATTCTAAAAAATTCCAGAAAATAGGAAATGGCCACATTCAACTGGCCACGACCTGTTTCGGGTCATTTGACCCCCGGACATTCCAGAAATGACGGTTTTGCCCTTTCGGCAAACCGTCTTCCAAAAAAATTCTAAAAAAATCTAGGAAAATCCCAAAAAAATAGGAAATGGCCACAAACAACTGGCCAAGATTCATCCCGGGTGTTTTGAACCCGATCCTTCTTAAAAATGACGATTTTGCCCTTTGGGCGAATCGTCTCCCAAAAATTGAAGAAAAATCAAGAAATTCCAAAAAATTCTCAAGAATGGGAAATGGCTACAATCAACTAGCCATGGAATTTTTTGGATAATTCGGTATCCAAACCTTCCAAAATTGACGATTTTGCCTTTCGGGCTAATCGTCCCCGAATCTTCCCATTTTACCCCTGATCCGAAATCACATCTTCCTTAAACCCTTATGGCTATATTAGGAAGCCATTGATTTGAATTGATGTGCATTGATGTGATTTATTTATGTACTTGATTGCGCCTTCATTTAAATTGATTGTGATTGATAGGAATAGTCTTCTAATCTGCGTGAAACCCTGAATCAAGCCTACCTCACCTAAAATTGCGCCTGCGTGAACTCTTAGCTAGGAAAATCACTCGCGTTAGGTACCGAAAGGGCGTTGGTAATGACACCGACGTAACCAAGTCCCCGAACCCAAAATCTCTGGTTCCGCAGAATTGATCGACCTCTCACAATCGGTCAGTAGGGTTTCCGGTCTACCCTCCAAGAAAGACCGGTGGCGACTCCAAATGCATGCACAAGTTGCACATGCCACCACGACCACACTGAAGGTCGAAAGCGATCGACTCTTATCGTCGAATCCTTTGAATAATACTCCCGCCGCGATTTGGTATGGGCCTGGGAGGGCCCGCGCCGATCCAAGGCCCGCGATCGGTAATCCATTAGCCGCGTCCGCCTTCGGACGGGTCGCGACAGCTGGCGACTCCACTGGGAAAGTGTCAAGAGCTCGAAACTCTAAAAGAAGAATACGCCAAGCTTCGAGCAGAAAACATGTGGTATAAGGAAGTCCTCATCAACGCCGCTTGCCTTAACTGCGGTGGTTCTATCGACACTCGCGAAATGTTCCGTGATAAGTTTTCTATGAGAATCGCAGGTGGTCGTCCGCCACCCCACTCCCTCAAACCATCTTTTGAAAGAGGGGAGGCGCGTTACTACAATTTCCCTGACAATGGGCTTACTATCACCACAGACCAGTTCGAAGTCAACCAGCTTCCCCTGCAACAACCTCTGGCACAACCAGACCCCGCCGAGAGTGAATCGAGGAATGATCGCCGAGTCACGGATGCTATCCTGAGTCGCCAAAAGAAGTTCATATGGTCTCCAGAGCTTCACAGAAAATTCCTTGATGCGGTTCACCAAATAGGGAATGACTCATTATGTCCAACACGCGTACATGAGGTCATGAATGAACCGGGGCTCGCTAGAAGGTTAGTCGCAAACCACCTTAATGGTTACCGCAGGAAGCTACGACGGCGTCATGCTGCACGGCGCCTAGAAGAGCCCGACTCGAACTTGAACATTAGGTACGGCTACGAACGCAACAGCCATGCCTCAAGAAGAGCCCTGCCGAGTCTCGATACCAACCAAGCCGGTAGCTCTACCACCAACTGTTGGAGAATTGGTCAATGTAGCCCTATCAGTCATCTTAATGTTCCTCAAGAATACGTGCCACCGGTGCAACAAATATACACTTCCCCGCTCGAGCAGCAGCCGTCCACCGGCGCTCTTCCTGCTGCTGATCCACCCACGACGTCTAATGTTCAGGAGTTCGCCCAACTAGGGCATATGATCTCAGATGATCTAGTGGGGGAACACTTCGAACAATTTTGCTTCCCTGATCTCTGAGTGAGACACGCTTTTGATAGGAAAGAGGTCGACCCTCCTCTTTTCTTCTCAAACAAAGATGGTGGTCACAGTTCGAAGAATCCATCAGGAGGAGGCTAGCAAACCTTCACGGCCATGATCTGGAGTCGATGACCGCGCACCTGAACCCAGACATGATGGGGTGGTGATCGAACATACCCAGAGAAAAGGGGGGGGGGCTTGTACACAAGTAGAACTTATTTCTTATTTGCGCATTGTAAAGTTTCAATCGGAGCAGTTCCTTTCTTCTTTAAGGCCTAGGGTTGATTTCACACAATGATGCTTGCTAACATCATCATGTTTAGCTACAACAATCTTTTGTCACGATGGGTTCGAGGTAAATCGACCAAGCGCACGAAGGCAAACGTGACAGCATAGGTTACAAACATAACGTGAGCGGGCTCGAAAGCGGAAAGATCGTCAGTTGCCTCAAACACTATGATTGCGAAACCAAGGGCAATATTGAATCTTGCGAAGGATAAGCGGAAATGTACATACACTCTCATTTATAGCACTTAACAGGAGACTTTACAAACAGACTACTGAGGAGGAACCGTAAATCCAAAGTGAGTTCTAATGAGCATCACAAATGAGCTCAATTGATTCTCCATGCTATCCATGCCTTGCTTACAACCCACACTCTGGGAATCGAGGTCTACAAGCTTGAAGAAAAGGAGGCGACATTTCTCCTTAAGGTCGTTCACCTTGGTCTCATAGTACTCGAACTCAAGCTCTAAGTCCTGAGCCAGCACCCTCCCGCGAGCTATATCCATGCTCAGGTCTTCAAGCCTTTCCTCCAACCAGGCACACTGGAACCTCAGCACGAGGTTGTGCTGATCTTGCTCAAAGGCGGTGTCAAAAAGAGCCAGGCGCTCCACCAAGTTGTCCCTCTCACGGACCAACATCGAAACCTGGGCGTGGGCGTATTCAACAGCCCTTTTATGGTTATCGGCTGTCAGCATGGCCAACATCAGGGACTCAGTTCGGTCCTTATAGCGGGCTCGCACGATACCAGCCAAAGTGACCTCCCGGCTAGCAACTTCATAAGCCTGCAGGAAATTGTTGAAGAGAGTTGGGAAGATCACAAACTCCCTTTGAAGTTTCGTACCTTCAATACACACAGTATCCAGGGCCGGAATCAGAGTACGAACTTCAACCTCAGCTTCAGGATGACTGTTTATGTAGCCATAACCTCTACCCAAGAGGTGATAAAACCTCTCCCATTGGGTTGAAGCTTCGGCTGAGGCAGCGGGTACAGGAGAGGAAGCCATCTGCGATTCAACGACAGAGAAAAGAAGGAATGATGGAGGAGTGTTTGAGAGGTTAGATCGAAATGTTAATCTCCTCGATGTAAACCTCTCGCCCTTTAACGCTCGAACGAGAAAGGGAAAGCTGCAATAATTTTTCTATACGCAGCAGGGCTAATCAAGCCTCATTAATACGTCCCTTGTGAGTCACAGATCCACCCCTGCCCCGTGATTTCGGACTTAGAAAAGGTGACAACACCTAAAGGCCGGCGGACCTATTACATTGGAGACCGAGCTAGGGGGACAGACGTAATGCTCGATAAAGCAAAAGTCGACACGGGAAATCTGCACGCTCCACTCAGGCAAGAGAGAGTAAGAACGGACGGGGGGAATCACGAAGTCTCGAAAGGAACGCCCGTCAGACGCTCGTTACTCGCTTTCAAAGCGACGCTTCTTGGAACACGCCTAATCTCTGATAATTACAGAGAGGGCGAACATCTGAGAAAGGGTGGAGAAGATCAAGCGAACAAAGACCAGGAAAAGACATTTCGACCCAAAATGTTCAAGGGGTACCGTTATTTGTTGGAAACGCCTGACCTAAATGTTTCCGAACTTGAACGGCTAGAGGAATTTGAAGACCTCGGAAACGAATTCGTCATGAAGGATATGGAAATCGACTCGACCATCCGGGAGACTCAAGCCCTCAGCGACCAAGGCGCCAGCGACGATGATCCGCGCCAGAAAAGAAAACGTCGCCAGTTCTACACTCCGGATGAGGTCCAGGTACTTGAAGCTATCTTCAGGGGATGCCCTTTCCCGGACACAGAACAGAGGAAGAAGTTGGGTCAAAAACTAGGGACGAGCCCTTTGAGGATCTTGAATTGGTTTCAAAATAAACGAACCAAGCTGAGTAAGCAGTACAAACGACGGGAGACCGCATTTCTAAAGGAACAGAACGAGAAGCTTCGAACAAAGAACGTGAGGTATGAAGAAGTTCTTAGCACTATTGTCTGCCCTAACTGCGGTGGCCCTACCACTCTCAGTAGATTGTTTCCCGTTAAGCCTTCTGCTAGGATCGAAAATACTAGTGATGTGCATGAACAAATTAATCCCACAAAGATAGTGCCAGTGCCTTCTGAAGGAGGGAATATATGCCACTATGATGAAAGTCACCGCGTCAGAGCCCAAGAGTCTTCTCCACAACGGCTTCGGGCAGGATCAGATCCTGCTCGAGAAGGGTTAAAGATCAGCCGTCAAGCTGTCAACGCTATTCTGAACCAAGAGAAGAAGATTTTCGCGTGGCCCCTTGAGCTTCACCGCAAGTTCTTAGACGTGGTTCGGCGAATAGGGGTCGACTGTGCACGAAGCTGTCGCGACCCGTCCGAAAGCGGACGCGGCTAATGGATTACCGATCGTGGGCCTTACCTCCGCACTGGAGTGCGGATCGTGGGCTTTGGATCGGCGCGGGCCCTCCCAAGCCCATACCAAATCGCGGCGGGAGTATCTTTTAGAAGGATTCGACGATAAGAGTCGATCGCTTTCGACCTTCAGTGTGGTCGTGGTGGCATGTGCAACTTGTTCATGCATTTGGAGTCGCCACCGGTCTTTCTTGGAGGGTAGACCGGAAACCTTACTGATCGATTGGGAGAGATCGATCAGTTCTGCAGAACCAGAGATTTTGGGCTCGGGGACTTGATTACGCTGGTGTCATTACCAACGCCCTTTCGGTACCTAACGCGAGTGATTTGCCTAGCTAAGAGCTCATGCAGACGCAATTTTAGGCGAGGTAGGTTTGATTCAGGGTTTCATGCAGATTGGAAGACTATTCCTATCAATCACAATCAATTTTAATGAAAAGATCAATCAAGTGCATAAATAAATCACATCAATGCACATCAATTCAAGTCAAAGGCCTCCTAGTATAGCCATAAGGGCTTAGGGAAGGCGTGATTTAGGACCAGGGGCAAAATGGGAAGATTTGGGAACGATTAGCCCGAAGGGCAAAATCGTCAATTTTTGGAAGATTTGGATACCGAATTACCCAAAATATTCCATGGCCAGTTGTTTGTGGCCATTTCCCATTTTTGAGAATTTTTTTGGAATTTCTTGATTTTTCTCCAATTTTTGGAAGACGATTCGCCCAAAGGGCGAAATCGTCATTTTAAGAAGGGTCGGGGTTCAAAACACCCGGAATGAGTCTTGGCCAGTTGTTTGTGGCCATTTCCTATTTTTTGGGATTTTCTTGGATTTTTTTTAGAAATTTTTTTGGAAGACGGTTTGCCGGAAGGGCAAAACCGTCATTTCGGAAAAGATCGGGGGTCGAAAGACCCGGAACAGGTCATGACCAGTCGAATGTGGCCATTTCCTATTTTCTGGAATTTTTTAAAATTTTTCTGAATTTTCCGAATTTTTTTGAATTTTTCATGATTTTTGAATTTTTTTTTATTGATTTTTGAATTTTTTTATTATTGTTTGATTTTTTATTTCATTTTCGTTAATTATCCGAAAATTAAAAGGATCTAACGGTTGAAATTATGCCACGTGGCATCTTTTGGCGCGTCCGATCAGGGACAAGATCGGACGCTTCTCAAAGTGCCACTTGGCACAATGTCAACCGTCGGATGAAAATGTTTTTATTATTTTTGAAAATCATTTATTAATTCTGAAATTTTTTATTTTATTTAGAAATATATATATATATTTATTTATTTATTTATTTTGTTATTTAATTATTGCTTAACTAAAATGGTTGGGTTCGGATAGGATTCTTGGGGCTCGAATTAAGCCCAACAGACCAATTAGCCTAAGCCCAACCTTCCCTCTACCAGCAACAACGCAGACCCAATTCTAATTAAGCCCACGAGACTAAACACTAACTACCCAACCCAACATGAGAATAAAACTCACCGTACTATTCATCGTCTTCACGTCCATTCCCTGCATGAAAACAAGACTGAGCGCGCCACCGCCAAGACTGAGCTCGCAATCCAGACCTGCTTCGGGACCACCTCTGCGTCGGGGCTCAGCCGTTGCGTCCCGTTGCCGGCGACCAGGTCGCTCAACGCCGCCGCCACCTCCGGTTCGGGTTGGCTCAACGGACTGTGCTCGCACGCCACCACTTCTTGGACAAATTTGGCGCTACTGGGGCCACTTCATCAAGTCCATACCTCGACGTCGCAGACGGATGCGTGACCGCCAGGTGAACGCGAACCTCGCTCGACTGTTGACTCCAAGACAATAACCAACGCTTGTTGGTCTCTGCTCCTCTTGTCAAGAAGGTGCTCCGGCTCCGGTTCTCGGTGGCGACAGATGGTTGGTTTAGTGATGGCCAGCTTCATGGAACCGTTGTCCAGACTCCTGGACTCAATCCCGTTCCATGGCGATGATCGTCATTGCAGATAATGGGAGGAATGGCTGAAGATGGGAGGAACGGCTACTGAAGGTGGGTGTCCAAGGCTTCGGTTAAGGTCGACCATGATGGTTCTCGGACGTGGCCTGGGACAAAAGCTGGGACGATCCAACGACAACTCAAGGGCGGTAGGTCCGTGGGTCAGCGATGCCGGGGACTGAGGACAACGGTAGAGGAGGCTCGGATGGTGGCGGGACAGCGACGAGCCGACGAGCTGACGACGGTTGGGAGCCGGGACAGCGACGCTTGCTCGTTCAAATCATCGGTGAGGGGGGGGCGGTATTGCTATTAGAGTTGGTGAAGGAATTTGAGGTGAGAAAGCAAGCCTCCATGGTCACTGTCGCAGCGTCACCTTGTCCTCTGAAATCTAAACTGGAGCTTATTAATGATCCCCTTCTCTCACAGTTTTTTTTCGAATGCCGATGCCCCAGAGATGGTGGTGGCAAGCCCAAATGAAGTCGCCGGTGGAAGTTCACAAAGGTTGGAGAAGGGGGTCAGTAGTCGATGGTGGCCAGAGTGGTGACGGCCGACGGTGAATAGAAGCAGTTCACAGCAGGGACGGGGGACCCGAAGCAGAGAAGTGAGAGGTCGGGGCGGTTCACGGCTGTTCTCGGGCCCAACGACGCCGGAGCTTCGTATGACAATTGATAAGGGTTTGTGTGGTTCTTTGGTGGCCTAATATGGGTGGAGGAAGGCAAAGGAATGACAGAACTCAGTCCCGAACATGACCGGGCAAAAACAGGGTATTGAGTAGGTCAGTTTTGAGTTTTCGGTCCTCCAGCGGAACTACGGCAACTATCTGCGATACAGTGACGACGGAGGGGGGGGCGAAAAGGACGGTATGACGATGATGGGAGGTAGTGGTGGCGGCTGGACAGCCGCTGGAGGTGAAGAACGGCAGTTGCAGCCACGGTGGCCCCAGGTCCGAAATAGAGCTGGGACATCCGAGCAGCTTCCGGTTGCTTTTCTGGCGGCTCCGGACGGCGGCGACGGTGGTAGTGAGGTGTGATGGATGGAGGAGGATTTGGCGGAGATTCGGTAGTGGTCTGGTATGGTGTTGTGGCGCACAGACAGCTCACAGAAGAGTCACGGGTCGGGTGCCAAGGAAAACAAGGCAAGGGCCATTTCGCGGTGGTCCGGCGATTAAAGGCAATCTAGCTGGTGGCGGTGAGGCGGTAGCAAGGTGGCGTGATGACGGAAAAAAAGAGGATGTGGTGAAGTCACGGGCTTTGAAGTGGTTCGCCCCCGAAGTGGAGGTGGTGGTGGCTTCCCCTTTTTTTTTTTTCGCTTGAAACCCCCAGAGGACTATCATCCATCCCTTCTCGGTCCCTCCTTCCTCCTTTTTCTTTTCTTGCTGGTGGTCCTCCTTTTCTATTCTCAATGCTTCCTCTTTTAGTCTTTTTTTTTTCTCTTGGCAGCCTTGCCTCATGATCCGGTCTCCCACTATAGTCATCCAACATCCTCCCACCATCTTCCCTTTTCTTTTTTAATCGTTGGTGGTCTCCCCTTTTATTTTTCAATACTCTCTAGCTCTGTCCACCTTCTCTCCCACCATATAAAATCTTCTTTTGGTTGGCCAACCATGCCATTTTTTACTCTTTTATTTAGCGGCGCCGACGGCCTTAAGGATTGCATGTGCGCGAGGAAGAGCTTATGCGAAAGTTTCTATGTGGCTTTAATCAACTAGAATTAGGTCTTTAATGCCAAAATTGAGAAAATCAGTGCACAATTGGACCAATTTGAAAAGTAGGTAACCAAATTGAATGTCTAAGTTCTAAAATTGTGAAAATTGTAAATTAAAAGACTCGAATGACATTTTTTTTGCTCGGTTCGGGTTTATGTTTGTTATGGGACATAGTGACCCAAGCCGAATTTTCAAGATTTAAGGTTACACACTTGAAGAGGAAATTAAAACAAAATTATTGAATATTTTTTTGTATTTTTCTGACCACGAATGGTATTTTTCTGATTTTTTTGGTTATTTTTATAATTAAATAAATTCGAAAAATATTATAAAATACCAAAAAATATTTTTTGCTCAACATTGGTCCCCGAGGCTAGGCCAAGGCTTCCAAAGTTGATTTTGTAATTTTATGATTTGTTTTGCTATTTTTAATTAATTTTAAAGAATAAAAATCACAATAATAGATGGTCAAAAATCAGGTGTCAACAGCACCAAACTGATCATTTTTCAAAATATTTGGCACCAAAGTGATCCGTTTGAAATTTTTGGGACCAAAGTGATCTCCGTACACAATTTTTGTCACCAAAAGTGTACTTTTGCCGATTCTTGCCTGAGCAAGGCTAGAGAAAAGGAAATTTTTGTGAGGAAGAGGAAACTTGTCAACTTGAAGGAACTTGTTCAAAGGTTGGTAGTTGATAACAAGTCTATGCTTTCCTCGATTTTGCTCAGTTTTTTATTGACATAAAAAGATTCACAAGCCCATTGAGAATTCAAGGGTTCAATGAGTCCTTGGGCAAGAAGTTCAACACATTCTTTTTGAGCAAGAGCAGGATGTTTAGGATTCATACTAGAATAACTGGCCATAGTGGGATTAACATCCTCACTTTTTTTGAATGGCAACTGAACAAAAAAATCAGAATTTTTCCAAAGAGGATGGGAACAAATTTGGGAAAACTGAGAATGAGAATCAGCACAACAAGATAACAATGACTGAATAAAGGGTTAAGGATTTCTAGTTGTATGATAAAGAGTTTTTTATTGATCACAAATTCTTTGAACTGATCTTCGAATTTGAGACCATTGGGGACAATCTTGAGATGAGGTAATTGGGAAAGGATATCCCAACCAATGATAAGATCTTTATCATGGGAATGACAACCAAGAATTTTGGTGGTGATATTACACTGAGGAAATAATTGAAGAGTGACTGGTTTACTGCGAATTTTAGTTGCAAAAGTATCTCTAGAAGCAGATGTGAAATATCTGGTATAAAGTGTCCAAGATTCTTCTGGAAGTATTATGCAGCAGCACCAGTATCGATAAGTGCTATCACTTGAATGGGTTTTGAAGAATCGGAAGTGAGTATATGAATAGGAATATATGGAGAATGAAAGACTGAAGATTTAAGATGGAGTAAGTCAGAAATCTCTGTAGAGAAGAAGGCAAAGATGTCACCTGGTGATTCATCTGAGTCAAAAGCATATGCCTGAATGGCACAAAGAGTATCAGGTGATGGTTCCTCTTCGACCGAGAAAATTGACTCAATATCTTCATCACTGAGAGGAATACCAATGGTCTAGGAAATTTTCGGGACCATATAGCTGCCTTGTTTCGCCTGTGGACATTTCTTTGCATAATATCCCTTTTTTGTTGCAGATATAGCACCCGTCAGATTTCTTCTTTTTGGATCTAGAATGTTGCCATTTCTTCTTAAAAAAATTTCCATTTGCCCTTATATCGCTTTTTCCTTCCAAAGGAAAATTTCTTAAAATGACGCTTCTTCTTATGACCCGACAAGACAGATCATTGCAGTCTCTAGAACACCTGATCTTGAGTTCTGGATGATACCAGGCTTTGTCCATATGATGATTTTGCTGTAAGTAGGACTGAAACAATTCTCTTTTGCTACATAAATCTTCAATGGCCACATGTACTGCCTGTTGGATTTGTCCAAACGTAGCTTCTCGCAACGTTCGTGTGTTCGAGTGCAAAATCTTTTCGACTGCATCACCAATTTTCTTGGGAATGGATGCTAAGAAAATAGGTTTGAGATTGACATCAGCACCGAGATGGTAAAATAACTTGATCATTTCTTTGAAATGATGATCAAGATCTTTGCGGAGTGTAGAATAACATTTCCTTTCAAAAAAAACTCTTTTCACTTGAACTCTTTCTCATTTCCTGGCTGGCCAATAAAGTAGAGATGGATGATTTGAATGGCTTCTTCCAGAGACATAGTCAGAAAAGAAATCTGATCTTGGGATGAGACTGCTAAGAAATCTGATCTTGGGATGAGACTGCTTTCCACCAATCTTTTAAAGCACCAGTAAGCTTGGTGGTAAATTCAAGTAGTACTTCATAAATACTATGCTCGGTCAGATTTCTTGCCAGCATCCAAGCATGAAATTCTTGGAGGCGATCCGGTCATTTCCGGTAAAGAATATCATCAAAGGGGAAGAATGATTTTGGGGCTGAGGCAGTATTAGGACCAGGTTTTGGAGGAAAAACTACCTCTGGTTCAGCCATATGTTCTTCTCGAGGTGTTGGATCTGTCATCGTGATTTTAGGAACAGGGGCATAGAAAGAGTCTTTGGAAGATTCTGAATGACAAGATTGAACAGAATCTGTATCTGAAGGGGACAGAATAGGATCCATTGTCTTAACAGTGGAAATGGATGATATTTGATGTCTCAGAAAACCCTCAAGTGGGTTAGACACCATCAATGACTGAGAAGGATGAGTTGAGGGGTTGAGTGGTGTTTGGTGGGATTCTGGCTTAGGAGGAGCAGATGGAATGGGAGAGGATGACTTCCTTTTTCCACGAGCTTTTTCTTTTTCAATTTCTTTCAGTTGAGCTCGAAGGGTTAAGACATTAGTTGTCTGTGGTGGAGTTGCTGTACGAAGAAGGTCTACAAAGGATGAAGATGATCCTATAGACCGGGCTGGAGATCCTTGAATAGAAGAAAACAAAGGATCTGTGGAAAAAAAGGGTTTAGGTTTCTGAGATTCAAGAAGCTAAGCTTTTAGAAGTTGAATTTGGTGTTTCAGCTTTTCAATTTCAAGAGTTTGATCTTCCAAAAAATGGCTGAGCGATCTATCGGGTTTCCAACAAATGCAGGAATCTTCAAACATCTTTTTGATCAAAGCAGTATCTTCGATCACCTTTCCAACGGCGCTATTTTGAGCCAGAGCATTCTCCATTTGCCAATTTAAGACATCATCTGAAGGAGATGGAAGCTTTCTCCTTCCAAAAGCATCTAGTTCATTCGGAGATGGCACCTTTGGAGAATGGATAAACTAGATTGTCCAGAGTCAAATGAGGGCAATGGAGGAAAATCTTCAGGCTGGAGCATACAAATGCTTGGTAATACATGAGGAGGTTCAGATTTTAGAATGAATGGATTTGGTCTTGGTAACTCAATAGGGTAAGAAGGATTTTTCTTAACCCACTTCTGGATAGGTCATAAAAAGGGGAAGTGATCTCCCTTTTAAGAGATAAAGGTGAAGATGGAGATTATGGTGGTGAAGGTGAATGAGGTTCTGGATTACATGATGATTTAGGTGATGAAATCTGAGGAGATGTGGGTGATCCATACTATACCATAAATTGCTAGCGTCCATAGTCTTCTCCAAGTGGACCTACTGTGGGATCTCCGTCAAGATACCTCTGATAAATAGAATCTTTTTTTCTTTTTCTTCGGCCTGGAGGAAGGCCTATCATCTTCTTCTTCCTCCATGCCAGTGCATGATGGACAAGCACGATCAGCATCCCAATAGCAATGTCCTGAGGGATCCTTATAATAATGGATAAGTTGTCCATTTGCATCAAAGGATTGTACAAATTATTTTGGATCTGGGCATTCCATACTAACTGTTTCAGATGGACAGGGAGTGAAACACAGTATAGTAGGAAATGGAGGGAAAGAGGAAGTAGCATCTTCCTTTTCCTTTGTGAACTTGATGGTAACTGTACCATCTTTCTTTTTGGTGAACTGGGGTTCACAAGATTGAACCGGTCGAGAATTGCTATGCAACTTTTTCATAATTGGTGACCCAGCTATTTGGGAGAAGTTTCACGAGCTGGTCTCTTGGAATCTATCTGGGAACATAAACACATGAAGTCTGATCTTTGTCAACCGAAATGACTAAAGCTTCATTCATCAGCACCGGGAAGATTGAGATCAATGGCATGGTTCTGGACTCTATACACCATCTGATAATGAAGTGTTACAGCTATAGCATTAGGAGTCTTGGGTGCTCTAGTAATTTGTAGCTGAACTTTCAGAGCAGTGAGCAGACTAGGATCTGCTAGAGCCATGTTGAAATTTGGGAACAGAGTGACAAACACCGTACCAGTATTCAGAGTGGTCTGAACAATTCCAATACAAGCATGTTGATAGTCGAGAAAATGGGTATCAAGGAGAGCAATCCTTGCTACAACTGGGAGGCCTTTTCGACCATGAAAAGAAAGAGCAAATTTGATGGCTCCAAAATGAAGATGAGTAAACCCTTGTTGAGCTCATTGTAAAGGGAACTCTTGAGGGATTTGGAGAATCACAAACTGTTCTTGCTGGGTAGCTAGGATATGATGCTGGTCGAATTTAGAGAATTGGACATATTCCTTTACAGAGCGAGGAGTATGTCGAATGAGGTATTTGATGGATCGGATTGGAGAAAACAAGGAAGGTTTGACAAATGCTGAGTAAGGATTTATAACAGGGAGCTGAGTTTCTGCTATTCTACTATCTTATGAGTATGCGACCTCATAAAGATAGTCTATTTTAGAAGCTGAAGATTTTCGGAGCTCTGGTGATGGGACAAGTGAGATGGGAGATTCATTGATGACAGGAACAACATCTGAAGTGGTTTCCGTGAGATATGAGAAATCCCTCTTCATATGTCCTAGGTTAGATTCATAATCTTAACATGAACTTGGCAATAATGACAGTACTGTCAGGGAAGCATTTTTCTTAGAAAAGGGGTTGTTTTTTGTTGGATATATATTGTATTTACATATTGCAAGGTTGTTTTTTGCTGGATATATATTGTTGGTTGTTGTTGGACCTAAGTTGATTGTGGCCGGTTTAGTCTCGGGGTGAGAGTTTGATCCTAGATTGGCTTAATTTGTGTCGAAGTGTTGCCCGTTTTTCCCCAACACTTGCATGACTACGAGGCCCTCAAGCCGACCCGTTACTCCTACAACGACATCAGGAGGATAACCATTGACTTCGAGGAGAAGCTAGGCCAGGGTGCTTACGGAACGGTTTACAAAGGGAAGCTTTTGGACGAGATCTTCGTCGCCGGGAAGATGCTGGACAATTCGTTCGGAAACGGAGAGGAATTCATCAACGAAGCGAGCACTATGCGAAGGATACACCACGTCAAAATGGTTCGGATGGTTGGTTTCTGCGCCGACGGGTTCCGAAGAGCCTTGATGTACGAGTTCCTGCCGAAGGAGTCTCTGGATAAGTTCATGTTTCCGGGCGAAGATGCTCTCGACCCTTCCCTTAGTTGGGAGAGGCTCCACGACATCGCTCTGGGAGTGGCCAAAGGCGGAGAGTATCTTCACCAGGGCAGTGATCATACGATACTCCATTTCAACATCAAGCCGCACAGTATCTTGCTGGATGACAACTTCAATCCTAAGATTGCGGATTTCGGTCTGGCAAAGTTAAGTTCCAAGGAACAAAGCGCCGTGTCCATGACCGCAGCCAGAGGTACCATGGGATACATTGCTCCAGAAGCGTGTCTTCTAAGTGGGACAGCTTTGGAATGCTCCTGCTCAAAATGGTCGGTGGGGATGTCGACGTGAACGCCAAGAACATGAGCCAGATGTACTTCCCGCAGTGGGTCTATAACCATCTGAGTAAGGGTGAAGAGCTTGAAATACGAATCCGAGAGGACAGTGACAACAACATTGCCAGAAAACTGGCAATCGTAGGGCTCTGGTGCATTCACTGATGCCCGGCCGATTGGCCTCCCATGAAAGCGGTGGTTCAGATGCTGGAGGGAGAAGAGTGCCCTGTCATGCCCAAAAATCCTTTCGTTTCCTCCTCCAGTTCAGGGGAAGCTGCGGCCATGTCGGGAAGACTCTGGAACACGAATCTAGAAGTTATCGTGGAATAAGCCCGAGTGCCCTTTCGCAGTATGTCACCTATCCTCGACCAAAATGGATGTGAAACAGTGTGACAGTAAGTAGAGCTGTGATCGAAAAGCCATACGTTAAATGTAGGAACTTTCTCAACCGCGAAATAGCCTGAAAACCATCGATGCGTTCCTACTACTTACCTGTTGTATCAGATCCAATATGTATAGAGGAATATCTTTCCTCCTATGTTTCTAACTAGGCTAGCTATCATGCAATACAAGAATTTATGTACTTACTGGAAGTTTGTAATTTAGTAAGTAATTGGATTTTGATCGCCCGGCGCAAATGCAGTTCGTTCTGGTGTGCATTTCAAGTCCAGAATTCCGGGAAACATAGCAGCAGTTGGTTTTATGACCAGAATTGTGCTTTTTGTCTGCTTGGGGAGTTGGAAAATATCTAGCTTCAGCTACTTAAGAAGGGATGAGAGTATCGCTTGTAGAAAGATTGGCCCTTCTCATAAGGATGATAAGTTCCAAAATGAACAACAACTTGAAGACGACGTATTTGCGCAATCGCTGAAAGGGATGTGTTCTCGAGGCCGATTCAATCAAGATTCAAAAGGACATTGATTCGAAGCTTCTTGAAAGAGATAGCATCCGTGAATTCAGGTAGAACGACGGCTTCATTGACAGAGGGAATTCTTACCAAAGAGCGGCAACTCAGCTGATGAATTTGGTTAATGACATGTACTGTAACCAAACAATTACAAGACATTCATCTCATCCTTGTACATTTTGATTGAACGCATCATCATTTCCTTTTGATTCAAGCCAAGCAGAATCAGCTTGTCCGGTTTTTCTGACATCCTTGAGCTCTTTCGGCTAAAAACAGACCGCCTCTTTTTACTGTCAAGTGGCTTATAGTTTTCATACACAAAAATTCAAGCACCAGAGAAAGAGGAACACCACATGAAACATGCTGTCATGACCCGGGCGGCGAGTTCCGGCAAACTGGGCAAGTAGCATTCAGGCGAAGCCACTCGTCGATGCAATTCGCATGGAAGCAATGGTTGCATTGCGGTATGGTCTTGAGGGTCTCTTTGGGCTGATAGTCCGACAGGCAGATCGGGCAAGTGCTGTCGTCGGGCTTCGGGAGCCGCTTGCTCTCTCCCAGCACTATTTTAGGGTAGGACTCAATGACCACCCCGTCGAGGCCCGAAACGAGAGCGGAATGCGGCGCGACGGCCGCGGCGAATTCCCCGATGACGGGGCGGCGTCCTCTCGCAAAGGACTTCACCCTGCCGCAGAGGAAGCAAAGCAAGCCCAGGAGGAACAGGATCGCGGGGATCCCCACCCCGACGATGATCGCGTAACGGGCGCCCCTCGGAATCCCTGAAAGCATGTAAGCCTATCATAATCTCAAGTGAATGCGAATGCCATGTGTGCCATAAAGCCAGAAGCACATTAAAAATGACAACCCTATTTCAAATCAAGTGCAGTGATTGGTCGGCCGAGCTGTTTTCTGTACCAATGACCTCACGTTGGTCTGAGCCAGAATCGATGGAGCCAAAGTCAAAGTCAACCAGAAGCTTGAAACCTAGAATCACGGCAAGAGGAGGGAGAAAAGAAAAGAGAGCTCAAAAAGCAAAAGCCCAAGTGGGATTTTGCAATCTTTTGATTGGTCCGACTTCTTGGCTCCTTATATTTTCACTTCAGTCAACGCTTATCCTGATCAAGAGTTGACTCCATTCCATTCACATCTCTCACGAGACTAAGAAGAAAACCAAAGCATATATATGTAAAGAAGGAAATCTTGACCACCGTTTGATGAGCTGCATTGACTTCGATTAAGGAAGCACCACCGTCGATGTTGCTTTCCTTATCAATATCACTATAATCCTCCCCAACCCCCCCACCATTGTTAATTCCCATAGCGATGATTAACACTCATTACGTGATTTGAATGTCGACATATCAGCAGTGTCGTAATCGTTTCTTGGCTGATGATTCTTGAACAGTTGAGAGGGCTTATTTCTCAATGGTTCTGAAAGATACTCCAGGATCGCATCTGAGCATTTCATTTTTAAAAGTAATTCTTGGGAAGAATTCTTCAACCCAGTTCACCAATCATTGCTGGCTACTATATCTTATTTGGCAGGTAGGCAATGCACGATTGGCCAACTGGCTGACTGTTGAACAATCTTTTTACTCTCCCCAGACCTGGACGAGAAGCTTAAAGTCTCGAGTTTATCCCTCATAAATTCTATACCATCCCCATCAATTCTAAATCTCCTTGCATTGAATTGCAGGATTATCAAGAAAATGACAAGATGGACCCAACACCTGCTTTCTTAACTCCCCAAACTTCACGTTTTGTGTAGATCCTTTTTTTCTTTTTTTTTTCTTTTTCTGCAAGACCTGAGATAATCCACTGTAGTTGATCGTAGAAAAGGCGGGAATTAATCTAATATGCAAGTACTTTAGAGATTGGAGAGACTGAAAATCAAAGAACCTGACCAGACCTCTTCACTACACAAAGCTGAATTCTTCCATGTAGCTAGGTTTATGTTGGAACGAGGTTATTTGGTTCTTATCCTTCCCCTAATTCCAAAGAGTTCTAACATGTTAGAGATTTGATGTATTGCTTGTGCTCGCGTGACCAGGACGATGTATGCAAGATAGACAAAAAGAGAAGTTTGTTGTAGTAGCCTACTGAACAGAAAGGTCCTTCTTACCACGCTGGGGAATGTTGGTGCACTCAATCTCAGTGGTGGAGTTGCCCTTGAGCCCGCACCTCCCGCCCCGAAGCACGCACTTTCGGCACCGCGGCGCCCCCCACTGTAGCCGGAGATCCTCGCTGAGGTCCGACGAGATGACCTGCTCATAGAACGGCAATTCGACCGGGACGGGGACGGTCTTCACGAGCGCGCACGAGGAGGAGAGGGCGGTCACGACGCTTCGTGAGGAGGTCGCGAAGGCCGTGTAGTTGGAGCCGCTGAGGCAGGCGATCGGGTTCAGGCCATACTTGATGTAGCCGGAGGAGCAGTTGAAGAAGGTGAAGTCCTGGGAATAGACCCCGGCAAAGGGCGAGCCGGAGAGGTTGAGGGAGAGGAGCCTCTTGGGGAGGCAAGCCCCAGGGTCGTTCACCCATATCTCTTGCTCAGCATAGTCTATGCCTAGGACGGTGAACTGGCCTGAGTTGGGCAACTCCAGTACGGTCTGGTTCGTCCCGTCGCAGGACAAGTCGAAGCCCCGGTACCCGCAAGATTCAGGCTGGCGGGTTCCGATCCGGAAGGGGAAACCGATCACGGGCTCGTCACGGCTGCAGGAGGCGGGGGCGCAGGTCTCCCCACTCGCTTCTGCGCATAATAAGAACAACAAGGTCACAAAGGGTGTGAGGATTTTCATTGTACTTGGAGTAGTGAAAGCTTCAGAAAGGAGGTAAACAAAGCCCAGATAGATACTGGACTTTGTATTATTTTTTTTTTTGGCCTCTAGGAAGTGATGGAGAGATCTTATATATCTGTACAGATTTTCATGGAGGAAGGGCAGTTTATCAAAATTTCTACAAAGGGCGCCATGGTCAATGGGAGGCGGCTTCACCACATGATGTCAGGATGGATCGTGTGAAGTGTTACTATTAGATTGAAGAATCAGTCACGGTCGACGCACAAAAATTAAGTAATTATTGGATTAAGAAGTCTTTGTTCATGGGGTCAAATCAAATCGTTGAACCGATGACACGGCTTGAAATCGCCTCCTCTCATCTTTACTCGACGAGCCACTCCATAGATACCTTAAAAACGAGCAGACAACTGCTCGTGGAACTAGCTAATTCGCGGCACGGCTCCAATCGCGGACGCTAAACGGGAGTCGCTCGTTTAAAATGTTCGTGTACGCTCGACGTAATCCGTAGCATGACTCTTGAAACTTTCATTGTTCCTTTCTTTTTTTAATTCGGTACGTGCTATTTGTGCCCATGGAGGGAGATTAGTCGAGCCGACCACCCCCGTGTTAATAGAAAGAGGACAAAAAAGCCGATGGAGCTTCTTCTTCTTCTTATTCTTTTTTTTTTTTTTTTGGCTCATTTCAACACGTAAGTTTCAATGCAAGCAACGAGGACGACAGTCGACTGTTCTTTTTTCCCGATAAACAAATGAAGATTGCATTAGCTTTTGATGGCGGCGAACTATGACTTGGAACGCTTCAAATAAGAACGACAGTGGGAATATGTAGATCAAGGACTTAACGTTTTAATAAATAGCCAGAAGGTTGAAGAGTTCATCGTCATTTATCGTATTGAAAATCGCCCATTATTGGCTGGGTTTACTCTTATATTCGAACGTCAAATTGATGGCAGTCTTCTTTTATGCTTGTACGGATGCGCAGGAACACGTTGGATTTCACGAAGTTCTTTCGGTTTTGATTTGTTTAACAGTAATCTAATCGTCCCTCGTTCAAGACGTGAACTTTAGCCGGTCAAATCGGATCAATAAATGCAACATGTGCTGACTGTTGATTCGCCTCGTGCATTAGACTTTTCCTTGAGCATACTTCTTTGGATGCACTTCTTCGCCAAAACGCAATTGCCATGTTGGTGGTAGGGTTCAGTGCACAACCACTACGGATAAAAGGATAAAAGCGAGAAAAAAAAAAAAAAAAAACATCGAGACGTAAGAATTATCTCAGTTCGCTTTTAAATTAGGATTATATTCAGTAAAAAATTTCACTGTAATTAGCATTCCTCATCTCTGTCACATTATTCAACTACGAGCAAAAAAAAAAAAAGTATACATAGTTATACAATTCACGGGTATAAGCTCAAATTATCAACAAATTATGGCCTCAATGTATAAAAATCCTCTATCATTAAAGGGGCAATGGCTGGCGACAGAGAGTGTAAATCACAACCCAACAAGTAAGACCATCAATTTTGCAAAAAGTGAATGATCGGGGATGATTTGTAGTATGATATTGACGCAAGAGAGATGAGCTCCAGGAGGAACGGTGACGTGCCTCTCGACACGTAGCGATTCACTCTTTAACACGGCCCGTCGACGTTCGAAAGGACTAAGGAAAAGGAAAAGGACCATCTTTCTGTCCTGCTCCCGGGGAAGGGATTAGAGATAGAAATGGCCCCAGTTCCGAACCATGCCCCTTTTCGATTAACTAGTTGGTTCTAGTCTGAACGTCAAACGTCCGAATGTTCCAACCCCATTAAATGGCAGGCAAATACAAAACTCAGAGAGAGAGAGAGAGAGAGAGAGAGGGAGGGAGGGAGGGAGATGTGGCCAGAAGGAGAAGGGTGAGCCCAAGTGATCTAGTGGGAGGGGATCCCGTTAATGTGGCCCGTCAGATCATCTCCCCTTATATATGGGGATGATCTGACGGTTTCAGGAGGGGCAGGGGATCTTGCTCCCCGAGTCAGAGTCCCAGGCCCTCGCACGCGCACCGAGTCCTATATTGCGGGAGAAGTTTGACCGGTCAGTTGGGCTGGTTCAAATCGCGAATGGGACCCGTTAAGATGCAGAGGCTACGCTGTTCAAAAAGCGTTGCCGCCGGCGCTTTTGCAGACGACCCGTTCTCACAATTCGAGTGGGGGTAGCTGTGGTGGCTGCAATGGCGTAGAAAAAGATCCTCTTTTTTTTTAATTTTTCTTTTTGCGTTTGTCGTTGGTCAGACCCATGAAATACTGTTGTGAAATGGGGATGAAGATAGAGACAGAGACAGAGACAGAAAAGCAACTTTGGACTTATGTTATCGCCGAGTGGGGAACCAGATAAGAGAGCTCGGAGACAAATCCATTCAAAGCCACGATGCGATTCTGGGTTTCGGAGGACGAAATCACAACGCTCATCCCACTATCACAATACCAGGGGAAAAAAAAAAAAAAAGTAGCAACGAAACACACATCACGCTACCGTAAAGAGGGGGGGTGTCTCAGAAATCGTAGCAGCGACCGTTTCGCTCCCAATCGCCGTACCGGGTCGGTTCGGGGCCCCTAGGGCCACCGACCTCGCCCGTCTCTTTGTTCACCAGCCCGTCCTCCTCCTCCTCCTCCTCCTCCTCCTCCTCTTCTCTGGGTTCTTTCTCTTCTTGTTGCTGCCGCATCTCCTTCGGCGCTTCTCCCCGCGGCTCTCCGCTAGGGTTTCCTCGGGGTTGCTCGTTCGACGAGCCGAGCAGCCGGACAGCCGATCCGACGAAGGATCGGGCCAGCGACTCAGATCCGGCGCGGGCAAGGGCTAGCTTCGGAGCGGAGAGACCCGCAAGAGAGGAGAATTGACGACTCAGATTGATGGCCATCGCGCGATCCAGGAGGGGGTGAAGAGCTCAAGTGAAGCCAAAGGGATAATAAAGTTCAAGAAAAGAGGAAAAATAACCGAAACGACGGAACTTAAGAGAAGAATGCAACGACTCGTCGTTTCTCTCTCGGGGACTCGGGCCAGCGTGGTTTGGCATTCCACGTGTTTTCCAATGTGACCTCTGTGGAATTGCAATTCAATTTCGCTACGACGTACCCAAATTAGTTTCCCTTGAGTTGAAACTGGATAAAGCATTACGTTCGCCGGTTGAGATCAGTTCTGATATTATCCTCAAAACCTTGAAGTTCGAATTTTGTGTTGTGTGGTGTCGGGGTCGAAGATCGAATCGAACTACTCAAGTGTTGCTTGTCATTCCCAGATTTGTGATTTCTCGTTAACAAGACATGGGAACTCACATAATGTTTTAAACAAAGGAATCCACACACGGCAACGTCTCGAATGAAGAGGCCTACTGCTGGTGGTTAATGGAAAGAGAATGAATAAGCAAAAAGTGCATCGACTGCTCAAATAGAAATAAGAAGCATCTCCCCATTATATAAACCCTGTCCATCAGATCAGACCACAAAAAAAAAAAAAAAAAAAAAACTGTACATTATTTCCTTTTGTAACAATCAAGAAACTTCCAAAAGCTAAAACCCAAACAAAAGACTAAAAAAGATTAGCCCCTTCCCCCCACCAGAGAAGTAAGAGAAAAAGCTTCTTCCAACATATGAAGATGAAGCCCTCAGCCAGCATCACAATAGCACATTGAGCCTCTGCCAATCTCCACCTTCCTCATTTCCCCCCTCGGGGTTTATATTTGTGTCTCGGATTCTGCAGCATGAACTGGGCAGACGCTCTCCTCGCATATCCACGGCAAGCCTCGCTTTACCTTTCGTCGACCGCACAAACCACCAGAATCTGTGCATCTCTTATGTCATCACGGTGAATTTGCCGCTGCCTTCTTGCCGCTTGTTGACGTCTTGCTGCTGCAAAGTAGAGTCCTCTTGGCTCTCGGGGTCGGCGGTTAGGTCGTCCTCTTCTGTCGCAAGGTATCTATCGACCTGAGCAGCAGCTTGCCTTCCCTCGGATATGGCCCACACCACCAGAGACTGACCGCGTCGACAATCCCCAGCAGCAAAAACTCCGTCCGCACTGGTAGCGAACCGGCCATAATCAGCCTTGAAGTTTGACCTACCGTCTCTCTCTAGACCTATCTTGTCCGCAATTGTCTGAAAAGGGCAAAACAGCAAAAACAACATGCACAAAATGCTGTCAACCAACTGTACAGAAATTTTGCACCTAACCTTAAAGTACGAGTTGAAGACATGTTCAGGTTCTTCACATTTTAACTGGTTTACATTCATTTCCATGTTGTATGAGGTTTCCGAGGGACAATAGTGACTCTCTAAAGGCCCATACACCAACCAAATTTACTTTAGCACATACACTGAACAACCAAGTTACACCGTTACCACTGAAAGACGATCAACTAATTTACCTCCCCACGCTAAACTCATTCTTAGGACTGTTCAAAACTACATGAGAAATATGAGAGAATGGTCCAAATACTAACCGATTCTGGACCGAGGAATCCCATGGCTAGTAAAACCAGATCAGCCTCAATTGTTTCCTCAGATCCCTCGATTTCTTTGAACTGAAACTTCCCGTTAGCATCCTTCTCCCACCTAACACGCACTACTTCAAGCCCTCTGACGACCCCATTTTCATCACCAAAAAACCGCTTAGTTAGCACTTCGTAAGACCTTGGGTCTTTCCCAAACTTAGCTGCTGCTTCCTGGTGGCCATAATCGACGCGGAAGATACGAGGCCACTGTAAACAGCATTGGACAGAGGAAAAGAACTATGAGCAAGTTTGACAATGCACGTGCTATAAAATAAACGAGAATGCAATAAGCAAGAGAAACCCTTTGATTGTCGAGAAAAAGTAACTTATGCGATTTTTGTACCTGCGGCCAAGGGTTGCCAGGAGCCCTGCTCTCTGGTGGCTTAGAAAGCAGCTCCAAGTTTACAACGCTACTGCAGCCATGCCTGATGGACGTTCCTATGCAATCTGTGCCTGTGTCACCTCCACCAATGACCACTACCTTCTTTCCCTTTGCAGAAATGTAGTTACCATCCTCAAGATTGCTGTCAAGCAAGCTTTTTGTGTTTGCATGAAGGAACTCCATGGCAAAATGGACTCCCGACAATTCGCGTCCTGGTATAGGAAGGTCCCTGAACAAGGGAAAAATGATCACCCATAAGCATAAATGATGCTTTTCTAATCAAACAGAACATAGTGCAAGAACTCCTCCATGTCCCCAAAGTTATGTCACAATGAACTTACCTTGGTTTTGTGGCGCCAACAGCTAAAACAATAGCATCATTTTCCTTTTGGAGCCTATCAAGAGAGTACAATGAATCCTTCCCAACATGGGCATTCACCACAAAATTGACACCTTCCCGAGCCATCAGGTTAACTCGCCGTTGAACTACATCCAATTTGTCAGCCTTCATGTTTGGCACACCATACATCATTAGGCCCCCAATTCGATCAGCACGCTCATACACTGTCACCAAATGGCCCATCCTGTTCAGCTGGTCAGCAGCAGCCAAACCAGCCGGTCCACTTCCCACAATCGCGACTTTTTTCCTGAGAGCATAAAGAAATCGATAATATTAACTTTACAAGAAGCAACATCTTTTGTCACAACCAGCCCTAAAATCTAATCAGATTAAGCCCAAACGACTTGTTTGGAATACAGGCTAATTCTTAAGCATTATGACTGAAGAAACAGAAAAAAGAATTTAACTTGAACAACCCTGGAGAAAAGAAACATCTCTAGGCAATATAATATACAGCCTTGCAGAGATTATCAAGCCAGGCCTGCCGATCATATTCTCCAAGCACGTAGTAAGCAAAGCACAGATTAAATTTGACCAGTTAATGTTGTTGAATAAAGAAGAGACAGCATACCCCGTTCTCTTCTGAGGTGGCCGGGGCACCATCCACCCCTCCTCGAAGGCCTTTTCTATGATCGAGCATTCAATATTCTTGATGGAAACAGGATTCTCAATGATACCAAGAACACAAGAGCCTTCACAAGGTGCAGGACACACACGGCCGGTAAACTCAGGGAAATTATTTGTCTCCAAAAGTCGATCTAGAGCTTCACGCCACCTATTTTGGTATACTAGCTCATTGAACTCGGGTATTTTGTTTCCAAGAGGGCACCCAGAATTCTCCTGCATAGTAAAGCCACAGGATCTGATATACAATAAAATTCATCTAGA
Source organism: Rhodomyrtus psidioides (assembly GCA_021437785.1). Lineage (NCBI taxonomy): Eukaryota > Viridiplantae > Streptophyta > Magnoliopsida > Myrtales > Myrtaceae > Rhodomyrtus > Rhodomyrtus psidioides. The sequence continues at coordinate 2,735,593 of JAILYB010000104.1, read as the reverse complement.
GTACATGCAAACATACATAAATGCACAAGCACACAATATTCAAAAAAAAAAAAAAAACTGTCATACAACTCTTACCTGATGGCAGAAAGGAGTGCCACAGTCCATGCAACGGGCAGACTGAGTTTTTAACAGGGGACCTGGTTGGGACGCCTCCATGACTTCCTTCCAATCGTTCATCCGGAGATTAGGGTCCCTATAATGAACACCTTCGCGCTCATAAGCAATAAAACCTCCATGCTTAACAGCATCAGGAACTTGCGTAGGCCTCTTGGGAGCCTCAACAGATTCCACCATCTATAAAAACCAAAAGGTAAAGTCAGAAACCTCATCAAAGTATGGTTACCAGCAGAATCCTTGATATCAGTCTGCCCCCACGTAAAGCACATAAAGAAAAGGTTAAACTTGCCACAAAATGAAAGCAACAAAACTTTGCACAAACTACCTTAAAGGAAGGCAAGAGGCAAAATTTCAACATTGAAAATTTACTTAAAAGTTAAGAACCCTAGAACAAGATATTCATGTCATGTGCATCGAGATATCAGCTGCCTTTGACACATTTGCGCCAGCACGCAGACACGCAAAGACAAAATCAATAAGCAGAGCACAAACTCAGAAGGAGAAAAAACTTAATTCAAATATCAGATCTTCCAAATTTTTAATGCTGTCATACAATTACCACAATATGTTGAGGAATTCTAGTCCCACGTTGAAGATTTTATTTAGGTATAATTGAGGCTTAGTGTCACACATGAATGATCAATAAAGACAAGAATTGAGGATATGATCGGGCTTGCCTTTTATTCTTCTGTTGGTGTCGAGGATTAAGATCAAGCATTAAAATCGTCATAATGTTCGAAGGGAGCACTAGGGATTCCTAAACCAATCTCATTTATCAGATACATACCTGACTGCCTTTGGCATTGGTTGATGCAGCTGCCATCTTCTTAAGCTCTTCGAAAGCACTTCTCTCCATCAACTCTCCCTCATCTTGCTCCTCTTCCTCCATATTTTTCTGAGCATTCTGGGAAGCTTCTCCTGCTTTCATGTCTGCAAGAACACGCTTGTAATCCCTGGGGATTACCTTGATAAACTTAGGCAGAAGACTCTCGAAGTCTGCTAACGCCTCTTTAGCCAATTGGCTGGTTGTATGACGCTGGTGTTGCTGAATCATCATTCTGAGGGTCATAATATCCTCCTCTTCCTCAACTTTATCAAGATCTACCAACTCAAGATTGCAACGTGACTTGAATTTACCATCCACATCTAGAACATATGCAATGCCACCACTCATACCAGCAGCAAAGTTCCTGCCTGTTTTTCCAAGCACAACTACCGTCCCACCAGTCATGTACTCGCATCCGTGGTCACCAACCCCTTCTACTACAGCTCTTGCCCCAGAATTGCGCACACAGAATCTTTCCGCAGCCATTCCATTGAAGTATGCCTCCCCACTCGTGGCCCCATAAAGAGCCACATTTCCAATGACAATATTCTCTTTCGGATCAAATTCACTTTCCTTTGGAGGATAGACTACAATTTTTCCACCTGATAATCCTTTGCCAACATAGTCGTTACTGTCACCTTCGAGCTCCAGCGTGATGCCAGGGCAGAGAAAAGCTCCAAGACTCTGGCCAGCACTTCCAGAGAGTTTAATATGGATGGTATCTGCAGGTAGTCCGGCCATGCGATGGCGTTTAGTCACTTCATGGCTGACCATTGTTCCAACAGCACGATTCACATTGCAAATAGGCATTTCAATATAGACAGGGAGACTTTTTTCCAAAGCAGCTTTGGACAGGGAAATAAGTTCCTGGTCCAAAGCCATGTCCAAGCCATGGTCCTGCTTCTGGACACAATACTGAGCAGCATCGGGCCTTATCTCAGCTGCAGGTCTAAGAAGTAAGGAGAGGTCAATATTCTCCAGCTTTTCATTGTTCTTGGTTACTTCTCTGTCAACTTCAAGCATATCAGAACGACCAACCATCTCGTTCATCGTCCGAAATCCCAGTTGAGACATGATTTCCCTAACTTCGTCAGCCAACATGAAGAAGAAGTTAATGACATGTTCAGGTTCTCCAGCAAATTTCTCGCGTAGAACAGGATCTTGAGTAGCAATGCCAACAGGGCAGGTGTTCTTGTGGCACTTTCTCATCATGATGCAGCCAAGTGTTATGAGAGGAGCTGTGCTAAACCCAAATTCCTCAGCACCAAGGAGTGCCGCAATGGCAACATCTCTTCCAGTCTTTAATTGGCCATCAGTCTGAAGAACTGTCCGACCACGGAGGTCATTTGCAACCAGTGTTTGATGTGTCTCAGCCAGACCAAGTTCCCATGGAAGCCCTGCATTTTTTATACCTGTCCATCGTGAGGCCCCCGTTCCTCCATCATGCCCCGAGATCAAAACATGGTCAGCATGCCCTTTCACTACACCACTTGCTATTACTCCAACTCCAGCTTCCGACACTAGCTTCACACTGATTCGAGCTGCAGGATTGGAATTCTAGAATAGCAAACACAGACGAGGACCGATTAGTTTGCACGAGTCAGGAACTGGTCACTGGACAACAGAGAAGGAAAGACGTACAAGTTTACCTTAAGATCATGAATTAATTGGGCAAGGTCTTCAATTGAATAGATATCGTGATGTGGAGGTGGACTTATCAGTCCAACACCGGCAGTAGAATTCCTGGTCACTGCAATATCTCCTATTACCTTGTGGCCAGGGAGCTCACCTCCCTCACCAGGCTTGGCCCCCTGCATTAAAACACAACTGAAGTCAAAATCGAATAAACCCATTTCAAATGAAGTATTTTTAGCACATGTTAACCTCACCAAATGCCACATGTGGATATCAATTAAAGCAAAGACACCGCACGGTGCTTTGCTGACACAGCATCATCTGCCATGAACATAAATGAATAAACAAAGGGAAGCTCTGTTCCAACGGGAACACAGGGCCAACTGTATGCAAATCGAAGGCAACCATAGAAGGGGATTCTGCAGCTTTCGGGATAGAACAAACCTATACCTGAGCCATTTTTATCTGCAGCTCATCAGCATTAGTAAGGTAGTAACTCGAAACCCCAAATCTCCCACTAGCAACCTGCTTGATGGCACTCCTCTTTGGATTCATAGAGCCATCTGGAAGAGGCTCCATGCGAGACGGTTGCTCTCCTCCCTCACCTTCAACAGAAAACATAAAGGAGATACGAACCCGATTATGAGGAGCAAAACTCTTCACACGTAAAAAACTGCAGCAGTCAGAGATGGATGATGCAAAATAATCCTAAATCAAAGTACATGCAGCAAAACCCGAACAAAAGCTTCACCGACGATATGGTAAAATGAATTTCCATCTTAATAAGTTTAGATATGTTGTGCTTCACACATCTAAGAGTCAAAGTAGTTCAAATTGTTATAGGGGAGATTAAATTAAATTATACCTGTGTTTGACTTGCCCCCAATTCTGTTCATTGCCATGGCCAGTGCAGTATGTGCCTCAAGTGAAATTGATCCATAGCTCATAGCACCAGTGCAGAACCGCTTAACAATCTCACTAGCCGGTTCAACTTCATCAAGATGGACTTTGACTGCCGCTTCCTTAAATTTCAAGAGCCCACGCAAATTGCAGCTTTTGTTCAATTCCTGGATGCGCCTTGAGTACTCCTTGTATGCAGCCACACTATTACTCCTGGCAGCTTCTTGCAACTTCGCCATGGCAAGAGGGTCATTCAGGTGAATCTCACCACCCTTCCTCCAGTGATAATCCCCAGGGTTAGGCAGCGCAACGGCTTCTGCACTCCCTGGGGGGAAGACACGATTAGGAAATGCCAACTCATGCAAATCGAGTGCATCTTGGGCAAGCATCTCAAATGTTGCACCCTCCACCCTGCTTGGTGTTCCAGCAAAGCACTTCTCAACAACTTCTGATGAAAGACCCAAAGCTTCAAAAATCTGAGCACCCTTATAGGAGGCCAAAGTTGAAATCCCCATTTTTGCAAGAACCTTCATCATTCCATAGTTGCTTGCCTTGAAATACTTCTTGACCAGCTCGTCCTTCGAAAAAAATTCACCGTTTGCTTTGGGTGGAATTTTTCCATCAACCTGCAATCTCCAAATTGCCTCTATTGCCAGATATGGGCATATAGCATCAGCACCAAACCCAACAAGTGTACAGAAATGGTGCACCTCACGTGGCTCTGCAGATTCAATAACCAACCCCACTTGAGTGCGCTCAAGCTTTTCTACAAGGTGGTGATGAACAGCACCCACAGCCAAGAGCGAGCTTACAGCAACACGCTCTGGGGAGAAGGCTGCATTGGAAGAAAAAGTAGTTAAACTCCATCCTATGTACAAGTTCCTTTAAGAGAAATTAGATCCAGTTTTACAATGAAATACCTCTATCAGACAATACAAGAGTTGTATAGCCCTCCTTGATAGCTTTACTTGCTTCTGCACAGATCCTATCCAGGGTTTCCTCCAGTCCCTTTCTACCACGTTTCTTGGAGTAAGTTATGTCTATGATTTTGCTTTGCCAACCTCTGTAATTCATCTTTTTGACAGATTCCATTTCTTGAATAGACAGCAGAGGACCTTTCAGCGAGAGGCGATGGCACTGTTGCTCAGTGGTCTCTGTAAGATCGCCTTCAGGACCAATCATGCATTCCATCGAAGTAACTATCTTCTCTCTGATTGGATCAATAGGAGGGTTTGTCACTTGAGCAAACATTTGCTTGAAGTACTCAAACGTGAGCTTTTCTCTATCAGACATGACAGCCAAAGGCGTATCATTTCCCATTGATCCAAGGGCCTCTGTACCGTCTTTTGCCATGGGAAGCAGCAACATTTCTAAAGCTTCAACAGTGTAACTGCAAAAGTGAAAGCTTCAGGACAAGAAAAAGACCAAAGAGAATGTTCAGTATCTAGTGTAAGATAGATCGCGTACCCAAAAGCTTTCAAGGGGGCCAGTAAACCATGAATTCCCATTTTTTCCATATTGTCATCATCAGCAGATGCCTGCTCGACATTAAAAAAGATGAGAATCCCACACAAAAATAAAGTAAGGAAATGAGTCAAGCTCAGACACTTACTGCTACAACCCCAGCAATGGCTGGAGCAATCCTTTTAGATTCAGAAACGGAGTCAACTATGTCCTTGAGTTCAATCTTTTGCCTTCTAAGCCATTCTCCATAAGGCCTCGCCATAGAATATTGCTGCTTTAAGGCTTCATCATCTACAACAATATGCTTCTCAAAATCCACCAAAAGCATCATCCCAGGGTTCAGCCTTCCTTTCCTCGACACATCTTCGGGAGGGATGTCGACTACACCAACTTCACTTGCCATTATTACTCTTCCACTATGAGTGATGTAGAACCGACCAGGTCGTAGGCCATTGCGATCCAATGTAGCTCCAAGGTAGCGGCCATCAGTAACTGCAAGTGATTCCGCGGATAAGTATATAGCACAAGAATATGCTTCAAATGGTATTTTCATGCAAAACAGAACATTACATGAAATGAGAGCTGGCCCATCCCATGGCTCCATAAGAGCTGAGAAGTATTCATACAAAGCCTTTCTTTGAGGATCTATGTTCTTGTCATTTTGCCATGCTTCAGGGATCATCATCATCACAGCTTCAGGAAGACTTCTGCCAGCTCGAACTAGAAGCTCAAGAACACCATCAAAAGCTCCTAAAAGAAGGAAGTTATCCTAAGTTAGACCATGAATCTTCCAAGTTTATGTTTGTAAAGATACTAACTCCAAAAGAACCACGCAAGTAGGTGGTCCCACTGGCAGCGAGCACCGACAATAAGACAGAATAAATTTCCACCTGAATCAGATGAACTGGCGTCAACAATTGGTAGAAGCTTCTTCAATTCATTCTTTGATAGACCAAGCTCCTTGCATTTTAAGAGACCCTCGCGTGCTTTCATCCTAGGAACAAGAAGAGTGTCACATAGTGTCGATACAAAAAGATAAGGCAACAGAGATAACAAAAAAGGGCTGTGAAGAAAAATACAAAGACCATCTACCCGACACCATAGTCCCATTGCAGGCATAAGATTATTCTATTTCTTACAGTTGACCACCACCCTAACGTTCATAGAGATAACAAGGTAACATTCCATCAACCTAGTGAAGCAGAACCTGTAGATTGGCCTTCTTCTTAAACTAGATCTGGAGATTTTATATATCAAAAGAGTAGAAAGTAGCAATTTTCCAAAATGGTTAGAGACACCAAGTACTATAACAGTTAAAGATTTTATCCCTTTTGGCTGTTTCTCCAGGATATTCCATGTAGGAAGCCGAGAAGACACTAGCCAAGAAACGCACAACAAGGTCATTATCAGAAATTACCAGTTCACGTTGCCTCTAAGCGTATTAATCTCCCCATTATGACCCAAGATTCGCATTGGTTGTGCACGATCCCAGCTTGGGAACGTGTTTGTCGAGAAGCGGGAGTGTATCTGCACCAATACAACAGCCAATACAGTCATTCCATACTGCACTTGCATTAGTCAAGAGGGGAAATCTGAAACGAAGTCCACAAACTTGGAACTGTGACACGGATACTGGGAACCTATGGCGGTCTGAGTGAACACACTTTCCTCTCCCTCCACTACAAAGGTCATCTCATCCTTAAAGACTGAAACTACTGCTCTGCACCAGGTTTCAGTAAACATGATTTACTTGACAACGAGGTGTCTTACCAACTCACCCAGTGTATACAGTATCAAGGGAGTCGAAGAACTTAAGGGATCATTCAAACCTCAAGGCTTCAGAAGTCATTCCTCAACCTTGCATCCCGTCAGTCACTTGTTCCATGCTGTTTGTTAAAGTATGAAGTCAGTGGAGAGAGAAGAAAGTAAAAGGGTAATATATTTACCAGGGCCATGTAGCTCGTGAACCTTTCATCGCCAAGATCTGCATAATAGTAATCTTTCAACTGAACAGGTTTCAGCTGACCCTTGTAAACAACAGTTCTGCAAATTTGGATAAACAAATGGAGGGAATATCAAGTGGGGAACAGTGCTGAACCAATGAGATATGATTTGATCTCGTAAGCGAACAAACCTTGAGGAAAGTGAACATATGTAGAAGTCTCTAGCACCTCCATGTTGGAGGTTCAAGGCCGCTCGAATAGCAACCATTGAGACCCTCCGGAGTATGTACATCTAGCAAAAAATGAAACAAGTGCTTTAGTTGATAGAAAAGAGAAAGCCAAAGTTAATTTTCTGCAAAACAAAAATCTAGGTTGGACAACAAGATCCCTAGACATAGAAATACTTCACTATCTACAGATGGCTGAAGATTAAGCAAAGAGAAAAAGTGAATATAACCAATTAGCACATAAAAGTTTCTCCTTTCTTGTTCTACATACCGCATTGACTCTTTTCAAAAATCAGAATAAAGCATAACCAACCAAATGGCCGAGAGACTAAGGGATTCCCTCTGTAAGGAACCCATTGCCATGAAGGAAAAAGAAGAAAAAAAAAATCTAGGACTCCCACCTCTCACTCAAGAGATAATAAATTGAGATAAAAAGCAAGTACCTGTCGCTCCAAATCAACTTTTGACCTGGAACTAGGCGTGAGGAATACTTGTTCGATTACAGGTTCCGTCTCCAAAGCCGACTTGCCCAGCCCTGAATTATCAGTTGGCACAGATCTCCAACCTATTACCATGTGCCCAAGAGACTCCGCAACCTTCATGAGATAAAACACCACACGACTACATCAGACTTGAAGACAGAGCGAAAGATGCAAACAAAGCAACTAGAGTTTAACACATGATGCAATTTGGGTGTGTGGATTAGATTAGTGACCACTGGGGGCAGAGATAGAGTGACAGAAACAGTCTCGAGACTACCTTTTGGAATACTCTTTTACTTTGTTCCCTTCGAGTCTCAGATGTTGGCAGAAACAACATGCCAACAGCATACTCGCCTGGAGGCGGCAATTTGAATCCATTCTCCCTGACAATCTGAGGGAAGGCAATCCAGCAATTATCAATGTACGAGGAAAGAACCAGAAAGACCTTGAAACGAAAGTAAAACCGCAAAAATGTTCGATACCTTGAACGAACAGGCCAGGCCAGAGAAACAAAGCACCAGCATAAAACTACAAAGAAGGGATCTCTTTTATTTTATTCTTGCAGTAACATGGAATTACTTTGAGTATCGCCAGTGGAAGGTTTCCTTGTTTTGATTTATTTTCATATGATCCACAACGAAAGGGGTAAATACAAAGTAACAGGACATACTTGCTGGTAGAACTCATGCGGCAGCGCGACAAGAAGTCCAGCTCCATCACCAGTATTAGTTTCGCAACCGCAAGCACCACGGTGCGACATACGAATCAGCATTTCCAAAGCATCCGTCACCTACAGACAAAAACACAAAACCATTTACGCACCCATCGTAACCCAAGTTAACATCTACACCTCACAAAACTAGTCAGATCAAACGCGAGGAGATAATTCCTTCAAGAAAACTGGGAACCAAGGCCGTGGAAAACGCGCTTACAAAAGATTAACATGAACGCCAATCAAAGAGGTAGCGCCAAATCAGACATAGTTGTGTATGAATAAAGCATGGGCAAATGAATGACCAAATTGCTCACCGTCTTGCGGCTGCTTTCGCCAGACAACTCGGCAACAAACCCGACGCCGCAAGAGTCCTTATCGAACTTCGGGTCATAGAGACCAAGAGGCTTCTCTGGGACCGCGGACAATGCGGACCGAACAAGGAGCCGGAGCTTCGATAGCCGACCGGACCCATCAGACGCCAAGGCGCGGAGCCTCTCGGATCTGGTCTCCTGGAGCCGGGGCCCGAAGAAACTCTTCTCCTGAACGCCCGTTGACTTCTTAGAAACAGAGCACCGACTCTCCTTTGCCCTGCTCCTGGAACGAGACACGCTCAACTGCGGCGTAATGGACGGCTTGGCGAGCGACGTGGGCAGAGCATGAGCTCGCGTTTTCGGCTGAAGGAGCGAACTCGACGAAGCGGACGACATTACCGAAACGATTCGAAGAGACTTGGATTCGATTAGCTTCGCGCTATGGATGAGAGATAAAGATGACGACTTTCTTTCCCGACGACAGAAAGGGGTTTAAGCCGATGGGACTAAAATTCAAATCCAAGCGAGATCAGGGAAGGATCCGATAGCAAACCGACGACAAAACCCACTTCCGCTCGAGCCAAGAAAAACCAAATCCCTCCACAGATCTACCGATACGTATGCCGAACGAGGCTGATTCAAACTCACTCCAAGTCTGCTTCTTTCACCCAACCCCACCTAGAGCCTCCGTTTTCACGCCAAAATGCCCAACAAGCGAAAACGAAAGAAGGGGCGGATTTGGACTCCGCACGAAAAAGAAAAAGCCCCCCCGGGTTTCACGATTCCGAGGTTCAAGTAGGAGAGAGCTGTCTCGACGCAACAATGCTCGTAAATAACAAAAAAAAAAGGACATAAAAAAACACACACCCACTATAAGAATTCACGAATTACAAGCCATTTATGGGCTTTCGTTGGCCAAGCGGATTCTTCGAGACCAGAGATTCTCCGAGGCAAAAATAAAAATGTGGGTTAACCACCGATTCTCTATGCACCAGCAAATATATATCACCCGCAAAATGCAGACACGCCCACAGAGAGAGAGAGACAGACAGACAGAGAGACAGAGAGAGAGAGAGAGAGAGAGATGCAGAAAAAGACTTGATTAATGATTTGGAGAGAGAGAGAGAACTGATCGAAGGGATTAAAGGAGGCGGAGCAGGAGCGAGGACAGAGGGCTGCTATCTTTTGTGGGGAGCGATAGGCATGCCGAGAGCAATCAATTTATAGAAGAGGCTCTCTCTTTTCCCAAGTGAAAAAGGCCACAAAAAAAAAAAAGACTCCTTTCCCTTCAAAGGCCCCCCAAAAAAAAAAATCGCTGCAGGGAGAGCGAGAGGCTGGTGGGTGGAGGCCCACTGCGGAAATTTTTACCCGGTCCACCTCAGCATTTCCCTGTTTTCCTTTTCCGGGCGAAATGACAGCTCTGCTCAGGACTCTTGGCTTCGCCACGTGTGCAGACGCCGATGCGGCACGCGACAGCCGCTCGTGGCTGGCTCTGACTGGCGCCTTTGGTTTTCTCGTTTTAATTTGTTTTTTTTTTTTAACCGTCGCCCGATAATTCACAAGCAAATCCATAAAAAAAAAAGACAATAAATAAAGCAAACGTGGACTTTTCCTTTTTGGATTTTAGTTTCCATTTTTTTTTTGGCGATATCCAAGGCCTCGGCTTTCACTGTCCAAGGCCTAATGAGAAGTCCCCCGATTTGGGATTAGGCTCGGCGCCGAGCCACCGCGAGATATCTCTTTCCGGTAAAGTCCAAATTCAGAGAAGGAAAACCAAAAAAAAAAGGAGGGGAATTCAGAATTTTGGAAACAGATGAAGCTTTGTTTCCATCTAAAGACAACTGGGCTTAGCTTAACTTTAGGGAATTAACTAATTCATTATCAACTAAGCGTCCGCTTTTCTTGGCAATGACCACCAAGGGACATGATTCATTTTGCCATTTATTCATTCGCGGGATCTCCTAATTAATGTAATTAACGTGCCTAATCCTAATTACATTAATTAGGTTATGTTAATTAACTGGACATATATGTACAGCAGTAATTAAGGTGCCTAATTTGGTGCTTGGGTCGTTTCCTTGGTCCGCCCTGGTCCAACCGGGCTTTTTTTTTATTTTTCATTTTTTTTTTTGGAAGAAGAATAAAAAAAAAATCAAAACACGGTTATGGGTTAAAAAAATAAAATAAAAAATAAACTTTACCAAAAAAAAAAAAAATTGCGCAATTTTATCCATACCACGTTAGCAACGTATCCGATAGTACTTCTTTTTACGGGTCGATACAACTGAAAATTTTAAAGAGGTGATCACCGCCCATTTACCCACCACAATTAACTTTCGTTTTACCAAAAAAAAAAAAACGACTTCCGTTAACAATCCGTTAAAACGCACATACCCCGCTCGTGTGGTTTTTTATTTTTATTTTTATCATTTGATTTATTTATTTATTTATTTATTTTTAAAAGTGGTGATTGCTATTCATTTATCGAAAAATTAACTTCCGATTTTGTAAGATATCCCCACTCCGTACTCCTGCCTCAGATCCACTTCCATTAGAATTCTGTTCAATATCTCATCAAAACGCACAGATGTCGGGGCCTATTTGGTTCAGCATCGCAGACGTGCATTTGGGCTCTAAAGTCCGTTGGCCAAATGCAAATAATATTTGGTTCAATTTTTTGCTCATTTTGGCCAAATACACTTACATCTCAAATTATCTCTAAACTCCCTATAGGTACTTTAGGCTAAGGAAATTTTGCGAAATGCAATTAATTTTTTTCCACCACACCCCTTCGGTTGTTGCCGCCGGCGGTCGCCGATTGCAGTCGGTGGCGACCGGCGGCCGCCGAACCACTGTTGCTTTTTTTTTTTTGGTAAAGTAAAAATACTTTGTAAAGTTCATTTTTCACCAAACGGTATTTACGCAATTTTGTTTTTCAAATACACTTTACCAGACACTACTTGCATTTTGAAAAAATGCCTTTAGCCCAAAGGTATTTACATTTTCCCAATGTCCTTTAACCAAATACTGAATCAAAGAGGTCCATCGTGCATGTGAAATCGATGTGACCGTATTTCCGCGGACACAAAATCTTGGCTTCGAAATTTCTTACAACGAGATGAGTCGCAATCATCGTTCTACCATGTAGTGACCAGCAAAATATTCGAAAAAGGATCTCACCCATAATGAGCATCATCTTTTTCATCCTCCACCTACCTCCGAACAAACCCACCAAAAATTGCCACCTGAATCTCGCACAACATCCTCTTTTTTTTTTGGGTTGAAAATTAATTGCAATTCATTCATCCAAAGTCACGATTACAAACATTAGAACATCGCCCGTCGACGCTTGCTCGTCGTCCTCGTCGACTTTTTTTTTTTTCTCCGGCAACCGAAACAACCATCCATGGACTTTTTCCAACCCAATCCCGCTCCCCTGATCGAATTAAACATCCCGCGACTTCACGCTCGTTGGCGACGAAAACGTAAGAAAATCACGCCCGCCCCGCCCCAAAGAATACATATATCGCCGCGTGCCCGTCGGTGCGTGATTAGAATTTAGAAGTTGACGAACTTTTTAGTGACGGAGCGAATGACGGTATTAGGGGCACTAATGATGCGGATTAACCTTTATAATTGTCGCCCTTACGCGGCCACCTGCGGACGCGATGTCTTGGGTGCCGGCGGGTTTATGCGGCCAGCGGTAAAGGGAGACAATTTTTTTCTGATTTTTTTTAATAAAAAGTCGAAATTCTGACGAAACATTGAATTTGGACAGTCTTTTGCCACGTCGTAGTCTCCTTGTTTTGATCGAAGATGTATTCTTTTCTTTTTTTTTGGCGGGGGGGGGGGGGGGGGGGGTTGTCGAAGAATAGATGTAGTGGTCACTGGTCAAAGCGGACGGATGTGGCGGTTTTTTTGGGGAAAGTTCTAGCGGACTTGCCCATGGATTCATGCTAATCTGTGGTCAAAGCGGACGGATGACTGGCGTGAGGTTAGGCTTTTTCCAACCCTTCTATCTGTCTAGAGTGAAGAAAAGTGAAAGGGGATATGGCAGGCGCGTTGGTCGGTCTTCTCGGGATTCAATTGCCGAAGTTTGCATGGCCGCGATTCGCGCTGCCGTTCCGACGGAATTACCGGTCGTTGACACGCAAATTGACCCTAGAGGTCACGTGAGGCGCACGAAGGAAATGAAGTAATCAGCTATGAAAAGGTGTAACAATGAGAGCAAGGGTCGACTGTAATGACGCCACGAAAGGGATGATCTTGGCGAAATTCATCCCAAAATACCGGATAAAAAGGGCGCGCAAAAGAAAACACGATCAAAAGCAGTCGCAGGATTTGGCGGCAATCCCATCGAAAGTGACAAGAAAGGCGCGGTAAGCTTTGAAGACTCCGCCCCCAAGGCTCGTCGAAGGAAAACGTGTGGAAAATCTTGAAGGTGACAACTGTCCAGCATTTATCAAAGCAAACCTTGGAGCTCAAGGCAAGGACCTTTCGACGATTACCAGAATACGCCTATAAATACCTAAGGGTATCCAGCATCGAAGATCCCTCCAAAAAACACAACACAACAAGTCTTTATATTTCAACTTAGCTTAATCTTAACTGTAGCTTTCAGACTCCCGTCGTAGATTCAATTTCGAGGTGTTTCATATCTAGAGATAGGCGTCGTCGATTAAATTTCGACTTCTACTTGCCCAATTCAGTACCGTCGATTAGATTCTGGTGCTGTATTGGTTCACTTTCCACCTGTCCAGTCCTGTCGATTAAATTTCGGTACTGTGTCCTATATTTCCACCAGTCCGATGTCGTAGATTGAATTCCGGCATCGTGTCCCATAGTAAGGTTCGACATCGTCGATTAAATTTCGGTGTTGTATCTCGGTCACTTTCGACGAAGCATTTCAACGAGTCCATCGAAATTCGTCTCCTATAGGTTTGTCGAAATATTGTACAAAGCTGTCGAAATGCACGCTTTTATCGATTTTCGAGATGATGAGGGTATTGGTTTTCGCGGTTCGATTCTCAATCGCATTGCCATTATGAAGGAACTTTTGTAGATTTTTTGAGATGATGGGCGTCGGTTTTCTGTGATTCAACAGCCGAAGTTTGTGCGTTTGTGATTCATGCCTCAAGTTCCGACGGGATTACGTGAGAATATAGGTAATCTGAAATTCGAAAACTGTAAAGGGTTAGATGAGATAGTATTTTTGGATGATGTTCATTTTCGAAAACGCGAGAGGTGATTTATCTAAAGTCGTAGCCGTGGCTTTGAATATGTTTAGTCATAACGGCACGCAGTTATTAGATAGTCAACAAGCACGGAGGCGGGACGCTGACAACTTTCCTCCTGGGAGCGAACTGTCCCGAAATGCCCCGGTAGAAAAGAGCTGCTAAACTCACTGTCGGTGACCTAGGGAAAGAAGAAGGCTCGCATTCGTTGGTCGACACCTACCCCCACTCTCCCCCCGCCCGGGGTTAGTTATCCGCCTATGTGGCCCTTCCCGCGGTCAAAAAACCTGCTCAAGTCAGTCATCCCCAGGCTCGGGACCGCGGGGTCAAAGTCAAAGTGCAAATCGGACATTTCTCACCCCGTCTATGACGTCATAATTGAGACCCAGTCCCGTAGAAAGAGACGATACGAAAACGGGCACGGAAAGATGTCGTTTTGGGCTGGGCGGGTCGAGTCTTGTCCCCGCGAAGTGCATGCAAAAGGACAAGAGGGTCGCTCCGGGTTTTTTCCCCGTTGGAGATGGATGAGTCGACCGGCTCACGTCCATTCTTCGTTCTCTCGAGAGCAAAATCAAGAAAGAAGCCAGCATCAATGGTCTTATCAATTGCCTTTGTTTTTTTTTTGTTTGTGGGTTGTCCTTTGAAGATAATAATTCGTCGTACTGTGTAATAATTCAAGATCGACAATGACTTCCACAATTATCCCCAAGTAGGCACCGTGACTGACTGAATCGCGACGCAACATGCCTTGTTTTTTTCTTTTCGAGGGCCCTATTGACATATATGATCAATGGCGTTCCTTCATCTTCTGGGCCACAAAAAATAAAGAATAAAAAATTATTGAAAGGTTTATTTTTTCAAGAATTTGTAGCTCACAGCGCTGTTACTCTCACAGTCACGGAAAAATTATAATGCTAGCAATACCCCCTCGAAATTCTTATCAAACACAATTAATAGGAAAAAAAATACTTAACTTTGAGATCGTAAGTTGCGTATATTACGAGGATACACATTGGACATTGCAATATTTCCTATTTTGGTAGCTTAGCAAATGGCCCAAGACAAAACTTTTCTTAGGGAAATCCCGTTTGTGGATTCCGACAACACGGAAGTATCAAGAAACACATGCTATCGAAATAAAATTTTGTAATGAAAAACAATACGGAACGCTAATGTTGAATAATATGTTCACGACGTACTAGCTAAAGCAATTTTTACTTTCTTTTTTTTTCTTTGCAACGACACTGAAAAGATAAATTGATCTGATGTCGCGTCGTGTCGCTGTCATTGTCGAGTACTATGGCCCCGTTTGGTTCAACATTGCAGATAAGCATTTGGACTCTAAAGTCCCTTGGCCAAATGCAAATGCTGTTTGGTTCAATTTTTTGCTCACTTTGATCAGATGCACTTGCATCTCAAATGCTCTCTAAAATCCCTTAGCCTAAAGTAACTTTTGCGAAATGTAACTAATTTTTTTTATTTTAACTTTGTCACCTTCGATGTCGTCACCCACCGCCACCCACCACACCCCGCCGGCGCCGCCAGTCCCCGGTCATTGTTCCTCGCCACGCCGCCGTCAGTCGCCCACTGCTGCCGGTCTGCAACAAGATGAAGACGAGGGAGAAGGTTTTCTGTATATTCAACTTGAATCAATGTTACATATGTACGTCTATTTAAAATACAAGGTGTAGATAGAAAAAGGAAAGAATACAATGAATCAATTTGTGATCATGATTGATTTCTAGATATTGCGATCAATTTGAAATTGATCATAATCTGCTGTAATTGATCACAATCTGCTCACACATATCTGTTAACACAGTCGCTTTTTTTGCCATCGAACCGCCGCCGCCGCCGCTTTTTTTTAGAGCAAAAATACTTTATAAAGTTCGT
Source organism: Rhodomyrtus psidioides (assembly GCA_021437785.1). Classification (NCBI taxonomy): domain Eukaryota; kingdom Viridiplantae; phylum Streptophyta; class Magnoliopsida; order Myrtales; family Myrtaceae; genus Rhodomyrtus; species Rhodomyrtus psidioides. Next base: position 2,719,846 of record JAILYB010000104.1, on the reverse strand, counting down.
TTTTCGCCAAACAATATTTACGTCAATGTTGCTTTTCAATGTGTTTTTAAAATACATTTTACCAAATACTATTTGCAATTTGCAAAAGACCTTTAGCCCAAAAGAATTTGCATTTTCTCGAAATTTTTTAGCCAAATGCTGAACTAAATAAGCCTTATAATTCGCCTACTAAGAACATAGTAAGTGAAAAAAAAAAAAGGGAGAACATGGTAAGTGGTCCTCCGATTAGGCACGGGGAGAGAACAGACGAGACCCTCAGACCCATAGCCCCGACGACACCCCGTTTTTCTGCTCGAGAACAACAAAACAGTCCTAAATTGATTGTGCAGATGTCGATGTCCCGTCCTAATTTTTTTTTTTATCAATATCATCCTAAAACTTCACGTAAAGTTTCAATATAGTCATTCAGTCAATCCTCATAAGAAATTGCCAACGTGACAACTAACATGGGATGTGAGAATGACTGAATGACATGTTAGTTATTTCCCGAGACAATTGGCCGGAAGCACTGCGTCGATTTTCGCATACAAAGGTTCACAGCTACAACAGTCAAGTTGAACAGTTGCATGATCGAATTAGTATTATTTGAATAGATTCAGGGCTGATTTGGTAACTATCCATTTTCGAGATATATATATATATTGGATATGGCATCATGGCAACCCATCATTATATTCAAATTAATCGTTCAATGACATGAATTTTCCTTGAAAGTTCCACGCCTTATTTTATTACTATCCCCTATTTTGTTGGCCTTTTTCCTCTTGCTTTCCCTCCTACTAAGCCCCATTATTTCACGTCACTCATTAACATGAGTTAAACGACAACAGAGGCGGCCACGTGGCAGTCACGTTCAACGGGGCAATGTACAATCATGGCAACAAAATATAAATATAGGACAAAAAGAATCTGCTCTGGCCCCCCCCAAAAAAAAAAAAACTATAAAATCAGGAAAAAATATAAATTTGGGCCCATGAAACGACAGCTAGAAATAGGACAATAGCTTGGCTCCATCTTAAGGTCCATATGTTAGTCCACCTCTTTTAAAGTTTCTGGAGGGTCCAAGGCTCCAAGCCGCCACCTGCCCAACCCCAACCCTCTCAAAAAAAAAAAAATTGTCTACGTGGCGTAAATTAAGCCTTTGAATATAATTGAAAATGACCCTCACTAACAATACTTAAAGCTAAGCGATGTCGGCTCTTCGCCACTCGAGATTATAATAATTAATTGAATTGCGACGAAAATGAGTAATTTGATTCGCACGCAAGGGCGAAACGACTTTTGAGTTCTCGTCATAAAAGTAAAAGGAAAAAATGGAAAATATGAGAACCGATAATGCGGGGAGGTAAATGAAAGCCCAGGCGAAATTCGATTATCGGACCCTTATCGATGCCGTGTAAAAAATTTAGTAAAACCATGGCCTGTTAATATATATATAAAAAAAAACCAATTAAGTTAATAGATGCCGAGAATGAGATATCTCGAAGTATATCCTCGTGGCGTCGAAATTACGCCTTGAGTATCGGGAAATGAAAAGGAAAGATGGGATCGAGGCCAGCCTGTCCTCGGAAAGTATCAAGACACCAAGAAAAGATGGGATATCGCGGTCATGGACAGGACTTGTCGATCTATCATTTGAGGCGAATCCGATTTTCTTGGACAGCAAAGAGGATCCAAGCGATTCCGCCTGTTCTTGTATAGCAACAATCCCAGAATCTCTCTCTCTCTCTCTCTCCTCCGTTGACCACATTATTCGTTTTCCGTCGCGAAAATCAATTTCGTAGGTCGATTTCGCAACCTAATTTTCCCCGAATCAGTCCCCTTGCGGATTGAGTAGAATAAACTTCTCTGCCAAAAAAAAAAAAAAAGAACGGTTTCTTTGCCGACCATCTCACTTCACCCGACGGGTTCCTACCGTTTCGCACGCAGCTTAATTTAGCGATGTGCCCAGATAAGAAACCGTCGCTTTTCTTTCGGCGCATCAACAGAACGGCCCACAAGAACGATCGGGACGGCTACCCTGATGACGATTCTCGAGCACGTCCTCATTAAGACACATCGAATATTGATCGGTGTCAACAAATCCTCGTAAATTTATTATATTAGTTGCGATATAATTTTACTGTCTCATTTAACCTGAATCACGTGAAGAGAGAGGGAGAGATGTCCCTTGAAAAACGACGAGATTAACGAGTCAACGCTTGTGGAGAGAACCATATCATAATCGAGGCAGGCACTTTGGCTTAGCCTACAAGGGATGATCAAATTCATGTCGCCCCTTTTTGTAATCTTGGTCATTACTTTATGATTAGTTGTCCTAATCTTGGAGAGTGGAATTCGCCCTTTTCCTCTGTTTTTCTATTTTATTCCACGGCCAATCGGTCTAATTTTCCTGAGTCAGTGCCCATGCCGATTGAATAGAATAAGGCTGCGTAGGGTAACACACCATAAACAAGTATGGTAAAAAAGTATTCCCAAAGTATTCCGGAAACACTTTTGAAAAACAGAAATACTTTTGGAATAAAAACAAGAAACAAAAAAAACTTGTTTCCGTGTTCCCGGAACACTTTTTAAAAACACATTTGGAACATTTTTTAAAAATAATTGGGAACAATTTGTTTTTAACACGCTCTCTTCTCTTTTGTTCTTGCATGATGTTGACACCTGATTTATTATTATTTTATATTAGAAAATTAATTAAAAATACCAAAAAATTCATAAAATTACAAAATTAACCTTGAAAGCTTTGGCCTAACCTTAGGAACCAATTTTGAACAAAAAATATTTTTCATAATTTTTGACATTTTTTATTATTATTTTAATTATAAAAATAACCGAAAAAAATAGTATTCGTGGTCAAAAAAATGTGCAAAAATAGTCTATATTTTTATTTTAATTCCCTTTTATTTTGGTCTCTTAAAGTTTTAAAAATTCAGTATGGGACTACATGACTATTGAACATAATCCTAAGTTGACTAAAAAATTTCATTTTAAATCATTTTAGCCAATTTTTTTTACTTTTATAGTCATGACATGAGATTTTGATACCTTACATCTCATTTCAGTCCTCATGTTTGGAAAAATTGCACAATTGGACTAAAACGACCTAAATGCACAAATATTTTTTTATTTTAGTCCCCAGTTTCACTCAAAGTGCAATTAATATTTTTCTAGAGGTCCCCGTTTAAAGGTAATCATATTTTTAACTACTTGAAAACATTTATGTGTGACTCATAATTGTAATTTTTCCTATCTATAGAAAACATATTTGATGTTCTTGTTGTCCAATTCCAATTTATTTTTTATTTCAATTTTTTTATAGCTGAGCTCGTCCATGTTGTAATTTAATAAATCGTGCACAAATTACTTATACATATATTGGTCTAATTTGATGTAGTAAATTGAAAAAATAATATTTAATTTGATTTAGTAAGTTAAAAAGATAAAGATATCTTAATTTTAATACATACAGTCCCCTTAATTAAATGAAAAAAATTAGAAATAATTTTTTTGCGGTTACCAAACGTGTATCTTTTTATTTATTTATTCCGGGAACAGAAACTTTATGCAGTTACTAAACGCATTTCTTTAATTTTTTTGTTCCGGGAACAGAATTTTTTTGCAGTTACCAAACACGTTTCTGTTCCAAAAAATCGTTGCTGGGAACAGAAACATAAAAAAGTGTTTCTGTTTCAAAAGTTGTTTCGGGAACAGAAACGTTACCATGCGCATGGTACCCATTCTGTTCCATAAAACTGATTCTGATTAAAATGAATTTTTCTGATTTTGCTCATGGATGAGTTTTAGAGAATCAAAACGTGTTTGATAATTGCCCAAAATTTCTGTTTCTGGAATAGAAACGCGTTTGATAATTGTACAAAATTTATGTTTCGAAAAACTGTTTCTCTTCCTAATTTTTTTCATTTAAGTCAAATAACTATGTAGTTACTTTGTAAAATTTAATCAAAAATTGAAAACTAATTTCTAATGCGCACTAAAATAATTTAGAATATATTTTTTTAGCATGTCATAAATGAAACATAAATTTTAATACATGATGTTTGAAGTTCGATTGAAGCATGGGATAGTTTCCATATTAAGAACTCATTTTTTTCTTTAAATGTTGTTTTTTCCAAAATACATACAAACATAGCAGTCGAATAACCAAATTATCCACTGACAAAAAAGAAATAAATTATCTTTCTTGATACGAAGTATAAGTCCTTCACTATCATTTTACAGCTTCTGTCCTAAATCCAAATGGAAGTTTCGCTCCATCTCCATATACATATGGTAAAATTCTGTGACACACAGTTACGAGTATATATGTTATCATTCACATGTTGGATGCCCTAATCTTTTGCGACATTTTTTGCAAAAGAGTGAAATCCATGAAATCTAAGAAAATTTAGTCAAATTTTATGAAAATGAGGTCAAACTAGCATAGTCTAAGCTTCTTCTATTTTTAGGGATTTTCTCAATTTTTTGTGATTTAAAAAAAATCACAAATTTTCAATTATTTTATTTTATTTTTATTGGGTTGAGGAGAAAGTGACGAGAGAATTGAAAGGAAAAAGTGAGAGATGTGAGACTTTATTCTGCTTTGTGATTTTAAAAAATAATTATTTTTTTCAGAACTAACTTTTTTTTGTTCTGGATTTTGCTCCAAAATTGATTCTGATTTTCTAAAATTGATTCTGGAAACAGAATCAAAATTAAAATCATTTACACTACCAAATAGGGTTCTCATCTTTTTTTTTTTCTAGGGAATAGAAGTAGAGAACCAAAATGGTTCTCATGCAGGCCCTAAACTTCTCTGCAAAAAAGAATGGTTTCTTTGCCGACCATTTTACTTCACCTGACGGGTCCTTACCGTTTTACGCATAGCTTAATTTAGTGATGTGCCCAGATCAGAAACCGTCGCTTTTCTTTCGGCACATCAACAAAACAGCCCACAAGGACAATCGGGACGGCTACCTTGATCACGGTTTTCGCGCACCGAATATTGATCAGTGCCAACAAATTCTCGTAAATTTATTATATTAGTCACGATTGAACTTTACTGCCCTATTTTACCCGAATCACGTGACGAGAGAAGGGAGAGATGTCCCTTGAAAAACGACGAGATTAGCGAGTCAACGATTGTGGAGGGAATCATATTATAGTCGAGCAAGGCACTTTTGCTTAAGAGCCTACGAGGGGTGATCAAATTCATGTCGCTGCTTTTTGATTAGTTGTCCTAATCTCGGCCATTACTTTATGATTAGTTGTCCTAATCTTAGAGAGTGGAATTCGCCCTTTGCCTCTGTTTTTTCTATTTTATTCCACGGCCAATCGATCTACATAAAGGTGAGGCGACGCGTCACGTAATCTCGAAGGCCAAAGTTACTTCTGCAAGTTCCTTATTTTCCCAGAATTTTCCTGACCGATGTTTTTTTTTTTTTTTCATTCTTTTTTATTTGTCGTGGACTTTGTCGGTTTTTTTTTTCTTCTTCTTCTGACAATGACAAGAGAATATGCAAATCGTCCTGAGTGCGTCACCTTCGCACGAGTCGCTCGATACGTTTATTATTTTTGCATTTTTTTGGGTCGATTTATTATTGTATATTTGACGACAATGACATACTACCTATTTTTCGGTTGGCGCCGTTGGCCTCACTGACAATTTCGCGGAAAATCTAGTTACTTGATTATTAAAAATATGTAAAAAAAAATAGATAAATAAATAAATAGAGAAAAGGGGAAGATGCATGTACAGAAATTTCAAACTGATTGATAATCTATGGTGGACCAATCCGACATAAGAAAAGATATCATAAACAAAAAATCGATTCTTCACCGTAATAGAAATAAATTCGTGCCAACCGGCAGGGGAAAATAGAAAAGAGAAAATTTATTGGACAGGGAATCACATAATTACGTGCGAGCCGGATTAGAAAGACATGCGGAATTTGACGAACGGGGAGGCAATACCTTGGCCCCGATCCTATGGTAGGAAGTCCGAGTGGAGGAAAACATTAATTAACCCATCTACGAGCGATGTCGGGTACTTTAGCTCTTCGAACCGTTAGAATACTATCGGAATGTTCGATTCTCGATAGCCTCAAGTGTCAAGTAATTTTCGTATCCTGAGGTTTTTGATTTGCGGCTTATTAACCTAGGTTGGAGTTCCGGGGACCAAAGATTTGAGGATTCAATGCACGCCTCTATGGTTGCTGGTTTTTATTTTATTTTTTTCTCTTCTTTTTTTTTTCTTTTGGGGTGATGTGTGCATGTGCGAGATTATGCGAACTTTGGAATTACGTGGGTTAAATGCAGTTGAGTAGATCTTCTCAAAAGACTCATGATCTTTTGCTATGATGTTTTTTTTTTTAAATTTAATTTAGGGATAATGCCACCAAAAAATTCCGATGTAATTTAATTTAGGATAACATCGTCAAAAATCTTAAACCGGTAAACTCGTGACAATTTTTTTACCTTAAAATATTTTTTTTACCACAAAACCCCCCGAACTGAAACAGTCGTGATAAATTTACTCTAGACTATTTTTTTGACCACCAAAAATCCTAAACTGGTTACACTTATGACGAACTTATCCCAAAACGAAACACTTGTGACAAATTTACTTCCCCATTAATTTTTGTTAAATTGGATTAACATCATGAAAAATCTCAAATCGACACATATGTGACAAAAAGAAGTAAAAATTCCAAACTGGTACACCCGTCTACTTTCACGTGTCGTCTAACTCAGTAATTAGACAGTAAATTCTAACGAAAACTAACGGAGGATAAACTTGTACAAGGGGTAAATTTGTCGAAGGTGTTTCAGTTTGGAGATTTTCGTGGTATTGATCCTTTAATTTATTTATTAATCATATCTTTTTTTTTTCTAGGCGTACATTGTCATTAGTTACTTCCTAACTAGAATCAAAGCGAACATTTGAATCAATTCAAAATCTAGAAAGGAGTCAAATTTACCCTTTAACTCATCCAAACTATAAACCATTCCCCTTCTTCCTCTTTCTCTCTCGCCCTTACATTCTCTTTCTCTGACCCCTGCCCTCTATCTCCATGGTAAGCTCCCGTCGCCGATTCCGACCACACGCCGCGCTTCCATCGATCCAGGACGAGCCCTCCGCGCATCTTTCTCTCTTATCCACAAAATCGAGCTGGACGGGTCTCGACCACTAGATCTTCTCTGGTGTCAAGTCTAGCTCGACGGGTCACGACTCAATGGGGATTGGGGCGGCCGCGGCGGCAGGCGGGTAAGAGCTGAGCAGTAGGTGGGCCAAGATGATTAAAGATAAGACCAGACCCCACGTAGTCAAGTGGTTTTGTTTTTGTACGTGACGCCATGAAAATCGATACGAACAGATAAGAGGAAGGGAAGGGCCAAGACGGGATGCGGCTTCTTGAAGCAGGTTGATCGAATATTAATATAAATTACGTCAGTAAAATAAAATAACAAATAGACTTTTTTTTTTTTTTTTGAGAGACAACAGAGTCGCCTAAATAAACAAACGTTTGTCTGAGGTCGGCACGCCCTGATGCGACGGAAATGCGGCGGCGGCGTCTTTGGGGCGGATCCTGTGGAGTCATGGTCGGCAAAATTGGATACTCAACCATGGGAAATTGGTTTTAGCCAAAATATAAAAACAAAAAAAAAATTGAAAACTCGAATTGGCATTATAATTTAGAATTTATTACGCATCCCACCCAATCCGACCTGTATAAATTCAATTTAAGATGAAGGTGTCGTGCGTAACAATCAAATTTTACTAAGTTTCAACTCAAGAGGGGATATGACAAGTTTCAGCATCGATTTGATATTAAAACAAGCTGAGGCATACATTGGATCGCTAGCTTCTTAAGGTTACTTAATAACACATTTTCATATCAGTCACTAAAAGCCGGACAAGAAAAAGAGTCAACAAAATAATTTGTTTTACTAAAATTCCTTAATACCACATATATAGGACCGTGCTTTCCATAACATACATACATACATACATACATATATACATACACACATATATCGAAATTGCACTTTTCGAATTTAGATGCAATTGAGATAATTTGTGCGTGTTGAACTACGGAGGCACGGTTCTGATACTAATTTGATGGCTGATTCAAAGTGAACAAATAAGAAAAGCCCGTTCATCCCCTTCTGAAATTGTCTTGTGAGTGTTTGTGAGCGCTTCTCTTTCACCTTATCCCATCGGGGCAAATCAAACTTTTATACAAATTATTCAGGCAATCCAAAGTAATCGAGAAAATGACACTTTTGGTATCAAAAGTTGTGTACGGAATCACTTTGGTGTCAAATATTTTCGTCGGATCACTTAAGCGCCAAGTCAGAGACAAAAGGATTACTTTGGTGCCTCTGGCAAAATATTCCAACCAAAACTGTCACGCGTCATTAATGATTAATTTTTACTATAAAATAACATTTTTAAAAAAATAATAAGTCCGCGTAGGCTGCCATATGGACTTCTACGCTTTAAAATAAATTACAATAATTCAAATTTAAAATTTAGATAAAAATAAATTCATTTAAAATACAAATTGTATTTAAAATTTAATTAAAATAAGTTTGAAATTTAATTTAAAAAACCTTTAATTTTTAAAAAAAAAAACGGGAAAAAAAGGTTTCTGGTTACTAAGCAGGGCCTCGCCGCCGCCATTCCACTGCCGGCGATGGTAGGGCATGGCCAGCAGGGGTCATCGAGTCCTGGCCAGGGGCCGACGACCCCCGCCGACAGTAGTTGAGGGCATGCAAGCTCTTGCCCTAGGCGAGGATCACCGGCTCTCGCCCAGGTCTGGGTGAGGGCCACGACCCTCATCTACGGCCGACGGGGGTCGTTGGCCCCCTGGCCGGGGCTGCGCGACCCCTGCTGGCCATGCCCCACCCTCGTCGCTTGTTTTGCATTTTTTTAGCTTTTACTTTATTTTGTTAATTTTTTACTAAAATTTCCAATTTGTTTTAAATAAAATTTATATTTTTTAATTTTTTTTTCAAATTTTATATTTTTATTTATTTTTGTAAACTAATTATTTTTAATAATTTTTTAAAATTTTCACCTTTTTTAATTGATGGCTGGATATCGCTGGGACCACGTTAACTTGAAATATTAGTAAAACAACGCCACAACAAATTTCCGGTGGAGCAAATCGGAGTAAGCGCTCAAACGATCGTTTCTAAAAAAAAAAGATATTTAAGTGATCCGAATGAAACTTTTGGCACCAAAATAATCTTCGTACGCAACTTTTGACATAAAAAAATGTCCTTTCCCCAAAGTAATCCATCAATTATTAATGAGACACATAATGACAGGTTGGCCTTTTTTTTTGCAATTTTTTTAAGGGAATGGCTCGATTTATTTAATTTGGAGACGTGGTGGAGACAACTGGTCTGGATTAGAATAAAGAAAAGGAGGGGTTGGCCGTTTGATTGGTGGGAGGGAGGCCATGCCTTGGCATGTGCTTTTGCAATTTGTACTCCTTCAGAGATCCTAAAGGTCAAGTCCAGGCCAGATGCAGTCCAGAGACGTAGAGAGATGGGCGACGCGACACCCTCAAGAGCCAGTCGGTCAGTCCACCGTCCTGTTCGTGGAAATCATGATTATCTTTTTAAAGGGTGTCCGATTAGATAATAATTAGCGGATAAAACAATATAAAGCCAAGGATAGTACAATTCGAGGCTTGATGAACCTCCTTTTTCGAGTTCGAGCCTATCGCGCAGCCGCGACCTTTCTCGAGATTAGTTAAAAACTTACGTAAAGGATTAACTGCGGGATTCGTTCGCGGGGATCCGGAAGAGGTTTCCTAATCGTCGCCGTTTCCCCCAGCGGGGCTTGATTCGGCCAAATGAGGCGTAAATCGCTCTCTCTTCTCTGCGAATCCTTCAATTAAAACGAAGGATGATCAAATTGTATTGACCCAAAAACCAAAAATAGGCGACTTGGGTTTTACATGGTATATACCTGCGGGAATGGATAAAGCCTGCTTCATGTGTGGTGCACTTCTCTTGAGGAGAGAGGTGTGCCCCATCAATCATTGGCATCCAGATTCTCCTATCAGCAAAAAGGGCAAGAACGTCCTTTCCCAGCAGAAACTTGAGTTGTGACTTGTGAGAAAGAAGAAAAAAGAAAAAGAAAGAAAGAAAGAGAAATTGAATTAATTCATTCGCTTAATTTTTTTAGATAACAAGAGATCAAACTACATATGTGCTTATCGCTGGCCTAAAGGATTCGGGGCTTCTGCCTCGCTTCCCAGCAAGTGACATTAGAATTTACGGTTGATCACGTGGCTCCCAATGTGGGTCGATGTTTGATGAACGTCTCGAGGAAAAGACTCCCCTCCCGCGGGATGCGATTTTCGGGGCGACCTTCGAATTGGCAGAAGAGAATAAGGTGGGGTGAAGGCGGGGCGTTGTGGTATGGCAAAACGGTGTTAAGGGTGGCCTCGATGGTTTGGTGCAGCGAAAAGGAGGGATGATGAAGATGGCGTCGTGACTGTTGCGGTCCTCACACGCAACAAGATGGAAATTCAAAAAGTGTACTGATGTGGAAGGCACCTAATTAGGGGGGGCGCTTGCCCAAACATTCGAGCTCAATATGAGAGAGAGATTATTTAAACGCACATGTGAATTGTGGTTAAAGAAGCTTTTATCATTAGAGGTACGGTGTAACCTAGAGCTGCTGACCTATCACACTTGATCTAGAATTCATTTTTTGTTTTTTTACAAAGCTTTTTGAGTAAATATGATTCGATTAAATACTCTAACAAGTTTAGACTTGGACTTCCTTTTAGTGGTCGCCCCAAATGCATTAATTTCACAATATTTAATCCTTTTACAAACTTTGTTACAAAGAATGTAGATAGGAATGTGACCTCCACAATTCATTTAACCCCGTTGTATTGACGAATTCCGTTTGCAAGAACACTAATGGAACGTGTGTGATAAGCAAATACAAAAAAAGTCATTGCGTACGTCTTTCCGACGATATAGTTCTCTTTTTATTTCGAGGTACGTAAATTTCGTGAAATTGTTTTGATACATCTAGTGCCCCTCTTGTCGAATTCTATATGGAGGTGTTCAAAGGCAAGAGTACTTGTTGCACGATAGCCCTTCAAAATAATCTTCTCTTGACCGAAAGGCACATCTCATGTGTGTGCATACACTGCATAGTCGTGTTTGGCTTTGTGAATGCAGCATGATCCACGCCTGCCGCAAACATCCAAACATAGTAATCTGCAAAAAGTTGGTTCAGAACATCACTTCATTGGATCATTCAAGTGACCAATGAGCACATTTCGTTTCATGTAACTGATTCTGCATCGTCCGCTAATGCTCTTTCATTAAAAGCAGTGGTTGACCGCCAATAGTGCTATCCTTGATCCGGCGAACGGGGTGGGCCGAGTTGGGTCGGGTCATAAATGATCCGCCCCGAATAGACTTATTTATTGATATGTAAATCGTACTCGACTTGACTTGCATTCATGAAACATTTCCATATTTGATCTAATTTAGAAAAGCTCATAATCAAACTTAGGTGAGAGTAAGGAGCGAGCCAACGCGAAATTGAGTGAGGGCGAGAGAGAATCGAGAGAGAGAGAGTCATAAAGGTGGGCTAATTCTAAGTAAGCCGTAAACCCATTTACGATCCATTTAACACTCATGTTATATTTAATAAATCTTTTCATTAACAACTCAACTTATAATATATGGGTTAAGAAATAAGCTTAGGATCTATTTTTGGCGGGTCTAGTGCTAAGCTGCCACTAGTAGTAAAAAAAGTCTCGGTGGCTCGTGATCCACCATGTTGAGAAAAGGTATGCAACTTTACTTATGCTGCTTGCGCAAGAAGTCCTGCCCTAATCAATGCGCACTCAGGAAGCATTTTTTTTTTTTTTTTTTTGTGTGTGTATCTGCCTAGGAAGCTTCCTACTCATTATCTCCATGAAAGGGTAAAATAAGTGTGGCCAAACGACACGTAATATCGAGTTTCCTAAGGATCAAAAGTGAGCAGTTTGATGTTAATGAGGCGTTGGCTGAGTTTGTAAGATTCCTGGGTCTTAAACAATTAAACTGATGAGGTCTCAGGTTTGAATCTCTCCGGCCGTGTCTTGAAGGACTTAATCGGTAGCATTTGCGCTCATACCCCCACTACCACGAGGAATAGTCTATTGCACTTGGGAAACCTCGGTTATTAAAAAAAGAAGAAGTGAGAAGCTTGATTGTGGTCGGGATAGCTAATCTTCTGGAGCAAGATTTAGGTGATGTGCAAAATCTAGTGCTACTCGGTGGTAGTTGATGATATATGCACATGTGGTTAGTCTGGAAATTTGGTTTCCTGGTTCGTGTCGGTGACGAGAATTGGCACCTTTACTGGCCTATGTTGAAGAGAAACAACTTTGTCGGGAGATGATGATCCCCCAACCCCCCACCAAACCCAGCCATCGCCCGCATGTTTCCATGGCAGAAAATACCGAAAAAGTCCTAAACCTATTGTGCTCGTGCCATTTCAGTTATAAATCTTTTAATTATGTCAATTTAGTAATAAACCTTTTGAAGTTTTGTCATTTTAGTTGTGAACCTATTATCTGAGTAATTGGCCTGAAGAACTGAATTCACAATTCGTTAAGAGGTATAGGACTAGTTTGGTAAATTATTAAAATGTTTAAGACTGAATTGCCATAGTTGAAAGATTTATAACTAAATTGACAAGTTATTAAAAGGTTTTGGATTGAATAGACACAGTAGAAAGGTTTAGGACTGAATTGGCTGTCGTATAATAGGACTTTTTGAATAATTTTTCCCGTTTCCATGAAGTTTCGGTTCCCTCTCACTTGATAGGAAGCTTTTCTAGTCATTGTTAGTCAAAACCAAAACTCGTGGTATTTTAACTTCCCACATAGTTGCTGTGAAGAAAGCAAAAGGAGGGAAGCTGCTAATATGACATTTTAAAATTACTGTAGGTTATTTCTAGTCACACGATGTCTCAATCAATGAATACATTATGCAAAGCACACAGTAATGATTTGTGGATCTACAGTTGAGATTGTATTGTCTACTGTCAGGGAAGCATAGACCATGCACTTAAAAAAAGAAAAGAAAAAGAAAGGGATCATTTGGGTGTTTTGATGATGTTAACATGCATCACCAAGTGATTGAGACATTCCAAAACAAGCCCTCTTGTCAGTTTTCTTTAAGGATCTGATCTGAGGTGATGAAAAGTTGGGGAGAGAGATCTAGGAAAGCTGTGTCGTGTGTGTGTGTGTGAACTCAATCTCTATAATTGTACTTTTGAGTGATGCTTCCTTGAAACCAGGGCCCGACAGTTTTGTAGTGCCTTTCAGAAGGCAGAAGACCCCGTAACCAGCTGAAAGAATCTTTGTAGTGGGAGGTTGCTGCATCACCATCATCTTTTTAAAGTCATTGTGGAAAGAACCCAGAACCATCATTCTTTTCTAAGAGATACACACCCTCAGCATCAGATTCACGTGGTTCCCAGTCTCTCGTGTATGTGTAAATTGCATTGCCCACTGACAACTTTCACCTTTTCAGAAAAAGCAAAACTTCGACCTTCCATTATGCCGTCCTCTGTGCCGTCAACCCACGATGCCGGAGCATTATGCAGCGTGCGAATTTAATGAGCCGTCGGCCCTTTTAGATCGGCAGAAGCGAAGGCGGCGGAAGAGAATCTGAGGAGCTAAGTCTGCGATCCCCCAGCGCGGATCACGGCAGCGGTCCCCGAGTGGATACGGCCGGAAACTGGAATTTTTTCGTCGCGTGCGACAAAGTCGTGAGTAGATGAAATTGGCAATGACAGCTCAGTCGGACCTTAGGAAGCAAGTGTGTCATGGTTGGTGGCCGAGGGGCATTGTGGTATGATGATGAAGTAGGTGAAAAAAACAGAGTTAAGGACTAGACAGAGGTAGTTGTGTATCAACTTCACATGGGTTGTTGGGTGGTGAACTCATGTCAAACAGGGGGGGAGGGGCACTTCTGGGTTGTAGGAGAGGGCGACGAGCCAGAGAGCATGCCCTTTTCAATCACCTAACACCTGCTTTACTATAAGCACTCCTACTTATATGTGTGCTGTGAAGAAGTCCACCTCCATCTGCATGCAGTAGGAGAGATTCTTGGTGGAGGTAGTTGGCACAATGAAGATCTGAAGAATCTGAAGGGATCTTCTTGCAGCTAAGAAGTTTCGAATAGGGAAAATTTCCTATTTCATTTGAGAGAGATACATAAATTCAAGATAAAAGATGCAAATCAAACAATGCAAGTAAATTTGATAGACAAATCAATTTAGGACAGCCTGCAGAGATTCGCTCATTCCACAAGGATGGGTATGTCATAGCATTAAAGCACAATCGGCGGCTCATTACTGAGTATCAAGTCAACACGAGGCTTTATTATGGAAACCCTATTTGATTGGGGTGATTTGGACTTTGGGGATGATTTGGCCCAGCAATCTGTATGCTCTCTTGTCCACACCAAAAAGTACCCACGATAAATTTTTTCAGAAGAACAATTGGAGGAATGGTCTTTGTTCAATATGAGCAGGCTTTGTGACTGTTCATTACATTGTCCTTTGAGTCCTCATCTGTCAAATCAGCTTGAATTAGAGCCTAGAGGTGTTGAAATATGGTAGATCACAAGGGTCAAGCCCACCACAAGCCCAAACAACATCAAATGACTAGTGCTTCCAGGCCGAAACCTTGTATTTGCACATTAACAGGAATCCAAACATTTAAGGTTTCCAATTTCTGTATTGTCTTCCACCATATATATATATATATAGATGCTATCCTAAGAATGTGCATCAAACAAACAATTCCTGCAATTTCAACTCAGGGTGCGCATGAAAACCATTCAGAAATAGTTTTTGGAACAAAAACCTATTTCTAAAATAGATTTGGAAGAGAAATTCGTTTAGTAACGCAATTCTAAGAAACTATTTTTGGAACAATTTTGAGAAACAGAAATAGATTTGAAGCAGAAATGAGAAACAAAATAAAGTTACTTCTTCGAGAAATAGAAATTTCAGTCGACAACCAAACCCGCGGATCGCACCCCATTAGCCGCCGCTGCCCCCCGATCGTCGCCGCCATCGGTAATCCCGACCCCCCCCCCCCCCCCCCATTTTTCAGAAGTAAAATTTTCAACCGTTGTTAAACAAAATTTTATTCTAGGATCAGAAATTTTATGCCGTTATCAAACGCATTTTTTTCCTTAAAAACTCATCCAAGGCAACCGCCGCCCCATTTTTCAGAAGTAAAAATTTTCAACCGTTGTTAAACAAATTTTTATTATAAGATCAAAAATTTTATGCCGTTATCAAATGCATTTTTTTCCTTAAAAACTCATCCAGAAACAGAAATAGAAAAAACTATTTCTGTTCCAAGAAACTATTTCTGGACAAGAATAGTTTTCATGCGCACCCTCATTGTTTTCTCAGCACAGGCCAACAGGGCTCTGGCTTCTTTCGATTTGCTCTTGGCAAAGGCCACCATCTCTATTTTCCGGAACAAGAACATTTGTCGGTACTCATCGTTTTCCTTAACTAGAATGACTCGCGACGCATCAAACCAAGTGGTAGAAAACGCGAATTCCATGTGCGAGTCTCATTTTGCAATCAATTTGGACAAGAAACCTTGTAAAGTCGTTTCTTATCTCCAATCCGATTCGACACGGAGCAGAAAGATATTGTATCTGGAACATACTCGGTTCTTCGCTTGCTTTGCTGGACTAATCTTTCTTCTTCCTGAGATGTGCTATATAATAATCCTTACCAGCCCTTTGCTCAACAAAATTGGATATCAATGAGCTTACAAAAGTTTTTGAGACCCAAACCCAAGTGCAAAATAGATTCAAGAAACCAAAGCAAACAGTTCAATGAAGAAATGAATATGAGAATTTGCCGGTCATCAATAACAGGCTCAGGAAAAGCAAGCCAAATGACCACACACCAGAAACAGCGAGGCATTAAAATAATAAACCAATAGCGAAGGAACTTCCGCTACAACTCGGTGTCACAAAGCCTAACCATCAAATCAGAAACCATCCTTCGGGCAAAAGGAATGTAGCTTAAACTGTACCTGAAATATAGCAAACGAAGTACTTGCTTTTAGCCGTTACTGAGCTACAAAATAATACAAGTTACGCAGAAAACAGCCAAAAATAATTGTTCTTTCATCACTAGTAACTCAGTCAGGATCCAAAAGAATCAATGCCAAGGTGTATATAAAGCAAATAGACGAAAGAAAACAACAGACTTACCAGACAAGGGCGCAGATCTCGCAAATGATTGCTATAATGGTCAAAACCTTACTATGTATCTGCAAATAAGGATCATCGAGAAATAAGAACATTTTGCGAGGATATGACTAACTGCCTCCATCTTAACATGATATATGCAAAGATGTGCCTTAAGCCTGTCCGCCAATAGGGAATATTGCACACGCTAGAATACAAATCAATGAAGGGCACCGTCACAGACTAAATGGACAAGATCACTAGATGCTGAAGGCCACAGGACCATACAGAAGTGATTGGTTTCGACCATCCACGAAAGTCCTCATGAGAAGTGCCAATCTTGTATGTTGAAGGGCGGTGTCGGGAAGGATAGATAGCAGGCTTTGTGAGAAGTGCTCCGATATCAAACTCTATTTCCAACTATTTTATTGAAAGATTCGACATAGGAATGTTGAGCTTTAAAAAAGTTTCAACTCACCCAAGATACAAGCAAATTAGAAGTGAAAGTTACATGGAGAACCAAGCTAAGCATACCGCACAGCCAGACAGATGATGCATCAAAGGAAGGAATAATTTCCAAAGCAGAGAGTCACATAAGAAAATACTCCACTAGCAGGATTAAATCCACAGGAGTAAAAGTAGATTAACGAAAACTTTGAAGCTCGAAGAATCCATCTCAATGTCTCCTGCATTATGTTTTCTATGATAAAAACATCTTAACAGAATCAAATGCTTACCCAAAGAGCGCATATGAGAGCCAAAACGACACATCCAAGGTAAATGGCAGTTGCAAAGACTCGAGTTGAGTCAAACATCATCCTCATTTGTTGTGCAGCTCCAATAAGGAAAACTGTGCTGCCAAGTAGGAAAAAAGATTCAGAATCTGGAACTACAACTTATTCAGCGGGACAATTCCTGGAGTTATGCAGATAATTATGACCTCATGCACAAGCAACAACAGCAGTAACATTTGCTCTTTACCTAAAGAGGTGACATGGCAAAACAATTATTGAAGTGGAGACTCTTAATTCTTGCATTTCCAAGAAAAGAGAAACAATTTATGCAACTAACAGATTACAAGTGGCAACCTCGCTCTATTCCTAGGAATGATGAACGACTGGAACTAGCCTCGGTAGGCACCAGACAGAGGGTAAAAGTGAGCTTTTTCACATAAAATGACTCAGACAAAATTAATGAATGAAAATCGGCATAATTTTGATGCGCGAAAGCAACATTCCAATTATTAGAAATAGGTATATGGAGCTAAGACATCATTTTTTTGCCCAATAACCAATTTCACTTACCTGCCGACGGATAAAAGGTTGCCACAGGTGAAAACAACTGCAAATTTGATAGGCTTCACAAACACAATCAATGACTGCAAGAAGAGAAATCAAAGGAAACAAAATCTTAGTATTGCAGTTCCAAGTTTCAGTAAATGGAAAAAATTCCAAAGGCGGCAAAGATTACATTTGGAACTCATCCATCGCCATGAATGGTTCCCAAACAAACATTCTCGCTCTCAATCTTTCATTTTCGAACCAGCAAAAGATAAAGGCGCAACGTTCAACATGATCATTCTACGGATCATCACAAAGCAGAAGAGCAGCGATTGTTGCGACAAAAATGAACATAAATTTCGATAACCAACAATGAGCAGTTGAATTGAATCCACTGAGATGGTGGTGCGTGATCTTACCAGGAACATACATACGAGGCCGACGAGAAGACACGCAGCGAAAGCGTAGACTCTCTGCTCAACCCCCACCCCGGAAAAAGAGAAAACCCAGGAACAGCATCAACGGGGACGATCAGACAAGACATGGATTTGCGTATAATCGGTCGGAAAAAGGAAGAAAAGAGGGAGCTTGACCTGCATAGGAGAGAGAGAACAGATCCCATCTGAATCTTCAGCTAAGAAATCATCTTGGCCCTCTTCTTTTCCGCCGAACAATGACTGGTTCAGCTTCCACATTGCGCTCGAAGCTCGGAGCTTGCGGCGTCAGACTGGCACTCCGCATAAGCGAAAGCTCCTTCAGCAGAGCCGGAAGTTTCTCAGGAAAAGAGGGTTTGTGCGCGGAGAAAGAGCAAAGGGGGAGACTTTGCAAAATGAAAATGGTAAGAAGTGAATAATGAAATGAAATGAACTTTGCCAAAAAGGATTTTTTTTTTTGGTAAAGCCAAAAAGGATAATTTTAATCTTCATGTCATTGCAAACTTCCTCTTAAAACTTTTTTTTAGTAGCTTCCAGTAATTTAAGGCCAATCAGAATGAATGAATTCTAAATTTAATCCTCGAAAGCAAATTTACCACGATGCTTCAAACAACGTATTGTGCCTTTTAATAGACTCAGATATATCTCTATTACATGATTTGCCAATCTTGAATTTCTTCTGTTACTTATGTTTTGTGCAAGATACTTATTTAATTTAGATTAAGTGTGCGCTTTTGGTAGGCTTTTGTTTTCTTTCGATTTTGTAAGTTCATTTTTATTCATTAATAATCTCTTGAAATCCTTCAAGGAAAAATAAACTAGTAATATTAGTATCTAGACTATTGCACAATTTTTTGAAGTACAATATTTTTATTTTTATTTTTATTTTACTATAAAAGTATTTCAAAAGGACCTAATTAGAGAATAATGCAGTCTAGATAAATAAGCATAAGCATTATCTATATGTTAGAATTAAGACTACCATTTTCGACCAAAAAAAAATAAAAATATCATTCATCTCTTCTTTGGGTTTTCTCACCCTTGAAAACTTATTTGGACTAATTGTTAAGCAAATAGTTATAAAAACATAAAATTGACCGGATAAAATGGTAAAACCATGAAATTGACTATCCACTTTCTATCAAGAAAATGCACTTGGTAAAATAAATCAATTACACTTATAGTTCAATAACGAATTTCATTTTTTATTGATTGAAGAATAGCAAAAGTTCTTAAGAAGTTAGTATAATTGCGTTGTCTCTTTACCGTGCGTGGAAGTCAAATTCCGCACCTATGCTACTAGCATCCCCACCCCCCATTCTTTTTATCAGTAAAGCCGCATGCCTACTGATAATTGGTTGATGATTGAAGGAACTTATTTTTTAGCTTCGGTTATTTCACAGAAAAATAAATGAATCATATGGCTCGATATTTAATGAAATAATAATATTATCGATAATAATTTAATTATAAATATATTTTTAAAAAATTATTTTGCAAACAATAGAAGCTTCTGTTTCAGAATAATTTTTTTTTTTTGTGTGTGAACAATTCTAGAAAACTGCAGAATTGCAGATGGGGCGAAACGACCGCGTTTATATCGTCGTTCTGTCTCGACGTCCTTCCATATCCTCTCACTGACTGACGCCAGCGACTCTCGCCTTTCTGCTCTCTCCGCCATTGTTTGAAACCCTAAACCCCCAATCCCAACCGGGAGAGAGCGCGGGATCTGCTGCATCAGCTCAACCGAGGCCTAATAGGATGTCGTCGACGTTGCTGGAGGTGACGCGCGCGGCCCACGAGGAGGTGGAGCGGCTCGAGCGTCTCATCGTCAAAGATCTCCAGAACGAGCCGCCGAGCAACAAGGACCGGCTCTTCCAGAGCCACCGCGTTCGCCACATGATCGACACTATCGTCGCCACCACAGATAAACTCGTGAGTTCTCGATTGGCCGCGAGAAAGTTTGCTTGTGCTATTGCCCAGTGCGCTTCTCGTCTGCTAATTCTGGTTTTGATGTGCGCGTATATATATATACAATGTTAACTCGGGAAGTGAGAGTATTTTGGTCAAGTTGTGTGTATGTGAATCTATTTTATGATTTTAAGTGGGCGCATAAGCTCACTTCGTGCTCAATGTTTCTCTTCTGCAATTTTTGTTTTAGATTGAGGTATACGAAGATAAGGATAATGCTAGGAAAGACGAGATTGCGGCCTTGGGTGGCCAGACCGCCACAGGGACGAACGTCTTCAGTGCTTTTTATGATAGGCTGAAAGAGGTAAATCTGTTCCCTCGAGTATTTGTGTATGTAATGGTATATGGATCCGTGAATTTCGCTTTGTAATAAGCGAAATTGTCTCACAGTTAAATTTCTAGTATTTTCAATTTCCGAAGGTTTTGGAATAGCTTTCGCCAGGGATTGTGGTCTACTTTGTCTAGGTGCCTTGTGACAGTAAGTTCTAAGCTAACAATTAAGCTTCATCATCTATTTCAGATACGTGAGTACCATAGAAAGCACCCAGCTGCTCGTGTTGTCGATGCCAATGAGGAGTATGAGGCGCTTCTGAAGGAGGAACCTCACATTGAGTTCAGTGGGGAGGTGCGTCTTTACCTCCTTTAGCAATGCTTGTATTAGTCATGAGTTACTGTGCCATGTCGTCTTTTGGTTTGAATCTGATGGAATGTATGCTCTATTGGCTCCAGTGTTTTCAAATTTGCTTTTTTTGTTCCATCCTCTCTCTTTGTCTAGAATGGATCTCGTATCTAGCAAAAACCAAATAAAATCCCTTGATATATTTAATCCTCTTTTCCTTTCCATTCTGTTCTCTCTCTTGCAAGTTGATGGAGAGCTTGTATGATCCTTTAGCAAATTGGACGTCTATATGTCTCCTAATTAATTTCAGTTGGCAATCCTTCTGGTTTTCTCAGCGCTTTTTTTTTTAAATGGATATTAGATGGGAAGACAGGTTTGGTTTCATCTGTACGAAGGAAAATTTTCTCAAACTGAATTTTCCTGCATTTGGTTTGAGGTGCAGGATTGTGGCTATGAAATTTTCTTCAACTAACATATTTCTTCTTGCTTCAGGAAGCTTTTGGTCGATATTTGGACATGCATGAATTGTACCATCAGTACATCAACTGCAAATTCGGAGAGCCCATTGAGTACTCTGCTTATCTTGATGTTTTCTCTCAACCAGAGGGGATTTCTAGGAAGTTGAAATTAACAAGGTAAATTTCGATTATCTTTTTAATCCAAAGTTTGGTAGGAGATCAAGTAGTTCTTTTGATCTTATGTTGTAGTTGATGCCTATATTTCTTGTATGGCTGGCGCAGGCAGTATAAAGAATATCTGGAAAATCTTCTGGAATACCTTGTATATTTCTTTCAGCGAACAGAGCCTCTGCAAGATCTGGATAGGATATTTGCGAAGGTCTCATTCTTTTTATGCTTAATTTCATTTTCTGAGTCAATGGTAGTTTAGTACCTATATTTTGGGAGTTTTGTCAACGGAAGAAATGTGCTGCAGTTTCAATTTAGATTGCCTGTGTGAACCTTTAGGTTAAAATCTACGGTTGCATGGTTTTCAAATGAAATTATTAACCATATGGTGTCAAAATGTAGTGGTAATGCCAGAATTAGGCCATCCTTACAAAATTGTGTCTGTCTTTTTTATTTGCTTGTTAAATTTAAGTAATTGATGCAATTTGGCAGGTTGAGGGCGATTTTGAAGAAGAATGGGCGGAGAACAAAGTCGAAGGGTGGGAGAATGGGGGTCAAGAAAATGGACATGGTGCACTGCAGAATACGGTGATTGACTTGGATTATTATAGCTCTATAGAGGAACTGATGGAAGTTGGTCCTGAGAAGTTGAAGGAGGTAATATAAATTCATACCAATCTCCTGGTTATAATTGCTACTGCCTTTTTGTGATTGGTCGCGTTTATAATTTTACTTCTCTAGACAGTTATCTTGATGCCATAATCAGTCCATTAGCATGGGTGTGGTTTATCAGAGTCACAATCTCGGTGGTAAAAGGCATAGTTGTCATTTGTGGCTTTGGGGTAGTTTGGTTGGTTAGAGCTAGCGCCTTGTGCAAGATGTGTGATTTGGGCAATGACATTTTCTCATTCCATCCTGTGTTATTAATAGCTATGGTGAATTGCTAGTTTATTGCTTTGTAAACAGATGTGTGTTTGTTCTTGCCGTAATTTCTAATGGTAGTCAACTTGAAAGTTCATTTACCAAATAAGAAAATTTGAAATTTTTTACTACGAGGTTGGGATTGCCTGCAACTGCTATAATCTCTACCATTTAACTTATCATGTTGTTGGGAATTGTCTGGAGTGACGGCTTCTTTTTATAGCTGGATATAAATGGTCATTCTTTTAACACTTCAAACAGAGTAATCTATATAAATTGCAATGTAGTAGTCAAACCTGTCTATCTATTTATTTGTTTATTTTTCTTTTGATAGGTGACCCTAAGCCTGGGCTGAAGGCAAGTTGTACTCCCAATTTGGATAAAGGCAAGTACAGAACCCAGGCCCAGGGGTCTGTCATCCTAACTGTGCTCTGAGCTAGATAGTTCCTTGTTGGAGCTATTTGTCTGTCTTGTTGGCTTAGATGAATTTGAAATCGTGAAATCCTTGTAGCTCCTGACTGTTGATCTGGCCTTTTCTTATGGCTAGTATTGGAAGTGTTCACATTTTTAGAACTTGAGCAGCTCTTTTTATTTTTTTTCCATTGCCACATTGTGTACATTGGACTGGGAAAGCTTTTATGCTGTTTTTCTTTTGGCTGATAAATTCAAACTTTACTTCAGAGTATTTGATGGTTAATTGTGATTTGGCAGGCATTGACAGCTTTAGGATTAAAATCAGGCGGCACAAGTCAGCAGCGTGCTGAGAGACTATTCCTTACAAAGGTAAGGTGCTCTTGTGTATGCTTTTAATGTTCTTAATCCTTAATCCTTCATTTCATGGGTGGAGTTTTTGTGTATTAACTACTTTTGCTTTTTAGGTGATCCTTTCTTTCTGACTTACTCACACAGATCAAAAGAAAAACAAAAGCAGAAGCCATGCTGTAATGATTTAAAAAAAAAGACTGCAAAAATTGTTTTAATTCTGATCAAGAAGAATGAAATTCGCAAGAGAATTTGCTGACAGTTTCTTCTGAGACTTTAGTAATGATTTTGAGGGAAAAAAAAAATATCCTGCTTCTGTGTGAATTGAGGGTTGGCAAAACCTTTCAATTGTAGGCCGCCCCATATATTGAGGACGGATCGTGGTTATTGTCATGTTGGTCATTAATATTTTTTTTTTGCGGTAAATGATTGGTTTGCATGCGGTCAGTAGTATGATATATGCTGATCTTAATAAGTGGTGGGTTATATCTACGCTACAATATTTATTCCTAGCATGCATCTGTTTGAATTTCCAATATTTTATGACGTCATTATTATTGTAATGTTCTTTATTTAATTTGTGCAGCATACGCCTCTTGATAAGTTGGACAAAAAGCATTTTGCAAAAGGTTCTCGTGGGTCAGAGCAGAATGGTATAGGTATGGCTATCCAACAGACGGACAATGGGAAAGATATTGCTTTGATGGAGGTTAAACTGAAAAAACTCTGCTCGCTGCTTGAGGAGGTCAGTGATGTACCTTTGTAGTTTTCCCAGCCATTGATATTTAGAAATATTGAGACTATAACTTATTTATGTAAAGATATAAGCTCAGTTTGATTTGTGATTACATGTGTGCGGATGGCACACATTTCTTATGTTACTTTGGTCCCTCATAGTAAGTTCTCAACTTATGCACGCATGTTCTTGCCTTGATGTTTCTGTGTTGATGCTCTTTGGATTCTGCAGGTAATTACTCGAACAAAAGAAAATGTTGAGAAAAAGCAAGCTCTGACATACGAGGAAATGGAAGCAGAACGTGAAGAGGTGCTTGAATATACCTCTTTTAAGACTTTGGAAATTATTTATTATCTGCAGTTTATAATAGATATTGCAGTACTATGAAGACCTTGGGGACAAATACTGTAAGTAAAATGTTAGTGTGATGTCTTTCTGTGGCCGCATTAGTCATTACCATCCTAAACTTGATCAAGCTTTTCTCAATTGAAGCTGGTTATTCTATGTGTATCCGTGCTAGTATAAGGGCCTACAGCCTAGAAACACATGCTGTGTGCTCAGAATGGAGCATGTTCTTGGAAGTGTTTAATTTTATTTTTAGCGTTGTGTTATCCACATTTTGTAATGTTGATCAGGAGTTTTTTGAGGTAGATAAGTTATTTTGGTTTTGGTCTATTCTAGTCTTTGTCTACTATAGCTTGATGTATTGGGAATGCGCGCAGGAAGAGACACAAGCTGACACTGAAAGTGATGATGATGAGCAACAGATATACAACCCCCTCAAATTGCCAATGGGTTGGGATGGGAAACCTATACCTTACTGGCTCTATAAGCTTCATGGTCTTGGTCAGGTATGCCTTGATTTTGAATGTGATAATCCATACCTCTCATCTTAATTTTATCTCTTCTCCGTCTTCCTTCGATTCCTTTGCTGAGTTACACTTAAAATGGCGAATGTTGTACAGTCCTTAACTTCTCCAATTTTCGCCTGGTGCATACTGATTCCCACAGTCTACTGGCTGTTATTAATTAGAGGCACTCCTCTATCCTTTCTGCCTGGGCAAGATAAGATAACCCTTGCCTGCTGCCTTGAGATGGTGGCTTGTGATTTTGCACAAGTACGGCAGGTTATAAATGAGAGGAGGAATGAAATCCAGAAGCCATGATGTCTTTTCTCTATTGAGGTTGTGTCTGACAACTATTATATCTCAGGAATTCAAATGCGAGATATGTGGCAACCACAGTTACTGGGGACGGAGGGCTTTTGAGCGGCATTTTAAGGAATGGCGCCATCAGCATGGCATGCGCTGTCTTGGTATTCCAAATACAAAGAACTTCAACGAGATTACATCCATCCAGGTAAAGTGCTTCCTTCAAACTTGTCTTCGACTGAACTTATCGCATAAATATCTTGGTTTCTAACCTGAAAACTATCTAAGTCCATAGAAATCATTTGCTGGTGATGAGGATGAACTTAGCGGTTTTCTGTTCCAGTAAAGAAAGAGCTCTAGTTATGTGCGTTGATGCCATTTTCGTTTAATAAAAGCTGTTAAGCAGTTGGTTTTTAGCGTCAGTGCGTTAACTATGAATGAACTGGATTAAATACGCATCATCTGCCTATTTGCTTCTTACGAGGCCTAAACAAGGGTGAGCAAGATCGGCTACACTGGCACCATAGAAATCCACTTCTCGTTTTGGCTTTATGGCCTGGTATTTGAATATGTGTGACCGTGATCTTGGAAAATGCATAAGTTTGATTCACCCAAAAATGACTGAATGGAGATTATGCTGTTGCGCAGGAAGCACAAGAACTATGGGAGAGAATACAGGAGAGGTCAGGAGTGAACAAGTGGCGCCCGGATCTGGAGGAAGAATATGAAGACAAGGAAGGCAACATCTATAACAAGAAGACTTACGCCGATCTTCAGCGCCAGGGTCTCATTTAAGGCCACCCAGATCCCTGTAGCCTGCCAGTTTCTAGTTTCTTGTAATTGTAGAGGATGGAATATGATTCCCATGTGGTTTTGAGGGACAGCTGCAACTAAACCATATCCGAAAAATCCTTTGCTTTTAGTTTTTTCGGATTGTGACATCATTCAAGACCATTTTTGGATAAGGGGCTTTGCTCCTGTTCTATTCTAAGTGCCTCCGTGTAATGCTAAACTTATTTTATCCCATCTGCTTTAATTACGGTGTCGCGGGTTGATTGCTTCTTTTTATCCCCCCACCCACAAATGGAGAAAGAGAAATAGGCGACTGTAGCTAGAAATGCTACTTGAGAAGTTGGAGCGAGGGTTGTGATTGACAAACAGCTGTATGTAACAATATGTACGTTGAGTTACATGGGACGGTAAAGTATCTACTGTAAATTTGGCGCGCGAGAGGAAATTCTGGAGACGGTTCAATCTTCTGCGTGCAAGCATGGTGTCATACAACCCCATCTGAGCTCCAACAGGGCAGACATCGTTTCGGGGGTCGGTAATGTCAAATCAAAGGATCTCAGGCATCTTGAGAAGGGCAGCTCGTTTTCTTTTTTTCTTTTTGGGTCGGGAAGGGCAGCTCGTTTAGCCGGTCATGAAACGAGCATGTCTCATGTCAGGGAATGTATATGTCGTGTGGAACAGAGAACCGGAAGAATGTGGTACCATTCTATGCGCTGAACTGTTACAGACCGTGGCCAGAAAGAAGAAACCCTTATCACCTTGGATTTTCATCCATCTGCGAAAGATCTCGTGAACAGCAAGGCCGATCCATTGACACTCCGAAGCACTAGAAGCCTGGAGTCAACATATGTACCGCACACGAGTTTTGACAGATCAAACATTTCGGGAGGGATTTGGGTCCTGACTTCTTGGAGTACTTTCTTCGCACTATCAACCTCCTGATTCAATGGCTGACCAAGGTTGAGCAAGAGCTCGATGTCGTTGGAGATGAACGTGGCCACGGGAAGGCTCGAAGGGAATTCCTTATAAGGAATAGCTTTTCCCCATCTTCCACTGGCAAGTTTTTGGAACAAAGCGTCACGGTCGATCGACTTACCGAGTGAAAAATAGCCCTTGCTATTTTCCTCCTTCAGATAGAGCTGTCTCCCTGCTTTTAAATTGAAAACAGAGTTCACGTGCAACTGTCCAGCTACACCGCTCTTGTCGTGGGGCCAATCTCGGCCGATCAGGGCTGAAAAGCTAATCTCAGATGTCATTGAAACATTAGTGCTCAACTCGGATGGTCTTGAGACGATAAGGTGCACATTTCCTATGAGCACCCGGATAGGAGGTTGGCGGAGAGTCAGTCCTATGTGCCTTCCAGTGAAATACACAAGACGCCATTTTCCGGGCAGTAATTCCAGCCAATTCTGCTCATTGTTTGACAACATTAAAGAATGAGCTTCAATTAAATCAAGATACAAAAAGGGAAAACAACAAGAAAGCTCCAATTACTGCAGGAACCCCGGGGAACGGGTTTATTTTAACATTAATTGATGTCATTTCACTGAACTTCTTTTCTCTATCGAAGCCAGTTACCAGGTACAGGTCCAGTAAAAGAAGACATGACTCTTAGACGCTGAATATTTGGCTTGGGGGTGAGAGGACATTGGTCACTTTTACGTGGATTCTCTAGTGGTCTTTAATTATCAGTAACTAAAGCAGTTTGAACTGGAGGGTAAAGACCAATGGATTTTCGACTACCAAAGTCTGTTGCCGAGTATTTGTAGGTTACAATTGCTTTGAGCGTTTGTCTCTTCAGACGAAATAAAGTGATACTTTTGTGTTTAAATAGACATGAAGCTAAAGCTTGATGCTAAGCATTTACAAGGAAACCGAGGGAGGAAAGTAGAGCAGAGTTACCTTTGGCTTTGTATGAGGATTCAGCATCTCCATTAATTCGATAAAGTGGGCCAGCCTACTGCGCTAAACAATGTAAAGGAAAAGTAGAAGTTAGCGCAACTTCAGTATCACCGGCTTTTGGAAAATCGAACGTGCTACCTTTTCTTTCCAACAAGGCTTTTTTACATACTACTGTTCAGATTGAAGTTGTCCATTCACTTTAGATCAGCATAAATGAGATTCTCTGATTATTGCCTAAGCCTTGGGCAGTGAAAATTTTGCCCAAGATGAGTAAGATGAGAACAAAGACCGAGGAAAAAATAAGAGATGACAATAAGCATGGAACTAGGATTGAAAGGTAAAAGAATTTTAATCACCTGATGCTGACCATAGATATATTCCTCAGTAATTCTTACAGCAGTCGAACCAAGACCCCATCTGATTATATTCATTGACGGCATCACTCGCCATCTTGGTCCACACAGAAACGGGTGTCTCAGGGCCTCCAAACAACTGACATAGATCACAAAGAGAGTCGTGAATTAAATAGCGCATCACATGCAGCATTTATTTAGATGAGTTCATCTAAACAACTATGGTGGAGACGAGGTAAATCTATCATTGGCGAGATTTTCCTCCAGGGTCCTACCACATCAACAAGAGCAGTTCAAGGCATGAGGAATTTTACACTTAGCAAGTAGTTCACATATGAAACTCATCATAGTGCCCCACTAGGGCACTCGTTAATTAGCCAGTGAAGACAACTGTGCAGTTTCCAATACATTCTTTCTCGTGTTATGTGGCATCAGAGAATTGGAAAGGAAAGCATCTCTATTGGTGTGATTAACAAGTGCCCACAGGGCAGTCGTGACCCCCCACATATTCATCTAAAGAAGTTTCGCATAAACGTAGTAAAACGCGGATTGCAAAAATTCTGTCAATGATTCCACAGAATTTTCCTTACAAGAACTGAAGATATATTACCTAATTCTACTGGATGGTTTGGTTGCAAGCAATAGGGACAAGAGATTCCAACCAGCACCCCAATTCCGATCAAGCATCTAGACAGGAGAAGGTAGATTAATAGTTTGAACCTACGAGAATAAGTGACAGAAACCCTTTAAATTCCAGAGACACCTACTTGAAGTCCACAATTACCAGATGACGTGTTCCTGTCTAGGACTTGCAGCAAAAATTCACGCAGACATGAGGGGTCATTGCCCTGTACCAGTCAAAAAAGGGATTTATCAGAAGTTGCACAAGTTCGAAAATGAACAAATTCACCATGCTGGTGGATCTGGCTCATTTTTATAAGATCATGAAGGTAGTATAGTACATTGAACCATTCACAATGATGAGCCAGAGAGTAGTCACCTGAAGACCCTGTGGCTATTATCATGCACGTGTCTGAAGCAATGCACTGAACTTGATAGACAGCCAAGCATAGCATATGCTTATGTCACAAGCAAAGTACCCATCCCCCACAAAACCCCCAAACAATATATTGGAATGAAGAACTAGTTGTAGGATTTTCAGCCTAATAACTGTGTTTCCTTTCAATAGTTTGTAAGGTAGGTTTCTCCTTTTCTTTTAAGATTCTTTTTGGCCAAGCATACTGGCGACGTAGTGTCTTTCGGTGAAAAAATATAGGTGAGAAAGTTGACTTTCTTCTGCTTGACAAGATCAGAACATCTCCAAAACTGCATGTGCACTATGAGGTGCAGAAAAGCAAAACTGCTGCGAACTTTTCTACAGATTCTGTCATTGCTTCCAAATCAATATTTGGGCAACTCGTCACTCTGCTGCCAAATTACAGAGCATCAATATCTTGAGTTGGAATAAATCAGACTATGATTTTGTATGAGCCAGTTGTGTAAAATTAAAGGCAGGACCCATGATTCAATGCAAATTATACCGAAGACAAAAGGAAACATCAAGAGATCGAGAATCCAAAAAATGAATGAAAATAGAAGAGATTCTATCTACACTACCTTTGCAAAGAATGATTTGAATTTTGCAAAGATTAATGGATCCATGAGTTCCCGCAACACCATTTTTGCCATCATGAACCCAACACACCTATGCAATTCACATAGAACGATATCAGCTTCTCAGCATCTCCTATGCATTTAAAAGGAAAATGCAATAAAGCTTAGTTGCTTTCTTCCACCCACACCTCATGTCAAATGCAATCATCATCTGTCGCCTATCCAAGCTGCTATCCGCCGTTGAAATAATTGGGCCCTCCTCATAAAAATCCGCACAATTTCCCAGTATGCCAACCTGACAATGATAAAATATAAGCTTAACACTACCCAAAACTATACACCTGACCAAATTTCAGGCACATTGACATAGTTATAGCAGACACGATCAGAAAGCGAGGTGACCCCATTCTTCACCAATAAAATTCTCTGACGATCACATAATAAGAACCCAGAACACACAATATTTGCACGACATCATCATTGACCATGTTCCCACATAGCAATCAAATCTAGTCAGTGATGTGTTAAAGCTACAGCATAAAGAGGACTACATTTGTAGTGAGATGACTTATGAAGTCATATTCGACTACAACATTCCTTGCATGATTATGAGAAACTTATAGCATCCAAATGCTTGCAGGAGGAATCCATAATGTTAGCAGAAAGTAGTAGCGCGTATTATCTCTTTACTGAAGAATGACTCCAATTGACTTGCAGTGAGATTCCATCTCTCTATCTATAAGAAATGAGAACCTCAAATAGCAAGAAACAGAGCCAGATTTGGACAGATAAGTCTGTGCTTACTTTGATATGTCTATCCACCGGGCTAACGTGCACATTCTCAAGTCGCAACTCCGTATGAGCTAGGCCATGACTATGCAAGTAATTCACCTGACATATATGTAGTAGCCATTCATCACCCCCAGCCTAATTAAGCATTGGGCAGCAGAATCGTTAGAAGTAATTGGACATACACCAATCAAAAGATCCCTCATTAATATGCGAATAAGCCTCAATTTCCGGGTGACAGCTGGTCCTCCAATTGTATCATCTCCTACCCTTTTAACAGACTCCTCATCCAATGCAAGCGTGGCCTCTAGTGTTGGGAGCCAGTCAGCTTGTTGAAGCCAATGTCTCAGCGAAAAACTGCCATGATACTGGAAGAAGAAGAAGAAATGTCTCGAATTTATCTCTGTGGTGTTCCAAATTCAGCATATACTAAGCCCTATCAACTGAGAATAGATAGAGAGCAGATGATTCTCTGATTTGGAAATGGCATAGTTCCTCAAGTGGATGGAATTTTAAGGCAAAGTTTGTTTTGCACAAATGTTAAAATGTAAAATCCAATGGTAAATTCAGGTATCTATTGCCATGCAATTAGCAGCATAGGTGGTCAAATGACAGAGAAGCTTACCCCATGGACCAGCGTGAGTAAGCCACAACTGCTGCGAGATGAGATGAAACCATGAACTTGCATTGAATAAGAATAGTACATGATTTTACGACGAACCAACTTCTTCAGTACCTACCATGAGATCCCAATTGGAAGTTTAGAGTGAATTATCATATACTAAACGATTTATAGGGTTCACATATGAGTTCGCCAACCTGAATTGCTCGTTTCCCACGGCGTTTAGCTTGAGAAGAGATGAGTTGTCGAAGAACAACACTTGTATTATACAGAGGGCTGCAATCAATCCCATGTGACAGGCATTAATTCATCATTTTTCCTAAACAGACCAAAACAAACTCCCTCCGTCCGGACAAAACAAAGGCGCCTCACCTCTTGGGATCATTTACTATGGCTTCAAAGACCACCTCATCTGCCTGGAAAAACCTTCGAGTACTTAGGACAGACTTAACCAAGATTATTAAACAAACATTTAATGTAGCAAGACTTACGAAATAGTTCATACCCGTCCGCCAAGGCCAATGCTGACGGAATCAAGAACCTTAAAGTCAGACATCTTAAATCTTTTCGCATGATCCAATTCTTCATCCACGGACACTGAACAAGGACTCTCAGCAACACCTTTTGATTCCACAGGGGTTGAAGACCTCCTCAACAAAGAGAAGCATGTTTTCCCACGTCGCCTGGGCAGCGTATACAATGAAGGTCCACCAAAACATGCGGATGAAGGTTTAACAAGAAAAGTCGATGAGTTTCCTCTCAAACGTGTTGCTTCTATGCTTTCCACACCCCAAGACATATTGGTGCCGCATAATGCCATGGGCTGATTACCTAAAATAGAAAACACCATAGAGGAAGTCATCCTTCAGCAGAAATTTCTTGCTCTCCGAAATTCCCAATATATTTAGAGGGCGTAAGCACGATCGTAGCAATTAGCGGACCTAGCGCGCTTTTTAAACTGTGATCCACGTCTAGTAACTTCTATGTGCGACCATTTAACAGCTGAAGAGGAAAATCAACCATCGAAGTTCTCCATATTCAAACTACCAGGAGCCTTGGAAGCATTCTAACGAAGCTAAACGGGCGTCGACCACGCAACGAAGCGGCAATAGCGTAACCTCGACTAGTGCCCAATGGGAACCGCGAACTGATTCTGAATCGGTTTTCTCACCGGAAGTCGGTAAAAAATCGACGAGAAACGGCGGTAACGGAATCTTCGCCGACGAAGCGACGAGATTCCGGTAACATTCCAGGAGAAAACTCACCGGAGAAGATGGCGCGATCGAGATCGTCGAGCTGAGAGAGAGAGAGAGAGAGAGGCGGGGACTGAAAGATCGCAGGTAGAGTTGGAGGGAAAGGGGAGGGAGTACATGAAGAGGGAGAAGAAGAGCGTGAGTGTTGCGTGGGAGAGTACGGTACGAGCGTAGTCACCACAGGCTCGGCTCACGAATGCCGCCTGCCTCTCCAAATATCTCTCTCTCTCTCCTGAATGCCTCAGGCTCCCACGCCGTTTCCCACGTGACGCGCCACGTCATCGCTTACCCCACCCCCCCAACACAAGTCCTCGTTCAGTCTCTCTTCGTTTGTCTGAGATTCCGCCGCGATCGGCCCATGAAAATGACCGGTCGGAGCAATGATTCTTCGCCTGATCCATTTCCGCCGCTCACATCCGATTCGATTCGTACCCGACTTTCAATATCCGATCCACCCCTATTTATTTTTAGAAATTTTTTCTCTTTAAATTGTTGCCATTGAATAATGTGGTGATTATACGAATCGGCTCGTCGTCGAGGGCGAAGGCAGTGATGAAAATCTCCGAAAATCATGGAACGGGGTTTGAGCTTTAGTTTTAGAGTTAATTATGGGCGCAGTAGAATCTTAATATAATGTATTGAACTCGATTTAAAGCCTTGCTCACGTTACTTTGGCAATAAAAACAACTCCAATTTCGGACATTTGTCAAAATTGCACATTACAGTTGAGGAGTAAGGCTATGGATTTGCTACACGACAACATCCTAGTCGAGCAATTATCGTATCATCCGTTGTATCTTTTCGTCGAAAGGAAGTACGACAACCGGACTTAAATTTAAATGGCAATGTGAGAGTATTTAATTTCCTTATAAATCACGCATCATTCGCTTTGCCCTTCATCGGAATTTCTTGGACCTGCGTCCAAAATGTGTTGTGACTCCTTAAAAAGAATCTGACACTTCCAATGGGCAATTACTGATTCTCTCTTTAAAAAGGCTTGGGCCAAATATTGGGTATTTGAGTTTTTTTTTTTTGAAATGGCCTCGAGAAAAAGGGGCAATTTTCCTAATTAATGTTTTTAAAAAAAAAATTACCAAAATAATAGGAAAATAAAAGAAAATACCAAATTGGGTGCCAATCGGCGGCCCAACCGCCGATTGGGGCCCCAAGCCAATTTTTTTTTTAATTTTAATTATTTAATTTATATTATCTTTTTTATACAAGTAATTATTAAATAATAAATTATATTAAAATTACGTAAATTACATGGGAAAAAAAATAAGCATTACATAATTCATATTCCACTATTAAAATTTACTTTTAATTTATATTTTTTTCATAAAAGTTTCAATTAAATAATAAATTATTTAAAATTACGTAAATTACATGGGAAAAAAAACAAGCACTCAATAATTCATATTCCACCATTAAAATTTACTTTTAATTTATATTTTTTTATAAAAGTTTCAATTAAATAATAAATTATGTTAAAATTACATAAATTACGTGGGAAAAAAAAACAAACACTGCATAATTCATTTTCCACCATTAAAATTTACTTTTAATTTATATTTTTTTATAAAAGTTTCAATTAAATAATAAATTATTTAAAATTACGTAAATTACATAATTCATATTTTATATCATTTTAATATAATTTATTATTTAATTGAAGCTTTTATAAAAAAATATATATATATATATAAATTAAAAAGTAAATTTTAATGGTGGAAAATGAATTATGCAGTGTTTGTTTTTTTTTCCCACGTAATTTATGTAATTTTAACATAATTTATTATTTAATTGAAACTTTTATACAAAATATAAATTAAAAGTAAATTTTAATGGTGGAATATGAATTATGTGGTGCTTGTCTTTTTTTCCTCAAAGCTACGTAATTTCAATAAAATTTATTATGTAATTGATAATATACAAAATATAAATTAAAAGTATATTTTAATGGTGAAATATGAATTATGTAGTGCTTGTTCTTTTTTTTTTCTCAAATTTTATATCATTTTAATATAATTTATTATTTAATTGTAGCTTTTATAAAAAAATATAAATTAAAAGTAAATTTTAATGGTGGAATATGAATTATTGAGTGCTTGTTTTTTTTTCCCATGTAATTTACGTAATTTTAAATAATTTATTATTTAATTGAAACTTTTATGAAAAAAATATAAATTAAAAGTAAATTTTAATAGTGGAATATGAATTATGTAGTGCTTATTTTTTTTTCCCATGTAATTTACGTAATTTTAATATAATTTATTATTTAATAATTACTTGTATAAAAAAGATAATATAAATTAAATAATTAAAATTAAAAAAAAAATTGACTTGGGGCCCCAATCGGCGGTTGGGCGATTGCGGCCCAATTTGGTATTTACTTTTATTTTCCTATTATTTTGGTAATTTTTTTTTTAAAAAATATTAATTAGGAAAATTGCCCGAGAAAAAGTGACCATTGTAAAGACTGAAAGTCTAAGACACGGGTCCTGGGGTGCCTTGAGCTTTCGGCTTTCTCGACATGCTTGTATAGGGTTAGTAAAAGAAGGATTCTTCCAAAACTACCCTCACCTATATATTGATTTACCGATTTTGTCCTCATTTTAACTGTTCATCTTCTTTATGCGAGCACGGTCGACGAGGAGCTGGAAACATGCCAACGAGGTCGCGCGACCCTTGCCAATGGCCATGCACTCTTGCTGGGGGCCGCCGGTAACCTAAGCCCTTTGTCAAAGCCTGCGAAGAGTTTGAGTTTTTCTCCTTTTTTTTTAAATTAAAGAAATAAGTAAACTACCCCCACAAAAATAATTTTCCAAAAAGCTATTTTACCCAAAGATATTACGAACTTTTGTAAAAATGCGAATTACATTTTGGAAATTCGCTTTAACTCAAATTTCTTCGCGTTTTTCCAAAGGCTTCCAACAAAAGTCTAATCAAACGCAGTTTACTTTACACCTGCAACAAATGGAGATGCAGATGAGTAGAAGAGCTTTTTTCTTGCTTGCGCACCTTTACGACATACAACATAACGAATTGAAACGACATCACCTAACTAAGTCCATTGCCGCAAAAAGAAAAAAGAGGGAAAACAGAAAAAAAATCCAGAAGGATCCAGTCCCAAATGTTCTCCTGTCACCCGACAGACCATAGGCCAAACGTGAACTGAACAGCGTGATCAAGAAGGAAAAGTTCGTATACATAGTAGAGCTCGTTACCATTCCCCTTTCTTGCAGCTTGTGGGTCCCTCATTTTGGCATCATTATCCTTGCAACAGACCAAAGGCCATCGTATTATATGCACGGATTGTTGATAGTTTGCTTGTGAAATAAGCAAACGGGTATCTCGTCCCCCCCGACGAGAAGATACGAGCGCATGGACCAAATGCATAAGTGGAAGGCTTCTAGTCTTGCGCTCGAAGAAGATCGCGAGTTAAGTGGACTGGACCCTACAATACCAGCGTGTGGGTTGCGTGTGATTTCGGCGCACTTGGCATGCACTTTGCATGCTCGTGGGTCGCGATTGACGCTAATCAACGGTCATTTCTTTAATATTCAAATTCGTATTTTTTAAACACATGAAAATTCGTGTCTTTTTGGAACGGTCTATTCACAATGTGCTTTCGAAAACGAGGCAAGGTTTCATAGGGAATACAAGATTGAATCTATTCATATGTAAATTTTCACTGCTATCGATTCGACGCTTTCTGACTTTAATAATTTTCACTTTTCAATAATTTTTGTCAGTAAAAACCACGAGCATTTAGCAATCTTGTGGGGGCAAACAGTTCCTTAAAACCAATGAATTCATTATTTCCAAATTTCGTTCTTCATGACAAGGGACCAAGGGTATCTGCCTAGATGGCCACGGATACAACACACATTTCGTACCCATAACGAGCCCTACGAGCAATTCGGGCCCCCTAAACAGATTCGGCGTTCCGAACTTGGACCTCAAGCGAGAACAGCACGTCACAAAGCCGAATCATGAGCTTGGAAGTTGGAGCCGGGGAAGCACACGGTCTAATGGGCTCACATGTATCAATACGCGGACAAAACTTGCACGATGATATATCACTAATAAGTAATAACAATTACCTTTTACGGGTTTAGGGCATGTGCGCCTTTATCACAGGCGCACAAGCTATGTTGATTTTATTTTTATTTTTTACTTTTCATTGTTTCATTTTTAGCCGCACATCAGTTATAAATAAAATATTTTTTCCTTTTTTACAAATAATTTTTTTTCCTCACAAACTAAAGACGATCGACGTTGGCGGCGGCGGCGGCGGCAACACTTGGCGACGACTCGGACGATGACGACGACACGGTGGCAACTTGTAAGCATGATGGTAACTCATAGGCGTGGTGGCAATACGAGGCTAGCGGGCTTGCGAAGCACCAGGGTCCTCGGGCGATGGGTCGACAGAGGGCGACGTGGAACAGCAGCGCGACATAGCGGCGTGGCTGGGGATAGCGAGTCTGTGGATCTCGGGTCGGCACAACCCCACTAGCGGAAGGACCGCGAGTGATTCGCGGTTGGGTGGCAATGACAAGGATGGACGATGGGTCGGCGGTTGGCTCGGTGGTCGAATGGAGGGGCGGCACCGCGATGGAGTAGGGGCAAGAGCTAGGGTGGGGCAACTATGGAGGTTAGCCAGCCAAATGGAGAAGGGAAAAAGAGGGTTTTTTTAATATAAAAAATAAGTGAAAAATATTAAATTAATTATCAAATATTAAATTACTTACGCACTAAACAAATTAATTACATAAATATTAAATTATTTTATTAATTATATGTCTTAATTAATTATTAATAATTTCGCAGACTCGTAACCCCCAGCTGCGCCGCCGTGCCACGCCGCCCTCCGTCGACCCATCGCCCGAGGACTCCTATGTGCCGCAAACTTGCGAGCCCCGTGTCACTACCATGCCTGCGAGTTTCCGCCATGTTGTCGCCATCGCCGAGTGCTATCGCCGCCCGTGTCGCTGTCGCTGCCGCTGCCCGTCGTTAGTTTGTGAGGAAAAAAATATTTTATTTATAACGGATGTGCGGCTAAAAATGAAAAAGAAATCTGACATAGAGGTGCACAAGCGGTGCGCCACAGCCTATGAAGCACCACCGACACGCGTTTATTTATAACGGATGCGTTGGTGTCAAACGCGTGTGTCCGGAATCTGACACCCAGTCAACGTCGGGACACACCCCCGACACGCGTGTCAGGCGCTATTTAAAAAAATAATAAGTTTGCCGTGCCGACACTAGGAAGCCCTTAATAGCAAGCTATTAGGAATGACCTTTTCAATAAAAAATAATATTTATACTACACTTCAACTTAGCCAAATAGCAAAGAGAAGTAAGCAGTTACGTGTCATCCTTGACATTTTAAAAATCCATCATATTTGATATCCTCACTAGATAGCCAATGTGAGACTCTTTCTTTCGACTTGTTCTCCAAGTGTCATTCCTAACTTCTTAAAGAAATTTCATGTTTGTCTATCTTTCTCAAGACCAACGCGGGACTCATGAATCTATTTTTTTTTTAAATTCTCCCAGTCATTTGCTTAGTTTCATGTCATTTGCTCTTCCTAATGAGATGGAGGATAGAGTAAAGAAGCCGTGTAAATATGCATGGACATTGCTCGTGAGTGCGAACCAAAGGTCCATTGACAATTTGTTGCCATTAGAGGTGGCAAAATGGGTCTAGAACCCACATTTGGCCCATATTTGATGGTATTGGGTAAAAAATGGGTTAGCTTAAGTACTTAAATGAGTTGCTTAAAAACTTTATGGGTCATAAATGGGTTTCAAATTGGCCATAAATGGGTTAGCTAAGAAAACTATCTTAAGGCAATCATAAATAAATTTTATGAATAATTTTTTAAAAATCTAATTTTTTAATATTTTAATAATTTGTTTTTTATATAATTTGTTTTCTTTACTATTTTATTCGTTCTCCTGCCTTGGCCGTCGCTCTACTTTGGCCGCCAATGGTCCCCGCTGCCCACCTCCGGTCACCATCACCAACCACCACCCTTCGTGCGGGGAGAGCTACAGCTTCGACGACGGAGGTGGCGAGCAGCAGTTTGAGGGGACAACGATGGTAGGAAGCAAGCAACGGTCAACAATGGCGAGCAGAGGTCGCAGGTGACCGGTTATAATAAAAAATTATTTTATAAAGAAAAAATTTAAATTTTTTCAGAAAAATTCAATTGCATGTTTTAGCAATATAATTTTTCTTAATAAATTATAAGAAATAAATATTTCATAATTTAGCTAAATATATAAGTATTTAAGTAATACGGGTCGGGTCGGGTATGGGTCGGATATGGGTCACTAAATTTGCATTGGATGAATATGGGTCAAAACGGGTTAAATGGGTCAATATGGGTCGGACCATATTCGACCCACCCATTTGACGCCTCTAGTTGCCATCCCCTTGTTCGTTACTCATCTCACTCCTTCATTAGCAAGCACACATGGGCTTCTGCTCAATTCAACTTGAACCAAGAAATATGTTTCTAGTGATTTTGCTCGTTGCACAAGTTTAAGTCCTCACACAACCAAACATAAGGAATCCCATATATTGATAAATCCATTCACAAGGGGAAGTAAAAATATTTAGATCAATTTCCAATTACATGCCATGACCAAACAATAACATAAACTGATGAAACAATTTTCACTGCAAATTTCTCGTTCGTTGCAATTTTTAATCAACCTTGTTAGGATTTTAAGGTAAAATAATGATTATCCATTATAAGCTCTCTTCTTATATCAAATTAATTTAATTGAAAGAATCATAAAAATGATGATAAATATAAATTAATATATAACGTGTCATCGCCGTGTCGAATTTTTCTATTTTTGAGAAATGATGTGTCAGCGTGTCGGTGCCGATGCTACTTAGGCCATAGCCCACTGTGCGCCTCTAAAAGAGGCGAACATTCCCTAAATTGGTAATTTTTTTTAAAATTCACTTAAATTGGTAATTTTTTTTAACCATAATTTGGAAAAAAAAAAGCCCAGTAAAAAGGCAGATTACATATATGTTGTCGCTAATGTGTGTGTGAAGACTATTTGTTTTACTTCCCAGGATTGATTTTTTTTTTTTTTTTAATCCAAATCGTGTCAAGAGTGGCTCATGAACAGCTGTCTTTCTAGGGTCAAAATCTAAGATACGAGTACGACGCATGAACAACACCCACGCCCAACGAATCTCACCCGGTCCGAAAACACAACCCCGATTTGGCCAACGTCAGCATTCCGGCCACGTGTCGAAATGTAACTGGGCATTCCACCTTGGCAGGCAGCAATCTCAAATCACCACCGTCGAACCCTCGAGCCGCGATCGACCGTCGCGATGGCTCAAGCTCGCCCCCCACCGCAAGTCTTTATAGGTCTTCATTTCCCTTTTCTTTCTATATTTATTTTATTATTCAGGATAGAATTAAAGAAATGAAAAAATGTAAAAATTTCCGTCGAACTCCCAATATCCTCAAGAAAAATGACAAAACCACAAAAATACCACGCCTCTCTTCAACCCTCTCGAGTCCCAGAATACGCGCCCCCTCCCCCTCCCCCTCCCCCCTCTCTCTCTGGCCCATGCTGCTTCGACCGCAATCCCTAAAGCCACCGAGCAAAACTCACTCGCGATGGTTTTCTTGTAATTTCGTCCTCCATTATACCCAGTGTCCGGCGATCTGTCCGTCTCCGGTCATCGTCTCCGTCCTTCCGGTTAGGTTTTCGTCCTCATCAAGTCCTCTCATTTGCTTGAGGTCTCGATTCCCACTACCCGATTTTGATTCCGTGGTTTTGCTCCGTCCGCGATTCGACTTGCTTAATTTAGTCCAGGACGTTCGATATAGTTAATCATACAGTTCCGGCCGAAGTTTTGTTGGAGCGATTTGAGGAAGTAGGGGTTTTTTTTTTTGGTGAGGGGGCGGATCTTAAGTTTTGTGTCCGAGTGTTGTTCGAGGATTTAAGGTTAGAGTTAGGGTTTATATTGATTGCCAGATGCCGAGGAGTTCGCGCCACAAGTCGAGCAAGCACAGCTCGAGGGACGCGAGGGATTACTCCGACTCGGAGGATGAGTCGAGCTTGAAGGAGCGGAAGGCGAACGAGGAGGTAAATGCTAGGGTTCCGAAGGACTCGGGCCCGAGCGAGAAGCGGAAGGTTGATTCGAAGGATGTTAAGGAGCTTTATGGTTCCGGGAATGGAGAGTACTTGGATGAGTATAGTTCTTCAAAGAAGCGGAAGGACAAGGCAGTCGATGGAGTGAGTGATAGGTGGAATGGTGGTGGCGAAGCGGATGAAAGAGGTGGTGACAGCTCGAAAAAGGCCAAGGGGGCGAGCGAATCGAAGAGTAGACGAAGGGACGATGAGATTGAGGAGATGAAGAGGAGCGGTGGAAAGAGCGACAAGCACAGGGAAACGAGTCGGAAGGAGGGGAGAGAGAGCGAAAGGAGAGGGAGAGAAGCCAAAGGAGAAAAATCGGGTGATAACGAAGAAGGAAGGAGCTCTAAGCGTGAAATTACTACTGGTAAGGTAACTTATTCCTTGTAAATTAGTGGGTTGTTTGGCCAAAATGTAGGGATCATAACAAACATTTGTCAAATATATGCTGAGATTCATTTTGTTAAAAACATATGATGGTTGAATCTTGTGCTGATTTGCTTGGTGTTAATGTGTAGAAGTGTTTTTGGGAGCTGGTGAATAGTTGAATTTCTAAGTGAAAGAATCTTTTATTTAAAAAGCCTTGGACTGTAATGGTGCTCTGGTTTGCTCGTCTAGGTCCCCAGATGCTAGTTGCTAAAAATACAAAACGTCCCCAGATGCTAGTGCCTTGCAATCTTAATTTTGTGACGGCCTATATTTGATGTATAAACATTTTGTTACTGGCTTAAGGGCTTCTATTGATGCCTTTTGGGGTGTAGATACTGCTTTTTGGGGTTTTGATAGTCGATGTCAAAACCATATTCAATGTAATTCGAGAGTGCATTATCGAAGATTTTAGGAATACTTGTGGTGGTTGTCAGTAGAAGCAGGAGTGCGTTCAGCCTCTCTGGGAAGGTATTTAGGAACGGACCTTAAAAATGTTTGTAATAATCAATTGATTTAAGCTTTATATTATTTGAGGGATTCTGCTCGCATTTTTGTTCTTTGACGTTTCTCTTTTCCACAAGAATTCTTGTTCTATAAATTGAAAAATCAGGAGAAAGTAAGGAAGAAAGAATATGTGTAGACAAGGACGTCTGATGGCCAGGATAAGTCTTCTTGTCAAGTGACTGCTCAAAGCTTAAGCCTCCGATAATTCCTTTCGTTGTCTCAAGGTTACTCTGCTGCTAATGCTCAAGTCCGCATCTAGAGCTACTAGTAGACCTGCTTCAATATAATCTATCTTTATCCGATCCGTCCAACATTCCTCTTCCTATGGGAAAAACAAAAATTACTTTTATTTTAACATATTTTATCTGAAAAGCTATTTTGCACGGTGAATACAACAGGTCCCTTAGTGTGACATGCACTTGTCTGTGGTATTTAAATTCTACCTGAATAATTATAGCAGAACAGTCTCTTTACATTTTGTTGGGGAAATTTTGACTGGGGGAGCGCAATGAAAAATTGTCTTTAGAAAAACCATTCAGACTGGTTCTTGTAGTGGTACTTCTTCTGTAATGGTTTGCAGCTTGGATTTGTAAGTTTGGTGTTGCAGCCATTTTCTGCTGCTGCATCCGTAATGACTTGCAGCTTGGATTTGTTAGTTTGGTGTTGCAGCCATTTTCTGCTGCTTGTTTGTCTTCTTGAGTCGGAATGTTGATTACACCTTTTTTGGAGCTTCCTGATTTTAGATATCCGATGGCCCAACATCCATGACAGTGCAATAGATTCGGTATGATGCTCAAATCATGAATGGTGTTTAATTATTTTCTTTCGATTCAGCTGACTGGGAATTGGAAAGCAAAGACAATCTGAGTCTCTGGATTCGACTTCCTCTGAAGTCAATTCTGAAACAACTTTTCTATTCAGGTTGTTAGATATTTTTCTCTTAATGGCTGGAAGGATTGGATTGCTGGCGTGTAACATCCCACTTAGGTTGCGAACCCCCCCCCCCCCCCCCCAAAAAAAAAAAAAAAAAAAAAAAATCCTACTTAGGCAA
Organism: Rhodomyrtus psidioides; assembly: GCA_021437785.1. Taxonomy (NCBI): domain Eukaryota; kingdom Viridiplantae; phylum Streptophyta; class Magnoliopsida; order Myrtales; family Myrtaceae; genus Rhodomyrtus; species Rhodomyrtus psidioides. Next base: position 2,677,584 of record JAILYB010000104.1, on the reverse strand, counting down.
ATTTGATTGGAATGTAATATACTTGCCGTAATAAATTGCTTGAATTTCCTTTTTCGGGGTCAAGTGATGGGTCAATGATCCACCACTGTACGTACGTTGGAGCTTAATTGAGGAAAGTTGAGCGGCTTTTTAGTAAAGTGTATGTTGGGTAAGAAGCTGTATTTTTACTTAATTTGATTCAAGGTTGGTTGTCATACATTTTATCGGGGGAGTTGGATTTGTTTACCTAAGGGGGCAACCTCGAAATAGAATAAGTACCTTTGATGTTGGAGGCGTCTGGGAATTATAGTCTCTTGGGCATAGAGAAAGAATCAGGATATGAAGAATTTCATAATTTCTAGGTGGCGTCGGAGAGGTCCTCCCTCTCCCTCCCTCCCTCTCTCTCTCTCTCTCTGGGAGTCCAGTTTACTTTCTCTGTGCCTTGTTTTCATAATCTTTTTGATATAATTTTATGATCTTGTTAGAGGATTGAATTTGTGATTTAGATTCTGCAAGTTGTCATCTTATCTGAGAATTTTGCTTCTTCCTTTCATGACCTTGCTGCTTTGAGGGATTCTACTGATCTCTTGCTTGTTGAATCTATTGATGTGAATGTTGCCCAAGGTTAATTGTAGCAAAAATTGCTTGGGTGCATAGTGTAAAAGCTCATTGTCGAATGCCCTGCTCATATGGGGCATCATCTTGATGGTTTAGAATGCCAAACCCTGAAGGCATATAACTTGTTTTCTGTATACTAAAAGTCTTCCTTGAATTTTTAGAACATCTCTTGAACATTTGTAATTGGACATTAACCTTCTATATCACTAATGATCTACTCATGATGATACCCGATCCAAATAGACAATTTCTTGTAAGATTACACTTGCATCCATGATGAGGCCTCATCTGCTTTATTTTGGATTTCTAGGGCTTGGATCTCATGTCCTCCCCGTCCTTTTTCCATTTTACATATATTTGCTTTCATGGTCTGACTGAATTTGCCATGATCTTTTAAATGTTGTATTAGTCTATGTGTCTTTGATGCTAGATTTCAATCAGTTCTTTTTTTTTTTTAATCTGACTCTCCAGTGACAGTGACGTAGATATTTTTAAGCCTTTTGGTGTCCAGCATGCCATTATGCTTTTGCTGTTTATCGGTACTTCTGTGAAGCCATACACTATGCGGCTTGGATGCTCGATTTCAAGCAATTTATTGTTTATCTGATTCTTTTGTGAATGTAACTTAGATTTTTTAAGCCTTTATTTGGTGTCAAGGATGCAGTTTTACTTTTGCTATTTACTAGTACTTCTGCGACACCATACAATTGCTATGAACTATTGTAATTAGTATTCATTAAGCATAAACAAGAATGAGTTAATAATTGGTGAAGGGAGGATGGAATTTGTTTTAGCGCGATTCCCCATTTCTTTGTACTTCATAAAATTTTCAATGTTCTTTTAGGTAATTCATTGGTGTCAGAGCAAGTGCTTTTGCATGTGCATTAATTTTATTTGCCATTGAAGAAGGTTGTTTGTTTTAGCCAAAAAAAAAAAAAAACAAATACAGTTCAATTCCCTTGTTATCCACAGGCAATAAAAAAAAAACAAATATAGTTCAATTCCCTTGTTATCCACAGGCAATATGCAGTTTCTAAGGCCAAGCATGGGGACAGGATTGATTATTTAACGCTAGACTAATCATAATTATCGACAAAGTAGCTATTTTTTTGTTCATGGCTACATCTGTTGTGTCTTGTCAACTGGATAGCTTGCGTCATATCCCATTCATGTCTTTTAGTGCAATGTTGTGTTCCATCCTTCAATTTTATTCTCTTTCTCGACAGGTTATTTAATCATTTAGTTGTGTTAAACAAGGTGATTCTCTGATATAGTAGCACGAAAAGATTAAGCTTATTGTTTAAATTTAAAAAAAAAGATTAAGCTTATTGTTATCTTACTTTCAGAGTCGAAAGCAGAGGCAGCACTGCAAAATCCTGACTCATTATTGGAAAACCTCCTTGAAGGTCGAAGTAAGAGGAGGAGAGATGATTCTGCAGATTGGAGCAAGTATCAAGATGACATTGGCGATGGAAAGAACAGGCATGCTTCTTCTGTGGAGGATGCTGTGAAGGATGTGAGGCGGAAAGATGAAAAGCAGAGAGATGATAGGTACAGGGATCGTTGCCGGGAAGAGGTTGACAGGGACAGCAAGAACCGTGTTGAAAAGAAGAAAGATGAGTTTCCTGCAAAAGATCGCACTGGAAGCAAATCCAATGATAAGTACTTGAAGGATGATCGAGATAATTCTGAGGCTCGACAGAAGAAATCTAAGCCCCATGATGGACTCCGCGAGCATGACATTGATTCTGCCCATGATCATGACCATGACAGGGACCAGGACAGGGACAGGGACAGGGACAGGGAGCATGATCAGGATGGATACCGAAATCGAGATCGGATTCGTAGTGGTGAACGTGATCGTAATCCTGCTCGGGATAAGGAGAGGGATCGTGATTGGGAGCATGATCATGACCGAGACCGAGATCGTGACCGTGACCGTGACCGTGAATGGGAGGTTGAGCTTGCTCATCATGATGATGGGAGTATTAAGTACAAAGATCGCAGAGGAAGGAAAAGATCTCCTGATGATCATGATGATTATAGTGATAGTAAACTTCGAGGTAGTAAAGCTCATAATTCTGATTCAGAAAAGAGAACTTTGAGTGGAAGCAAAGTCGAGGCAGATGGTAGGGTTCGATCCCAATCTCGTCAAGCCCATGCCGAAATCACTGTGAACAGCAGTAGACGCCGAGCCTCTCCGACTTCAAGTTCACATGGTGGCACTGATGAACATAGGTACTAAAGCAACTTGTTTGCTATCAACTTGGTTTAGAAGTTTGTGTGTCAAATTAATTTGTCTTTATATGCACTTCAGCAACTTTTTTTATCTGATTTTGTTGATTTTGATAGCGACATGTCATTTTTTATTAAATTCAGGCATGTTAGGCAAGATGACCTGAAGTACAGGGATCTACCAATGGAGAGTCGGCTGAAAGCAACAGAGAGAGGTTCAAAATACAGATCTCTGGAGAAGCCAAGTAAAATGGATGATGGTCACTATGTGGAGTTGTCCGGTGAAAGGTCTTCAAGCTCCAAGCAATCACCCATGGGCTTGGTGGAAAGATCTCCTTCATCACCCAGTCTAGAGCGTAGACACATGCATAAAACTGGTGTTAGGAGAAGTCTTGATGTGGAAGAACAAGGACGAAGTACCCGTGCTTCTGCTGATGCTAGAGATGTGTCTGTCGGCGAGGGGAGATTCACTCGGGATATACCTTCAGACAAACCAGTATTAGATGAGTCCCCTCAAGCTGATTCATCTTTTTACAATAGACCTGGTCAGATGAGTTCTTCAATACCTCCACCACCTTTCAGGGCTGGACTGGAAAGCCCTACCTTCATGGGATTGGAAGAAGATGGTAGGAATAACCTAAATGCCCGTTACAAGCGAAGTGGGGATCTGACCTTGGGGAGAGGACCTGTGAATAATTGGAGGAGTGTTCCAAATTGGTCTTCTCCGGTACCAAATGGTTTCATGCCTTTCCAACATGGACCACCTCATGGAAACTTCCAAGGATTGATGCCGCATTTTCCTTCCCCTCCATTATTTGGTGTTAGACCTCCAATGGATATTAATCAGTCTGGTATACCTTATCCGATGGCTGATACTGACAGATTTCCTGGCCACATGCGCCCACTTGGATGGCCAAATATGATTGATGCATCTGGCCCTCCTCGCTTGCATGGATGGGATGTGAACAGTGGTGCTTTGAGGAATGAACCTCCAATTTATGCTGGACCTGATTGGGATCATAGTAGGCATCCGGTGAACAGTCGAGGATGGGAAACTAGTGCAGACATGTGGAAGGGGCATTCCGGTGGTGCTAACGTGGACTTGCCATCCACATCCCAGAAAGAGTCCATTCCAGTGCTCTTTCCCGTGAATGAAGGTTCTGCCGGGCAAGGAACGCAAAAGCCCAATAATGAGGATAGCCATGAGGTTGTTCGGGCAAAAGCTGCTGAAATCAAGGCCGGTGTTGCTTCTTCTGAAAAAGAAGCCTCCAAGTCTTCTACAGAGATAGCTGGTGAAAACAAACCCGATTCTTCCAAGTTATCAGAAAGCAGTAAGCTCATGAATATTAGCAGGTTCTATCTCTCTAAGCTTGACATCTCAGCAGAGCTTGTTCATTCAGAGGTTTATCAGTGCTGCATGAACTTATTGGACGGTGAACTAAATTCTACGGCTGATGAAGACCCTATAACGCGTGTCATTCTTAAGGTAAAAGCTCTCTAGCACTCATCCAAGTGCATAGACGCTTCTCATGACACTCTTTTAATCATTTTTGGTTTTTGTGCAATAGAATCGCCCAAGATTGGAGCCGAAGGCGTCATATGGTTCATTGAGCAGTTCGCTGTTTCCTGCTATAGATGATACTGTTTTTCAGGTGAGTAAGGTGGATGAAGATGCGAATTTCTTGTTTACATATGCACGTATTCATTTGTTGCAGTGCTGGTTGTTCATACATGGAGCTGCTTATTCAATAAATCACTTTTATTCAAGAAATTACTCGCCATTCATTACTTTTATTCAATAAATTGAATATGATACGTTTTGTGCAGTCATGATTCGTGAGTGCTGAAATTGTTTTATCTTGCAGAAAGCAATGGACCTGTACAAAAAGGAGAGGCTAGAAACTAGGGATATTGCCATGTCTGAAGGGGGATTGCTTGATTTCGTATTGTCATCGACCCTGAATAAGGTAAAAGAGCAAGACCGAGTCTGCCATGAGGTTGACAAGGAAGAGCCAGCTCGTACAGTTGATGAAAGGATACAATCGCCAACTTCGGCTGCTGATGAAATGGAAGTAAAGGCAATTTTGAGTGCTGCGGCAGAGGAAAAGATTGGGGGCTTGGTCGCGATTTCCAGAAAAGATTTTCCAGAACCTATCCTTGTTTCTTCTTCAAAGAAATCAGGACTGGTCCAAACGGGTCAGGCGTATCTGGGGGAAGATCCAATAGGATTATCTCCTGGGGAGAAGGGGGATTTGATGCACGTGTCGGTGAATCTGGATGATGCACGTGCAGATCACATTTTATCGCGTGATCATGCTTCACAAGCTGCTGCTGTTTTGCCCATTGAAGACTGTGGCAGGGAGTTGGTGGTCAAGACTGCAAGTGATCATGTTTCTGAGGAAAGCGGGCATTTTGGTAATAAAGTAGGCGATTCTTTAGTTGTTGATGGTCCTTCCAGTACCCACGAGGCATCAATGCCCGGGTCAAATGAGTCTCAGCTGCTAAATTTGAGTCGGATACATCATTCTCCTGAAAGTACACATTAGACGTTTTCTATATCCATGCATTTGTATGTGCTTTAGTTTCCAAAGTTATCTGCCTTCTCCTTATCATGTTTCCCTCCTCTTTATGCAAGGAAATAAAAGAAATCTTGTCTCTGGGCACCCCCTAGAGAGGAGATTTTTGGCATATTGCATATGTTTTTCTCCTGACCTTCTTTACCTGCTCTCTCGTCTTCAGTTTTGGCCGTCCACTGCTTAGAAGTTTTTGCATATACTAATGAAGAGAATTTCGATTGCTTTTTTTGTGGATAGTAAAGTTTTGACATGCACAAAACTGGCCATGAGTAAAAAAGATGGTCGCTCTATTTTTCCGTTCGCACTGTTTTGAGGAAAAAGCATTTTGTAATGGAGGCTTTCTGACAGATAGCCTAAACGCATTACGTTGTTGCCTCAAGACACGTGCATGAACATAATCAATCCCTGGGCTTCTTGTTAAACTGGGGTGTCTTAGTGCCCGGTTGTCTTTGTTTGATGTTATTAGGATTAGGATTTTATCGATCATCTTGGTCCATTTCGAAAGGAGTAGGTTCTTGGATTCAGCCCGGCCATTGTTCGAGCCGGGTTCAATATTGAAGGGTTTGAGCACCCCGATCTATGGGGTCGAGCTTTAATTTTCATTCGAGTAAACGAGTGTTGTTCTAAGCTATGCGTGGTCGTCTATCTTGGGTACGTCGGATGTGCAATTTGTGGACTTTGACAGGTTCTGAGCTAATGCGGCAGTTTATGGACCTGTCCCCCAAAGACCCATCTCTACGCACAAGGTTTTTTCTTTACTCTTTAAAAAAAAATATAGATAAATTAGGAGTGACTAAAAAAATTATTATACGCTTTGAAATTCCAAATCTATTGCAATTGTGCCTATTCAGTTATATTTTTTTTTTGGCCAATTTAATCCTAAGCCTTCTCTATTTGTGGTCATTCAGTCCATTCAGTCAATTTTGGCCAGTTAGTATGAATTATTTTAGTTATATTTGAATAATTTTTTGAATCTTTTATAATTTTTTTTTTCTGTTTTCTTTAATTTTTTTATGCCCCAACCCTTAGGGTCGGGATGATCTCACCCACATTTGACAAGGGTCGCGACGCCCTTGGCATATTTGGCAAGCCGAGCGCGTTACAACCGTTGCTGACCTCGGGTGATGTCACTGGACCCGTCGCCCAAACCATGCAAGGGCCGCGATGATCTCGCTCGCCATAAGAATTGGGAAAAAAATAAAGAAAATAAAGAAAATAATGAAAAAATATATGAACTTTCAAAAAGTTAATAATATATTATTCAAAAAAGTCACAATGAGCTTCGACAGTGCCATTCAGCGTTGGCCGATCAAAATTGGCCAGATGGATTGAAATTAAAATGAATGCAAAAAATTTAAGACTGATTTGGCAAAAAAAAAAGATTTAGAATTGAATTAGTACAATTACAATATGTTTATGACTTTTTGAATAATTTTCCGAATCATTCTAATTCGATATTTTATGAGCAACGAGAGATTGGAAAGCTTTCTCCATATATCACCAAATAACTAAAAACTAATTATTCACCTTAAAAAACATGCAAACAGAAAATTAAACGGCTTTATTTCCTTTAGCTTCGCCTAATTGCGATTGTATGCCGAAGTTACAAGACAGGAAACTCGGGTCTTGGCTTGAGTCCAAAGCCGAATTCCCCCGGGTTTCGCATATTTCCTTCTTCAATCAGAATCGAGCTACATTATTTAGTCTCCCACTTTGGCTTAGGGTTCAAACCCCCTTCTCCCCTGCAATCTGCTACGTCTTCTAAAAATATCCGTTGAGAGACTGCTTTATTTCAGGTTGTTTTTTGTTCAGAGAGAAAGGAAACATCTGAAATCATGGTGACTCTCGAGGGTTCTAGGAAATTGGCGATGGGCTCAGGGGTTAGGCCGGAGGATTTCAACAGAGTTCAAGGAGTCCCTAATGAATGGTTCCGATTCTGGGCACTGTTGGAGGTATCCAAGGTCGCTAGGGAAAATTACATGGAGGAGGAGAAGTTGCAGAGGGAAAAAGACAAGAAAGAGAGGATAATATCGAGAACGACGGGGTTGATGAATGAGGAATCGATCAAGTGTACTGGGAAGCGTAAGCGTGGTGAAGATCCCGAATGGGTATTGGAGATGGGTGCCCTCACCGAATTGGAAGACGCAGAGGATGGTGATCGTGAATGGATCTCGGAGATGCGCACATCATGCTTGGAATTAGAAGAAGCCCAGCGGTTGGGTTTCGCCGGAGCGTCAATGTCGAGAAAAAAGCGGAGTCGCATAGACGAAGGCAATCAAAAAGCGAACGAGAAGTGTTTGACGAAGGACGACGATTGGAACTCCAGCGCACGTGCGTGCTCTGGGATAGAGTTTGCCGAAGGGTCATTGTGGTCGTCGTTCTCGACAAAGAAAGGGCAGAGTCGTAAAAAGAAAAGCGAAAACAAAGTGACTAAGAAGAGCGCAAAGGACAGGGAGGACCAACCCGACATGCCTCGCGAGTTGAACGATCATATCGCTAGGGCTTTGGGTGGGAAAGAGGTGCGCTTGGTCATCCAGAAACACTTGACCCGGTCGGATGTGAGTGGCGCACTTTGTCGCGTGTCGATCCCCATGAATCAAATCATCGACTCTGAATTCTTGAGGGAGGACGAGAAGACGCTGTTGAAAGCGTCTGTTGATACAGATGTGAGGGTGCTTTGCTCCCGCTCCGGAGAGGAGGATCTAGGAGAGAGGGTCCTCAAGTTGAGACTCTGGGTGATGAACAAAAAACCCAAAGGTCAAAGGGCTGCTCGTGGCGAGGGGAAGGAGCCTCTGGAGACACGCGCAGGCGGAGAGGAGGAGGCCAGATCGTTGAAGAAGAAGGGCGAATCAGAAGGAATGGATGGTGGCGAAGGACCGAGGCCGTCGTACATGTACATCTTGAGGTCCGGCTGGCCCCAGTTTGTAAGGGATAACAAGCTCAAGCTTGACGACCTCGTCCAGATTTGGTCGTTTCGGGTTGAGTCGGACTTGGCTCGCGACGAGCTGCGCTTAGCCTTCGTCGTGCTACCTGGAAAACAAGCAAGAGAGAGTTTGGGGAGTCAAGCTCTGATTGACTAAGAGTTTCTCCTTTAGTGTGCCACTGCAACTTTTTTCTTTCCTTTCAATGGTAAATAGCGAGCAGGAGAGAGTCTGGGGAGTCAAGCTCTGATTGATCAAGGGTTTGTCTTTTAGTGTGGCACGCAACTTTTTTTTTTTTTTCCTTTCAATGGTAAATACTCACGAAACAATGGATTTTCTTTGTAATTTTTGGCTAAGACCTTGTTATTGTTTACTCATCTGATTCAATGCACATGATATATGGTTCAGTTCAGTTTGTTCTCTGTCTTTTTTTTTCCCCCTATTAAAACTCTTGGAGATTAGATTTTGATAATGGTTGATTTTGCGAAAACATCGTATTGTAGATTCGGCAGAAGGGTGAGCTTTATACTTGATTGGGTTAAACTTGTGTTCCATAAAACAAACATTGATGAATATGCAATGGCTTCTTAGGAGCGCTGTGGAATGTATTACCATCCTCGAAAGCAATATGTTGTCATTATCGAAAAGATTTTAAGCGTATCTTTTTAAAATAGTTTGTAATATCTGTCGAGAAGCAACCTTAAAATGTATATTGTAAAGTAAAAACAGTCATGGCAACTCCCATCAACGGCTAAAAAAAGATATATTGTCAGTCCTCGTAAGAATATATAGTTTAGCCACAAATAAACTATATAATTAGTTTCAGGAAATATATTACTTTCATAGTTCGATATTCGAGTAGCTCGAACTGTGCTCGATCTTCGAATTAGATTACAGTGGACGCCACACCTCATTCGATTTACCCGGTTTTCGCTTGGCAATTAGTAGTACATGCGGTCATTAGCGGACACCCGTTGCAGAGATTGGTCAAAATTCTAACGCCCATGCATGCAAGCAGCGAGAAAATATTAGGTGCTCCTGGGTGGCCACACCAGACCATAGAAAACTTGCCACGTGTCACATGGGCCCTCTTTTCAAATTTTCCAGATTGCCTCTTCTCACTCACCTTTATTTTTCCCAAAATACCCCCCCGCCTTCTGTCTTATCTTCAACAAAATCCTCCCGCAAGCCATCGCGCTTCTCTCTCCCCGGGGCGCGAGGCCGCCTCAGCCGTGACTCTTCTACGGTGATTTTGTTGAAGAGGTGAAGATCGAAGGGGGAGGGGAGGGGAGGGGGTGTTTAGGGAAAGAACAGGTGAGTGAGAAGAGGTAACAAATTGAAAAGCGGGCCCACATGGCACGTGTCAAATTTTTTATGGTCTCATGCATAGATGAGGTGGCTACTCCATTCTCGCGCAGATATAGCCCTGGAAAAGCTCTGCTATCATTAACTTCTGCTGCTCTCTTGGACCTTTATGCAAGCAGGGACATTTGTCGAAACTTAAATAATAGGGGAACCAAAATTGTCCATAAAATTTAAAAATTTATTGTGTTTTTGCTAACTCAATCTTAAATTTTATAATTTTATCAATTTAGTCATAAATTTTTTAAAAATCTGCCGATTGATCCAATCAATTTTGGCTGAGAACTGCTTACATGGATGAAGATCATCCTACGTGACACACCCGAAGATAACATGCATATTTTTTTTGTAATATTTTAATATTTTTCTCATTTTTTTTTCTCTTTTGGTATATATAACTTTCTTCCTTTTTCGGGTGCCGGACACCGGCCACAAGTGATGGCAAGGTAAAGCCTGTACTAGGGCGAGCGCCGGCGAGGGCTCCCCTAGCCAAGGTCTCCGAGGGAAGTGTGATCATCAACACCCTAGACCCGAGGTAATTAAGGGCCTAAATTCGCGCTCATGCGCGCGTGTGTTTTTTTATTTATTACTTCTGACTTGGTCTGAAATGTAATTTATCTATGTAAGTGGAGTTTCGCGTAATTTTAAAAACTTATGAAGTTTCTTTTGGGCAAGAACAACTACATATAAGGTGAGCGTGACATATTTGAAAATGGCAGTGCGAAGCTCTCTTAATATTTAGGAAAAAAGAGGAGAGACGAAAAGATCGTTTTGTTGTTCATGTGATTTTGGGACTCGACAGATCATGATTGAAATATAGAGAGTTTGTCTAACTTGCGAGATCAAAAAGTTTTTTTTTCCCTTGTTATTTTATTTATTTTCGTCTAGCTTGCAGGATCATAAATTCATATTTATGGTTGTAGATTCTAACGTGAATTGGAAATAAGCAGTGCCAGCTAGCGCGATATAACAAACTTTGCATATATTATGTGCGATATGAGAAATGACACAAGTAGTGCATAAATTTTGGCCCAACGTGTAATATTATTTTTATATTTTTAATTTATTCAATATGATTCTTAAACTATTTTCAAATATTCAATATAATCCTCTAACTTTCAATTTATTTAATCTAATATCTCAATCTATCATAATAAAGTCGAATAAGTTTTTTGGCACGATTCACAAGTTTTTTTTTCCTTAATTATGTTATTGCCCACATTTTACGTATTTTTTCATCAATCTATTTCACAAGGGAAAAAGTACCAAAAAAGTTATAAACTTAATATATTTGTGCTCATTCAGTTCTAAATCTTTTAGTTACTCAATTTTTTTTTTTGGGTCGCAAGTTACGCTAATTGAGTCATAATTTTTTTGATGATTTATTAATATGGTCCATCTAGCTAATTTCGGCTAATTTCACCAACTTCTGCTGCCGTTGGAATGGAAGAAAAAGCAATTTTGACTTTTGAGTGCTGCGGCAGAGGAGAGGATTGAGGACTTGGCTGCGATTTCGAGAAAGGATTTTCCAGGACCTATCCTTGTTTCTTCTACAGAGAAATGAGGACCGGTCCAAAAGGGTCAGGGGTATCTGAGGGAAGATCCAATAGGATTATCTCCTGGGGAGAAGGGAGATTTGACGCACATGTCGGTGTGTCTGGATGATGCACGTGCAGATCACGTTTTCTCGCGTGATCATGCTTCACAAGCTTGCTGCTGTTTTGCCCATTGAAGACAGCGGCAGAGAGTTGGTGGTCAAGACTGCAAGTGATCCTGTTTCCGAGGAAAGGGGGCATTTTGGTAATAAAGTAGGCGATTCTTTCGTTGTTGATGGTCCTTCCAGTGGGTTTTTTTTTCGATTTAATCTTTTAAAAAAAATTATTTACAAAATTAAGTTTTTAAAAAAATTACCGATTTGGGTCTCGCTTGTTTTTTTGTTGTTGTTGCTTGATTGCTTTTTTTTTTTCTGTTCTAGAAGCCATGCACATTTTTTTGTTAGAAGCCACAATTGCGGCTGCACAAACAAAAAAAAAGGTTATATTTATTATTAATTTGCAATGAATTTTTTTAGCGATGAATTCTATGACGAACGTATTGTTGGAAATGTACGTTATATATTTTCTGACGAAATTTGCAATAAATATAATATTTCGTTGCAAATTAGAGAGATTTTTTTTTCTTCGCTAATTTTCGTAGCTAAAATCCTTTTTTTTCGTTTTTCAATTATTTTATATTTTTAGACATTTTTTTTTGTATTTGTCACAAATATGCGATGAATTTATAAGCTATATATTTTGCAACAAACGTGCCGTAAATTTAGTCGCGAAATATAAACTTTGAGTCCCACAAAAGGCGCAAGCGCATTGTGAGGCACTTTGCCACGGGTCTTGCGCAATGTCCACTACTTAGAAGTTTTTGCATATCCTAATGAAGAGAATTTCGATTGTTTTTTTTTTTTTTGGATAGTAAAGTTTTCACATGCACAAAACTGACCATGAGTTAAAAAGATGGTCGCTCTATTTTTCCGTTCGCACCGTTTGAGGAAAAACTATTTAGTAATGGCGGCATCTTTGACAGATAGCCTAAATGCATTACATTGTTGCCTCAAGACACGTGCATGAACATAATCAATCCCTTGGCTTCTTGTTAAACTTGGGAGCGTTAGGATCCGTATGATAACGTTTCTGTTTCTAGGAACACTTTTGGAATAAAAATACTTTCTTTTGTTTCTGTTCCCAGTAACGATTTTTGGGAACAGAAAGGCGTTTGGTAACTGCAAAAAAATTATGTTTTCGGAACAGAAAAAGAAGAAGAAAAGAAACGTGCTTGATAACTGCGAAAAATTATTATTAACTTTTTAATTTAACTAAGGGGACGATATATATATATATATATATAAAATTAAGATGTCTTTATCTTTTTAACTTACTAAATCAAATTAAATTTCATTTATTAAATTTATTAAATCAAATTAGATGAATATATGTAAAAGTAATTTATGCACGATTTATCAAATTACAATATGGACGAGATCCAACTATTAAAAAAAAAAACTCAAAGAGAAGACGAATTTGAATTAGACAACGAGAATACCAAATATATTTTCTATAGATATGAAAAATTACAATTATGCGTCACACGTAAATGTTTCCAAGTAACTAAAAATATGATTACCTTAAAATGAGAACTCTAAAAAACATATTAATTGCACTTTGAGTGACATTGAGGACTAAAATGAAAAATATTTGTGTCTTTTGGTCCTTTTAGTCCAAATGTATAATTTTTTTAAACATGAGGACTAAAATTAAATGCAGGATATCAAAGTCTCATGTCATAAATTTAAAATTTTTAAAAAATGGCTAAAATAAATTAAAATGAAATTTTTTAGTCAATTTAGGATTATGCTCAATGAAGAGGCATGTGGTCCCAAACTGAATTTTTAAAACTTTAACAAACCAAAATGAAAAGAGAATTGAAATAAAAATATGGACTATTTTTTGCTGCATTTTTCTGACCATGAATACTATTTTTGCTTATTTTAGGCTATTTTTATAATTAAAATAAATTCGAAAAATGTCAAAAATTACGAAAAATATTTTTTGTTCAAAATTGGTACCTAAAGCTAGGCCAAAGCTTTCAAGATTGATTTTGTGATTTTATGAATTATTTTTATATTTTTAATTAATTTTTTAAAATAAAATGATAAAAAATTACGTGTGTGAGAACAAAAGAGAAGAGAGTGTGTTCAAAAATAAAATTGTTCTCAATTGTTTCTAAAAAAAATGTTCCAAACGTGTTCCCAAAAAGTGTTCCAGAAACACAGAAACACGTTTTTTTTTTTGTTTTTTGTTTTTGCTCCAAAAGTGTTTCTGTTTCTTAGGTACACTTTTGGGAACACTTTTTTACCATACGCGTGGAACACTTTGGGATTATAAAGTCTTGAGAAGGGCGTCGTACATGTACATCTTGAGGTCATGCTGGCCCCAGTTTGTAAGGGATAACAAGCTCGAGCTTGACAACCTCGTCCAGATTTGGTCGTTTCGGGTTGAGTCGGACTTGACTTGCGACGAGCTGGGCTTGGCCTTCATCATGCCACGTGGAAAACAAGCAAGAGAGAGTTTCGGGAGTCAAGCTCTCATTGATTAAGGGTTTGTCTTTTAGCGTGGCACTGCAACTTTTTTTTTTCTTTCAATGGTAAATAGTCGCGAAGTTTGTAAAACGAAAAAAAAAAGGTTTTCTTTGTAATTTTTGGCTAAAACCTTATTATTGTTTACTCTTCTGATTCAATGCACATAATATATGGTTCAGTTCAGTTCGTTCTCTGTCTTTTTTTTTTCCTATTAAAACTCTTGGAGATTAGACTTTGATATTGGTTGATTTTGCGAAAACATCATATTGTAGATTCGGCAGATGGATGAGCTTTATACTTGATTATGTTAAACTTGTGTTCCATAAAACATTCAGTTATTTAAGAGGGAACAATGATGAATATGCAGCAGCTTCTGCTATATTCTAACATGTATACTAAGAGCACTATGGCATTGTTGACACCTGATTTTTAATCATCTTTTACTTCGATTTTATTTCTAAAAATAATTAAAAATAGCAAAAAAAGTCATAAAATTACAAAATAAACTTTGGAAGCCTTGGCCTAGCCTTGGAAATCAATTTTGAACAAAAAAATATTTTTTGTAATTTTTAATATTTTTTCGAATTTATTTAAATATAAAAATTCTCAAAAAATCACAAAAATACTATTCATGATCAGAAAAATGAAAAAAAATAGTCAAAAATTTTATTTTAATTCTCTATTCAAGTTGGCGTTTTTAAATCCCAAAAATTCGACTTGGGTCACTATGTTCCTTCACGATCATAAACCCGAATCAATCATAAAAATTTCTTTTTGAGTTCTTTAAATTTCAATTCTTACCTTCAATAAGCCATGACATTGTTATCAAGAACCTTGATGTGAAGTTGTGTCTATTTACCCTCCAATTTGATTAATTTTAATCAAAAGGGCTTAATTGCACAATTTTCTTTCAATTTAGTCCCCGGTTACACAAATTGCAAAATTAAATTCTCTCTAGGGACACCCATGAAAATAAAACAGCTCTACCCTATATTTTTCGTCGTCCCGAACCCATTGGTGACCTCAATTTGGGTTGATTTGTTCGTTTGAGCCTTTAATTAAGCAAAAATCATTTTCGTATCCTAGGCATAATTTGGGGTTTTCGCTAAATTCCAATTCAATTGTTCGTGAAAATACACATTTTAGATGAAAAACATGCCGAGGAGTCTGATTTTGCTATCAATTTCATGAAAAACGGTCAATTACGAACTCAATTGGGCGAAAATGAATAACCGGATCGGTCAGGTCAGACCCGACCCGATCGAATCGGGTCTGCAACAGGGAACATTCCCTGCTCTCTTTCACGTACAGGAACAGGGGACAGTGGGCAGAAAACGAAAATGGCGCCGCGACAAAAATTGGAAAAGCAGTCCCTTTTGAGAGCACATGAGCGTGTGAAGGTCCTTTGGGGGGATCCGACGAGGCTCCAGCATATACAGGAGCTCGTCCACAGTAGCAGGGGGGGAGATCTCGATTGTTGAAAAAAAAAAGAGCAAACCGAGAGAGAGCACCAAAGAGAGGAGCTCGTGAGGGGGATTCGCTCATTGACACAGAGAGAGTTCTGGGGACTTCCAGTTCAGAGAAGAGGAGAGTGAAAGGGAGGCTCGTTCACGGAGGAAGGTTGGTGTGGGATGAGCTTCCTGAGAACACAAGAATCAAGAGAAATAGAGAGACCGACATAAAGGAAAGTGGAGCGTGAGAGAAAAGGTCAAAAAAAAAAGAAAAAAGAAAAAAGAAAAAGAAAAGAAAAGAAAGAGATCAATTCTTGTTATACGTTGGTTTGAGGCCAAGCGAAGTGAGCGTCACATTGTCTGGTGCCGCTGGGAGGAGTCGAGTTGCGTCGGATCCGACGAGGATGGCGGCGAGCGTCGAACGACGAGCGGTGGCCGAAGGTTAGGGATGGGAACTTCGGTAGTGCTCGAGAGAGTTCTCTGTGCAACCCGTAGGTGAGGAAGTCAAGAAGAAAGGCACAGAGATAAAGAGGAGGAGGCGTTAGCAAAAAGAAAAACAAAGAAAATCAGAGAGAGCTTGGGTTTTTTTGTCCGCCATTGAAGAAGAGGTCTGAAGGCTGCGAGCTCGCTCCTCGGTGGATTCTGGTGACCGGTTCTCAGAGCCTCGTCTCGATCTAGCGAACACGTCGAGCCACTCCGTTCGTCTTTTTAACCGAAAGAGGTAGGGGTCGTTCAAACTTTTTCTATCTCGGCTATGGACGGTGATTTAAGCGCCAGAGTATTTCTCTTCGATATTTTTTAGCAGAACGATTCCTACGCTCCTACTGACCACGTGCGTTCATTTTGTTTGCGTTTCCGTGCATAAAAACACCTCGAGTCAGCCTAAGTAAACTGAACCACCTTCGAGCTCCGTGGCCCATTCTGGATACTTACAAGCTGGTGCAAGACTCAGGTAAGCTTTCTGCACTCTTATCGGTCCTGAATGGTCATTTTGTGAAGATTATACGCGTTGATTATCAGAGTTTCAGACTCGTCGCCGGAGGTAGCTTCGGTTGGGGAAGGTTCGGCCAGTTATAGGTCTGATCTGGACTGAAAATTTGAGTGGCGCCGATGAGGGTTATATGGATTTCGTTTTGGTGTCGAAATGGTGGAGTTTTGATGAAGTTTGGACGTCGGTTTGGGGCGTGAGCTTTGGGGGGAGCTCTCAGTGAAGCTCCCATGGCGTCCCCTGAAGAGTAGTCATGGGGAAGACGACGCAAAGGAGAACAAAGTGTAAAAGAAATAAAAATAGATAAAAAATAATTAAAGAAAACATTAAAAAAGATAGATAGGGATGGTCGTGCGTTCGGTTTGGTGACCAGTGGACTTCTCTTCAAAATTGGGCCTAACATTGAATTTTCCGACTGGGCCATTGAAGGAGAAATTAGAAAGAAAGTTTTAGGTCAATTGGGCTTTACAAAAGTGAGCCTTTCCGGTTTTAATTTTCATTTGGGCTTTCGGCTCCCTCTTAGGCTCGCGACTCTGGAAGGGTTGGGCTTAGAAGCCCAATCCAGATCACCATTTTCGAAATTAAAATAGTAATAAAAAAGATTTAAAAAAATTTAGAAAATTATTATAAAAAATAGAGAAAATTCTTGAAAATTTAAAAAATAGTTTTCTTGGATATTCAGCCTAAATTAATATCTTTAGACTCTATTTCCGCGATGGTGGATGGCTGATGTCCATTCCGGCTCGTTTCTTTTGTACACACGACCTTGTTGTTTAGCTTTATTTCATTTTATTTGCGGCTTTGTAGCCAAATACCCGAGGACCGCGGGTTTTTTACTTATCGCTTTAGAATAACTCTTTATGCTTCTTCTTCATGCCCTTTGAATGCTCTGGTTGATTTTTCTTTTTAAGATAAGATTCAAAAATTAGAAGAATGTCATAAAATAAACCCCTATAATACCATTTTGCGTGAACACCTCGCATGGTTGCAAAAACATGATTAGGAACTAAAAAGTAATTAAACTTCGCATGATCACCTTAGGCCACAATCAACTGGTCATGGCCTATTTTGGTTCTTTTGAAATCCGACTCCCTCCGAAAAAACTATTTTGTCCTTTTGGCAAATCGTTTTCCAAAAATCGTGAAAATTTTAAAAAAAAAATCAAAAAATAGGAAATGGGCACATTCAATTGGCTGATCATATATCCTAAACTTTGGGTTCCTAATCCCTTAAAAATGACAATTTTACCCCTCATGGGTAAATTGCCTTTGTTCTCCAAAATATGACGATTTCACCCATCATGGGTAAATTGCTTTGAAAATCAAGAAAAGATATGAAAAATGTCATAAAATAGGAAATAGGTCATCTCAATTGGCCAATCCTTTTTCTGACTCTTTGGGTTCCTAATCCCTTAAAAATGACAATTTTACCCCTCATGGGCAAATTGCCTTTGTTTTCCTAAAATGACGATTTCGCCCCTCATGGGAAGATCATTCCAAAAAATGTCAGGAAATAAGAAATGGGCCATTTCAATTGGTCAATCATTTTTCTAACGCTCTTGGGTTCCTATCCCTTTCCAAAATTATAATTTTGTCCCTTATCGCGAAATTCTCATTTATTTTTCTAAATGGCGATTTTGCCCTTCATGGGCAAATTGCCTTCAAATCTTCTCTAAGCCATTAGGGCTATACTAGGGATGCCATGCTGATTTGATGCGTTTTATATGCACTTTATGATTCACTTGATTGCGCTTTCATTAAATTGATTGTGATTGATAGGACTAGTCTTCCAATCTGCATGAAACCCTGAATCGGACTTACCTCACCCCAAAATTGCGCCTGTATGAAATCTTAGTTAGGAAAATCACTCGGGTTAGGTACCGAAAGGGCGTTGGTAATGACACCAGCATAATTAAGTCCCCAAACCCAAAATCTCTGGTTCTGCAGAACTGATCGATCTCTCCCAATAGATTAGTGAGGTTTTCTGTCCACCTTCCAAGAAGGACCGGTGGCGACTCCAAATGCATGCACACGTTGCACATGCCACCACGACCACACCAAGGTCGAAAGCGATTGACTCTTATCGTCGAGAAATCCCAAAAAATACTCCCGTCGTGATTTGGTATGGGCTTGGGAGAGCCCGAGCCAAAGGAGAGGCCCGCATTTGAGGACCTCCCTTGTCAATCCATTAGCTCGCCTTTCCCGATTTATTTATCGAAAATCGAGGGCGGGTCGCGACAGGCATGTATTACCATTCTCAAAAGCAATATGTTGTCATTATTGAAAATATTTTAAGCGTATTTTTTTAAAACCGTTTGTAATATCTGTCAAGGCGCAGCTTGAAATGAATATTATAAAGTCTATAGAGATCCGAAATAGGAAATTCCATATTCAAAAAACGCATGACATATAAAAAGAAAATAGTCATGGTAACCCCTAAACCCCATCAACGGCTAAAAAAATAAAAATGATATACTGTCAATCCTCGTAAGAATATATAGTTTCACCACAAATAAACTGTATAATTAGTTCCAGGAAATATATAACTTTCATATTTCGATATTCGAGTAGCTCGAACTGTGCTCGTTCTTCAAATTAGATACAATGGACACCACTCCTCATCTATGTAGCATCGACACTCCTCATAGGTGTTCGTGTCGGTGTCGGACTCGGACCCGTGTCGGACACCGACATGTGTACGACACTTGGGGACACTCGTCCGACATTCGTTAATTGCGTATCGAGATTTTGACACTCGGTCAACGCGTGAGACACTCGTCTAACACCCGTGTCCACGTGTCGGACACGCGAAGCCCATTTTTTTTTTTAAAAAAGGAAAACTTAATATTGTAGGTTGGACAGTCTTCATAAACTTTTTTTTTCTAGCCATTCTTTCTTGTTACTCAAATTGTTGACATAAGTGGAAGCTCGCACTCTACGATTCAAATTAGTGCATATAAGTTATATAACCACTGTTTCGGCTTTATTTATTTTTTATATTTAAAAATATATATTTAATATAACGTGTCGGAATTTTCTATTTTTAAGAAATGACGTGTCAGCATATCGTGTCATGTCCCGTACCGTGTGTCGGTGCTACTTAGCTCCTCGTTCGATTTACCCGGTTTTCACTTGGCAATTAGTACATGCTGTTATTAGCAGACACCTGTTGCGGTGTTTGGTCAAATTCTAACACCCATGCATGCATGCAGATATAGCCCTCAGCTCCTCGTCCGATTTACCCGGTTTTCACTTGGCAATTAGTACATGCTGTTATTAGCAGACATCTGTTCCAGAGTTTGGTCAAATTCTAACACCCATGCATGCATGCAGATAGAGCCCTGGAAAAGCTCTGCTATCATTTCCCATTAACTTCTGCTGCTCTCTTGGACTTTTATGAAAGCAGGGGCATTTGTCGAAATTCAAATAATAGGCGAATGGTAAAATTGTCCAAAAAATCTAAAAATTTATTGCGCTTTTATCAATTCGCCGACCGCGGCCGCCGCCGCTGCCAACGATCGCTGACAACTAGCAGCGATTGGCCGCTCGCCGGCTGCCGACTCCCGATCGCCCGCCGTTGCCGGTCGCCGGCAACTGGTCGCGGCTGGCCACCTGTCGACCCCCGATCGCTGCCGTCGGTCGTCCGCCGTCGCCGCCGGTCGCCCGCCGTCTCCGCCCGTCGCCGCCGGTCGCCCGCCGTCTCCGCCCGTCGCCCGCCGTCGCCGTCGGTCGACCGCCGTCCGCCGGTCGACCGCCGTCCGCCGGTCGCTCGCCGTCGCCGTCGGTCGCCCGCCGTCCGCCGGTGGCCCGCCGTCGCCCTCGGTCGCTCGCCGTCCGCCGGTTGCCCGTCGTCGCCGTCGGTCGCCCGCCGGTTGCCAGCCGTCAGTCGGTCGCCCGCCGGTCGCCTGCCATCCGTCGGTCGCCCGCCGGTCGCCCGCCGTCGTCGCCGGTAGCCCGCTGTTGCCGCCGGTCGTCGGCCACTAGCCGCCGTCGCCGTCGGTCGCCGGCCACTGGTTGCTGCTGCTGCCGGTCGCCCACTAGTCTCCGTTCGCCGGCCGCCGTCGTTGGCCTCCTCCAGCTGGCCTCCGCCGCCAGTGGTCCGCCGCCGCCGCCGCCAGTGGTCCGCCGCCGCCGCCGCCGCCGTCGCCGTCTCTGGTCGCCCAGTAGTCGTCATTCGCCGCCCGCCACCGGTCGCTAGCAGCAGGTCGCCTGTCTTTCGTTGCCGCTCGCCGGCAGCAGGTCGGCTTTCTGCCGTCGCCGCTCGCCGCCACCGGTCGTCACCATCGAATATTTTTTTAATAATGTTTCGAACTTTGTCTTTTTTAATCGTTATCAAACGCTTTTCTCTATAAGAAATCAACTTTTTAAGCAGAAGCTGAAAATTCAACTTCTACTCCAAAGCAAAAGCTAAAAGTTCAACTTCCTTCCTAGAAGTTATTCTCGGCCAAGAAGTGATTTCATGCGCTACCTTAGGGCGCGCATGGTAACACTTTAGAAGCTGAAATACGTTTGGTAAAGACGCTTCAGAAGTGCTTCTGAAGTTGAAAGCCGTTTGGTAAAAATATTGAGAAATCATTTCCAGAAGTATTTCTGGAAGTGATTTCTAATTCTGGTTGAATTTTTGGCCAACTTTGAGAAGCTAAAAATTGTAGCTTCTAAAAAAGAAATCACTTTTTCAACTACACCGGTCTTCGCTGACCAATGCCTGCCTGCTGGCGCCCTACGATCGTCGGCCGTCCGCTCGCCCCCCGCCGGCTGCCGGCAGCCACCGACAGCCCGCCTCACGACGGTCGCCCACCGTCGCCGGTCGCCCGCCCGCCGTCGCTGGTCGCCCTCCCGCCGCCGAAGGTCGCCGGCCCGCCGCCGGTCCCCTCTCGCCGCCGACCGTCGCCGGTTGCCCGCTCTCTGCCGGCCGCAGTCCACCGCCAGCCGCCGGTCGCCGTCCACCGCCCGCCGTTGGTCACCGGCCGCCTGCCGTCGGTCGCCAGCCGCTCCCCCTATGGTCGCCGCCACCTCGCGGCCGCCGCCGGTTGCCGGCCGCCGCCCTCCACCGAACACCACCGTGAGAGATTTTGTTAATAATGTTTGCAAATTTAAAATTTCAGACGTAGAAATTTTATCAAACACATTTCTTTGATCAAAAATCAACTTTTGATGGAGAAGTTGAAAAATCAACTTCAGCTTCAGAAATGATTTCTTTTGCAGAAGTGTTTCCTTGCGCGCCCTTGGTCCAAGAAGCGAGGAGAGCCCCAACGTCCACACAAACTGATATATTACGTTTTAGTGCTCCTCTTCTTTTTGTTTTGCTTTGTGTTGTTTTATTTAATTTTTTTAAAATCCTTTGTATCTATTTTCTCTAGGTCACTCTCTTCCCAGGTCCATCTTCTCTACGGCGCCTCTCCCGTACAGAGCTTCATTGAGGCTTCTCCATCATCGACGCGGCGTCCAATCCAGATGCCAAACTCATCCTCCTTCTGCATTTTTTTTTTTTTTGTTTTCCTGCTTTCTACTCTTTTCTCTTCGGGACTTCCGCATCTGTGAGTTTCACAGAGAACTCTCGGGCATCACCGAAGTTCCCATCTCTAGCCTTCGGCCGCCGCTCGTCGATCGACACTCGCCGCCATCCTCGTCGGGTCCGACGCGACTCGACCCATTCTCTTACTGTATGAGCCTCCTTGGCCCTCTTGCTCTTTGTCCTCAGTTTTCACGAGCTCCTTTTTCTTCTCTTGGTCCGCCTTCTCGCTTCTCTCGCCCAAAACCAGAACACAAAAAAAAAAAAAAAAGCTTCCTTTTCTACCAAGTTCCTTTTTTTACCAAGCACAGCACCAACTGAATGAGAAATGGCAAAGAGGCTAGAGGACTTATGGGAGTAGTTCTCTTGTAGAATCGAGCTCCTCTTTTATTTGTCCGCAGGAGCCCCGGCCCCCCCGAGCCGAGATACTCAGTCTATCACTCGTTCAAAGACGAAATGAAAAAGGTCCACCGAAAACTAAACCGAACAATCAAAGGGCACGCAGGAATGGGATAAAAGGGAGTTATCAACTTGTCACGACCAAAGACGGCAGCACAACGAAATCACAAGAGCGCGCAACGTGCGACTAAGCCTACACTACACGCGGGCGGTGAAGATGAAACTCAGCACATTCTGGTGAAAGAGAGGCAAAGACAGAGACAGAGGCTCGGGTTTACCTGATTCAAGGAAGGTATGACCGCGGTCAGCGACTGATCAAGCGCGACGAGGCGACTGCGCGCGAGGAAGACGCCGTGCTATCCAAGCTCTTCACTTCTTGCTCTCTTTTCCCTTCTGTTAACTAATTGGCTCAAATCCATTTTCTCGAAGTCGTCATATCTTAATTCGCTTTTTTTTTTAAAAAAAAATGTTTACCAATGAAGTAATGACCTCAACGAATAAATTGATTATTATTCCTAAAATGAGAGAGCACATGTTTTTTTTCTTCCTTCGGAAATAAAATTAAAACCTATAGTTTGTGTTTGTTTTCATGAAAATGAGTTGCATGAAACGATATTTCAAATTTTCACTCGCTTACTTCGTTGAAAGTGGATAATAAGCAGAAAAGATTTTACCGGTCAAGGAAAACCAACCGTACGTACTTAAAGTTGAGTTCTATCCTGAAAACAAGAAATCGTTTCTCGAAGCTCCCTTTCCTCATGATCTCTTACGTAGAACGGAGAATTGTTCTGACGTGGTGTTTTATTTGCAATGACAGATTAAGTTTGTTAATTATCTGCACTTACTATTTTGCTGGCATCCTTTCTTTAGTTGGCTTAATCTTGATAATAAGAAAGCTTAAAAATTGTACCCCCTAAATTAGTGATATCTCATCTGACCCCCCGAAAAAAAAAAATTAGTGATATCTTAGACGACAAGGATTTTGTCATCATCTTATTATATGATATTAGGAACAAAATACTATGATAGCTTAGAGATTGCTCTTGAAAATAAGATCTAGACATTGAAAAAGCTTTTTCCATACAACACCAAACAACCAAAAACTAATTATTTACCTTAAAAACATTTTTCCTTTGTCCAATAATTTTCCTCCAAGCAAACACCACATCAAACAGCTTTATTTCCTTTTTCAGCATCTTGCGCATATAGCGAATTAGTATTGGTAAGTTATAAGATTAGTTTTTGACCAAAAAGAAAAGTTACAAGATTTGATACGCACGGCTTGAGTCCAAGCCGAATTCCTTTTGGATTTCTAAAAGATTCCTTTTTAGTCACAACCGAACTACATGATATATAGCTGTATACACACTGAGAGATCGCTCTATTCGAGGATATTGTCGTTGAGAGAGGAAAGATCGTTGTCATGGCAACTTTCGATGGTTATGGGAAATCGGTGATGGATTCAGGAGTGAGGCCGGAGGATTTCAGCAATGTCAAGAATGAAGGAATCCCTGATGACTGCTTCCGATTCTGGGCACTGTCGGAGGTGTGCAAGGCCGCAAGGAAAAATTATAAAAAGGAGAAGAAGTTGCAGAGGGAAAAGGCCAAGAAAGAGAAGGAAAAATCACGTGCAGTAGAGGGAAAGACGGCATTGACGACTGAGGAGTCGATGAGACGTGCCAGTGAAGCCAGCAGAAAGAGCACTGGGAAACGTAAACATGGCGACGATCTTGACTGGAAACTGCAGACGTGTGCACTCACCGAATTAGAAGACGCCAAGGAACTGGGTTTGGCGGCAATGTTGTTGCTGTCGTCGAGAAAGAGGAAGTGTTGTAGCAAGAAAGCCGATGAGGAAGCGAGGAAGCACACGAACAAGGATGTTTATCATGAGTGGAACTTGGAGTCGCACGCATGCTCTCAATTAGAGGGAGCCGAGGGGTTGGGTTTTGCCGTAGCCCCATTGTCGAGAAAGAAGTGGAGTTGCGGAGAGATAAGCAATAATAAAGGGAATAATAGGTGCTCGGTGAAGGATGATGATCCCGAGTCGAACTCCGGCTCACGCGCATGGTCCAGGATAGAGGGCGCCGAGGGGTCCGGTTTTGCGAGAAAGTCGGCGTCATTGTCGCCGTCGTCCTCGAGGAAGAAGGGGCGGTGTCCTAGGAAGAAAAGCGAAAACCAAGTGAATAAGAAGTGGGCGAAGGGCAGAGAGGACCGACCCGACATGCCTCAAGATTTGAAGGATCATATCATTCGGGTTTTGGGCGGCAAAGAGGTGCGATTGGTCATACAGAAGCGCTTGACCCAATCGGACGTGAGCGGCGCACTTTGTCGCGTGTCGATCCCCATGAATCAAATCATCGACTCCGAATTCTTGAGGGACGACGAGAAGAATTTGTTGAAAGCGTCTATTGATAAAGATGTGAGGGTGCTTCGCTACCGTTCCGCAGAAGACGATCTAGGAGAGAGGGTCCTCAAGTTGAGACTGTGGGTGATGAACAAAAAACCCAAAGGTCAAATGGCTATCCCTGGCGAAGAGGAGGCCGGATCGTTGAAGAAGAAGAAGGGCGAATTAGGAGAAATGGATGGTGGCAAAGGGTCGAGGCCGTCGTATATGTACATCTTGAGGTCCGGCTGGCCCCAGTTTGTAAGGGATAACAAGCTCAAGCTTGACGACCACGTCCAGATTTGGTCGTTTCGGGTAGAGTCTGACTTGGCTCGCGACGAGCTGCGCTTGGCCTTCATCGTACTGCCTGGAAAAGAAGCAAGAGAGTGTTTGTGGGGAGTCAGCTCTGACTGATCAAGGGTTTGTCTTTTAGTGTGGCACTGCAATTTTTTTTTTCCTTTCTTTGGTAAATAGTCGCCAAGTTTAGTAAAAGGAAAGAATGGATTTTCTTTCTAATTTTTTGCTAAGACCTTGTTATTGTTTACTCATCTGATTCAATGCACACGATAAACGGTTCAGTTCAGTTCGTTCTCTGTCTTTTTTTTTTTCCCCTATTAAAACTCTTGGAGATTAGACTTTGATAATGGTTGATTTTGCGAAAACATCATATTGTAGATTCGGTAGATGGGTGAATTTTATACTTGATTGGGTTAAACCTGTGTTCCATAAAACATTCAGTTATTTAAGAGGGAACAATGGTGAATTTGCAGTGGCTTCTGCTATATTCTAGCATGTATACTAGGAGCGCCGTGTATTACCATCCTCAAAAGCAATATGTTGTCATTACCGAAAAGATTTTAAGCGTATCTTTTTAAAATCGTTTGTAATATCTGTCAAGAAGCAGCTTGAAATTTATACTATAAAGTCTATGGAGATCCGAAATAGGGAATTCCATATTCAAAAAACGCATGACATAAAAGGAAAATAGTCATGGTAACCCCATCAACGGCTAAAAAATTAAAAATGATATATTGTCAGTCCTCGTAAGAATATATAGTTTCGCCACAAATAAACTATATAATTAGTTCCATGAAATATGTAACTTTCATATTTCGATATTCGAGTAGCTCGAACTGTGCTCGATCTTCGAATTAGATACAGTGGACGCCACCCCTCATTCGACTTACCCGGTTTTCACTTGGCAATTAGTACATGCGGTTATTAGCGCACACGTGTTGCAGAGTTTGGTCAAAATTCTAACACCCATGCATGCATGCAGCGAGAAAATATTAGGTGCTCCCGGGTAGCCACTCATCTATGCACCAGACCATAGAAAATGGAGCTGGCATTCGACAGCATGCCGAGTACCATGTTTTTGTTTCTCGTGTATTTTCAGGTTCATAATCGCACTGAGTTTTTTGTTGGGAGGGACGTGTACGGCATCCCCAACTGTGCAGAGTTCTGCTTTTTTGAGCTGGCCCGGCGTCAATGGTTTCCCTCTTTTAATGGGTGATCTGTGGTCATGTCACATTTGAAAAACATTTTTGAGACATAATTGCACGCTCCGTCAGCAGATCCACCCTTATAGATCAGGTGGACGTGCCCCGCCTCAAACACCGGAAGCAGGCAAGAGCGTTCCGAACTTCCACCCTTAATAATAGTTCAATATCCGAGCATCTTGAACTGTCGTCGATCTTCAAAATAGATACAGTGGACGCCCCACCTCACTCGATTTACATGTTGGACACTCGGTAATTTACAAGCGGTTATTAGCAGACAACTGACACACATGCACATGCAACCTGAGAAAATTTGGTTAGCATTTGATTAGGGACTATGAAATATGAGTATGACCAAATATACACAAACAAGAGAAGCCCAACATTCCTACTAATCAACTACTACTTATTGAGCCGGAAAAGAAAAAACCAATCGTCAAAAAGAAGCAGATTTGATTCTGAGCTACTCCTTTTCACAAGAATTACAATCATAACTCTGAAACCTAAAAGTCACTCGTTTCGCAAGATGGGTTAGTTTGCCTCCTTGTGGAGAAACAAATCGACTGTGCTGTGCAAAAACCTAATTCATGAATTGCCGGCAGTTTGGAGCTTTGCATAAGCAGGGAACTTTGAATTCGTCTGGCTCATCCGGATCGAACAAGTAATCATACCTGCCAAAAACGCCACAGATAATTCAGATACACACAGTATATGCATGTGTATATCAGTGAAGAGAGAGAGAGAGAGAGAGATACGTTAGTTCATCGCCAGCTGACACGTTGGTCTTGGCAATAAGAACTATTCGGCTCTCGTCGTGGCCTACACTCATGATTCGTGCATAGCAATTGGGCATACACTGCGCGGCAGAGAAACCAAGAGATCATGAGAAGAGTCCTACATTTGAATAATAGAGATGAGGGCCCGTATTTGAAGAAACCTACCGAATGGTTGATGAGACGTGCTATATTTCCTTTATCAGTAGCATCCACCACTACTTCTTCGCTGATCTTAAATAACTGCAATCAGGATTAGCTCACATTCAATTTCTCGAGGAAGAAACAGGAAATCAATTGAAAACAACATATATCAATGAGAAAACAGGGATGGAATTATGAAAAGCTCTGCACTCCAATGCTTAAAAACTTACATAACAGTCCTTCCCTTCCAGTCGGTACTTTGCCTCCCTAAGATCTGCAACGCTACGCCTCACCTGCTCCCCTCGATATTCAATAACCTGCAGAGGATGACACGATGTTCACAGTGTATGAATGGAAGAATCTGCATCACATGGTGAATCCAACAATTACTGGATGCAAATATCCCATTTTTTCCCTCTGCATTTTCCAGATCAAATACGTAAAAGAGAATGCACCATACATCGGCCCCAGGTGTCAGCTAAAAAATATGATATAGACAGCACACCAAGAAAATACACAGGCATTCCTCGTTACAACCCGATGTCTCCTGCAAATTTATTATCGCCATGCCATATGAAAATATGCTCAATGCCCAAGATCCACCCAAACAAAGCGCACATAAAAAGGCCAAGGACATGGCATTTACCATCTCTCCTTCTTGGATATTCCTTCTCGCAAATAGTCCCCACCCATGTATTCCAGATCTACCGAAGCAAGCTCGATCATGTTCAGTTCTCTGTAGTCATATCAATACCAAAATGTGGAATTAGAAAGCAGGGTAAAACGAAAAGACAAAACAGCAAAAGAGCGTGAAATGACGAGCATTTGCCTGCAAGTAGTGTAGTCTTTCACGGAATGACGAGAATGTATTGGGCTCGTCTATTTCCTGCAGATGAAATGACAGTAATCAGGAGCTGCACATGTCTCAACTTTTGATTTGCAGATTAAAAACACAAAAGCAACTAGAAAAGGACACGGATTTACTCTAAATTTGTTCAAACTGTCAATTATGCCTAGAGAATGATGGCAAGATCCTTTGACTCTGTGAGGAATAGCTTCTTCCTCAGATCTCTAGCAAGACAAAAAGTCAAAGGCAGATAAGTACAAGACTATCCTTGTCATGTTATGCAAGCAACAAACAATCAGATGGATCGAGAAAGTTGTGAGATTGAACCTTCCGGTTATTTTTCAATCTTCTAAAGACCCGGCATCTTGCAGCAGAGAGTGGATCCAATTCACTGATTTCTACCGTTGGAACATCTTCAATCATTGGTCTAGATGAGATGAGCCTTGAACCACCCCTCCTTTTGTTTTGTATAAGGCTTTTTGCGGAATAAACCCCTGCAGGAGTTTGTATGATGAGAACAGTATCCGGATTTGGGGCCCTGAACCAAAAGAAAAAATCATTAAGTCTAAACCAATAGTGATAATGAGTTACGAAGACATGGGCAGTGCTTGGTGATCCAGGCAATTTGTTGAAAGGAATTGTAGAGCCATGAGTTTGGTTCAAGTTTCTCCGGGTAGATATGGCTAGAAGGAGAACATATTCTCAAAACTGAAGGAGAAGGGAGGTGCTAGAGCTTTCCTTCTCTAAGGAAAGAGAACATACTCTGTAGTTGTGAATTGAATATAAAATGCACAGAAATGTACAGGTACGGTGACTGAACTTGTGAGAGAATGAAAAAGGCTTATTCAAATTAGGCATTCATGGAGGAAAGGAGGACACTATGTAGAGGGCCTAAATATTTGGCAAGATATCCAGTTTATCAATTCAAGGAGGTAAATAACCTATAATTAGGATAAAAAAATGAGGAAAAAACAAGGATTTATATCTGGAGGGTGAACAGTGGAGTCAAGCGAGCCCATCATTATTGTGAGAACACAGAAGTGAGTCCATACCGGTGATAAGCGCAATAAGAGATCATCCTTGTAATCTGTTTCCCATTTTTCTCCAAGCTATGTAACTGAAAGACCAAAAAACAAATATACTTTAAGAAGAGACATCCATGTTCCCAATCTCTTTTCTAAATAAACAAGACAGATATGTTACTACTAACCCAAAAGTACCTACTAACTTTGTTGGCTCCAGTTATACCGTCAAGCAACAGTATTTGGACTTTAGTCAAATAAATATAGTAAACTGGACAACTACCCAAGTTCTGAAGGTTGTGATGACTCACCTCCATCCGATACCCTGCCCTTGATGCACACATTGCATGGTAATATGTTGAGCATTTGCAGCATTGCGTACAGGAACCATGAATTTGCTTACAAATAACGCATATCTGAGGTTTGATTCACATATTAACCATCAACAACATATTCAAGTGAAATAAAGCCAAACACACCAACAGGATACACACCAGACTGACAGCAAGGGTTACGTTGAAAAGATAATTGCAGAAATGATAAAAGACAAGACTTAAGACAAAATTACTGACCTAAAGACGAGCAAAATTAAAGTAAAAATAACATACTCTACAATTTATAAAATATGTAATATACCTGACGAATTTATCATTGAGGCAAATATTAAATTTGGAACATTATGCCACGGATATTAAAAGCTTCACATTACTAAATGCTTTATCATCTCTTGATTCGATGTAAGATGCTGAATAAGGATTTTTTTTTCCATACATACCGAACTAGGTTGAATTTGGAAAAAGAAAAAACTGGGAATTCGATTTCTGAGACAGGCTCTAACCTTAACAAAAGAATTTGACGGAATGCTTAAGATCCCAATAGCAGGCTCCATCTTCTCGTCACTTGCAAAGGCAACTTCAGGTCGAAACCAAGCACATGTAACATGAACCCATAATGGCTCCACATCAGTTGGCTTCAGTGCACCACCTAGAGAGAAAAGGTTCAGCCATCAAGCTCAAGTAAATATGAAGAGACAGGAACCAAACCTACTGAGCAAGATCTTCCCAACAACATACAACAGAAAGACTTTCAGACATGAATTGAATTGAATTAGCACAGGTGCAGAGACCCAAAAGTGCTTAAAACATTAGGAAACTGTTTCCAAATTGATGTCCGACTTAGAAAGCGCCAGATATTTTACAAAATAAACATATAACGGGATTTTCATATGCGCAGATAATAATTCAATAGTCCTCTCCAGACTAGTTCCAGATAAGGTACATCACGGCACTACCCTAACAAATCAGATACCACAAAGACAAAAGCACCAACAAAGTACCTTTTACAGGACAAAGACAGCATTCCCTCTTGATGTCAGGTGTTTCACAAGCTTTGCATACCCATGATGTTAAATCTCGCACATTTCTTGCCCCATAGCACTCTTGATGAACCGCTATTTGACATCTAATAAGTACACAGTGACATGATTAATATTCCAGAATAACCTAGGTGCCAAAAACAAGTAAAGCAAGAAAAAGAAAATCATAACACGCATTAACAGGTCAGGGGACCACCAAAATAATATGCTAATCCTTAGATCTCCTGAAAAAAAGTATCAGAATAATATCTCCTGCAAAGGTACTTTGTCAGAACCTAGATACGTGCAATATGTAAGGTGGGTACAAGATGCTCTGCTCCTCCCCATAATCCTAGAGTATAATCTTAATAGGAGGTGGCTTGTTATGATTGATGTGGAACTTATTTAACCACAATTTTCACGATGATTACCTGTTGCAGATAATAATTTTGTTGTAATCCCAATCTTCAACCCATCTACAGACAGCACATCGCTCTGTCGTCCATTTCGCATACACTGGTTCATACCTCTCTGTCTCAGCAATGAAGATTGGCAAGTAAGAATTGGCTCTTTCAATCAGAAGAGTATATGCTATAAGGGTAAGCAAACCTTGTAAAAATGTGAGCAGTTTCTGCTTCCTTTCTTTCATAGGAGGTCGTTTAGGTGGCTTCCCTGAAACTAGAGTTTTTTCATGGTATTCAGCCAACTGCAGCATCTGCAAATCCAAAAAGGATATCAATAGACATCTCTCAAGTAACTGGCCATGCTATTACCAATCATGGAAGAAAAGTTACATTAAGGTTTCAAAATTCAGACTGAATAGATCTCTGTTGAGCTTTTCAAAATCGAACACAGGCACATCACTAACAGAAATACAAGAAGGTAACAGCCTAAGAACGATGATCAAGATCCATAAGAGGAAGCAACCAACAAGAATGTCAAATCTCTCTCAAAAGGTTGAGACTACCCCAGATGTAGATTGATTTAGAGATGGTCCATCTCAGTTAGAGATAGGGAAACCAACTATAAAGGAACCCAGAGACTTGGCTTTACAAACTAATCAACATCAACATCAACATCAGCATCAACATCAACATCAGCATCACCTTTATCCCAAACTAGTTGGGGTCAGCGGTCGGTGAACCCAAAAATAAATGAAATAAAAGCAAGACCCTTGAGGGAAAAGAAAAAATTATAAATAAATATAAATAAATATATAGAGAGAAAGGACTGATAATGACAGCAAAAGTTACAAACTAATCAAAAGAAACTAAAATGAGTCGACAACAAAAGTTACATTTCTTCAAAAGTTTGCACAACGGCACAAATTAGGAAAGGTGCTTTTGCCCTCATTTTCGTGGCTAATGTTGGGGTGTGTTTCATACTCCTTCATGACAGGGAAGCACGTGAGTCCCGCTCAGCGGCTGTCTTAAGGGGGCAGCACCCCCTGGACACCAGATGACTTCTACGATTTAAACCCATAATTTTTCATTAGTAGTTTGAGCTTGGGCTCATGAATAGCTACTGCTATATATACCCTTTTTCGCTTGTAATTGAGTGATATGACGAGAGGTGCGATGTGCTAATTATAGTGGAATCTTCTGTTGGACATAGCCCTAGATTAAGAGTGAACCGGGATAAAATTTCGTATCTCGATTTCTCTTTTTCGCTACCTTTCACTTCATTGTGATTGTGAGCCCATCCTAATAGCTTTTGCTTGTCTTTCAACTCAAGGTTTAGCAAGGATTAGCAAAAGGAGGGAAAAACTGCATTGAGAATGGCGAGAAACAAAAACTAGTGGCAGATTATGTGCACTTATATTCAGGCATTGCCTTCATCAAGATATGGATAGTTCAGGCAAGGAAAAGGCTCCTTCTCAATTGTATACCATGGCCAATGACACTTCCAGAGAAGGTACTAAAAGTACCTCATCCCAATGCACTGCTACAAGAAGATTTCCTCCTTGAGTTACATTTTAGAACAGACACCACTAGCTACTGAAAAGGTATGTCTCAACTGCTGTCTAAATGATGATTTAGTAATTAAAATTATTGCATGATAATGACTAATACCAAAATAAATAAATAAATAAAAACCAGCACCATTTTGTTTGACACATCATGAACTGATGAGTATAATGCAAAAATTTGGCTTAAGCACAAACCCATTTCTCCAGAGGTAACATGGAACCTTTCACCCTTATGCTGGTTCTCCAATTCCTCAGCTTGGAATTTGTATGTCGTTCCCAGTCACT
The DNA here is from genome assembly GCA_021437785.1 of Rhodomyrtus psidioides. Lineage (NCBI taxonomy): Eukaryota > Viridiplantae > Streptophyta > Magnoliopsida > Myrtales > Myrtaceae > Rhodomyrtus > Rhodomyrtus psidioides. The sequence continues at coordinate 2,645,139 of JAILYB010000104.1, read as the reverse complement.
AAGTGCCTGTTTCTTTGTTCCACAAAGCCCACACTTGCAAATAACTCTGAGATAACAAGGAGACAAAATTAAAAAGAAATTCATCGAATTAACCAATCGGTATATTTCTAAGGATTGTAACAGATCCAATTTCGGACTGTTACATGAATGCAGAAAGTTAGAGACCATGGAAAGGATATGCAGGACACTGTAAGTTAAACTTACAAATGAAGGCTTGGAAAGTAGACGCCCTCAACGCCAGCACAAACGACTGTAACTTTGTTAGGCAGCACCAACTGGCCACTACTCTTGTTCATCCTGCAGCAAATGGTTGAACAACTATTTAGCAAGCGAGAACGAGACAAAGTTACAATGCTCCATATATAAAAGCAGTACATCTAGTGTTCTCTCAGTAACAGGCAAGGAAATTCCAGAAGTGAGAAGGTTTATTTCTGAATAAGAACAGCTGGCACGTGGGGGGAGAGAGAGAGAGAGAGAGAGAGAGAGAGAGAGTGCAATTACTTTACACTATGTCGGCCCTTTTCGGAATCAGACAATTCAAAATTGAACTTCGCTCTACAGGCAGGGCAATAATAATCAGTGCCACCCATCTCCTTCAAAAATAGTAAAATACAAAGGAATAGTCAGAGGTTGGACCATTTGCCAATGCAAAACAGAACTGATGTATATGATAGTAACTGTACCTGAAAACGGTTACTTGAGATTTTGTCACACTCCGCATGAATCCAAACTTTACAGCCATCACAACGTACCTATTGCCACGAAAATATAACAATTTCACTATAAGAAGGATCTACGGAAAAAAGGTGGTACATTAGATAAAATCCCTAAAAGGTCAGCTCTCCTTACCCAACTTCCACTGTCCGAATGATTCCAAATCTTCTTGCATATGCCGCAGTAATGATTTGATTTTATCATCTGCAAATGGAAAATGTTCAGGTTTAATTTCAGCATCTCATATGTCTTAAATGCTGTATGTGGGATTGCATCTCCCTCAGTGCCACCTATCATATGAAATAACAAGTCAAATGCCATTACAGGAAAAATGGATTTTACAGACCCTAGAACACAATCTGCACAGTGATTGCCCTCCAGGAGTTGAAACTTTCTCTTTCTTTGTCATTCTCACCGGAAGGATAGATCCACAACCTTCACAGCACCGTGGTTCTTTCTTCGTCCCAGGTACGTCCTGCAGGAGGAAGTTCAACCACGTAAGGATGATCGTGAACATCATCACATATATTTATCCCAATCATACTACTGATCAAGGTAAAAGGAAGGTAGTCATGGACGACTCCCCACCCTCAAGTTTAGCAACCAACACCCCCCCCCCCCCCTTCTCTCTTCTTCTCTCCTTCACCCAGGAAAAAATAAAGAAACAAAGAAAAGAAATCTCCCATTGTCATGCAAAGAAGAACCTCTGGCAGCCAACTGATTCCACGAGAACTAAACCGAGAAAAATGCAGAGATCATATAAGTATCAACTAGACTTGAGTGCCATTAGCACCAAACATGAATTTGAAGAGATGGGTAATAATAATATACCATCATGAATAGAAATTATGTATGTACAGAAAGAGGCGGCTGAGAGAAACCCACCAAGTTAAGAGAGTTGAACTCTTGATCCTGATTTGAACCAGTAGCCTCCTCAATCCCTCTATAAACAAAATCAGCATCTGTCGTATTTCCAGCAGCCAAATTAATGTCATGTGTCAACTTTTCTGTAAAACCATTTTCTGCTAAAAATGCCTCCTCCATTGCAATTTGGAAGTCGCTAGGTTTGCAGTCCTTCAACTCAGGCTGCTCCTGAAACCTGCAAAAAGCACACTTTGAGCTCAGGACAATTGAACCTTTTATTAAAGTTCCAATATCTGAGCGAAATGAAGCACCAAGCAGAGACCTGTCCACAAAGTCCATAAATGGGAAAATTCTCCCTCGTCTCACCCACCGCGAAATCCTGATTATAAACACTCAAACATTCAGAACAAGATGCCAATTATTTTCACAATAGTATATTTTTGAGTAAATAGAAACTAGCACAAGTATAGAAAGTACTTCCTGCGCATACCCTATGATCCTCACTTCCTGCATAACCAAAGAACATCACACAAGCTGCGTCAGCTATACAAGCTCTTAAGACCAGTTCTGGAGCTTGTGTCATTGGATCAATGACAATGGCAGGCCAAAAAGGCTCAAATTCCCCAGATTTCGCCCAAACAATATCGCCGGAATAGAAGTCCTCGGGCCCATACAATCCATCTTTCCTTTCCTCACGCCATTCCACTGAGTTCTTCTTTTTGTCAGTCTCCTCTACAGCGTACCTGTTATACTCACCCAGATGGTCCTGTATAGACGTCAGCGAACTGCGGGAGCTTGAATACTTCTTTATGTCGATATTCCCATGCCCAACTTTTTCTTCCTCAACTTCCTCACACAATGTACCACATCCGATATACCTGACACCAATTGCATCCTCCTTTCTCCTATTTTTCAAGCCATTACTCAAAGTTCTAGCTGCTTTAGTACTGAATTTCGGTTTTTTACATTCGACGATCTCATACTCGTCGACATCACTGTCTAACAATTCAACCTTAGTAGTACTCTCTTTCCTCCAGTTATCAATAACAGAGTCATTGAACCGAGAAGGCAATACCTGGACTCTTCCCCTGGAGGTCCTCACCAGAGGCGGCCGTGAAATCTCCTCCACGCGGCTCGCGGCCCTCCCTGAATCTTGAACCTGGGATTCCAAGTCGACCTCTTCCGAGGAACAAGACAATTCGGTGCACCAAGAGGCTGCGAATTGCTTCTCGCCGAGAACACCAGGGATTACGCCTGCGGCCACCTCGCCGAGAAGATTCAACGGGTAGTAACCATTGCCCAATTTACTCTTCTTCCGCGCCCCGGCCTCGCCATCGCCATTGTGCTCAGCCGTCGCCGGGTCTCCAGGTTTCCTCCGCTTCAACCTCGGCATTCGCGATTTCAATTTGCGCTTGATTATCATCTCTTCGGTCACGAAAAACGATCGGAACCCACGGCAATTCTCAACGCGCCATGCTCGCGCTCGATTCCCGCATCGAGACCGAAGCCGCCGAGCCAAGCCGCAAACCCTAATCGGACGTACTGGGAAGAACTTAAATAACAGGGGAATCCGGAGCCGCCCCGGTGCGATTCGCGAGAAACGAAAAGGGAAGAGAGAGATGGAACAGGAGGAGATTTCTAAGAGAGACAGGATTGAGAAGAAGAAGAGGGTCGAGAAGCAAATAAGGGATCTGCGAGACGGAGCTGCTCCAATTCCAACTGCTTCTTCAGAGTATAGAGAGAGAGAGAGAGAGAGAGAGAGAGAGAGAGAGAGAGAGAGGAAGGTGTGTGCGCAGGATAAAAATTGATTTGCTGGCTCGTGAAATAGATAATATAAGGGAAATCTTCGAGAATCGGAGTGAGAAAAGGGCGAGCCTTTGTTGGAAATAGCAGTTTCCTGCGAATTTCTTTTCAAGAAACGAATTCTAGAGAGAGAAAGTGAGCTGACACAGAAGAGAGAGAGAGAGCGCGACGGCGTTATCTTGTGTGAGAGAGAGAGTATATAATGCATAATGTTGGTGAGGAGAAGAGAGTCGACAGGCTCAGCTCGAGCTTAACTTGCGAATCACGCGAGATTGCTTAGAGCAATTTTTTTTTTCTAAGCCCCCAGGCAAATATTTGCACGATCGATCCAAATTTGCTGCTCCCGAATTCACTGGTTCTTTCATCATTGCCACCGTCAAGATCTCAAATTTCTCCTGTCTCTCTCTCTCTCTCTCTTTTTTTTTTTCCTTCTTTCTTCTTTCAGCAGAGGTCAAAGGTTGGTGACTGAAAATTGTCGGGGGTTCGAATTTGGTGACGATGTTCGAGCAGAGGTTCCAAAGGAGTTGTGCAAATCTCGTGTTGGGGATGGGTGGGTGGTGTGCGACTCTTGGGGGACTCCCATTCGATCGGCCTTGGTTCATCGTTCTCGTTCGTGAGCGATCGTGTCATCTTTTTTTGTTTCTTCTCCTCTCTGTTCGCGTGCTATGATCATGCGAAACGAGTGCGTACCGTACGATGTTCTGTCCCAAGGATTTCGAGAAATTCGTGAATGTTTCGTGGATAACCCCGGAATCCACGAAGGATAGTACAAATTTCGTTTGATGGGTCCATCTCATTATTCGCGTTCTCACTTTCGGGGCTTCGTGGGCGGGTTGATTTTGGGTCTTCTCCAAGAGGATGGCGGCGTCTCCCGGCGGCCGGGGGTGGTGGTGCTGCAACGTCTGATCACGGCGGTCGGGCTCTTCATATCACGACTTACGAGGGTGCTCTTCGTCTGTTTTGGCGGTTGGGTTCGTTGGTGGGTCCTCATATATTTTTCTCTCTTTTTCCCGAAATGGTATTGGGTGGACGTTGGCGTCTTTCTTCTTCATTAATGGGTAGTGTCGAGTTCCACATTATTCTCTTCCCACTTTCGTGGAGGGTTGAACTTGAGCAGAGGAGGTTTTCTGAGTTTCGATTCGACGAAGAGGCTATAGAGAATCCTTCATTACTCCGAAAAATTGTTGCATGTAATTCGAAGATTTGAACTCGGGAAGAGATAATTAGACGGAATCAGTCGATCTTCTTCCTCCCCCTGTACATGATGGTTGGAGACGAGTTTACTGAATAGTCGCGAGAAGGGTCGTCTCTTCTTCTTCTTCTTTCTTCTTTGTCTAATTTGTTATTCGATTTCATTTTGGTAAAGGGATGCTCTCAGAGTCAAAGCTTGGGCCTTTTGCTTCAATGGCATCGTCCATTCCAAGCGACAAGCCGAAATTTATGAAAGCTTAGTCATTTGTGGCCGATTTTAACAGAGCTTAACGTTTCGTCCTCTTTTGTTATTGTGGATCATGGATTAGGATCATAGAAACAGAGGAGAGAGAGAGAGAGAGAGAGAGAGAGAGAGAGGAGGTGCTTCATGAGGGTTTGGCCATGACAAGACCTCGGAAGAAGAGGAGAGAGTAGGGCTGACGACAAGAAATTCTTACTGTGGATGCTGGGGGACCAGATCATAAGCTTCTGCACGGTGAGATCGATTTTCAGCTCGACCGATCATGGGGATCCTCCAACTGTGACGAGGAGTTTCCATGGTTAATAATTGGTCGCTTTTTGATTTATAAGAAGCAAAGTCTCGCAAGTTTCACCCATGAGAGAGGAGAGGTCAAGGTCAAACTTGAGTGGGAGTAGGTGAGGTGGTGGATGAAGGAAACGAAATTTATTTTCAAGAGAAAAATGTCACGGCAAGAGAGAGAGTGTGTTCGCAAACTCACCTCTTTACTTTGCTTCTTGATGCGAGGCAACATGTGTCTGCAAGCACAGAGGACGACGATGTGTCCTCCGACAACCCCCCCGGGAAATGGTTCCGGCCGTGTGGCAACTGTAAACCGGCCTCCGAGCTAGCCTGTAGAACACAACGAGTGCCATCGGGTGGCGATCGGAACGGAACGAGTTCGGCTTGCGTTTTCGGAGGACGCATCCCCGCGCTCGAAACTGTTAGCAACCAGGCAAACAGTTGAGCAGCCAAAGAGAAGAGGAGGACAACCACCAGAGAGAAACACCGGGTCTTTCCTTATTCTCTGAATTGCAGGAAGGAAATGGTTTTTAATTTTTAAATTAATTCTTTCTGATTCACCTGCTCTTATGTCTTTTTATATAGGTTGAATAAAAATCAAGATATGGAAAACTCAAATAGAATTTTCGATTCTTAATTATTCTGAATCTTTCTTCTCTACCCAATACTTCAAATATTCAAATCAAGAAGTTAGAATTGGTCAAATGGTCAAATGATATGAATATGATCAAGTTACTAGTTTAAAATGAAATAACACACTAATTCATTTTATTAATATTGAATATTGGATTGGCTTTTAAGTATATTGTACTGTAGGCACGTTGCTAGTTTAGGCAAAGGCAAACTTAGGGATGGGCCTTGTTTTAGGTTTTAGGATATGCATCTAAAAATTAGGGAACTGATTCCGACGGGCCTGAAACCTATAATAAGTTTCCATGTTTTTCTTATTTTATATCTTCGCGCGAACTTGCGGTATTTCATAGCACCTAGTGGTTTGAGCTTTCATTTCCAGCTATATCAATTATTGAGTTTTTGTTTTGTAAATGTTTCATATTCTTCGTGCGTCTAAATGTGATTTGTGGCCGGCGGATTATAACATCAAATTATGATTTTTAGAGATAATGATTCACTTCAATCATCCAATTAAGAGTATAGGTGGGTGCTAAGTTTCAAGGTATGAAGGGTACCTTTCAAGGTTCCAAAAATTGGAGGAACCGGTTCGACGGGTAGGTTCTGGGCCAACCTTGAAACCGCTCAATTATAGACAAATCGGTCATGCCTCTCGGAAGGTTTGAGTCGTGGGTTGTTCGTGATTTGACTTCCGAAGTAAGCGTCAAGGAGAATCGAACTTAAAAAGACGCAAAAACTCAAATCGCTTTATCACTGTCAGACTTCGCGCATCTGATACTTTCGACGGTTCTCTCTTTTCCTGGAACGGGGAGTGCAATACATAGTGAAGTTGACTCAGATCGAGCCTTCAGGTAACGTGGCAAAGGCTCATCAGACTCTTTCAGCCTTGGAATGGTATCGCGTGACTCGCGTCGTCGTGGTTACAAATTCATTCCCATTCCCGAGCAGACAATGCTTGTACATAGAAATCTAAAACTCACCGTCCCCTGTTTTTGTTCCTAGAGATTGCTAATGTACTGTTCTGACATTCCTCAATCTGGGAACAGAGTCAGAAAAGTTAGGCGATGAATTCCAATTTTTATTCCCGCTTCGACGCTTTAATCGCCGCCCCGGGTTGATCACAAGTACAGTGTTGGGACGTATCCGACTTCTTCGTACTGCTTTCATGACTTGAGCTGCAATATGCCTCAAGACATTCTGTCAAATTAGCTTTTTGCTGATCATTCAAGGAACTTATGGCCCTATCAGGAGGGACATGCATTCGATCGAAAGCACAGCAATGTGACATGATTTTACTGATGCAGATGAACTTCAGAAAACTTTAGTCCGATATCGCTGAACCCTCCAAAGCTTGGAGCATAGAGCTCCAACGCAATCAGCTGCAGATGAATCCCACGAAACCAAATAACACTGCTCTTATTAACACTATCAAATATGTCAAGTACATTCTTCTGGGCTTTAGCTTTTATTCAACACTCCTCATCTACAGTTCTAACTTGGCCATTTAAGTCTATTAACAGGTCATGACGATCGATAAGAAATTAAACCTAAACCCCTCCAGTAGTCGTTTCAAGTCTCAACTGAGTCAGCCTCTGAGGGTGGCCACTTATCTTGATCTGTTATTTCATCTGTCTATCTTAGATTGTCACGACTTCTTAAGTCACGACTTGTTAGCAGTTATCGCCTTTTGAAGTGTATGACTCTTCCATCTTCGCAAATCTTCCTCGGATCCTTGGTTGATTATCAGCTAGAGCCTTTCTGCAAGCATACTGTAAAGTACCATCTACTTGATCAGTGACTGGATCGCCCGAAAGGCTCGAAATAAGCAAATGCATTACAGTGCCTAGTCACATAACACTAAGATGATGCGGATTTTGTCTCCAACATGTTATCCAGAAAAGCAGATAATAGTGAGGACAAGCATCACGCAAGATGAAGTGACCTCTTCACCTTTTTCTTAGGCATGAAAAAGCATTAGATTGTTCGGAAATGAGTCTTGCGAACAACACATTACCTTGATCTTCCTGCCAAAGTTCCTCTTGCTCTTCTTGTTTCTGTATCTAGAAAGCTTTTCCCAGCGTCCTTCGGACGCGTTGTTGCTTGTGAGTATCGGCTGCTGAAGTGGCGATTCGAATCCCACATTACCACCATCAAGGGTCTGCCATAAAAATCACGAGTGTCAATGACGAGGCTTCATATGGTTTTAGCATCAAGGAAAGTCAACATTTTCACAGCTTTTATAATTGGATAATGCATCACATAAACTGCAGTCTTACTGGTAGATACTGATAAGATTTGGCAGCTTATGCTACTGAGATGCGGTGAGGTAAAAATTAAAACACAGACATCTATAGATTTTACTGGAGATTAACTATGCTGAGGGAAAGGAATTAGGATCTCTATGAATAATGTCAGCAAAGACGATAAACTGAGAACTATCTCTGTTGCTAGGTACGATGTCCACCTGTCCACACAAACAAAAGGCCCGAAAATAGACAGAGATCGCTATGCTTCTAGTAAGATGTTACACCAGTTAACAGGAAGAGTGAAGCCAACCCACCTTGACTAAGAAGTGAGAATCTCAAACAATTTATAGCATTCGATGACTATTCTCTTCATTATATTAAAAATGCTAGTTGTTATGATGAGAGAAGGCCTCTTCTAGTAACCCCAAACTGAAATGCATAATCAAAATTGTATAATGTGAAATAGTCACATAGCACTTCAGTAACTGAGGAATAGATGAAGGTATTCCACTGAGAAAAGCTCATAAATACTATAAAACAATCGAACTTGACCTTTATATCTCCTTCACTAAATGCCCTCCGTATTGCACACACCGCTCCATCTCTAAAGTCCACCTCCGCAAAATCGAGGAAACTTGGCTTCAGCCCACTAATGATTCCCATAGAACTCAGACTTCCCGAGCTAACACACTTGGGGAAGGGTACCTGGGGAGGCAAATTGTTCTCTTGGGATTGGTTCTCATCAATACTCATCAGAGGAACTTTCATTTCCATGACATTTGCAATCGAGGCACCGATTGCACCTTTTGCTAAGAGATCCTTCCTACACTCATAGAAAACCTCACTCAAGAGTGGCTCGCCCTGAAGTGATACAATTTCACCGGCTTTGAGGCCTTGAGAGGAAATGACATCTTCCGGGCCAGAGATCATTGAGATGGCTGCTGTCATGGGATCGAGCCTTGCACTTGGCTCCTCAATTATTGGTTCTGGAGCTTTGAATAGATCCCACGCCCCACCTAGGTCATATTCCGATATGGTGGAGCCCTGAACCACGTTGCCCTGTGAGGGGTATCGAAAAGAATTCAGAGAAAATGAAAATCAGAGGAATTAAGCAAGCAGATTGACAATTCACAGACAAGGACTTCTCAAAAAGAACCACAGATGAATGAGAAATGACTTACGTTACAGATTGAGTCTGGAAAACAAATAAGTTAAGATTAGAGCGTAAATTCAGAAATCACTCAACCAGAAAATAGAAACAATTTGAGATAAGCGATAGGAAGCATCTATTCGGAAATAAAAAGTGCGATCGCGCTTCAAATTCTCTACTTAAATTCGCTTCCCATAGTTATGTTATGTGCCACTGAACAGGAGGACCAAGGACTTGCCTTCCTCCCAATTCTTTGATTTCAACAGTCCAATTAACCAAGTCTGTTCACCACAGATATCCAGCTAGGTATCCTTTTTATGCTTGCAATCATCAACTTAGCCTATTCCTTCCTTAGTCTCCAGTTTAGGGCTAAGTAAAGAAAGGAACACAGGAGTAATTAACTGTGGTTCTTTGCTTTGCGTCCAAAAATCATCAAGAAATCATGCAAAGCAACCCATCTCCTCTGTTTTCTTCTTCGACAAAGCTTCTCTGACAAATTTCTCATTTGAAAATTGAGATATGAATCAAGAACATCATTAGATCACCTCAAGACACCTTCCCGTTCCTCAATCTCCCTACCACTACCTCTTATGGTAAAAAGGCACTAGTTATGGTACAAAACAACCAGCGATGGAAACAGATTCAAGAGGAAAGGAATGAGAAGCCCACGTAACCCAATCGCCAGTAGAGGGTCAAGACATCAAGATATTCATGTTCATAGAAATACATACACCTGGTGAGAGGGAGAAAGAGACATATTAGTACCAGAGAAGAAGTTGATTTCTGAGCTTTATAGAACTCTTCAAGCTGCTGAATTTCTGGGTAGAAATTCTGGAAGCAAGGGAACAACAGTCCAGTCTCTGCATACATTCTCTCTCTCTCCCTCTCTCCTTCCCCCTCTCTCTCTCTCTCTCCCTCACACACTACCCAAACAAGAACACAGTCCCAACAAGCAAGGAGTAACTTCTTCTTCTTCTTCTTGATGTGCTGTGGGTATTGTCAGAGCGAGTGACAGCAACTACACAATAGACCACCTCTTATAAATATGCCATGATGAGCAGAGACTTTGATGGGTTCATGATGGGGTGCTTGGGGATGTATAAAATAAGGGTTTTTATAGGATGCGGACAAAACAGGGGAAAAGGGACAAGAACAGTTTTAATAATGCAACTGTCCCCCCTCCTTGTCTCTCTCTCTCTCTCTCTTATCAAGCACTTTCTTTTTTGTTTTGACATTGAACATTTGCTTCACAGTTCACCTCTGCTGATATTTTATTGCAACTTGCAGCGCGGACGAATGCATCAGCAAGATAGTGAGGGCCGAGAGGGACATGTTGAGTGGAATGACTATTCGGGTCAGTCAAATTTCTGTACTTGTTTCCGCCTTTTTCTGTCTCATTATCTGACCTTTTTCTCTTTCGTGTTGGCATAAGAACATCAACATCAACCTGTAAGAATTACGGGAGGAGTTAAAGCTGCCACAGCCGAATCAAGACACCATCTAACAAGCCCCAGCGGCTTGCTTCAGCCTCTTCACACCCAGTTCATAAGAGCTTGGAATGCTCGAAGCACCGCCATGCAAAGCCCCACCGACTGGTCTTCTTAATCAGCAGATCGATGCAGAAAAAGGGCAAGAGAAAACATTAAACAAAACGAGAGGGGAGATGAAAGGGAGAATGATTCTGCTTTCCACATTGGCCAAAAAGAAAGGAGATTGATTATTCAAATTCTCATTGGAGGTGGAGTGAGCTGTTCCTCCACAATTTGCAGTTTGGATCCAAGCGCCATTGTCACATTATTTTTTTAAGGCGTCTCGACCTCATGTCCTTTGTCCCTTTCTCCATCTCCAAAAGTCATAAAGCGATAGAACAAAAATTTAAGTCCAACAAGTAATGATGATCAGCAAAAATGGAGACAGAAATTTCCGTTCACACGATACCGCAAGAGTTTCTTCTCTTTTTGCAGGCGTATGGCCAGTATGATGAACGCGTACATCATGGTAAAGACCGAGTTCATGTTCTATTTTCTTCACCGTAACTGGTGTTCCATTCTAAATCTAATGCATGGAGTTAAGGCCATCGAAAATGACTCTACCGGCTTAAGTGCACTATAAGTACCAAGACTTGTGTATGACGCTTACTTTAATACCAACACTTCCAAAACAATCACTTAAGTGTCAATTTTTTTTTTTGAAAAACGCTCATTCGAATGCCAAAATTTTCAAAACAATCACATAAGCGTCATTTTTTTTTTTTGAAAAATGCTCACTTCAATGCAAATTCCGATGAGTCAAGCTAGCTCAAATATTAATTAAAAAAAGGCCATGTTGGATTTCCGGCAAGCCACATCACCTCAAATCGAAGTTGCTACTGAAGTGAGCGTTATTAAAAAAATTGATATGATCGTTTTGAAATTTTTAGCACTAAAGTTAGCGTCGTACATAAGTTTTGGCACTTGTAGTGTACTTAACCAAACGTTTTACCTTACAACTTCGTTTATTTCATGAAAAATGAATAATTTGAAAAATATTTTCTTTAAAATGATTGCTTATCCCGCTTAAAATAATTAGTCGATGAAATGTGTTTGCGTTGTCAACAACAATTTATATCTAAATAATACTTATCGTTTATTCATTCTTATAAGCGATACAAACTATTGTTTTTAGGAATATATTTCCCAAATTACTCATTTTCTGCGAAATAAACGGCATGTCGGTCGCCCCATCTCATTCTTTCCTTTTATTGTTGCCGATTTTCGATACGCGTTGGTCGTGTACTGGGAATTCTGAATAAGAGCTCTGGAGAAAAAGGTCCTTTGGTAATCTTGTTGAGAATGGCCACATTTTAACTGGTTGCTTTTATGTGTGGCATCTTTGCTTTAATGCCACTTTAGGGTTGTCCATGACATGATTAGAAGCATATTTAAAAAAAAAAAAAAAAAAAAAAGCCACAAAGAAAATGGGGAAAAGCCCCTCAGGAATATTTAGATCAAAAACTAGTTTTGTCAACATGTAGATCTTTTCAAATACCGCAAAAAAGAGAAGCCATGGGAGGAACATTTGGCCAGTTGGGTTGTAAAGCGATGGAAGAAAAAGTTCCAAATCGAATTTCAACGTAAATGAGACGTTTGCGTAAGTAAACAAAGCCAAAGCAAAGAGGGAAAAAAAGCAAACGATTCTGCTTTTGGGCAGAGTATGAAGGGATAAATATACACTTTGGGATGGGCTCATGGGACAAGACCGAACTTTGTAACAAGGGAAAGCTCCATATAGGTTCTTTAATTTTCATAAAATGCGTGTGATTTTTCTATCGTTACCTGAATAGGCGTGTCTTTGAAAAGCTTAAAAGAAAGCTCGAAGCTAGGATTTCATAAAACAAATTTTTTTTCCCCGTTAAGAATTGAGGGCTCGAGAGTCGGCCTCACAATGACATAAAATAATTCTCGAGATTTACATAGGTGGATTCAACCTCAAATCTTTTTTATCTCTATGTAGAATGAACAAGTTCTTCCATTTTTCCCACTTCCACATAACGAGGAGACATTCATTGCGCTACAGATGGCTTAGCCAGAATCACGACACTTGGCGGCCACCAAGAAGGGTTGGAACTTCATGAGCCGACAAAGGAATAGAGAAATGGAAACGACTCGCCCTCGTCAAACGCGCAGAGCTCGAGCTCGAGCTCGAGCTCGTGCCATTTTCTCTCTCTTCTCTGGACATCCATGTCGAAGGCACTTCGGTTCTCGCCAGAGAGAGGATTAGAGGGTCCTTCTGGCTACTCCTACATACATTCACTAGACTAATTAGCATCCTGATGACGGGAAAACATTAGCGGCTCCTGCGATCGTTCCTGTAAAAACATCTGCACGGACCGCTATCGTCAAACGTGATCGATTTTTGGTCCGGTCCAGTCCAATCCCATCTAGGATTCGGTAATCGGGCCAGCTCCTAATGTCTGGAACCAGGAACCGAACCATCCAGTCCTGTCCGATTCCCTAGCAGTCCAATAAGGGTGAGCAATACGGACTTTGATTTTAATATTCCAATTAAAATTAGGTTTGCAATTATAAAATAAAAAATAATAATCAGTGGGATTTGACTGATTCTTGATTTGGGGCTTTTGTTACTGGGATTCCATCTGCTGAAATTTGCAATATTTACAAACGTTGTGCTGATGATGCTCCACGGATGAGGACGCTGCCGCCGGAATATGAACCTATTACGGGCCTTCCAGATTTGCCACAGAGTCTCGGCCACCATTGCCGCGAATGGGCCTTGAGAAATCAGGTCAGGTTTCCAACATTGTAAGAGCCAATCCTCCATCCTTGCAACATTTGTTGGATCGATATGTTTATTAATCTTCGAATTTGTCCATGCAAGCTTAGTCTAGGGGGCACGAAAAGAATAAGTGATCGAGGGTTTCTGGCTGGCGTAAACAAAGAGAGCATCTTGGATCAGGTGAGATCCAACACTTGTATAAATTAACTGCAGTCGGTAGCGCATCTTGACAAATGCGCCATAAAAAAAAATGCTTGATTCTGGGTGATATCGCAAGTCTCCATATATGCTGCCATAGTGAACGTGATATTTATTTCCAACAAGGAAAACTGTACTATTACTATGTGCGTGGCTCTTTTTGTCGCCAAGTTCATTTCCCCGGGGGGGCGGTGGTGGAATGGAAACGACAAGGGAGAGATGCGAAGGGCAAAATGAAGGGGGGGGGGGGGGGGGACTGAGCTTCTTAGTGGAGGAGGGAGGGAGGCTGGGACGACGACCGAACCCCAATCATCATCAAATCATCCTTCGTTTCTCTCCCCGTGTACGTAGGGAGCCTCCATTGACGGGCCTCTTTCTGTCGGATCCGGATCACCTGCCCTGGTGCTATCAGGGCAGGGTGTGCCCTGATCCATCCCATTCGTCCGTTGATGGAACGGACGGATGGGATCTCCCAAAATTGCGGCTGGGGCAATTTTTTTTTTCGGTCACTTTTTTGCCCGGATCAATCCCATCCGTCCGTTGATGGAACGGACGGATGTGATTAATCAGGGCAGCCCCTGCTCTTCTAGCACGAGGGCAGACGATCCGCGCGCCTTTCTGTCCCTATTCGCGTCTCTCTCTTTTGGCTAAAAGGGTTCCCACTTAGCTCCAAGGTTTGATCAAAGTTGCAGGCAAAAAAAAGAAAAAAAAAAGAGAGAGAGAGAGAATGGAGGAAGTAGCTTATTTTGAGCAGAGGGGAAATGAGTGAGGCTAGTAGTTTATGTTTTTGATTGGAGCAACTGGGTTGCTCGAATTGCATATTCTTAATTTCAATTTTTTGAGGGATAACTCTGGCTCGCAGAGTGAGCCGATCGGAGTGGTTCGGCTTAATGTATCGACAACGTATCTTCTTCCGCTGAAAATTTGAGGGTTCTTCTTTTAAATCTATTAATACCGTGTGTCGGAATCGCCGTACGATTCTTGTTTATTTTGCGAAGAATTAGAGGAACTATTTCGTAAGATCGTTGGTTTGTAAACCTTCTATAACCTTTTGGGTGCATTTGTTTCACCGAAAGTTTTATGATAACGGAGAATTTTTTTTTTTTTTCCATAGAATCCCATTTCCAAGGAGAATAGCTAGCTTTCATTTGTTGGCTAGTTTAGGAAAGGTGGTTTCCTATTTGTCTGAAGGGAAAGTCTTTTTCCTCCCAAATTTGTTATTTTCGATCCACAAAAACTTTTTTTTTTTGTGCATCAATTAATTTTTCGCCATCCAAAAAGTCGGAAAATGATATTTCAGAAACGGTTTTCCTTCGAACAAACGGAGACGGACCCTCAAGAAAAAGCCGGATTACAGTAGTGGGAGGGTCCGCCGTCTTGCGTTCCAAAGCATGCTTTAGAGAGAGAGAGAGAGAGAGAGAGAGAGAGAGAGAGAGAGAGAGAGAGGGGATAATATTCTCAGATTCCAATTGATGCAAAACCGATTCGAACACACTCCCGAAGGAGACCAATTATGGTTGGGGGGCGCATGACTTTACCTAAAAACTGAAAAGACAGAGCCCCAAGCGTTCATCATCATGCTTCTTTGGGTCGAATGACGTGTGAATTGAATAATAAGCAGAGTGATGGGGTCGAGTTATATTGGTTGTTTTCCCCTTATCAAGTGCCGTAGCCGGCTTTGCTTAATTTTTCCTTCCCTCATTCTGTATTTATTAATGTTCTAGGCCTGCTATTTTTCAAAAAGTACACACAAGTGATTGGCCTTTTAGTGCTGGTCTTAAATGATTTTAGCTGTTGATTATGAATTATCTATGCTTAGGTCTTTATTTTGACGGACTTTGTCACGATTAATGGGATTCGAACGCGAAATACAAGGTCAATGAGCATGAGGGCTTGTGCTTGATCAAAGGATTGGGCCTCGATGCATGGAATGTCGACAGCTTTCATGACCATAACTATAGCCTAGAAAGCATGACACTCTTTGAAGGCGGGCTCAATCTAATATCCAGAATTTACTGTGGCTGACCATAACTGAAAACATTTTTTTTTCCAAGTTTTGCTGTGGCTGAGTAAATTCAGGAAAGGCGGGCTTAATCTAATATCCAGAATTTACTCCTAGGAAAAAAAAAAACAACAACAACAACACTGAGCAAATTCCGAGCGCGTCCTACCAGTACCAACAGCTTGGCCTTGCTTGTATTTTGGGAAGCATACTCAACACGTAAAGTCCCTTCTGTTATATGATTTGCAAACGTTTTGAACTACAAAACGTGACCAGCAACTTGTGCAATATGCTCCAGGACGCTCGTTAACCGGATCACAATAAAATTTTACCGGATAGTCAAACGACAGACCAGCCAGTACTTTCTATGACATACAGAAAGCTATTTGAGTACTGTAATTGCTTTCCTTCCTGACCAATCTGCCCTAGGAGGGCACTGAGCGATCTCTTAAGTCATGGCAGAATCGAGGGTAGGAATTTGGGCTAGACACTGCACTATACCACCTTATATATACCCTGTTTGTGAGGACCGTGTTGAAATTATGTCTAGATTGTGCTCAACTGAGACTGATTCTTCGTTAGTGTTTTCACAGTAGCAAATTCTTTCAGCAGTAATCAGGAAGAAAGAACATTGTAAACCAAGAACATATCAATCCTAAGAGAGAAGATGGGGTACGGAAGAACAAACCACAAACCCTAGTTCAAACCACCAAAATAACTGAACAAGCTCGGTCATCTGCACCCAAAGTAAACATCCAAATGCTTCCGGATTTGAGAAGTTAGAAGCCACGCATGTTTGATCATAGTACAATTCAAGCTACGGAAGAAGCAGTTGAACACCACCCCTCATGCAATCTTTGCTCTCGAGAAGTCCATCTCTGGATGCTGCAAGAGAGTTTGCCAGAGATACGGAATTAGCAACGTTAATTTACACATACAAGATCGCCGATTCATAAGAAAAGCAACCGATATGCACCTCTGCCATAAACTTCTTTAGAATATCCTGTTTCTGCATCTCATCACTGGTAGGAAGACCCATTGCCTTCTGTCTCTGATCAAACTGATAAGTTAAAAGCAAAATGTCAATATTGCATTTGCAAGACAAACACTCCAAGGCCACCAGCATTGTGCTCATCTACAACGTAATACATGCAATGTGTGCTTATTATGTTAATACCCCAGAGGAGCTCAAGAAAGAGAGCTACTTACCATCATTTTTTCAACTGTCTGTCGAGTTTCTGGGTCCAGGTCAGACAATTTGCTATTCTCTGGTTCTACCTTCTGAGTATCTATTTCAGGATCCCCTTTCACCAAAGATTTCCACCACTCCATTTGATTGTGCTTGGTCAGGAGAATGGAGATCGCACTCTGGTCCTCTGTAGATTCGCAACGTTAAGATGATCACGCGACATAGACATAACCATAATATCTACTTGACAACAGAAGGCATATCATTCTTGTTTGTGTTTGAATTCACGCGGCCTATAATATTCTTGACTCAATCCACTACGTACCTAAACTCCAGTAACAATCATCAGGCTTGACAGTCTGGAAAAGCTCCCCCTGCAAGTAATCGGACATGGTCAAAAGAGATACCTAATTCTAGCAAGCTGATTATATAAATTCAAAGTAAGCACGCTCACTTCTATGACAGGAGGTTGACCCTTGAGTCCAACTTTCAAGTGGTTTTTCTTTATGTCACATACAACAAACCTTCCTTTAGTACCCTTAGGAACTGGAACATGGACAGTAACCTCCTGCAGAGTCTGAGTCCAGGAATACTTCTCAAGATCAAGGCCATTGCCTTTGTTTGGCACTATTCAACCAGAAACAACGTCAGAGCAGCAACAGCGGCAACATAGCATATTTTATACAATGTCTTTTAAACATATGCATCTGCCTTGTAAAAGGAATTATAAAAAGACAAGTCTTTTATAGAGCTGCACTTTCCAAAGCACAGAGTGTAACCTAACTGGTAATCTCAGCTAAAGCTATCTGAATCATACTCAATGCATGAGCTAAAATCAGGCTCAGTTCATAATTTGGGACGGGGATTGTCATAGTCACAACTATTGGTCCACATCACACGATGATGGTGAGGTGGTCAAGTTATCACTTTTAAATTGGTCTTTACAATTTTAATAAATTTTTTGTCCAACAGTTTGCTAAACCCCCAAGGCTGGATGGCATTAACCAATAGCGAAGTGCCACAAAACAATGAGACATTCTATGATTGCAATTGATCCATAATCAGGTCTCGTAGCTTTCCAGCTCGAATGACAAGAAAAACAAGATAACACTGGCAAATTAGCCTCTTTTCCTGATTTCCAAGGAAAAAGGGAGATCCAATCAAGCATAACCGCACCAGACAATTTGCAAGAACCAAACACTGCAATAAGAAGACATCTCCAAAACCAAAAGCAAGAAGCTTACAGCAAACATTCCATCACTAGAGTACTTGACAAAGCCAAGGCAGGCTTAAACAGATTATAGGAGGGATCGACACGAGAGAAACTTAATTATTCGGGAGAGTACAGATTGCTGAACAAAGGAGCACAAACCCATCAAAGAATATCCACACTCCAGCGAAACCGATAGCATAATAGAATGAAACAGTTTCCCTGCCTATCACCATTGAGTAGCCAACTAGAGAAGCCAAAATAGCTAAATATATGGCGACGGCCAGAAAATCATTACGGAAGCATCACAGCCTTACTGGAGCGGGAGAAAAGAGCCACATCATGAGCGATCACCATACAAATCTTCCTACTATTGTACTTCTCATCTAGTCTCCCAGACATCTCAACTGCAGTAGCGTCTCGACAGGCATTCATCGCGCTCATACGTAGTACGCAACAAATTACGACAATCACAAGAAAAATGAAAACTCCTACCTATAGCTCCGCTCTTTTTCTCCTTCTCTTCCTCCACATCCTTCATCTCCACCTCCTCCACCTTCTTCTCTTCATCTACCTTTTTAGCCGCCGCAGCCGCAGCCGCTGCCGCTGCCGCTGCACTCTCCCTCTCCCTCTCCCTCTTCTTCTCCCTCTCAACCTGCTTCAGCCTCTGCTTCTCCCTCACAGCCCTCACCACCGCCGCGACGTCCTTCTCCGCCGTCTCCTTCGCGAGGAAATCGCTCCGCTCGGCGACGAACTCGAAGGCCTTCTCGATGAAGCCCAGCGGGCTGGAGGGATCGAATCTCGCGCAGAACTCCGCCGCGGAAGAGGAGGAGGAGGAGGCCGAGGGCTTGGCCTCCGGTCGCTTCTCTTCTTCCTCCTGATAGTCGGAGATGATCGCCATGAACGGTGAGCTCTGGAGAAATCGAATCGAGATTGTCCTTCGCTTGCTCTGCGAATCGGATTGCCACACTCAGCTCGGCGAGTTAGAGTGAGACTGGAATGATTAATGGGGGTTTAAAGGGTTTGGGCCAGGAAATTAAAGGGGTTTTGACGACTTCGTTGAGTCGCTCGTCTTCGTGGAGAACTCCAGAAGGTTGTGGTTTTGCTGTCAAGTCCCCCAACTTTGTTGAAATTCCGGATCGCCGCCTAAGATTCCGAGAACTTGCAATTACATCAACTTGCGTCCTCTGGTTCTAATCTACGTCCACAATATTATCGTACGAGCTTGGTAAACAAGAATTCTTGTAGACTGATTGATGAATTAATCTCAATAAAAGCGGGATTTAATTTTAAAAATATTGTTAATTGTAGTAAAGAAACGTATGTTTATTTAAAAAGATTTATTATTTGATTGTTTGGACTTATTCGGATTTATTTTTACTTGGGTCAAAAAGCTTTCCAAGAGTTAACTGTCCACATTTCACTTGTTAAAATTTAATTTCATGACGCAGCAACACAAAATTTTAGAGATTAGGTTATTCTCCTCTTCCGTTTTAGATTTAAGTTTAGATTCAAGGTTTTACTAATTCGAGCTAGATCTAGATATAGATCTAGGAGTTTCTTATAGGTATTTGGTCTATGTTTTTTTAACACATTGAAGTTAGTGTTATTGTTCAACGATGGTGATGTGGATATTAAAGGGTTTTTTTCCAAAATAATTTTTTTTTTAAAATTATTACCAAAATAATTGTAAAAAAATAATAATTACCCAATTAGGTACCAATCGGCAATGGGCCTGTCGATTGGCACCCAAATCTGAGTTTGGGCCCCAATCGGCAGGCCCATTGCCGATTGGGGCTTCCCCAACTCAATTTTTTTTAAATAATTATTTACTTTTAATTTATATATTTTTTAAATAAAAGTTTAATTAAATAATAAATGATATTGAAATTACATAAACTTTAAGGAAAAAAAAAAAGACAAGCACTACATAATTCATATTCCACAATTAAATTTTAATTTTAATTTATATTTTTTATAAAAGTTTTAATTAAATAATAAATGATATTGGAATTACGTAAAATATACTTTTAATTTATATTTTTATAAAAGTTTTAATTAAATAATAAATGATATTGGAATTACGTAAAATATACTTTTAATTTATATTTTTTATAAAATTTTAATTAAATAATAAATTATATTGGAATTACATAATAATAAATTATATGGAATTACACCATTCAATATAATTTATTATTTAATTAAAATTTTATAAAAAAATATATAAATTAAAAGTAAATTTTACGTAATTCCAATATCATTTATTATTTAATTAAAAATTTTATAAAAAATATAAATTAAAAATAAATTTTACGTAATTCTAATATAATTTATTATTTAATTAAAAATTTTATAAAAAAATATAAATTAAAAGTAAATTTTACGTAATTCCAATATCATTTATTATTTAATTAAAAATTTTATAAAAAAATATAAATTAAAAGTAAATAATTATTATTTAAAAAAATTGAGTTGGGGGAGCCCCAATCGGCAATGGGCCTGCCGATTGGGGCCCAAAATCTGTTTTAGGCCCCAATCGGCAGGCCCATTGCCGATTGGGGCTCAACTGGGTGCCAATCGGCAGGCCCATTGCCGATTGGCACCCAATTGGGTAATTTTTTTTTTTTACAATTATTTTGGTAATAATTTTTTTAAAAAAAATTATTTTGGAAAAAACCCGATATTAAACCTAGATGTGTACCACAATCCATTGCAAATGATGTGGAGTTCTCGGCGTGTGCCATTCACTGAATGTGATTAGCCGCTGAATATTTATGGTGATAGATTTGTTCCTGAAAGATGAGAGTCTTTTAGCTGCATGTTGACACTTGATTTTCAATTAATTTTTCTTTAGAAAAATATTTAAAAGTTCATAAAATTAAAAAAAAAAAAAAACTTTAGAAGCCTTGGCCCGGCCTTAGGAACTAATTTTGAACAAAAAATATTTTTCGTATTTTTTTGACATTTTTTAGGATTTATTTTTATTATAAAAATAGCCAAAAATCAGGAAAAAAAATTATTTGTTGTCATAAAAATACGAAAAAATAGTCATTATTTTCTTTTTAATTCCTTTTTCATGTCTGCAATTTAAAAATTTGAAAATTCAATTTGGGGTCACATGATCCTTCATAATCATAACCCCAAATTGAGCCAAATATTACGTTTCAAGTGCTTTTATTTATTTATTTATTTGACCTTTTTCAAGTCATGACATTTGCCTCTAATAGCTCTTATCATATTCGGTCCAATTATTCATGAAATTGCTCAATTTTGATCAAAAAGACCTAATTGCACTTTTCAATTTTGTCTCCGATTTCACTCAAAGTGCAATTAGTTTTTTTCTACGGTTGCCCATGAAAATCTAAGACCGCTACCTCATAGTTTTCATCATTCTAAATCAATCCGTGTGTGTGTTTTAGTTCCTTCTTTTTTTTCCGTTTAGGCTTTGGATTTTTAAAAATTCTTTTTTGGGTCAAACTTCACATTTTGGTTTATTTTTTTTTTATCATAAATCAAAATAATTGATCCCTTCGGTTGTTACGAAATCCCGTTCCACTATGATGCATAAGGGTGTGCCTAAGGACCAGAATGATGCTGGTACCTCTCGGCCTAAGGCAGGACCTGTTGTTCGTGATGGCCGAAGCAAGAGTAAGGGGATTCCTAGTCAGGGGAAATCTGCTGCAATGAATGTGCAGCATGCTCAACCCAAGACATGGGCTAATGTGGCTCGTTCGATGGAGAAGGGGTACAATCTCTCTTATGTACAGCCTTCTTTTGTAAATGGAAAGCCAGTGGTGGAAATTTCTTCTGCTATTGTTGAGGAGGCTAATCCTCTGTGAATGGAATGCAGTGTTGGCTATTATGTGGGTAAGAAACTACCCTTCAAATTGACGGATGATGCTATAAAGAAGGCTTGGGGTGCCCATGTGGTAGATGTTAGACTGCATGACAATGGTTTCTTTTTCTTTCACATCCCGGATGGGGCATTTAGGCGTAGGGTTCTAGATACTGGACCTATCTCCATACTTAGAAGTACGATGATGCTTCAACAATGGCATCCCAAGTTGAAACTCAAGAAAAGTTTACATGATGCTTTGCCGGTATGGGTTAAGTTAAGGGAGATCCCATTTGTTTTATGGTCGGCTCCGAGGATTAGTGCCATTGCTAGTGCCATTGGAAGACCATTATATGTTGACGTGCAGACAGAGCAAATGAAGAGAATCTCATATGCCCGGGATTGTGTAGAGATCAAGGCTTCTCAACCTCTCATTGACTCTATAGATTTTAGTTGGGATGGAGAGATGAGCTCCATTGAAGTGGAGTACGAGTGGAAGCCTTTGGTTTGTGAATCTTGTTGCCTCTATGGTCATAAACTTGGTTCTTTAGGTCATCCCTGTGCCTCTCTTCCTGAGGAGCGTCCACCTAATCAGTCGGCCACCATCCTGCTTACTCCAATAGCTGCTGGTCGGGTTGAATCAGAAGGAGAGTGGCAGCAAGTCAAAAGCAAAAAAGGTCACTCAAGCCCCAAAATAGGATCCTTTCCTCCCTTTGCGCAGGTTTCCTCATCTAGCCATTCCATTCTCGGTGCAGGGCCTATACCTACCCAGCCGTAGCTCAATCCTGTGATGGTTCTCGATGCAGGGCTTACACCTACGCAGCCTCAGCTCAGCCCTCCTGTGATGGTGCAGATCAGCCCACTTGTGATCCTTTGAGTGCTTCAGATGATACTATACCAGCCTTACCAGGTCGGCTGGATACTGAACCTGTTAGCCCTTCTCGGTCTGCGTCAGTTTTCTCCTCAGGTTCTGATATTGTAAGGGATGGGCATGCCAGTGAAATTGGCAGCAACCCTGGTGAGGATCTTCCCTTTCCTTCCCCACCGATCACTCGTTCCCTCATTTTATTCACCCTCCAAAATTTTATTTCACCCTCAAACTAAAGTCGACGAATTTTCGTATCTATTCATTATGTTACATAAAAACTGAACTCTAATCGCGCACACACGTCGCGTTTATCTGAAAACGAGTAAGTTTATTATGTCAAAACTTCCTTTCATCCTACTATTGTTGTTCCTCCTAAAAGTATAATTAGTAGTTAGAAGATATCGGTATATTTTCAAAATGAGATATATCCTTTTAACTTTCAAACTAGTTCCAGAAATAAAAGTTTTTATCTTTTCACATTCTCTTATTATTTGAAAAAAAAACATAATTAATAGCTAAGAGTCCTTTTCAACGTGCGCCACAATACACTTAAGAAATATACTTTTTAAGAAATGTTTGATATTTAGATTTTTTTTTAATTGTACATAGAATAAAAAAGTAGTTTATTAAAAATTACAAATTTTCTTTGTTTGGTTACTCAACAAGTGCCGTGGAGGCACTTGTAAACGAATTGGAAAAATTACCAAAAAATTATAAACCTATTGTAATTGTGCCAATTTAATCTTAAACTTCTTTTTTTTTTGCCGATTAAGTCCTAAACATTTTCTAATTATGTCAATTCAGTTCATTTGGGCGGTTGACGCTAACATGATAAATTTTTAATAATGTTTCAATTTTTTAAATATTTTTTATGTGTTCTATTTATTTTATTTTTTTGTTTAGGGCCGGCAGAAGGCCATTGGCCACTGCCCTCACCCAGCCGTGGTGAGGGTTGTCGGCCCTCACCCAGTGGCAGGCGGAGTTTGCAGGCCCTTGCCAGAGCCGAGGGTAGGTTGTCGGCCCTAAACAAACAAGAAAAGAAAAAAAGACAAAAACTATTAAAGAAAATAATTAATTAAAAATTTCACGTCAGTACCTACTGGCCAAAAGGATTGAATTGGTACAGTTGCAAAAGGTTTAAGACTCAATTGGCCAAAAAAAAAATAGGACTGAATTGGCACAACTGTAATAATTTTAAAACTTTTTTGATAATTTTTCCTAAATGAATTCGTTGTATTAAAACACTTATAATTTTGATATTCACAAAATTTTAAGATAAATGATTGAAACTATATAGTTTGCAAGCCTTCGGCCCAATAAAGCTACCGGCAAAACTGGCACCACACTTTTTTACGGCCCAAAAGTTAAAAGCAAGAAACTTCAATTCAATTCAAGGCAAAAATCTTCCTAGAAAGAAAGCTTTTACGCAAAATATATTGGAGTTTACCAAGTGCTAAACAATTTTACCATATAAAGGAGACACCTTTTGTTCTTGCTCATTCTCATCGTCCCTTAGGCGTGTGGATGTGTACTTTGAACTTCTGGGAATAAAATGGAAGTCAAGAGTTCAGCTTCAAGATGAGATTTTTACTAAGAAACAACTAGGAAAAAAAAATTGCAAAGATGACATCCGGCTAGTTGACGAGTCCCCTTTGAATCACGGTGTCCTTGGCCGATTCAAGAGACGCCCCGATGTCGTCGCAGAGCTGGTCGGGATCCGGAACAGCGCCCTCGTCAACCGCTATGAGCATCGTCATCTTCTCGATGTAGCTTATGAAGTGAATCGACAATGTCTGCAATACCAGAAAGGAGTAGCATCAGCAAGCAGAAATGATTGTAACTTCTGCAGGTGAAGAAATGATCAGGTTTCAACTGTCCTGCCAAGAACTTGTTACTGATCTAAATGCTTACCCGCGGGTACCCATACGTGCCGAAGGCGATGTCGTAGGCCAAGGGATGCCCGAGATAATCCACCTCTTCCAACGATCCGACCATGTTCGTGTATGTCACCGTCGTGTTCAAGAGTATTCTGTAGTACAGCGCAGCTAATGCCTGCCGATCATATTACCAGAAGTTCAAACTCGGTGTTACTCTTTCCATGTTTGATTTGTGCGCACATTGTGAAGTGAACCTTCTAGCTAAGAACATATAGTACATTGAAGCCAAAGTATTTGAGGAGGAAGCCCGTGATGTACAACGAGAAGGAAGCTTCGAGTGACGACTTCCTCCGAGGCAGATTTCGCGTTGTGGATATATTCGAGAGGGTCGTTTCGCATGGCTATGGAGAAAGGGAGGAGGATATAACCGACCCTAGTACCTGTCACGACCTTGATTTTCTGCCCGTCCTCAGTGGGAGCCGAAGCCTGCTTAGAATTGGGCGAACAACCAAGATGTGAAGGTCGAAATGACCGAATAGAGACGGGCTTAGTCCCCATAAACTGTGGACCGTACAATGTTTCGTCGAGATTATGGAAACGATGGACGGAAACATGTTTTGTACCTTTGATTCGGTGCCGGTCGGCGGGATTCTTAAATTCACATAGCGTGTTGCCCGGAGAAGTATTTCTCTGGGAAGGTTGTCCTTCTTAGCAGAAACACTGATAACTTCATCCTCCTCTCCTGCTGATGTATGTATGAAGTGATTAAAAGCAGCTGGTAGAGCGAGATCATCATACAATACATGTGATCCAGCCCATGTGCTAAAGATCCAAATTAAGTTACAAGTAGTTCTTTAAACAAATGTTGCCTCTTCAACATCAACCAGAACTGTCAGCAGAAGAGGGAGAAAATTAAGATAGACCAACCATATCTTCTGTTGAGATAATGGGAAAGACCGGCTTCTGTTATTCCGAGCAAAACATAGTTCACGGTCTGATTTGGCGTGCATCGGCCAGGAGCAGAAAAGCGCGAAATGTTGCCGGCAAGTTTGCACAGAAAAAGTTTGAGATCATGAGATTCTTGCATGACCAAAGACCGGCTGCTGTATCCAAAGTAGTAGCTGGTCTTAGCCATTCCTAACTTTTGGAGACGACGCAATAATAGCTGCAATCGATCCGTCGGGTTAGGCTTGATCGGCGCACTTTTTTGTCCTCCGCGGTGAAGGTTGTATCGGAATTGCAAGCTGGCAACTCTATAAGTGGACCCCCACCTTGCCTTTTGGCACTCCAGAGTAGGGAATGTTTCTAGCTGGTGAAAGGATCATATCTAACTTGGAGACCTTTTGCATAAGTGGCATCAGAAGAAAAAAAGGGGAATTCGTTTGACTGAAAGTTTCGGCTTTATATCACAAATTGACTTTAACTGAAGTTGCTCAAATGGAAGATTAATTTGGGAGTACAAGGATCTTACTGTGAAAGTCAAGATGCTCTTGGTTCAGAACGGATGTAACGTAGAATTTTATCAGAACAATTGCTGTGACATCCTGGCAATACTGCATGGTTTCTGTTCATGAATCAATCCGTGCCGTGAAGCAGAGAAAAAGGGTACTAACAAACAAAACACAGTATGAAAGTCTCTGGACACGAAGCAATATTCAGTATTATATGGCAAAACGCAAAGAATTCGCATCTGAACCAATATTCGCTCGAGCAAGACTTGCATTAGCTCCCCACCGATTCACCTAAAGTCGAAAGGTAATCAAATAGTTGGGATATCTCCATTAAGGTTTGGATCTTGTGAGCTCACAATGATATTCAGTACACTCGATTACTCGAGAACTTCGATTTGGACCAGCACATGCTATCCTATTCACCGGCCAAACGTGCACTGGACTTGTCCAAGAAATTAATGTTGGTTGACTTTTGAATTCGGCTCTCCTTCTTCATACTCAAGTCCACCAGGCATCACATGGCTGATTTATGGAGTGCACACTAACTGCAAGTTTTTCTTATTTACGATTTGTGATTGACATACAAATCTTTCTTGGTTGTGCGCAAATTACCGAGTTCTCACTCTCCGACAGTCCTGAACTCCTGTGATGTCTATAAATGCAGGAAACAAGGGGGGGAAGAAGTGGCATTTGCTGCGAAGGAAACCCCCCTAAGAGTGATTCTACACGTCTTTTACATTTCACCTGTAGCAGGTATTGTGTGTACTGCACATTCCCCTCTTCCTAATAATGCACATTTGAACCTCTAATTTCACAATAGTACAAGTTTAATTGCATTTCGGTTTCTCTCTCTTTATCATGGAAGACAACATGTGTGAGGATTAGAAGATAGTGCAGATTTCAGAAATCAGCAGTAAGGATAGTTAGAAAGAAGTTCAGAGTTTTACCCCTTACGCTTCTAGATTCACATCATTGTTGACCGAAACATAACTAACGTAGAAGCAAAGGAAAATGTCACCGGTGCATATTTACATGATCAGTTGGTGTCTTTGAAATATCACCCCCCCTCCCCCCCTCTTCAGATGCGTAGATGAAGCCTCGGTACTGGATCGTTTTGTTCCTTTCCATCGAAGAGATCATACAGTTTTGTTGCACGCGACCGTTTTTTTCCCAGAAAAAGTTCCTTCGCTCAAGGGCGTTGGCTGTAATACACCCGAGATGGATGAGTTTAGCCATTCAAGGCCATCACATCTCAAGAGATTAGATTGACTGGTAATGAAATCCATCTAGTTGGTCCTCATCTATAAATTTCTAATAAACCGATGTCGAAATAACGATCTGACTTTTGAGGATCTTATAGGGACGATGCATATCACTGCAGAGCTGTCATCACGAGCTTAATTAATGGAGCGTACGTGATGGAAAGGGATCGCTAGACAAGACGGCAGGGATCACAGGCTCTCGCTCCGCCATGGTGGGAGCTTCTCTTCAATTTCGAGTTATGTTACGTTTGTTGGGCTTTGGGCCCAATCCAGCCCATTAGGTTGTTAAAAACCTAGGGCAGCAGCAGCAACACATGGCAGAACACACACGCACGAGAGAGAAATAGAGAGAGCAGCCACCGAGAGGACAAAGAGCAAAAACGCAGAAAAATACTGCAGTTTTTCTGGGCGTCCATCTGAGATCAAATCGACGATCGGAGGTCTTCCCGTGGTCCGATTGGGCTGAAATTTTGACAGCATCTTCAAGACTCGTTGTTCTTGATTCTGTACGGTTGAATCGTGATTTCAAGGTATTTACTGTAGCTGTTCGTGGGTATTTCGGGACTGCATATTTTGGGGGTGATTTTCATCCGGTTCTCTCGTCTACGGTGTTGTTGCTGCTTGATCTCCACTTATAGCTTTGGGATTTTATTGTCGTTGTATTCAGCGAGTTTGTGTATCCAAACGATTGATATATAGTGGAGATTCGGGTAGACTCCGTGAGCGGTCTCGTGGTTTTTATCCTTCGCATTGAAGGGGTTTTCCACGTAAAAGATTCTGGTGTTGTTTTTCTTTCAATTCGCATATTTCCATTGGTTGTGCTCGAATCGGTTTCTCACAGGTTTAGTCAAAGGGGGAAAGTTATATCCGCTGCTTGTCTGTTTTTCCCAACATAGTGGTATCAGAGCATTGTTTTTTACTGAACGATGGAACCGAACGTGAGCAGAATGGTTAGTTTGAATGGAAAGAATTATCATGTATGGAGAGGAAAGATGGAAGATCTACTATATGTGAAACGGTGGCATTTACCAGTGTTTGCTGATACTAAACCTGATAATATGAGCGATGCCGATTGGAATCTTGAGCACAAAATTGTGTGTGGATTTATTCGACAATTTGTCGATGATAATGTTTTGAATCACATCAGCAAAGAATCGCATGCTAGGACATTGTGGAATAAGCTGGAGTCATTATATGCACGGAAGACTGGCAACAACAAAATATGTTTGATTAAACAATTTATGGAGTTGCATTATAGAGATGGCCAATCTATATCAGATCACTTGAATGAGTTTCAAGGAGTGATAGATCAACTTTCTGCCATGAATATTAAATTTGATGATGAAGTGCAGGGACTTTGGTTGTTATGTACCTTGCCGGAATCTTGGGAGACTTTTCGTATGTCTTTAATTAATGCTGCACCTGATGGTATTGTTACCATGGATTTTGCAAAAAGTGGTGTTCTGAATGAAGAGATGAGAAGAAAAACACATGGTTCTTCCTCTCATTCAGAAGCTCTAGTTGTTGAAAACAGGGGCAGAAATCAGAGTAGAGGTCCAAAAGGTAGATACAAGAGCCGAAGCAAGTCAAGATCATGGAAGAAGACTATTGAGTGTCATCACTGTGGTAAGATGGGTCATATGAAGAAAAATTGCTTCCAGCTGAAAAATGAGATGAGGAATGAGAAGAAAAATGGCAATGAAAATAACGAGAGAAGAAATAATGGTGGTGATGATCGGGTGGCAACTGCCACTGATGAACTTGTTATTGTTTGCTATGATGATAATGTTAATTTTGCATGTGATGATTCAAACTGGGTTATTGATAGTGGAGCTTCTCTTCATATTACCTCCAGGAAAGAATTCTTTACAGCCTACAGGTCAGGAAATTTTGGTACCTTAAGGATGGGTAATGACGGTTTGGCTACTGTTGTTGGCATAGGAGATGTATGCTTGGAGACTAGTACTGGAGCAAAACTAGTTCTGAAAGATGTTAGACATGTTCCTGATATTCGTTTGAATTTGATTTCGACTGGAAAACTTGATGATGCAGGATTTTGCAGTACTTTTGACAATGGTCAATGGAAACTCACCAGAGGCTCATTAATTGTGGCTAGAGGTATGAAACAATCTTCCTTATATTTGTTTCAGGCTAAGATTTCCAAAGACATGTGTAATGTTGTGGAAGATGAGAATGCAACTGCATTATGGCACAAGAGGCTTAGCCACATTAGTGAGAAAGGAATTGGCTTACTAGCTAAAAATGGTTTACTCTCTGGAGTAAAGAGTGCAAGACTTGAGAAGTGTGCACATTGTTTAGCAGGAAAACAACGAAGAGTTTCATTCAAGAGTCATCCGCCTTCGAGAAAATCAGAGTTGCTAGAATTAGTGCATTCAGATGTTTGCGGTCCAATAAAACCACTAACACTTGGTGGTGCAGCTTACTTTGTAACCTTCATTGATGACCATTCAAGAAAATTATGGGTTTATTTCTTGAAGACGAAAGATCAAGTGTTAGATGCATTCAAGCAGTTTCAAGTTTCAGTTGAAAGACAGACTGGAAAGAAGTTGAAATGCATTCGTTCAGATAACGGTGGTGAGTACATCGGGCCATTTGATGAATATTGTAGGCAACAGGGAATTCGACATCAAAAGACACCTCCTAAAACGCCTGAGTTAAATGGTGTAGCGGAAAGAATGAACAGAACACTGATTGAGAGAGTCAGATGTTTGATTTCAGATGCAAAATTGCCAAAATCTTTTTGGGGAGAGGCTTTGAGTACAGTGGTACATGTTCTTAATATTTCTCCCATTGTTGCTTTAGATGGTGATGTTCCAGACAGAGTTTGGTTTGAAAAGGAAATTTCATATGATCATCTAAAGGTGTTTGGCTGCAAAGTTTATGTTCATGTTCCCAAAGATGAGAGGTCCAAGTTAGATGTCAAGACAAAAGAGTGCATCTTTCTTGGTTATGGTTCTGATGAATTTGGCTACAGGCTTTATGATCCAGTTGCTAAGAAAATTGTCAGAAGCCGAGATGTAGTATTCGTTGAGAATGAGACCATTTGTGATATTGAGAAGATAAAGAAGACAGATTCCCGTGATTCTGATGTGTTAGCTGATACTAGCTCAATCTCACCTTTTGAGTTGCAGGAACAGTTGCATGATCAAGTTGAAGACGATGGTCAGACTACATATCAGCAGGTTCAGGATCAGACTCAGAATGATCAGCCGGTTGAAGATCAGGCTCAGGATGATCAACATCATTCAGATGACATTGATGCTCAAGAGATTGCACCATTAGCTCCACCAACTACTGCTTTGAGGAGGTCTGCCAGAGACCGCACCTCATCTACTAGATATTCCTCTAATGAGTATGTTCTGTTGACAGATGCAGGTGAACCTGAAACTTTTGAAGAAGCAGTAGAAGATAAGAATAGGAAGGAATGGTTTGATGCAATGCATGATGAGATGAAGTCATTGCATGACAATCACACCTTTGAGTTGGTGGCATTACCTGAGGGTAAAAGAGCTTTGAAGAACCGATGGGTTTACAGATTGAAGCAAGATGAGACGACTTCGCGTCCTCGATATAAAGCTAGATTGGTTGTCAAAGGCTTCAATCAGAAAAAGGGAATTGACTATGATGAGATCTTCTCACCAGTTGTAAAAATGTCTTCAATTCGAGTTGTTTTGAGTTTAGCAGCTAGCCTTGATCTCGAGGTTGAGCAGATGGACGTGAAGACCGCTTTCCTTCATGGTGACTTGGAGGAAGACATATACATGGAGCAGCCTGAAGGTTTTCAGGTAAAAGGTAAAGAGAATTATGTTTGCAAACTGAAGAAAAGCTTGTATGGCTTAAAGCAGGCGCCGAGGCAATGGTATAGAAAATTTGAGTCTTTTATGGGGGAGCAATCCTATAAGAAGACTACTTCTGATCATTGTGTATTTGTGAAGAAATTCTCTGAAGGTGATTTTATTATCTTATTGCTCTATGTTGATGACATGTTGATTGTTGGTCAGAATACTTCTAGGATTGACAGGGTTAAAGCAAGATTTGAACAAGTCTTTTTCAATGAAAGACTTGGGGGCCGGCTAAGCAGATTCTTGGTATGAGGATCACTCGCGACAGACAGGCGAAGAGATTATGGTTATCTCAAGAGAAGTACATAGAGAAAGTACTTCAAAGGTTCAAAATGGACAAAGCTAAAGTTGTAAGTACACCTCTTGCTACGCACTTTAAGCTTAGTCATAAACAATGTCCGTCAACTGAGAAAGATCTGAAAGAGATGGAAAAAGTTCCTTATGCTTCTGCAGTGGGTAGTCTGATGTATGCAATGGTTTGCACAAGACCAGATATAGCTCATGCAGTTGGAGTGGTTAGCCGTTTTATGTCAAATCCAGGTAGAGAGCACTGGAATGCATTGAAGTGGATATTGAGATATCTCCGAGGCACTTCTAGTTTGAGACTTTCATTTGGGAGTGATAAGCCGATTCTTGTTGGATATACTGATTCTGACATGGCAGGTGATATTGACACAAGGAAATCTACTTCGGGTTATCTGATTACTTTCTCAGGGGGAGCTGTGGCTTGGCAGTCAAGGTTGCAAAAATGTGTTGCCTTGTCGACGACAGAGGCAGAGTTCATCGCAGCAACTGAAGCATGTAAGGAATTGCTTTGGATGAAAGAGTTCACGCAGGAACTTGGTTTCAGTCAAGAGAGGTATGTTTTACTTTGTGATAATCAAAGTGCTATACATCTTGCAAAGAATTCCACTTTTCATGCCAGGTCAAAGCATATTGATGTGAGGTATCACTGGATACGAGAAACTCTGGAATCCAAAGGGTTAGAACTTGAGAAAGTACACACAGAAGATAATGCTTCAGATATGATGACGAAGGCTCTCACTAGAGAGAAGTATGAATTTTGTCGGCGTCAGGCCGGCATGGATTTCTGATGAATTCTTTTGTGTCGAGATCTCCCTTAATGGGCTGGAGGGGGAGATTTGTTGGGCTTTGGGCCCAATCCAGCCCATTAGGTTGTTAAAAACCTAGGGCAGCAGCAGCAACACATGGCAGAACACACACGCACGAGAGAGAAATAGAGAGAGCAGCCACCGAGAGGACAAAGAGCAAAAACGCAGAAAAATACTGCAGTTTTTCTGGGCGTCCATCTGAGATCAAATCGACGATCGGAGGTCTTCCCGTGGTCCGATTGGGCTGAAATTTTGACAGCATCTTCAAGACTCGTTGTTCTTGATTCTGTACGGTTGAATCGTGATTTCAAGGTATTTACTGTAGCTGTTCGTGGGTATTTCGGGACTGCATATTTTGGGGGTGATTTTCATCCGGTTCTCTCGTCTACGGTGTTGTTGCTGCTTGATCTCCACTTATAGCTTTGGGATTTTATTGTCGTTGTATTCAGCGAGTTTGTGTATCCAAACGATTGATATATAGTGGAGATTCGGGGTAGACTCCGTGAGCGGTCTCGTGGTTTTTATCCTTCGCATTGAAGGGGTTTTCCACGTAAAAGATTCTGGTGTTGTTTTTCTTTCAATTCGCATATTTCCATTGGTTGTGCTCGAATCGGTTTCTCACAGGTTTAGTCAAAGGGGGGAAAGTTATATCCGCTGCTTGTCTGTTTTTCCCAACAACGTTTTCGTTGATGAGGTTCATTCTACCATCTTTGGTGCCGTTTACTAGTCCGTGCTTCCTGATCGGGTAAGAAATGGCCCAGCTTATGCCATCGCCCTCAGAGGAATGTTGCTTACTCCGGCCACTTCGATAGGCGATTCCAAGCTAGTAGCGATGTGTATCTCTAGTCCGCTCCACAGGTGCTCCCGCTTCAAGTCTGCTTTAGGAGTGGTGGGGCATCTCTTGCATTCAGTCAGGGCAGCTAATGTGTGGTTGGCAGGGCATGCTCTGGGTGCTGCCGTCTTGGTACTTGTCGGTGAGAAGATGGCCAGGAAGAATTTTCCTCTAAAGACATACCTATACAATCCACCATTTGTGACCGTGCCGGTGGGGACGTATCAAGGACCACAACTTGAGAGACAGGTTGATGATCTTAGCTAGGTTACTCAAAGCTGCAACTGTTGCCGCTCTGAACCCTCCCAAGAATTAGCCTCTAGTACATGACAAGTTCGAAGTCTTGTCCTCCTGGGAGACGAACTTTTTTTTGAATCCTGAAGATTACCTCCGTTCGGTTACATAAGTTAATTTGAGCTTCGAACACCGATGAAATCAATCGGAGCGGGGAAAACAGAGAGGCTCGCAATGCAAAATTCACTGATTAAACTGGCAAATGGATGCAACCGGGAAGGATTCAGAAGCAGAATCACTCAACACCTCCCATCGGCCTGTCTCACCACCAATCTGTGTCCATCTCCAGATTTTAGACAGGCGCATGGCGTTGAGCAGTGGTGGGATGATCGTACTGAATGTCGGTCGGGTGTTGCATATGTTCTTGCCGAAGGAAATGAAGTTCGAGATGATCGAGATGCCTCCAGGACACACTCAGCAAAGGCCTGGATGAAAAGTCGCTGCAAAACTGTGAAACACCGAGCTCCATGCATATGGAATCCTGTCATAACGCCATCCTTAATGATTTCTCTTCACTCACTCTGTATTCAATCATATGTTAGAATTATGTGCTGAACTGTGATTTGTGCTTATCCTATAAAGAAAAACTGTGATCATCCGCTTCTTTTTCTTCTTCTCTCCTAACCTCCTCTCTTGATAAGAGTCCTTAGCTTATAATGAAACTGAAAGTGGAGCATTAGAAAGTGATGGGAAAGACATAGTTTGTATTAGCAAGAGATCTTCACATGGTTATCAGATTAAATAGCACCTGATCTCTTTTTTTCGATAAGTCGGTATTCATCCATGAGGACAACAGGCAGGAGTGCGAAAGTATCGCAGTGATTTTAGCGAGCAACACAAATGCTCATCTTAATTTGTTAGCAGCCGAATACGATGAAAGATGTCAACTACCTTTTTTCATGTTTTCCAAGCGAAGTTCCTACACATTCTTTCTTTCCAAATTTTGACCTACCCAATGCATTCCGATTTGCAGGCCAAATGTGCACATGATTTCTGAAAGAATCACGAACGGCGTTTGTTTTTCTTCAGCTTCACTCCTGGCTCTCTTTCTGGCGCGCCAAGTCAATCATCACAAAGGTTATCTGGGATTGCATAGGGAAACCAGATGCTACTCTTTCTTGATTGGAACTTGTGGTTTGACTTGAAAAGCTCTTTAATTTATTGTGCAGAATTGCCACTTATGCTGATAGTCACGAGCCCGGTGTCCTGCGTAAATGCAGGAAATGGAGGGCCGAAAAAAATGGTGGGCAGTGGAAAGAAGCTTAATCGAGTGATCCTACACAGTCCTCTGTTTACTGAGTTCTCAGATTACCCTCTAAACTACAAATTTCTCTCTTTTTCAGTAGAGGAAGAACCACAATGTCAAAAGTTTAATTCGAGTTAACGTTTTGAGAAGTTATGGCGACAAAGTGAGTGTGGTACGAAAGTCAGGATATATGAGATGCCCGTTTTCTTCTTCTGCTTCAGGGTTCACATTAGAGATTGCAACTACATTTTGTCTTCCTCGATTTTGGTCCCAAAACTAGGGAGATCGTCCTTGTTGCTGTGGCCGAATCCTTCATTGGATAATGCGAGGAAAGTGGGCCTTAGCATTTGCATGCTTGATGTCTCATTAAGTTCCAATTTGATGAATTGATGAGGTTAATCATGGCAACTCTGATACGTTTCAAATACTATTATTCCCTTTCAGATGAGTGGATAAAAGCAGGGTACTCTGATCGACCTACCCTGTTCATTGGAGATCCTGTTCTTCTAGCTTCGTTTGCTGGTGAACACCTTTGAGGAGGCATTAGGAGTTCACGACAAATTATAGGGGCATGTTTACCCATCCCATCTCAGTGTGATCGAGTGGTAACAAATTTATGTAACCTGGCTCAATCTCACCGTCACGTTCCCAACAATGTAGATACTCGAAAGCCAATGAAGGAAGGAAGCACAATGCCTCGGCAGGCCACAGTGCTCAGGGACTTCATGCTGGGCATGATGTGCCTCTCGTGCGAGCTCCCGCTTCAAGATCACGCCAGGAACGATGGAAAATTTCTGGCGGTACACACTCTTGGAGCAGTCATCGCGGTACCCGCGGGTTTGCACATGGCCAGGAAGGGTGTTCCTATTCAATCCGCCATTCGTGGCTGCATCGCACCGCTAGGACGTATCAGGAAGAGCAATTTATGAGATGGTTATGAGATCATGAGCAGGATACTTGTAGCTGCAGTCGATTTTACCCTGAACTCCCCCGAAAATAAGCCTCCCGCGAATGAGAAGTTTGAAGCTTTTAACTTCATGGGCACCCCCACCTGTTTGTGAACCCTAACTGTGACCTTCACAATACGACGGAATCAATCGGAGTGGGGCAGATACTAGATAGAAAGGAAAGGATGGCAATGCTCCATTCTCTGATTCGTCCGACCGCCGATGCTCTTCCAGAGGATCTAGAATCAGAACCGGTGGACATCCGCCCCTGCAGGTAATCTCATTACGAACCTGACCCCGTCTCCAGATTTCAGGCGGGCGCAATGGTAGTATTATAGTACCAAATGTCGGCCCGCGCCTGCACATTCCCTTGTCGAAAGCAATGAAGCCCAATAAGAGCGAAATGCCTCCAACAAAAGCTCCGGAAAGACGCCGATCGGACACGTTTGAGAAGCTCTGAATGGTTGACCTCTGTGCCTAGAATCCTTTGTAACAGTACCCATTGTTCATTAATCTTCCTGTAATCACGGATTCAGCCTAAGTTACTAGCATTTGTTAAGCTGTGATCCGATTTCATCTTAGCTCAAATAAAGATCGGCTTGTCAAAAGACGAAAAGATTCAGCAAGTTGCTCGTAAAATTTCAATAAACCCATCTAGGATACCCTTTCACTTTCGCGACAGAAACGAAAACACCGTGGAAATCGCGAAAAGCATTTGTTTATCATTTCCAGTATCACCATAGCCCACTTGGCCAAGAGAAAACTTCTCAACAGTGTATTTGAAAGCCATAACCCCCGGATCAACCACGGCATGAGGGTAGGAAATTACTAGTCCCTTGAGGATCTTTTACTTTTAGGCCTCGGGTCAAATTCGGCGTTTCCGGGCAAACGGGCTTGGGCAATTTGCTGGAAACATAGGCCCATCGGACCCTAAAATGGACAATACGAGCCCAAAAGCTTGTCAAAAGAATCTCTTTTTGGGCCTCTAAAACCAGCTACCAAAGGAACACACGCTGCGTTACCAGCGTCGGTTGAAATTGACCGGAGCACGACAGAACCGCTCAACAGTGAACTGAATTTGCTTTTCTGCTGTCCAATTTGCCAAGTGGGATACAAAAAAAAGAAGCATTGACATTACGGTGTTGGCGCCAAGTCTTGGCCATGATTGTAGGGCACGACCTTAGTGGCAAAACGACACAAGACAATGTCGATATCATGATCTTCGAATTTTGTCTACTAATTATTGGAACCGCCTGAAGATTGTATTCTCCCAAGGGGTTTTTTTTTTTTTTCTCCCTCATTTTCGAGGAAAATTAGATTTAGGAAAGTCCCTTTCCCCCCCCCCCCCCCCCAAAAAAAGTATACATGGCTTGTGTGACCATCAGAACTTATTTGCCGATTATGTTCATGTGCACGCAAGCACCCGTCTAGGGTCTGTTGACAAATTCAGTTGATTGGATTGAAAAGATGCTTCTCTTATCTAATGTTTGAGCGATAACCTTCCACCACCACCTCAATCACAGTCCCCACAAGTTCAAAAAAACCTATTTACGTGCTCGGTTTTGAATCCGGCGCCGCGCCCGTGATACGAAAATTTGGCGCAACACCTTGATATCGTGACCTCGTGGAAAACAAAAGATTACGAATGTAGGTAAAGAGGGGTTTCCTTCCTTCTTTCTTTCTTTCTTTTCAATAGAACAATATTAAGATACGGTAGGAACTCTAAATAAATGACTATTTAAAATTCGCGCCTTACTCACCTATATGTCGTTGGCACTACTAGAGCACGATGAATGATGTCCGAGTACTGTACTAATGCTTTCAACTAGAACACAACATCCTCATCATTGAGGTTCGATCCCTCCCCACCGAATTTTGCTGTCGATGTTTGACCGAAAGTGGAGGGGGAGGATTCAAAGGCTTCAAGTCACGTAAAAATAAATAAATGTGGGCCTCTCATCATATTTTGGCCAATACCTATCGACCTACATACCGTGTAGATTAGGGAGAAAAGTGTGTCAACACTAGGGAGCATTGGCCTTTAATGTATCATGACTCTGTGAATTATGCACAATGATGGGGTTGGAGCCTTGGAGGTCCAGCACCTAGCATTGCTAGTGGAAAACCGGTGCCTCATATCACTGGGTACTAAAAGAATAACACACGTTGTCATCACCGGTGAAGTTATCGAATCAGTTTCTAAACTTATTATACGAATGTCAATTCAGTACTAAACTATTCAATCCCTTCAATTTAATCCAAAACTTTTGCGCGAAACTTCCATGCGGCTTTTCTGGTCAATTTTCACCGGAAATTACCGACGTGGTGATCCAATCTTTGCCGGCAGCCCAACGTGGCACACTGCCACATCGGTATTTGTTTTCCGCATTGTCGTACAAAAGGCTTGGGACAAAATTGACAAAATCGAAAAGTTTATGATTGGATTAGCATCCGTACAATAGATTTAGGACCGAACTCCGGAATCATGGGCGGACTTCGGATGCGACCAGAACATAGTTTAGCGATCATGCTACACTAAGTGGGATTAGTGGGCACCCTAAGATGTAAACGTCAAGATCAGCGCTTTCTTAAGGCGCCCCTTTTCATCACAACCATCTGTTTACGATTGCTTTCGTTTCAAATTGTCCTAAAGGCAGGAGCCCACATTGAATAATTGCAATCCCACGAGATGGGTGCTTCTCTAACTTCTAAAGCTCGCAACTTTTTTCCAGGGAGAAAACGAGTGATGAAGAAGAAAGCATTACATCCGGAACAGGATGCTTGTGAAGCTCATGCCAATGGCTTAATCAAACCGATCCGGTGCTCGAACTGAAAAGCAGTGGTCCTCCCCCAATTAGTCCCCAATGCCTATCCACTCCAACCAAACCAATCATGATCCAGTTCTTCTTCTTATTATTATTTTTTTTTGTGGGTACCATGGAACCAATCATGTGGTAATTGGATGATCGGTACATGACCCGCGGCACCTAACAGGATCACCATAAAAGCTCGATTAGGTGCATAATACGCGTCGCGAAAATGATTTATCTGGTTGGAGCGAGCAGGAGCCTTCCCCTTCCCCTCCCCCCCCACACACATCAGTGTCGGACGTTTTCCGGGACAGGCTGCTGCGAAACAAACCACCGTCTAATTTCATCTTCCTTTCGAATAATTTCTAGTTAGTTGAGGCTA
Organism: Rhodomyrtus psidioides; assembly: GCA_021437785.1. Classification (NCBI taxonomy): domain Eukaryota; kingdom Viridiplantae; phylum Streptophyta; class Magnoliopsida; order Myrtales; family Myrtaceae; genus Rhodomyrtus; species Rhodomyrtus psidioides. The sequence goes on along the minus strand of JAILYB010000104.1, from coordinate 2,606,344 downwards.
CAAAGACATTAAAGAGCGCTGAGAAATTATGATGATATAAGTTGCTCAACAAGATCACGTGATCTCGCATAGGGGCGGGGGATGGCCTGGTGTGCCCAACCCCCACCACCACCACCACCACCACCACCGGGAGGGAAGATATGCACGTGCCTTGTTGGATCGGTTCGTGGCCTCAAATCATCGGGGTTCCTCGACGAGCTCGCCACCTCGCCATCACCCTTTCTCAACTTGCCCCTTCGCATGAGTTTGTAGCCGGGACGCGCGAAAAAGCTTGTCGATCCACATTGGCCAAAAACAAAGAAAGGGAGAACTCTCTCTTCACCTTCGCTAATGCCTAAGCCTTCTCAAGGCCGGGATGAATTGGAATTGGATGAAATGAATTATGGGAAAAGTGTCGAAAAAGTCTTAAATCTATTGCATTAGTGCCAATTCAGTCTTAAACCTTTTACATTAGTGTCAATTTAGTCCTAAATATTATGCATTTATGTCAATTGAGTCAATTCGATCAATTTTGATCGAAAATTATTGGCGCAAACATCAATTGTCCTATGCGACACGACTTGAGCTAACGTGGATATTTTTTAATATTTTTTTGATATTTTAAATAATTTTTTGAAAAAAAACAAAAAAAAATGCTTTAAAATTATTTAAAATTATAGAATAATATTAAAAAAATCCAAGTCAACATTTGTCGTGCCACATAGGTCAACCGATGTCCAAGTTCGCCATTTTCGATCAAAATTAGTCGGATTAACTCAATTAGCATAAATATAAAAGATTTAGGACTGAATTAACATCAATGCAAAAAGTTTAGGACTGAATTAGCACCGATAAAAGGTTTAAGACTTAATTGACACCAATGGAAAAGGTTTATGACTGAAATGGCACCAAAAAAGGGTTCAGAACTAAATTGGCACTAGTGCAATAGATTTATGACTTTTTTAACACTTCTCCCAATGAACTATGGAGGCGCTGCGTGATCACCCGATGCTTCTTCCCTTTCGAGTTCCGGGGTGTTCCGATAGTCACGCTAGGGATATCGAGACTCGTTTAGAAGAATACATGACCGATTGAATGATGGAGTAAACCATAACCATTTGTTCAAACGACGTGGGAGAAAGCACCTCCACAGTCGCTTCGCGAATTAAATTCGCGAACCGGTTTCTGATAATCTTAACGTTGTTCTTTCGGATTTATTTACAGAATCGGTAACGGACTTCACTTTCGACAGGGAGAATGTTATTTGTCTTTTCCCCCAAAAAAACAGGGTATTTAGGCTGCGTATGGAAGCGTTTCTGTTCCAGGGAGCATTTTTTGAACAGAAACATTTTTTTGTGTTTCTGTTCAAAATTACGATTTTTAGGAAAAAAACGCGTTTGGTAATTTAAAAAAAAAAACACTTTTTTCAGTCGCCGATCGGAGGTGGGCGACGGCCGGCGGCGGGCGACCGGCGGCGGCGACGGCTGCGACCGGTGGCGGCGGCGGCGGGCGACCGGCGGCGGCGACGGCTGTGACCGGTGGCGGCGGCGGGCGACCGGCGGCTGCGGCGACCGGCGGCGGCCGGCGACGGCGGCGGCGGGCGATCGGCGGCGGGCGACCGGCGGCTGCGGCGACCGGCGGCGATGGCGGCGGCGACCAATGGCGGCGGCCGGCGGCGGCAGCGACCGGCGGCGGAGACCGACGAACGGCGGCCGGCGGCGGCGGCGGCAGCGACCGGCGGCGGAGACCGACGAACGGCGGCCGGCGACCGCGACGGTGTACGGCGACCGCGGCCGACGACGGCGGCCGGAGACCGGCGACCGTCGACGGTCGGCTTTTAGCGAGGCGGCGAGTGGTAATCGCGTCGGCGACGATGGATGGTGGTTTCAAAAGTGTTCCAAAAAGTGTTCTCAAATCCCAGAAGCAAGTTTTTTTTGTTCCTTCAAAAGTGTTCTTTGGCACAAAAGTGTTCCGCGGAACACTTTCGAACCATACGCGTTTCTGCTCCAAAAGTGTTCCCGGAACACTTTTGGAACAGAAACAGTTTCCCCTGCCACTATCCATACGCAGCCTTATAGTGCTTGAGAGAATCACATTTCCGGAAACAATAAACTCCCGTCGAGCCATCCCCAGAGACGGAGATCCATTGAAAGTCTCCCGCCTCCCCTTGGGAAAAAAAAAATGTCTTAAGCGGAGGAATTATTACACTCTCGTCTCGTTAATCGAAGAACAATGCGTTATCATCGGAATTCAAGCAATTAGACTGCCTACAAGCAAGAAAGAAAAAGGAAAATTAAGCTTTTATTACTTTTTTTCTAAGATAAGAAGCAATTAAGGTTATGGATGAGCATGTTTTTAGGGTAGAATCGGAAATTGGAGAACCGGATCGGTGGGAACCAGCTCGATTCCAGATTCTAGGGTGTATAAGGTAGGTTTCAGATTTCAAAAAAAAAAAAATCTAGGGAATCGATTTCGATGGATAAGTTTCAAGTTCCAAACTGAAAACTAGAACAAGTTTTTATGTTTTTCTTACTCTATATTTTTGTGGAATCTTGCGGCACTTCATGGCATGTGACGATAAGTGCGTAATCTAAAATCACCGTTCTGAACTTCCAATTCTAACGATACCTATGACTCGGGCTTTTACTTTGTTAAGGCTTTATATTCTTCATGTGTTTAAATATAAGTTGTGGTAGGTGAATAATATGAGAAAATGATGATCATTAGAGGTGACAGTGGTTTATTGCAATTGTTCAATTAAGAATACAGATGTGGAATCTAAGCAGACCCTAAAATCGATTTGGGAATTTATGACAGGGTATGTTCTAAGTTTCAAAAAAAAAAATAAGAATCGATTTCAACGGATGGATTTTAGGTTTTAAAAATCGAGAAACCTATTCCGATGGATAAGGTGATCTAGACAGACCTGATACTGCTCAATCCTAATTTTTTTTTTTTAGTTTGGTCAAATCAGTGTATAGTAAAGTAGCTCGAGCAACGTAGGTTCCATCGTCAATTACCCCCGGCGACATTAAAAGTGTCTGCTAAAAGGTGTCGGTGCTGAGAGGCCATCAAATCCGAAAACCATAAAGCGCGGCAAGTGGGTCAAAAAAGGCAACATCATCCACCGATTCCATCCGTTCGAATTAGCGACGCATGGTGGGGTTTGGACAGTAAAAAGATTCAACTGGCTCCCGCTCCCCATTGCCCACGTTAATCCCTGTCCTGTCCTCTCTCTCCTTCTTCTTTTAACCTTTTCTACTGTTTTCTCCGTTGATTATGATGGGGAGGAGGCCGTGGTGGGGACTTCTATGCTCTTTACTGTGCCGAGTATCGCTGTCGGGCGACTGATGTGCTGTCGCCGACGCTGATGAACAGCGACGGGGCCGAATCGGATCGGGGGAATTAAAATTAAACCCTCCAGCGAGTAACGCGGAGCTTTGGATCCCCTCGGGGAGGAAAGCTCGAATTGTCTCGATCCAGAAAAGATGATTTGATCCAAGATGTGGGAAGTGGGTTCGTCTTTAGTGTGCCTTTTTCGGCATCCTCCCCACCCTTCCGAAAGAGCGTCGCGGATAAAGATCAGTCTGAGACCGGAGGGGATCGATGCATCCGCGCGCGAGAAAGCGATGCGCTAACGACATATGTAGAAGATCATGTTGTTGATGATGATGGTCCTCCTCCTCCTTTTTCTTCTTTTTTTCTCTTCCGATTTGATGCTATTATGGGGAGAACAGTAAAAGCTTTGAAGGACCTAATGTGAGATGGTTGTCCGGATGATTCTCACTTCGTATGTTGTTTAAGATTCATTGCAAGAATTTTTAGCCGACGAGCGCATAACTTTGCTCGAAATGTTATTTTGGATCTCATGGTGTCGTTGGCCGTTTCGGTCGAGATGGGACGGCGTATTGACAATTCAATCTTACTGTATACGTATTCTCATTAAAGTTATACACATCCCTCTGTCTATAAATTGTTAGAATACGTATACGTACGCACTAAAATGCATTTAGATACTCATAAATCTAAGTCCCCTAAGATCTGACGGCAACGTACATGCATTCTCGCAACTAAGCATGTGGGGGTATGCACAGCAGACGAAACTGAAATGGCCCATTATTATGTCCTTGAAGTTCATGCTGGAAGGAAAATTCGCTTAATTCCTTATATAAAAAAAAAACGAATTTTAGGTTTAGTCCTAACTCTATCTTGAACCTTTTTTTTTTTTGGTCTGGAAAAGCACCCTAAACTTTTAAATCCGGTCCAAATCTGTCCCGAAACATTTCTTTGTTAAAAAAAAAAAAAAAACCTCAATTTTAGGTCAGGTCTCAAATCTATCTTGAACTTATTTTCATCTAAGAGAAAAATCAGCAATTTGTAATCTAATCCTAAATCCCCCCCCCCCCCCCCCCCCCAATTAACCCTTAGTCGTCGCTAATTTCCATACCCTAAAGCAATTTTTATTTTCATGTCACCTTGCTGATGTGGATTTGCTATCAATGCGGAAATGTTAAGTCAAGTTGGGATTAGACCACATAGGTAAATTCGAAAATAGGTTAAAAGTGGTTTTTCTAGACAAAAAATAATAATAATCGAGGCAAATTTGAGACTGAACCTAAAGTTTGAGATTTTTTTCAAAGATGAAAAAAGTTCGGGCAAATGTAAGATTAGACATAAAGTTTAGGACTTTTTTATGAAACCAAAAAAGGTTCCGGTCAAATTCGGGGTTAGACCTAAAGGTTAGGATTTTTTTTTTCCTAAGACCAAAGAAAAAAAAATTCGAACAAAATTGGAAGTGAGGGAAAGTAAATATTCCTATAGGACCTATAATAATGTTAGGATAGAGGGAATTTGTCCAAAATGCCTCCAATTTCCGCCAATTCCAACTACTGGATTCTGAGTATTATAATGATTTGGATAATGTAATCTATCTTGTACATTAGCTAGACTAAAGGACAATAAATTATTTATTTGATCCGGTCAACGGATAATTACGACTTTCGTAGGCGAGCACACTCTATGGTCGGGGAGGGGACCCAGGGCAGGGGCCATCGTTGTCAATCGTTAAAACTTTTCGAATGTGCACATGGATTCGTGCTTGTCAAAGTGCTAACACAACATGTGGGGTCGAGAACTTATTACGCGTTTGCAAATCCGATGTCGTGTCGTTCTATATGAAAATGGCATCCGGTTGCCCATCGATGATCATACCGCTCATCGAGTTTTTTACCCTTGGCAATTGAAACAATGAACGTGTTATTGGAATCTAAGTGAGTAACGTAAGAAAATAAAAATCTTTGTGGAATTTTGCAAGTCGCGAAATTTTGCAATCTAAATCTTGGGGGCGACATTCGTTTAGCCCCTAGTCGATTGAGTCTGAGTTAATCGCAACAGTTGATTGCAAACATTTCTTCCGGAATATAACGAGGGCCTATCTAAATTGACTTTTGCTTTTTGCTTAATTTAAATGTTACGGCTTGCGCGCTCTGAGCCATTCGTTAAAGGGTCTTGTTTAACGGACTAAGGGCTTATTTGGTGCAGCATTTGATCAAGGGACTTTGAGTAAATGCAAATATCTTTTGGCCAAAGATCTTTTCCAAAATGCAAGTAGTGTTTGGCAAAGTTTTTTTTAAAAAACGCATTTGAAAGCAACTTTGACGTAAACGCCGTTTGGTGAAAGATATAATTTGTAAAGTATTTTTACTTTTTTATGTAAAAAAAAAGTGACGGCGAGTGATCGCTGACGGTGGTGGCGACCGGCGACGGCGATGGCCGCCACCGTCGCCAGTTGGGGGACGACGGCGGCATTTGGAGAGCATTTGAGAAACAACTTCCCAAAGTACCTTGGCCTAAAGGTATTTGGAGAGCATTTGAGATGCAATTGCATCTGTCAAAAGTAAGCCAAAAAATGAACCAAACAGCATTTGTATTTGGCCAATGGATTTTAGAGCCCCAATGCTCATCGCAAATGATGAACCAAACAGGGTCTGACTAAAATGTAAAAATCACATTTTTCAAAAGGTTCCAAATATCGAAAAGATGCACCTTGTAAGGAACTATTCACTTCAAATGGAATACTTTCCATTACCAAAAGCACAAAACAATGAGGCAAACTGAAATTTGAGTAATATTTTGGATATTGGCAAGAAAAACAAAATATGCTGTTTGACTTTTACATAAATTGAAACAAATGTGCCTTGAACGATTTGATTGCGACATAAATTATGATACATGCAATTTCGAAATTGATTCAGTAAGAAAAAGCATTCGCGAAAGTGACAATATTGACTCTGTACCACGTTAAGAAATCTAATCCAAAAGCTTAAATTGATAGGTAGAGGGAGATCACCTGAATATAGTAGATATGATTTATTATCAAGCAACAACTTTAACCACTACAAAATAAATAATATATGAAATATTGTTTTATGTTCTCCAAGGAGGGAAAATAGAAAGGATAAATTGACAAATGAGTAGTGTAAGGCTGCGTATGGTAACGTTTCTGTTACTGGGAACATATATGGAACAGAAATATTTTTTTGTGTTTTTGTTCCCGGTTACGATTTTTGAGAACAGAAACGCGTTTGGTAATTTAAAAAAAAATACTTTTCTTGTCACAAGGAGGGATCGACGGCGGCGGCGGCGACCATGGAGCGTTGGAACCAAAAGTGTTCCAGAAAGTGTTCTTTTTTTTAGGATCAAAAGTGTTCTTTTTTTTAAGTGTTATTCGGAATAATTTTGGAATATTTTTTTGCCAAACGCGTTTGTATTCCAACAGAAACATATTTGAGAGAGCATTATCAAACGCAGCCTAAAAGGCCCAAACTGCATACCTTTAGGCTTTACTGGCCTACACTTCAGTTTTTTTTTTTGCTAGAGGCCTACAGTTCAGTTGCTACAAAGTAGAAGTGTGCAGAGAGCAATAGCGAAGTGACTAGTAGGAGACAGCTCATGCATCCCGACACAGACCCTTTACCCACCACCCTCCTCTCCTCCACCTCCTCCACCGCCGCCACCACCATCGCGACCACCGCCACCACTTCACTCCACCATATAAGAACAACCTCCATCCTCTCACTCCCCATTCCCCACTAGACCAACACATAAAACATCAGAAAAGATCCCACCATCCCCTCTCTCTCTCTCTCCCCCCCGCATTGTCTCGCCGCAGCAAATGAACTACGGCAGGCTCCGACCCTCCGACCCCGGCGGCTCCGACAGCCACGGGAACTCCGACGCCTCCGGCCGCCGCAAAAGCACCCTCCGCCTAGTCCTCCTTGCCATCCTCTCCCTCGCCCTCCTCCTCGCCTCCGCCGCCTCCGCCACCGTCCTCCTCCCCAAGCTCCGCCCGGGCGGCCCGTCCCGCCCGAAGCTCGTACCCACCAGCGCCATCTCCCGCACGTGCGGCCTGACACGGTACCCGGCACTCTGCCTCGACGCGCTTGCGGCGTTCCCTGGCTCCAAGGCCGCGAGCGAGCAGGACCTCGTCCACATTTCCTTCAACGTCACGCTGCAGCGGTTCAGCAAGGCTCTCTACGTATCGTCGACCATAGGTCACCTCCCGATGGAGCCCCTCGTGAGATCGGCGTTCGACGACTGCCTCGAGCTTCTCGACGACTCCGTCGACGCCCTCCGCCGCTCCCTCTACTACGTCAACCCCAGTGGTGCCAAGTCCCCGTCCGGGTCGGCTCAGGTAAGGCCGCGAGCTTGGGTTTTCGCTTGTCAAGTCTATCGGGGGTCAGAACCTGACAGCGCTTTTGCGCGTAGGACGTGGTGACGTGGCTGAGCGCGGCGATGACCAACCAGGACACGTGCACGGAGGGGTTCGCCGACGTGTCCGGGGGAGTGAAGGAGCTGATGGCGGCGAGGCTGAGGGACCTGTCGGAGCTGGTGAGCAACTGCCTGGCTATATTCTCGGCGACGTCGGGCGAGGACTTCGACGGCGTGCCGATACAGAACAGGAGGAGGAGGAGGTTGATGGGAAACCCCGAGGGCGACGAGATGCCGCGGTGGCTGGGGAAGAAGGAGAGGAGGTTGCTGCAAATGCCGGTGACGGCGATACAGGCGGACGTGACGGTGTCGAAAGATGGGAACGGGACGTGCAAGACGATCTCGGAGGCCATCAAGAAGGCGCCGGAATACGGTACCCGCCGGTTCATCATTTACGTGCGAGCTGGGAGGTAAAAAATAATCTCTCTTTTTTTTTTTTCCGCCCCTTTTTGTCCTTCCCACTTGCATAAGCATGAAAATAGTAAGAACAATCCAAAAACAAAATGACGGACTACTTTTCAGAAATTCATTATTTTATACGTCAGGAACTATTGCACTTTCTGATAAATTTATTATTATTATTGTTCCTAAGGATCCTAAACAACAACCATCACTAGTCTCTTTTTACTCGGTTTAGATAGATAGGTCGAAGTTAGGTATCGAACACGTAAGCACAAGAAATCCATAAATGGCTCAATTACTATGCTATATTTTTCAGAAGATCAATCCGAATTGATGGTTTTATTCGTCCTTTCCCCTTGCTTTAATGATGGTTGTTGGTCATTCAAGTTCTCGGGGGGGTCATCTAATCCCGATTTCCGTCAGGTTAACATGGACTTAAAAATTTCCAGGTACGAGGAAGATAATCTGAAGGTCGGGAGGAAGAAGACGAACCTGATGTTCATAGGGGACGGGAAGGGCAAGACCATCATTTCGGGCGGCAAGAGCGTCTTCGACAACGTGACCACCTTCCGCACCGCCTCCTTCGGTAAGAAAAAAAGAAAAAGAAAAAGAAAAAGAACCTCTCCTTCTTTTCCGTTTCGGTCCCTGCATTTTCATCGGACTTTCATAAGCCACCCGCGGGCTTTAAAAAAAAAAGGAAAAAAGAAAAGAAGGGTAACAGTAATAACAAAAAGGAAAATGCGAGTAAAAACGCACGTGGAACTCGTTTGATATTTTGTCCGCATTCAAGAAATTTCCAGTTAAAGCTGAGAGATTCTCTCCTGTGCCAAGATGGGAACTGTGCAGCGCTGCCCCGTTGTTGCACAGCAATCGTCCGGTTTTAAAAATTAAAAAAAATCGATTTCAGATTCAATCAAGGAGGACACACCCAAACTTCCTTGTACTGCACGACCTTATCATCTTCAATGTCATCATTGCAAGTTTTTCTTCTTCTTTCGTTCTCTCTCTCTCTCTCTCTCTCTCTCTCTCTCTCTTTTGCCATCTTCTTGTAGGTGGGGGCATGATCATGATTCTTTGCAAATGACACTCAATCCTGTCATCACTTAGATGCAAACTGTCCAGTCGGCTAAGAATGATGAGATATAGATGAGTCAAAAGACTTGAACAGAAGGTTGTTATAACAACATGAACATGATGAGCGTTTTGCTTTCCCGTGTGTTGCTTAACGACTGTGCTTGATGTGCCCGCCCGCAGCTGCCTCCGGAGCCGGGTTCATCGCTCGGGACATCACGTTCGAGAACTGGGCCGGGCCCGCCAAGCACCAGGCCGTGGCCCTCCGGGTCGGAGCCGATCACGCGGTGCTCTACAGGTGCAACATCATCGGGTACCAGGACACCCTCTACGTCCACTCGAACCGGCAGTTCTTCCGGGAGTGCGACGTGTACGGGACCGTGGACTTCATCTTCGGGAACGCGGCCGTCGTGTTCCAGAACTGCAGCCTCTACTCCCGCCGGCCCATGCCCATGCAGAAGAACACCATCACGGCCCAGAACCGCAAGGACCCCAACCAGAACACCGGCATCTCGATCCACGCGTGCCGGATCCTGGCCATGCCCGACCTCGTCGCCTCGAACGGGAGCTTCCCCTCGTACCTCGGCCGGCCGTGGAAGCTCTACTCGCGGACCGTGTACATGATGTCCGACATCGGCAGCCACATCCACCCGCGGGGCTGGCTCGAGTGGAACGCCACGTTCGCGCTCGACACGCTCTACTACGGCGAGTACATGAACTACGGGCCTGGCGGGGCGATCGGGCAACGGGTCAACTGGCCCGGATACCGGGTCATCACGTCCCCAGTGGAGGCCGGCAAATTCACGGTCGGGCAGTTCATATTCGGATCCTCCTGGTTGCCGTCCACCGGGGTGGCGTTCTTGGCCGGACTAACCGTCTAACGAACTGTTTTCAGAAGAAGAAAAAAAATTACAAACCATTGTGGGTTCTCTCTTCCCTGTAATGTCATGGGTTTGGGTATAGTTTGAATTTTTTTTTTCCTTGGGTATTTTTTTGTAAGCTATACTAATAATAATTCTATAACGTCGCTGCCCATTTCTAGTTGCCATGTCTAGTCGTTCAATTCCAGTCAAGAGCCCTACGGGACCGAAAATCGGACGATCCTGGGCTTCATTTCGTTGGATCATTTTCTCCACATCTACATAATGAACAAGAAAATCCAACACATCAAGAAATTTTCGTTGGCAAGATTGAACTGGAGAGAGAACGCACTGGCGCTACCAAGTTTGACTTGTGCTCCCATGAATCCTGTCGGGTTGTGACCGCTTTTTGCCTCGGGACACGAGAGGCCTGCAATGCGGGAGCGTCGGTGGCGATGGGATGCCTGTGAAGTGAACCCACCCTTTTTTTTTGTTCTTCCTCGATGACCCACCACCTGTTTGTGTTTTTAACACGATCTGCGTGCTGCATCTGACCAGGGAGAGCAATTGCATTGAATTCATGGGGCGTCGTGGGACACGGGCGAAAGCCACCGACATTTTTACTTTCTTCACGGCTCAAGCCAAAGTGGGTCACTGATCTTTCCCAAACCACTCTGGATAAGATTGGATGGTTCTCATGGTCCGAAGGGTCCCGGACGTATGCTTATGACTGTAATTTTCTTAATCTTGTTTCCGTGAAAAACAATCAGCTCATGAAACATGTCAAGCCGGGGGTTAAGACTACTTATAAGATAGATATCTTGCTTCTGTTTCGCGGCCCCGATTAAATTTGAGCTCTTTCATGTATGCGCGAGCCGAGCCGTGTCATTTCTATACGAATCGAAACCGCTGGCTTGCCGTTTATAGTTGGTTTTCATTACTTCAGTGAAATCGTGAGCCATCGACATCCTTCATTGAGGCTCCTTGCAGTGAGACTAACCTCGAATTGTCATTGCGTACGATTCATGGATCAGGGAAAAAAGAAAATCACAGCAAGTTCGTTATCGAATTCCCCTAAGATCATAACTTCATTTCATAGGAAGAAAGTAGCACATAGCTTCAGATACATAAAAATCCTACGAAGCAAGTACAATAAATCTGAAAAGTGAACCAACTTGCTACAATTTATAGATACTGGCTTCTTCCTCGAAGACGGATCTGTTGCGGCATCAAAAGCTCGTACGGCGGCCGATCACCAAATCTCGCATCTTCGATGATGAGCACACACCGAGAAATTCCTCTTCAGTAACAACGATTTTGCCAAAAGGCAATGCGCGCCAAAATTCGACGTCCCTAGCACCATCACCGTGTAGATAACATAACAACCCCAATAGGTCGAAGAAAAATAGAAAACGTCTTGAAAATCCCAGATTTATTTCTAGATCGGGATAGAAGAGCACCCAAATCTAGATCCAACTCTAGATCGGGAGAGAAAAGCTATAAAATATATAGCAGTTGATGACAAAATCACTATTAGATTTGTCGAAGATTAAAGGTGAAAAAGGAACTACCCAAGCCGAAGAGGAAGACCGCCGAATTAGCCTTCACGCCGTCAAGCACCCACTGAAAAATCGCCCGTCACCGCTCTACAAAAACTCAACAACCACCACGGGTTGGATTCTTCACTGTTTGGCTTTTTGTAGCACCAGGTTTCGGGCAAGAGCTTTGCAGAGAGAGGGAATACGCAGCAGATGAGGGGAGAAGGGTGAGAACAAACCAAAACGGAAGAAGATAGGGGGGCTGAGAAGGAACTTGGGGGAAGTCTCTCTCTCCCTCCCTCAGGGAGGTCTGGTGTGCGGCGGCTTGAAGGGGAAACCTTATTTCAGGCCTATTTCAATCACATGATTTTTGCAAGTTTCAGCTCATTCCTTACAATCACGCAACCCGACCGGCCATGAGAAACGTCGGTTAAACCCCAACGTTGGACAGGTATCCAATCGAACCTTAGTCAAGTCGAGCTATCACGACAAAACATTAAACTCAAATGGACTCCAACCCGACTTCGGAATCTAACTGCAGAATCGTCGACAATTTGAGCTTTGGATTGATTTTTACTTCGGGAAGTATAAATGTTCCTAACTATTGAGAAGAACACATCCTTTCATCACAAAAGTTAAGAAAAACCAAATATTTTGTCCAAACTATTCTTCTCGAAAGATTTTGACAAACCCCCCAAAGCTTGAAACTGACTAATTGATATGAAAAGTTACTAGAAATTGATAGGAAAATAATTTCCTACCAATCTGACAATACTATCAATTATTTCTAACCTTAGTTACACAAACTATCACCACGTGTTTTGCATAAAAGCACTCATTAGTTGAAAAATCGTGAAGTAAAAAATAATGACAATACTATCAAATTGTCAGGATAACAGCTCCCGAGTTGGTAATGTGTTATTTAGGTTAAATTTCTTCACTGCAACTTATTAATGGCTAGGGAGAATCATTGATTACTGATAAGGATATATGAATATGTTTAACTTGGACATTATTGATATATTTGCGACTTCCCCATTAAGGTCCTTCAAATTACAGGGCAAGAAAGCTACATTTAACTGACATGAATCACTTAACAGCCTCACATCCTATGAATAACTTCTCCGAAGCGCTCACCCTCATCCGCAAGAGGCTGAGCATATCGGCACAGGCTGAATGATGAATGACTCGGTCACCTTGCTGGTCCGCATCATGTTGGATGCTCTCTCTTTGTGCCGTTGACGGATGTCGTCGATGTTGCTTGCATTCGCTCATGGCGGTTAATGGATTAACTTCACCATGCGGGTATTATCTGAAGCTTACACCTCTGAATCGTCTACCTCGGAACTAAGCACAAAGCTCGGGAACGCCAGTGTAATGTCCCTGCAAAAGAAGAATCGAAGCTAGTCAAGAATTGTCTCACCAAGAATTATGCCAACTATTGCACAACTACTCAACCCCAAAATCTAAGACACCGCAAGGTGAGTTTAGTGGTTAGTGGGCAAGAATGGGACCTCGCCGTGAACAAGGAAGTGCTTAGGATAATTAGGAATTTGTGAATGTGAGTTCGTGCCTCGCGTAATTCGTGCATTATCATGACAGGGTTCAGCAGAAAGATGCAAAAATCAAGCGTTTCATGCAGATTTAGTTAAGTGTGCAGTGTAGTCTATGGGTACGCACTTCAAATATGGCAGCGTCATGTTCCTGATCAGCGAAGGGTTCTTCGACACAAACTCCTTCCATTCTTCCTGGTCGATCTTCCCATCACCTTTCGCATCTGCTTCGCCGAACGTCTGTTGAAAAGGACAAAAAATCAGCAAGAATCTTTCATTTGACCTCTCTCTGTCTGAAGAGAAACAGAATGTAAGAAATGTGAGCACCTTATCCACAATTGTTTCAACAATATCCTCTGAAAGAACAAGATCTGACTCGAGTAGAAGTGCCAATACCATCTCCTTCAACTGTCCAGGCCAATCACAGATTCTATGAGCAGCGAGATGTGAAATAGAAGGTACTCATTTCTAAAGAAAGCATCAGAAGGCTCAAACAGATCGATATATATGGAGAAAGCTAATCAGACAGGTTTAGTCTCCTTAAACCAAAACAAAATGAGAAAGAACTAAAGGAACATGATTGTCCGTATTGGAGTCATAGGCAGCACTCACCTCTTCTTGCTCGATGTATCCTGTCTGCCTCAAGTCGTACAGTCTGAAAGCAACTGATAGAAAGATCCTCAGAAATTAGCCAAAGCAAGTTCATTTAACTAAGTGAAGTGAAGAAACTACAAGATTTAAAAGTAGAATCAAGGGAAAATACGACTCCTCTTACAAGCAGTTTTGTCTTCTATTGGTGCATTTGGGTGAAAGACGCCCAGAGATCTAACAAATTCTCCAAACTCAATGACACCATTTCGCTTCACATCAAATAGATCAAAAATCTGGAAAATATCAACAGTGCATATGTATTTAGATAGAGATATAACATGTATGTCACATACATACCCCCAGGTTTGACAAATAAGAAGCAGGAAGCCGAGAGCAAGTTGAAACTGCAACGACTTCAAACTACGCTTTCTCTAAAAAGTTGCACTCAATTTTTATTTTTTTGGTCAAAGCTCTCAATTCAAATGCAGCAAATGAGATTATTAACGATCTATTCATTTATTCTTTGCTCATATCAGCGAATACATCATTTCATTGTCAACAACATACAAACTTATGTCCAATGAATCATAAAAGAAACTAAATGAGACAGCATACAGACCCTGTCAGAGAAGAGATTCCTCTTATTTCTGTTCCTGAAAAGAGCAAGATTGAACTCTTCCTGAAAAAGTTGCAATAGATAAAATCCATCATCCAGTTCTACCAAGCATGAATATGAGAGTTTTGATTGCTATATGATTGAATGGACCTATTAACGAGATAGGTACTAAAACCCACATTTATATAACTCCTCAGTTCAAATACAAAAGTGCACCTTGTGAATAAGCCCATCATCAATAATTGAGCTGCTTAGTTTCTTAAAGAGCTCATATAATGCCTCCACTTCGCTTACGGTAACTGGAGTGCATAAAATCAAAGTCACATAAAGCCATCAACCTTATGAACACACTGATATAAGAATAAACAAAGAAGATGTTTCTTTATTATATACTGACTCCTAAGAGGATAAATGAGTAAAAGAACTAATAATATCTTCAGCAAAAAGAATGCTGGCTTAAGATAATATTTCCTTAGGGGTAGAATCCCTGAAAGTGGGCTGTTACATTCAAATTTCAAAGAACATTAAAAATCATCACCTCCATATCCATGCACTACTAAAGACCACCAAGTTTCCTAATACATGACCATACCATGAGGCAGAAAGAAAGTGCCATTCATTGATTAAAAATAGTGGCCAACACTTGAATCTCGAACTCTGTACTTAACATATATAAGTGCAGTGATCAGAAGAAGTCTCCCCATCCATCCATACCAAGATTATGTTCCACATTGTAGATATTTCAAGCATTGAGATGGATAAAATTTGACTCAGGTTGTATCCTAGCTTGAAGTAATGCTCAAAATGAATATGCTACTCACAAGGTGTCGCAGCAGCCAGAACAATAGGCTCCTCGTACCCAGGCGTCTGCTTAGCACTTTTTGAGCAAAAGCAGCCCATCTACTATCTTTCCATTAAAAGTATGACAACCGGGCTGTAGGACTGGACAAAGAAAGCCTGTGAATTCCAATATCTAAATAGTTACTCTGTTTCCTGAAAAGGAAGTATAACCGAGCTTAAAATCCAGCCTTTCATATCAGCTGTTTCTGTAAACTCTGTGCTCCTAATAAGCGAAGGAGAAACAAGGACTGTCCAAAATTAGATATCAACCAAAAAAGACAAGGAACCTATGATCACATTCCAAGCAGGGTCGTGAATGTACATATCTAGTCATGAAAAGATGAAACAGTACGACTTATTTAGAGAAAAGAAAAGTAACTAATGGAAAAGGAAAGAAAGCTATTGCATGCCTCCGCAATTTCTTAGCTTGATCACCAAACCGCAACAAAGCCTAAACCCAAAATCCTCATGCAAGGTAATTGCTACGGATACAAATAATTTCAAACCCAGAGAATTAAACTTGAGCGACTGGCTGTGCGTCACTGTGACAGACAGCCAATTGAAATATGTACTTGTGTAGGGACAAAGGGACATGTCCATAGAGGCACTGAAATCATTTGAAAGAGACAGCTATGGTTGAGACCACTACCCGATAAAGTGACACCACTGACAAGTAAACGGCCTCAACGGGACATGTTACACGAATGCAGGAAAGCAAAAGAGCAGAGTATCTGGAAAACAGGAAAAATGGTCAACCCATCTAAACATCAAGTAAAATTTTAAGCATGAGCACAAGACCAAGGTAATACTCATAGAAGGATATGTTACAGCAACATTCCAAGTGATAAGCATCATCTGCTCCATCCTTAGTAGCATATACCATAGCCAAAATGATTGATTCGAATCACGAACAATATCAGCAGCAGTGACCACTAAGATCATTTACAGATATTATGAACTTTAAGCTTTTCGACAACAAGTCCCATGGGACCATAAAACATCATATCACTGTCTTACTTAGTATAATTTAAGAATCAATCTATGGTATACAGTGCATAGATAAAAGGACAGGTGGGAGATTGGACCTTGTAAGCTGATTGGACCTCCCCTAATTAGCTCCTAAAGTAGTTCTACAACCAAAGTGGTTCAACTAAGAAATAAATATTATATAGACGCATAGAAAGTTCACAAGACTCGCTCTTTTTGGAGATGCAGAAAATGCCCATAATATTATATAGACGCATAGAAAATTGATCAACTCCAGAAATTCTCACGTTCAGTAGCGGAGAGAAAATGAACCGATTTCCCAAAGATCATATGACAGATTAAGAAACGCTGTCTTATCACTGAAGGGGTCAAGCGAGGCATATTACAGCATATAAATCGTTAGTTTGTGTTTTACTCAAGTCAATGTAAGATGTCCAGATCCTCAATATAGAAAAGGAAAGAAAAATCGTTGCTAGAAATGAAAACCAGTGCACTAATATCTGGAAACCGAGAAAGGAAAAAGGAATTTTTTAACGCAATGTCCTCCTAGACAAGTGCCGGACATCACTGCCAAGAACATTTAAAAACAAGAATTGCTATTCTTTTCCTCTTTCTAAGTGTACGAGGAGCAAAATGAGAAGTTGCGAAAGTCCTGCTCAGAGGCCTCCCATCAGTTTGGACCCAGAAATGATTCGAGTGACCATCTTGTCCCGCGAAAGCAACAAGGCGTATGTAATCCTTTCCCACCTCAAGCAATCCATGGAGAACATAAGAAGTCTCTAGACACACAGAGTAATTTCGGTCGTCCACATTTTTTTAGCAGGAATGGGGAACTGCCCGCGTTCCATTTAACTTGCACAAATAGTCCGAACAAACACCAGGCGATCTCACAGAGGAAGAACAGAGAAAAATGGTTATCGAATCGATAAACACAACGACGACCGCCAACACGTCCCAGAAGAATGAACCCGCGAGAAATAGGCCAACTCACCTGACCCGAGAGCGCGGTTACGAGCTTCAGGGGCTTCTCCGTACAAATCCCAGGTGGGTTCTGTCCTTCACCCTTGTCTCTGTGGACCTACGCAAAGAGCGAGAGGAAGCTTCGCTCGAGCTCAATGAAGAAAGGCCAGAGCTCTCGATGAAGAACTGCAAGGGCAGAGGCTCGATGGCGTATTTTTCATGGAGACGAGAGAGAGAGAGAGAGAGATTTGACACGTTCCCTTCGAGTCCAAGTGGGGGAAATTTCAACTATGGACACGAAGCGCTTTTATTTTTTCAAATAAAATTTTAAGATAGATCTTGTTTCAAAAGACGGGGACATTTTTTTTTCGTTTTTTACCGTTTTAATTTTTTTCTTTTCTTTTTTGCCCTTTTCCTTTCCCCTCATCGAACGCCAGCCTCGCCAGCCAAAGGGCCTGTTTGGTTCAGCATTTGAGATGAGCATTGGGGCTCTAAAGTCCCTTGGCCAAATGCAAATGCTGTTTGGTTCATTTTTTGGCTCACTTTGGACAGATGCAATTGCATCTCAAATGCCCTCTAAAGGCCTTTAGGCCAAAGTACCTCTGGAGGTACTTTGGGAAGTTGCATCTCAAATGCAACTAATTTTTTTTTTAAATTTTATCACATTCACTTGCCGCCTCCAACCGCCACCGTTCATCGCCGATCACCGTCACCGCCTCCCATCGTCGGTGGCCGGCCTCGCCACCGGTCGCCGGACGCCGCCCGCCGCCGGACGGTGAACACCGGTCGTCGGACGTCGGCCGCCGGACGCAGTTGGACACCGCCGGACGCCGGTCGTCGGACGCCTATCGTCAGTCGGCGGCTGCCATTCGCCGGACGCCGCCGCCGAATGCCGGACGCAACCGCCGCCGCCGAATGCCGGACGCAACCGCCGCCGCCGGTCGCCGATCGCCGGACGCTGCCGCCGGTCGCCGGACGCCGCCGCCGGTCGCCGGACGCCGCCGCCGGTCGCCGGACGCCGCCGGTCCCCGCCGGACGCCGGTCGCCGGACGCCGCCGCCGGTCGCCGGACACCGGTCGCCGTACGCCGATCGCCGGTCGCCGGACGCCGATCGCCGCCGGACGCCGCCGCCGGTCGCCGGACGCCGCCGGTCGCCGGTTGCCGGACGCCGGTCGCCGGACGACGCCGCCGTCGCCGGACACCGCCGGTCGCCGGACGCCGCCGGACGCCGCCGCCGGTCACCGGATTCCCGCTGCCGGACGCAGCCGCCGGACGCCGCTGCCGCCGGTCGCCGGACGCCGCCGCCGCCGGTCGCCGGACGCCGCCGCCGGTCGCCGCCGCCGGTCGCCGGACGCCGCCGCCGGTCGCCGCCGCCGGTCGCCGGACGCCGTCGATCGCCGAACGCCACCGCCGCCGGACGCCGCCGCCACCGAACGCCGGACGCAACCACCACCGCCGATCGCCAGACGCCGCCGCCACCGCAAGTCGCCGGATGCCGCCGCAGCCGGACGCCGTCGCCCGTCGCCGAACGTCGGTGCCGGACGTCGATCGTTGGACGCCGGCCGTCGCAGCCGCCGATCGCCGCACGCCAATCGTCGGACACCGGTCGTGAGACGCCTGTCGCGAGACGCTGGTCGCCGAACGCCGGTCGCCATTCGCCAGCCGCCGTCGATCGCCGGACGACGGTCACCGGACGTCGGCCGCCGCCGCCTGCGCCACCGTCGTCGAAGGTCACTGGTCGCCTCCGCTGCCGCCACTTTTTTTTTATTATAAAAAAGTAAAAATATTTTACAAAGTATATTTTTCACCAAACGGCATTTACGCCAAAGTTGCTTTCAAATGCATTTCTAAAAAATATTTTGCCAAACACTACTTGCATTTTGGAAAAGATCTTTAGCCTAAAGGTATTTGCATTTCCTCAAAGTCCCTTGGCCAAATGCTGAACCAAACAGGCCCAAAATCTCCACTTTTCCACCCCTAACAAACACATCACGCCAACAAACCTTCCTCAGCACGTCCAGCATTAGAGCAATGGCGATGTCGGCTACGTCGTCGGTCAAAACTTCTGTAGTGTTTGTGACCTCAGAAGAATTGGGTTTGAATCAGACAGCACATGCCTCACATACAACTTGTCCTAGAAGTGCCCTCAGAAGAATTGGGTTTGAATCAGACAGCATATGCCTCACATACAGCTTGTCCTAGAAGTGAACTGCCCCGTTCCTTGTTCCTTTGCTAGTCAGGCTCTGCCCATAATTCCTCAAGCATCATACTTAAATCACGTCGGAAAACCGATATATGTATATATGATACCTGAACTTTGGCACGATGTGTAGTATTGTCCTTGGATTTTTTTTATTTGTTCAACGGGGTCCCTTAATTATTGGTAAATATTTGATATAGTTCTTCCGTTTGCTCAAACGACAAATGGAACATTATTTAATTACATGGATTGTTATACACTGAGTTGGATTTTTAGACTTGACCAGTCAATGTGTCCATTTTACTTGGAAAATTTTACTCATAACTTTTTTTTTATAGTCCAATGTTCAAACTTGACTGATCGAAAGCAAGCCAGCAAATTCTGTTGACTTGAATTAAGTCGAACATTTTCATACTATCTCGAGCTTAGACTGAACATTTGGCAACAATAGTTCACGAACTATATCGTACGAATAAAAAATCTAGGGATAGCATTGCTTTTGAAACCTTTATTTTTTTTTAACCAAAGATCGTTTTTACACATTTCAAAAAATATTGGAACTTGTTTTCCCAAAAAAAAAAAACATGTCAAATCCTTACATAGATAGTACGTAGGCATTTATTGCGGTTTTCCTTCAAATGGATTATCTTTAAATCTATTTTGCAAAAACAAAATAATAATAAAAAACCACAAGAGGTAAGAAAGAAAGAGAAATTGAAGACGGAAAGGCAGACAGACAGAAGGCAGACGACAGAATAGTAGAAATTGTAAATGGCGGAGCATTCGGTGAGATTGGCCGGATGTGTATAAAAATATGTCGGGAAAATTTTAAATAAGGATTTGAAGTAGCTATTATTTTAAATAAGAGTTTAAAGTAGGCGATAGTTGGGCAGGGGAAGCGCCGATAGGCGAGGTTGGCCCTCGCCAGATCTAGGCAAGGGTTGACTCGCCCGGGTCTTCACCGGCTGCCGGCGAGACGACACTCACTGGTTGCAAAAAAAAAAAAATGGGGAAAACAAAAGAAAATAGAAAAAAATAAAAATAAAAATAAAAAAGTAAATCACGAAAATATCGTTGATCAAGACTCTTTTTTTTTTTGAAATAATGAGAACATTTCAGGTCATTATTTGAAAATTTTAATAGAACGAAAAATTTCAAACTGATACACTTATGACAAATTTACCCAAAACTATGTTTTTTACCACGTAAAACCCTAAAGTGATAGACATGTAATAAATTTACTCTAAACTATTTTTTTTTATCATAAAAAATCCTAAATTGATATACCTATAATAAATTTATCATCCGTTAATTATCGTTAAATTGAGCTAATACGACAAACTATTCTTTTTTTCCCCACCGCAGACCTGAAGTCCGGCGAAATCCTCGGCGACCCCCACTGCTTCAAAGATCCGTTCGCTACTACGATTGATTTCTCCCCTTCAGCGTTCTTCTATAAGTTGATGCAGATCCGTAATGGCTCTTTTTGGAAGTTTCTATGTGAACAGTTCGAGAAGCGTGAGCTTCGATTCTCATTGTTTTGGTCACATAGCCCGACAATTCATCGTGATAAAGCGGAACCTTCCGTTTGAAATTGTCCACGTCACATAGCCGGCGGTGGCTAAAATCACTATGTCAAAAGATTCTTTTATTTTTTTTTTCGAAATAAAGTTTCATTCATTTTCTCAAAGTACATGAGATATAACGATCCATGTTGGATATCCATAACAGAACAAAATCCAAAAACAAAAGCTTACTCATAAGAACAACGCTCAAGATCACTCGTTCAGAAAGCTGAACTATAATTTCTTTAAGCTGAAATCGACGGTCGATCACCAGATCCGTCTTCGGTAATGAGCACACACCGATATCATCAGGTTTCGCAACGGTTTTGCCTTTTAGCGGTGCGCTCCTAGATTCGGCGTCCTCATCACCATCATCGTGCAGAGAAACAAGGCTAAACTAGTATCGATCGTTGACGAAGCTCTTTCAATCTTCACCGAATCTGGATTTGTTCAGCAACAAAACCTTAGGAAAGCGAAACGCAGCAAACATACTAGCAAAAACTCTCAAATCTAAGTCAGATTGGGGGAGACATCTCCCCGAAACGAGAGAAAAGAAACTTTCAGATCTAGAAAAGGTCGGAAGATGAAGGAAAATAAAACAAACAAAAAGACAGTAAAGAAAAACATAAAGAAAGTGAAGAACGAAGGGGAGAGAGAGAATTTGGGTGCGTTTGGAAAGACTTTTGGGGAAAGTCATTGGGAAAAAGCAAATGCCTTTGGGCTAAAGGGATTTGGCGAAATGCAAAGACTGTTTGGTAAGTTATAACTTAAAAGCCCGTTACAAAATAACTTTGGATAAAATAGTGTTTTGATCAATTATACTTGCAAGACATTTTCGGATACCCAAATCTTCAAAATTACGTCCAACTCCCTCATCAATAAAAAAAAATTGAAAACAACCACAGCAACAACAGCAGGAACTCTCTCAGCAATAAGAAAAATTGAAAACAATCACAGCAACAACAGCAGGAGCAGAGGGCTCTAAAATTTCGATCGAGATCGTCCCCGACGAGCGAAGGTCAAACCCTTGTTCGAGCATGGCCTTGATCGCCGCCACGGCTGCCGCCTTCTTCTCCTCCCCCTCCCGATTGCTGCCGCCTTCTTCTCCGTCATGGTCGATCTGGTCTCGTCACTGCAATTCAAGAAGCGTCTCGATCAGCCCCTGTTCGAGCATGGCCTCGATGACTTCGTTCCTCCCGTGGTAAGCGATTTCGCCCAGGCTTTCGAAGGCGGCGACTCGAGTGGCCGGGTCCGGCAATCTCAAGAGGCAATCGAAGGCGGCGACTCGAGCGGCCGTCGTTTGAGGTCGAACGACCTCAGGCAGCCTCGGGCGACCACTAATGAGGGTCGAGCGACCCCGGCGACCACCGACGAGGGTCGAAGATTCGCGAAACCCCGTCTACCCAGATCTGACGTCGCAACTTCTTTCGAAGCTCGGCGAAGCTCAGGCGATGAAGGTCGAAGATTTGCGAAACCTAGGTGATGCCCTCCGCCGACATCGCGACCCTAGGGCAGGGCCGTCGAGGTTGCAGATTCGCGGTCAAAGACCCAGATCTGGGTCGCTCAATGCTCGATCTCGACCTCGACTCACAGCAAATTAGACAAAGGCAACAACTCCGGCGAAGGTAGCGGCTTGACGGCCACCGTGACTCTTGATCTCAACCTTGGCGACCAGTAACCTCGTGTTGAACGAGAACTAGGGAGCACAGAAGACGTTGGCCTTGGGACGTTGGCGTTGGGAAGAAGATGAATAGCTGCTTTGGACATTTTCGTCACAAAAAATTAGTTGTGAGGTCAATAATGGCAAAATAAAAAAATGAACAGTATCCGGAGGTTGTATGCCAAGAAAGCTGAAAGCCCAAGGCAGCCTTGAAGCTGCCTTGGGCTTTCAACCTTGGGAAGGCTAACTTTTAGCCAAAGGGGTTTTTAAAAAAATTTGCCAAACACACTTTGAGCCATTTGCATTTTCCCAAGGGGCTTTAGGGGTCCAAAGCCCCTTGGGAAAGCTGGTGCCAAACGTACCCTTTCTCCCTCTCCCCCGCGACGAAGCCTACACAGAGCAACTCGCGGGAGAAAACCTTTCGAAGGAGGAAACCTCAAGAGGTGAAAAGTTAGACCCAGGTACAAACTCTTGCTTTTTTATTTAACCAAAACTTTAGGTCTACACTTGTTCAATTGAAGGTGTGTGATGGAATTCAAATATTGTGTAGTTCTCCCTCTAGAGAAGAATATTGCAAAGAGAAAATTTCAATTTAGGGCCGAAGTGCTCTTATTTTTTCAAATAAGGGCCTGAAGTAGATCTTGTTTCAAATAATGATCTAAAGTATTCTTATTATTTCAAATAAGGGTCTGAAGTATCAATATTAATTCAAAAAAGGGTCTCTCACTAATTAATTAAGGGCATTTTCGTCATTTTCTTTTTTAAATTTAGTTTTTTTTTTCTGTTTTAGTTTTCTAAAAAATTTTAAAAAACAAAAAAAAAACATTAGGCGGGAGGGGCTTCCTCCCGCCTGTGGACGCCGCCCAAGCTGCGGTGGGGCGCCGAAGGCTATCGTCGAGGTCGCCGGCGCCTCGGCAGCCCTCGCCCTGGTCTGGCGGAGAGCGGCGACCCTCCCCCGGATCTGATAGAGGGTCGCCGACCCTCGCGCAGATCCGAGTGAGGGTCGCGGCTCGCGACCATCTTCCCGTCACGGCGAGGGCCAATAGTCAGTAGGGTCGCCGGCCCCCGCTGTGGCGTTGGCGTCCCCACCGGCAGACCCACCGGCGATGGGGTAGCCAGCACAGGAGGGAGCTCTCCCGCATGTGCTATTTTTTTTTTGTATTGTAAAATTTTATATTTTATTTAATTTAACTAAAAACTAAATGAAAATTGTATTTTGACCAAAATATTTAGCCGGCCGGCCTAGCGGTGATGAGAGGCCTTTATTTGAAACATGTATAATCACTTCAGGCCTTTGTTTGAAACATCATGCCCTTATTTGAAACAAAGATCATTTCGGACCATTATTTGAAAAATTGAAGGCACTTTAGGCCCTTAATTGAAATTTTCCCTATTGCAAATTACAAACTGCCATCTATGAACATGTTGAGGATTGGATGACCCAATGTTCTCTTTTTATTTTTGAAATCGAACTCAATTACATCTCTTTTTTTCTTTTTTGGCCAAAATTTAAATGACCAGGTGCTGTTTGCCCATCGCCATCCACCAGTCTCTGGTCCCTGGCCGCCATTCGCTCGCTGCCAACTGTTTCGCTAGTTATCGATCTCCGATTTTTGTTTACCAGCAGCCGGCCACCGGTCTCTGGTCTCCCCCCGTCATTCGTCTACTGTCGATCGTCCGCCGGTAAACGGTCTCGGGCTATCGTTTGGCCACTGCCGTTTGCCTTCCACCCTTCTTTGGTCACCGATTTTCGATCCCCAGCTGCTAGTTGCCAATCGTTAATCCCTGATCCTCGGCTTCTGTTCGCCTGCCACCATTCTCCATCGTCCATCATTCTCTGGTCTACGGGTCGCCGGTCACCCAACCGTAGAATTCTTATGTTGTTATCAAACGGATTTTTGTCTTTGGAATGAAATTTTGTGCCGTTATCAAACATATGTCTTTACTCAGAAACCCTCCAAGGGATAGAAATAGAAAAATATATTTCTGGTAAAAAAAGGAGCTAGCGTAGAGAATGGTTGTTACTTGTGCCTTTAGTCTTAAACATTTTTTGCATTTGTACCAATTGAGTCTATTCGATCAATTTTGACCTGAAATCGCTGGCGTAGAGAATGGCCGTCCTACGTGACATAATTGTCGCTAATGTGCATATTTTTTATATAATTTTTTTATTTTTTATTTTTTTTAATAATTCTTTTTATTTTTTATTTTTTTGTTTTTCTTTTCTTTAATTTTTTTGTTAAGGGCCAGCGATGGTCAAATGTCGACCCTTGCCGGCCAGAGGCGAGGATATTACTGCCTCCATGGGGTCTGGGAAGGCGTCGCGGCCCCCTCGCCTACCGAGATCTTGGTGAGGGCCCGCAAGCCCTCACCCATTGGTTGGCGAAGGCCTCCTGGCCCTTGCTTGAGGACGGTAGGGGTCGAGCTCTTGCTAGTGCTTAATTAAAAAAGAAAAAAAAATTAAAATTTTTAAAAAAGATTCGCGTCAACGTTGGCCATACCACATAGGATGACCGATGTCCACATAAGCAATTTTTGACCAAAATTGATCGAATGTACTCAAATGATATAAATGCAAAAGTTTTAAGCTAAATTGACACTATTGCAATAGGTTTAAGACTTTTTTGACACTTTTCCCCAATTTTACCCAAATTACTTTTAAGGCAGCACTATTTCCATCCTTTTTTTTCCCCTAAAGCACTCATCTTTTCAATCAATAAACTGAAATATCATTCTCTCTCTTTAAGTTATTGTTTCTTTTTTTTATCAACCTAACCGATATAATTGTTTTATTTCTATTTTCCCTTTTAAATGTAAATTCACAATATAAATGTCAAATTACACCCAATAAGATACCATTCTATAATGCATCATGTTATCACTTTTTCTAGAGAAGTTTGTTATTCTTAATTTATGATATCACGCTTTTAATTAGAAAATCTATATAAAATGTTATAAATTTATAGTTATAACAACTTATGAACATACAATTAACTATCTATTTTTTATGAAATAGTTGAAGGAAACTTTATTTCAAATTTGAAATTTAAAATTCAATATAATTATCAAGCAGATTTTGATCTTGTGGGTAATTTTCAAATAGACTTGTAGGTTTCTAAAGTTACAAATTGCTTACTTGTGCTTTTTTTTAGCTTTTCACATTTTTATATGAATTGCAAGATGAGGTTGAAAATTTGTTTACACACTCTGCACTTTCAAACCCGCATAAGATTTTTTTTAGGGCAAAATTTTAAGCATATTTTAAATTTTTTATCCACTTTCTATGAGATTAAATTACAATTGAAATCGATACTAATTCCATTTTTATATCAAGAGTTTCTTTTTGTCGAAATTGAAATTTATGTCAAGAGTTGAACTGCACGAAATTTCATATTTTTTTCCTTTATGTATTTATCCTTTGTTAATACATATCTAAATACAAATATGTTCGATATTTTCAACCTCATCTTACAATTGATATTATGCTTTTAACAAATTGATATTTTCCATTTAGTGATCACTTTTCCTTTTCCGTTTTTATCAACATTGACTAAAAATAAAGATAGATTTGTGGGTTAGCCTAATAAAAAAAAGAAACATTTAATTAAAGAAAGAGGAGGGTATTTTAATAAGTTAACTAGCAAAAAGGAATGTCTTAGTCAAAATGGGATTAGAAATAGTGCCGCCCTACTTTTATCCCTTAGAAAATCTCAAACTTTATATCTAGTCTTAATTCTATCATAGATTTTTGTTTGTCTCATAAAAAGCAATGATCTTTTACTTGAGCTCCAAATCTGCTCCCATTAATCATCCGTCCAATAATTCATTTGACAACCGAGATATGGAATTCGACCAAAAATCGAGAGATAGAAAACTCCAGAGTGCGTGATGTTCGAGCGTCTCAAGCCAAGTGTCTCGAGTGCGAGCTCTCCGATTGCTGGAGATTGAAGACTGAGTACATAATCTCCGAGCGAGATGGAAGGGAGTTTCTCTTAAGAATGAGAGCAATTAAAAAAAGTCAATCCTAATTGCTTTAGTTTTTAACAAATTACAAATCAAAATAAGATGTCGTTTGGGGCTAATATGAACATTTATCTCCAAAAGACGTCTTATTAGATATGAAATTTGGAAAACCTAGAGCAATGATGTGGAAATTTCACATCGTTGAAGGCGATTTTGAACAGAGGGTTAAAGAAAGTGAATGTGGAAGTCAAGTAAAAAGTTAGTGATTTTTTGTAAGACAAAAAAGTTTCAAGATAGAGTTAAGACTGGACCTAAAGTTGATGATTTTTTATGAGAAAACAAAATGTTTAATATAGAATCGAGATCGGACTAAGAAGTTCGGATTTTATGAGACGGAAAAAAATTAGGGTAAAAATGAAATTGAAGTTAAAGCTTAGGATATCTTAAAGATGTGGGGCCTACAAGCTTTAAATGCGCCTATTTCCGCTCATTGGCTGGGCCAAAGGAGACTGAGTTCCTCAAGGCTCAAACGACGTTGGGTGAAAAGAATAACAAAAATATGCGGGGATTTTTCATTTGTTAAAAAAAAAAAAATGCGGATTTTATTTTTTTGTCCGAAAGGAATGCGGAATTGGACCATACAAGGAAGGCGCATTGACGTCGATACTACTTTAAGTCATGAATTAAAAGGAAATGCACTTTATAAACATGTTAAGTATGGTCACGCGTCAACAGACGACGATTATGACGTCACATCATGCGACACCAGACGATAATAGCCTAAAGTCACCAATCGCTCTTAAAGCATCACTCGAAACACCATCCATCAGTCTGTTATGGCACGCCGCTTCAATTATTCATGTCTCCAAAATAAAAGGGTACCATTGACACAAAAAAAAATCATTTTTTTTTAATTATCGACGAGTAAATGTGGCAAAAATGATTCTCCACAAACCTTATGTATATTGATCCTTAAAGCGTGCCAAAATAGAAGAAACAACAATGGCTAGGGCTTAAGATACTCATGTTTTTTGAAAAAAAAAATTAAATACTAATGCTTTACTTATTTGACATTAATCAGTTGGACAAAATCTTCAATTACCTTTTAAAAAATGGCTTGATAAGATTAAAGGAAGACCAAGTATTCCCGAGTAAGGAAGATTTTATAAACAAAAAATATTGCAAGTTGCACCATTCATGGAGTCATAGAACAATTAATGATATTGTCATAAAGACAAAAAAAATGCACGAAACAATTTGGCAGGAAAAAAAAAAATCAAATCTGCCGATGACAATGAGGCATATGATGACTCTTGATTATCTAATATAAAACAATCAAATGATTCGATGAATCATTCAATCTTTTTTCAGAAAGGGATACATGTCGATACTAAAAAAAATGACTAACTCTTTAGTATTTTTATTTTTTTGGTTGGAACTTTTGATTACTATTGACAAGTATGAAATTATTTAGTGAAAGTAGAGTTTGGTTAACGATGAACAAAATAATAGACAACTCGAAGGGAATCGACAATTAAGTTAGGAAGTCAATGACACCAATGTACGAGGTGCGCATAATCCTCAAAGTCTACGTAAATCTTACGAAACATCTTTCACCATG
Organism: Rhodomyrtus psidioides; assembly: GCA_021437785.1. Lineage (NCBI taxonomy): Eukaryota > Viridiplantae > Streptophyta > Magnoliopsida > Myrtales > Myrtaceae > Rhodomyrtus > Rhodomyrtus psidioides. The sequence continues at coordinate 2,578,168 of JAILYB010000104.1, read as the reverse complement.
AAAAGGTTTTGTCGGGGGAGGGGAAAAGGGTTTGCACTTTACGGTGTCCTTTCATTTGTTTAGTGTTGGGCCACTCAAAACTTGCCACCTCTGCGTTTTGCTTTTGCATCGTTCCATCTGTTTCCGTGAGGTGACTAGACAACCAACTTCCTTTATGCGTAAAAGTTCGGTTGTCTACGGCTTTGTGTATAATGAAATCTTTCAAAAAGTGTAATTAAATTAGGAGAACACTTTAGAAAATGCAATTGAGTATTCGAACTTGTCAAATTGATAAAATCGAGTTCTTCTGTTGATTACACTTTTGAAAAGCTTTTTAGGACTCGATTGTACTTTTGGTGACAAATTTTAGGACTTATTTACACCTTTCGAAATTATTAAGATCCAATTACACTTTTGTGTAAGGTTTGATTGCACTTTCCGAAAACTTTAGAGTTTCAATTATATTTTCGTAATAGATATTAAAACTCTGGATGCGCTTATCTCTAAAAATTAGGTTGCAGTTGGAAAGTTGAAACCGACTCTTGAGCACTACATTATACCCATCTTCCATCATCTGACCAAACTTATGTACGACAGTGTCGAAAGATTTGTAAGCGAACTGCTGTCTCGTGGCACGACCTAAAAAAAAAAACAGAAATCAGCTGTTCTGTCCCGACTTTGGGAATTATTGTCTTTGTTTTACCCAGCACTCCTTCCCAATTATGTGTTTGCGCTTTCCTAAGCTGTCACGCAAACGAGATGGGCCATGCCAGCTTTCCTGGAGGTTCTGAAAAAGGCTGGCTCCCAATAGATGGATGGGCCTATGCAGGGTCAAATAAGGCTGTCTGTTCTTTTTTTTTTTTGGAACATTGCTTTTGAGTGAAGCACTCTTACAGTAGAGTTCGACGAGTCCCCATTGGATTCTTTTTCAGTTTGATTCATAGAATGTTGAAGGGGGTCCCCTCTTACTAGCTCTGAAAAGTTTGAAGATTTAATGCTAAATCTAGGCGAGGTTGACTTCGCCGGCCCTCAACTCTAGTCTGTTGCCGAGGTCCGGCAATCGACTGGAGAAATAGAGAAGGGAAGGGAAAGAACAAAGAGATACAGAAAAAAAAAACAGAATAAACAAATAAATTTGAAAAATATTATTAAAAAATATCTACGTCAACGCCAGTCATGCCACGTTAGGACGGCCGATGTCCAGATCAGCAATTTCAGGCCAAAATTGACATGATGGACCGAGTTGACACAAATGCAAATGATTTTGAATTGAATTGACACAATTGTAATAAGTTTATGAATTTTTTTTCGGTAATAATTCTCAATGCTTAAATGTGAGATCTCAAGCTTTTTGAAGCTCAAGAGTTTACACCACTTCATTAACTCAACTAACTCGCGAAGTCTGCGACGAAGTTCTTTCCCATTTTGGATTGTTCGGACGAACAAACAAGACTATCCTTTAAGTCAGCAAATCACATAGAGAAGAGAGAACTCCTGATGACTTCAATTTGCAACATGTGGAGTACAACTCCAGAACCTAATGTTATTTAGTCACGCGATGATGATCAAGACGGCTTATCATCCAGTTAACAGCAGGAGAGACCTTAGAGACTTCTCAAAACTTCAATGACCATTGCAATAAACAGAAAATTTTCACAGGTACAAGGACTGCAGTTTTCCCAAATATCCTAATTCGGAAAATTGCATCGAAAATCACTTTGGCCTCAGCTACACAAATTGGGTATGCAAACTCCAGTCTCTGGATTTTGTTGCTCCTTCCATATTCGCCCCGTCACTCTTAGTTTCAGCTCCTTCCTATCCCCACCAGAGAAGAAAAGCGCCATGTTCCGTTGGATTATAAGGCCATCGTGACTATCCCTGACCTTCCGGTGGCTATCGCGGACGCTTCGTGGGGTCCCCTCCCATATGAGTTTCCGGCCGTTCGCCCCAACCTCTAGGCTGTAACTGTAATTCCGAGCCTCAGTCTCGTCGCCCATGAAACGGAGAAACGCCATGTAAACGGGGGCCATGCCAAGCTGGAAGGCCTCGAAATGGAGGCAGAAGTATTGACCAAAACAATGAAACACCTGACAAAAGAAAAGAGTTTTTTACCAGATAAATAGCAATGCAATGTGCATCCTCGAGTAAAAAAATTCAATAACACTACGGAGAAATGATGCAAAGTCTTCCGGACAATGAATACTCAGGCAATCATCTATTGAACGACAGTACAATGGAGTCACAGGTTTCAACATTCTTCAGATAAAAGATGCAAATAAGCTTGCCATACCCCCATATTCATGACGCACAAGGAGAGTTGTTCCACGACATAGCTTTCACAACTATGCAAAACCACACTGACAACAAAACTATAGCTCTATTAACTAGGCAAAAACCACACTACAAGTCATCTACTCCACAGTTATTAAGAAAATAAGGCTACTCCTCCATAAGTAAAAGAAATGGGATAGTGTAGCCTAGCAAACAAATAAGCTCTAGCAAAAGATCAGAGGGCAAAGGAGAAACTCACAGTCAGCATCCACGTAGCATTTTCTACTTCCCGAGGATTGGACTTCACATAACGGTGATTAAATGTGGATCCTGTGTGCATGTCCACCTTGTGATCATCCCTCAGATGTGTGACCAAGAAAGGGATATCGCCAACGACAGAACACTCGGATCCAGCATACGGGCAGTTGTAAGGCCTAAAATTGCACAATGCCTCGTGCTTGAGTTTGCTGTAGTATGGAAATATCCCTGGGCATCCCAAAGAATAATACTTGCAGGGGAGCTCGAGTGACTCAGCCACCTTCTCCAATGCTAAACACCTAATATCACCGAGCTCTTGTCTACAGGTAGGGCAACGGTTATGAACCCTCGTTTTACAGGTCGAGCACAAAGTATGTCCATTATGGCACTGCCAAAAAGAAAACCCAGTTTCTCAGATCAAAATTCAAAGTCTAGGAGATGCAACCAGCTAATCTTCACTAACAACCAAAATGTCACTAACGTCAAATATAGGTTACTGGGAATGGCCCCCCAGTCTTTATCAAAACAGCCAATGCACCAATGAACCTGGCAATGACAACTAAAATTTAGCAAGTTTCTCTGTACGTTTGTATGACTTTGGGTAAAGTTTCTTCATGCAATTACGCAATCTACAACTGAGGCACTAAACTTCTCAATACTTTGCAATGGTACCTTTGCATCACAAAAGCCTCGAATGGTGTGAACTTCAGTGGCTCACTTCCCCATACACAGACCAAAAGTTCACGACATATCTCGTTGCCCAATCAACGAAATGAACGAAATGTTGAAAAAGTTGGAGTAAGAAGCCTCCCAAGTACTCAGTTTCTATAGAATCTTGAAGAACGAAAATTAAATGACCCTATGATGCAAGATTATGTAAAAGCACATAAGTTATGTGTCATGCCGATATGGTATCGCTAATCTAATCTTGCCTCTTCAAACTTTGTAAAATCTCTAAATTAGGAGATGCACGAATGGCTCATACTTGATAGAACCACCAGAGCCTGACACGTGATTTTCTTGGACTGGTCTTGAAAGCCTTGTGTTCATTTTAAGCCCTTCAGTCATGAATTAGCATTCGACCTCATATCCTGCGCCTCTTATAGATGCATGTGACAATATGGAGGTATGAACTACAATATCCAGGTCGTGATGACTAAGCGACAAACCTAAAAGTGAAGGTTGAATTAAGACAATACAATTCGCAACCTTGAGGTGCTGAGTCTGTCCCACTGGAAGGGAAAGTACGAGTTCAGAGCAGTCAATTTACATGGCGAGATGCCAATTCAACCCCAACCAAATATCAGAGGTATATTATGTATAGAGATAGACCTATTCCACTACCATTCTCTCTAAGGCATATGACTACACTTGCAGCCCAACTGGAAAGAATTTCGAGTGAATCCTTTGCGAAGTTGAGATAAGGAGACCGTAAACTTTCTACAAAAGCCAAACCAAGAACCACCAATTAGCACTGGGCACCATTATGAACACCTACACAGCAATCACGTTCTATGCTTGCCATCAGTATCGCATGGTTTAGACCTAGATCTGCTTGTAGTAAAACAGGGAATTCTCTGAATCGCCATGCTTTGCATGATCACACCCCGATCTACTTTGAGACAAATGCGAAGCAACCCAGATTCTCTGAAATCCAACAAATCCGAAACCGCCACCTAAATCGCATGCTTACCAACACCATCACCCTAGAAACCAAGAACATTGCAATGACATCCAGACATTCAAAACGCAAGGTCATCAGGAACCACGTAACCGAACCTGATGAATGGGCGGGTACATGGAATTGGTGCACACGGGGCACTCGAGCAACTCGTGGACGCTCGTGGCCGGGGTGATGGCGGCGGGGCCCAGAATGCCGTTCGGGGGCGGGCTGGCGGCATTGAGAGGCTTCGGCGACGAGAACGGCGCCGGGTGGAGATTGTTCTGGTGGAGGAGGTGGTGGTGGTGGTGGTTGTGGATCTCGCCCTCGTCTCCGCCATCCACAATCGATACACACTCAATGTTGTCCAAATCCATTCATAAAGGACAAGTAAGGGAAAAAAAGAGGAATACCCACGACGGCAAAATGCACGAAAACCCACCTACTCTTTTACTTTTACCAATCTCAAATAGATTCAGAATCGACTCGTCTTGGCTGTTCTTCCTCTTCTTCTTCTACTCCCTTCTCGTTCTGTAATTGTTAATATTTTCCGGGAAAATCCAGCTGAAGGGGAAAGGCAAGAAAACGATGGAGAAGAGGGAAGACAATGGATATTGGATGGACGCCGAAGCACCAAACGATCTCTCTCCCTCTCCCTCTCTCTCTCTCTCTGCTCGAGAGGAAAAGAGGTTCCTTTCTTCGTTGGCTCCTTTGCATCTCTCCTAAACTGACCTCTGCCTCCCTCTGCCTGTGCGCTGACACAGAGATGTGGATGGCCGTCGATGTTGACAGCGGGGACTCCAATCGGACGGTCCAACATTTTTTGTGGCCTTTACACTCTTTCCCTGTTTCTTTTTCTAATAATTATTTGGTAGGACAACACAGTGACATGACAGATCAAAAGTGTGACAGAGAAGACATTTTCGTCATAATTTTACATTTATTTCTTAGATTAGGTGAAATTGCCGCATCTTCTAACGTACAAAATTCACCCCCCAACATTTTCCTCGTACTATTTTTTTTGTCAAAATAAATAATATTTACCTAGCTAAAGCTTAGTCGAAATACAAAAGAGAAACAGTGCAGTTCAACAATAAGTCAAAACAAATCTCAGGCAACTTCACAACCAAAAAGCTACACTTAACAAGAAGAATGATCGAAATGAGATTATGAGTCACACACTTAAAGATCACCCTAAAATCGACGGCCAATCAATGAATCCATCTTTAATAATGAGTACTTGCCAAGATCTCCATCTGTTGCTGCTATTTCGTCTTTCGGCGGTACATAACTAGATTTGACGTCTCCAAGATCATCATCGAGCATAGTAAAAAGTTTGAACGAGCACAGATCCAACACATGTATGAATGAAACCTTCATGAAACTCTTTTTATCTAGTTCGAGACTAGACTTGTTCATCAATGAAACTCGAGGAGAGTGAAACCCGAAAAACATACACTCAAAAAACCCTCAAATCTACGGTAGGCTGGAGGTTAGAAACATTCATGAAACTCCTTTTATCTACTTCTCGCACTACCCTTGCATCGACCCACTTCCTTGACCATTTACTTGTTTACAAGATTAGAAATATTTACTAATACCATTATTACTCACGCGTATTTAGTTTTTGTTATTATTTTAATTTAAGTGGAAATAGGAAAAAGAGGAAGAAAACGTGAGTGATTGCTTTTTTCATTTTTTCCAAATCTCCACTTGTTGCCACTCTCGGGTCGAATAATTTCCTCGGGTCGGGGCCTTCGCCTCATTGAAAGGCCCATTTGTCCAAAAGGTCAGCTTGTTATTTTACGCGCCAAGTAATTGGACAACCCGAGCGTGTTCGTACTAGCTTGTCATTTCATTTAGGTGTGCCCTTGTTGAGGGCTAAAGTATATTAAAAGTGCCAAAACTTGTGTATGACGCTCATTTTAATATCAAAATTTTCAAAACTATCACTTAAATGTCATTTTTTTTGAAAAATTCTCACTTCAGTGTCAACTTCGATTTGAGCTGACGTGCCTCGCCGGAAATCTGACGTGACCCATTTTTTAATTAATATTTGAGCTGACGTGGCTCGCCAGAGTTAACATTGAAGTGCGTATTTTTCAAAAAAATTGGCATTGAAACGATCGTTTTGAAAGTTTTGGCATTGAAGTGATCGTTTTGAAAATTTTGACACTAAAATGAGCGTCGTATATAATTTTTGACACTTATAGTGCACTTAAGACGCCTTTTGAATAACAAGGATGAGCTTGTTATGTTGACCATAGATAGAGTGTTGATGGGATTCGATGAGGTTATAGGGTTCTTGGCTCGGAATAAAAAGAAAGATGGGTAAGACCATATCTTTTCGCACTAGGCAAAAATTAAAGGGATTTGGGATTTTTTTTTTGTGGGCTTGGTCAAGGTTAGTCCAATCATTAAACGAATTACGATTAGTGGTTGAGCTTTCCAATTTTAGGTGGTCGACCACTACTCCTTAATTCCCCTTAATAAGGGCAGCAAATGCCTGTGCCCCACAATATCAAACAGGTCTAATTAGCTTTTCAAAACTTGTAGAGGTGTCACCTCATTATTATTATTATTATTATTATTATTTTCAACTTCCGTCCTTACAAGTTACAACTTAATGACACGGCTCCAATGAACGGGTACTAGGAAGAGAACTAAGTACGTCAACCCATCGCCATGTCTTCCCCCACTTAAAATCTGGGTTTCTCGAGAAAGGGATCGGAGTTGCAATCATCAGTTACCGATTCAAAAGCATGGTAACATTCTTAACATTGGATCTATACCCGAGGTGGGTAAAGCGTCTGGGCAAAAGGAATTAATATCACTTCAATTCGCTATTTGAATTCAAATGAGAACAGGCAGAAAAGAAACTTGATACACTATTCAGTTCGGGTGATATCCTAAGACCAATATGTATGGTTGCAACTGTGGATCTTTAAAGCCAAATTAACACAGGGAGTAAAATCAAATGAATGGTTTTGGATGAGAGGCGAGTGTCACCCAACTCTCTACATCCAATCGAGAAGTGGGTAAGTTGCAAAACCAAGACTCTTCTCCTTCCTAATGAATATAACCCTCCCTCTCTCCCCCCCCTTTTTTTGGGGGTTGTGCTTCAGTTCTTACTATTTTGTTTCCCTTTAAATGGAAGCAATTGCACCATCAGCTAACTTACTTATAATCTCTTCATTTTCACTTTTAAGAACCTCAACCATACGCAAGAGGTTGCAACCGTGCGGGGAGATCTATATTCAAGCTTCACAGCTCAGCAAGCTGAATTCAAAAACGCTTTCTTTTTATTGGTAAACAAATTAGAAGTTATTTCATGAAAATGTAAAAAAAAATAAAAATGACTGTGCTTTCAAAATGGGCTTTAGGAAAGGGAGCAGTAAAAAGGAAATTCCTACAAAATAGGTGATTGGGAATTATTTTTTTGGGAAAATTCCAAATAAGGGCTTGAAAGTAGTCTCATTTTCTCAATTAATGATTTAAAGTGGACCTTATTTCAAACAAGTACCTGAAGTAGATATGTCAGTCTCAAAGAAAACCTTTGAAGGGTATTTTCATCTTTTACTCTTTTTTATTTTATTTTTTTTTTCATTTCTTTTCGTCGGTGCCCCACCGGCCATGCCAATAAAGGGCTAGACAAGGGCCACCCCTGCCGTCCACAAACTAGCCTTGGGCAAGGCCAGCCCTTGCTGAATTGCCAAAGAGGGTCGCCAGGCCACCGCAGACCGCAACAAAGAAAAAACAAAGAAATGAGAAAAAGAAAAAAAATAATTTATAACTAAAATTATCTTTGGACGAAAATGCCCTTGACTGGCTAGAATGTTTAGTCAGCCGATGCAGGCCCTTATTTAACTACCTTGGCCATTTCGGGCTCTTATTTGAGACCAATAGGACCACTTCATACCCTTATTTAAAACACGGTCTGCTTCAGAACCTCATATGAGAATATGATGACAAATATCCTTATTTAAAATTTCCCCTTATTTTTCTGTAGAGGTAAAGAATATAATAGATATAAAACAATTAGAAAAAAAATGGTAGATTTTTGGAATTAATTAAATATGTTGTTGACATGACTTGGCACTGTCCATTTACCTCTCATATTTTACAATACAACAATGCACATGGATTCACACGTGCGAGGCTAATGACATTAAGATGTCTTATACTCCACTCATACTCAACCTAATAACGTGAGTCAAGATCACATTAGCAAGCCTCGCTAATGAAAATAATAAATATTATGCTAATAATTCAATATTGGTAGCTTCAACATATAAATAGAATTGATATTAACTGTGCTTCTGTTTGGTGCTTGCACATAATTACATTTTAAGTTTCCAAATAAAAGTTATCTTTTTTTTCCCCCTCCTTTTTTCTCCCTTTTATGAGATCAAATCATAAAGAAAATGGCTTGCGATGGGGGGAGTAACCATAGAAGCACATTTCTCTCTTCATTTACTTGCATAGTCTAGCTAGTTAAATTGACCAGGAAAAGGATTTATGAATTAACAAATTAAACAAATGTGCATTATTCAAGACAAAAAAAAACATGATATTTCTTGCCACGGTCCTCTTAAAATAAAGATGAAACCGAAAAAAAATAAGAATTTTCCTAGCATAACAGTTTTTGGGTGACCGTGAGAATAGCAGTATGTTGTGAGCCATAAATTCTTAAAAGAGTGCACCATACAATAATTTTAAACTAATTATTATCATGATCCAAAATAGACAGTTAACATAACGGTTATATAATCAATTCCCAAAAAATAATTAGCGTGAAGGAGAATAATTGTACCCAAATTGCATGCGAGAAAGGCAAATGGTGTGTCCGCATTCAAAGTGCAACCTCTGTCGGATTTTTCTCTTCTTCTTTTTTTTGTCAATATTATTGTTCTGTTTTTTCAAGATGACTCAAAGCACCAAAAAAGAGGAAGGTGGGGGTGATGACGTGTCGGCGGCCCATTGGGCTCGGCCCTCGACTGTCCAGGTGGTGCGCGCAGTGGCGCACTCGCTCGTGACTCCGATAAATACTGACGGCGAGCGCGCGGGACGGCAGTTACTGCTCTCACATACCTTCCTCCTCCTCCTCCTCCTCCTCTTCTTCTTCTTCTTCTCTCTCTGCTTCACTAGAGATCTACCATGAGCATCTCTCGCCTTGCATGCGTCTCTGGGATCAGAATGACAGTCCAAATGCACGTAAAATGAGGGAGAACGCGCTTGAGTACATCAAGCCACTCAGTCTCTCAGGTACGGCGTGTCTCATTCTTCATCTCGATCTTCTTCTTCATCGACAGGAACGTGTGAATTTTCCATCTGCAAGAGGGTGTTGCAGAGATGTTTCGGTCTGGTCGGATTCGAGATGGGATTGTCGCAAGTTTGTCTCTTTCTGAGCTTTTTGAGCAAATTTGGTCTGGTTTTCTCGATGAGGTTGTTCAGTCTCGGGGGGTTCTTCATGCAGTGCTTCTTGATTATAACCCCATTTTGTATGTCCTCGCACATTTTGGTTCGTGCAGTAATTGTTCTGAGGCAATTATCCCTCTAAATGACAGAAAAACAAAGAACTGATCTTTCTGGTGCAGGAGATGGGAAAGAAAGGAAGCAGCTGGTTCTCGTCCGTGAAGAAGGCCTTCAGATCTTCTTCTCCTAAGGAGTTGCCGGCGAAAAGGGTAATTTGAATTTTCCTCCATTAATGACTCTAAACGTGCTCTGTTTCTTCATTTATCACAATTGACAAGCAAGGCTAGGAAAACCATGTATTCTTCCTTCTGCGCTCGAATTATCATTGGTCGTGCCTTCGTTTTCGAAACCGTCCTTGAGCTGTAACCCGAAGTTCCGGAATGGGGAAGGAACTTCTATCACTCTCTTACAATCTTGTGGTGTAAGTTGACATTTTCTTAAACATATTCGTGCCTAATAATTCTTGCACCAAACAGTTTAGAAAAGAAGAATCCTGCAGCTCCTGGCAGTTTCACGGACTTATGAAACTGTTCGGATGTTGGAAGCAGGCTGCTGAATCTAAAACAGAAACTTAGCATCATACGAAACAGGATGTATCCCTATCTTAAACTATATTAACGTCAAAAATCGGATCGATTAGCCCATAATTCACTTAATATTGATGCCACAAAGATTTTTTTTTTTTTTTCCGTGGGTGTCGGTTTTTCTTTCTCTCTCTCTCTCTTTTTTTTTTTCCCCTTTTTCGGGGTTCAGAACTTCAGATCATCAATGGCTATCTTGCAGAAGCAGCATTAACCATATCACCTACCATGACATTGTCTTTTGAGGTTATGGGGGCATTGAGACCTCCGATGGTCCCCCCGACATGAAGCGTTGTTGTCGCACCACCTAAAAGCCAACCCCATAAAAAATCAACTTTTTTCCATCTTTCATGTGCTTTCTTCACGTTCGATCACCATCGACCCCTCCACGAATCTTGCATAATTTGGAAGGTAATTCGAACTTTATTGAAGTTGCGATCCACATAGCTGTATGTGGTGTTGATTTTTTTATTTGCAGAAAGATGGAGGTGCCGAGAAATGGCGGAATGAAGCGCCGGAGGTGGTGTCCGTCGAGCATTTCCCGATCGAGAGCTCGCCGGACGCCACCAACGAAGGGAGCGCGGCCTCAAGCCCCGTGACCGAGGATAGGAATCATGCGATCGCTGTGGCGGTTGCGACTGCTGCGGCTGCGGAGGCTGCTGTGGCGGCAGCTCAGGCGGCGGCGAAGGTGGTTAGGTTGGCTGGCTACGGACGGCATTCAAGGGAAGAGAGAGCCGCCACACTCGTTCAGTCCTGTTATAGGGGCTACCTAGTAAGATTAATTTATACGCATCTGTCTCTCCCAAACGGGAAATAAAAGTGGTTGAATATGATTGATTTAAGAATATGGACGGATGATTGTCATTTAGGCACGGCGTGCGTTGCGAGCGTTGAAGGGGTTGGTGAGACTACAAGCGCTGGTGAGAGGCCACAACGTGCGCAAGCAAGCCCAGATGACCATGCGGTGCATGCAAGCCTTGGTCCGAGTCCAGGCCAGAGTCCGGGCATCCCGGCTTCAGCTCTCCCCCGGCACGCCCGTTCACGACGTGGCTGCTGATGGCAGCAACGGCAAAAGGCGAGCGCCGGTGGAGGCGGGCCAGAAACCTTATCATAATCTCATCACGAAGAGCAAATACCGCCAGATGTCGCCGGACAACCGGGATGACAGGCGCCAGAGTTCCGAGAAGATCAAGGAGAATTCTTCCAGGAAAAATGAAGGTGGGATGAAGAAGGAGCGAGCTCTTGCTTATGCCATAAGCTATCAGGTTGGTGGTGGCCATATAGTTCTTAAATCTAAGATTAATGGTTCTTTTCATAGTAATCTAAATATGTTAATAAACGCACTTCGTCCTTTTTCCCGCAGCGACAGCAACTAACGCAACCGGAACCAAGCGACAACGACGACGGACTTTATGCTAAAGAAAGGGAACAGGCACAGTGGGGATGGAACTGGCTCGAGCATTGGATGGCGGCACAGCCGTACCACGTCCAGCAACAGGGGGTGCCGGACCACCCTTATATGGCACTCCCCACCATAACCAACACCACGATTGTGACCGATGACTTGTCCGAGAAGACGGTGGAAATGGACATGGTGACACCGGAGAACATGAATCTGGGCTTTCTCGGCAGGGAATCTGGCGATGCTAGTCCCTCAGCCCGTCATCAACGCCAGTCGAGCTCGAACAACATCCCAAGCTACATGGCCCCGACTCAGTCTGCCAAAGCCAAGGTGAGGGGTCAAGGTCCGGGCAAGCAGCGGAGTCCATTAGGGCCTCAGTGGAACCCTTCAACTAAGAAAGGGCAGAGTCCCGAAGGGGGCTGTGACTCCTCGAGCTCCGGCGGAGGGACGGCGGCCTACCAAGCACCGAGAAGCCCAATCGTTAAAGTTAAGGGGCAGCATGGCCAGGCCAGGAGAATCGCGGGCTACAGCCCTGAGCATATGGGCACTGATGACTGGACGCTACCTGATGTTGCGCGTACATGGAGACATGATTTTGGTTGATTTTGAGGCGTTCTTGCATCTCTGCGTATCAAGCTGAATAATTATGACAACTAGCGAAGAATTCCTATTTATTTATCTGTCCATAAACGTCAAATTCACCGTAATGTAAAAGTTTATTGGTTGATGTTATGAGATTTTCCAATTAAAATAAAAACGCAAAGTGTCCTTGCTTTCCCACCCCCTCTGTTGCGGTTCTCTAGAATGAAACAGGGTGTGTTACTACTGTTATCCACCAAGAAACGTGTTAAACCGATGCAGGCAACATGCTTTAGAGAGTGCAACCCAAACAGAAGGTTTGAAAATATTTGAAATAAGTTCATACCAAAATCATGCTACCCAGCAAATTACTCTTAATCTTATCCGAAACCGTGATAATTTACAAAGATGTTTCTCTCTGTCTGCAAAACTTAAAAAACTTGCCAAAGAAAAGGTAACGATACAAGAAGAGTGTTCAGACATGCAGGAGAAGCTTCACCAGCAAGAGAGGAAACGCAGAACGGGTCCCCCCAACATTCACCCACAAGGTGTGAGTTTCTTATTTCCCGCCCCTCGAGGATTGTCATCTTTCCAGTCATCCCAGGCTCTCGCCTTCTCTTGGGCAGCGTCATCGTCTTCGTCCTCATCTTCAACTGGCCCGGGCTGTTTCCTCTCCTTGTACCACGCGGAATTAGCCTCTTCCATGAGTTTGGCATTTCTCTCTTGAAACTTCTGCATCATCTGCATCTCCTTCAAGCCAGCTTCCTCTATGCTCATGGTTGGCATCCTGATGCATGCAAACAAAATGTTACATTTCAGAGGAAAACACCCCGCACTTACGCAGCATGAGGAATATACCAAAAAAAGAAAGCATGAATATCAAAGAACTAAGATACCATCCAAGGATCCTCTTATAGTTTCATTAAAAACAGCATGGGATAAAAAATGGTGTATACCTGTAACTTGGTTGGAACACTTGTGCTGCCATTCTATCCCTCTCGCTGGTCAGGCTCCCATTTACGAGGCTAGCAGGTCCAAATATCAGGGGTTGGTGTTTATGTTCGTGAGCATCTGAAACGTTTGCCCTACCTTCCAAAACATCTTGGGCAAAAGTAGCACATGTAATAGGCTGTGCCGGTTTAGCATATCGTGCACGAGCTGCAGCATTACGGTGCCAAGCTTCAGCAGTATTAGTGCGCTCATCCAGAATAGCACGAGAGAACTCCTTTCCCCCTTCCTGTGATCATAAACCACTTCTTTATTTCCATCTAATGCACAAAACATATTATGCCTGCAACTTGGAGAACTACAACAACCAATGTTGTGGTCCAAATTCAATACCATTACTTAAATATGCAGCTGAGCCTCGTCCTCATTTTTAAAAAAACATGTATGGAGAAGATCCAAATGAATGAAAGAACAAAATATCCACCCCTACTCTCTCCCCCACACACCCCCCCCCCCCCCCCCCCCCCCCCCCCCCTCTCTCTCTCTCTCTCTCTCTCTCTCTCTTTTTGGTGGCACTCTTTCCTTTGCTTCCCAGCATCAAGGTTGTGAACTTTGAGATTAGGACCAGTGGGGCATAGTGGTGCCTCAGCTGTCACATGTGATTGAACATGCTAACCAAGGAAACAAAAGGATAGGGGCATGGCTTCTTCTTCACTAATAAAAATAAATGCTAGCAAGAAGTAACATCAAATGATTCACCCAAAAAATCAATTTCTTATATGAAAGTCCCACAAATATGATGATGGAAAAACTGCTAGATAAAACAGCATAGCAGCGCCCATTCGTGTATAATAGGAAGTTCTGATTTTTTTAGGGACTAAACCAGCGGTATACAGCATTTTAATTTGTGCAAATATTCTTTAGGTAGCACAATCTCCAAAAACATACCTTTGACTGTTTCTCTTTGATAGCAGAAAGCATTTCTTCCTCTTTCTTCAGCATTTCTAGTAAATCCAGAGTCTGCAATGTCCATGGCAAGAGCATATTCATCACACAATGCATACTAATAATCAAACATGACCAATTGGACAAAGCTAACCTTACATATTGCTAGAGAGATTGTAGTAAGCCAAGCCTACGAGAGAAAGAACATTAAGAAAAAAGATATTAAGTATCACCCCGTGGAAAGATAAAAGAAGAAAGGCAATCACATGTTAAATAACAAATCTCAGCATCAACAAGAATTTTTTTTTAAAAAAAAAAATCTATTTTACGAACTACTTGCCTTTTCATTTGCAATGTCAAGATCAGGAAATTTGACCATGAGATTCGTGATGGACTTTCGAACATGAGAACCATCCAATTTGATGATTAGCCTCATTTTTCATTTGACAGTATTGAAATTATTAAGTGCAATAAGGCAAACTTTCGGCAGTCATGTGACTTGATTTTTTAGAAGATAGCTTGAGAAGCCACTATCTCAAAGACAAACCAACATATGCATAGACACAGACATCTTAAGTAGTAACACAAACTACCTAATGCACTAATAATCTGTGGAGGATATTTCTGAGCAAGTGCATCTATGCATCCTCAACTCTCGCTCACAAATGGAAAATCTAACTACCATGTAGAACCAACCTCACGCTCTTCCTCGCCGTCGTCATCGACCATTTCTTCTTCTCCTGCCTCCACAGGGGTAGATAAGGCAGCTGCTTTGGTTGACCTCCCACGCCGCTCTTTCCGTTCCTTGATCTCAAGCAACTTTGATTCAGCAGCTTTTTGACGTTTAAAACGTGCTATCTGCCAACAAAAAAGAAAAGGTATTGATTATAAGATGGTCATTCCCTGTTTCACCCATGGTTGTTAGAATCGCATCTGGATCGCAGCAACATTTGCAAATGGGTAGGATCAGGATCCAAGATCATGGGACCGTGTAGGATCGCCATTCTACCAACAATCCTAATGATCCTAGTCAAGACAGAGCGTTCATTCTTTCAGCAAAAGGAAACAAAATTTTGGGCCTTGCTATTAGCCCAAGAGTCGAAGACCCACTCTTCCTTGGGAACATATTACTTGGCTCATTAGCAAAATCGGGCTGAAGGATCTACTGCTGGTTCCAGTTGACTCTATAGAATGAACATTCCTGCGTACCATCCACTTCTCCATGACACACTCATCAATCTTCAAACTTCAACACATTCTAATCAAACCAGTTTTCTGGAAGCTTTCTTCTCTATTCTTTTTACTTTTTGAATAGTTGACTCTTCCTAGCCTTCAAACTTCTCCTTTATGAGCTGGTCGAAGATGCATTCTGATTTTGAAGCTTTCTTCATTCTTTCAGTTTTCAATTTTTTATTTCTCTGTTAGCTGTGCTCGGCTCTAATCTACATATATTCTGAAGTTTCTCTCCATTTTCTTCTGTTGAACTTTCTTTACTAATTTTTCTGAATTAGATTATCGATTGTTTCTTTATTCAAGAGTCTGACCAATGTCCATTTAGGATAAATATTAATTAAAGAGGACTACAATGTGAGGAGAAGATGATAAGCCCAAAGATGAGGCATTTAGGGATGTCGTTTTTGGGGTATCTTTTTCCCTCCTCTCATTCCTAGCAGAATAGAGAAGTAATAGCTCTCATTGGGTGTTTCCTAAATAGCTTGCGTTAAGTTGTTTTGTTAATTTTTCAATACTTCAGTTGGATATGGAGATAGGAGAATGCAAAGAACTTGACCTTCCTTGGGCTTTACTCTCTCTTTTTAAACAAAATTTGCATGTGATTGGATTAAACAATGCCAAAATAACATTTTGAATCTCAATTTATAAATTTTTTAGGATCTTACGATCATCGAGCAGATCCTACTTAGAATTTCCATCCTCCAAAAGATTGTACTCAGGATCCTGATCCCGACAAACTTGGTTTCACCAAAAGCACCATTCATCCTTGCCTCCCAATTGCTTCCATGTGCGATGAACCAAGTACAATCTTAAACAAACTAACTACTCCCAGCTGCTATTGTGCATTACGATCCTCGACCCAATACTACTTAAAATTCCAATCCTCAAAGACCTCCAAAAGATCCCACTTAGGTCCTGATCCTGACAAACTTGATTTCACCAACAGCACCATTCATCCTTGCCTCCCAATTGCTTCCATGTGCGATAGACCAAGAACAATCTTAAACAAACCAACTACTCCTAGCTGTGCATAGCGTGCAACAGCGATGAACTAAAGAAAAGCTTCCAAATGAACCAAACTTCCAACACAATATAACCAAGACAAGAATACAGAAATACTCCTCCAAAATCAAGCTTGTCGATCTGGCTGTGAACCACATAAGACTGATGAACAAAGTAATCCAGTGGTCAGGGTATGATACACCAAAAACACCTCATACTTCTCTATGACTATAGTCATTGATTTCAAATGTATGAAGTATCCTAAAATCATTCAGCACCAGAGAAGGACTCAGATCAATCAACTGTCCGAAAATTTTAACCAATCTCACCCCCATCGGAGGAGCCAAGCTAACAGCTGAGAAAGAATATGCAGCGGTACCTTTCTAGCTCTTCGATCTACCATTTGATTTGAACCTCCTTGCACAGATGTCTCTAACTCTTCCTCGGGTAAAAGTTCCATTGCTTCACAAAAAGAGACAAATTCCTGCAAGACATGGCACCCACAGTTCATCCTCATGGTGTTCCACCGCTCCAGCAAGAAAAAAAAAAAGGGTTGTAAACGTAGCGAATGTCCCAGTCTCAGAAGTTCCTCCCACGAAGAAGTAAAATCAACCCACAAAACAAACCTTTAGTTTCTCCTGAGAGGCTTTAAGAATGTGTACCCTATCGTCAGCAGCAACCTTTTCTGTCAACTCAGCCAGATAAAAAGGAACCTGCGAAGAAGAATACAATGAAAATCTCACTCAAACATTTTCACTTGTGGCCCAAACCAACAGCACAGCCACCACCCTCTGCGGTAACTCAGCACGTGAATGAATGCATAAACAGGTCCTAAGCATGATACGTGACAATCACATTTGCAAAATGGGTGCTTGTCCCTAAGAAAATGTGAATATACCATGTTCATCGCCAGCTCCATCATGCTTATACGCTAATTGGTAAGTGAAAATCTCAAGTTTACTTCTTTATAGCATGATTTAGGAAAATTACTTCTGTAGGCATCATACCCACACGAAATCAAACAGAAAAAGCCAGAAAGCGATTGCTCACCAAAATATACTTGAGATTAGAAGTGCTAATATCATCCTTGGTCTCGTTGGCCGAGAACAATCCCAGCTTACTTGTCATGTCCTCGCATTTCCGCAAAGCCTCGATTCCTCTCCTCACAGTATCCTGGAAAAACGCCGGCACCGCATTCTTAAGAAAAGAGCTCGCGAGAACGAAAGATGCCCGAAAAAAAAAAAAAGCCTCCGTCGCACCGGAGATTAGGCTCACCTGATCAACGGCGGACTCCGTGGCGGCGAGGTGAATCCTGCGAGACTGCTCGAACAGAGACGGCAAGGGCATCTCCTCCATTTTCAATTCCCCCATGGCGAGCAATTCGAAAACCGACTCGACGGTTTTGCGCGAGTTGAAGGGCGAGAAAGAACTCGAAATTCAGCTCCGCAGATTTCCAGTGATTCTATGCAAAATATCGAATTGGAAATCGAAATCGGGTTTTGCTTGGGGGAGAAAGCAGAGGCGCCCACTGGAGATTACACGTAGTCGAAAAGACGAAAATGGTTAGATTATATAAAATGAAATAAAAAAAAATAAGATTAAATTAAGAGAGGCGATGAGAAAAATTCTCGGTGGGCCTAGAAGTTTCGTTGTGATTAGGCCCAGATCAAAGCCCATAGCCGGTGGATAAAGACGTTCTCATTTTTCTTTCTGTTTTTTTTCTTCTTCTTCTTTTTGCTCTTCTTCGTCTCGGATGCTTTTGTTCAAACGAGCAAACTTCTCTTGATCCTAACGATTTAACTCCCCCCGCAAAAAAAAAAAAAAAAATTGGTCGAGATCACACCGACTGAAACAATAGAGATGCTTTGTTTTAAATAGCTTACAAAAATGAGATACCTATAATCTCAATTAGATCCTTGGTGATATTTCGGACAAAGATGAATAATTGTTGAAATAATCAGGTTGCGATGAAATTAGAAAAGATAAGCACGGCCCGTCAGCAAATTTTGAACAAGAAATGGACGTGCCGCTTGAACCTCCGATAGCTTTTCTTTTTTCTTTATTCGCTATCTAAGGTCGATCCGTGATGTTTACTATATGTCAAAAAAAAAATTAGGAATTTTACGTTCGAAGTGGACCATCAACGGTGTTTATTACATCGCAAACGCCTCCGTTTTCTCCCAAAAGAGGCAAGTTTTTATCACCTGATGTGCGTGCGCGCGCGAGAGGATTTTCCACGCGCAACTGAAGTTGGTTCGGGCGTTGGAAGAATCTCGGGTATCCGATCGAACACGGGTAATGACCCTAACGATCCACAGCACAAGTTTCGAACCGATGTCTTGCGGCTTCTGGTTTCACGCCGTGTATCCTTCACTTGATGTAGAACTCGGACCCCGTTGTCGTCATGGTTACCATTACTCCTACTTTCTCTCTCCTCTCGTCGGATTTGAATCACCTGACATTGGGTTTTTGTAACATGCTTAGCATTACTCAAATCAGGCCGTCCAAATGAAAATGGATGGCCTGATTTGAGAGATGGTTGAGATTCAAAATTTTTCAAACTCCAAAAAAATTCTCACCCAATTTTTTCCCTCACCCTCAACAAATGACGTGGCCCATTCTTGGCCGTCCATTTTCATTTGGACAGCATGATTTGAGTAATGGTAAGCATCTCACGGAAACCCTAATATCAAGTGATCCGGATTATTTACAGCTTATTTTTTAGCTAAAAGCCTGAAACAACTTAACGATGCAAAAATTGTTCATGATAGATTGATGAAGAATAATAAATTTCCCATCGTGAATTTCATAAATTTCATATTTAAAAAAGCCGAAATTTGCTCATTAAAAACACAAAATTTAAAGGTCGATCAAGTTAGACATAATATTGTTCCTTTGTGAGAAAACTATGCAAAAAGCCCTCAACCTATTGCACTTTACCAATTCAGTAATTTACCAACTCGATTATGAACATTTTACTTATGTCAATTGAGTCCTAACCCTTTTTCACGTTTTGCCATTTGAGACCATCTTGCTAATTTAGGCAAAAAAATCACTGATGTGAATTGGAAGCCGGTCGTCGCACGTAGCATCGGCTGGCCGTTTATATTTTAACATTTTTAAAATTTTATTTTCTTTATTTTCTTTGTTGCTTATTTACAGCTCTTGCAGGTCCCCCGCTCGTGGCCAGGGAGCGCTCCACGTCAATCTTCGCCATATCAAGTGAGGGTCATTGGCTCACACTAGCGAGAGATGTAAACAACAAACAAAGAAAAGAAAGAAATGAAAATTTCAAAAAATAAAATAAAACATTATTAAAAATCATTCATGTCAGTACTTGTCGTGTCGGATGGGATGACCGACGTCCACTTCAGCGATTTTCGGCATGAATTAGTAAGATGGACTCAATTGAAAAATAAAATAAAAAATTTAGGACTCAATTGACAAAATTAAAAAGTTTATGATTGAATCGGCAAAAGTGCAATACGTTTCAGACTTATTGAACAAATTTCACACTCATCATCTTGAATCTTGATTAAATGAATGACAGTAATGTTTTATCACGTAATTAACCATAATTGAGTCCGTCCGATCAATACAAACTTCGAACATGGGGCATCGCCTCACCGGATCATAACACCCCACCACAGTTCTTAAAAAAAAAAAATCTTTTTCTTCCTTATCAAAATTATTTTTCCTGAAAATATGGAGGAGTGGGGGCAGATTGCTTCAGCAGCTCAAAAGACTGTTCAACACCATTTTTCTAAAGTATAATCAAATGATGAAGCCAGCCAAACAATGCCCAGATTTCAAGGGCAGATCTCGGACAACTTTAAAAAAAAGAAAAAGAAAAAGAAAACAGTGCTCGAATCTATTGCAGACCGAACTTAGTACCACAAAATCTCTCTCTCTCTCTCTCTCTCTCTCTCTCTCTGTCCTGTGTTCTTTTTTTTTTTGGGTGTGGTGGTTTTAGGCAAATGATTTATATGCTTCATGTACCTACTTTCTGGAGCAAGTCCCAGCTTGACAGGGCCTCCCCAGGAAAGGAAAGGAAGCAGCTTGAGGACCATAAGGAAAGAGGTTCGGCCACCTCCGGTCCCATCATAATGACAATCCACTGACGGTGACCTTCTGCCGTGCCGCGCCGCGCCGTGCCTTTCCCACATCCTTAAAAAAAAAAAAAACAATTTGCATTTCATGATACCCTCGGACAAAATGCGGCCTCAAATGAATGGGACCTTAAGCAACTCAATCACATGACAAATTCATCTACTTTATGTACGTGGAGAGGGGTCCTCCTTCGAAGCCTCTGTCTTTCCTTCCCCATCGTCCCCCTTCATCAATTATGGGGGTCGCCTTCTGCAGGGCCTATTATCAATGGGCCCGATTTCATTCGAGGGCGCGCTCTTGCTATTGGATGACAGGACTCCGTGACCGTGAGTGAGGAAGACGACGAACAAAGCCGAAACCGAGAGATAATGTTTCGATTGTTTTGCATTCAACGAGTCTCCCATGTTAAATGCTGGTTTTTTTTTTTGTGTGATTGAGGAGGTGGTGGTCGGTAGGTGCTTAGCATTTAACAGAGAGGGGTCGCCTCCAAATTCTTTTCCTGAATTTGTCTAGATTGCTAGAAGAAAAGATTTTTTTTGCATTTGGTACTGGTCTCAACCTACATAATGTTGCTGATAGTGTGGTCCAAGCCTCAAGGTCTTGTCATAGGCTCTTTATCAGATTCATTTCACTTGACATCATCCGCAGATTGTTTTTCCTGAATCCACAAAGTCTTGCTGGTAACCAAGGACATTTCTTCTTCAATTCTGCAAAAATATCTCTTCTTGTGCCGTTTTAAGCCGAAAATCAAGAAAAAGATGACGAGTGAGTTAGAATCTGCTCACTGATGTTTATTGCAGCATGTTCAAGAACACTATTTTATAGGGAAAAGAGAGCGCTTTCGTTCTCAACCTATTTGGGTTTGCTTTTACTAGGGTAATCCACCCTGGAAAAATACAAACTTTCTTGGACTGTTCTGATAAGAAAGTACAAAAAAAAAAAATTCTCTTTATTTCTTTTTCTGGATCAGAGCCCTTTCTTTCTAATCAGTAACATTGACAAACTGGCAGGACTCTGAATGCCTTTTGCTTCCCGCTGTTGCGGTCGTGACTGGCGAAGAGAATTCGAAGGAGCAGACGAAAATTTTTTTTTTGGAGGTGGGTCAGTTTTCTCACTGAAAACCAGGGAACGCTTTCCGTAATTTCTTTCATGTTTTCTTCTGCTTAAAGAGCCTTTTTATGATCAGATTTTGCAGTCTCTCTCACGTGTTAATTCCACTCACCCCTCATGCTTTTGTCATTCTCTTGCTCATTTGTAATTCATTTTTGCAGCACGACTTCTCTGCGGTTTTTTGGTCCAGCTGATGCTTGAGACCTACTCCTGAATCCTGATGAGTCCTTCTGAATTGGGTTTCTATTGAAGCCTTGAATCTGTTGCTCTCGTGAGTTCTCTCTGTCCCTTTTCGCTTGCCTCATTTGTGCTCTGTTCTTGTATTGGTTTTCCTTCGTTAGAATTCTTTTGTCCGATTTTAGTTGTTTGTGTCTGCATTTGAACACATTGGGTATCTAGTAATCATGTACAAATGAGTGAATTGTCGTTCTATTGTCCCTAGCAACTGCTTGAAATAAATGCTTCTTCCTAATGGACTTTTTTGGCTCCCTCCTCATGTTTCTCAAGGGAGAAGCAGCACGTTCCTGCTCTTGACAAATGGATGAGAAGAAGATTTCAGATTCTTGTTTGTCATCCTTGTTCTTATGCGAGGAAAAGGTCAATGACTGGTATCCAATGTATTTTGGTGTGTCGTGCGCGTTCTTCGCCCTGAGACTCTTGCCCGGTCGGGAGACGGATGACGACAAATGGTCTGAGGTATGGAACACGATACTCCATGGAAGCGCTCAGTTGTTGGGATTGCTCGCGTGGAAAGCTCAGAAAAAGGGAACTGATGAGGGGAAAGGTGCGCTCTTGGCCAAGTTAGAGATGGCTGAGCGAGAGAGAGACGAGAGTTGAAGAGCATTAGACATGAAGACGCGAAAGCCAATGAGAAAGTAGTTGGTATTTTTGCGGCGCAAGAGCAAAAGTGGTTCAATGAAAGGAATAGGCTCCAGCAACGGATCAGAGTACTCTTGAATGAGGTGAGGGTCCTTGGGAAAAAGAAGGATGAAGAAATTTCTGGGTTGAATGAAAGACTAAAGGAAATGGAGCTTCTAGTCCAGTCAAAGGATAAAGAATTGCAAGAAGAGGGACTGAAGAGAAGGGAAGTGGAAGAAAGGCTCAAGAAGGCCGAGAATTCTGCGGAAGAAGCGAGGGAGAACGCAAAGCGAGAGGCTAAAGAGCATGCCTCGGAAATTCGGAAGCACAAAACTGCATTCATTGAGCTCGTGTCGAACCAACGGCAGATCGAGGCCGAAGATGGGGTAGGGCCCTCAGGCAAGTGGAGACCACAAAGCAAGAGCTGGAGTTGGTTTTAGAACAGAAGGAGGAGTCTGAATTGATGGTCCAAAACTTTTCCGTGGAGATTGTGAAGATGCAAAAGGACATGGAACAGAAGGACGATATTCTGTCTGCAATGCTGAGGAAGTCCAAGTTGGACACGGCGGAGAGAAGCAGATGCTTTTGAAGGAGATTAAGTTGTCGAAATCTAAGAGGAAACAGGCAGAATTAGAGACAGAAAGATTGAGGTCCGTGTCCGAGTCCATACATGGGGGAAACTCGTTGAGAAGTATGTTGGCTAACCAAGTCAATCTAAAACTCGAAGGCATATATGGATCAAGAAAACTGAATTCCGGTTGCGACAGGGTCATCTCTCATTGGGAAGGCCAGGTTGCAGGCAAATAATCTTCTTGAATACAAGAATCCCGATTTCTCCGAGGAGATAGAGGCATGCTCTCCTGAGCATGATAGCTATTCTCAAGAACAAACTGAGGCACTAGGTAGAAGCTATAGTCTCATTCCAGGATTTTTGTGAATTAATCTCGCTAATTCTTGAAACATGAATGACATATAGCTTATCATGAAATTCTTGGCTAGTATGATTTCTGTCTACTTTTTCTGCCTCTCCTTTGATTTCCTAATTGTTTATCTGTTCTGTTCCTTGAAGCTATCACTGCTGATGTTAAGCGATTGGAACACTGGGTACATTCGGAAGCAGAGAAATATGCAACTCTAGCTGAGGAAAGGCATCACCTTGAGTTAAATGCCTTCGCGGAACAGATGAGGCTCAAAGACGAGAAATTGGAAGCTTTTCGTTGGCGAATGCTGAGCTTGGAAATTGAGTCCAATCGACTGCGGTCCCATGTTGAGTGCTTGAATAGAGACATATCTCAACTCAGAAACACTAATACGAAGTTGGAAGCCCTGTTGCTTGCACGAGAGGACGAGCTTGGTGCTTTTAAGGAGCAGCTAGCGTCACAATCAAATCATATCAATTTCCAGAGGCCTTTAAATGATCCGTCTATCCATGATCCTGAACTAGTTGAAGGTACTGTTAGGTCTGAAGTGAAGATTGTAAAGAGAAGACCGGGGCATAAGGGAAAAAAAGCAGATAGATCAGCGGTGAAAGCTTCTCGGGATGAAGATGCAGAAGTAATAGTTGAAACTGCATTAGTTTGTCAGCAGCCGGCCGAAGTGACGAATGTCCAATCTCCTCAGGAAGTTTCTGAAGAACAGAAGGACAGTGGCGATTGTGTTCTTAAAAGAGAAGAAAGTGGAACTCCCACAGATTTGGGCACTCTCCAAAATTTACCGTCTTTGAGCCAGATTTCAAGCAAGGCGAAAAGTTCTTCCTGGAAAATGGATCTTCAAGCTCTTGGAGTCTCGTACAAGATCAAGAGGCTGAAGCAGCAACTTCTCATGCTTGAGAAGTTGATGGGAAAGCAAGAAAGCAGCGAAAATGTCGCAAGCAAAGAGGATGGAACCATTGGCATAAAAAGTTTCCTATCACTAGTTTCTCTGTTGACCAAACAAGTCGGCCGGTATCAGTCCCTCCAAGAAAAAGCCGATGATCTGTGCAAGCGAATGGTAAGCTTCTCCTATACATAATGCACTCTTAACTTATGGACTTGGTACCAACAGAAAGAAATATCATAGGGGGAAACCTGACTGGTTGTTTGATTGCCAGGCAATAAACGAGTTGTTTAGCATCAGCAGCAGCAAGTTTGATATTGACATTCATTGTAACCGAAGAGATTCCAGTTCCTATCTTTATCTAGCGAAGAGATTCCAATTCCTGTCTTTATCTATCAATAGATTACTCTCGCAGGACTTGCAAGCCGAGAAGGAAAAGAGAGAATTTCTCTAGTCTCCCCCTTAAAATCTCTGCAGTGCTCTCTCTTTTCCCTTCCTCTCTGCTTATTTTAGAATGACATAAGCTGTAATCTGATCCTAATCTAACTTTTCAGCATGAGAACAATCTGGATGTGATTCACGTGGATTCCAGTGCTACGAAATCGAGGGAAAGGACTAAAACGCTGGAGAATTTTCTCGAGGAAACGTTTCAGCTTCAACGGTACATGGTCGTGACAGGACAGAAGTTGACGGAGATACAATCGAAGATCGCCGTCGGATTCGTCGAAGCAGCTGAAGAACTCGCGAAATATGCAACCTTTGACGTGAAGCGGTTTGCCGATGGCATGAGGACTCTGTTTCAAGAAGTCCAGAGAGGCCTAGAAGTCCGAATAGCTCGTGTAATCGGAGACCTTGAAGGAACCTTAGCTTGTGATGGGATAACACATCTCAGGAGATAACCCATAAAGACGAAACGGAGATGAGTTTAAGGTGAACCGTGTGAAGAGGGATCAATCTACCATTTCTTCTCATATTTCCCCTTTCTTTTTACCATCTGTAATATATGTATGTAGTTACAGGACATTGTATAGGATTATGCATAGTGCCAACCACAGAAGAAATTCATATGACTGGACGTATCAACATGAGGAGATAAGCAGCTCGTCCCAAAACTTAATTTAGGTTATTGTCACTTTGATCTTCCACTAGAAATAAAGTAAATAACTTTCCAATTTTCGTTCCAAATAAAGTACCTCTTTAATCCTCTCATGACTCGCTAGGTGCCATCCATCAAGCTCTGTCATTCTAGCAACAGGCATTAATTTCTCTGCCACTCCTTGCATGACATATTTGAGCAACAACGTCATGCCTGCATACAACAAGGTGAACATACAGCAAAATCGCCAACATTCTCCCAAATGACGCTGATTGCAATCAAATATGATATAGAAATCTTAATCATCTCTGAAGTAGATTTACACTGTTTGCTAGCATTTGTAACTATCTGAAGAAATTTAGAGCTGAGAGAACACCACCTCAAACCATTCCACTAAATCAGGAGCTTACACTTCTTGACAGAGATAACCGATTATGTCAAATCATCTATTTGTCTCGGTTGGCCCCTCGTGGAAATGCGATGAAAGCAAATGGTTGATGTTGGAAAACCCCCAAAGGTGCTCATGCCCCTCTATGGGGATACTGCTGGGGGAGGCATAATCAAGCTACGTATTAGCGGTAAATGCCTCTAGTTATTCTTGTTGGCATTAGGGCTGGCGAAATGATAGAAGAATTAAATCTTCTGAATAATCAAGTTACGTATTGACTGACTGAGAAGCGGTAAATATCGACAATAGAGACGTCCCATTGAATTCCTGATTCTTTTAACCTATGCTGCCATGCTCCGATTCAATGTTCTTACAAATTTCCTGTTGAACTGCCACTATGATTTGTCATGTCAGTGCATAAGGTTAGTCATATACCTTCCATGAATGATTGATACAGGAAATCCAGCAAGAACGGATTAATTCTATCTCTGTCCTTGTCATTCTATGCTTCCAGCAAGCATTCATCTGACCCTGAAAGCCATAGTTCGACTGCAGTCCAGTTGTTGTAATACTTTTTTTTACACATTCCCGCAAGTGATAGGATCTAGTCTCCAGTCAAATTATCACAGTTATACTACCACTGTAACTAGCCAAAAACCAATTATTGACTTCATCACAAAATGGCAATTTTCAGTGAAGAAATCTCTTATTAAGTTCATTCAGTTTCAATAAACTCCAACCAAGGTGAATAGTCATAAGTGAAAAAAAAGTTGCCCAGCTTAATATACCATATTTCACCATGGTTATTTAGAGGTAGGTCCATTTAACTGTGACCAACAAAGCAAATGCATCACTGGAAATCCTACGGATAGGAAAACTCATTGATAGTTTGGCACTTGTTTATAAAGCATTGTTATGCATTTTAAACCTAGAACACACTCATAGGCGTAAACACTTTATTTAAGAACCCTCAGGAAATCTCTAAATAACACAGTCACTAAGACCATGTAGAATTTGCTCCATTATGTTAAAGCTAGACCAAAGAAACTTGAGATTTTTCAAGATTTCTTACTTGGTGAGTACCGCCCTCCGAGTGCTAGATCCGACATATTCCTCGAGATATTCCTGCACATCATACATTATGCTTCCATAAGAGCGTAATGTAACCCCTGGATTGCGCTGTGTGTGTGTGTGTGTGTCCAGAATCCTAGAACATCAATGCACTTCCATGTCCTGAAAGAAAACTCCAATCATAAGAACACAATCAAATTTACTTGGGAGTCCTTGATTCATACTATCTCGGAACCACTGATTGTTCTAATGAAATCCTCATTTCTTTCAGGATGGAGGAAAAGTCAAATAACTCTCCTTTGACAGGGATGGAAGGAGGATGCGGTGGATTTTACAACGATGATAACAACTGCCTACCTATGAGAAGTGGGTATCCAAATCAACGGCAGCCCTTTGTTCCGGCGTTTTAGCCCTAAGAAAGCGGATTGCAATTGAAATGGTTCGCCTGTTAATCTACGGGAATCAAAAGATCGCTGTTAGACCACTCAAATAATGGTCTAAGGGCAATATCAGAACTGGGTTCAACATTTTTTTTCCTTGTTTTTTTAAGTGACGAAAGAAGCAGTTGCATCATCCCAAACTACTTTAATTCACATGGTAAATAGCACAACTAGTTACTTAGTACGAGAATTTCATTGGGCAAGTAATAAGGAAACAGATTTTCTTGAAGGAAACAGCTTCCACTCCCCTGTAACAATCTTTTATCATAATGTGATGCCAACATACAGAATATGAATGAATTCAAGGTGAACAATAAGCAGTTCCACCATCAAAGAAAGAACTGGAGGAACTTTTTCTCCCCTTTCAGTTTGCAAGGAGCAAAATTTCAATCTTTATTCAAAGAGGAGGACCATCGCATACTGAAAAGGATGCAATACCTTTGGGAAACATTCAAAACCTCCACCAGTCACGTTAAGCAATCCCAAAGATAAAAACTCTGCGGACACCATGGCAGCCAACTTGCAAGCGATCATAGCTCTAGTTTCGACAGCCAAAGAGGGCAGTTAGGTACCCGGAAACAAATTGGAACCCGATCCGAACTCACAGGTGGACATGTCATGGAAACAGGAGCTATGATCGCTTGTACTCCGACTTGCCAGTGGGTACGGAGTTCCAACCCGTGCCGCGGTTGACGAACGCGCATACCTCGATGCCGTTATCACCAGCGCTTGCTCTTCCGTCGAGGGTCAACCTGAGAACTGCTGGGATTCACGTGTCACTTATGGCAAAATTAAAAATAAATATAAACGCAGCGGAAATAATTAAATTGCCCATACACGTATCTTCAAAGGTGTAGTTCGTGTGTTTCAATCGAAAAATCACATTAAACGAATAGAGTTAACGGGGTTACCTCTTGTAGCGTGCTTGAGATCAAATCGGTTCAGATGTTCTTCGATCCGAGCCCCACAAGTGTCGGGCCTCTAGTTCAGACACACCACCAATCGCGACGACGAACGGAAGAATGAACTCGCGGGAATCACCACTCAATTGTGCTAGCAATATCGTGGATGCAATACCCCGCAATCTTAATCCTTTTGGTCATCGCATGACCAAGAATGAGAGAGATCTTTGTTGCTCTTGTTCTTGAATTTTTGGTCACCATGGGGAGAGAGGGAAAAAATGAGAGAGAGAGAGAGAGGGAGAGAGAGAGATCTAGATCTCAATTTTTCAGCTCTCCAAATTCATTCTATTCATCTAAGGATTCGATCCTTGAATTATGCATTGCACACACCTTAATTCAAGGATCTAATCCTTTGATTAAGCATTGCATACAATCAGCAATTTTAGCCCACCAATCAATTATCGTAATTACGACAATTAATCAATTTAGCTCTTAATGGGCGTAAATTTCCAACAAGAACCTCGTCGTTGGGTATGGAGCTCCGACCCGACTTGTCGTGTACTTATGAACGCCTAGAAAGTGTTGGAGTGCAACACCTAATACAAAAGGAAGCAAAGTTCAACTTTGATCGAAAAAAGAAAATTACGATAGATGTGCATTCTCATGTGAAGTCATCAACTTAGGGAGTCATTTGGTTGTGGGAAGAATTCAAGTTGGACTTGGCAACAACTCACGTTCTCATGCATTGGCAGTGGAATCCTAGCTTACAAATTGGGGTGTTTGTATGTTTATTTTCAGTGAGTGCTATAGTGTGGGGAGTTTTAGAATTAGAGGGAGTCTAGAGAGGAGTCACCAAGTGCAAATGTGGTCTTCGAGGATTGAGGCATCACAACCCGTACACTCACGTGTGGAATGCCGTAGAAGTGTGTGTGTAGGAGAGCTTCAAGGCATCGCAGCCTTGGTGGTGTGCCATAGTGTGTGCAGGGAGCTTAGAATTAGAGGGAGCTTAGAGAGGAGTCATCAAGTGCAAAGGTGGTCTCCGAGAATTGAGGCCCCGTAGCCCATATACTTCCATAGTACGGCCTTAGCATATAGAGAGTTAGAGAGTTGTGATTTTGTATAACAAGCTTAGCAAATCTTGTGTATTTTGTAAAAGCCTTAGCAAGGCTATTTTAAATATCACTTTCATATTTGCTTATACGAAAACTATCTCGCGTTGAAACCACCAAACTTCCACAAAATCCCTTCCGATCTCTACAATTGGTATCAAAGCAAGGTTGCGCACTGTACAATTGATATAAGAGCCAGCAGATCAAGGATCATGTCGGAGTCTAGGCGGTCGAGAATCCAGTTGTGGAGATCGAGAACCTAGAGTGGATGATCGAGGATCGTGAACCTGAAGCTAGCTATGGCATCTACAAGTTTTGTTCAATTGCAACTTTCAAATTTAAATGGGAGGAATTTCAACAATTGGTCTGTCCAGATGAATGTTCTATTCAAATCGCATGATTTGTGGAACCTGGTGGAGAATGGCTACACTGAAGTAACCGACGCCGAATAATTCAACTCTCTGAGAAAGGAAGATAAGGATTTGTTGGTCGAGTCTCGAAAGAAAGATCAGAAAGTATTATATGCGAACTTTCAAGCTGTGGAAGAGACGACTGTCGCGACCCTCTCGAGGTTGCATGTGGGCTCTCGAGGGCTAATGGGCCGTCCAGTCTGGTCGGACGCGGGCCTCTCCCAAGGCCCGTTACCCAAATCGCAACGGAGGTATGCGTAGTCGACCTTCAGTGTGGTCTGGTGACATGTGCTAAGTGTGCATGCCATGGAGTCGCCACCAATCATTTTTTGGAGGGTATGATTGGACCACCCTATTGAATAGTCGGGAATTTCTATTCAATTCTGCGATAACCAGAGAAATGGGTTCGGGGACTTAGTTACGTCAACTGTCAGAGTTGACGCCCTTTCGGTACCTAAGTTGACTGAATTTTCTTACCTAAGATTTCATGCAGATGTAGGAATTCATGCAAATAGGAATGACTATCCTAGCAATCACAATCAATAATAAAATGCGCAAATCAATGAATCCAAATATGTAAAATAATCACATCAAATCAACATGACACTCCTAATAAGGCTCTATTAGCCTAAATAAGTATCAATCAAGCTTAGGAATGATTTAGACATGATTTTACCCATCAGGGGTAAAGTCGTAATTTTGAGACAAAAGGGACAATTTGCCTAAAAAGGGAAAAATCGTCATTTCGGAATGAATCCGGAGTAAAACAATGTCAAAAATAGGTTTGGTCACTCAATTGACCAATTTCCTATTTTTATTGCAATTTTCATGATTTTCTGGAATTTTAGAAACCGATTTACCATTCGAAGGGGTAAAATCGTCATTTTCTAAAAATGGGAATGAAATGTGGAAATCTTAGACATAAGGTTTAGCCACCTATCTGGCCCATCACCAAATTCTAAGCAATTTCCACAATTCATCGGAATATCAAAGACGATTTACCCTTTGAGGGGTAAAATCGCCATTTTGGATTAAATGGGAGAAAATCCAAAAAATGGAAACAAATCAATTTTTTTTTGTCATTTTCAGCCTTCAAAAAATTTTAGAATTTTTTTAGGAATTTTCTGCAATTTTTCTCAAATTTTTTTTTTGAATTTTTCCTTAATAATTCATTTTTTTGGAAATTTTTTTATTCTGAAAATCACCTAATCACGACACGTGGCTCATCTGCAGACGTCCGATCTAGCATTTTTTTTTGTTTTTGTTTTTATAGGACGCAACACAATGCAAAAAATAAAGAAGATATTAAGTCATTATACAACATAAACATAAGCGAAGGAGATGGGATCCGGTGAATTTTACGACGTCGGAGTCCGTCGGTGCTCGTGCAACAATGTGTGGGGGTATAAACCACCAGCAGGAGGCTCGGCCTTCCGATTCTGGGGTAGCACAATATGATTTACAGAAAATAAATAAATAAAACACCTTGGACACCAATAGGAGGCTTAGCCTTCCGATTCTGGGTCTTTTATGCGAAATATAGAAATGTTATGACATAAAGTAAATACACAGCAAATATTTAGACACCAACAGGAGGCTCGGCCTTCCGATTCTGGGTCTTTTATGCGAAATATAGAAATGCTATGACATAAAGTAAATACACAGTAAATATTTAGACACCAACAGGAGGCTCGGCCTTCCGATTCTGGGTCTTTTATGCGGAATATAAAAATGCTATGACATAAAGTAAATACACAGTAAATACGAAAAAAATACAAAATAAACAATAAACCGAGCTCGGATGAGGAGGACGTTGAACTATTTTCACAAATCCGAACGGTGAAGATGAAGAAAGAATTGAGATGAGATTATACACAAAATTTTACCTCGATCCGATGGTCGAATTGATCGAAAACTGAAGAAATACCGGCGGATGAACAGTTCCCGCGCCAGGAACAACTTCTGATTTGGCTGCTGTTCGACCACTTGGAGAGATCTTTTTAAAGATCCGAACGGTGGATATGAAGAAGGGGTTAAGAAGACCCTGCACACAAAAAATTAGCTCGATCCAACGGCTCAATCGGCCGGAAACTCAAGAAATGTCGGCGGGTATACAATTCCCACGCCTGGAACAGCTTCTGATTTGGTTGCTGTACGACCACTTTGAGAGATTTGTTTAAAGATCCGAACGGTGGATATGAAGAAGGGATCAAGAAGACCTTGTACACAAAAAATCAGCTCGATCCAACGGTCCAATCGGCCGGAAACACAAGAAATGTGGAGGGTGGTAGTGTGATGACAAAAAAAAAATGGAAGAGAGAATATGGGGAAAAAAATGAGCGTGGGAGAGGAAGAAGAAGAAGAAGAAGAAGAAGAAGAAGGAGGAGGAGGAGGAGGAGGAGGAGGAGGAGAGGAAGCTACGGATGATGAGGGGGGGAGTATAAATAGTAATAAAAATAAAATAAAATAATGAAATAGTAATATAATAATAATATAATAAAATATTAAAAAGTAAAAATAATAATAAAATAATCAAAAGTGAAGACAAAATGATTAGTCCCATTTTCCTTTTAAATGATGATGTTTTCACTCCTTTTCCTTTTAATCACTACTAATATTTTTGCCAAATTCAATTTTATGATGATCAAAGAACACCTAAAAT
This sequence comes from Rhodomyrtus psidioides, assembly GCA_021437785.1. Classification (NCBI taxonomy): domain Eukaryota; kingdom Viridiplantae; phylum Streptophyta; class Magnoliopsida; order Myrtales; family Myrtaceae; genus Rhodomyrtus; species Rhodomyrtus psidioides. Next base: position 2,545,864 of record JAILYB010000104.1, on the reverse strand, counting down.
CAAACCTGAATTTTACTATTTATGAGGTCAGAAAATGGATAAAATAAAAATAAAAATACCGACTATTTTTATATACTTTTGTGACCTCCAATATTATTTTTCTTGATTTTCTTGATTTTCTTTTTCTTTTTTTTTCTTTTTTTTCGAAAATATATTAAAAAAAATGAAAATTACGAAAATTATTTTTTTGGTCAAAATGGTTCATTTAGCTTGGCTAAGGTCACCAAAATTGATTTTTCAATTTTTCAACTTTTTATGGATTTTCTATGAATTTTCAAAAAAAATAAAAATAAAAATAAAAAAGTTGATCAAAATTTAGGTGTCAACAGCTGCCCCTCTTTGAGAGGAATCTCGTTAGAGGTTTCTCTCAAAGATAAGGTGACACCTGAGTCCTGATCGACTCGACTCGGGAAACTAAAGGAAAAGGAGTCATGACATCCAATCTTCATGCTTGTCCATGTATGCTCTTTCTTGAAGGGGGAAATGTTCATGTGACATGAGAGAGTGAGATAATAGAGAGACATACCTGCCACTTACCTGTTCGATGTTTGTGCGATTTTCGCGGTGTTTGATGGATTCAAGAGAATTTCTAGGAACTCGTTACTAGAGTATCCTAGAGAGGTTAAGCTCTGACCCGTATGGTAGGTCAAACCATAATGGGATTCCTAACTGATAGGAATCTAAGGAAGACGCGTCCCATTTGGGATTTGCTAAGGATTTTGATCCGTATGGTGGATCAGACCATTGAGTTGACCATTTAAGTGATTTTCACTATTGGATTGACCCTTCAGGCGGTTTCTACCATCATTTTGACCCTTCAGGCGGTATCTACCTTGAGTTGACCCTTCAGGCGGTTTCTACCATGGTTTGACCCTTCAGGCGGTATCTACCTTGGTTTGACCCTTCAGGCGGTTTCTACCTTTGTTTTGACCCTTCAGGCGGTTTCTACCTTGAGTTGACCCTTCAGGCGGTTTCTACGTTTGACTGACCCTTCAGGCGGTTTCTACCATTAATTTGATCCTTTAGGCGGTTTCTACCATTGGTTTGACCCTTCAGGCGGTTTCTACCTTTAGTTGACCCTTCAGGCGGTATCTACCTTGAATCGACCCTTCAGGCGGTTTCTACCTTGTGTTGACCCTTCAGGCGGTATCTACCTTGGTTTTGCTTTGAAAAGGGGTCTCATGACGAGGGTTCTCCACGTCCAATGAGACTGCCTGATTTTTGAAAATGGGTCTCATGACGAGGGTTCTCCACGTCCGATGAGACTGTTTGATATTTTTGAAAATGGGTCTCATGACGAAGGTTCTCCACGTCCGATGAGACTGCCTGATTTTTTAAAATGGGTCTCATGACGAGGGTTCTCCACGTCCGATGAGACTGTTTGATATTTTTGAAAATGGGTCTCATGACGAGGGTTCTCCACGTCCGATGAGACTGCCTGATTTTTTAAAATGGGTCTCATGACGAGGGTTCTCCACGTCCGATGAGACTGTTTGATATTTTGGAAAAGGAGTCTCATGACGAGGGTTCTCCACGTCCGATGAGATTGCCTGGTTTTTGAAAATGGGTCTCATGACGAGGGTTCTCCACGTCCAATGAGACTGCCTGATTTTTGAAAATGGGTCTCATGACGAGGGTTCTCCACGTCCGATGAGACTGTTTCTTTTAAAAGGGTTTTTCTTCCTCTTTTTTTTAGAGATCCCGAAGTTTGTCGGGAATTCAGTTTTGAAGGAGTGAAAGATTTTATTTTGACAAAGCTTCACTTGAGTCTGCTGAGCCGACATTCTGAGAGCTGGGTTCTCCAGGTATCCTGCAGAAAGTTCAAACCTGAAAGATTTTTCTTCACCAAGAAAATGTTAATAATCTTTGGGAAGACAATAATTGTCCAATTGACAAAATTTTATGACTTAAGTTTTAGTCATGAAATGTGCATTTTGATGCTGGAGGTTATCCAAAGCATTCTTACAACATGCAAATGTGATCACAAATTCCTTGCATGGAAAATTCGGATCAACAGTTTGAAAATTCCAAAAAGAGTTTGTTCAAAACATCAATTGGAATATTTCTCGACAAGGAGGCCATCTCATCTGTTTTGAGGTAATGATTTTTATAGGGGATGTACTCAATTCCCTACTGACCTGTGCCTAGGTTTTAGGCTCATTCGCAGCGCATACATTTTGATCGGTCGGGAGGTCTTCCACGGGACCGTAATGTTGGGCTTGGATATTGGTTTTCAAAGGGGGGACTCACTTTTGAGTCGGGGCCATTGAATGAAAGTCTTCACCATCTGCTCCGGGTTTACAAGTCAAGAACCCTGCAAAATGAGAAAGAAATAGTCTTGCTCGTACTTCTTCGAGCTAAGCAATATGTTAACCCAAGTGTCTTAGTCAGAGAAGACTGTTTCAGGGTTGTGACATTGGTAGGATTGGGGACCGAAAAAGGCTTGTTTTTGGCCCAGAATTCGTGACGGGTTTGACATTGGTGATCATTGCTGATTTGCCTCCTGTCATTTCCTTTCTGCATCTTTAGTCTTTGAGGTGCGCAACCGATTTTGAGGTGTGCACCAGCTCTTTAGAGAGCGTATCTTGTGGTATTAAGAGGTTGACAACTCTTTCTGTGTTTTTGCTCCACGGCTGACATCATTTGGGGAGCAGTCTTCTTGATCTGACTCCATTAGGGGTTTTTCCCTCTTCTTTTCCCTACCAGGTTTCTTTAGGGATCGATCAAATTGTTCACCCGAGCATCGGCCTCGCTTTTACCAGGCACTTTGCTTTTTCTTGATGCTGGGGATTTCTTTAATCTCTTGTCGAAAGTGGGATGCTTGGCAATTGTGCTAGATATATGACTTGGCTCTTAGCACGCTTGAGTATCAACTTAGTAGTTTTCTTCGTAAACCCTAAGTCTTGAACTTCTCCGTTCCTGAAGTGATTTGTCTTTGCTTTGGAACTTGCAATGATCACCAATGGGTTTATGAAATGAATTTGCAGGCTCAACTTGGCTATGCAAAGGATATGGTGTGTGGGATAGAGAAATGAATGCTTCTCATCATCCTATGACATTTGGATTACCATATAAACAATACACAAAGATTGATGTTAGTCCGAGCAAGAAAATTTCTAACCATTTTCTCCTGATGTTGCTGGACTCACCTCCATTTTGCCCCAATGTGGGGTGGTTCTTGACAGGGTTGAGAATGAAAAACGCCGTTCGAAGGGGTTGTCAATGGTCACCTGTAGTGTTTGGGGATAAGAAACGAATGCCTCCGTCGTCCCATTCCATGTAATCGCTGCGGATGGTCCCTACTTCCGTAGGTCCAAATTTTGCTATCTGATCCGCTCCACTTCTCTCTCAAGTGTGTATAGGACGTGTTTGGATTAGGCTTTGCCTTTCGTCTTTTGAGAAAACGTCCTTTTGAAAGTTTTGAACTTTTGATTGGAAAAAATCTCTTTCATTTTCTCCAAAAATTTTACCCGTCAAGGGGATTTTATGATGCACCATGCATGTTCTTATTCATGTTCAGACAACCTCCTGTTTTAAAACATGAATGCCAATGAAGTTTGAATTCTATGTATTTTCTAGACATTTGATTCTGAAAGCTTTTCTTTTTCTCTCTGTTTTTTATTTAACATCTTCAATGGATTGGGGAAAGGGATACTTACCTGTCCCCCGCGGCTGGAGATCCCTGAAAATGCGGAAGAAACATGTTATTGTACGTTCACGAATTTTTCAAAAAATTAGAACGATACAATTTACCCTTGGTCATGTATTCCAACGGGTAATACATAGGATGTGAAAACTCGTTTTGCCTTGATGGCGAGCCCCTGTAAAAAACAAACAATAAGTGTCAGTTTGCGTTCCAAAATTCAAGACAAATTGGAACGATACCGCCTTGTTCTTGCTTGGCGTTTTCATTTGAACACAAACGCGCGGCTTGCAGAAATTGGCCAACTATATTGTGGCCACGATCCCTCCGTTTGGTTGGCGATGAATCATTCTCAAGGATTTGCCCCAGAGGAGATCCATTTGTGTTTTTGGGCGCATTCCAGCGCCATTCTTCAAAGTTCCTTTTATTCAAGGAAAAAGGAAATTGTTATCGGAATGCATGTCAAAGCATGATGTGTGGAAGCGATACTTTTTACCCTCCACTCGATCTTATAATCAAAGACCATTTCTTGGAGTGCATGACTTCCAAGGCCGATAATTTTGTTCGCTCCCCAATTAGTGAGTTCTTTTCTTTTGTGGCTTTCGGCGCCAACGCCTTCCTGCTAAATGAGGAAAAACTCATGTTACATGTGGGATCTTTGGAGATCAAATTGGAACGATACAAAGTTACCGTTCACCCAAATTTGTATCTTGGGGTTTACTTCTGATGCGGACGACTATGTCATTGCGTCCCTGGATTTTGCCAGAGAAGAAACGTCCGGCGTACAAATGATTCACTTGCCCCAGTTAGGCATGGTTTTTCATGCCTGCCCCAACTAAATTCATTCCTGCATTTTGCTGCAATCATCATCCACTTTGGGAATGTCTTCTCTCGTCTGTATTTATGGGTGTTGTTCGTGAGATTAACGGCCGTTCTGCCCCAGTTGGGCGACGTTTATCCTGGCAACATGCCTTAGCACTTTCTGTGTTTGTTGGCAATTTTCAATTCAATTTTGACAACGTCCATGCACCTGCACATGAAGAAACAGGTGTAGGTTTTGACTTCATTTGAAATTTCAGGAAAGAGATACTCCCTTCGGGGTTTCCAACATTTGAAGGGACGGTGTTCTTCAAGTATTTTGCCTTGGTAAGGCTTGTCTTGATGTTTGTTATCTCTGGATTTAATAACCCTGGTCCGATGCGTCTTTATGGGGGATCATGAGAGTTTGCCCCCGGTTTGGCCTCTTCAAAGAAAATGGGAGAACTCACTCCCATGGGTTTCGCCGATTCTGATCTTCTATCTCAATTGTCAGAATCTTCAATTATTTTTATCCATATCTAGATGGCTTGACGTTCTTGGGATTTTTCGTGTGGCGGTTTTGTGATTCTCTCGATCATCGTCGCCATTTGAAGTATTTGATGTTTCTCTTTTCCGGGTAGCGGAGCGATTTGTCCCCAGCCACTGGATGCTTTGTCTGGGGCTGGCTGATTTAGTCATAGGCAATTTGATCCTACCGCATTGATGCATTCAGGCTATTTGACATCAGTAAGCTTGGATTTACTCGTGATTGAGTACTTCAACAACCTGCGCGATGAAAGGAGTGAAAGAGTCAATCACCGCGTAAGGAGCTTTAATTGAAACGATTACGGATTTACTATCCCCGCTCTGGTCACTTCTGGCGTCCAAGACGGGGGAAATTCTTCAGTGGTCCCATTCATTCTCGTCATCACCTGCAAGAATGAAAAACCATATCAACTCGTGAACCAGTCAATCTGATTTGGAACAGATACAACTTTTTCGACTTAGGGAGAGCCAATCCTAATTAGGTTGCTCCTTCTTCATAATTTGATTTAATTTGTCATTGCAATCCCAATGGGTGACATCTGCTGAAGGCACATTTCTTTCTGTCTTATAGGGAAGACAAATTTTCTTTCGTTTGTCTTTGACCATCTTATCCTGTAGACAAAAGACATAAAGGTCCCCGTCATGTATAATATTCGAATGGCTTATTGGAACGATTACAGTTTCACCATCGTTCCATGATCATCTTGCATGTGATCGGATGAGGACATTTTTGACAAATGTATGCCATGTAAAACATGTCCCTCGTGTCTATCCACAAATGGATTTTCCTTCTGTACCTGTTTTTCACCTGAGAGGAAAAGATAGGAAATATTATGCCGGTATCTGATTGAAAATCAATTAGGAACGACACATCTTTACACTTGACCCGGCTGCCCCGGTCAAAAGGCATTTGCCCTCATCAGTTGACTCTCCAGGGTGGTCCAGCGCTTTTCCATGCCATCCTGGTTCGTTTAAACTCGCGACTGATTCTTCGCACAAGTCTTTGGATTTTGATTCATAAGCGGCGCTGAATGACCTTTTGGTTTCGAGGTGTACCAATCATTCACATACATGCGCATGAGACCAGTGAGGTTTGACTTCTAAGAATCAAAAATAGGGTATGGAACCTAAGGCCAAGGCTCCCACTTCGAGTTCTAGAAAGGGTAGATTCCATTGCACAACTATCGTTGCATTGGGACCCAATCCATAGTTCGAAATGAGCAGAATTAAAAATGGATTACCCCGTGTTTTTCCTCACGGAGATTCCATTTTCAATTCCTTCTATTATTTTCCTAAAGAGAGCGCCCGAGGTTTTAGGCGCGGCTGTGTGTGTTCATTGTGTCGTGCTAAAGCAATAAACATGCATTTCATTTAGCAAACACCGCTTCAATATAAACATCCACACAATTATACATCCTAAACTCCTACCTGCATAAGACAGAGTTAACGAACACTTCACCCATTATTTCTCCAATCTGCAAAAACATTTAACACCTCAAGGGTTAAAGTACGTACCTCAACTTGAAGAGCATCAGCATAAAACATGTCAGAAAAATCAATCAACTTTTTAATCGGCTCAAGTTCTCTAAGTCCCCAGTGGAGTCGCCAGTCTGTCGCGACCCTCTCGAGGTTGCATGTGGGCTCTCGAGGGCTAATGGGCCGTCCAGTCTGGTCGGACGCGGGCCTCTCCCAAGGCCCGTTACCCAAATCGCAACAGAGGTATGCGTAGTCGACCTTCAGTGTGGTCTGGTGACATGTGCTAAGTGTGCATGCCATGGAGTCGCCACCAATCATTTTTTGGAGGGTATGATTGGACCACCCTATTGAATAGTCGGGAATTTCTATTCAATTCTGCGATAACCAGAGAAATGGGTTCGGGGACTTAGTTACGTCAACTGTCAGAGTTGACGCCCTTTCGGTACCTAAGTTGACTGAATTTTCTTACCTAAGATTTCATGCAGATGAGTGGAGTACGAATCCTAAATCTAGGAATTCATGCAAATAGGAATGACTATCCTAGCAATCACAATCAATAATAAAATGCGCAAATCAATGAATCCAAATATGTAAAATAATCACATCAAATCAACATGACACTCCTAATAAGGCTCTATTAGCCTAAATAAGTATCAATCAAGCTTAGGAATGATTTAGACATGATTTTACCCATCAGGGGTAAAGTCGTAATTTTGAGACAAAAGGGACGATTTGCCTAAAAAGGGAAAAATCGTCATTTCGGAATGAATCCGGAGTAAAACAATGTCAAAAATAGGTTTGGTCACTCAATTGACCAATTTCCTATTTTTATTGCAATTTTCATGATTTTCTGGAATTTTAGAAACCGATTTACCATTCGAAGGGGTAAAATCGTCATTTTCTAAAAATGGGAATGAAATGTGGAAATCTTAGACATAAGGTTTAGCCACCTATCTGGCCCATCACCAAATTCTAAGCAATTTCCACAATTCATCGGAATATCAAAGACGATTTACCCTTTGAGGGGTAAAATCGCCATTTTGGATTAAATGGGAGAAAATCCAAAAAATGGAAACAAATCAATTTTTTTTTGTCATTTTCAGCCTTCAAAAAATTTTAGAATTTTTTTAGGAATTTTCTGCAATTTTTCTCAAATTTTTTTTTTGAATTTTTCCTTAATAATTCATTTTTTTGGAAATTTTTTTATTCTGAAAATCACCTAATCACGACACGTGGCTCATCTGCAGACGTCCGATCTAGCATTTTTTTTTGTTTTTGTTTTTATAGGACGCAACACAATGCAAAAAATAAAGAAGATATTAAGTCATTATACAACATAAACATAAGCGAAGGAGATGGGATCCGGTGAATTTTACGACGTCGGAGTCCGTCGGTGCTCGTGCAACAATGTGTGGGGGTATAAACCACCAGCAGGAGGCTCGGCCTTCCGATTCTGGGGTAGCACAATATGATTTACAGAAAATAAATAAATAAAACACCTTGGACACCAATAGGAGGCTTAGCCTTCCGATTCTGGGTCTTTTATGCGAAATATAGAAATGTTATGACATAAAGTAAATACACAGCAAATATTTAGACACCAACAGGAGGCTCGGCCTTCCGATTCTGGGTCTTTTATGCGAAATATAGAAATGCTATGACATAAAGTAAATACACAGTAAATATTTAGACACCAACAGGAGGCTCGGCCTTCCGATTCTGGGTCTTTTATGCGGAATATAAAAATGCTATGACATAAAGTAAATACACAGTAAATACGAAAAAAATACAAAATAAACAATAATCCGAGCTCGGATGAGGAGGACGTTGAACTATTTTCACAAATCCGAACGGTGAAGATGAAGAAAGAATTGAGATGAGATTATACACAAAATTTTACCTCGATCCGATGGTCGAATTGATCGAAAACTGAAGAAATACCGGCGGATGAACAGTTCCCGCGCCAGGAACAACTTCTGATTTGGCTGCTGTTCGACCACTTGGAGAGATCTTTTTAAAGATCCGAACGGTGGATATGAAGAAGGGGTTAAGAAGACCCTGCACACAAAAAATTAGCTCGATCCAACGGCTCAATCGGCCGGAAACTCAAGAAATGTCGGCGGGTATACAATTCCCACGCTTGGAACAGCTTCTGATTTGGTTGCTGTACGACCACTTTGAGAGATTTGTTTAAAGATCCGAACGGTGGATATGAAGAAGGGATCAAGAAGACCTTGTACACAAAAAATCAGCTCGATCCAACGGTCCAATCGGCCGGAAACACAAGAAATGTGGAGGGTGGTAGTGTGATGACAAAAAAAAAATGGAAGAGAGAATATGGGGAAAAAAATGAGCGTGGGAGAGGAAGAAAAAGAAGAAGAAGAAGAAGAAGAAGGAGGAGGAGGAGGAGGAGGAGGAGGAGAGGAAGCTACGGATGATGAGGGGGGGAGTATAAATAGTAATAAAAATAAAATAAAATAAAATAATGAAATAGTAATATAATAATAATATAATAAAATATTAAAAAGTAAAAATAATAATAAAATAATCAAAAGTGAAGACAAAATGATTAGTCCCCTTTTCCTTTTAAATGATGATGTTTTCACTCCTTTTCCTTTTAATCACTACTAATATTTTTGCCAAATTCAATTTTATGATGATCAAAGAACACCTAAAATCAAACCTGAATTTTACTATTTATGAGGTCAGAAAATGGATAAAATAAAAATAAAAATACCGACTATTTTTATATACTTTTGTGACCTCCAATATTATTTTTCTTGATTTTCTTGATTTTCTTTTTCTTTTTTTTTTCTTTTTTTTCGAAAATATATTAAAAAAAATGAAAATTACGAAAATTATTTTTTTGGTCAAAATGGTTCATTTAGCTTGGCTAAGGTCACCAAAATTGATTTTTCAATTTTTCAACTTTTTATGGATTTTCTATGAATTTTCAAAAAAAATAAAAATAAAAATAAAAAAGTTGATCAAAATTTAGGTGTCAACAACGACATTTGAAAAAATATCATGCGAAGACGGCGAAAGTGGCGTGGGATATTCTGCAAAAATTCTACAAGGGCGATGATCGTGTGAAGAGAGTTCGACTTCAAACACTTCGAGGTGATTTTGAGTCTTTACGCATGAATGATTTTGAATCTATCTCGTCGTATTTTGATCATGTGCAAACCATTGTTAATCAATTGAGGGTTAATGGTGAAGTCATCCAAAATGAACGAGTCGTAGAAAAAATCTTGAGGCCTTTGACTAAAAGATTTGACTACGTGGTTGTGGCGATCGAAGAAGGTCAGGATATATCAATCATAACGTTGGAGTGGTTGATGGGTTCATTATGCTTGCATGAGCAAATAATAAATCAAAAGTCTGTCGGTACGTATCCCGAGTTGCAAAGCCGGGTCGCTCACTAGATTCGAGGAGGCTATCATGGCACCCAAGGTCATGAAGATGGACGAGCTAGAGGTGGAAATTCCAATTCCACTAGAAGGTATAAAACACGTGACAAATCAAAGGTCATCTGTTTTAGGTGTAACGAATTCAGACATTACAAATCCAAATGTCGAGTGAACATGAGGCATGAGCAGCCAGAATAGGTAGATGGTGTCGATATTGATGAAGATATGGTACTTGCATGTACCATGGATTATGGTAGTTCCCTCTTTAGTAATAAAAGAGGTTCCAAGGGATATAGAAGGAATGATGCTAATACTAAGTATGGCAAACAGTGGAAAGAGCCTGGAAACTGGCAGAGACGATCAGCAGTGAGAAGCACTCAGCTAGGGAGAGCTTATTGAGATCGTGATAAGGACAACAAAAAACGTAGCAGATGGTGCTACATATGTGGCAAAGTAGATCATTTTGTCAGAGTCTGTTGGTTCAAACAGGTGAAAGAAAATGACGCATCTTTTATCAAGAAAGAGCATGGTGGCAAAAAAGAATGGAGTCTTCAAGCAACTATTGCAACGGAGAATCAAGAAGAGCTCATAGCTACCAGGATCATAGAGACAGATGATGTGATATCTACTGAGATCCCCCCCCCCCCCCCCCCCCCCCCCCCGAAGAAGAGCAAGTCGTGGGAAAAATCAAAGAAGCAAGTAGTAGCTTCATCAAACAGTTGTGAGAGGAAACTGCATGAGATGGTAAAAGAAAAAGATGAAATTCTAAAACAAAAGGACGAGGAGCTCAAGCTAAAAGAAAGAGAGAACCAGAAGCTCCAACATGAGATTAAGAAATTGCAAAAGCTTAAGAAGTATTACCCGGAGAAAAAAAAAATCCTAAGGCGCAATGATCATTGGAAGAGGATAGAGAAACAGTTCTACGAGAAGAAGGGCCGAGATGTTCATACTAAAGTGTTTCAAATGGAGTTGAATCAACTGAAGAAAGAGATAAAAACCGTGAATGAGAGGTTTGACCACATGAGTTGCAATCTCAAAATTCTTGCGAGTACGGAGATTGCGAAGAAAGAAAGAAAAAGTGGCCGGCGTGCAAGTTCAAATGCCATTGACGAAGTCTGAGTTTAGCAAAGCTCAGTCAGAAATCGTAGTCGTAGAAGCAATTGAAGAAGACGAATATCATATGTTATAGAGTAAAGAATATTAGGTGTTGAGGGGGAGTGTTGGAGTGCAATTCAACTTTGATTGAAAAAAGAAAATTACGGCAGATGTGCATTCCCACATGAAGTCGGCAACTTGGGGAGTCATTTGGCGGTGGGAAGAATTCAAGTTGTACTTGGCTACAACTCACGTTCTCATGCATTGGCGGTGGAATCTGGCTTACAAATAAGGGTGTTTGTTTGTTTATTTTCAGTGATTGCTATAGTGTGAAGGGAGTTTTAGAATTAGAGGGAGTCTAGAGAGGAGTCACCAAGTGCAAAGGTGGTCTCCGAGGATTGAGGTATCACAGTCCGTATACTCCCGTGTGGAATGCCATAGAAGTGTGTGTGCGAGAGAGCTTCAAGGCATCACAGCCTTGGTGGTATGCCATAATGTGTGCATGGAGTTTAGAATTAAAGGGAGCTTAGAGAAGAGTCACCAAGTGCAAAGGTAGTCTCCAAGGATTGAGGCATCGCAGCCTATATACTCTTGTAGTACGGCCTTAGCATATAGAGAGTGAGAGGAAGAGTTAGAGAGTTGTGATTTTGTATATCAAGCTTAGCAAAGCTTGTGTATTTTGTAAAAGCCTTAGCAAGGCTATTTTGAATATCACTTTCAAATTTGCTTATTCGAAAACTCTCTCGCGTTGAAACCACCAAACTTCCGTAAAATCCCTTGTGGTCACTACAATTGGTATCAAAGCAAGGTTGCGCACTCTACAAAAAACAAGTTTAGCCTCTATTGGACTCACGTGTATTCCTACACTTCGGCGGGTACAGAGTTCCGACCTGCGTCGCAGTTGTCGAATGCGTATACCTCGACACCGTTATCACCAGCGCTTGCTCTTCCATCGAGGGCTATCCCCGAGAACCTCGTCATTAGGCTGGTCGGTGCCCGCTAATCCTCCAACCTAGGGCCCCAAGAACCGTGCGTGCCAGCCAATCCTGCTCCGAAAGGAGATCTCACACATTGCACACCATGCTCGTGCCTTTCTAGTTTTATCACCCAATAAATAATAATAATAATAATAATAAATCTCAACCTACGCCCAATGCATGCGATCAACCTTGCGCCAAAGATAAATAGCTCGATTCACTCACACACACATTCTCTCGTACTCTCACGCTCTGCGCTCGAAGCTCCTCCTCACTCTCACCCTCTGCTACGGCGATCTACGTGCGTCAGTGGTGTTTCCGCGCGTCCCAGGCCATCTCGGCTAGTGTCGAGAGGTTCTTTGGGAGATGCTACTTTGCGTGAGATATTGTAATATTGCATTTCTAACTCAGGACATAAATGTGACTAGATTGACAGAAATGTTCAACATGAACATTGGGAAGCACAATTAGGGGAGAGATCGTGAATGAAAAACACCAAAGGAAATCGAGAACAAAGTGGCCAGAAAGAAGAAAGACTGGGAGAGAGAAAGAAAACGAAGGATAAGAATGCTCCCAAGGAGAAATCAGATTCAGACACAGATGATGATGGAGTGCCTACTAGTGGAGCGCCCCATAGTAGAGCCGCGGATGCTCTCAAGGAGAAACCAGGTTCTAACACGGATGATGATGGAGCGCCAATTGGTAGAGCGCCTGATGGTGGAGCCGCGGCTCCTGGAGCCGCCGATGGTGCAGTGGCTGCTGGTGGAGCCGCCGATGCTAGAAAGGAAATCTTGTCTAAGTAGCAGGTCTTGCTTATATTTCTCCAAAGATGGATGTTAATAATGAACATAGATTTGATTGATTTATTTTGTTGATTTGAAGTAGAGCTTCTCGCTTCTCGTGAATGTGATAGTCCCTATATATATTTGTAATATTTGAGTATTCTCTTAGACTAGAGTCAAAGAAAGTAGTGGGATTGACTTAAAAAATATAAAATAAAGAAAAGAAGAGTAGGGCAACCGTTCGACAGTCTTCCACGACAAAAGAAAAGGAAAAGAAAAAAAAGAGGAGAGAAAAGAAAATGGAAAGAAAGAAGAAGAGAAAGGAAGAAGGGAAGGAGAAATGAGAGGATTACATGCCACGTCACGTCGCCAAATCATCCCGACGCCGAATAGCAACGTCTGGTAAGTTCTCATGCTCTCGTTTCTCCTATTTAATTGATTTTTGGGATTTATGGCTCAAATTTGAATTTTGGAAGAAAATGAGTTGTTGTATCTAATCTATTGAGAGTTTGGCTGCGTTTTTACTTGGGAATGAAACTTTAGGAAGTTATGAAGTTGTAGCATTCGACGGATCGCAATTTGATATTGTGGTTTGCCTGAAGCGAGCAATTTAATTTTGGTGCGCAGTCTGTCCGCGTGAATAGTAAACTTCGAGAGCTGATTTTAGTAATTTTAAATCGTCGGCTGAGATCGGCCTTATTGGAACTTTTGTTGTGCGTTGAATAAGCTTTGTGTGGACACTAAGATGGTGTTAATTGGGGTTGATATGATTAAGTTAAGGAAGTTCTTGCAACTTGGGCTGCAAAATTAGAGTTTTGGCGATTTTAGTGTCATGGGGCTTGATGTTGGTGTCATTTAGCCATGATTAAAATAGAAAATAAACTTAAGGGTGTTGCGAAGCTAATAACTTTGACGGTTCGTGAATCGGATTTACGGTTTGTCCGAACAAAATTTTTGAAAATTGTTGCGCGAGCTGTCTAGGGGAAAACTTTGAAATGGAATATCTTATCGGTTGAGTGTCCGTTTGGGACAAATTTTTTTATTTTGCATATCTTAATTATTGTCGGTAAATGTCTCTCAGCTGAAATTGCAAGAGAGACATTTACCGACAATAATTAAGAGAGGGGCAATATCAGCCTAATACGAGAAGGGACGTCTTAAAGCATAAATGGCAACATCTGCACCACCCACTCGATTAGTTAACTGAACAAGATCAGCTTGGGACTCAGTTCTACATTGTATGTTATAATAATAACAGTAATAGTAATAAAATTGAAATGAAAAACCCCATCCCACGCAGAACACATTGCATGTAATCCCCTCGTGCACGCCAAACAGAATTAGCTCCACTCATCCTACTCACCCTCTCTCTCTCTCTCTCTCTCTCTCTCTCTCTCTCTCTCTCTCTCTCGTCCTTTTTCCGCTCTTCAAAACTCGCTCTCACGGCGCTCGAAGCTCCTCCTCCTCGTCACTCTCACGCCGAAGCTCCTCCTTTTCGTCACTCTCACCCACCCTCTACTATGGCCATCTTCCTCCGTAATTGGTGTTTCGGCGCCTCCCAGGCCATCTCGGCCACTGTGGGGAGGATCTTCTGCAGACGTCACATGGGGTAAGTTATAGTAATGTGTTGCGTCTCTTATGAGGACAGAGACTAAATTGACCGAAATGTTGAAAAGGAACATGGGGACGGGTGGTTAGGGGAGTGATCGTCAACATAAAACACGACGGGAAATCAAGAATAAAACGGCGAAGAAAAAAAAAGAAACAGCGCGAGAGGGAAGAGAACAGGGAGAAGAAGAATGCTGAGGAGAAGAGTGCTGCAGAGGAGATTCCTTCTGAGGAGATTCCAGCTGGTGGCGCTGCCGCCGATGATGGTGGAGCAGCCGATGATGGTGGTGGAGCAGCCGCCACCGATGATGGTGGAGCAGCTGCCGATGCTTGAGCCATGGAGGCCAGTGGAGCCATCGCCCCATTTTTTTTTTTTTTACCGATTATGTATTCAAGGTCCGATTTCCCTCGTAAGGCCATGGTTAGAGATGATACATGTCTTAACTTTTGGTTGTCCTATGATTTCTCGGGCCTCACTTGTTGCGCGTCAAGTTCGTCGTCTGAGTTGGGTATTTTAAGACGATCTGTCAATAGCGAGTAGTATATTCAGAAATAGGATAGCTGGTGTTTTTCGCGTGTGTTGTTACGTGTGAGTTTCCATTTGCTTGAGCAACTCGTTGCAGTACCTGCGAGAGAGGTTGAAGTAATCCTCCGTGCCAAGCAAATTGCCCCTTTCTTTCACAAAATAAGAGTTGTCTGTTTCTAGTTGTCGTGGTCTAATGATGCAAAGGGATTGAGTGCTCGATTGCCCCCCCCCCCCCCCCACACACACACTCTCATTTGGTGTAAGATCAATTACTTAGACATCACGTATAGAGACACACACAGCAATCGCAATGCCATACATACCCATTGGAAAATCGTCCAAGACAATCCTAATCTTGTTGCACCGATTCATGTTTAGTTTTTAACTACGTCAATTGAGCCCTAGCCATTTTTACGTCGTGCCGATTGAGTCCATTTGATCAATCTTGACCGGATATGGCTCACATGGACGTCAAACGTCCTACGTGGCATTGCTGGCATTGACGTAGGCAGCAAATGTCGCCGGCCGTCGTCGGGGGATGCCCTCGTTCGATCGGGAAAAGTGAAATAGGATTTAGGACTTTTTACACGATTTTTTTTTTCAAATATGTACACCCAATTACTCCATCTTCCCGAATTGTTATATCAAGGCGTTATCTCGCCGATTTTTTCATCTCGCTTTAACCCTGCTGTTTATTCGTATGTTTATATGGAAAGAAAGACTCTGTGTACATGGCTGATATGTATGTGAAGAGCAATGTCAAATGGTATTTCAAAGAAATGGTGGGTTTCGTTAGTTGGACCAACGAAATGGAGCGATGAGAAATTAGATGGGGATTTGTTGAGTTTTTGGGGGGTTTATGATGCATGGCTTGGAAGACGGATAAATTGATTTTGGGGGAAGCCTTTCACCAAACACATCTCACGTGGACTCTCCGTCGCTTCTCGTTTGTTGGGCCATTCCTTCCTTCTGTTGTGTTTCCAATTTTGGTGCGTGTGGGACCCGCTTTGTCATGTGGCGAACTTTGAGTGGCCCGACTTAGAGATGCGTTGGCACTCGAGGAAAAAAGATGACACTACAAGAATGTGATGCCAGGCTCTTTGGTTGCCTCAATAAATTCCTATACGGTGGTTGTAGAAAAGGCATCACACTACAATCTATTTTTAAAAAAGAAAACATGTTCATCTAATTCTTGATCAAGACGTGATGCAGAAAGCTTAAGACTTAATATTCTCTTGATTTTGGAAGGCGTATACTTTCACTTTGCAACCAAAAATCTAAACCTAAGTTTCAGACTCGACTTCAGTCTCGATTTTGCTACAAATGATAAGTTTTGGAGACCAAAAGTTATAGATGATCAGCCCCGCCACCAGAACCATCGTGACCCAAAATTAATCGCCTACATGCAATAATTCAATAAAATAAATTGAAATTTCAGCTCCCGCGCAACTAGTTTACAAAACATCAGAAAAATTACCTTCTAATTCAATGTTTCACTCCACCGATCGATTAAATAAGAGAAGGTATGATGTCGAAGCGTGATAGAAAGCAATGCTAAATAGAAGAATTGAATTCGATAAACGAGGAATAATCACTGTTCACTCAAAACGATATCAAATCGTGATATTCTCAATATTCAATAAAATGTCATAAACTGCTCTTTCACGAACCCTAAACATCTTTATATAAGATGCTAAACCTAATTGATCTAGGAAACACAAAATTAAGAAAGCACCACTAGAATTAAATAAAATAACTAAAAACATTACAATTGCAAAAATGCCTAAAATAGAAAATACGCAATATTACGCAATTTTCGCAATATTACGAAAATCGCGAGATTTATTTGCATCATTCTCCCCTACTAGGAAAAAGATTCGTCCTCGAATCAGCTTCTTCATCATTGACAACAATCTCCTCATTGTCGCGACCTGCCTGAAACCTCCCGCGAGGGATCCGGCGGGTTTAGAGGTATTGCCATCGGTCAATGGCGTGACTCTCCCAAGTCCTACCTTGCGTGGCGTTGGATTTCGTTTTACTGATTAGTAACCTAAAAAGTTACTAGGAGTCGCCATTAGCCTGTTGGGGTCAGCTAGAAACCAATCGAGATGCGGGAGTATTATCTCGATTCCTACGCAACTAGAGTCTCTGGGTTCGGGGACTTGATTACGCTAACTAGATAATTAGCGCCCTTTCGATACCTAACCAGTTAATATTCCCTAAGGTGACCACACATTCTGCATATCATTTTAAGCTTACCAGGTATCTAACTAGTGCTAGATGATCATGCGTAATATTTTTCTGTCATTTCGTGCAATTACCTATTTATCTTTAGCCTAGCAATAGGAAAAGCGATCAATAGGCAATTTTTCAAAAGACAGTGTTATGAACACTCAATCAGATAAATATGCCAAATAAAGACTGGAATAAGCGACATTTAAAGAAAATAACTTCGACACGTGGATCGGATATACAAAAATGGATAGGATTGGATGTCGGTCCTCAATTACCAAGCCTCAATGGGCTACCAACGCCATGTGTATCATCGTCAGTCGCCACATTGGAATATCAAAATGGTGCATCAAGCCTTTGGAACATGCACTCACTCAAAGTAGATAGTCAGCAAAGTTCAGCCAATTAAAGGATAAAACGAATGTCTCGAATTAAACTCTAATCATCGTGCTAATGTAACTACTGAGATATGCATTGGTAAGTAAATAATCCACAAAAAGTACTCACATGACAATTATATCAATAATCAAGCATATAAGGCCTAATTTAGATAACAGGCAAATAGAGGCAATTTCTACCTATTTTCTATTTTTTGATATTTTCTGTAATATTTTATTTTTAATTATTATTTTTATTATTTTTGGGATTTTTTTACTATTATTAATTTTTTTATTAATATTAAATAGGACCGGGCCCGGGTCGGGTTCTCGGACCTGGGCCTAGGTCAGGTCGCCGGACCTGACAGGCCCGGGTAAGAGGGCCCGAATCGGGCCCGGCCGGCACAACAAGGGTTCAGGCCCATATGTTTTCTCCTTTCTTTTACACCTCAACCGAATTGGGCCCCAAAGCTCCTGCCCCAGCTTTCTTTTTCTTATTGTGCTAGCCCATTCGGAGCCCACTCTCTTCTTTACTATTCCAAGACCAGCCCACTAGCAGACCAAATTGTGGGGAGATCAACGCCAGCCTTTCTTTAATCTCCGCCGGCCCAATTGCATGGAACCATAAACCCCCCAAAAACTCAACAAATCCCCATCTAATTTCTTATCGCTCCGTTTCGTTGGTCCAACTAACGAAACCCACCGTTTGTTTGAATACCATTTGACATTGCTCTTCGCATACATATCAGCCATGTACACAGAGTCTTTCTTTCCATATAAACATACGAATAAACAGCAGGGTTAGAGTGGATTGATCTTTCAATAAATGGTGTGTGGTAAGCATGCTGTCATGAGAATATTGAAATCTATGAGAAATAGATAGAAGGTCCACTATAATTGTGAAGGCAGAACATGTGACTTCTTTTCTTGATGTTTGCCTTTTATCACGAAGGCTCCGCCTGCGATACTTGAAGACAACATCATATAAGAAACATTAAGTATCTGCTTGAGCATTTGAAAGATGAACTCAAGAAGACTAATGAGAATGTGCATGGATTGAGGCATAATGTGACCGTTTAAATGTCTTGCTAGTTTTTGTTTGCCTATTATTTTTTGTTTTAGTCCGGAGAAAGTAGACGGTTCAAACTTGTAATTTTGCTAGCTGTAATGGACACAACCGCATTATCTTTTTGTGAACTTTCTTTTTCCAATTTTTCCTCAATTGCTATGGATGGATATATAGTTGAGCGTGCAGTCGTGTTGAATCTAATGACACTGTTGTGCCAAGTAGCCAAAGGTGAAAATGTGGCGATGCCACGCTTGTTGGCTACATGAACTAGGATACAATGCTGAATTTGCTCACTGCGTCACCAAGAGATAAAAAGGATTAATAACTATCAAACTCAACTGCTAAAATAAAGGAAGATGGACACACAAGAATTATACTTAATATTTCTATTATCACAAGAAAATTATCCAAAAGAGCAAAAGTCACACAGTATACATGAGAAATAAGTACAATCAGTAAAAGAAATCTCAACAAGCTATATTTTGCCTTTTTTCACTGGTAAACAAAGTGCAACCTAAGTAATGGCTATACAAACATTTCTTAAAGCAAGATGGTCCATTCGAATACATCTAACTCCCATGAAGCCATGCTTATAATGTAGTTGATTGTACAGCACAAGAATTAAACAGAATTACAACCCAAAGATAACAAGATTACACCCAGAGAATTCAGTCAGCAGAAAAATTGCTACAATAATACACTATAGTCTCAGAGCTTGATCCGACTCCCGGGTTTGAATTGCAACTTTTCAATTGATATGATAGTATCCAGTTTCCATGATGCCTGATACGATCCCAATCATTGTTGGACTATAATTGACCCGACCTGGTCCGACCCAAATGATATATAAATTGAGCGACTGGGTCAGTTTTTTCTTTTTTCTTTTTGGGTGGTATTGGAGGACAAGGCAACATGTTTCCTTCACAACCCAAGACGAGCTGCTCTATCTCCAATCGAATCACAACCCAACTCCGGAAGATCTGATCATTCATAATGATCAAGATCTTCACTGCCTTTGTTTTACCAACCAAAAGGATAAGAACAAGGGCTCAGACAAATTTGTATTCATATCTTTTAATCTACACTAGAAGCAGTAAAAGCATCCAACAATCTAGAA
Organism: Rhodomyrtus psidioides; assembly: GCA_021437785.1. Taxonomy (NCBI): domain Eukaryota; kingdom Viridiplantae; phylum Streptophyta; class Magnoliopsida; order Myrtales; family Myrtaceae; genus Rhodomyrtus; species Rhodomyrtus psidioides. The sequence goes on along the minus strand of JAILYB010000104.1, from coordinate 2,526,208 downwards.
AAGGAGCTCAATGGCTATAATAGATAGACAAGACAATAACGGACAATGACAGAATCTGAACACTCTTCAACCATAATTAATATACCAAAAGTTCAACTTATGAACACGTATACTCTCAGTCTCAGCCACCTGCAGGCCTCGGCCATCGGCCACTATCCATAACTGGAAAACCAGAGTCATCAACAATGCCATTATCAGCAACTAATTAATCAATGCCGGGCATCGACCATTCACATAATGCATAACAAAAGACCTATGACTTCTGGGTAACAACTTCGACTCCAAGCCATGTCTCACAAGCAATCAGCGCCCCAACAGAGAAGCATACTAAGAAGAAATGATCAAGATGCACTCATAGTAACGAGAAAATCTAACTGAAAAGTGCTCACCGTGATGGCATCCTTCTCACTATTCAGGACAACACAAAATTCAGTGACAGACGGTCAGTTTAAGTGCTTCTGCATCTCGGCATGGAGAAACTGTACAAACGAGATAATAGCAGCCAGTCCGGGCCATTTCATCATGCAGTCATCAAAGTCCCTTTGTTTCCTGTTTATTCAACTTAAATAGAAAATCTTCCTACAAGCCAAACATGTCGATTCAGCCAAACACACAAGCAAAGAAGCAAAAGGCAAAAAGAACATGTTTTTTTTCACTAGATACCAGTCGATTTGGCGGCGGAGGCAAAGGACGAGGCGGATGCGGAGGCGGAGGCCGCATTCGTCGGACCAGTCGATTTGGGGGGAGAGCGCAGGACCAGGGCTTCATCTCCACTGGGTTTTGAGCGTCGGGCGTCAATTTGGGTGGAAGGGAGAGAACGGCCGTCGCCGTCAAACCCCAGAGCGTCGAGCGTTGATTTGGGTGGGAGGGAGAGAACCACCGTCACCGGCGTGGATTTTGAGGAAGTATTGGGTGGGGCGGGTGCAATGCACCCCACCCAATCAAGAGGGGACACATTTCCCCTCTTGAGTGACATGTGAGAGAGAGAGAGAGACTGAGAAGAGAGAGGGGTGACATGAGAGAGAGAGAGAGACTGAGAAGAGAAGGGGGGGGGACATCTGTCCCCTCCTGATTGGGTGGGGTGCATTGCACCCGCCCCACCCAAAATTCGTCATCTTCGTCTTTTGGGGAAGGAGAGAGAGGGCGAGAGAGAGAGAGAGAGAGATAAGCCCTGCGTGTTTCAAAATCTGTTTTTTATTTTATTTTATTTTACGAAATCGAGGATCCTTTCCGCGCCTATTTTTGGGCTCCCCAGAATGAAATCTCAGCAGTCCGATGCGAACGGACGGCTGGGATTAAACGAAGGGCACACCTGCCCTTCATCCACCAGGGCAGGCGATCTGCTTCCACACCAAGGGGTCAGGATCGCCTGCCAAGGTTTTTTCCTTGGTAGGCGATCCCCACCATTCAATAAGGTGGTCCCCCCTATTGAATGGTGGGGATCCCTTGCCCAGCCGAAAAATGGGCAGGGGATCCGGATCCCACGCGAAGCGGTCCGAGTTCTAACTTCTATGTCACGCGAAGGTTGCTCATCGGAAATGACAAGGGGCGAAACCGAAAGCTGCGAGCCATCGGTTCGAAACTTGTGCCGTGGATTGTTAGGGTCATTACCGCTTTGGATCGGATACCCGACGACCCGATCCAACTTCAGTTGCGTACGGGGAAGTCCTCTCCCCAGGCACATCATGTGATAAAGACTTGCTTCTTTTTGGGAGAAAAGGAGGCGCTCGTGATGTGATAAACACGCTGAGGCTCCCTCCACTTCGAACATGAACGTCTAATTTATTATTATTATTATTATTATTATTATTATTATTATTTTTGTAACATATCACGAACGTCATGGATCGACTCGGGTAGCGAATAAAGAAAAGGAAAAGCTATCGGTTCGAGCTCGCACGTCCACCTTTCTCGTGCAAAATCTACAGATGGGCCGTGCTTGTTTTTTCTGATTTCGTCGCCGCTGCCCGATTGTTTCGACAATTATTCGCCTGTTTTCGACGAGGATCTAATGGGGAGCGTAGGCTAGGCATCTCATTTTTTGTTAGCTAATTAAAATTAAAGCATCTCTATTGTTTTAGTCAATTTAATTAAAAAGATGGCATCCCAGCTTCCATATGTTGGACATCACAAAAATAGTGCTGCGATTGCATCTGCTGCTACTTTGCTCCGATATGCCATATTAATCTGGCCTTAATTGGCCGAATTGGATCGACATTATATTGAATAATCGCCATCAGAATTATATAGACTGGTCCACACTTTATGTAGAATAACCAGGCTAGCTTTCTTAAATAACTCTTCCATCTCATGAAGAGTAGTTCCACATCATTTGTCTCTTCGGAAACATCAGGCCTGTAATTGGAAAGATACATATGTCCAGGAATTCATTCAAACACTCAGGGGAGATTCATCTTAACCCAAGTCTAGACAGTCATTTTAAACACTAAGACTCCTTCGAAATTACCTGGTCGCTGAGAATTAATTTATTGCTCGGATGGAGAATTAAACAGTGTTGTTCCCGCACGAACAATTAACAGTCACATTCAAATTCGCGGAGTCCGGTATATTGGTTGCAGGATAAGAGTTGAACGCCTGCAACCACGAGGTGGTCGTCAAGATCGAGTAGTACTACTCATGCGCGACCCTTTCGCATGTGTCGCCGGCGCCTACTGAGTACTGAGTAGTTGAACACGTGACCCAGGAACTCGTCTCTGATGCAGTCGCAGCTGAAGCGGACGTTGATCCTGGTCTCCGACCGGACACTGTCCTGGTTCGGGATCCTGTCCTTGTTGTAGCTGACGATATCCGCGATCGACGCCGACAATACCTCACTTATGAAGGACAAATTCGTGCCCTCCCAAATGTAGTACGAGTTTACGGATCTCTTTTTTACCTGTTGGACTTTGTCTTACGAACTTCGACTGATCCATCTGTGTTTGGATCCAATGAATCGGAATCTAATCGAATCCGAAATCGTCCTTTACTAAGTAACTCTGTTTGTTAAAATAGGCACTTAGCCGATTTTCGAATGTTTGAGTACTGCAATTAATGAAAAAAAGGTTGTTTGCTAGGGAATCATAAGAGAGCTCTCGATATTTATCACGAGCAAGCGATGTTTTTGACTTTCTTCAAACTACCTCTTTTTGGCAAAGAATAAGTAACAAGTACAATTAGTTCTTCTCTCGAACATCCTTAACATCAAAATAATTATTCAATCGCTCCTAAATTTATTTCACGAAATCTCAATCCAGTTCTGCACTTTTTAATTTTGTCAGTTTAGTCATAAACCTTTGCGTCAAATTCCAATGCAGACTTTTCAATCTATTTTCGAGGGAAATCTCTGACATGGCTTTTCGTTTACTACCTATTGTCATAGGCAGCATTCCTTCCTGTCAATTATTTTCTCTGAAGATTGATCGGATGACTACGTTAGAATCTTGTAGAAAAATTTCTAGAGAAAAATTAATAAAATTAAAAAGTTCAAAGTTAAAGTCAAGTCCATTTAATATATTAAAAAATGATCGGACAATTTTCCATTTACATCCGAGGAGGGTATTTTGGTGACTTAGCCCCGTTTTCTTTTCAATTTTTTTTTTTTAGTTAAGAGATGTGAAACATTTCGTGGCATTACTGCCGGTACCAAGTCAGCCGGATGTCTCCATTTATACGGCCAATAAGGATTACAATAAGGATTAATCGTCAATCCTTCTAGAGAAGAAGCAGGCCAGCAACTTCGTACGAAAGGAAGCGGGTTGTTACTGTTTATCTTCTCTGCATAAGAACAGTCGATCTAGGCCAAATTGCGAACGGCCGGCAAGATCGCACGAACCAGGCAACGATTGCTCGATGTTGCGTGCACCGAGCGGCGCAAACCCATTTGACGGTCACCTGATTCGAGCGACGGCTTAGGTCGCACGATAGAAATTGCCCTCAATTGGGGTCATGCGACCCTCCTTGTCGGTCTGAGCTCTTTACCGAAATTCACAAAGGGTCTGAATTTTCTTAAATGAAAAATAAGTAATCAAAACCAGTCAATGTCCTTTGCAATTCAAAGTTGCTTTACAAATGGTTCTTTATGAAATTGCAATTCAATTTGAAAAATGCAATGCCCTTAACCCAAAGTTCTTTGCATTTTTTCATGACTTTTCCCCCCAAGCTGAATCAAATGTATCCAAAAATCATATATGTAACTTGGCATGCATAACAGGTTAAATACAACCCATCAACCCCGAGGATTTAAATATTCGGTTCCAATCCCCTTGACCGCAACTTATTTGACTACTCCCAAAGAACTGCCTCAATATAAAGATCTTTTTCTCCGCTCGAGATGCTACTTCGAAATGTCCAACTACCGTCCATGTACGATCAATACTAGATTTGACCAACTGTCCATCCTACCTCCTCTACATTCTTGACAGCCCATCGCCACAGACATGCGAATTTCGAAGATCGCTTTGTATGCATTAAGAACGAGTTCTACGCTTTGCTGCTGACGTGCGAATTTCGATGATGGCTTTGTGTCCGCTATGATGGCTTTGTGTTCGCTCTTTCTCGACGTGAATTAATCGAGTGTTGTGCTCATGATTCATATGTTACTTCCAACCCCCACAAAAAAACAAAAAAACAAAAAAAACCAAAAAATTATTAGTGTATTCGCGTTTTTCCGTCGTACTCAGAATTTATTACTATCGTTTCGCTTTAGGCAAATGGAAAACGAAATTGATCTTCTACGTGTTTTGACTTAGTCAACTCTTCCGGGAGCATCAGCATCCAGACGGAAACTGGATTGGAACTGGATTCTTTTGGCACCCGTATATATGTTGACTTGCAACTTGCCAACTTGAAGCGCACGGAACGCGATAGCGGTCGGGGGGGTTGTTTAAGAGATTTTGATGACCTTAATTATGCCAAGTAGCCGACTATCGCAATCCAGAGTGCAATTTTATACATCGACTTCACGCTCATGACTCATGAGGGAAATTTTCAGATAATATCACACGGCCAAATCCTTGAGGTAAGAAGACGTCAGTTTTTGGTAAATTTGAAGAAAAAAAAAGGAGATTTGGTTCAGCATAGCAATTTCGATCAAAAGGGTAAGAAAATAAAGAATATTTGGGTGATCGCAATCGTAAGAGCTGGTCGACATATATCGCGAGAAGAAGCTTTTCACAAAGATATGAAATATGCTTTCTTTCCCGCAATGGCTTTGGCCCTCTCACCCACAAAAGGACTCTTCTTGAACGAACAAAAAGGGATGAACGTCGGAATTGAGAGGACTAATAATATACGTGAGAACAAAGAGTGAAGGAGATAGACTCATCCTCAATGCGATTCTAGTCTACTTTTGTTCAGCTCTCGCTTTCGTCTTTATATCCTCGGCGCTCGGAGAGATAGTCCACTGTCCATCACAGCCTGCTTCTCCATCGGTATTGTTTCGTTCACTGAAGCAGGGTTTCTTGTGCGTTGGTGCTATTTTCATTTCCGGAAGAACATCATAGTTTTCTTTATCGATTGGATTCGAAATCACTATTCTACCTCGCCATGTAATTTCAACATCCTTTTGTCCTCTTAGATTTTGTGAATAGATTCAATATTTTCCCCGCATACAAACTTTTTGACGAAATGTTTGATTCGCATTAGTGTGAGTATTGGTTGGAATTTGATCGACATCATCTCGTCTGCTAGACACATTCACTGTGTTAGCTGTGTAGGTTAGGTAACAAATCACTTTTAGACTTTATTCCCGAAGGTCTTGGTTTTGGTACAAACGCATATGATGAACTTGATTCAGTGAAATTAAATTACCTTAAATAAACTTGATTCTGTAGTTACTAAAATGTAGGTAATATATAATTTTAGACATGCTTTTATGTGATTCGAGAGTGGAAATTTGCAATACTTGCTGGGTGTAGTTTAGTTTTAGCTTAGTATTTTCCCTTGGCCAGCTTGCGGCTCTCTTTTAGATGCTTGATGAAAGCCTTTTCTTCATCCTATTAATCGAAAGTCGAAAGAAGAGCAGAAATAAGTCTATCGATGTTTTCAATTTCAAATAATAGATAGACACTCTCTAGGAGTAGAGAAGAGCAGAAACCGTTGTGGGTTTCAAATAGTAAATACTCTCTCTCAAGGATTGGGAATCTCGGTCGTGTCTATCCAGTTCTAATGCATCTCTCTCTTTTCATTCATTCTTTGCAGGTATCGTTTTCACCTTTATTTACTTTTTCATCATCCATCAATGGCTGTGGATCCACCACCATACCTTCAAGAGTCTCCTAAAAGAGAAGGAGATAACCCAGTTGGAGATATGGAATCGGTCATACTGAGGCCGGTGGATATCCAAGGCGGAGACCTAAATGCCCCTCGACCAGCACGTAACTACGTAGCTAGGTTCTTCTCCGACGAATATGACGTGCACACCATAATGGTCATCTTCTTCGTAGTTAGTTTCACCGTGCTCCTGGCTTGTTTTCCCCTCAAGCACCCCATTGTTCCTCTTGTCAAAATTGTGGCATTTTCATGGGCTGGGTTGGTATCCATTACTCTCGTCTTGCTGCTAGTTGGATGGGCGTGTGGTTATGGCACAATGGAGCGCACAGTGTTGTGGCTATTCCACTTGGAATTCTACCCGACCTTGTTATTAGTCTTTTTCATGATAAATTACGGTGAGAAGAGGGGTTGACGTTAGCATAGATTTTCTTAGCTAGGATCTCTCTCTGGTTGTGGTTGTGTTTTTCATATTCGACGCCTATGTCTTGCAAACTGATTTTGGTACTTCGTTGTAGGTTTGGAAATTGCTCTTCCGTGTTTGCACGTTTTCTTGTCTTTTTGTACTCAAATACAATTCATCCTTCGAAGATATTTTTTCATCTTTGTTGCTCTGAAGTAGAGCTTCTCGCTTCTCGTGAATGTGATAGACCCTACATATATTTGTAATATTTGAGTATTCTCTTTGACTAGAGTCAAAGAAAGTAGTGGGATTGACTTAAAAAAATATAAAATAAAGAAAAGAAGAGGAGGGCAACCGTTCGACAATCTTCCACGACAAAAGGAAAGGAAAAGAAAAAAAAAAGATGAGAGAAAAGAAAATGGAAAGAAAGAAGAAGAGAAAGGAAGAAGGGAAGGAGAAATGAGAGGATTACATGCCACGTCACGTCACCAAATCATCCCGACACCGAATAGCAACGTCTGGTAAGTTCTCATGCTCTCGTTTCTCCTATTTAATTGATTTTTGGGATTTATGGCTCAAATTTGAATTTTGGAAGAAAATGAGTTGTTGTATCTAATCTATTGAGAGTTTGGCTGCGTTTTTACTTGAGAATGAAACTTTAGGAAGTTATGAAGTTGTAGCATTCGACGGATCGCAATTTGATATTATGGTTTGCCTGGAGCGAGCAATTTAATTTTGGTGCGCAGTCTGTCCGCGTGAATAGTAAACTTTGAGAGCTGATTTTCGTAATTTTAAATCGTCGGCTGAGATCAGCCTTATTGGAACTTTTGTTGTGCATTGAATAAGCTTTGTGTGGACACTAAGATGGTGTTAATCGGGGTTGATATGATTAAGTTAAGGAAGTTCTCGCAACTTGGGCTGCAAAATTAGAGTTTTGGAGATTTTAGTGTCATGGGGCTTGATTTTGGTGTCATTTAGGAATGATTAAAATAGAAAATAAACTTAAGGGTGTTGCGGAGCTAATGACTTTGACGGTTCGTGAATCCGATTTACGGTTTTTCCGAACATAATTTTTGAAAATTGTTGCGCGAGGTGTCAAGTGGAAAACTTTGAAAGGGCATATCTTATCGGTTGGGTGTCCGTTTGGGACAATTTTTTTTATTTCGCATATCGAAATTATTGTCGGTAAATGTCTCTCAACTAAAATTGCAAGAGAGACATTTACCGATAATAATTAAGAGAGGGGCAATATCAGCAGGGCCTAATACGAGAAGGGATGTCTTAAAGCATAAATGGCTACATCTGCACCACCCACTCGATTAGTTAACTGAACAAGACCAGCTTGGGACTCAGTTCTACATTGTATGTTATTCAAAACAAGAGCCTACTTACTCGTTTCGGATCTTTACTGGCGTTAGGACTATCCATTTAACTTTTCGATAGCTAATTCTGATAAGCAGTAAGCAGATGGAGATAACAATACTAAGCCATGTGAATAATCACAAGTCTGAAAGCTGTGAAGCCTATATATCTAGCACGATTTGCTTGACATAAAATAAAAGAACATAACAGAAGGTCTCATTATAATGAAAACATTAGTCCTCGAAAGAACTTCAATCAAGGCAAGATGGTACACGCATGGCATTAATGGCAATTGTAATAAGATGAGGTCGAGGGCAATACTTTCTTTGCTCCACAACGGACTTAGCAATATATCGAGCTGTAAGCCGATGCCACAGGCCCACAAGTGGAAGTTTTGTGGAGAGGGGATCCGAAACTAGAGCTACAAACACTAACTCCACAAGTGCTATTTCGCCTTGATAAGTCACAAACCACCGATTAGCATTTCCAGTGAAAGCAAATTTTAGTTGGGAGACTCCTTGAGCATGTTCACGAGGAATTACCCATTTCTAACCACAACAAACTGTGACTAAATCAAATGTAAGGAAGCACCTAAATCTCCACTCCACAAAAGAATCAAGCTTCGCTGACTTGGGAGTTGGATTCAAACTCAAGTCATACCTCGAGTAATAAAGCGATTCGAATTAGATTAAAGAATATACTCATATTACAATATCGCAATCACCGACCAAAATTTGATCATCTCATTCCATCGGAACAACGAGAAGCGAATGAAATAGTACCTTTTCCTGCGCTTCGAGAGCGTCCAGCCGAGATCTCTGGACCGCTTCGATGGCCTCCCTCTGCTTTCTGGATTCCTCCTCCGCCTTCCTCCCCCTCTCCAACCTAGCCTTGGCCTGCGCTTTCTTCACCTTTTGCTCCTTCTCCACGCTCATTCCTTTTATCACCCAAAAAAAAAGTAAATTAAATAATAATAATAATAATAATAATAATAATAATAATAATAATAATAATAACAGTAATAGTAATAAAATTAAAATGAAAAACCCCATCCCACGCAGAACACATTGCATGTAATCCCCTCGTGCACGCCAAACAGAAATAGCTCCACTCATCCTACTCACCCCCCCACTCTCTCTCTCTCTCTCATCCTTTTTCCGCTCTTCAAAACTCGCTCTCACGGCGCTCGAAGCTCCTCCTCCTCGTCACTCTCACACCGAGGCTCCTCCTCTTCGTCACTCGCACCCACCCTCTACTATGGCCATCTTCCTCCGTAATTGGTGTTTCGGCGCCTCCCAGGCCATCTCGGCCACTGTGGGGAGGATCTTTTGCAGATATCACATGGGGTAAGTTATAGTAATGTGTTGCGTCTCTTATTAGGACAGAGACTAAATTGACCGAAATGTTGAACAGGAACATGGGGAGGGGTGGTTAAGGGAGCGATCGTCAACATAAAACACGACGGGAAATCAAGAATAAAACGGCGAAGAAAAGAAAGAAACAACGTGAGAGGGAAGAGAACAGGGAGAAGAAGAATGCTGAGGAGAAGAGTGCTGCAGAGGAGATTCCTTCTGAGGAGATTCCAGCTGGTGGCGCTGCCGCCGATGATGGTGGAGCAGCCGATGATGGTGGTGGAGCAGCCGCCGCCGATGATGGTGGAGCAGCTGCCGATGCTTGAGCCATGGAGGCCAGTGGAGCCGTCGCCCATTTGTTTTTTTACCGATTCTGTATTCAAGGTCTGATTTCCCTCGTAAGGCCATGGTTAGAGATGATACATGTCTTAACTTTTGGTTGTCCTAAGATTTCTCGGGCCTCACTTGTTGTGCATCAAGTTCGTCGTCCGAGTTGGGTATTTTAAGACGATCTGTCAATAGCGAGTAGTATATTCAAAAATAGGGTAGCTGGTGTTTTTCGCGTGTGTTGTTACGTGTGAGTTTCCATTTGCTTGAGCAACTCGTTGCAGTACCTACGAGAGAGGTTGAAGTAATCCTCCGTGCCAAGCAAATTGCCCCTTTCTTTCACAAAATAAGAGTTGTCCGTTTCTAGTTGTCGTGGTCTAATGATGCAAAGGGATTGAGTGCTCGATGTCCCCATGTTGACACCTGATTTTTGACCATCTATTATTGTGATTTTTATTCTTTAAAATTAATTAAAAATATCAAAAAAGGTTATAAAACCACAAAATCAACTTTGGAAGCCTTGGCTTAGCCTTAGGAACCAATTTTGAGCAAAAAATATTTTTTGGTATTTTTTAATATTTTTCGAATTTATTTAATTACAAAAATACCCAAAAAATCAGAAAAATACCATTCGTGGTCAGAAAAATACCCAAAAATGTTCAATATTTTTTTTTTAATTTCCTCTTCAAGTGTGTCACTTTAAATCTCAAAAATTCGGCTCGGGTCACTATGTTCCTTAACAAACATAAACCCGAACCGAGCCCAAAAAAATCCTTTTCGAGTCTTTTAATTTTGAATTCCTACTTTTAATAAGCTATGACAGTGAATCCTAAAGTCTTGAAGTGCAATTAGGTCATTTTGCCCTCCAATTTGATCAATTTTAACCAAAAGGGCTTAATTGCACAACTTTCATTCAATTTAGTGCCCGGTTTCACAATTCTGGAAATTAAATTTCATACGGGCATACCCATTAAAATTAAACACCTCTACCCTATAGTTTTCATCATGCTGAATCCGTTGGTGGCCTCAATTTGGGCTAATTCGATCATTTGGACCTTCGATTAAGCGAAATTAATTTTTGGATCCTAAGGGCAATTTGGGGTTTTCACTAAATTTCACTTAATTAATTCACGAAATTACTCGTATTTGATGGAAAACATGTCGAGGAGTCCAAATTTTCCATCAATTTCATGAAAATAGGTCGATTTGGGGGTCAATTGGAGAGAATTGATCGAACCGGGCCGGTCGGGTCAGACCCGACCCGACCCGGTCCGATCGGGTCTGCAACTTAGTTGCAGACCCACCGGCCGAAAGCAGGGGGAAACAGGGGGGCGACAAACCGAAGTGGACGGCCATTTTTTTTAAGAAAGGAAGGAACAGCAAATGGTGGGAGACAAATGCAAAGTTTTGGTGGACCGTGGGACACCGGAGGAGCGCCGGTCGGCCACGAACAGTGGGAATTCTCGGTATAAAAACCGAGCTCCGGCCAAGAGAAAAAGAGGAGGGGAGTTTGGGGAGTTGGAGCAACGCCAGACGCGGAGGAGCATCCCTAGACCTCCAGCGACTCAGACCGATCAACACCCGAGCCTTCATCGCCGTCAACGAGGCCAGAGTAGGTTAGTATTCTCCCCGAAACTTCATTTTTTAGATTGCACATCACCCGCTCGAAAAAATGTCTCAATGAGCACTTGATTTTCTAGCTCTCGGTCGACCTGTCCCGACCCTTGTTTGTTGTAAGTCTGGCCTTGAACCTTCATGATAATTTTCTCTAAGCCTGGCTTAGTGTTTATTAGTATTAAAACGCGGTGGAAATCGAGCCTGGGGCTTCGCCGGCCACGGCTCGGACCGGGAGCTCGAGGGGGAGGTTCACGTTGTCGCCGAGCTCGAAACGAGCTCAAGTAAGCTTCTAGACCCTCCTTGGATGCTGTTTGATGGCTGGGAACTGAGTTTGAGTGGAGAAAATAAATTCCACAAATCGTCGCCGGCGCCGGGAAGTTGGAGGTTCGATCCGGCCACTTTCGACGTGTTCATAGCTACTCTTATGGTTGGGTATTGATGCTGAGTGTCAAAGGAGTCGAATGATGCAAATTGGGCAAAAAATTTCGAAGATCCAGGGCCGGTTTGCATTTTCCGGCGAGAATTCCGGCGATAGTCGCCGGAATAATTACTGTTCATCGTCTTCTCTGGCGACTATCGCCGGTGGTCAACCGGTCAAATGCTGACGTGGCATGCCACGTGGGCAGCCACGTCAGCATGTGGGGCCGGTTCAAAAAAATAGACGCCCAGATCGGACGGTCGTGGTTTCGCCACGTGTCACGATCTGGGATTTTTGGAAAAATAAAAAAAATGATTTTCAAAATTAATAAATAATTTTCGGTTAAATAAATTAATTTGATCCGACGGTTTAGATTTGGCCGCGTGGCTCTCTGTGGGTCGTCCGATCTAGTCGAAGATCGGACGCATGAAATGAAGCCACGTGGCACCATATGAACCGTTAGATCCTGTGGATTTTCGGATAATTAAAGAAAATGTATAAAAAAATCGAAAAATTGATTAAAAAAAGAAAAGAAAAACCTTTTAAAAATCAAAACGGCGTCGTTTTAGGCCGGTTTCGACCCGTAGAGTCGGGCCGGGAGCCCGAGAGGCGTGGGCCGGGTCCAACCCGGCCGAGAAAATATTTTTAAATAAAAAAATATTCAGAAAATAATAAAAAAATTCAAAAAAAAAGGAAAATCATAAAAAATTCAAAAAATTTCGGAAAATTCAGAAAAATTCTAAAAAAATTCCGAAAAATAGGAAATGGCCACATTCAATTGGCCATGACCTGTTCCGGGTCATTTGACCCCCGATCTTTCCAGAAATGACGGTTTTGCCCTTCCGGCAAACCGTCTTCCAAAAAAATTCTAAAAAAATCCAAGAAAATCCCCAAAAATAGGAAATGGTCACAATCAACTGGCCAAGACTAATTCCAGGTGTTTTTGAACCCCCACCCTTCTTCAATTGACGATTTTGCCCTTCGAGCTAATCGCCTCCAAATCTTTCCATTCTACCCCCGGTCCGAAATCATACCTTCCCTAAGCCCTTATGGCTATATTAGGAAACAATTGATTTGAATTGATGTGCATCGATGTGATTTATTTATGCACTTGATCGCGCTTTCATTTAAATTGATTGTGATTGATAGGAATAGTCTCCAAATCTGCATGAAACCATGAATAAAAACCTACCTCATCTAAAATTGCACATGCATGAAATCTTAATAAGGAAAATCACTCGCGTTAGGTACCGAAAGGGCGTTGGTAATGACACCGACGTAACCAAGTCCCCGAACCCAAAATCTCTGGTTCCGCAGAACTGATCGATCTCTCCCAATCGGTCAGTAAGGTTTCCGGTCTACCCTCCAAGAAAGACCGGTGGCGACTCCAATTGCATGCACAAGTTGCACATGCCACCACGACTACACTAAGGTCGAAATCGATCGGCTCTTATCGTCAAATCCTTGAAAAATACTCTCGTCGCGATTTGGTACGGGCCTGGGAGGGCCCGCGCCGATCCAAAGCCCGCGATCCACACACCAGTGCTGAGGACAGGCCCGCGATCGGTAATCCATTAGCGCGTCCGCTTCGGACGGGTCGCGACACCCCACACACACACACACTCCCATTTGGTGTAAGATCAATTACTTAGACATCACGTACAGAGACACACACAGCAATCGCAATGCCATACCCACCCATTGGAAAATCGTCCAAGACAGTCCTAATCTTGTTGCACCGATTCATGTTTACTTTTTAACTGCGTCAATTGATCCCTAGCAATTTTTACGTCGTGCCGATTGAGTCCATTTGATCAATCTTGACCGGATATGGCTCACATGGACGTCGGACGTCATACGTGGCATTGCTGGCGTTGACGTAGGCAGCAAATGTCGCCGGCCGTCGTCGGGGGATGCCCTCGACCCAGGCCTTGATGAGATGAGCCACCAGATGTGGCATCCCCTCATCGACCCATATCGTCGTGGTGTGACGCTCCAAGACCTGATCCGTACCTGGAATCGGATGAGACGTGACATCGTGAGACGAGTGGGTAGGGGTACCGAATCGCACGGTCCTTTCCATTACTTCGGACCTGAAAGGTTAACCCACGACGGGGTGTGAAATAAATCTCAGTGAATCAAGCCTAAGCTAAGTTAGGACATTGATTCGCCCAGAATATACTAAGCACCACAACCAACATACAGTTCAGTCGCATAACTCAACAAGATACAGTCATAACATATTAAACAATCCATCAAGGCATCACAAATCCAATATACATCAGGCACCACACCATTCACATTTTTCAGATGACTCAAGCCACTAGCGTGATCCAAAACCACATCGCGATGCAGCACTTTAGTGCGATCTAGCGTCCTTCCGGTAGAACCGGACTACGTCTCATTTCCCTCTCAACGACGGCTACTACAAGCGGTGTATCCAATGCACCCAGCACGGCACCAGCCAGCAGGCATCCCTAAACGGGGCGTCGGTCCATCACAAGCAGCGACAGGCATCCGATAATTCCTTAAGACCGTACGTCTGGCACGTGGCATGAATTATCGTGCTTCTGACAAGTCGTTTACAATAGGTACAGTAAGTGCACAAACAGTACCAAATGAACTTGGCAGGTACTCGTCATCTGTCCCTCATGTGACCACACAATTCACACTTGGCAATCGATTCATTAATTATTTTTGATTAATGCCAAATACTCATACAGCATGCTATCAGACTTGGCCCACGGCCAATCAAGACATTCAGTCAGGCATGTCAACGAGGTGATCAAACCCATGAGGTTAATGACTAAATCACGAGCAACCAATTTAATCAGGCAATATCAAGCTCAATTCGTGCCATGACAATTATTAACCAGATTGATTTAACACTCCAATCGTTCGCTCGTAATCGAACCACAATCTACGAATTATCACCCAATCAATCAATCACAAATTTTATCACAATTAGCCACAGATAATAAAATCACCTCAATTAACCTAAACGATCGGCCATTTAACCTAACCCAATTTCTAACTAAACCGGCCCCGATCGAGTACCCAAATTTCACAATCGACTAATCCTAGGCGCAATTAGCGCCCTAACTAAGGGTTAGGGTCAACTCACTGAGAGAGTGAGCTCGGGCGGTCCCGACAGTCGACGGCGACGGCGGCGGCGGCGGTTCTCAGGAACCAAAAAGGGTAACCGCGCGGCGAATTGGACCAAACCTTCGGGAACACCTCGGGAAGGTCCCACGAGGTTGCCGGGACAGGTGGCCGGCGACGGAGCTCCGGCGAGCGGCGGCCGGCGGGAAACAGAACCTGTCCAGTGCACAAAATAGGGGAAATAGGGCGGTTTAGGGTGGTTCTCGATCCCACGAGCCGCGGCGAGGTCGGCCAAGGGTACTAGACTTACCTAGGGGTCGGAGGGGCTCAGCTAGGACCGGCGGAGGGCGGCGGAAGGCGGCCGACGGCGGCGGCCCAGCCACTAACAGAACTGGCTGGGAAAAATAGGGCGTGCGGGGCCGAAACATGGGAGGTCTTCAGGCGGTTCTCCGGCCACCACGTGCGACGGCGAGCTCCCACGAGCTCTGGGTTGACGAAGAGGGGTCCTAGGAGGTTGATGAAAGTGGCGGTGAGAGGCGGCGACGGCAGGCTTGGCCGGATCTGAAGAAAATCCCAACCGGCCCGAAAACAGAGCACACGACGCTTCGGGGCCTGGTCGCGGCGGTTCCGGCGGACGACGGGCGGCGGGACCAGCTCAGGGAGGTTGAGAGGAGGCAAGAGAGTCTGTGAGGTGGTCGGGAGCAGCCTCGAAGACCGGCCGAGCTCGAATAGCTCCCGGCCGCCAAAACAGAGCACACGGCGCCGGGGCTGTTCCGAGGCGATCCGACGGCCTGAAAGCGGCGGACGACGGCGGAACAGAGGGGGCACGATGAAGGACGATGGTCTGAGGGATTCTCGCACAGAAATAAGGGAGAGAGGAGTTCGTCCGCATGCGTCGTCCACCACCAGGAAGAGGAAAAGAAGAAGAAGAAGGAAGAAGGGGGCAGCTGCGGCAGACGTACGGGAGGGAGAGAGAGGAAACGCGACGGCTGATGGGAGTGCACGTGGAAGAGAAATTGGTGGGGTCCCAAATGAAGACTTTAGGGGCACTTATCCTTTAGGATTAATGGCATTTGTCTTAAGCCAATTAGGGTGGGGGCAAAATGGTCTTTTGGCCATGCTGGGACTGAAATGGAAATTTTGCGTACTGGACGAACAGAAAATTTTGAAATTTCACTGGCTAGGCTTGATTGGGATTAAGCTCGGGCGCGAAATTGAAAATCTAATTCAAAAAGGCTAAGAAATCGAATCCTAACCTAAAACGATCGAAACTTCGGAATTCGTCCAAATTATCGTCACTTTGGTCCTAACGGTCCAAAATATTTGTCGACTATAATTCCATATAATATTCTTATAGTGAGTTCCGACTCTTACAGAAATTGGGATTTCTAGGACGTCACAACTCTCCCCCACTTAGGAAATTTCGTCCTCGAAATTACAGCACAGTTCCAACTATTCAAAAAGATAAGGGTAACTACTCTTCATAACTTCCTCGCTTTCCCAGGTAGCTCCTTCGGTACCATGATGTTGCCAAATCACCTTGACCAAAGGGATCGTCTTGGTCCGGAGTACTTGTTCTTTCCTGTCCACAATCCTAACTGGTCGTTCCACGTATGAGGCTCGCTCATCCAGGTCAATCCCTTCGTAACTCAGTACATGAGCGGGGTCCGGTTCGTACTTCCTCAGCATCGACACGTGGAAGACGTTATGCACTTGGGCAAGTCTCGGCGGCAACGCAAGACGATAGGCTAAATTTCCAATCCGCTCCAGGATTTCGAACGGTCCTACGTACCTTGGGCTCAATTTTCCTTTCTTGCCAAACGGGATGTCCCTCTCATAGGTGACACCTTCAGAAAAACGTGGTCGCCTATCTGAAACTCCAAAGGTCTGTGCCTCTTGTCTGCATAATTTTTCTGGCGACTCTGCGCTGTCTTCAGTCGGTCTCTAATCACTTTAATCGCTTCCATTGACTGTTCCACTAGTTCAGGGCCGGTGATCTTTCGTTCACCAACTTCCTCCCAACATACTGACGTTCTACATGCTCTGCCATACAATGCCTCGAAAGGTGCCATCTTTATACTCTGCTGGTAACTGTTATTGTAAGCAAACTCAACCAAATGCAACTGTTCTTCCCAACTGCCTTTAAAATCCAAAACACATGCCCTCAACATGTCCTCTAAGGTCTGAATTGTCCTTTCAAACTGCCCATCTGTCTGTGGGTGATAGGCCGTGCTAAACTGTAGCTTCGTCCCCAATGCTGTTTGTAGACTCTTCCAAAATGTGGCAGTGAACTTAGGGTCTCGATCAGAAGTGATCGTCACTGGCACTCCATGTAACCTCACAATGTGTCTCACATAAAGTTCTGCATATCTGTCTAAAGCGAAATCCTTTCTCACTGCAATGAAGTGTGCTGACTTCGTCAATCGGTCCACCACTACCCATATTGAATCGTGCACTCTCTGACTCCTTGGTAATCCCATGACAAAATCCATCGTGATATGCTCCCATTTCCACTCCGGAATCTCCAAAGGCTGCAGCAATCCTCCAGGCTTACAGTGCTGCGCCTTGACCTGTTGACAGGTCAAACACTTAGCCACATGCTTGGCTATGTCCGCTTTCATGCCATTCCACCAATAATGCTGCTTCAGGTTCTGATACATCTTTGTACTCCCAGGATGAATGCTAGAATTACTACGATGTGCTTCCGATAAGATTTCTTCCTTTAAACTCTCATCGGCAGGCACAATCAAACGTCCTCTGAACTTCAGTATTCCATCCTCAGCCACTTGGAAATCGACCCTTCGTTTAGCTGAATCCTCCTGAATGATCTTTTGAATGACGGGATCTGTAGACTGCAGGGTCTTAATCTTAACCTGAACCTCCAGCTTGATTCTCAAAGTTGCCACAAGACTTGATAAATGACTTATCTCAAACTTGAAATCTGAGTCTCTTACTTGCTCTAGCAAACGCCACTCATGAACACGTAATTGAGCAATCACTGATTTTCTACTCAGGGCATCTGCAACCTGATTCGCCTTACCCGGATGATACAGAATCTCGCAGTCGTAATCTTTAAGTAATTCCATCCATCTGCGCTGTCTCATGTTCAACTCCTTCTGAGACAACAGATACTTCAGACTCTGGTGGTCAGTATACACTTGAAAACTTTCACCAATCAGATAGTGTCTCCAGATCTTCAAAGCAAACACGACCGCAACCAACTCCAGATCGTGTGTGGGATAATTGAACTCATGAGGTCTCAATTGGCGAGATGCATACGCTACTACTCTTCCATGTTGCATCAGGACACAACCCAATCCTCTAAGCGAAGCATCGCTAAAAATCTCATAACCATCAAGACCAGACGGAATTGTCAGAACAGGAGCCGTAGTTAGCCTATGCTTAAGCTCTTGAAAACTACGCTCGCACTTGTCTGTCCATTCGAATTTCATGTCTTTCTTCAGCAGCTTAGTCAAAGGCGAGGCTATAGCTGAAAACCTCTCCGCAAATCGTCTGTAATAGCCTGCCAAACCCAAGAAACTTCTAATTTCTGTAGCAGTCGTAGGTCTTGGCCAATCCATAACTGCCTCAATCTTAGCTGGATTCACAGCAATACCTTCCCCAGAAATCACATGGCCTAGAAATGCCACGCGAGCTAGCCAAAACTCGCACTTGCTGAACTTAGCATACAACTGATGCACTCTTAGAGTTTCCAGAACTACCCTCAAGTGTTGTTCATGATCTTCAGCATTCTTTGAGTACACGAGGATATCGTCTATAAACACAATCACGAAACGATCTAAGAACTCGCTAAACACCCTGTTCATTAAATCCATAAAAGCGGCAGGAGCATTCGTCAAACCAAACGGCATCACAGTAAACTCATAATGTCCATAGCGTATTCTAAATGCCGATTTCGGTATATCCTCTTTCCGGATTCTCAACTGATGGTATCCCGTCCGTAGATCGATCTTAGAAAATATCGACGCTCCTTGCAACTGGTCAAACAAGTCATCAATCCTCGGTAGTGGGTACTTGTTCTTGATCGTCACCTGATTCAACTGCCTATAGTCGATACACAATCTCAGAGATCCATCCTTTTTCTTAACAAACAGAACAGGTGCTCCCCAAGGCGATGCACTAGGGCGAATGAACCCTTTATCCAACAACTCCTGCATCTGTACCTTGAGTTCCTTCAATTCCGACAAAGCCATCCTATATGGCGCCTTAGAGATTGGCTCCGTCCCAGGAGCTAACTCTATAACAAACTCAATTTCCCTTTCTGGTGGCAAACCAGGTAAATCCTGAGGGAAAACATCTGGAAATTCACACACTACAGCAATATCCTCCAACTTCAATTCCTTACTAGTCGTATCAACCACAGAAGCCAAATAACCTTGGCAACCACTTTCTAACAGTCGGGTCGCCTCAAGCGACGATATCATAACTGTTGAGGTTCCTCCTCGATTTCCACTAAATTCAAAGCTAGTACCTACCATCGGATTAAACCGAATCACCTTATTAAAGCAATTCATCGTGGCTCTTTGCTTCGTCAGCCAATCCATCCCCACAATTAAATCAAAGTCATACATTTCCAGAACAACCAGGTCTATCCTACTCTCATGACCATCCACAACTAGTCTACAATCAGGACAGCTTACTGTAGCTACTACACTATCCTTTAAAGGCGTAGAAACTTTAAACATAACATCCAAAGGTACCAAGTTCAATTCAAATAGCTTAACAAACTGATCGGCAACAAATGAATGCGTAGCACCCGGATCAAATAAAGCATAAGCTACTTGGTTATGCAAGAGGACCGTACCTGTAACGGTCGGCGAATCCTTCGCCGCTTCCCGGGTGACAGCAAACACCCTTCCTTGCGCTGGTGGACGGTTCTGCAAATTCGGTGGCGCGGCTCCTCTCGGTGGTCCTCCCTGTTGTGGCAGCGCCTGTCTGCCTTTCCTCTGCGGGCAGTCCTTCACTTGATGACCCAGCTGGCCACAACCAAAACAAGCACCACTTCCAAACGGGCAAGGACCAGGTCCATGCCTCTGGCAGCACAGATTGCACCACTCGTGCTGACGAAACACTGGCTTGCTGATCGCCTCTCGGCGATTGGGTGGAATGCGACTCCTGTTGCTAAACATGGGTTTCTTCCTTTGCTTCCTGTCAAAACTATTTGGGGGCGTAAACCGCGATCCAGATGTGGTAAACTTCTCTGCCAGATGTCGTTCCACCATTTGAGCTCTCTCATAGATTTCGTTGTAATCTTTCAGATAGAGAGGTACTAGCCAGCTCTGAATCTCAAGTTTCAATCCGTCCATAAACCGTCTTGCTTTATCCTCAGGGTCGGTCACCATCCTAGGTGCATACTTAGAAAGTTCGGCGAACTTAGCCTCATACTGGTCTACAGTCAGCTGGTTCTGGCGCAGGCGTTGGAACTCATCCATCTTTTGTTTCCTCGCAGTATGTGAAAAGTACTTGTCATTAAAAGCTTGCATGAAGGCACCCCATGTCTGGGCCGTACCCTCTGGAAAAACTCTGTCCTTTGAGGCTCTCCACCAGAAGCTTGCATTCCCTTGCAATTGATAGACAGCTAAAATGATCCTTTCCTCCTCGGTACATCTCAGAAGGACAAACGCCTTTTCCAACTCCTCAATCCACAAGGTTGCAGCTTCGGGATCTCTACTTCCAGTAAACTTAGGCGGCTGCATCTTAAGGAACAGTTCTATTAACCACTGGGCCTGACGCCCTTCATTCACTTCCCTAGCAGGAGGGTTCACCGGTTGAGTTCCAGCAGCAGCAACGGCAGCAGCATTCATATCCCTCACCTGCTGCCCCATGAGATCCCCAATAGTTCCCAGCGCTAGCATAACCTGAGCTATTGTCGGCTCTTGCCTAGATGGTCCAGCAGCTGCGGGCGCTCCACTACCACCCACGATCTCCTCAATCGGTCTGACAGGTCTCGTTCGCGGAGCTCGGGGCGCTCTCTTACCACGTCCGCTCATTATGCAGAAATGATACGGAGTCCTGCTTACCCCATAGCAAACGCGGTCAGAAGGCAACCCCAAAACTTAGAGCACAAAAGCAATCACAAGCACAAAGTTCATAAATCTACTAACTATCCCATTTTCCCAACGCTCCTTATCACTCCAAGCCAATGACCAGACATATCAAGCTGACCTTGCTCTGATACCACATTGGGCGGAGATGTCACGCCCTGACTCTCGAGCTCGCAACATCCCTTGCCAAATCGCCACTAGGTCACGAAGGATAGCGTCCCGGGCGGACTATCGACCTACTAACATATGGCGCATACGGAACGTGCAACTTCCAAATGAATAAGATCAGCATGGGATAGAGAAGCAGAAACAACCAGCCAGATAAAACAGAAGTACTAAACAGATGAGAATAGATGATCCATGACCTTATAGAGCTAACGGCTAGTATATACAACCCCATGCTTCGGGGTGGCCCTTTAAGACTCTAAAAAAGATACAGGAGTCGGGGTAAGGTCAACTCTCATCTACTCTAAAATGGTACCCTCACAAAAGATCCACCAACAGACCAAAAAGATCACAGTTCAGACTAGTGTTCACGGAGGCCCCAACAGAGGAGCCGGGTTGTTGGGATCGTCAAAAGAACTATTACTTGACTGCACAGAAGAGGCTACAGACTCCTCGGGCTCGACCTCAGGCTGCGTGCCAGGTTCGGGATCCACTACCTCCCTGTCAGGGGTGTCAATGTCCATCGGGTCCCAGGCGGGGGCATTAGCGACCCCCTGAATAGGCGGTCCCTCAAACCCACGAACTGGGCCGTAGAGATCAATCCCGTCACGAAGATACCAGGCCTTGAAGAGATGAGCCACCAGATGTGGCATCCCCTCATCGACCCATATCGTCGTGACGTGACGCTCCCAGACCTGATCCGTACCTGGAACCGGATGAGATGTGACATCGTGAGACGAGTGGGTAGGGGTACCGAATCGCACGAGCCTTTCCATTACTTCGGACCTGAAAGGTTAATCCACGACGGGGTGAGAAATAAATCTCAGTGAATCAAGCCTAAGCTCAGTTAGGACATTGATTCGCCCAGAATATACTAAGCACCACAACCAACATACAGTTCAGTTGCATAACTCAACAAGATACAGTCATAACATATTAAACAATCCATCAAGGCATCACAAATCCAATATACATCAGGCACCACACCATTCACATTTTTCAGATGACTCAAGCCACTGGCGTGATCCAAAACCACATCGCGATCCAGCACTTTAGTGCGATCTACCGTCCTTCCGGTAGAACCGGACTACGTCTCATTTTCCTCTCAACGACGGCTACTACAAGCGGTGTATCCAGTGCACCCAGCACGGCACCAGCCAGCAGGCATCCCTAAACGGGGCGTCGGTCCATCACAAGCAGCGACCGGCATCCGATAATTCCTTAAGACCGTACGTCTGGCACGGGGCATGAATTATCGTGCTTCTGACAAGTCATTTACAATAGGTACAGTAAGTGCACAAACAGTACCAAACGAACTTGCCAGGTACTCGTCATCTGTTCCTCATGTGACCACACAATTCACACTTGGCAATCGATTCATTAATTATCTTTGATTAATGCCAAATACTCATACAGATATGCTATCAGACTCGGCCCACAGCCAATCAAGACATTCAGTCAGGCATGTCAACGAGGTGATCAAACCCATGAGGTTAATGACTAAATCACAAGCAACCAATTCAATCAGGCAATATCAAGCTCAATTCGTGCCATGACAATTATTAACCATATTGATTTAACACTCCAATCGTTCGCTCGTAATCGAACCACAATCTACGAATTATCACCCAATCAATCAATCACAAATTTTATCACAATTAGCCACAGATAATAAAATCACCTCAATTAACCTAAACGATCGGCCATTTAACCTAACCCAATTTCTAACTAAACCGGCCCCGATCGAGTACCCAAATTTCACAATCGACTAATCCTAGGCGCAATTAGCGCCCTAACTAAAGGTTAGGGTCAACTCACTGAGAGAGTGAGCTCGGGCGGTCCCGACGGTCGACGGCGGCGGCGGCGGCGGCGGTTCTCAAGAACCAAAAAGGGTAACCGCGCGGCGAATTGGACCAAACCTTCGGGAACACCTCGGGAAGGTCCCACGAGGTCGCCGGGACAGGTGGCCGGCGACGGAACTCCGGCGAGCGGCGGCCGGCGGTGAAACAGAACCTGTCCAGTGCACAAAACAAGGGAAATAGGGCAGTTTAGGGTGGTTCTCGATCCCACGAGCCACGGCGAGGTCAGCCAAGGGTACTAGACTTACCTAGGGGTCGGAGGGGCTCAGCTAGGACCGGCGGAGGGAGGCGGAAGGCGGCCGACGGCAGCGGCCCAGCCACGAACAGAACCGGCTGGGAAAAACAGGCGTGCGCGGCCGAAACATGGGAGGTCTTCGGGCGGTTCTCCGGCCACCACGCGCGACGGCGAGCTCCCACGAGCTCAGGGTTGATGGAGAGGGGTCCTAGGAGGTTGATGAAAGTGGCGGTGAGAGGCGGCGACGGCAGGCTTGGCCGGATTTGAAGAAAATCCCAACCGGCCCGAAAACAGAGGACACGGCGCTTCGGGGCTGGTCGCGGCGGTTCCGGCGGACGACGGGCGGCGGGACCAGCTCAGGGAGGTTGAGAGGAGGCAGGGGAGTCTGTGAGGTGGTCGGGAGCAGCCTCGAAGACCGGCCGAGCTCGAATAGCTCCCGGCCGCCAAAACAGAGCACACGACACCGGGGCTGTTCCGAGGCGGTCCGACGGCCTGAAAGGGGCGGACGACGGCGGAACGGAGGTGGCACGATGAAGGACGATGGTCTGAGGGATTCTCGCACAGAAATAAGGGAGAGAGGAGTTCGTCCGCATGCGTCGTCCACCACCAGGAAGAGGAAAAGAAGAAGAGGAAGGAAGAAGGGGGCAGCCGCGTCAGACGTAAGGGAGGGAGAGAGAGGAAATGCGACGGCTGATGGGAGTGCACGGGGAAGAGAAATTGGTGGGGTCCCAAATGAAGACTTTAGGGGCACTTATCCTTTAGGATTAATGGCATTTGTCTTAAGCCAATTAGGGTGGGGGCAAAATGGTCTTTTGGCCATGCCGGGACTGAAATGAAAATTTTGCGTACTGGACGAACAGAAAATTTTGAAATTTCACTGGCTAAGCTTGATTGGGATTAAGCTCGGGCGCGAAATTGAAAATCTAATTCAAAAAGGCTAAGAAATCGAATCCTAACCTAAAACAATCGAAACTTCGGAATTCGTCCAAATTATTGTCACTTTGGTCCTAACGGTCCAAAATATTTATCGACTATAATTCCATATAATATTCTTATAGTGAGTTCCGAATCTTACAGAAATTGGGATTTCCAGGACGTCACAGCAAATATTTAGACACCAACAGGAGGCTCGGCCTTCCGATTCTGGGTCTAATAAGTAAAATGTAGAAAATGCACACTTTTATTAGATGCAACACAATGCAAATTAACTATATGATGCATGAAATGCTATGACATAAGATAAATACACAGTAAATACGGCAAAATACAAAATAGACAGTAATCCGAGCTCGGATGAGGAGGATGTTGAACTTGAAGCAAATATGCCCATCGCAAGGATTTGTTTGCTGATAGAGCTATTGTACAGCTTCCAAGAGAACTCTTTTCACAAATCCGAACGGTGAAGATGAAGAAGGGATTGAGATGACATTGTACACAAAATTTCACCTTGATCCGATGGTTGAATTGATCGAAAACTGAAGAAATGCCGGCGGGTGAACAGTTCCCGCGCTTGGAACAACTTCTGATTTAGCTGCTGTACGACCACTTGGAGAGATCCTTTTAAAGATCCGAATGGTGGATATGAAGAAGGGATCAAGACGACCTTGCACACAAAAAATCAGCTCGATCCAACCCTCCAATCGGCCGGAAACTCAAGAAATGCCGGCGAGTGAACAGTTCCCACTCCTGGAACAGCTTCTGATTTTGCTGCTGTACGACCACTTGGAGAGATCCTTTTAAAGATCCGCTGGGTGAATATGAAGAAGGGATCAAGAAGATTTTGTACACAAAAAATCAGCTCGATCCAACGGTTCAATCGATCGGAAACTCAAGAAATACGGCGAGTGGTGGTGCGATAACAAGAAAAATGGAAGAGAGAAGAGGGAGATGAGCGTGAGAAAGGGGGGATGATGAGAGGGAGGCGAGAAATAGGGAGAGAGCATGAGCGGGAAAGAGAGGAAGTGGGGGAGAGAGAAGAGGGAGATAAGTGGGTCATGTATTTCGATGGTGCTGTTAATCTATCAGGAGCAGGTACCGGGGCAGTGCTGATATCCCCTGATGATCAACATTATCCTATTGCGGCGAAGATTAACTTCCCTTGCACCAATAATATCTCGGAATATGAGGCGTGAATTTTAGGCTTACAATTGGCCATTTCCATGGGAATACCTAAGCTGCAAGTTTACGGAGATTCTATGCTCATCATTTTGCAGACATGGGGAGAGTGGAAGACGCAAAGCTCATCCCTTATCATGAATACCTTGAAGAATAGACACTCAAGTTCAAAGAAGTGTCATTCGAATACCTGCGAAGATCTCATAATCAATTTGCAGACGCGCTAGCCACCCTGGCCTCAATGTTACAAATGGCTGATGGGTTGGAAATAGAACCCCTAAGGATTGGCATAGTTGAAAAGCCAACCTATTGCATGCTGATCGAAGAAGAGTTCGATGGAGAGCCGTGGTACTATGACATCAAGATTTATCTCTCAAAATGGGAGTTTCCTGAAGGATGTCGGGTGGGAGACCGGAGATACATAACCAAGATGGCCAGCAAGTTCTTCCTCAGTGGATAAATTCTGTACAAAAGGTCATTTGACTCTGCTCTGTTAAAGTGTGTAGATGCTAAAGATGCAAATATTCTCATGAAGAAGATCCATGAAGGTATATGTGGGCCTCACATGAACGGCCACCTCCTCGCCAAGAAGATCATGCGGCTTGGCTATTATTGGATGACCATCGAATCAGACTGTTGTCAACATGTTAGGTCATGCCACCAGTGCCAAATATATAGCGATAAGAATAATGCGCCCCGGAATGAATTGCATCAAATGTCTGAAGTTTGTCCTTTTTCTATGTAGGGGATAGACATGATATGGCCTATCAATCCCGCGGCTTCAAATGGTCATCACTTCATCCTGGTGGCGATTGATTACTTCACAAAATGGATAGAAGCCAGTTCTTACAAGAATGTCACTGCGAGAAACGTGACAAAGTTCATTAAAAGAGACATCATCTCTCGATATGGTATCCCTCAAGCAGTCATTACAGATAATGGATCCAACCTGAACAACAAGATTGTCGATGATCTGCTGAATCACTTTGGTATTCGACATCTGAATTCATCCCCTTACCGCCCGCATATGAATTGGGCAGTGGAAGCAGCCAACAAGAACGTCAAGAGGATCTTGGCTAAAACGGCAGAAAACTACAAGGATTGGCATGAGAGGCTACCCTTTGCCTTAATGACATATTGAACTTCAATTAAGATTTCTACAAGGGCAACTCCCTACAGTCTGGTGTATGGGATGGAAGCGGTCCTACCCGTGGAAGTTAAGATTCTCTCTTTGAGGATCTTATCAGAGGGTAAACTCTCCGAGTCAAAGTACTCCAAGCTCAGCTATGAATAGTTGAATTTGATAGATGAGAAACGTCTTAAAGAAATCTATTATGGTCAGAGTTACCAGAAGAGGGTGGCCAAGTCATTTAATCGAAAAGTTAAAGCCAGAAACTTCGAAGTGAACGACTTGGTGGTAAGGAAGATTCTGCCGAGTACTGTCCATCCGGGAGGCAAGTTTACCCTGAATTATGAAAGCCCATATATTGTCAAGAAGACTCTCACAGGAGGAGTATTGATTTTGGTAAACTCTGAGGGAGAAGAATTAGGGCACCTTATAAACTCTGATGCTGTGAAGAAGTATTACCCTTGAAATAAAATCAGATTTTGGTCATGCGGCTCATCCAGAATCAAATACGAATCGTCATGACAATCATTGCATAAGCATATCATGCATCCACGCATACATTGGCATGTGTTCAGTTTTGCAGGGTTCCAAGAAGCAAACTCAAAATCAGATTCATTCAAACGAAACCCTGGACAAGAGGGACCTCGACACCAAGCACCAGGTGATATGTATCTGTTCCATCAAAGGTTAAACCATCTTTCACTCACAAGAATGCCTCTTCTATCTTACATGTAGGAATGAGTGGTGAAGATGGAAGACGGCAAAAGAAGAGCGTAGTAAAGTATCTCTCACTTCTTGTAAGATGAAAAGAACTAGAGAATAAACATTCACATACTTGGGCTCATGAATAAACATTATTCCTGAAAATGAATTCATTACATTTATTGCACACCTGTTAAAATCAGGAAATGGTCCAAAGTATGCATGATGCATCATTGAAATCCCATGTGGAGTAAAACGCCCGGAGAAAAATAAGCTGATTTTTCCAGAAACAGGGCTTGCTTAGACTATCTAGCACGAATATCCCTCCAAATGAAAGGCGAACCTGATCTAAACACGTCCTACATACACTCGAAAGATGAGAGAAAAGTGAGAATAGAAAAACCCGAATCTGAGGATACAAGGGCCCTTTGCATCGATTACATGGATCGGGAAGATGAAGGCATTCATTTCTCTATCCTAAACACTACAGGTGACCATCGATAACCATTTGAACGACGGTTTCATTCTTCACCCCTGTCAAGGACCACCCCACATTGGGGCAAATTGGAGGTACGTCCAGCGGTATCAGGAGGTAAATGGTTAGAAATCCTCTTGCTCGGACTTGCATCAATCTTCGCGTGTTGCTTGTCATTTTAACTTCTATGGTGATTCAGGTGCTTTAAGATGACAAAAAGCATTCGTTTCTCTATCCTATACACTTTTATCCTTTGCACAGCCCAGTCAAGCCTGTACATTCATTTCATAAACCTGTTGGTGATCAGTGCATATTCCAAGACGGAAGCGACACCACTTCTAGGGTGAAAAATTCGAAAGATATGATTTATATAAATCCTCGAACTAATGATTGAGTGTTGAGAGTCAAGTTGTACCTCTAGCACATTCATTTGAAAAATCCTGGCTCCCAAAAGAGAAAGAAATGACCTCAAAAAAAAGAGTGAAAGAAAAATTCCATCCTTGGGCATCAAGAAAAAGCAAAGTGCCTGGTAAAAGACTACTAATGCGTTTCAAAGACTGAAGACGCCTTTTGAATCACAAGGTACCATATCGACAGCAAATCCTCAGTGATTACCAATATTAAACCCTTTACATGTTCTGGGCCAAAAATGAACCTTTTTCGGTCCCCAATCCTACTTATATTACAACCCTAAGAAGTTTTTTCTGATTAAAGCATTCGGGTTAACATATGGTTTAATGCTTAAGCTTAGCTCCAAGAAGTTCGAGCAAGATTATTTATTTCTCATTTTTGCAGGGTTCTTGACTTGTAAACACGGAGCAGATGAGGAAAGTTTGTTGGTTCAAAAGACCTGACTCAGAAAGTGAGTCCCCTTTCGGAAGCTATATCCAAACCCAACATTATGGTCCCGTAAAGACCTCCCGATTGATCTAAATGTATGCGCTCCGAATGGTCCCGAAAACCCAAGTGCAGGGTATTAAGAAATTCGAGTGCTCCAATTGTGAAAAGAC
The DNA here is from genome assembly GCA_021437785.1 of Rhodomyrtus psidioides. Taxonomy (NCBI): domain Eukaryota; kingdom Viridiplantae; phylum Streptophyta; class Magnoliopsida; order Myrtales; family Myrtaceae; genus Rhodomyrtus; species Rhodomyrtus psidioides. Next base: position 2,497,605 of record JAILYB010000104.1, on the reverse strand, counting down.
CAAGTCAGGAAAAGTGGTAAGAAGACCTTTCTGACAGAGATATTCCAATAGAATGCTCGAAAGCAAACATCGTTTGGAAACTTCAAATTGTTCGATCCAGGATATGCCTCACGGGGATCCTCGATCATCTTTGCACGCTTTGAGATATCTTGGATAATCTCTGGCATCCCAAGTTATTTTACATAATTGCATAGGTTAAAATGAACCTTTACCTGCATTATGTCACCTCCAATGTCAAAAGGACAATCTTCAGAATCATCTCTATGTGAGGTTTCAGTTTTACAGATTTGAGCTTTCTGCAGGATACCTGGAGTCCCCAGATCCCAAAATGTCACCTTCAATGTCAAAAGGACAATATTCAGAATCATCTCTATGTGAGATTTCAGTTTTACAAGTTTGAGCTTTCTGCAGGATACCTGGAGTCCCTAGATCCTAGAATGTCACCTTCAATGTCAAAAGGACAATATTCAGAATCATCTCTATGTGAGATTTCAATTTTACAGGTTTGAGCTTTCTACAGGATACTTGGAGTCCCCAGATCCCAGAATGTCACCTTCAATGTCAAAAGGACAATCTTCATAATCATCTTTATGTGAGATTTCAGTTTTACAGATTTGAGATTTCTGCAGGATACTTGGAGTCCCCATATCCCAGAATGTCACCTTCAATGTTAAAAGGGCAATATTCAGAATCATCTCTATGTGAGATTTCAATCTTACAGATTTGAGCTTTTTGGAGGATACCTGGAGTCCCCAGATCCCAGAATGTCACCTTCAATGTCAAAAGGACAATCTTCAGAATCATCTTTATGTAAGATTTCAGTTTTACAGGTTTGAGTTTTCTGCAGGATATCTGGAGTCCCCAGATCCCAGAATGTCACCTTCAATATCAAAAGGACGATCTTCAGAATCATCTCTATGTGAGATTTCAGCTTTATAGGTTTGAGCTTTCTGTAGGATACCTGGAGTCCTCAGATCCCAGAATGTCACCTTCAATGTCAAAAAGACAATTTTCAGAATCATCTCTATGTGAGATTTCAGTTTTACAGGTTTGAGTTTTCTGCAGGATACTTGGAATCCCCCAAATCCCAGAATAACGCCTCGCATGTCGAAAAGACAATTTTCAGAACCAGCTTTCTGTGAGGTTCTAGGTAATCCCTAAACCCAAAATAGCTCATTTGGTAAAGCCTAAAGGTTAGGTACACCTCATTTGTATAGACCCTAGTTAATTCCTTAGAATATATGGTCAAAATGTTCGACAATCCCTAAAAGAACGGGTGCGTCATCCATAGGTTCTTAGTAGAAAGGAGTCCTATTCTTGGCCTGATCCCCCTAAAGGATCAAAATGTTCGACAATCCCTACAGAACGAGTGCGTCATCCATAGGTCCCTAGTAGAAAGGAGTCCTATTCTCGGCCTGATCCCCCTGAAGGATCAAAATGTCTGACAATCCCTAAGAGACTGGGTGCGTCATCCGTAGGTTCCTAGCAGAGAGGAGTCCTATTCATGGTCTGATCCACCATACGGATCAAAACTTCTGACAATCCCTAAGAGACTGAGTGCGTCATCCGTAGGTTCCTAGTAGAGATGAGTCATATTCATAGTCTGATCCACCATACGGATCAAAACTTCTGACAATCCCTGAGAGACTGGGTGCGTCATTCACAGGTTCCTGTCAAGTGTAGGAATCCCACTCTGGTACGGCCTACCATACATGCTAGAATTTAACCGCCCTAGAATACTCAAAAGACGAGTCCCTATGTATCCACTTGAACCCGCTATAGATCGTGCACGCCACACGAGCGTCAGGCAGGTAAGTAACATGTGAGTATCTCTATCCCGCCTCTCTCTCTCACGTCAGCTGAATTAAAATAAGCAGAACATTCACCAACGGGACAAGAAAGATTAAATGTTAAGATTCATTTTTTTTATTTTTCAGTAGAGTCGATCTAGACTTAGGTGTCACCTGTCTTTGAGAGAAACCTCTCGCGAGATTCCTCTCAAAGAGGGGCAGCTGTTGACACCTAATTTTTTATCAGCCTTTTTTTGGTTATTTTCTTAGAAAATTCATGAAAAATCCATAATAAGTAAAAAAAAAAAAATTACAAAATCAACCTTGGTGGCCTTGGACAAGCCTAAGGAACCATTTTTGACAAAAAATAATTTTTCCTATTTTTCATATTTTTTAGTATTTTTAGAAAAATTGAAAAATACTAGAAAAATCAGAAAAAATAGTATTCGAGGTCAAAAAAATATGGAAAAATAGCCAATATTTTTCTTTTAAATCCCTTGTCTTTTTGACCCCACAAAAATCCAAAATCAGATTCAATTTTAGGTGTTCCATTGTAACACATGTAATTGAATTTGAGAAAAAAATATCAATTGAGTCTTTTAATTTGCAATTTTGGCATTTTTAAAGATTTTGACTTTCAATCTGATTGTCCCCCATTTCAATTTAGCCCAATTGTTCGCGCAAATTGCCCAATTGCATGAATTGCATACTAAAATTGTATTTTAGTCCTTGAAATAGGGCATAATTGAAATTACCTTTAATTCAAGGGCAATCATTGCAAATTAAACATACTCCTCAATGGTTTTCACCATTTTGAATCGATTGGCATAGGCAATTCGGCTCAATTTGGTCATTTGAACCTTCAATTGCATAATCCCCAAATTGCAATTAAATGAAAATTTGGGGTTTTCGTAGAAATTGATGTGAATTTTTGGGCAAAATCACATTTTTAGGTAATACTCATGCCCTAAGTTCGATTATGATGTTCAATTACAAAAATTCCCCATCAATTTGGGGGTAATTTCGAAGAATAAGGTTAGAACCGGTTCTGACCGGTCAGACCGCCCGGTCAGACCGGTCGAACTAGTCCACCATTGCATCGTCTTCAACCTCAAGACTCCCCGCGCAAATGAACAATGTCCAGGTGAAGTTCGATCGAGCAATTGATTGGGCAATCAGTCACAATCAGAAGAGGTTGAGTGGGCGTCTTGTTCCTCACTTCAGTACCTTTCGATCAAGCCCAGCCCCGAGACAAATGGCTGCCAGACAAGCTCCGGCGAGGTCAGTCAAACCTGCAAACCTGCGAAACTCAACACTCTCAAACGCAGGTCAAATTCGTGCCAAATTCGCATGAGGCAGAGCTCGCCGGAGGACCAAACGGAGTTGGATGGAATCCCCATCCTCCCCGACGCCATTTAGACCTAAAGGCGCGCGACTACACGTGCCAGTTCGAGTCTGTTAGTCCCCCCGGGTTCGGTGCCAAAAATCTAACGAGCTATATAAGCTTGCGAGGACTTTCGGTTGAAGAAGACGTTTGATCCAGTTAGAAAAGGAAAAACTGAATTGAGAGAGAGAGAAAAATGAAGAGAAAAAGCTCGCTCTCCATCGCCATTGTCGAGGGCGAAGCTCGGAATTGCAGAGCATCGGTTAGGCCTTTCTAGGCTAGACCAAAGCTCGGAGAGACCCTCAGGAGGTCGCCCATATCGCCAGAAAGCTATTGCCGTCGGCCGCGCAATCTGAAGTCACGAAAACAGGTGAGTCAAAGCTTCGAACTCTACACTGAGCTTCAATGGCGGATTTCAGTTTTGGCCATGATTCTTGCATTTAGTATGTGCGTTTTGTGCTTTGAACATTACTGACCATTGTCGCACATCTATTTTGCATCGATTTCGCTTGCACACCCCGAATTGAGTCTTCCAATCCAAACTTCCATTGCCGAATACTGCCCATTCTTGCCCAGCCAAATCTGGGCCAAGCGAGCTCGATCGGAGCTCGAGGTAAGTTTTCTACACCTCCTGTCGTGTCAATCTGTGAATGAATCGATCTGATTTCGCGTGGTCTGTGTGATTGAACTTCTATGGCCGTACTCGGCACTTTGCATGACACTTGTGATTCTGTGGATTAGATGTCGCGATTCTCAGATATGTTAAAATAGAGGTTATTGCGAGTTGATTGCCGCCGGTCTCGTTCCATTCCGTCAAGATTCCACCGTTAGATCATCGCCGGAGATGCTCAGCCGTTCGTTCCACCAGAGTCGCGAGGTTGAAGACGAAGCTGACGTGGCGTAGTCAGCAGGTCAAAGCTTAGGTGGCAGTCTGCCATTGGTCCGCGTGGATGTCGAGTCAGCTCGACCGTTAGTCGGTTAGGGCGAGTCAGCATAGATCGAACAGCCTAGGTTAATCGAGTATAACAAATGGTGACCGTCCGATTAATAATTGGGATTATTCGAAAATGGTTTTAAATTGAAAAATCAAACAGAACCGAAACGGTGCCGTATAGGTTAGTAAGTATGCGACGTCGTTTTTAGGTTAGTTGGGTTAAATGGCCCAGATTAAGTCTTGAGTTCTAATTGTGACCGTAGATCTAGGCAATCGGATCGGACGGCAAAGAGACAGTCAATCTTCGATCAGGGCCGTAGGTTTAGGTAATCTGATCCAAAGACCGTGGATTAGCCACGCGGTTCATTAGGGACCGTCGGATTAAATCCGATTAATCCAATAATAAAAAAGGCTGGGACGGTGTCGTTTTGGGAGCGTAGGTTCAGCGAGTTCGGGTCTGGGCCGGGTTCCGACCCGAGTGGGTCGGGTTGACCCAGTCTGAATCATATTTTTTAATAAAAAAATCGGAAAATGATTTAAAAAATAAAAAAAATCAGAAAAATCATAAAATTTCTAGAAAATCCTAAAAAAATGCTAGAAAATCCTAGAAAATCCCCAAAAAATGTAGAAAAATTGTGGGAAAATCCTAGATACTCCAGAAATCCCCAAAAATCGAGGACTGACCATAGACAACTGGTCAACCCTATTTTTGGGGTTTCTTATCCGTTCTTCCGAGACTTGACAATATTACCCTTTAAGGGTAAGTCGTCTCTGCTGTATATGCGAGATAAGGCCGATAATGCCAAGGTAAGAATTAGGGTCAGTTAGGCGACCAATTCTTAAGCTTAGGTTTTCGAGTCCCGTCCCTTTTCTCAAAATGACGATTTTGCCCCTCATTGGGAAAATCGTCTTTCTTGTTCCAATCGAGTCTTGGAAATTGCTTAAAATTAGGGTTTGGGTCAGGTGGGTGACCAGCCCTAATATTTGAGATTTTCAATCCTCATTTTTGTTCGAAATGACGACTTTACCTCTCTAAAGGGTAAAATCATTTTTAAATTCCAGAAAAATCCTGAACATTCTCGAAAAATAGGAAATGGATTGGATTGATGGCCAATCCTATTTCCCCCGTCTTTTGACTTCCCAATTCATCTAAAATGACAAATTTTCCCTTTCGAGGCGAATTGTCCCCGAATTGTTCAAAATTACGATTCTGCCCCTCTTGGGCGAATCATGCCCAAATCACTCCTAAGCCTTGATTGATACTTCTCTAGGCTAATAGGGCCTCATTAGGGATGCCATGCTGATTTCATGTGTTTTAAACGCATGTATTGGATCATTGATTTGCGCATTTATTTCTATTGATTGTGAGTGATAGGGTAGTCATTCTCATATGCATGAACTCCTAGACTTAGGATCTGTACCCCACTCGTCTGCATGAAATCCTAGGATTAGATAAACCATTCAGCTTAGGTACCGAAAGGGCGTCAACTCTAACAGTTGGCATAACTAAGTCCCCGAACCCATTTCTCTGGTTTCCGCAGAATCGAATAGACCACTCCCAACTATTTGATAGGGTTTCCGATCGTACCTTCCACGAAACGATTGGTGGCGACTCCTTGACATGTACATATATCACATGTCACCAGACCACACCGAAGGTCGACACGTATATCCAGCCGTTGCGATTTGGGTAATGGACATTGGGAGAGGCCCGCGTCCGATCAGGCGACGATCGGGCGGCCCATTAGCCCCTCGACGGCACTGCGCCTCGAGAGGGTCGCGACAAGCAGCCGTCGCCGAGGATGGTGGAGCAGCCGCCGATGATGATGGTGGTGCAGCCGCCGATGATGGTGGAGCAGTCGCCGATGCATGAGCCATGGAGGCTAGTGGAGCCGCCGTCGATTTTTTTTTACCAATTCTGTATTCAAGGTCCGATTTCCCTCGTAAGGCCATGGTTAGGGATGTTACATGTCTTAACTTTTGGTTGTCCTAAGATTTCTTGGGCCTCACTTGTTGCGTGTCGAGTTCGTCGTCTGAGTTGGGTATTTTAAGACGATCTATCAATAGCGAGTAGTATATTCAGAAACAGGGTAGCAGGTGTTTTTCGCGTGTGTTGTTACGTGTGAGTTTCCATTTGCATGAGCTACTCGTTGCAGTACCTGCGAGATAGGTTGAAGTAATCCTCCGCCAATGAAATTCTCGTACTAAGTAACTAGTTGTGCTATTTACCATGTGAATTAAAGTAGTTTGGGATGATGCAATTGCTTCTTCGTCACTTAAAAAACAAGAAAAACAAAAATGTTGAACCTAGTTCTGATATTGCACTTAGACCACTACTTGTATAGCACTTACAATTTACAAGCTTATCTTGCATAACAGCTTCATTCTTGGTTAATTAAATATTGTAATTTGTAACACTCGAGATGCTAAGCTTTTGGAGATGTTAATAAATTCCACCTTATACATCTCTGTCTATCTCTCTGTGCAACATGCTGGATTATATATCTTATTTTATGTCAAATTTAGGTATAACATGGTCGATCAAGATCTTGTTCCGGAGCCTGTTTTCTCAATTTTTTGTGCAGTTTGGGGCTTTTGTCATAATGTTTTAGCAATATCAATGGATAATTATATCTGAACGGCTCATTAGAACGAAAGTTCTCTGCAAACTCTCTTTTTTCTATGAATGTCCATGGCATGTCGCCCATCAAGTTTTCCACTATGCTTTGGTTTTCGTGAAGAAAAAAACTGTCGCTAACTGGTTGTGGTGGCCTATATTTGGTAAGCAGTTGCCTTAGTTTATTTGTCTCATCCAATTTTGTTGTGCTTGTTCCGCTGCAAATCAAAGAGCTATGATATCTTAAAAGTTGAATTCCATTGTCTGGGGATTGTATCTGTTTCCTGCTTTGAATGTGAATAATGCATAATGTATCTGATTCATTTAAACTTCAAAATGCCAAGTCCGACTGTTATGTCTAGATTGTGTATAAGTTTATTTTTGAGGACTTTTGCATGTTCTTTTATCATCGGTTTGATCTCTTGAACTGCTGCATTTGTTTTCGGACATCTCATCTATTGTTGGATATTTCTCGATTTATGCCTTGTAATACTTGATAGTGTAATTTTGCATGTTGATTTATCATCTGCTGATACTTTAACGGTTTGATCTCTTGAACTGGCTACATTTGTTCGGACAGCTCATCTATTGTTGGATATGTCTCGGTTTATGCCTGATAGTGAGGTGCACTGCGTATCATAATAAATGGAAGAAATTCCATCCCTTCTTTATGGATGTCATATACAAAGAGGGATTGGATCTGGAAATTATATTTCTGGTGTGAGTAATATTGATTATGTAACGAGTTGAGTCTATAAGTACCATGCTATAATAGTATCATCCTTGAACTATTTCTTCTTTCTTTACATCAAGTAGGTCATCTTCATTTGGTGATTGTTTTTTTCGAGTTGTTGATGTTAAATGTTTAGAGTGTCTGCTCATTGTAACGCTTATATTAGAACTCTGCGGCAACTCTTAGCAGAAATGAATTAGATTAACCATCGTGGTTCCTGTAGAATACATTGGTTGTTTCTCTCTTATCATACACTAAAGAGAAACGTGCAGCTTCATGAGATTTGTTTCTTGTTCATTTTTTCATACACTTAATGTACCGTATGTATTTTTTGTCATGCCGAATGGACGTGTTCTTATATAAAAAATTCAAAAAATTGTTCCCTAAAAATAGGAGATCTGGGCCGTCCGTCCATATATGGACAGCTCGGATTGCAAGGTTAGGTATCTAACCTTTTGAGGAAAGGTTAGGCGATCCAGATCCCATGTCCCGTTCCTTTTAATTTTTTCTTGGGGCGCCTGTAAGAAAATAGATAATAAGGTTTTTAATTTAATTTGGATTACAAATCTACCGAATAAGAGTGGAATCTTATAGGCATACTTACAACTGCAAAGAGATTATCATTGAGAAGGGCTTTCTTTTTAATTAAAAGAAAGATAAGGAGGACACAATTTTGTTGTTACGTGATCATATATGCTACTCGCATCTGACTCTGCAGTGTGTGGATCCTGTCTCTACCAATTGTACGATGAATGATGTGAAAATCAAATCCAGATTAAGGCATCTAGTGGGAAAACACTTTGATTGTACTTTTTGAAATTAGAACTTGATTGCGAATCGCTCCGGGAGATGAGTTTTGGTCATTTCCTTCTCTTTTCAGGTGGGCAATTGTATATCTCGCTCAAATGAAACCACTGATTGTGAATGAGGGAGGATGAAGCTCTTCAGGTTTTATATACCTTCATTGGTGGACCCAGGATTATATGAGAAGTATCCGAGCCCTGGTCGACATGACCATTGGATTGTTTCTTGCAGTATTCGTGTCTAAGCGAGTCTTTTCTTTCCTTCTTAGTCCCCATTATGTATCAGCTTCTTAATTTGTCTTTGGCAGTCTATTTCTCTGTCGTCTTAAAAACGTGAGGAAAATTTAGGGGGAAAAAGCACTTGGTCTGGGAAAGAAAAGGCACTTGTTCTTCTCCGGCAAGTGCTAAATCTTTGGGCGTGGCTCAGTCTAAAAATAAATTAAAGCGTGGTAGAGTATATGGGATTTAGCAAAGCCCATGCTGAACTACAGGGTCACATTTTAGGCTTCATTGGCCCAATTGAGGATTAAATTATCTCATGGGCCTCCAAATGATCCTGTAAGGGCCAGTATGGCTACATTTTTTGGTAACTGGGCTCAGCTACGGTCCAAAGTAATGGGCCAGGTGACGTCTGGCCATAGGCCACGAGTGAGGGCTGTAGAGTTCGGCCATATTATACCCAACATAATCGACAAATGGGTGCCTATCGCCGGTAATGGGCCGAATGAGCCCGAAAGGCCTAACATGGGAAAATGTTGTGCATTTGAGGTGGCAAATTGAGCCTCAATTAATGGGCATGCCCAACTTAGAAGGGCCAAATTTGGCCCCAAAGGGAGTGGCCCTTGTGATGGGCATCGGTACAGTAAGAAAGATGGATACAAACATGGTCTAATTAACAGGCCAGTCCACCAAAAAAGAACCACGTTGGGCCACATGACGCAGTTAATGCCCAAAATTGGGCTCCGAGATGGGTCTAGTCCACAAAAAAACCCACGTTGGGCCACATGACGCATTTAACCTAAACTTGGGCTTCGAAATGGGCCTAATTAGGCCAGTCCACCCAAGAAAGAATCCACGTTGGGCCATGTGACGCATTGAAGGCTCAAAATAGGGTTCGAAATGGGCTTCCGAAAGTGGGCTAAAACAGGCCTTTGGGCCACATGACGCGGCCCAACTTTGGAACTGCGGGCCATTTTGAGTGGACAATGGGCCTTAACAATGAGAGGCCCATTCAACGCAAATGGACCCATGCCAATCAGCCCACTAAGGTGCCCTTATGATGCATATTGCTACAGTAAGTCAATATGGATGCAATCATGGGCCTTGTTAATGGGCCAGTGAAACGAAAAAGGATGTAGATTGGGCCACGAGACGCATATGAGGCCCAAAAATGGGTATGGTTTACTGCAAGTGGACCCAATATTACACATTGTAGCCCATTTGAGGTCCCTCAAGATCTCAAAATAGGGGGTCCAATGTTCATCAGTACAGTAAAACAAAATGTCACCAAAGGAGGACTGAGCGTAACTGACCCATCATGGCCCTTTGCTCAAAGGCCCACTTTCGGGCTTGAGGCCAGTGAAGGCTTAAAGAGCCCCACTCACTAATTTCACCCACAAACTAAAGCACATGAGCCTGCTCCGATTGAATCACGGCCCCGCTGCAGTGATGGGGGGAAAACGATTAATCGTACATCCATCCTTCCGTCCAATTTGGCAGAATAGCAGAGCACATTTTTTTGGCTTCAAAGGGACTGGGCCAGCACAGTGGCTCTTACATGTCCCTTTCCTTAGACCACCAGAACAATTAAACAATTTAATTATAAAGATGAGCAAGGTTGCGCACTCTACAATACCGAGGTTAATCCTGTCTGAGATGGACCGACATTTTTTGGATGGTTGTCTGTTCTCTGGCCATGGCATTTAATTTCACTTTTATCATAAGGTCGACGATTGTTGGAAGAATTCATTACTTCCAAAAAAAAAACAAAAACTACGACTAGCTCGAAAAAATATGTTCTTGAAGGGGTTAGTAGATTTGTTTCATTTTTTAGAGCTAGCTTGACAGTTTGATAATATTGTCAGTTATTTTTTTATCACAAAGATATGCCAATCAAAGTGATTTATACAAAATATATGGTGATGGTATATTGATCCATAGTCGAGATTATCTATCAGAGAAGCAATTTTTTTTTCTTTTTTAGCAATAACGAGTTAAGAGTACGTCACTTACTTATAATAAGAAAAACGAGGCAACGGAAAAGGGACAAAAAGCCTTAAAAAAGTGACGAGAGAATCCAGTAGAAAAAGCCCTAGTGGGAGAGGAAGACTTGGACGCCAAGCGACTGCATGGAGTGGCAAAATCGGATACTTAAATTAATTAATCGTATATTTCTAACTCTAACGATGAGTATTCCCCCTGTTTATGAAAACTTATTATTGTAATTAGCATCTTATAGAAAAACATGAAAAAAGTATCCAATAAATCTTAAATTTATTTCACTTTTATCAAATTAGTCCTAAACATTTATCGACGAGGCCCGACAATGGCCAACAGGGGGAAAAAGGGAAAACGAAAAAGGAAAAAGAAAGGAGAAAAAAGAATAGAAGGAAATCAGAAAAGGAAAATATTGAAATATTACTAAAAATTATCCATGTCAACGCTAGTTGTGCCACGTAGGACGGTTGATGTTCAATTTGTGGTTTTCTGATTGGATGTACTCAATTGACTAACCTTAACAGAGCCTATGTGGAGTATATTATCCCACACAGAGCTCTCCCGCCATTCTATAGGGACTGCATTTTAGTCGCTAGACAGGATTAACCCGAAAAGAAAGACAGGATTAACCGATGCTGTTCAAACAGGCACAGGTCGACTAAACGGTATTCCCATAGCAATTGGAGTTATGGATTTTCAGTTTATGGGGGGTAGTATGGGATCAGTAGTAGGCGAGAAAATCACCCGTTTGATCGAGTATGCTACCAATAAATTTTTACCTCTGATTCTAGTGTGTGCTTCCGGAGGAGCACGTATGCAAGAAGGAAGCTTGAGCTTGATGCAAATGGCTAAAATATCTGCCGCTTTATATGATTATCAATCCCATAAAAAGTTATTCTATGTATCAATCCTTACATCCCCTACTACTGGTGGGGTAACGGCTAGTTTTGGGATGTTGGGGGATATCATTATTGCCGAACCTAATGCTTACATTGCATTCGCAGGGAAAAGAGTAATTGAACAAACATTGAATAAGATAGTACCTGAAGGTTCACAAGCGGCTGAATATTTATTCCATAAGGGCTTATTCGATCTAATCGTACCACGTAATCCTTTAAAGGGTATTCTGAGTGAGTTATTTAAGCTTCACGCTTTTTTTTCCTTTGAATTAAAATTCACTTATAAATTCACTTATTAAGTTAAGTGGAGCCTAAAGTAAAATTGTTTTAATTTAGTTACATTTTTGTATTTGTAGCGAACAATTAGGCATTTTATCTAGGGGTGTGCAAACTGGACCGGACCGGCCTGGACCGGCCCGGGACCGGCCCGGACCGGGCGGGTTGGTCCGGTCCTTGAGGTGGATGGGTTGGTCCTCGGTCCCAATAAATGGGACCGGTGACTGGGCGGTCCGGTCCTCGGGTTCTTGTGTTGGGACCGGACCGGCCCGGCCCGGACCGGACCGCCAATAATATATAATTATTTTTATATATAAATATATACAATTACAAAAGAAATTGAAAACAAAATAGAATCCCCTACGCTCTCAAGAGTAAGAATAATCCCGGACTGGCCCAGCATTCATATGGCGTTCAGTTTGCTATCCTGGTAGTGTTTTGGCATTCGGTGACTCAAGTTGTCGAGCCTCAATGTGGAATACAATAGTCGTTTAATATATTTTAATATTTTCTGGGATTTGTTTTTCCTTTTTTTTTCTCTCTTTGTTCTTTTATTTTCATCTTCTTTCAGCCAAGATGAGGGCCAACGAAGCTTGCCCCCACCTCTGGTTGGTCGCTGGGCTTGGCGGTCAGCTGGAGGAAGAATAAAAATATAGTAGTAGGCTTTGTAGTGGTTGGGCCGGGACCAGGACCGGACCGGGACCGGACCGACGGTCCTGGTCCTGTTCGGTCCCGGTCCGGTCCATGGTCCCGAAAGTATGGGGACCGGACTATTGGTCCGGTCCTCGGGTTCATGCCGGGACCGGACCGGCCCGGACCATGCACACCCCTAATTTTATCGGAATCAAAGTCCAAATTCTAAGGAAGAATTTCTTTTTTCTTTGGTGACATAATCAATAATATTGAATTCTAAATTGTATAAAGAATCATGTGGATAATTCTTTTTTTTATACCGATATTACTGATTATTAATTAGGAAACCCCTATCAACAATATAAAAAAAATTTTGTTCCTCCTTCGAAATTCAAATTGGTCAAGACAAATAAAAGAAACCGAGGGTCATCTTTCCTTCTTGCTTCGTATGTATGGTATATATAATTCAAATATAGAAAATATAGATATAGAGTTTCTTTCGACTATATCTTCTGAGAATCTCTATTTTGACTAAGAATCCTGTTGTTGGATTGAATTCTAACGAATCCTTCGGGAATTTCTCTTTATTTATTAAAGAAAAAAAGATTTGAATTCAATTCGAATTTTAAGACAAGAATAGATTATCATACGTATATTTCATGTAGAAAGATAAAGAAGAATAAGTCTCATTTATTTAATTATCCATTCCTTGCACTTATTATTTAATATATACTCACTTAGATATACTCAATATAATTATATACGAATTATAATTATTCTAACATATCTTTCTAACAATAACAGGTACAAATATTAAATCGAGGTACCCATTTTATGACAACTCTTAACAACTTACCTTCTCTCTTTGTGCCTTTAGTGGGCCTAGTATTTCCGGCAATTGCAATGGCTTCTTTATCTTTTCATGTTCAAAAAAACAAGATTTTTTAGATTCGATAGGTGCGAATCTTATCTATTTTTTTTTCAAGACTTAGATATAGATAACACAGATATCTATTTAGTAGAATATGGCGGTTTCCTCCGAACATAGCTCTTATGTATGCGTAAATATATGGATAAATAAATTATAGCAATTTTCAAATAGATCGGAATCGGGGTGGATGTATGAAATGTAAAGTCAATCTATCTATAGGAGATCATATAAAAAGGATATTCTTATTTTAGACCTAACCAATTTGATCTAACCAATTAGATGAATTACTCCTAAAGGGTTACATCCAAATAACGCTAGTTGATGAGAGTTACTTCGGAAACAAAAAAAAAAGGAAAGTCAAATTCATTTTGACTGTTTTCTCAATTCCAATAAAATGCAACTGGATCTAGTATGAGTTGGCGATCAGAACATATATGGATAGAACTTATAGTGGGGTCTCGAAAAATAAGTAATTTCTGCTGGGCCTTTATCCTTTTTTTAGGTTCATTAGGATTCGTATTAGTTGGATCTTCCAGTTATTTCGGTAAGAATTGGATATCTTTAGTTCCGTCTCAACAAATTATTTTTTTTCCACAAGGGATCGTGATGTCTTTCTACGGTATCGCAGGTCTCTTTATTAGTTCTTATTTGTGGTGCACAATTTCGTGGAATGTAGGTAGTGGCTATGACCGGTTCGATAGAAAAGAAGGAATAGTGTGTATTTTTCGTTGGGGATTTCCTGGAAAAAATCGTCGTATCTTCCTACGATTTCGTATGAAAGATATTCAGTCCATCCGAATAGAAGTTAAAGAGGGTATTTATGCCCGTCGTGTCCTTTATATGGAAATAAAAGGACAGGGGGACGTTCCCTTGACGCGTACTGATGAGAACTTGACTCCGCGTGAAATTGAGCAAAAAGCCGCCGAATTGGCCTATTTCTTGCGCGTACCAATTGAAGTATTTTGAAATGAACTTAAGAAATTCCGGCAGGGAAAAAATTCAAGAATTCTCTTTCTTCGGCATAGCATAGCTTAATAAAGCTTTTTCAGAACGTTCATTCGAGTCAAAGTAGACGTATATAGAACATCCATAAGAAACTTTTTTTGTCCGCATAAAAAAGAATTTATGCGTATGGAAATCCACTCAACTCAATTCAGTAAAAAACAAGTAAAAGTAGCAAATCGAAATAAAATAATAGATTCATCTCCTCGTATATCAAAACATTTCGGAATAAAGGATTTCTCTTTTTATTTTCAATATGAATTGATAGGTTAGATACAAATAAATCATATCTTGTAAATTCTCTCTCCTTTCTTTTGTCAACCGAACTTTCTTTTTATCTTTTCTTTTGTGTTTCTTAATGATCAAAGGCAAAGGATTGCTTGGATCTCTTATAAGGATAACTTTTCTGTCTTGTTTTGCCACTCATTTTTTTTTTATCATTAGGTTTTGAATTTGTGATCGTTAGATCAAAATATTCTTCATAAACCTCTCTCCATTTTTCCTGGACTATAACTGCGGGTAGCCGGCCATTTTTTTTTTTCGAAAGATTTTCTTTTTTGATAGAAAGGACAAAAGGAGTTCTTTTGGCTTAAAATCCGAATAATATAGTATTCATTAATTGCTTGAATTGGTTCTTTTAAGCATTCATCGAAAAGGGCTTCGAATTTGATCAATTCAATTGAGGTATCCGGAAACAAGATTTTTTATTATTTCGTCATTCGAAACGGGTATTTTATTTCTGTATTCTTTCTAAATTCAAGGAATAACTACTGAATCATAAATAAAAAACAGGGAATAGATTCATAGGTCCGATGACCATCGCATTACAAATGCGATGCTCTAACCTCTGAGCTAAGCGGGCTCAAAAATAGTAGAAATTGTACATGCATAGGAATTTAGTAAACTCTTGGGATCTTTTCTATTAATATGAACTATTCATTATTAGCTATTCATAATGAATATGGATTCATATGAATTGAATATAGAAAAGTAGAATATCCAAGAAATATTGGATATTATCGAAGATAAGGATTACTATAGTGATATAGAATTTTGATCTATTTCTCAATTATATGTTTATCAATACTTAATATTAATTAGATAATACGAAATAAGATTCTCTTTTCATTTTTGAATTCATCAAATGACATTTTTTTTTCTTTTTTTACTAATTTAATTCTATTACTTTTGATATTATCAATAATATTTTATTACCTAATTAAATTTACTGTTATATCATCTATATAAAAATTTGAAATAGAATCGAACTAAATCGAAATACTAAATAGAATTATAGAATAATCGGATTAAAATCTTATTCTACATTCTAGAAAATAGAAATTCTAATCGTTAGAATAGTCATTTTTAACTATTAATTCAAATTAAAATAGAATATGTATTTCTAACTAATATTAATAGTTATATATAATAAATATATATTTATCTAAATTAATTAATATTTATCTAAATTAATTAATATTTTTATATAGTTATAGAATTCTAAATAATTCGAATTATGTTCTAGTTCTAAATTAATGAAATGATTACTTATAGAAAATGATTCGTTATAGCTATTAGAAATGATTAATGTGTATTAAAGATACAATACAATTTAATCAATATCCAATTTCGATTTTCTTTTTTTGAGTTCTCTTATAGAAGGTCCACTCTACTCGAAGGAAGGGATAAGAAGAAAAATGAAAGATGCAATAAAGATAAATGCATTCCAAACCATAATGAATGAGACATTCCTCTGTTGTCATTCAGAAAAAAAAGAATCGACCCTTCGAGTATTCCAAATTGCATGAGAAAAATGAGAGTAAAAGAGACATATATTATGATATATATAATATCCATCCCTATTGAATTGCGGATACAGAAATAATAGAATTATTTCTGATGGATCAAATGTAGGTCTCCGATAGAGATTAAAGAAGATAGGCAAGAAATTCAAAGAACAAGAAACGCTTTTTTCTAGGGTTTATATAGAAAAAATCGGTATATAATTCGAATAAATAATAAATGCAGTATTTCAGCATAAATAAAAGGGGATATGGCGAAATTGGTAGACGCTACGGACTTAATTCGATTGAGCCTTGGTATGGAAACCTACTAAGTGACAACTTTCAAATTCAGAGAAACCCTGGAATTAAAGATGGGCAATCCTGAGCCAAATCCTGTTTTACGAAAACCAACAAAACAATAAGGGTTCATAAAGCGAGAATAAAAAAAGAATAGGATAGGTGCAGAGACTCAATGGGAGCTGTTCTAACAAAGGGAGTTGACCACGTTGCGTTGGTAAAGGAATCTTTTTCTCGAAACTCGAGAAAGGGAAAGGATAAACCCATGTACATACGTATACGTACTGAATACTATCTCAAATGGTTAATGACGACGCGAATTTTTTAAAAGGAAAGAATTGTTGTGAATCAATTCTAAGTTGAAGAAAGAATCGAATATTCATTGATTAAATCATTTACTCCATGGTCTGATAAATCTTTTGAAGAACTGATTAATCAGACGAGAATAAAGATAGAGTCCCATTCTACATGTCAATACCGACAAAAATGAAATTTATAGTAAGAGGAAAATCCGTCGACTTTAAAAATCGTGAGGGTTCAAGTCCCTCTATCCCCAAAAAAGGACCATTTGACTCCTTAATTTAACGATCTATCCTATATCTTTTTTTTTTTGAAAATACAAAAAATTCTAGGGCTGGATAAGACTTTTTCTACCCCTTTCGTTTTTTTAATTGACATAGAACCAAGTCATCTAGTAAAATGAGAATGATGTGTAAGGAATAGTCGGGATAGCTCAGCTGGTAGAGCAGAGGACTGAAAATCCTCGTGTCACCAGTTCAAATCTGGTTCCTGGCACATACTTAATTTGTATAAGTATCTATTGCATAAATGAAATTGATATCTACAACTTAATTGATATGGATAGGCATACATATTCATTAATAGTATAGATCATGATACATCCTTACCCATCTAGGTATCTGGAACTATATTCTTTTATTTTATAGCTGAGGAAAATTTCTAGAAAGAGTATAATAGAAAAAGTATCTATACGTAAAATATCCAAATTAGATTCTCTTTTCTCTTCTTTTTGATTTCTTTTGTTCATTTCAGACTGTGTCTCCTCTCGTTCAAATTCAAAATATGAATACTTCATACATATATGAAAGGTTCAATTAGTTGGTTGAAAGACCCAAGCAAAGGTCTAGTCTAGTCTCAAGGAGTTAATGGATGGGAATAGCCAAGATGGATCTGAGATACAGTACAAATAGAATTCGATCCCTTTGATTTCTTGTTATTTTCTTTTTTCATATTCTATTTCTTCATTCTCTCCTACGCGACCTTCTATGGTGCGTGTAAGTTATGTGCGCGATACAAAGTTCATAATGTGGAACTCTTTTAATTCATCCTATTGGCTCAGCTCATCCAAAATAAAAAGAAAGAAGTATACTCCAAATTTGAGAATTTCAATGAATCCCTAATTGTATTGTCTTTTTTTTTTATTTAGCACATCCATATTACGAATGATGCTTCAATTACTCCGTTTGATTTCGAACGAAGAGAACATACAAATACTCCTTGAATATATGAAGTTCTAGAAATGAGGATTAGTTTCTTATCATTCAATGAGCATCTTGTATTTCATAAAAATTAGGGGCAATATAATCCTTACGTAAGGGCCATCCTATCCAACTTTCAGGCATTAAGATACGTTTAAGTCGTGGATGAGTATCATAACATATTCCCAACATATCATAAGATTCCCGTTCTTGAAAATCCGCACTTTTCCAAATCCAGAAAACAGACGGAATTCGAGGATTACTCCTCGGGGCAAATACTTTTATGCATACCTCTTCCGTTTGATCTACACCATACTCTATTCTCGTAAGATGATACACACTAGCTAACAGTCCACCGGGTGCTACATCATAAGCACATTGGGAACGTAGATAATTGTAACCATATACGTATAAAATGACAGCAATGGAATGCCAATCCTCAGGCTTTATTTGTAAAGTCTCTATTCCTTGATAATCGAAGCCCAAAGATCTATGAACTAGTCCATGCTTGACTAGCCAAGCAGACAAACGACCCTGCATCTTTTTTTATCTCCCGCATTTTGATTTGTATTTTTATTTGTATAAGTAGTTCACATTTACGATGAAATGTAATTTATGAAGATTAATTTGTTGTTTGTTATTCTCTACAAAGGAATGCCGCCTAATTCGTGGGAAGATACTGAACTTTTGTATTTGAAAAATGTTTCAGGAGGTATCTCTGAAGTAGATGGTGATTGATAGAGTAATCCTTGATTATAATTTCCAGTATGAGTACCGCGCCCAACATGAAACTTGTGATTGGTAGTAAAACACCGATTTTCTTCTTGAGACCTAATTCGATCTTCATAGATTTCTCTAGCTATTTTCTTACGAAGTTTTGTTATAGCATCTAGAACTGCCTCTGGTTTAGGCGGACAGCCTGGCAAATAGACATCTACAGGAATTAGCTTATCGACTCCCCGAACAGTACTATAAGAATCGGTACTGAACATCCCTCCTGTAATTGTACATGCTCCCATAGCAATAACATATTTGGGTTCAGGCATTTGTTCATATAATCTCACTAAAGAAGGGGCCATTTTCATTGTTACTGTGCCGGCTGTTAAAATGAGGTCTGCCTGTCTAGGACTCGATCTTGGTACCAGTCCATAACGATCAAAGTCGAATCGCGAGCCTATTAATGAAGCAAATTCAATGAAGCAACAACTGGTACCATAAAGAAGCGGCCATAAACTAGAGAGCCTTGACCAATTTGAAAGATCATTTAATGTAGTTGAAATAACTGAATTTTGGGTTGTTCGAGCAAGTAAGGGAAATTCTATGGAATTCATAACTGTCTCAATGTTATTTTTTTTTACTTTTTTTATTGTCTGAATATTCAGGAACTAAGACCATTCCAATGCTCCTTTTCGCCATGCATAAACTAAACCAACAATTAAGATAAGCACGAAAATTAAAGCTTCTATAAATACGGATACCCCCAATACATCGAAACTCATTGCCCATGGATAGAGAAAAACCGTTTCAACATCAAAAACAACAAAAACTAGAGCAAACATATAATAACGGATTCGAAATTGTAACCAAGCATCGCCCATCGGTTCTATACCTGATTCATAACTCGAAAGTTTCTCTGGCCCTTTGCTAATCGGGGCTAAAATTCCGGAAATTAGAAATGCCAAAATAGGAATAACGCTTGATATTATTAGAAATGCCCAGAAAATATCATATATATCATAACTCGGACATCCATTTCAAACGCATATCCCATTTTTGCACAGCAGGGTTATGAAAATCCACGAGAAGCGACCGGGCGTATTGTATGTGCCAATTGCCATTTAGCTAATAAGCCCGTGGATATTGAGGTTCCGCAAGCGGTACTTCCTGATACTGTATTTGAAGCAGTTGTTCGAATTCCTTATGATATGCAAGTTAAACAAGTTCTTGCTAATGGTAAAAAGGGGGGTTTGAATGTGGGGGCTGTTCTTATTTTACCTGAGGGATTTGAATTAGCCCCCCCCCCCCCCCCCCCCCCGATCGTATTTCGCCCGAGATGAAAGAAAAGATAGGCAATCTGTCTTTTCAGAGCTATCGCCCCACTAAAAAAAATATTCTTGTGATAGGTCCTGTTTCTGGTCAGAAATATAGTGAAGCCACCTTTCCTATTCTTTCCCCGGACCCCGCTACTAATAAAGATGTTCACTTCTTAAAATATCCCGTATATGTAGGTGGGAACAGAGGAAGGGGTCAGATTTATCCCGATGGGAGCAAGAGTAACAATACAGTTTATAATGCTACAGCGCCTGGTGTAGTAAGGAAAATCATACGAAAAGAAAAAGGGGGATACGAAATAACCATATCGGATGAGTCATATGAACGTCAAGTGGTTGATATTATTCCCCCAGGGCCAGAACTTCTTGTTTCCGAAGGCGAATCTATCAAACTTGATTAGCCATTAACGAGTAATCCTAATGTGGGTGGATTTGGTCAAGGGGATGCAGAAATAGTACTTCAAGATCCATTACGTGTCCAAGGCCTTTTGTTCTTCTTGGCATCTGTTATTTTGGCACAAATATTTTTGGTTCTTAAGAAGAAACAATTTGAGAAGGTTCAATTGTCCGAAATGAATTTCTAGATTCGCGAATTTCCAATATCAAGTTCGTAAAAAGAATCAAATTCTTGTTTTGGCAATTCAATTATGTTATGTATGATCCAAAATTAGAAAAAGCTTTTTGCTTGTTTCTATTCCCGATGTCGATATCGGGAATTATTTGTACCGCATTCCTAGTCATAGTATGTATATTGTAAAGAAGATTATTTTACTTTATCTCTTCTTTTTTGTTCAAGCCAAATTCGAGCGGTGTCACTAGGTCACTCTTGTGAGATTGAAATGTCATAGAATGGATCAATCGTTTTCTATTCTAATAGAATAAAATTCGAATAAAATCGAAAATTTTACTGGATACTAAACATAAGATAAGTAAGTGGAGAATAGAAAACAAAGGATTATTCGCTTTCTTCTTAGTCTTTTCTTTGACACAAGAAAGGAATTTTCTGCATTTCTTTCTTGTGTCTACATAAGGTTTTTGATCCGTTCGTAAAAGATTACTATCCTTAGTTTATATTTTTTTCCAGGTTTATTAGAACCTTTTTTTTATATTTATTACATATATAAAGTAGTGAACAAACAAAAAAGAAAGGTCAATTTTTTGATAAAATATAACTTAGAAAATCACCCGTTTGATCAAAAGATTTCTGACTAATCCATGCCTTCGGATGGTGATGGATGGTGATCAAAAGAAAATCACCCGTTTGATCAAAATGTTCCGTTGACAAAGATAAAATACGAGCTTGTGATAAAATATCGATGGTGATGCATGGGTTTCATAAAGCGACAATTGCAGAGCATACTATCAGGACTAACCGGAACATTTTATCCTTTTAGAGAATCATAATAGGCAGAAAGGAATAAGGAAAAATGATATAATAGAACACAAGCTTATTTTTGAAGGGTAAACTCCTCTGCTCTTGACAATCTGCCTTATATAAGGCATTTTGAAAAGGAAACAAATAGGACAACAAGAACTGGGTGGTACACGCACATACTTAGAATCATCCTTACCGACTTTGACCGATATTGACTTAAGATTTATTGGTAAAAATGCAATAAATTTAGGATTTTTGTATAATTCTTCCGAAAAAAAAAATAGGGAACTCATCAATGTCATTCGGGTCCGGCCCATGAGATTAACGTGCCACTTTGTGAGTCGCATGATCCAAATGTTATAGTTTTTTTACTTACTTATTCACCATCATACAAAATTCTGCTGGCATTTTGTTTTCGCGATTGTCGTCCTCAATGGACACTTTAGTTTTTTTAATTATCCTTTACGCAAAAAATAAAATAAAATAAAATAATGCATCTTTATATCGGAATAGGATTGAATAAATTTAAATTTAGTCAATGCTCTCGCCCTCTGCACAGTAAGGTTGAGCATCGAGTCTGGTACAACTGGGAATTGGGTCAAACTGATTGGTTCTCTGTTCCGTGAATCGAGATTTAGTGTCCTGAAATTTTTAACAGATTTTAAAATGCATGACACGGTATTAATGTCCTCTTCTCTTCATGTGTTCTTTTTTCTTTAATTTATCTACGAAACATCATCATCTCTCTCATCTATGATGCTTATAATAAATAGGTCTTGTGCTATAAATATGTCCAGCTTTATCGATGTTCATGGTAAATGGGTCCCAAATCTGGTCGGATTTTACTTGTTTCAAATGTGTATAGATATGATAAAACGATTTTACTTGTGATTAATGTATACAAACATGTAGAGCATCCAATTATTGTCTTTGACATGAAAATAATGATATAAATACTTAGATGATGCAACGTTAATATTTTATGTTCAAAATTTGATCTCTTTTGTCCGGATTTCAATTTTTAGGAATCAGGAGTCACAGGCCCCAGAAACTAGCCCGGTAACAACGTCGTGTCAAGTCAACTAGTAATCAGACAAGATGAACGTAGATCAGCGAAGGCCACAAGCTCCGCTCTGAATCCGTCAAGTCTTGCAATCACAACTGTCAGTGAGTGCAACCGCAGTCATGAACCACACCCTCCTAATCTCTCTCCCTCCCTCCCTTCTCTCTATCTCTTCTCTCAGCAAGCCACCGAAAGCCTCTCTCGCTACCGTGCGCTCTCGGCAATGGCGACCTTGCAGCCTATCTTTTAGTTCACTTTCAGAAATTGCAGCCGTTTTTCCTTTTCGTTTCCTGCAACTTATTTTCATTTCTTTGGAAAAATGGATTCGTTGACGGTAAAACCCTCCTTTGTACTTTTACGTATCGCCCTCTCCATCATCATCATCTTCTTCTTCTGCTTGTTCTGCATATGAGCCTCGTTCCTGCGCTCCGACCAGATTTCCTAAATTTAGCAACTCGGATTGAATCAATTCAAAGCTCAGAAGAGTGAGTTCTTTCTGGAATTTTCACTTTTCAAATGCAATGCATGAATGACATGGCTATCTAAATGACATTATGATATAAAATGTAAATTTAGAGTCGGATTATCCTATATGCAGAATCTAATTAATCCAATTAAAGCATGCAAAACAATTAAAACTATGAATGAACTAAACATGCAAATCGAATTGATTAAACTAAAATGCATGAAAAATGAACATGAATTTTTATGTAGCATAGCATATAAAAAAAAATATCTAGTGATGCAATGCATGATTTTCAAAAGTTATAATGAATGAATATGCAATTTCCGAAAATATGATGAATGACAGGGCAATGGGTGCATGACATGGCATAATGACGTGGCATAATGACATGCAAAACATGACGTGGAAAAATGACGTGGCAAGATGACGTAGCATAATGACATGGAAAATGAAGTTGCGATTGCATGACGTGCTGATGATTTTTTTTTTTTTGGTTTTTTATGCATTTTTTCGGATTCATAAAAAAGGAATGAATTAAAAAGCTACCCTATTTAACCTGATATGCAGACATGGTAAGATATATGCACGAGATCGAATATATGCTATCCTAATTAACGTGATATGCTGACATGATATAATAAGCATGAATGAATCTCCTTCCCTTTCTTAAAATTTCGGCCAAATGAGGGATATCTTGAAGATTTATTATCTTGATTTAATTGCTTAAGATTTAATGAGATAAGGTTTCTAAGAAACCTTATTTTCCTAAAAATTCAATTAGATGGGGTTTTTAGGAAACCACATCTTACTAACATATTTAGGAAATTTCAAGACATGGCAAGTCCAATCAAGACAACACAAACACCCGAATATTCACCGCGAGATAAGGAAAGAAATCATGATCGTGTCGTTATCCCTTTCAATTTTCGAAAATTCGATCAACTTCCATTAGAGATTGATTTTCTGAAGATAGCGAATCAGACCTAAGCGGTGATAGGTCAGATTGACTAAATCCAGAATTTTTTGATGAAAATTAAGCTTTGATCAAATTGGTGGCACTCTCAATTTTTCCATTGAAAATTTAATCAATCAAAACGACAATCAATCAATTAAAGATATACAACCCTCTTAAATTCAGAATATTCTGGATAAGGATCGTTACCTAAATTGCCGACTTGCTTTCCAAATTTGAATGGGACCAAGCTTGCAGATCCCATGGCATCTCGGATTCACGAGCAGCTAGTGGTGGACTACGACATGACTGGACCCTCTGGGAAGTATACGACTACCGGTGGATTAGGCAATCAAGATTGTTTTCGGCGCATGAGGATCTGCAAGGTTGGGACCAACGCCGGTCTTGTCAATGTTACAACGTTGATACGGACTCATGGGCCATCAACCTACCATCATTCTGCACTTATTGCCTCTCTTTGAGAGATGAATGGACAAATAGCATTGAAGTATTGGTGGAGAGTGCACTTGTGCATGATGAACTGTTGCCTGAATCCTGGGAAAGGAACAAAGTCAGTGAGGCAAAAAGGCGAATTTTTCTAACGAGCATATTACCCAGCATAAATCCTCTATTGCATGTTGATGTATCTTCCTCCTGCGAAGTCCTAGGTGTTGCTCGTCTGGACTGGCGACTAATACCACCGGAGCTTCGTTGCTCGGCTTGTGAACGTACAGAATGAGGAAATGCGTGGGCATATTCCTCTCTAGAGATGCGGTAACCATCAACTATGAAGCTTACGAACAATTCCAAAGTCCACCGTTTTACCAGATCCGACTACTGGTGTCCCTTTAAAAAACGCAGAAAAAGCTCGTTGCACGTTGGGTGTCTTGGACATGTATATTGGGCGAGCTTCTAAGGGTGACCACTGATGAAGCTCATAATAATCACACTCGGTCAAAGAATCATCCGCTACTCTCATATGGTGGGAACGTGAGAGAGCTGCAAAGAAAAGAAGAATAAAATAATAAAAATAAAAAAGAGATCTTTTTCTTTTCCTCAGAATTTTGGTTTCCAGGACTCCATTCCACAAGCATAGCCTGGATCTTCTCTAATTTATTTAGGTTACACATAACCAAGAACCTTCTCTGATTGTTGTTTTTTTTTTTTTAGTGAAAGAGTTGATGGTCCAAGTCTTCTATATTCCTCATCGCTTAATCCACGGATCTTCTTCTGGCGTCTCCTGAATGTGTCAGGTGTCTTTATTGTCAAACCCATCCTTGGATATCTGCCTTTTGATTCATGGATGCTCATGAGGATGAAGGCGACCCATGACTCTAAATCTGATACTGCACCATATTGGGTCCGGTCACCGATGATGATGATGAGTTCAGGAATTGAAGCGTAGCTTTGAAATTGATACTCCTACAGAATGGAACTCCCACCCTTTTTGTTGACGAAGACCAACCCTTGAGATCGTGTCCCCAGGAAAAAAAAAACCGATGTTCCTATGGCCGTATATAAATTGTGTGGCCCCCTATGGCTGTATCTTCTGATTGATGTCGCCTCCTCTGGGCGTGAACCCTAAGCATGTATTTATAGCAAAATAGCTAGGGTTTCATTGGACTAAAAGGCTTCACGCCAAATCTCATTAAGGGCTAATAGGCTCTATTAGATTGAAGTTCAAGGCCCTTAATCAACTCTAATTCACGTGGGCCTTAATTAATTAAGAAACGATTAAACGAAGGCCTTTAACAATTAAATGAGTAAAATGGGCTGATTTAATATTAAAAATAGGTCCAATCCCTATGAATATTTTCGGCACTCTCCTTAGTCGGATTTCTTCATGGCATGCGATCACTCGCTAGTTTAAGCGCAAATCTTTACATCGACCATGAATGTAAATGCATGAAAGAAATAACTATGCAATGCATGTGAATTTATTTTTTGTGAGAATTATGGTTAACTCTCATTTTATGTTTAAATAAATGATTCTTCTAAAAGTCAAAATTTAGGTGCTAACAGTGTGTTATGGAGTTTTTGCTTGAAACGTTCAAATAATGGACTGTGTGCTTTAATTAAGTTCACTCAAATATTTTGGAGATAGAAAATATTTAAAACTATAACTTATTTTGCGTTATTTCTTCTTTCTGTTGGAATATACAAATATCAAACCATGCCTTCATCTAACAATTTAAGTTTTTGAGTTGGACGTTTATGCATTATTTCTTCTTTCTATTGGAATATGTAAATATCAAACCACGCCAACTTAAGCTTTCAAAGCAATTAGTAGTGGTTTCACCAAATCTTTCATGCTAAGGAGGAGAAGATTCAATTAACATAAAGATTAAACCATCAAAATCGCAAATTGGTACATCCATGTTGCATTTACCCCAAATTATTTGTTGTGAAATAATGCCCTCGAACTGGTATGCTATGCCACAATTACCCCAGACTGGTGCCTCTATGCTACATCTACTCCGAACCAATTTTAATGTCATAAAAAACCTCGTTTTTCTTTTTGGTCCAATGTCAATATGGGTTGAAAATCCATACTTTAATCCTTATTCAATAAAATGGGTCAAATACGGGTTAGTCAAGTTCTAATAAATGGGTTGTTAGTGGATGTGAAATTCAAATAGCTAATCACTATGGCCCATGGAAACTTGTATTATGTATAGACACCTCTCTAGCAACAAAAGCAAAGCACGTGTGAATTCCCCAAAGAACCAGGGGGAGGAAAAAGCAGAATCCGAACACATTGCTCCCCTCTATACATCAAAATGGACCAAATCTGTGAATCCCCAAAAGTTTGGGGGTCTCTCTTTTTTAACTAAAGAATAGAAATTTTGATTCTTTATTCGTAAAATTCAGGAGCGCTCGCTCTCTCTCTCTCTCTCTGTTTTTCACAAAATTGAGTTTTTTCCTTTTTGTTCCGACAAATGAAAATTAATCCCTCCAAAGAATTACAACAACAAAAGTGAACAAGAAGACTGCCTTGGCTTCGAAATCACCCTTGATTCGAGTCTTCCGAGGAATTTATCAAGTACCTTCGACGTATGATAGCATCCATGCGCCGACGCCCGTATCACCGATCAAAGGGTCGAAATTCTCGTGTATTTCTTAGTAACCTTTGAAAATTTGCATGTCAGTGGCGACATTTCGAAGTTGAAAATCATCGACTAGCATCTCGAGCGGAGAAAAAGATCTCTATATTGAGGCAGTTCTTTGGGAGTTGTCAAATAAGTCGTGGTCAAGGAGATTGGAATCGGACATCTAAATCCTCGGGGATGATGGGTCGTATTTAACCTGTCATGCATGCCAAGTTACATATATGATTTTTGGATACATTTCATTCAGCTTGGGGGAAAAGTCATGAAAAAATGCAAAGAAGTTTGGGTTAAGGGCATTTTTCGAATTGATACCACTTAAAGGCAGGACAGAGAAGCGCCGAGGAGGATACCACTTTAAACATGCAAAACAGTAAGGCCATGCCTAAAAGTAGGTACGATTGCTTGAGGGCATGCTACAACAAGACAAAAAGAATTGCACCACAGGGAGGGCCTCCTATCATTCACAGATAAAACAAAAATTTGACCCTTCATTCCTGATTATATTGTGTGCTTTGTGGATGGAAAGGATTGAAGCTTTCGCATAGTAAATCTGGACTAGATGAAACAGGCCCCTAAAATATCAAAATATGAAGTTATTGACAAGTTTAATACTACTACAACACCTCGCCAGTACAACTTGTGAAAACTCCTGTTGATTGCATTTTCTTAGTCTTGTAATGTCAATTTTTTTGTTAGAACAAGACAAGAAAAGGCGTAGAATCCAAGGAACCAAACAGCTCCCATGTAGTACTAATGAAGATGAACAAAATAACTGTAAGCAGTGGCACTAATGTTCTGTACCCGGCACCACTACCACTCGAAACACTCATTGAGGTACTAATTCCAGAAAGAGAGGTTCTATGCCACATGAAGCTTATAAATAATTGGAATAAATCCAAAACCAATAGTACTTGGTAAGGGGGTTACTGCACAAACGTGGGAAAGACTCAATATGTTTACGACAGTCTAAGGTGATAACCATTTCTTTTCTCAAACAAACCAAAACAACCGAACGAATGACCATATTGCAGAAAATCTAGAAATACAGTTTTTCATTCACCATCAGCGGCTTAACATTTTAATTAGGGTTTTACAAGAGAAAGGGAATAAAAAGTTCTGCTCTTAAAAGCACATACCGTCGGGCCTGCCAAAAAGGATGTTCCCGAATCAGCAATTGCTGAACAACCACCACCACAAAATCCTGAAAAAATAATACCCCAATCTCAATGCCCTAAAAGGAGGAGAACGAGAAAGTAATATAAAGGAGATGCAAGCAAAACAACACGGGAATGCCAGTCGTTTCGCAATCAATCAGCACATCACCCATGTCAAACTGCCAAGAGAATATAAGTATGAATGAATTATATGTAACACTTGATACAAAAGCAGTAGAAATAAAGGACGCGAACTGTTACAAGGACTAGTTGGACTTTAAAAAATCTACCTGCCAGTAGCCCTTCTGTGTCACCGGAACATATGTATGCTCACTCTTGTAGTGACTAGAATCAACCCCACCAAAGACAACCTCACCACCTTCTTCCCCTTTAGTGTTTCGGTTTAGCCAAAATGAGAAAACAGGCTCCGGAACAAGATCCTGATCGACCATGTTGTACCTGTGAATTTGACATAAAAATAAGATATCTAATCCAGCCTGTTGCACAGAGAGATAGACAGATGTATAAGTTGGAATTTATTAACATCTCCAAAAGCTTAGCATCTCGAGTGTTACAAATTACAATATCTAATTAACCAAGAATGAAACCGTGATGCAACTGGTAAGTGTTGTACACTCTCCAAAAGCTTAGGAAATTACACACAACACTGGGATAAAAAAATAAGCTTGCACGTTTAATTCCATTGTTGTAAAGTGCTGACTTACCAGACTGGAACTGCATTGCGAACTGATATGTCTTGAAAACCATGCCCCAGTATGCCATCAAACTTTGCAGCCAATAATGTGATGCCGGGCTCTTTGGTTGCCTCAATAAATTCCTATACGGTGGTTGTAGAAAAGGCATCACACTACAATCTATTTGTAAAAAAGAAAAAATGTTCATCTAATTCTTGATCAAGACGTGATGCAGAAAGCTTAAGACTTAATATTCTCTTGATTTTGGAAGGCGTATACTTTCACTTTGCAACCAAAAATCTAAACCTAAGTTTCAGACTCGACTTCAGTCTCGATTTTGGCTTTGGAGACCAAAAGTCATAGCTGATCAGCCCTGCCACCAGAACCATCGTGACCCAAAATTAATCGCCTACATGCAATAATTCAATAAAATAAATAGAAATTTCAGCTCCCGTGCAGCTGGTTTGCGAAACTTCGGAAAACTTACCTTCTAATTCAGTGTTTCACTCCACCGATTGGTTAGATAAGAGGAGGTATCCAAGTAGAAGATTAAGCTTAATTTCAACCTCAAAGAAGGCAAAGACAGAGAAAGAACGTAAAACTCAAAGCCGAAAATCCCTCGAACACTAAAGATATTTGAACGAGTTATTCGCTTCGCAAACTACTTTTCAACCATAACCCGATCATCCAAACCAAATTCTCACTCACGCACGCAGTCACGGACAGAGAGAGATTGCGTCGTACCTGAGAATTGATTCACGTCACCGGCCAAAGAAAGCGGTTTGGAGAAAAAGAAGAACATAGGAGAAAATAGAAAGAAACCAGAAAGAGATGGAGGGGACAAAGACGAAGGGATAACTTTTAATATGCTCCTCGCGGCTCATCAGCCGTCGGATGCGGCATATCCGACGGCCTTGCGGGCTCGAGACGAATTTATCGTCTCGGCTTTAAACTTCTCGTACAGTGACGTGTCGGAACGCCAGTGGTTGCATACTAGCAAGAAAGTGGGGGATGCCATTGCCTTGCCAGGCGGCAGGGGGTGCCACCGCAATTGCCAGTCCACTCTTCAAGCGACATGAGAAATATCTTCCGCTAAATTAATTATTTAACAAAATATTTTTTTTGGGTCAGACGGAAAGAGAGAGAGAGAGACATTGGAAATGTGGGCCATCAGATTGACGTCAAAGTGAAGCCTGATGAATGGACGAGATTAATTGCGTATACACCCTGTCTTTTCATGTTTTGATTTACTTTTAATTCCATTTTCTCGGGTTTCGTCGCCGATGATAATTATTATGTGCCTGAGATTCCGAACGATCGACTCGGGGATTTTGAGTTCCGAAAAGGACATAACGGCTGGATGAGGACAAAAGAGACATTTTCATGTCACTGCTTGGGATGAGCAAGTTACCAAAAGCTACTTGCCAATTACTGTGCGACGAAGAAATTACACTATCAGCCGTAAATTTATTAAATGATTATCAATTTAGCCATGAATTTATTAAATTAACCACCATCTTAACTTATTGAATGATTATCAATTCAGCCTTAATTTTTCTAAGTTGGTCAATGTAATATTGAATTTTTGCAAGAAATTTCAATATACTCCTTTCGGCCAATTACCTACGTGGCACGCTGACGTGGAGATGCATGATTAGTCAACGATTCTAGGCAGGCAATTGGCCGGAATGACTTGCGCAAAGATTTAGTTAGAAAGTTTAGTGCTGAATTGCCAGTTGTACAATAAGTTTAAGATTGATTGGGTAATTACCCCAGCATGCGATATTAGTGATTTTGCCACTTTGGTCCTTCAACTTTACAAGTAAAAAATGGGATAGTAAGAATTTAACATTACTTAATGCATGTATGCAATTTTGAGTTGTTTAATTTATTTTTCTAGAAATGGATATGATTTACCTCATAATATTGTCTTCTAAAAGTCGTATTGTTCTTCTTAATGATTTTTACTTGAATTTCCACTCAAAGAGAAGAAAGAGGAACTCGCTAGCTCAGTTTGACCCAATTCTCCTCTCCGTTGACTTTGGGAGTTTCAACTTTCGAGTGACCTTCACGAGGTCTGAACATATTTCAAATTTTACTGCTCTAACGATTCACATTTTATTCATCTCAAAACAACTTAGAGGTTTTCAAATGTAAATCATTGACATTTAAAAAAGACACATCATATGTGCCGCGAAGACGAGGAGGAGCGTTACTTGGGTTGTGCGACCTCGGCGAGGGTTCGATAGGGTCGACGCCAAATCGGAGCGGCTGTGTTGGACTCTTGCTAATGGTAGTTATACCGCCAACTTCTACCCTCCCTTGAAAACTCTCATTTGTTATCTATTTTGTAGTTTCTCGACAAATTTGGACTTTCACCTTGATATCTCAAATATTTATTTGTTTGCTCCTTTTTTAAAAAATCAAAATTCGCTTTGTTATTTTCCACATCGACGCGAAAGAGTGCGCTAACATTGACAAAATGGATCTTACTTTGCAACTCAGACAAGTTTGTTTTCCTTTTGTTTTTTCTAGAACATAGTTTTCATTCGTTAACATAATGGATGGATATACATAGATATAGATTGAAAACCCAAAGGGATTTAAGGAGATATAAGGTCCGGCAATAAGGAACGCTTTTCTTTCGTTGGTCTTTGGCAATTCAGGCTGCATATGGTAATGCTTCTATTTCCGAAACAACTTTTGAAACATAAACATTTTTTTTTTCTGTTTCTGTTTCTGGCAACAATTTTTGGAAATAGAGACGCGTTTTGTAACTGCAATAAAGTTTTGTTCCCGAAAAAAGAAGAAGAACAAAAGCACATTTGTTAACTACATAAATTTTTTGTTCCCGAAACAAAAAAGAAAAGAAAAGAAACATGTTTGGTAATTGCAAAAAAATTATTTGTAATTTTTCATTTAATTAAGGGGATTATATATATTAAAATTAAGATATATTTTTCTTTTTAATTTATTAAATCAAACTAGACCAATATATTTATAAGTAATTCATGCACAATCTATCGAATTGCAATATGGACGAGATCAATTGTAAAAAAAAAAAAAAACTAAAACAGAAGACGAATTGGAATTGGACAACGAGAACATCAAATATGTTTTCTATAGATAAGAAAAATTACAATTATGAGTCACACGTAAATGTTTTCAAGTAGTTTAAAATATGATTACCTTTACACGAGGACCCTTAGAAAAGTATTAATTGCACTATGAGTGACACCGGGGACTAAAATAAAAAATATTTGTGTATTTAGGTCATTTTAGTTCAATTGTGCAATTTTTCTAAACATGAGGACTAAAATGAGATGCATGGTATCAAAGTCTCATGTCATGATTCTAAAAGTAAAACATTTTGGATAAAGTGATTTAAAATGAAACTTTTTAGTCAATTTAAGATTATGTTCAATGAAGAGGCATGTGGTCCCAAACTGAACTTTTAAAACTTTAAGAGCCAAAAATGAAAAAGGGAATTAAAATAAAAATACGGACTATTTTTGTGCATTTTTCTGACCAAGAATACTATGTTTCCTATTTTTGGCTATTTTTATAATTAAAATAAATCCGAAAAATGTCAAAAATTACGAAAAATATTTTATTCAAAATTGGTTCCTAAGGCTAGGCCAAAGCTTTGAACGTTGATTTTTTAATTTTATGAATTATTTTGGTATTTTTAATTAATTTTATAAAATAAAATAATCAAAAATCGGGTGGCAACATCGTGCAAGAATAAAAAAAGAAGAGAATCTGTTCAAAAATAAAAATTTTCCCAATTATTTCTAAAACAAAATGTTCCAAAATATTTCAGAAACATAGAAGCAAGTTTTTCTTCGTTTTTTTTTTTTTTTGTTTTTGCTCCAAAAGTGTTCCTGTTTCTCGAAAGTGTTTCTAGAACACTTTGTGAACACATTTTTACCTTACGCATTTTTCTGAAGTGTTATCATATGCAGCCTCAGTTCGTCGCCTGATTTGCTTTTTTGACGCAATGTGCCACTTTAAAATTCATATAAAAGCTAAGTTGAACCCAGGCTTCCTTGATAAACAAACTCACCTTTCAAGAAGCTTCTTCTTTGTTGGATAAGCCATTTATCAGATCAAATTGATATGAGTTCAGTTCAAAACAAGTACTTGAGTGTGGTTTTAAAAAAATTTAGGGTTTCCAGCAGAGCAAGGCCTTGGTTTCAGCTATAGATGATGCCAGGACAATTCGTGTAAAGCCATCCACTAGAAGATCCAAGATATCGCGATTCATATTGCTATGGCTTTTTCACATTAGTCCCTTCCAATTGGCTTCATCAATGATTAAATTTAAGACGCCCTAGTTTTGGTGGTTTCCACACTTGAACCGAAGCTTATATGAGTTCAATGCTTTTCTTGGATCTAATTGTCCAGTGAGCAGTACGATGATACAAGGTCGAAGCAGCTTCCAGTAGCTTCCCTAAGTTTCAGACTTGGGCTCTAAACACAAGATTGTTTCTTTACTTCCAAATTAACTAGAGAACAACAAAGAGAAATTCAAAAGACACCGAGATATGTTGCAAGTTAATCATCATTCCTAAATTCTAGATAAACCTGATTTTTTTTTTTGCAACGTTAAACCTGGATTTGATGTGCTGGTAATTAGGGTCGGGTGAGACCATAACTTTGACGTCCGAGGGAAAAGCAATATGCTCATCTCTACCCCCTTCTTACACTGAAAAAGATGAATCTCGACGTATAGATTGTAGAGAGTATTCCTCCGAAAAGAATTATCCATTATAGTGAGAACATTTTGACAAATACTCCCAAGAAAATTATCCATTGTAGTGAGAACATTTAAACAAATTTAACTTATTTTCAAGTATGGACTCCATGTGGATGCTATGTGGCCTCTTTAAAAAAAAAAATTAGCCATGTAATGTTAAAAAATTAAAAATAAATGACATGTAACTAGTTGGTCGGAATTTCTCGCCATTGGTATTTAAGTTATTGTTTTTTCTCCTATTTGATGCCTACATGAGCCGGTAAAAATATATTGGCACCAAAATAGGAGTCGTACATAAATATTGACACTTTAGGTGTCTTTTTGCCATTAACATAATCATCTCTCCCTTTCGTTAGCCCAAGTGAATGCGTATTACTTAATTGCAAAATCCATTAGTGGGCACGAGTCTAGGAATCCTGAAAGACTTTCATTATGTAGTTTTCATGATCTATTGGATGTCTTTTAACTTTCTCCCAATGATAGAGAATTTCATTGAAGTCACTATTACAAACACAGGGCATAAGACTAGGAACCAATATGTTGCGTGCCTCCCACAAGCTTGAAAATTATTTGGATCATTAAAAAAATGTATCTCTCATTCTCTATTTTTATTTGTAACTCTCAACATAAGCCTATCGTAATCAACTGAATCTAGCTAGATTCAGTTGTTTACGAGATTTGGTTATTTCATAATAAATGGAATCTAAGTTGACCCCGAAATAGGTTTGAAATTGAAAGCGTCATCTCAACTCAAATAAAACATGATTTTTATTTTTTGTCACCATGAGAAACATCAAGTTGATTTTTCCTAAGCCTCGAGGACACAGGATTGCTCTATCATTGACAGTTCCAGCATATAAACTTCATTATAACTCGGCATCTTATCCACCAAACCCCACTTTCCACAATCATTCAACATCTGAATCGAATCTCCAATAAGGTAGTTTCATGTAAACCTTTCTAAGTAGATGGTCGTCCTTCATAAAGATTGTAGCTTCTGCTTTTCTTGTTCCCAGCAACTTTCTGCCAATTCTACTTTCCCTGCAGGTTATCTCCTCCCGCTGGTGATGAGAAGAGCTGTAAAACTTGGGAGTGCCCGAGATATGGAAGGCCAATTCTTTGGTCCCTGACCTTATAAAAGAGCTAAATGAGTTGGATAAGTTTTCTTACCTCTCTCATCTTGCATGCTGATGTGATGATGTTTTGGGCTTGTTATTTATTTGATATAAGACCGAAATTGGCCCGAATTAACTAGGGTTTCTAGAACTGTTTCGCCCTCTTTATCATCTACCACTGTTTTTTTTTTTCCTCATAAAATACCTGTTAAGGAGGGCTATATTCATTAGCTTCGTTCTTCAACCAAAGATCCGAATAGAAACTTTTTTTATTGAAAAGAATTTCTTCATCATAGGGCACGTCGTTACAATTCTTTTGCATAATAACCATTGTCCAGGCATGAGTGGCAGAAGTGAGGGAGATGCTCATATTTAAAGTCTAACTATAACGTCTTGTCTTCCTAAGTAGAAATCATCCCAACGCTTAGAGGGGATGAAAGCTCCAAGGTGACTCGCCTTACCAACTCTGGAGGCAAAGAACCCTTTCGTTTCAATTCTCACTTCCGAGACTTCTCCAACATTTTGAGCAATTCTACTAATGGATGCCAAGTAAGTCCTGCACTTTTAAATTTGATAATATAATTATAAACCGTTGCGTGAAATTTCAATCTAGTCCTTTTGGCGAATTGTCGCTGAAAATTGCTAATGTAGTGTCCAATCATCATCGGCCGTTCTACATGATATGTTGATGTAAAAACTTTTGGATCCCAAAGTCGGTGATTTCATCGATAATAGGCCGAAATGAATGCCTTGGAGTTTCGCGCAAAGTTTTAGGACTATATTGGGAAAATTTAAAAAATTACAATTGAATTGACGTATACATTTATGACTAATTCGGTGATTTTCTCAAAAATCAATTATGTGGATAATTGGGTCAAACGGAGTAATCAAATACACTTTCTTTCAAAAGTTGATCCTTTTATGGAAAAATGAAGAGATTTACACAACAAAACTTTGAGGTAATTCAATAAATAAATAAATAAAGTCTTGTGAACTGATTAAAATGGACCAAGTTTGTTTTGGCATGAAATTTATTGCTTCCATCAACAGTAAGTATTCTTACATGGAAAAATACCCAAAAGCGAGTTCAGTTTTGGTAACAAAATCAAGTTTATCAGCTTCCTTACTAAGAAAAGTTACCCATGTACGACACCTATTCAAAACAAGTTCTCTATTTGCCTAGTTATGGTCGTTGTTGCTGTCATATGTGGAGAACCTTGGAGAAACTAACTAGCATGATGCTTTTTTTTGACAGAGTTATTTCATGACGTGTCCAAAGGGCAAACATTTTCTTTTGAGATCCTACTCATTCAGACAAGACGTGGTCGTTTTCTTCACACCATTGCCCGCCAAAGGACCCCTTTAAAATTCAGCTTGTTATTGACTTTGTTGCTTGTGGTTTACTTAAGGTTTCGCCCAACATTGTCTCCATTTTTTGTCATAATAAGCTATGCACACCCACATTGCAAAGCCAGCCATAATACTTCTTTTTTCTCGTGATTATATCTTAATGCTTACGTGCATAATGACCACATTTTAGTTCTCTGAGTAAGCATTTACCGTTTTTGCTCATCCGTTTCTGCATGCGTACATGCCATGACTGCTCGACATTGATTTCGAGACGAAAGCGTTTCCTTTTTTCATTGCTCAACATACGTTCGATTGGCGTCCAAAGAGCGCAATGCTTGTGGTCCGATCGTGTGGGATCATGCAACCACTCCATTAGATCCTTTTCCTTCTGGAGAGGCCGTTCCTCTTGTGCCTCCAGTTTCGTACGAAAGCGAGTGCTATATAAGTTTTTGGCCAGATGCAAAATTGCATCAAACTTGAATTCCGAGGGATTTCTCTCAGTGAGATTAGGATAAATACAGACTCTTATTGCAGTGCCGTGCTTTGCTGCTGAAAGGAAAACGCTAATTTTCACTGATCAAACATAGAGGTAGCGCCTCCTAAACCTCTGAAGTAAGAATTCGAGCCCTTTCGAAAACTTTTTTCTCTCGTAATTAAGATTTTTGGTCATGTCGTTGCTCAAGCGTTATCGCGCAAACCATCCTTCCTGTTTAGCTTCTTCGGTCTGCGTTGTTATTGACATTGTTATCACTTGGTGCAGGCTTTTCTCGAGGGTTTAAGCAACATGGGGGACGGCTTCGGGAAGTGGTTCTTTGGTGAGGACTCAAACTTAAGCGCCTCTTGCTTGTCCCGGGCAGGTGACTTCGTCGGACAAGGCCCGGGCATGAGATTCCGAATGAAGCTTCTGATTCTTGCCCTTCACGACGACGAGAAGCGAAGAGACGGTCTTCGTATTCTTGCCGCGGTACGATCCATCCCTTCTCTTGATCCTTATTCTTGGCCACGGTTTTAGAGTTTGACCTGTATTTTTTCTTATTCATGCTTGTTTTATGTCGTGTTATTGTAGCGAGACATGCAACCGTAAAGCGCTCAAGTTTTTCTTTTTCGTTTTTCTCTGATAGTTTGGAGTTGATTTTCATTTTGATCGTCACCTTCGTGCTTTTCATATTCAGTTTAACTTTCTAAGAGTTTTCCTTGGCCGCGTCTTGGGGACTTAACCGGTGGCATTGGCGCTCATACCCCCACCATCTCGAGAATTAGTCAATTGCACGTGGAAACCTCGATTACCAAAAAAATAAATAAATCGGGCATATGCAATTTCTTTTTTATCAATTATCTACTCCATAAAAAACGAAATATATCTCCCCCCTCCCTAATTTTTCTCCGCGTCATCATCTCATTTTGATTTTCGAAAAGATAAATTCCTACTTTTTTCCGATCAATATTCCGCATATTTCGGACACGAGCAAGTCATTAAAATAATAATCTTCGTAAGTCTTTATGGTATTTTCCTTCTACCAGGCAAAGAAAAAAAAATTATATTTAGGAACTGGTGGCTCGAGGGTCAGTCTCGCGGACCGACATAAAATAGTTATCGAGGCTTGTAGCCCCTTTCGATGGGAGATAAGCAAAACCAGCCTCAAGTTGCAATAATCTTCTGGATACTTCATAATCATAAAGCCAAAAAAAAAAAAAAGAGTCATCCCGTTTTAAGTATGCGATTCATGCATATTCATTTTGAGTTTCGAGTGTTCTCAAAATTTAAAAAGATAGGGCATTGGCAATTTCTTTTTAAATTGACTATCTACTCTCTAAAAAATTTCTCTTTTCACTAATTTTCTCCGCATCTCCATCCCATTTTTATTTTCAAAAAGATAAAATTCCTACTTTTCTGCCATCCAATATGAGGAATTTGGCATCCACCGTATTTCACATATCAAGAGATAGACGATGGGGGCACATAATTGATCTTGTTCTTTGACCTCCCAAGTTAAACAGGGTTGGGTTGCTGCTTCTTATCTGTTCATGGAAGGATTAAGAAATTGTGATAATGACGAGGATAAAAAGACCAAACATTTCTCGTGTATCTATGCCTGACCACTCCCATTTTCTCTACTCGTCTTATGTTCTTGTCTTTTTCCTAGACATATAATGTAAGATAATAGTCATTCACAGGATTGACAGCCGACCCAATTTGGCACGCGAGTTATTTGCTGCTGCATGTAATTTCTGTCGCTCAGCTTTTTAGACCAACTAGGAAAGTTCAATTGACGTCATTAGTTTTCACTCACTTCGGCGGGAATGAATTTCCTACCATGAATATAGGAGTGCCATTACAGATTGTGCAAAGCATGGTCCGGAGGTCAGTGTGATGGGATAAATCGACTGTGGGGCTCTCAACAAGTACTCTCAAAGGAACTTTGTTCACACAAGGAAGAGGAGATGGAAGGTGGCTTTTCAATATACTGTATTCACAATCGATTCACCCATATTGAAATGGTTACAAGACTCACCTATTTATAGGCTTAAAACATGACTCTTGAGTCTCTCTAGGAAAGTGAAAAGACTAAAACAACAATTACATCCTAAAACAACAATTACATCCTAAAAGATTATAGACTCAACTAATTATGTCTACTAAAACAATAATTACATCGGAATACTAATTATGCCATGGAAGTCGAACGGTCACTGATAACACTTAATGAATTTGGTTTAATTTCATTTTCCAACAAAACTCCCCCTTAAACCAAATTCTCTTTCTCTTCTTGTAATTTGCATAAAATTGTCTCTGCTTCTTTCTCATCGAAAACTGAAGCTTAGGATAATTCTCTGATTGTTGCATCAATACCCGGCTCACAACATCTTCGACGAAGTCCCATATATGAAAAACGAAAGACGACAACTTGATCGACAACCGCTTTACCTTCTGCTGCAAGATGGTTGTGCGAGGGTGGAAATTCGGGAGTCCGATCCTTTTAGCTTTTTCAAAGAACTCCATTTCTTCAAACAAGAAGTTGATTTTCTGTTCATCTTCAGCACATTTTTGGAATTCACGTGTATATTGATTCAGCATCTCCTCGATTCTGGCCGTGCAGTGCATGTTCTTCTCGTCTAGATACTCACCGAACTTGTTTGTCGAGAAGAATTTCATCAGCGTTTGTGCCACGACAGGCACATCATCGATGGAGACATAGATCCTGTAAAGCTGAGGGTGCGTGTTGAACAGCTTTGTGCTCGGGTTAATACCATATGTATCTCTTATCATATCGAAAAATCGACGACCTTCTTCGACTTCAGCATGACTACGTGCAACTAGGACTTCGACCATCCTTGTCTCGTTCCTCTGCATCTCACAAAACAGATCGATGGATTTCTTGGCATGATCATGAAAAGCCAAACCTCCTATGATTAAATTCCACGATGATATGTCTCTTTCTTCCATGCCCTTGAACAACGTAAACACTCTCTCAATTCTACCACCAGTTTCGATCTCAGAAACAAAGTCATCTATTTTGCCTTCGGAATCTTTCAAAATCTCTGGTACAGTTACTTCTTTCTTGTCACCAACACCAAGTTCACTATGACCAATTTCTTGGTCATTGTCATAGAGTAACACCACACTTTTCTTCGGCTCATTCTGAGCATTCATCTCCTCAAACATTACCTTCTCATTTGCAGAAACATCTTGAATATCAAGATCTTTTTTAATAGGATCACAATCCAATTCACAAAGGCTTTCTAGACGAGCGAATGGAAAACAATAGTCCAAATCATGTGTTGCATTTTCATCTTCAATAAAAGAAGAATCAGTGCATAGTGTAGTACCTTTGCCTTCGACAAGAACTCCGGAATTGTCTTCACGCGAGTCTTGCTTCACTTCTTGAAGCAGAACATTGCTACGATAGCTTGAAGCCTTCTCTGGCTTTCTCTGGTCCAAGGCACTTTTTCCTTCTCTGGACTGAGGCTTTTTCGCCTTCTCTTGTACGAAGCTCTTTCCGCTTGAGACTCTCTTTATCTGTGTCTCTTTGCCTTTTTGTACTTGTTGATATATCTCGTGTATGAGCTCCCACGTCTCTTTTGAAGTAGTGGCATTCGAGACTTTCTCCAACACAGAATCATCTATATACTGATAGATAACAAACAAGGCATATTGATCTTTTGCTCTTACCTTCTCCAATGCATTCTTCTGATTTTCATTCAATGTGGCTTCGACGTCTGGCTCTTCATAGCCGTTGTTGACAATCTCCCATAGACTATGAGCATCAAGGAACTCCTTCATTCTTGAAGCCCAATTTTCAAAATTTCCTTTTAAAAAATCAACGTATTGAAGAGGTAGCAAATTGCTTGCCAAGGCCATGATCATAGACCGTAGGCTCTGATACCAATTTGATGGGATAAATCGACTGTGGGGCTCTCAACAAGTACTCTCAAAGGAACTTTGTTCACACAAGGAAGAGGAGACGGAAGGTGGCTTTTCAATATACTGTATTCACAATCGATTCACCCATATTGAAATGGTTACAAGACTCACCTATTTATAGGCTTAAAACATGACTCTTGAGTCTCTCTAGGAAAGTGAAAAGACTAAAACAACAATTACATCCTAAAAGATTATAGACTCAACTAATTATGTCTACTAAAACAATAATTACATCGGAATACTAATTATGCCATGGGAGTCGAACGGTCACTGATAACACTTAATGAATTTGGTTTAATTTCATTTTCCAACACAGTGAAGATACGGAAAAGAATTTTGCAGAACTTCTTTCAGAGGAATTGAAGCTACGTGAAACTGAAACTTCGAAAAGTCAACAACGCGCTGACGTGGCTCTGCTCGAAGCCAAGAAGTTGACATCGCAGTACCAGAAAGAGGCAGACAAATGCAATTCGGGAATGGAAACCCGTGAAGAAGCAAGGGAAAAGGCTGAAGCAGCATTTGTAGCACAAAAGAAGTTGACGGCTATGTGGGAATTGAGGGCTCGACAAAGAGGATGGAGGGAAGGAGTCATCAAAGCTCGTTCCCAGTCTCAGGGAAATTGACGCAGCGTTCAGCGATAGAACAAACAAGCAAATCTTGCTTGAGAGAGAAATCTCAAATTTTCAATATCAAAAGTATATTCTCTCTGCTCAAACATCATAAAACACCTTATATAGGGTGTTAACCCTAAACCTAACCTTACTAGGATTCTAAATAGCAAAATTCCAAAATTACAATTTACTAATAAAAATGCCTAAAAATAAAGATTACGTAATATTACGCAATATCACGTAATATTACGTAAATAGCAATTTAATTATATTGCGTAAATCCCAACTTTATCTGCATCATTCGTAGATCGCATCCTTATCCGCATCATTCTCCCCTGCTAGGAAAAAGATTCATCCTCGGATCTTGTTGCGAAATTTGCTTCGCCCAGGACGGCCTCTCCAACGAATCAAGAAATACATCAGCTTCCTATCCCCATACTCGATCCCATTGTGACATATGTAAATTTCCTGCGAATCCCATGTGATCCCTCTTTCGCTGCTCCGACCTTTATTTTGTTTGTACTCGAAATCATCCCGCTCCCTCGATTCCACAAATAGGGTCTTTCGTGCACTTAGCCGTGACCATTGACCCTTTTCATGCCATTGACGCAATGATTTTTCCATCAGCTTGTAACTTGGGAAGAACACAAGAGATCCACCAATATCTACATCATTGAGAATTTTTTTCTCTTTCTCCTCCATATAGAGACTAATATTCTCAATGTGCAGTGTTCCTATCGTGCGGCTGCCTGATTGCACTCTTATCACCAACCAACCCCCAAGAGGAGTTTCTTTCGCCTTTAATTGTCCTTGTAGCACCACTTCATCAGTAATCGCATTCTGCGACGTACAACTTGTTTCAATTGCATCCTCACATTTCTGCTCGGGCTCAACATCAGCAACAAGCTCATCGCCACCAAAATCATTAGTTTCAGGAACATAATTACCTTGATCATCAGTGCTCCCCGAAACATCGATTTTCTGTGCATTTTCAGGAATCAAATTGGGTTTTGCCTGAGAAATGTCGTCAGGGACGACCTCGTCCCCTTTCGCTAACACAAAGTCTTCTACCATCGTACTTGGATCTGAAACCTTGCGCACACAACCATGTTCGCTCTTCTTCTCTGAGTCCTCGAAGTTCCTCAAAGAAGCTCCGTAGATAGATGGCATAATGCGGGGTTTGAACTGCAACTTAGCCTCTTTGCTCGATTCACCAACTCCTCCCAATTCAACAGCAGGAAAATCTCGCGAATACCTAGAAAAATCACAATTTTGCTCTAAACTCATCAATTTCTGCTGAAACTGCTCATAGTCGGGTGGAAGGAATTTTTGCTTCAGCAGCCTCTTCATTCTATGCCAAGTTCGAACTTTCTCTTTTCCTTCTAACTTCCTCGTATTATGCAATCTCTCCCACCATATAGATGCAGCTCCTTTCAATCTATAGGCTACTACTCTCACCCGTTTCTCACTAGGGATCTCCATATAATCGAAGAATTTTTCAATATCAGCAATCCAATCCAGAAATTCTTCTATATCAAGACTTCCATCAAAATAAGGTATATCGACTTTTGATTTAAAGTCGTTACCTTCACGATCGTAGTAATATCGTCTGCCATCTCTTCCATCGCATCCCCTTCGAAATCCTCCATAATGATTTCTTCCTCCATAATCAGCACGTCCTTCGTCGAAAGAACTCTCTGAAAATAAAGGGTTATTCTGCCTGCGGACAAGAACAGGCCTGACAGGGTCACCGCGAGCAAGATCTGCACCCGGCCTTCTGTCGTTCCGCCGATTCCGGTTCACATCAACGCCAAGACCGTCGAATCGATCCGCCAATTTGTCAAATCGTGCTCCGAAACGATCTATGCGTTCCATTAAACGCTGCTCCAAACGTTGCAGCGCGCCGTCCCCAAGGATTGGGGCTCCAGTCTTCCGAGCATCGTCACGAAGACCACCGCCAGTCGCCATAGGCTCTGATACCACCTGACGCAGCGTTCAGCGATAGAACAAACAAGCAAATCTTGCTTGAGAGAGAAATCTCAAATTTTCAATATCAAAAGTATATTCTCTCTGCTCAAACATCATAAAACACCTTATATAGGGTGTTAACCCTAAACCTAACCTTACTAGGATTCTAAATAGCAAAATTCCAAAATTACAATTTACTAATAAAAATGCCTAAAAATAAAGATTACGTAATATTACGCAATATCACGTAATATTACGTAAATAGCAATTTAATTATATTGCGTAAATCCCAACTTTATCTGCATCATTCGTAGATCGCATCCTTATCCGCATCAGAAATGTGCAGTCAGCTTAGAATATCACTAGTTGCAGAATGCTCAAGTTCAGTTGAAAAGGTGCCGGAGGAAATTGTATTATGGTGTGCTTTTTCCTTTCCAGGGTTGGCGCCTGGATCAATCTGATCTAAATCTCTGGCCGCTGTCGACCTTTTTTTTTTTTTTTTAATCGAGTATGAAGTCCATGGCGTTGTGGAGCCATCCGAGGATGCAAAGCAGATCAATAGGATGTGATATGTAGAGATACGGATGGAATTAGTGGGGAACCATGAAGTCCTGAATCAATTTGGAAAGCTATGGTTGATCGTTGTATTTTATTGCATCAATTTTTTATTTGCCTTTTCTCTGTCATTGACAAACAGGACGACGAATTGGTTTGTAAGGGTCCTGTTTCTATTAAAATTCAACATTACTCAACATTTATCATATGTCAGGTGATTTTTCTACAGGATGGAGGCACTTTATGGAGCACGATTTCGTGAGTGATCTTCTCTCGTAACTGCTCGTCCCCTTTGTATTGATGGAATTGTTCTTATCTAGAGTCTCGAACTTCTGTACACTCAATGTCCTCACATAGATTAGGCTTAGAATCTCTGCACGTTAGGATTCAGGAACACAGGACCACCGACGTGGTCAACGGTGAGTTGACAATTACATTGTTTTAAAGTATGTTTCTACTTCGGCAGTTTTGAAAGGGGCATCTGGCGCTCGAGCCTCCGCTTCAT
Organism: Rhodomyrtus psidioides; assembly: GCA_021437785.1. Taxonomy (NCBI): domain Eukaryota; kingdom Viridiplantae; phylum Streptophyta; class Magnoliopsida; order Myrtales; family Myrtaceae; genus Rhodomyrtus; species Rhodomyrtus psidioides. The sequence continues at coordinate 2,453,654 of JAILYB010000104.1, read as the reverse complement.
TATCACAGCTAAATCAGTTAGCGCAAGTTTTTGGTTGAGTGCTCTGTTCGCTGCACCTATATGAGCATGAATGTTAGATCACCACCGGCGACAAACAAAACACAATTCTCTCCAAAGAGAAGTGATTGGCAATTAGTGCGCGTGCCACTATGATCGGAACAGAATTGAGGGTTTGAAGTACAGAGATGATATGAGAAGTTCCAGTCCCAAGTGCCAGTCACCGTGAGGGGAGAGAGCTCTCCATTGATACAATGATAGTTAGAAAAAAAGATCTGCAGCGATTTGATTGCCCGCCTGAGGAGGGGAGCCAAACATAGCCACAACAACAAAAGAAACACAACTAGACCTCCAAAGTCACGTTACACATTTGCAGATGGCATGATAAATTTCAAGGCACCATCTTCTTCACGCACACATCGTGACCAGGAGCACGAATGCTCAGGTCGTCCATGTTGACACAGCCATGGATGCTCAACCCGTGTTCATTTGCCAAGTGCAACAAGCGTATGAAGAATAAATTGGGGGGAGATCTCGCCGATGCTTGCAGCAGCTCCACAGTCAGCTGGAAAACTGGCCAAGATCTGCTTGGAAGACATAGCTTCTTCTGGATCCTTATAATCAAAGCAAATTGATTATATCTTTTTTTTTTTCTTTTCCAAGACATGTTCAAGTTTGGATATCCAAAATAAAGAATACACCACAAGATGATTAACAAATATAGGACTATTGCGGGAGTCATTAAAGGAAATCAAGACAGATGAGTAGTCCGTAGCCTTGAGTGAAGTCTTGTGCTTAATACTTGTCCCTGCCTATACGTGAAAAATCATAGTTCAAATCTTCCACGAATCATTCATGACAGACAATTAGAATGCTCAGACCTACTCACGGATGGATGGGGGATTTCTACAAATCCTCAAGGATTAGAACCTGTGGGATGTATTGGCCACTAGGATGAAAATGTGAGTAAATCTCTGGAAGCATTTTTGTGTTACTACACTCTGTAAAAGTATTACAACAAAATATATATCATTATGACAGACTGACGATTACGGATCCGTTACTTGGTGGTCCATAGAAGCTCCCCCATATGGATGGTTTGCAAAATAGAGTCCTAGAAATTACGAGTAGTGATTCCACTTGACTTTTATTTGACAAGCTGAAGAACTAATTACCGGACTGTGCAAGAATGTTCTCACAAGGACATCATTGGCTTTTTTGGTAGTAACTATGACTTTTAAGAAAGCATGACAAGATCCCTCTCAGATGTTACGACAGGATGCACTAGCAGATCTTTTGGCTATTTAAGGTGTCACGCCCCGACTCTCGAGCCCGCGACATCCCTTGCCAAATCGCCGCGAGGTCATAGAGATAGCTTCCCAGGCACGCTATCGACCTATCACTTAACTACGCATGCGGAAACGTTCTAACTCCCTGACAGCATAAACAAACAGGGATAGCAAAGTAGGCAGTCACAATCGACATTCACAAAATGAAAATCCCAATTCAAACATATCAGCAAACCAATCAAGACCTTATTCATACTAACGAATGTACACAACCCCATACTTCGGGGCCACTAGACAAAACCTCAATCAGGTCACTTGGTCAGGTGAGGTCAACTACTCACTTTCTTCAATAGACTACTCCAACAGCCAACTCTTGGCATCCACAAGGCTCCGTCACGTGGGACCTGAAAATGTTATCCCACGACGGGGTGAGAATAAATCTCAGTGAATCAAGCCTAAGCTCGGTTAGGAAACTGATTCGCCCAGGGCATCCTAACCGAAGCTCACAAATCGCACATGCACATATAGCACTATCCACAGTTAACAATATAACCATCATCCACATGCACACTTACCAGCTTCAGCCATACATAATGCAATGCTCGACATTACTCAGCAGTCAACGTCAATTAGTCACTCAATCACAGCATTACATCCACCAGTATGCACAGGATATTCACCAGGACAATGCACACGACACAATAATAACTCGAACACAAGTGAGTATGAACTTCCGTCTTCCTACTCCATTCGTCCTATTCCAAACGTCGTAGTCGGGATATGTTCACACTTACCCATGTACAAAGTTACATTGCACTCAATTCTTTTATTAACGATGATCGTGCCACCGGCACTTGAGAGGATCTACGCGAAAGAGGGCGTGATTCGACTCTCACACATAACGCGATCCAACACCTCAGTGTGATCCAGCGTTCTACCGGTAAAACCGGGCTACGTTCCTTTACTCTCGGCAACGGCTACTACAAGCGGTGTATCCAGTGCGTCTGGCACGGCACCAGCAAGTAGGCATCCCTATACGGGGCGTCGGTCCAACATCCATTGCAACCGGCATCCGACCAACTCTGCATCCGTACTTGTTAACATTGAACCAGAGTTGTCGTGCTTCTGGCAAGTCGTATGATTCCGTCCAAATCATAGAACACGAGCTTGCCAGGAACATCATCGTTTTTCGTCATATGACCATACATTCCACATCCAGCAATCAACCCATTTCATTATCTTTGGTTAAGGGCGGATGCTCACTCAGGCATGCAAAAACTTTGGCCAAATGCCAATTTCGTGCCAAAATATGTATTTTGACTTCGCACATGATCATATGCAAATGCAGACTAACCACTAGTCACCACACACAGGGCGATTAACCCCCAATCAACGATCGACGCCAAACAATCATTCCAGTCAATCAATTAAACCATCCAACGAGGCAATCAAAACAAACACGAACAATCAGTCCAATTAGGCCACATAAAGGCTCGAGTTCATGCAACAATTAATTATTAGTCAATCCGACTTAAACGTCGTCGATCGCTCGCTCGTCTCTAGCCTATCGCTCGCTCGCGATCAAACAGCGGCAATCCATTGCCCAATCAATCAATCAATAATTTTCTAACAACAACTAGCCACAGACAATTTAATCAATCCGGCTAACCAAATCGATCGGCCATTTATCCTAATCCCAATTTCTATTTAGACCGGCCCCGATCGTGTACCTAAAATTCACAATTGACTAAACGACTAATCCTAGGCGCAATTAACGCCCTAACCAAGGATTAGGGTCAACTCACAATCGAATTAAGCTCGGGCGATCTCAACGGCCGACGACGGCGGACGGCGACGGCGGCGGCGGCCCAAAAACCTAAAAACTCGGGAATGCCTCAAGGAAGTCTCGCGAAGTCACCGGGATAGGTGGCCGGCGACGGCGAAGCTCCGGCAAGCGGCGGCGGCCTAAAACAGAACCGGGCGGCGGGGTTAAACAGGGGAACCGGGCAAATTTCCGGCGAAACACAGCCCCACGGGCCGGGGCGAGGCCGGCCAAGGCCGGGGATCTTACCTAGGGGTCGAGGGAAGTTGATCGGGACCGGCGGCAGCGGCTGAGGGCGGCCGGAGGCGGCGGATTGACGACGACACAGAACCGGCGCGAAACAGGGTCTTCGCGGCCAAGAACAGGGGGGTGGTCGGTGCGGTTTTCCGGCCACCACGCGCGGCGGCGAGCTCCGCCGAGCTAAGGGAAGGTGAAGAGGGATCTTGGGAGTTCGATTATGGTGGCGGTGCACGGCGGTGGGCGGCGGAACGGCGGGATCGAAGAAAACACGAACCAAGCCCTAAAACAGGGCACCGTGACTTCGGGCGGCTCCCACGGCGGCTCCGGCGGCTAATCGGCGGTGGGGCGGCTTCGGCTTGGTCGAGGGGAAGCTGAGGGACTTGGCCGAGGTGGTGGGTGGCGGCGGTGGCGCCGCGAACGGCCGGGGACGGCCTGGGTCTCCTCGGGTCAGGGGGTCCGAAAACAGGGGCTGGGCTTTGGCGACGATTCCGCGGACGTCCGGCGGCCAACGGCAGCCGGTCTTGGCCCTACGGGACGGCGGACGGTCGACGAAGGTGGTGGTGGTCGGAAGTGGGGCGGTGGTCGGCGAAAATCCGACGGGAGAAGGAGGAAGAGGGAGGAGGACGTTCGGCCAGGGGGGAGGAGGGTCGCGCGAGCAGGGAGAGAGAGAGAGAGAGAGAGAGAGAGAGAGAGAGAGAGAGAGAGAGAGAGAGAGTGGGCTGATTGAGTTGGGGGTGGGGCCCACAAGGGAAGACTTTTGGGCATTTTTGTCCTATTTGCAAATATCCGAGGGCAAAACGGTCTTTTGGCGAATCGGGACTGAAACGAATTTTCGGTAAAACGGACGAAGGGTATTTTGGTAATTTCATAGGCTAGGCTCGGTCGGGATTAGGCTCGGGTCGCAAGGATTGAAATCCTAATTCGCGGCGACTAGGAATTTCGAACCTAATCTAAACCGACTGAAATTTCGATCTTAATTCCTTTTATCGAATTCAGGGACTTCACCGGGGTCGGATTTCTAGGGCGTCACATAAGGGGAGAAGCAAAGTGTGACGTCGTGGAATTTCGACGTCTTTAAAAGAAATTAAAAATTCCAGCATGAGCATTTATGAGCAGCAGCTTGCTAGCGCAAGTACAAAGAGCGACGCACCGGCACAGCCATTCTCGCAAGATATGCATTCACCATCCCACACCAATCTTAGCCACGAGAATTCTGGAGAAGCAGCTTGCTGATATACCCGGGCAGATCGATTCATAGAGTGTGGCGTTGGGATATGATTGAGAAGGTACTCCACCTAGTTCTTTCGGTGAACGCTCATTTGGTCTATGCCCATGTCCTTCAACATGACGGAACGGCCACATGAATCACAGGGAGCAGCTCTTGATCCACAGATGCTCTCATGCTCACAGAGACCTCTTAATCTGTCTCTCATCTCCACTGCAGTGTCTCCTGCATGAACCATGTCCCCACAGAAGCAACACGTGATCAAGCGTAAGGGACAAACCGAAGTTTGGTGCTCAACCTGCCAAACAAGTAACAAGATAAGTACAATAATTAAGTAGATGGATTCTAGCCTCGATTTTTTCTCTCCTTAAAATGTTCGGTATCCCCGAGATGCAGCAAGACCTGAACAACAAGGAGCACTCAACTACTAGTCCCAATATATCATTTTGAAGTGTTATACGCATAAAGACAATATGTTCGAGACATGCATTCGTATTGGAAAACCCAGACACATCGACCAATTCATGACTGTCGATGATTAAGGTAACGAACAGATCAAAGCAAAATGGCAAGAGCCCGTGGAAATAATCTAAGTCATTACTGTAAAAGATGTTATAGCAATTTTTAATAGGAGGAAAAGCTGTTTAAATCTTGAACAGCGGAAATACAAGAACGCATTATTTACCATTTGCACCGTTTCTCGGACAATTCCGCAAGGAGAACACTTTCCATATGCTTCTCCATTTCTACTTGCTGAAAAGCTTGTCCGCACTTGTCACGATGCACATGGTTCTTAACCTCCTCGACTCTAAGAACTATACCACAACCCACTTGCTGACAAACTACGTTATGTCTACAGCAGTATGCTTCATGCAGTGCTATAGTGGTATGAAACGCTTGCAGTTTCTACACACCACAACCTCCATCTCTGCAGGTGAAGATGAGGACCTGCCTTGTTGACCCACCGTCTTCTGGATTTTGTCATTTACAGTGACTGATACCAGGAATTTACTTGTTCCCTTGAAGCCATAGAAACCAACGCTGTAAGCACCTGCTCCAAGACAGACCCTTATCCTTGGAGCTAAGAATCAGTGTCGTTGAACCCACATCATGTGAAGACCACTCATGCTGATGTGGGGTTGGGAATACAAGGGGATGCCTGGATATATAAAGATCAGTGTCTCCGTTGTCTGTTTCTGCTTCTATCTTCACCTCCACCATGGCATTTTGAGAAGAAATCTTCTCCCAGACATCACTGTCGATGGAAAACTTGTAATAAACATAGTTACCTTCATCGACCATTCCAAATTTCCAAGCTCAGACTTTCCTGGAGTCAGTGATATAAGCCTGCGCTGATCTGTCCCCTCCAGAGTAGAATCAGGGCCAACTATATCAACCTCAATGTGAGTTTCTAGAACTGACACTTGAAGCAGGTTTCAAATCGAGTACACGTAACCTGTATATAAGGTGTCACGCCCCGGTTTCCTTACGAGCACGTACATCCACAATACGCTGTAATTCTTGTCCCAGGATACTCCTCATATACGGCTAGCTAAAATGAGACTCGCATGCGGAAGACAGAAGAAAATAAAACCCCTCCAAATACTCTCCACTTATACATACAACCAAGAATGAGATGCGGGAAAAACAAGCAACTTTTATACATCGAAAAGATAAGTCCGTACATAAAAGACCAAGATCCCTCTCAACAAAAGCACAGGTTGGGACAACAAAAAGGGCAGACAAAATGAAGCCACTAAGTCCAACCACCGGACCATCGTCCTATAAAAACACACCAAAAAGGTCAAGTGACTACAAACATATAAGAAGTGCTAGACTCATCGGCTTGTTCCATATCCTCGGCTGGGTCGTAGTCCGAAAAAGCCTCTGATGAAACCTCGATGGAATCCTCTTCCATATCGTCCTCGGAATCTGAAATCTCGATGACTTCAATACTTGCCTCGCCCGTCGGTTCTTCTTCAGGTATGTTCCTCGATCCCACGGTAGAAGTCTCTATTTCTATTTCCTCTCGGGTCGGGTGGCACCAAGGGGGTACAACTCCTCTGGGTACATCTTGGGGTCTTAACTGCTCAGACATACCTTCACCTTCCTTACGATACCATGCCTCGAACCTATGGGGCTTATTTGGCGCTCCTGGCTCGTCCACCCATACTACAGTAGTCCGTCTAATATATACTATACCACGATAGTCAGGAAACTCTTCAATAGCCCTAGACATCTCCTGGGGTTCACCCAAGCGAATTGGCAGCATTCTTCAATTCCTAGGGTCTGGAAAAAATAAGGTCCCACTAAGGGGTGAGATCGACATCTCAGTAAGAAAAGTCCTAGTCCTAAGTTAGGCCAACCGTACACTCAGGTAAAAGCGAATATGAACCCCACGTATAAACAATAAAATGATGCATTTAACAACTATAAATAATACAAGTTCAGATCACCAATCCAAACCACGCCTTTCTTCCTTTCCAACCATTATTTGATTCAAGCCCGCGTGTGTAACGCCTCAGGCTAGGTCCGCGTACTTACGCATCAGACCATCTCATTGACAAACCCGCGTAAAACGCATCAGGTTTTCAATATCATCTCCAACCCGTGTCGACACATAACAATTCTCGTCCCGCGTCTCACGCATCAGGACATTGGTCTTAACAACCCCGCGTCTCAACGCCTCAGGGTGCCACAAGTTTCTCAAGCATGCCAGTATTCATCTCAACTCAAGACATTGTAATCAAACACAAGCTCACGCATCGAGCTATAATTCAAGGCATGCGCAACATTCAATTTCAACAACCAAGAGAAACAAGCAACACGTATCATGACCATTCAATGAGCATATAAACAATAGGCACAACACTTGATCATAAATCAAACAATATCACCAAAGCTCACCAAAGATTAGCAAATTCCTCATCGGATTTACCCAATCGAGTCCAATTGTTCTAACCAAGGTTAGGAACTTCCTTACCTCAAGTTTAACTCAACAAAATTCACTCCCCAAGCACTTCAAATGCTCAGCCTCCCACACTTCCAGAACAGGGCAGCCGCGCTCCTAGCGGAAATCAAGTGATTCGTTAACTTTTCTTCGCCTAAACCTCAATTCACGGAGTATAAACCTCCATAACATGTCAATAAACGTCCTAACACATCTCAATGACCAAGTCCAAACCGAATTCCAACACGAACAGCCCTTACAAACACAACCACAAACAGAACCGAAACAGGGCACTCCCCTGTTCGGTCTTCAATCAGCTCAATCAGCCTCAAACCTCAATTCAACTCCTTGATTTTTCTGTAAATACACTTACTAACACAAAGTTCTACATGCCAAGAGATCTCACCGAAAGTTCCAACCCAAGGCGACGCCAAAAGGTCCTTGAATAACACCACTCCTTCTGAGTCTGCAGATGGACAGATTCTGTCCTTCCAAACATCACAACGAAACAAAATTAATATGTTGTTCTTTTTCGTCCAAATTTCTACAGAAACTCAGTATATGTGTCTACTAGGTCTCCACAAAAATTTAGCTCAAAATTCGTCCATTAAGGGGTTCAATGAAAAGCAAACCGGAGCCTACCTCCAGTTCAGTCAGTTTCCGTCGACTCGCGGGAGATTGGCCGGCCGGAGCTCCACAGGTGGCCAATCGACGTGATTCCAATTGGAAAAGTTCGGTAACAGGGAGATCTTCGCGATGATATATGGCTCGCGAGCTGGTTGTTAACGGTTGAAAAGTTAGGCGCTGATGAAGTGGACGAAAATTCTGATCCTGCAGGTCTGGTTCTGAACGTGAGGAAGAAGAAGAAAAATGGAGAAGATGATGGTGCTGCTGGTGCTGGTCGTGAGAAATGGCAGAAAGAGGAGGAAGGAAATGACTTGTCATCCCCAAAATATTCTAGAGCTTGCTTAGGTGTATAGCTTAATTATTGCTAACCATATATTCATGACACTTGGATTTTCCTCATAATATCACAATTCCCTTCCAATTTTGCCCTCAATGATTCAGCTGGCACCTTGGGGATGACCAATTGACACAAATGCCCTTGTCTAATTGATAACATAAAGTCAAAGCTCCAAGGGCAAAATCGTCTTTTCACACCCTTCGTCCGAAAAATCATTTTCCTGCAAATTTTCATCCTCGACTAGGCGTCGTCCAATCCAAACACATTGTTACAAATCTTCATTTCCATTTTTCATTTCCGAGATCCCAAATCGTGATCGATTTCTCATCGTTCGTACATTTCAATCTATCTCGAACTAACGGGCGGCTTTTGCGGACATTACGCGTATCGACTCTGTGATTCTCATCACACTTAGGAAAATCCAAACTACGGCAATCTTGGTTGTCATGTAATCACAAAGGTCTATTACCAGTCCTGACGGCCGCGATCGTCATAAATCGATTTAGGAAAATTCGCAAATCATACGTTGGTTAAGCAGTATCACCCGCGTCCCAATCGTATAACACTAGCAATGGATTCCTTAATCGTTTTCTGATCGGTCTCAGTTCTAAATATCCCTCGACGATCCTTATGGTCAAAACGCCATGTTCAAATCGAATTTCCTAGGTCCACGTACCTCGTCGCGCGTTAGCCTTTCCTTTTCTGGTCAGTTAACTCGAATTGATCATGTCCGAGCGAGATAAAACTGAAATACATCGATAGATACTTCTCTTTTCATAGTCTCAAAATGGCGGAAATTCAGAATGTCACATAAGGTCACCATAATTCACAGCAAGAATCTCATTTTGAGAAGGAGTCGCACGCTGCCGCAGGCTCGTTTCAAAAATAGCCTTGTGACTGGGCAAGTCGGAGAAGCCCATCCCATCAGGCTGCAGTTTTGCATAAGTTCCTTTTGGGAGCCAGACATAACGGACTTCAACTAATGGAGTCACTGGCGAATCTGTCTTGAATTATGTTACTCCATACATGAGGTGGAAGTCCAACAGAACCTTCATCAGCAGTAAACTCCAACACACCACAAAGGGTGGCCCCATTCTCCTCATCTTCAGTTTTTGTATCTACAGGATTACCATGTTAAACCACTGCCAACCGAAAGTACATGGAGCCCTTATCAAAGGCACCTTGATCAGATAATTCAGTGAAGCAGGAAGGTGGCAATTTGATCTTATCACCACTGCCCTGAAATGGCACCGCCTCCAGCAGGCGGTAGAATGAAATTCCTTTCCCAGTCAGCAAACTCTCTCTCATTTGCTGCTCAACCTGCAGTTAGGTAGCGGTAGAGTTTAGCCAAAGAATGCATCTCCTAATCACATGAACGAGAAAAGAACATTCCATGAATAAGAGCAGAGAACATATATAATGTGCCAGAGTATGAGCATTTCTTTAACTGAATCCAGCCTGAGAGATACACTTTCTTTGTAACTTATACGAAAAACACAGGACTTGAGGCTACAAGATGCAAGTTGAGAGAATTCTAATCACCCAATCAATGAACACCAAAGATTGTAATAGTTGCCATCTTGAGGAGAAACAATACACAAAAAACTCAACCAACTTGGCAATTAGTTTTTTTAATGCTACCTTGTGTGACCCCAGTCACCATAATCTTCTGTTCGAAATGAGAGGAATCGGATGGGCCCACTCCTTTTCGGTTTGCTCAAAGTAGAAGACTACATATGAGGCAGTTATCAATTTTGCTTCTATGCTCAAGGGGCTCAAATATGTTCTCAAACAATGGTGTCATGAGAAGGAGGGAAACCTAAGGAAAAAAAAATTAAGGAGACAATTCAAGAAGTTGAAAAGCTTGACAATAAGGAGATCCAGATGACTCTTTCGGAGGAAGAGCGCTTTAGAAGAAAAGATTGGGAAAAAAAAAACTCGTTTTGTCGATTTGAAGAAACCTCTCGAGAGAGAAGTCTCGGAAGATTTGGCTCGATGAGGGTGACAAATTTTTCAAAAGATGCCCAATGCTTGTAGAAGATATAACTTCCTCAATAAGTTGGAAGTCACTGGGGAGGCCGTTGAAGATGTGGATGTCAAGAGTGTGCGATTATCTCAATTTTATGCCGAATTATGTGGGGAAGGGTTTTAAGAGATCGGAATTGGAAGGGATCACGTTTACTTCGCTTGATCCTGATATGGCCAAGATGTTGGAAGTACCTTTTGAGGAGAAGGAGATTAAAAGTCCAGTTTTGTACTGTGATGGAGGCAATGTGACGCCCTTGAAATCCGACCCGGGTGAAGTCCCTGAATTCGATAAAAGGAATTAAGATCGAAATTTCAGTGGTTAAATTATATTGGATCGAAAGGACTGAAGAGACGATGTTTGGACGAATTCTGAAATTCAGTCGGTTTAGATTAGGTTTGAAATTCCTAGTCGCCGTAAATTAGGATTTCAATACTCGCGATCCGAACCTAATCCCGACCGAGCCTAGCCCATGAAATTACCAAAATACCCTTCGTCTAGTTTACCAAATTTCGTTTCAGTCCCGATTCGCCAAAGGACCGTTTTGCCCTTAGATTTTTTGCTAATAGGACAAATTGTGCCCAAAAGTCCTAGGTGGACCCCTCTCTCTCTCTCTCTCTCTCTCTCGCGCGCGCGGACGACGCTTTTTCCCCCCTCTTCTTCTTCTTCCTCTTCTTCTTCTTGCACCTCACAACCGAACATCATCTCCCTTCTCCCGTCGGATTAGGCGCGCCACCACCACATCACGGACGACCGTCACCTTCAACAGCACCTCGCCGTCACCCCCGACCCCTCCACCACCGTCGTCGCTCGTCGGACGGCCGCGAACAGCCGCGGAACCCAGCCCCCTGTTTCGGACCGCCCCTGACCCGAGGAGACCCAGCCTGTCTCCGGCCGTTCGCGGCGCCACCGCCGCCACCCACCACCTCGGCCAAGTCCCTCAACCTTCCCCCGACACCCTAATTGCGCCTAGGATTAGTTATTTTGTGAATTGTGGAATTTAGGTACACGATCGGGGTCGGTTTAAATTGAGATTAGGTCAAATGGCCGATCGTTTAAATTAGCCGAGTTGATTGAATTGTCTGTGGCTAATTGTTGCTAGTTGATTGATTGATTGGGCAATGGATTGCCATTGTGTGATCGCGAGTGAGCGATAGGCCAGAGACGAGCGAGCGATCAATGTGCTAAATTGAATCGATTAATAAATAACATGGCATGAATTGAGCTGGATATTATTTGATTGAGTTTAATTACTCGGGATTGAGTTATGGTTTCGTTGATTGAATCGCCTCTCTGAAATGCCTGATTGGGTGTAGTGAATGTTCTTTCACTGTCAGTTGATGATTGAGGGTTAATCACCCTGTGTGTGATTGCTATGACTAGTAGATAGTCGGCATGTGCATATGACTGAGTGTAAAGTCAAATGACATATTTTAGCACAAAAATGGCCTTTGGCCGAGACTTTTACATGCCGTGTGAGCATCCGGCCTTAACCAAAGATAATGAAAATGGTTGATTACTGGATGTATTATGTATGGTCATACGAGGGAAAAGCAATGAGGTTCCTGGCAAGTTCGTGTTCTATGATTTGTACGGAACTATACGACTTGCCAGAAGCACGATAATCCATGCCCCGTGCCAGACGTACGGTTTTAAGGGATTATCGGATGCCGGTCGCAATGGATGTTGGACCGACGCCCCGTTTAGGGATGCCTACTTGCTGGTGCCGTGATGGGTACACTGGATACACCGCTTGTAGTAGCCGTTGTCGAGAGTAAAGGAACGTAGACCGGTGCTGCCGGTGAGACGCTGGATCGCACTGAGGTGTTGGATCGCGTTATTGGGAGAGTCGTATCACGCCCTCTTTCGCGTAGATCCTCTCTGGTGCCGTGGGCACGATAACCGTTAATAAAAAGGATTGAATACAATGTAACTTTGTGCATGGGTTAGTGTGAGTGCATCCCGACTACGAAATTTGGAATGGGACAAATGGAGTAGGAAGACGGACGTTCGTACTCGCTTGTGTTCGAGTTATTATTGTATTGTGTGCATTGTCCTGGGGAATGTCTTGTACATACTTGTGGATGTGATGCTGTGATTGAGTGATTGATTGACATTGACTGCTGAGTCATGTCGAGCATTGCATTATGTATGGCTGAAGCTGGTAAGTGTGCATGTGGATGATAATTATATTGTTAACTGTGGATAGTTGCTATATGTGCATGTGTGATTTGTGAGCTTCGGTTAGGATCCCGTGGGCGAATCAGTTTCCTAACTGAGCTTAGGCTTGATTCACTGAGATTTATTCTCACCCCGGCGTGGGATAACATTTTCAGGTCCCAAGTGGCGAAGTCTCGTGAACGCCAAGGATTGGCTGTCAGAATAGTCTGTTGAAGGAAGTGAGTAGTTGACCTCACCTGACCAAGAGACCTTTTTAGGTCTTGTCTAGTCGCCCCGAAGTATGGGGTTATGCTCGAACGTCTGCCGTTATGTATAATTGTTTATTCTTATTTCGAGTGAATAAGTTGTGGTGTTTGATTCCTGCTATTCTATTCCTTGATTGTTTGATGTCAGGAGGTTTAAACGTTTCCGCATGCGTAGTTAAGTGATAGGTCGATAGCGTGCCTGGGAAGCTATCTCTATGACCTCGTGGCGATTTGGCAAGGGATGTCGCGGGCTCGAGAGTCGGGGCGTGACAGGCAAGACATTGGGTTTGGATAGATTTACGGTCAAATTTTTTGAGATTTTTTCATGACAATCGGGAGATGGTTAGCGAAGATCTACTGAAAGTTTTCAAAGAGTTCCATACTTCAGTATCCAATCAAACGCACCTGAATAAACCATTAACCTAAGTCTTTAATTGATGAATAGTAGAGAATAATGACATGAATTTAGCTGCAGTTCAGGATTTTGGCAGAAATAAGGGCAGCTTCTCATCAACAGATTCCTTAGTGGACATATCCAGATGATCAGCATAACTAAATATGGTAAGTCAGAAGAGAAATGGAACAGACGCACCAGCAAATATTAATGTTAACAAACAGCACGTGAAAGCACAACATCTGTGCGCACGAATGTCGTGGCCCCACACGGTGCAACATTTCCACATCCACATATACACTGTAGGAATCGCATAGGATTGATTGCTGTGCAAAGGTGCTTCCTTCATAAAGGACAAACTACTGTAGTATGGAAATTAGGGATTTACCAGGTTAAGGTGATGAACATGCGTTAGAACCTTCAATTCAGCGAGAAATTCTCTTGAAGCTTGCATGTCCATCTTCTTAATCGCAGCCTTCTGCAAGGTTTCCCAGAAGAAAGTTGTGTGAGTGCAATGACAAAAAACTGTACCGACAACTAATTGCAGCATGGTAGAGCATAACAATGGTTTCAACTAAATACAGAATCCCCAAATCTAATAGTCTTGAACCAGATAGGATTGTGCTGGAAAATAATTATTGTGAGCTAAGCGGCATGTAAGCGACTGGAGCCAGCTTTAGGGTTTGTAGAATCAAATGCAGTGGCGCTGCCCAGATTAAAGTTTAGTACTACCTCATTATCAAGCTTCCCTGAAATGGCACCACTGTCCTGAAATGGCACCGCCTCCAGCAAGCGGTAGAATGAAATTCCTTTCCCAGTCAGCAAACTCTCTCACATTTGCTGCTCAACCTGCAGTTAGGTAGTGGTAGAGTTTAGCCAAAGAATGCATCTCCTAATCACAGGAACGAGAAAAGAACATTCCATGAATAAGAGCAAAGAACATATATAATGTGCCAGAGTATGAGCATTTCTTTAACTGAATCCAGCCTGAGAGATACACTTTCTTTGTAACTTATACGAAAAACACAGGACTTGAGGCTACAAGATGCAAGTTGAGAGAATTCTAATCACCCAATCAATGAACACCAAAGATTGTAATAGTTGCCATCTGGAGGAGAAACAATGCACAAAAAAATCAACCTACTTGGCAATTAGTTTTTTTAATGCTACATTGTGTGACCCCCAGTCACCATAATCTTCTGTTCGAAATGAGAGGTATCGGATGGGCCCACTCCTTTTCGGTTTGAGGGATCCGAAACTAGAGGTACAAACACTTTCTTTGATCGTCTCATTCCATCGGAACGACAAGATCCAACTTTGGTCGGTGATTGCGATATTCCTGCGCTTCGAGAGCGTCCAGCCTCTGAGATCTCTGGACCGCTTCGATGGCCTCCCTCTGCTTTTTGGATTCCTCCGCCGCCTTCCTCTCGCTCTCCAACCTAGCCTTGGCCTGCGCTTTCTTCTCCTTCTGTTCCTTCTCCACGGTCGTTCCTTTTATCACCCGATTCACCCCCAAAAAAAGAAGAAGGTAAATTAAATAATAATAATAATAATAACAGTAAAAGTAATAAAATTAAAATGAAAAACCCCATCCCACGCAGAACGCATTGCATGTAATCCCCTCGCGCGCGCCAAACAGAAATAGCTCCACTCCACTCACCCGACTCACCCTCTCTCTCTCGTCCTTTTTCCGCTCTTCAAAACTCGCTCTCACGACGCTCGAAGCTCCTCCTCCTCCTCGTCACTGTCACGCCGAAGCTCCTCCTCTTCGTCACTCTCACCCACCCTCTACTATGGCCATCTTCCTCCATAACTGGTGTTTCGGTACCTCCCAGGCCATCTCGGCCACTGTGGGAAGGATCTTCTGCAGACGTCACATGGGGTAAGTTGTAGTAATGTGTTGCGTCTCTTGTTAGGATAGAGAATAAATTGAACGAAATGTTGGACAAGAACATGGGGAAGGGTGGTCGGGGGAGCGATCGTCAAAAGAAAACACGAGGGGAAATCAAGAATAAAACGGCGAATAAAAGAGAGAAACAGCGTGAGAGGGAGGAGAACAGGGAGAAGAAGAATGTTGAGGACAAGAGTGCGGCAGAGGATGATGGTGGAGCAGCAGCCGCCGATGATGGTGGAGCAGCCGCGGATGAGGATGGTGGAGCAACCGCTACCGAGGATGGTGGAGCAGCCGCCGATGATGATGGTGGTGCAGCCGCCGATGATGGCGGAGCAGCGGCCGACGCTTGAGCCATGGAGGCCAGTGGAGCGGCCGTCGATTTTTTTTGACCGATTCTGTATTCAAGGTCCGATTTCCCTCGTAAGGCCTTGGTTAGAGATGATACATGTCTTAACTTTTGGTTGTCCTAAGATTTCTTGGACCTCACTTGTTGCTAAGCTTTTGGAGATGCTAAGCTTTTGGAGATGTTAATAAATTCCACCTTATACATCTCTGTCTATCTCTCTGTGCAACATGCTGGATTAGATATCTTATTTTATGTCAAATTCAGGTATAACATGGTCGATCAAGATCTTGTTCCGGAGCCTGTTTTCTCAATTTTTTGTGCAGTTTGGGGCTTCTGTCATAATGTTTTAGCAATATCAATGGATAATTATATCTGAACGGCTCATTAGAACGGAAGTTCTCTGCAAACTCTCTTTTTTCTATGAATGTCCATGGCATGTCGCCCATCAAGTTTTCCACTATGCTTTGGTTTTCGTGAAGAAAAAAACTGTCGCTAACTGGTTGTGGTGGCCTATATTTGGTAAGCAGTTGCCTTAGTTTATTTGTCTCTTCCAATTTTGTTGCGCTTGTTCCGTTGCAAATCAAAGAGCTATGATATCTTAAAAGTTGAATTCCATTGTCTGGGGATTGTATCTGTTTCCTGCTTTGAATGTGAATAATGCATAGTGTATCTGATCCATTTAAACTTCAAAATGCCAAGTCCGACTGTTATGTCTGAATTGTGTATAAGTTTATTTTTGAGGACTTTTGCATGTTCTTTTATCATCGGTTTGATCTCTTGAACTGAACTGCTGCATTTGTTTTCGGACATCTCATCTATTGTTGGATATTTCTCGGTTTATGCTTTGTAATACTTGATAGTGTAATTTTGCATGTTGATTTATCATCTGCTGATACTTTGACGGTTTGATCTCTTGAACTGGCTACATTTGTTCGGACAGCTCATCTTCCATTGTCTGGGGATTGTATCTGTTTCCTGCTTTGAATGTGAATAATGCATAGTGTATCTGATCCATTTAAACTTCAAAATGCCAAGTCTGACTGTCATGTCTGGATTGTGTATAAGTTTATTTTTGAGGACTTTTGCATGTTCTTTTATCATTGGTTTGATCTCTTGAACTGAACTGCTGCATTTGTTTTCGGACATCTCATCTATTGTTGAATATTTCTCGGTTTATGCTTTGTAATACTTGATAGTGTAATTTTGCATGTTGATTTATCATCTGCTATACTTTAACGGTTTAATCTCTTGAACTGGCTACATTTGTTCGGACAGCTCATCTATTGTTGGATATGTCTCGGTTTATGCCTGATAGTGAGGTGCACTGCGTATCATAATAAATGGAAGAAATTCCATCCCTTCTTTATGGATGTCATATACAAAGAGGGATTGGATCTGGAAATTATATTTCTGGTGCGAGTAATATTGATTATGTAACGAGTTGAGTCTATAAGTACCATGCTATAACAGTATCATCCTTGAACTATTTCTTCTTTCTTTACATCAAGTAGATCATCTTCATTTGGTGATTGGTTTTTTAGGGTGTCCTTTTGATGCGTATTTATGTAACCTTATTTTGTGTTCCCATGAGAAGAGTTCAATTTTACTTTCGAGTTGTTGATGTTAAATGTTTAGAGTGTCTGCTCATTGTAACGCTTATATTAGAACTCTGCAGCAACTCTTAGCAGAAATGAATTAGATTAACCATCGTGGTTCCTGTAGAATACATTGGTTGTTTCTCTCTTATCATACACTAAAGAGAAACGTGCAGCTTCATGAGATTTGTTTCTTGTTCATTTTTTCATACACTTAATGTACCGTATGTATTTTTTGTCGTGCCGAATGGATGTGTTCTTATATAACAAATTCAAAAAATTGTCTCCTAAAAACAGGAGATTTGGGCCGTCCGTCCATATATGGACGGCTCGGATTGCAATGTTAGGTGTCTAACCTTCTGAGGAAAGGTTAGGCGATCCGGATCCCATGTTCTCGTTCCTTTTAATTTTTTCTTGGGGCGCCTGTAAGAAAAAAAAGATAATGAGGTTTTTAATTTAATATGGATTACAAATCTACCGAATAAGAGTGGAATCTTATAGGCATACTTACAACTGCAAAGAGATTATCATTGAGAAGGGCTTTCTTTTTAATTAAAAGAAAGATAAGGAGGACACAATTTTGTTGTTACGTGATCATATATGCTACTCGCATCTGACTCTGCAGTGTGTGGATCATGTCTCTACCAATTGTACGATGAATGATGTGAAAATCAAATCCAGATTAAGGCATCTAGTGGGAAAACACTTTGATTGTACTTTTTGAAATTAGAACTTGATTGCGAATCGCTCCGGGAGATGAGTTTTGGTCATTTCCTTCTCTTTTCAGGTGGGCAATTGTATATCTCGCTCAAATGAAACCACTGATTGTGAATGAGGGAGGATGAAGCTCTTCAGGTTTTATATACCTTCATTGGTGGACCCAGGATTTGATGAGAAGTATCCGAGCCCTGGTCGACATGACCATTTGATTGTTTCTTGCAGTATTCGTGTCTGAGTGAGTCTTTTCTTTCCTTCTTAGTCCCCATTATGTATCAGCTTCTTAATTTGTCTTTGGCAGTCTATAACGTGAGGAAAATTTAGGGGGAAAGAGCACTTGGTCTGGGAAAGAAAAGGCACTTGTTCTTCTCCGGCCCGTGCTAAATCTTTGGGCGTGGCTCAGTCTAAAAATAAATTAAAGCGTGGTAAAGTATATGGGACTTAGCAAAGCCCATGCTGAACTACAGGGTCACATTTTAGGCTTCATTGGCCCAATTGAGGATTAAATTATCTCATGGGCCTCCAAATGATCCTGTAAGGGCCAGTATGGCTACATTTTTTGGTAACTGGGCTCAGCTACGGTCCAAAGTAATGGGCCAGGTGATGTCTGGCCATAGGCCACGAGTGAGGGCCGTAGAGTCCGGCCATATTATACCCAACATAATCGACAAATGGGTGCCTATCGCCGGTAATGGGCCGAATGAGCCCGAAGGGCCTAACATGGGAAAACGTTGTGCATTTGAGGTGGCAAATTGGGCCTCAATTAATGGGCATGCCCAACTTAGAAGGGCCAAATTAGGCCCCAAAGGGAGTGGCCCTTGTGATGGGCATCGGTACAATAAGAAAGATGGATACAAACATGGTCTAATTAACAGGCCAGTCCACCAAAAAAGAACCACGTTGGGCCACATGACGCAGTTGATGCCCAAAATTGGGCTCCGAGATGGGCCTAGTCCACCAAAAAAACCCACGTTGGGCCACATGACGCATTTAACCTAAACTTGGGCTTCGAAATGGGACTAATTAGGCCAGTCCACCCAAGAAAGAATCCACGTTGGGCCACGTGACGCATTGAAGACTCAAAATAGGGTTCGAAGTGGGCTTCCGCAAGTGGGCTAAAATAGGCCTTTGGGCCACCTGACGCGACCCAACATTGGAACTGCGGGCCAATTTGAGTGGACAATGGGCCTAAACAATGAGGGGCCCATTCAACGCAAATGGAGCCATGCCAATCGGCCCACTAAGGTGCCCTTATGATGCATATTGCTACAGCAAGTCAATATGGATGCAATCATGGGCCTTGTCAATGGGCCAGTGAAATGAAAAAGGATGCAGATTGGGCCACGAGAAGCATAGGAGGCCCAAAAATGGGTACTGGTTTACTGCAAGTGGACCCAACATTACACATTGTAGCCCATTTGAGGTCCCTCAAGATCTCGAAATAGGGGGTCCAATGTTCATCAGTACAGTAAAACAAAATGTCACCAAAGGAGGACTAAGCGTAACCGACCCATCATGGCCCTTTGCTCAAAGGCCCACTTTCGGGCTTGAGGCCAGTGAAGGCTTAAAGAGCCCCACTCACTAATTTCACCCACAAACTAAAGCACATGGGCCTGCTCCAACTGAATCACGGCCCCGCTGCAGTGATGGGGGGAAAACGATTGATCGTACGTCCATCCTTCCGTCCAATTTGGCAGAATAGCAGAGCACATTTTTTCGGCTTCAAAGGGATTGGGCCAGCACAATGGCTCTTATATTACCCTTTCCTTAGACCACCAGAACAATTAAACAATTTAATTATAAAGATGAGCAAGGTTGCGCACTCTACAATACCGAGGTTAATCCTGTCTGAGATGGACCAACATTTTTTGGATGGTTGTTTGTTCTCTGGCCATGGCATTTAATTTCACTTTTATCATAAGGTCGACGATTGTTGGAAGAATTCATTACTTCCAAAAAAATAAAAATAAAAAAACTACGACTAGCTCGAAAAAATATGTTCTTGAAGGGGTTAGTAGATTTTTTTTTTCATTTTTTAAAGCTAGCTTGACAGTTTGATAGTATTGTCAGTTATTTTTTTTTTATCACAAAGATATGCCAATCAAAGTGATTTATACAAAATATATGGTGATGGTATATTGATCCATAGTCGAGATTATCTATCAGAGAAGCAAATTTTTTCTTTTTCTTTTTTAGCAATAACGAGTTAAGAGTACGTCACTTACTTATAATAACAAAAACGAGGCAACGGAAAAGGGACAAAAAGCCTTAAAAAAGTGACGAGAGAATCCAGTAGGAAAAGCCCTAGTGGGAGAGGAAGACTTGGACGCCAAGCGACTGCATGGCGTGGCAAAATCGGATACTTAAATTAATTAATCATATATTTCTAACTCTAACGATGAGTATTCCCCCTGTTTATGAAAACTTATTATTGTAATTAGCATCTTATAGAAAAACATGAAAAAAGTATCCAATAAATCTTAAATTTATTTCACTTTTATCAAATTAGTCCTAAACATTTATCGACGAGGCCCGACAATGGCCAATAGGGGGAAAAAGGGAAAAAGAAAGGAGAAAAAAGAATAGAAGGAAATCAGAAAAGGAAAAACAAAAGGAAAATATTGAAATATTACTAAAAATTATCCATGTCAACGCTAGTTGTGCCACGTAGGACGGCTGATGTTCAATTTGTCGTTTTCTGATTGGATGTACTCAATTGACTAACCTTAACAGAGCCTATGTCGAGTATATTATCCCACACAGAGCTCTCCCGCCATTCAATAGGGACTGCATTTTAGTCGCTAGACTTAATATCGATGGTGATGCATGGGTTTCATAAAGCGACAATTGCAGAGCATACTATCAGGACTAACCGGAACATTTTATCATTTTAGAGAATCATAATAGGCAGAAAGGAATAAGGAAAAATGATATAATAGAACACAAGCTTATTTTTGAAGGGTGAACTCCTCTGCTCTTGACAATCTGCCTTATATAAGGCATTTTGAAAAGGAAACAAATAGGACAACAAGAACTGGGTGGTACACGCACATACTTAGAATCATCCTTACCGATTTTGACCGATATTGACTTAAGATTTATTGGTAAAAATGCAATAAATTTAGGATTTTTGTATAATTCTTCCGAAAAAAAAAATAGGGAACTCATCAATGTCATTCGGGTCCGGCCCATGAGATTAACGTGCCACTTTGTGAGTCGCATGATCCAAATGTTATAGTTTTTTTACTTACTTATTCACCATCATACAAAATTCTGCTGGCATTTTGTTTTCGCGATTGTCGTCCTCAATGGACACTTTAGTTTTTTTAATTATCCTTTACGCAAAAAATAAAATAAAATAAAAAAATGCATCTTTATATCGGAATAGGATTGAATAAATTTAAATTTAGTCAATGCTCTCGCCCTCTGCACAGTAAGGTTGAGCATCGAGTCTGGTACAACCGGGAATTGGGTCAAACTGATTGGTTCTCTGTTCCGTGAATCGAGATTTAGTAACCTGAAATTTTTAACAGATTTTAAAATGCATGACACGGTATTAATGTCCTCTTCTCTTCATGTGTTCTTTTTTCTTTAATTTATCTACGAAACATCATCATCTCTCTCTGTTAGAGTTTTCCTAAGTGTGGGCTTATATTAATTGAGATTATAATTACCATTATACGGTATTAATTTACCGTTAACGGGGTTGGTCTAATAAAGTGAGATATAAGGATTCTTAATTAGCCTAATATGGACCTGGCTGGTGTGGGCCGAGTTCGGCCCGGCCTGTGATGATAGGGCCCGGCCAAAGAACTCTATAAATAGGCTAAGGCAACCCCCCTCTAACCCTAATTTTACTCCATAATTCCACACACCCAACTTCCTTGAGAAGTTGCTTCACTAGGGAGGTTGTTTCCTCCTATAAAGTCAAGTGAAGGTGAGTGAGGTGGTATCATCGACGCCAGGATTCCGGAGGGTTATAGAGGTGACGCGCCTAAGCCGAGGAATCGCCGGAGTTCCGCCTAAAGACCGGCGAATCCAAAACAGGTACACAAGCTCGTCTCTTTCGCTGTACGGCATCCGATTCTCTACTATGGTGATCCGGGGAGTGCCGTGGTAAAGTTTCTCACGGCCAACATGTGGTATCAGAGCCGCCATAGCGAAGATCGGGACCGTACTGTGTTTGCCTGTTTTCGGAAATTTTTCCGGACGAAAATTATTTTTGATCATATATTTGGAACAGGCTCGTCGAGACGAGCATTTTGATGGGTAGATCGTCGCCGGAGGAGGTCGGGAACGGCCGCACGCGCCACCACGGTGGCTGCGCGTGGTAGCCCACGCGCGCACGCTCTGGCACGCGCCCAGCGCGGGCCGCGTCCGCGCATGCCACGTGGCGCACTCTGATTGCGCCACGTGGACGCGGTTGCGGTTTAGGGTCAAACCCGACCCGAATTGACCGGGTCGACCCGTTGACTGACCCGGTTTTGACCGGGTCAACCCGACCCGACCCTGACCCGACTTCGACCCGACTCCGACCCGAGTTGACCGTTGACCGTTGACCGGTCCGACCGGTCAACGGTTGGACCGGATGAACAGTCGGACCGGTCGCCGGTCGGACCGGTCATTGGACCGGTGAGCACGCCCCGCACGTGAGGAGCACGTGTGGCGCGTGAGCCCCACGTGCCGAGGCTTTGGCCGGCGCGTGAGGGCGCGTGAGACGTCCGTTAGGGGCGATCTTGGTACCGGCGTGCTCGTATGGAAATTCTCTACACTGTGGTATATTTATTTGACATGTTTGAAGCTTTTAAAAATAGAAAAATGCATAAAGACCCTTATGTACGTATGTTTTTAGGGGTATTTTGAGGATTTTTCATGTATTTCTATATGGTTTCGGAAATACCATGATAAGCTTACATGTATATGACCACATACAGGATGCGTAGAGTTTTTAGCATGTATAAAGTTCCACATGCATCAATGTATACAGCAATGTTATTGGCATCGCCTATGATTTCAGAATAAAGTGCCCCATAGTGAAATTTGAAATCATTTGGATATGGTAAATGTTAGGCATAAAGCTTATATCCCTGGTATGAGAAAGTTTCAAGGATTCAGTCAGGTAGTGACCGCCAAAGTGGCACACTTGGTTGGGTTTGAGAAATATCAGTCTCGTATTGTGGAAGGATGTCTCCTGTTTTGATGCATGGTCATACTCCCAAAGGAGGTGATTGTGTATTGATTATGGAGGGATACATGTATAGCATATGGTTGGGGATTGATCGATTCTAGTAAGTCATACACCCAAAGGTGGTGATTCACGAAGATTGAAATAGATTCTCATGGCCGCTATCATGTGGAGTGTTTGCAACTGCATGTCACATCTTCTGCCCAAAGGTAATTTTGTGATGATGTATGCAGCTCTCTGGATGTGTACTCAAACAGTTTTTAAAGTTACACAATATTGGTTCATGAGGTATCACATGTGCAGCATAAAGTTTGAGAAGTAACTGATCCTAGTGTTTCATCCACCCAAAGGTGGTGATTCATAAAGATTGGATTTGTTCTCTTTATAGGCTGTCACATATAAAGTGCACATTATGTATTCTGCCCAAAGGTGATTACATGATGGTGCATCTGATCCTCAAGATGTGTACTTTTAAGGATCAAGTTACACAGTACTCACATTGTGCCATTATTATACATTGCTTTTTAAAGTAGTCACCTTCCCAGTAAACGGTAACTCCATTAAGATTGAGGTTCATACTGGTTCAGACTTTGTGAAATAGCTGGAGGATATTAAGTTTTGTGATATGGCTGGCAGAAGTTTATATTGCTCTTTATGAGGATAAGTTGACAGATTTTACTGTTAACATATGGAACTCGAGAAGGGACATTTTATTGCCTGGATTAAAGAGCAATTGGATTTGCTTGTGATTTCTGAAGTAATCCATTTAGTACTGCTGTGAAAGTAGATGGCCAGCTGACTACACTGCTATATGGATGATGGAAGCCCAAGTAGCCTGGGTCTGTGTCTCGTTCACTACTGATATTATGATACATCAGCGAGAACTCTTCAATATAAGGTTTGATGGTTTTTATGAAGTTAGAGATTACGTCATAAGGATGGTGGACACATTGAGCAAAAGGTTTAAAGATCGTACTCATAAAGGAACTCTTGAAACCACTGGTCATTCAGACAGTTTGGGTAAAAAAAAATGGCATCTTTTGAGAAAGACTGTGACTACGACTTCTTTTATAAAGAAATGTCACATAAAGTGGGACTGCTATTGTAATAAGGCTTGGTCATCTAAGTGTGGGCATGTAGGTGATGATTCTTTGGTTTTGATTCACGAATCTAATCTAGCAGAAGTCTCATCCAGTTTATGGAGACTTTATAAAGGTGTAACCAATTATATTGTGTTCACAGTACAAGGATTCATGAATCACAAGAAACCAAATCAAGATGAATCAAAAGCTCACATCAGGAAACAACAATATAGTTGACATTAAATTCGTGGGAGATGTGTCATTTTAATTCCATTCTCTGGTTTTGATCTGACATTAAGGAATGCATTTTTTTGTATCTACCTTTAGACGGAACTTGATTTCCGTATCATATTTGGACGTGAGCAGCTACTCTTTTGAACTGAAAGAACAACGGAATTTCTGTGTTCTCAAGTCGAATAAGGATGAGTGCTGCAATGTGTCAAATGAATTAGATTATGCTTAACTCCCGATGATATCTACATCACTTATACAGTGAAAGGTTGTTTTCCAAGAAATTTCCAGTTAAAGAACAGTTTTACGCATTGTGGCATAAAGATCTGGCCACTTATCTAGGAAAGAGTGGGAGGCTGATAAAGCTTAACATCCTAACTACTCTTAAATATGACCTGGAGAATTGCGTAAACTGATGTGGAAATAAGATGACCGAGATAAAGAAGAAATATTATAGTCCAAAGTTTCGACCTTTTGGAGGTCATACAGTTTTGTGTCAATGGACCTATATGACAACTCTGTGTTGAAAATTTTATTTCGACACATTTACTAACGACTGTTCCCCATATGGTTATATGTACTTGATTAAGGAAAAGTCTGACTCTCTTGACGAGTTCAAGGTCTTTAGGCTGAAGTCAAGGAATAGTTGGGAAAAGTCATAAAGATTGTCAGATCAGACCAATATGGTGAGTATTATGGTGTACATGACCATGCTGGAAAGCTTTAAGGGTCATTTACCATATACCTAAAAGGATTCTGGGATAGTAGTTAAGTCTACTATGCCTGAAAGTTATAATGAGGCGGCCGATAGGCAAAAGCGCATTTTCAAGATTGTAATGAGGAGTATGATTAATGGAATGAACCTACAAGATTCTGTGTATGGATAGCCTTTGAGTTGTCTTCATACTTTGATTGGTGTTTCCACTAAGGTTATTCTATTGACCCTTTTGAGTTATGGATTAGACGTAAATCTAGATAAACCATCTAAAGATTTGAAGTTATCCTGCAGAGGTGAAGATGTATTGTCCAGCATTAGGTAAGTCCAGATCATTTGAAGGGATATTTGGTTAATGATCCCAACAGAAGTACGAGAATTATGGAATAACAGACAATGAAGTTTCTGAATTTTAATGAGGCCAAAAGATGCTTAGGCTATTAAGGATAAAGGTACGATACATGTGTTGTGTCGTTTTCTCTGCCTATATAGACGATCGTGAAGCCTACCACATCACAGTCTAAGCCTATTGGGGTTTAGGACAGTGTTATTAACACAGATTCTGATGAAGCTCTTCAAGCCCCATAGGTGTATGATGAGGTTAACGAGGCTCCATTTGGAAGATCCCTAAGGTAGAGACGACCAATTATACTGCCAGACTTATAGTCTATTTGGAGAGCATCATTATAATATAGGCCATATGGTTGATCCAGAAACTTATATAGATGCTGTTTCTTGTAATCAGTGAGATCTGGAGTTGGATGTGATAAAAGACGAGACATGGTCTATGAAACATAATGGTTTTTGAGAGCATAATGGATAGTTGAGGGTTATAAGTTCATCAGTTACAAGTGGATGAATAAGACAAAAGGTCTTTAAAAGAAAAGTCAGAGAAGTTTAAAGCTAGACTGGTTGCCAAGATTTCACTCTGAGAGGAGGTGAAGACTATAAAGTAACCCTTTCCTCTAGTCTCTCATAAAGGTTCTTTCAGAGTGATCATGACATTTGTAACTCATCTTGTTTTAGAGTTACGCCAGCTAGATATTGATATCTATCTTCTCAAAGAGAGACCTTGATGAAGAAAGTCTATATGGTATAACCCGAAGGTTTTATAGCTGGTGATTCAGATAAACTTATCAGTAGACTAAAATAGTTTACTTAAGGCCTCATGCAACAGCTCTCAGATAATGACATCAGGAGTTTCATATATGTTGTCACTTTATTCGGTGATGTTGAAAGTGAAGTGAATTAGTGTATATACTACAAGATCAGTGGGAGGAAATTTTATCTTCTTTTGAACAATATGTTACAAGTGGTGATGTTGAATTACTGCATAAAGCAAAGCACATATTGCCATAAAGGACTTTGGTAAGGTGTCTTTTGTCGGGGGCATTGAGATACTAGCCTTGAAGATATGTCTTGTTACACATAAAGTACAGTTGACTATAAAGATAAGACATATGTAGGTTCATTGGAGCCATATATGTATTCTCTGGTGCACATCAAGTTTCGTGTCACTTAAGGAGAGAGAATGTTGCCTGACAAAAGAGGATAACACATAAAGTTTCTGTCTAAATATCTATTCTATGAGGTGTTATCCAACTGCCACACTACCATATTGAATCCATATCAATAGAGTTAAGGACATTCGTGACCATGGACGGCTCTGCGTACATTTTTTATGCAGTTACTGCCATGATTCGGTGTTTAAGATTCTATGGGATCGGATAGGCTATTAAGAATAATCTCTAGACCAACATAGAGATGCGCATATACAGTACAGTTTCAATTAATATTCGCCCAAGTGGGAGAATGTTAGAGTTTTCCTAAGTGTGGGCTTATATTAATTGAGATTATAATTACCATTATACGGTATTAATTTACCGTTAACGGGGTTGGTCTAATAAAGTGAGATATAAGGATTCTTAATTAGCCTAATATGGACCTGGCTGGTGTGGGCCGAGTTCGGCCCGGCCTGTGATGATAGGGCCCGGCCAAAGAACTCTATAAATAGGCTAAGGCAACCCCCCTCTAACCCTAATTTTACTCCATAATTCCACACACCCAACTTCCTTGAGAAGTTGCTTCACTAGGGAGGTTGTTTCCTCCTATAAAGTCAAGTGAAGGTGAGTGAGGTGGTATCATCGACGCCAGGATTCCGGAGGGTTATAGAGGTGACGCGCCTAAGCCGAGGAATCGCCGGAGTTCCGCCTAAAGACCGGCGAATCCAAAACAGGTACACAAGCTCGTCTCTTTCGCTGTACGGCATCCGATTCTCTACTATGGTGATCCGGGGAGTGCCGTGGTAAAGTTTCTCACGGCCAACACTCTCATCTATGATGTTTATAATAAATAGGTCTTGTGCTATAAATATGTCCAGCTTTATCGATGTTCATGGTAAATGGGTCCCAAATCTGGTCGGATTTTACTTGTTTCAAATGTGTATAGATATGATAAAACGATTTTACTTGTGATTAATGTATACAAACATGTAGAGCATCCAATTATTGTCTTTGACATGAAAATAATGATATAAATACTTAGATGATGCAACGTTAATATTTTATGTTCAAAATTTGATCTCTTTTGTCCGGATTTCAATTTTTAGGAATTAGGAGTCACAGGCCCCAGAAACTAGCCCGGTAACAACGTCGTGTCAAGTCAACTAGTAATCAGACAAGATGAACGTAGATCAGCGAAGGCCACAAGCTCCGCTCTGAATCCGTCAAGTCTTGCAATCACAACTGTCAGCGAGTGCAACCGCAGTCATGAACCACACCCTCCTAATCTCTCTCCCTCCCTCCCTTCTCTCTATCTCTTCTCTCAGCAAGCCACCGAAAGCCTCTCTCGCTACCGTGCGCTCTCGGCAATGGCGACCTTGCAGCCTATCTTTTAGTTCACTTTCAGAAATTGCAGCCGTTTTTCCTTTTCGTTTCCTGCAACTTATTTTCATTTCTTTGGAAAAATGGATTCGTTGACGGTAAAACCCTCCTTTGTACTTTTACGTATCTCCCTCTCCATCATCATCTTCTTCTTCTTCTGCTTGTTCTGCATATGAGCCTCGTTCCTGCGCTCCGACCAGCACTACTAGTAGGAAGGAGCGAAATGGTTGCAGTGACAACCGAAGGAGACATTCTTTGAGAAATGCCGCTTACGATTCTTCCAAGGGCGATAACTCTAATGGCACCAAGGGCAACTCTAAAGCACCTAACGGCACTCTATATATATAAAATCATGCTATAAAAAATCTCCTCCTAACATGAAATTACCGAAAAATGTTTTATGCAAATAGCATTTTATGCCGTCAAAATCACGTCCGTTGATCACGTGTTTATATGAGGCATTACAGATAATTTGATTTCGAACTTATTACTGCTCGAGAAGGCAACCATATTTCTCGATTTAAACGAGTGGCACCTCAGATATTTTCTTTTCAAATGTCCCGTGTGTGTCGAGACCTAAAAAAAATTAATTAACAGGCTAATGGATTATTAGGTTAATTTAAAGACTAACCCAATACGGACTCTCCCATGCCCTACCAAATCGCAACTTAAATTTTATCGAAATGATTTAGAATTTGGAGTCGCCACTAATCATTTTTGGTAGGTTGATTAGAAACCTAAGTAAAACAACGGGAGAATTATTTTACTTCTACGAACCAAAGATTGTGGATTCGGGGACTTGGTTACACTAGTTAATTAAAACTAATTCCCTTTTGGTACCTTAATTCCATGAGATTTCCTAAATTTAGCAACTCGGATTGAATCAATTCAAAGCTCAGAAGAGTGAGTTCTTTCTGGAATTTTCACTTTTCAAATGCAATGCATGAATGACATGGCTATCTAAATGACATTATGATATAAAATGTAAATTTAGAGTCGGATTATCCTATATGCAGAATCTAATTAATCCAATTAAAGCATGCAAAACAATTAAAACTATGAATGAACTAAACATGCAAATCGAATTGATTAAACTAAAATGCATGAAAAATGAACATGAATTTTTATGTAGCATAGCATATAAAAAAAATATCTAGTGATGCAATGCATGACTTTCAAAAGTTATAATGAATGAATATGCAATTTCCGAAAATATGATGAATGACAGGGCAATGGGTGCATGACATGGCATAATGACGTGGCATAATGACATGCAAAACATGACGTGGAAAAATGACGTGGCAAGATGACGTAGCATAATGACATGGAAAATGAAGTTGCGATTGCATGACGTGCTGATGATTTTTTTTTTTTTTTGGTTTTTTATGCATTTTTTCGGATTCATAAAAAGGAATGAATTAAAAAGCTACCCTATTTAACCTGATATGCAGACATGGTAAGATATATGCACGAGATCGAATATATGCTATCCTAATTAACGTGATATGCTGACATGATATAATATGCATGAATGAATCTCCTTCCCTTTCTTAAAATTTCGGCCAAATGAGGGATATCTTGAAGATTTATTATCTTGATTTAATTGCTTAAGATTTAATGAGATAAGGTTTCTAAGAAACCTTATTTTCCTAAAAATTCAATTAGATGGGGTTTTTAGGAAACCACATCTTACTAACATATTTAGGAAATTTCAAGACATGGCAAGTCCAATCAAGAAAACACAAACACCCGAATATTCACCGCGAGATAAGGAAAGAAATCATGATCGTGTCGTTATCCCTTTCAATTTTCGAAAATTCGATCAACTTCCATTAGAGATTGATTTTCTGAAGATAGCGAATCAGACCTAAGCGGTGATAGGTCAGATTGACTAAATCCAGAATTTTTTGATGAAAATTAAGCTTTGATCAAATTGGTGGCACTCTCAATTTTTCCATTGAAAATTTAATCAATCAAAACGACAATCAATCAATTAAAGATATACAACCCTCTTAAATTCAGAATATTCTGGATAAGGATCGTTACCTAAATTGCCGACTTGCTTTCCAAATTTGAATGGGACCAAGCTTGCAGATCCCATGGCATCTCGGATTCACGAGCAGCTAGTGGTGGACTACGACATGACTGGACCCTCTGGGAAGTATACGACTACCGGTGGATTAGGCAATCAAGATTGCTTTCGGCGCATGAGGATCTGCAAGGTTGGGACCAACGCCGGTCTTGTCAATGTTACAACGTTGATACGGACTCATGGGCCATCAACCTACCATCATTCTGCACTTATTGCCTCTCTTTGAGAGATGAATGGACAAATAGCATTGAAGTATTGGTGGAGAGTGCACTTGTGCATGATGAACTGTTGCCTGAATCCTGGGAAAGGAACAAAGTCAGTGAGGCAAAAAGGCGAATTTTTCTAACGAGCATATTACCCAGCATAAATCCTCTATTGCATGTTGATGTATCTTCCTCCTGCGAAGTCCTAGGTGTTGCTCGTCTGGACTGGCGACTAATACCACCGGAGCTTCGTTGCTCGGCTTGTGAACGTACAGAATGAGGAAATGCGTGGGCATATTCCTCTCTAGAGATGCGGTAACCATCAACTATGAAGCTTACGAACAATTCCAAAGTCCACCGTTTTACCAGATCCGACTACTGGTGTCCCTTTAAAAAACGCAGAAAAAGCTCGTTGCACGTTGGGTGTCTTGGACATGTATATTGGGCGAGCTTCTAAGGGTGACCACTGATGAAGCTCATAATAATCACACTCGGTCAAAGAATCATCCGCTACTCTCATATGGTGGGAACGTGAGAGAGCTGCAAAGAAAAGAAGAATAAAATAATAAAAATAAAAAAGAGATCTTTTTCTTTTCCTCAGAATTTTGGTTTCCAGGACTCCATTCCACAAGCATAGCCTGGATCTTCTCTAATTTATTTAGGTTACACATAACCAAGAACCTTCTCTGATTGTTGTTTTTTTTTTTTTTAGTGAAAGAGTTGATGGTCCAAGTCTTCTATATTCCTCATCGCTTAATCCACGGATCTTCTTCTGGCGTCTCCTGAATGTGTCAGGTGTCTTTATTGTCAAACCCATCCTTGGATATCTGCCTTTTGATTCATGGATGCTCATGAGGATGAAGGCGACCCATGACTCTAAATCTGATACTGCACCATATTGGGTCCGGTCACCGATGATGATGATGAGTTGAGGAATTGAAGCGTAGCTTTGAAATTGATACTCCTACAGAATGGAACTCCCACCCTTTTTGTTGACGAAGACCAACCCTTGAGATCGTGTCCCCAGGAAAAAAAAAACCGATGTTCCTATGGCCGTATATAAATTGTGTGGCCCCCTATGGCTGTATCTTCTGATTGATGTCGCCTCCTCTGGGCGTGAACCCTAAGCATGTATTTATAGCAAAATAGCTAGGGTTTCATTGGACTAAAAGGCTTCACGCCAAATCTCATTAAGGGCTAATAGGCTCTATTAGATTGAAGTTCAAGGCCCTTAATCAACTCTAATTCATGTGGGCCTTAATTAATTAAGAAACGATTAAACGAAGGCCTTTAACAATTAAATGAGTAAAATGGGCTGATTTAATATTAAAAATAGGTCCAATCCCTATGAATATTTTCGGCACTCTCCTTAGTCGGATTTCTTCATGGCATGCGATCACTCGCTAGTTTAAGCGCAAATCTTTACATCGACCATGAATGTAAATGCATGAAAGAAATAACTATGCAACGCATGTGAATTTATTTTTTGTGAGAATTATGGTTAACTCTCATTTTATGTTTAAATAAATGATTCTTCTAAAAGTCAAAATTTAGGTGCTAACAGTGTGTTATGGAGTTTTTGCTTGAAACGTTCAAATAATGGACTGTGTGCTTTAATTAAGTTCACTCAAATATTTTGGAGATAGAAAATATTTAAAACTATAACTTATTTTGCGTTATTTCTTCTTTCTGTTGGAATATACAAATATCAAACCATGCCTTCATCTAACAACTTAAGTTTTTGAGTTGGACGTTTATGCATTATTTCTTCTTTCTATTGGAATATGTAAATATCAAACCACGCCAACTTAAGCTTTCAAAGCAATTAGTAGTGGTTTCACCAAATCTTTCATGCTAAGGAGGAGAAGATTCAATTAACATAAAGATTAAACCATCAAAATCGCAAATTGGTACATCCATGTTGCATTTACCCCAAATTATTTTTTGTGAAATAATGCCCTCGAACTGGTATGCTATGCCACAATTACCCCAGACTGGTGCCTCTATGCTACATCTACTCCGAACCAATTTTAATGTCATAAAAAACCTCGTTTTTCTTTTTGGTCCAATGTCAATATGGGTTGAAAATCCATACTTTAATCCTTATTCAATAAAATGGGTCAAATACGGGTTAGTCAAGTTCTAATAAATGGGTTGTTAGTGGATGTGAAATTCAAATAGCTAATCACTATGGCCCATGGAAACTTGTATTATGTATAGACACCTCTCTAGCAACAAAAGCAAAGCACGTGTGAATTCCCCAAAGAACCAGGGGGAGGAAAAAGCAGAATCCGAACACATTGCTCCCCTCTATACATCAAAATGGACCAAATCTGTGAATCCCCAAAAGTTTGGGGGTCTCTCTTTTTTAACTAAAGAATAGAAATTTTGATTCTTTATTCGTAAAATTCAGGAGCGCTCGCTCTCTCTCTCTCTCTCTGTTTTTCACAAAATTGAGTTTTTTCCTTTTTGTTCCGACAAATGAAAATTAATCCCTCCAAAGAATTACAACAACAAAAGTGAACAAGAAGACTGCCTTGGCCTCGAAATCACCCTTGATTCGAGTCTTCCGAGGAATTTATCAAGTACCTTCGACGTATGATAGCATCCATGCGCCGACGCCCGTATCACCGATCAAAGGGTCGAAATTCTCGTGTATTTCTTAGTAACCTTTGAAAATTTGCATGTCAGTGGCGACATTTCGAAGTTGAAAATCATCGACTAGCATCTCGAGCGGAGAAAAAGATCTCTATATTGAGGCAGTTCTTTGGGAGTTGTCAAATAAGTCGCGGTCAAGGAGATTGGAATCGGACATCTAAATCCTCGGGGATGATGGGTCGTATTTAACCTGTCATGCATGCCAAGTTACATATATGATTTTTGGATACATTTCATTCAGCTTGGGGGAAAAGTCATGAAAAAATGCAAAGAAGTTTGGGTTAAGGGCATTTTTCGAATTGATACCACTTAACGGCAGGACAGAGAAGCGCCGAGGAGGATACCACTTTAAACATGCAAAACAGTAAGGCCATGCCTAAAAGTAGGTACGATTGCTTGAGGGCATGCTACAACAAGACAAAAAGAATTGCACCACAGGGAGGGCCTCCTATCATTCACAGATAAAACAAAAATTTGACCCTTCATTCCTGATTATATTGTGTGCTTTGTGGATGGAAAGGATTGAAGCTTTCGCATAGTAAATCTGGACTAGATGAAACAGGCCCCTAAAATATCAAAATATGAAGTTATTGACAAGTTTAATACTACTACAACACCTCGCCAGTACAACTTGTGAAAACTCCTGTTGATTGCATTTTCTTAGTCTTGTAATGTCAATTTTTTTGTTAGAACAAGACAAGAAAAGGCGTAGAATCCAAGGAACCAAACAGCTCCCATGTAGTACTAATGAAGATGAACAAAATAACTGTAAGCAGTGGCACTAATGTTCTGTACCCGGCACCACTACCACTCGAAACACTCATTGAGGTACTAATTCCAGAAAGAGAGGTTCTATGCCACATGAAGCTTATAAATAATTGGAATAAATCCAAAACCAATAGTACTTGGTAAGGGGGTTACTGCACAAACGTGGGAAAGACTCAATATGTTTACGACAGTCTAAGGTGATAACCATTTCTTTTCTCAAACAAACCAAAACAACCGAACGAATGACCATATTGCAGAAAATCTAGAAATACAGTTTTTCATTCACCATCAGCGGCTTAACATTTTAATTAGGGTTTTACAAGAGAAAGGGAATAAAAAGTTCTGCTCTTAAAAGCACATACCGTCGGGCCTGCCAAAAAGGATGTTCCCGAATCAGCAATTGCTGAACAACCACCACCACAAAATCCTGAAAAAATAATACCCCAATCTCAATGCCCTAAAAGGAGGAGAACGAGAAAGTAATATAAAGGAGATGCAAGCAAAACAACACGGGAATGCCAGTCGTTTCGCAATCAATCAGCACATCACCCATGTCAAACTGCCAAGAGAATATAAGTATGAATGAATTATATGTAACACTTGATACAAAAGCAGTAGAAATAAAGGACGCGAACTGTTACAAGGACTAGTTGGACTTTAAAAAATCTACCTGCCAGTAGCCCTTCTGTGTCACCGGAACATATGTATGCTCACTCTTGTAGTGACTAGAATCAACCCCACCAAAGACAACCTCACCACCTTCTTCCCCTTTAGTGTTTCGGTTTAGCCAAAATGAGAAAACAGGCTCCGGAACAAGATCCTGATCGACCATGTTGTACCTGTGAATTTGACATAAAAATAAGATATCTAATCCAGCCTGTTGCACAGAGAGATAGACAGATGTATAAGTTGGAATTTATTAACATCTCCAAAAGCTTAGCATCTCGAGTGTTACAAATTACAATATCTAATTAACCAAGAATGAAACCGTGATGCAACTGGTAAGTGTTGTACACTCTCCAAAAGCTTAGGAAATTACACACAACACTGGGATAAAAAAATAAGCTTGCACGTTTAATTCCATTGTTGTAAAGTGCTGACTTACCAGACTGGAACTGCATTGCGAACTGATATGTCTTGAAAACCATGCCCCAGTATGCCATCAAACTTTGCAGCCAATAATGTGATGCCGGGCTCTTTGGTTGCCTCAATAAATTCCTATACGGTGGTTGTAGAAAAGGCATCACACTACAATCTATTCGTAAAAAAGAAAACATGTTCATCTAATTCTTGATCAAGACGTGATGCAAGAAGCTTAAGACTTAATATTCTCTTGATTTTGGAAGGCGTATACTTTCACTTTGCAACCAAAAATCTAAACCTAAGTTTCAGACTCGACTTCAGTCTCGATTTTGGCTTTGGAGACCAAAAGTCATAGCTGATCAGCCCCGCCACCAGAACCATCGTGACCCAAAATTAATCGCCTACATGCAATAATTCAATAAAATAAATAGAAATTTCAGCTCCCGTGCAGCTGGTTTGCGAAACTTCGGAAAACTTACCTTCTAATTCAGTGTTTCACTCCACCGATTGGTTAGATAATAGGAGGTATCCAAGTAGAAGATTAAGCTTAATTTCAACCTCAAAGAAGGCAAAGACAGAGAAAGAACGTAAAACTCAAAGCCGAAAATCCCTCGAACACTAAAGATATTTGAACGAGTTATTCGCTTCGCAAACTACTTTTCAACCATAACCCGATCATCCAAACCAAATTCTCACTCACGCACGCAGTCACGGACAGAGAGAGATTGCGTCGTACCTGAGAATTGATTCACGTCACCGGCCAAAGAAAGCGGTTTGGAGAAAAAGAAGAACATAGGAGAAAATAGAAAGAAACCAGAAAGAGATGGAGGGGACAAAGACGAAGGGATAACTTTTAATATGCTCCTCGCGGCTCATCAGCCGTCGGATGCGGCATATCCGACGGCCTTGCGGGCTCGAGACGAATTTATCGTCTCGGCTTTAAACTTCTCGTACAGTGACGTGTCGGAACGCCAGTGGTTGCATACTAGCAAGAAAGTGGGGGATGCCATTGCCTTGCCAGGCGGCAGGGGGTGCCACCGCAATTGCCAGTCCACTCTTCAAGCGACATGAGAAATATCTTCCGCTAAATTAATTATTTAACAAAATATTTTTTTTGGGTCAGACGGAAAGAGAGAGAGAGAGACATTGGAAATGTGGGCCATCAGATTGACGTCAAAGTGAAGCCTGATGAATGGACGAGATTAATTGCGTATACACCCTGTCTTTTCATGTTTTGATTTACTTTTAATTCCATTTTCTCGGGTTTCGTCGCCGATGATAATTATTATGTGCCTGAGATTCCGAACGATCGACTCGGGGATTTTGAGTTCCGAAAAGGACATAACGGCTGGATGAGGACAAAAGAGACATTTTCATGTCACTGCTTGGGATGAGCAAGTTACCAAAAGCTACTTGCCAATTACTGTGCGACGAAGAAATTACACTATCAGCCGTAAATTTATTAAATGATTATCAATTTAGCCATGAATTTATTAAATTAACCACCATCTTAACTTATTGAATGATTATCAATTCAGCCTTAATTTTTCTAAGTTGGTCAATGTAATATTGAATTTTTGCAAGAAATTTCAATATACTCCTTTCGGCCAATTACCTACGTGGCACGCTGACGTGGAGATGCATGATTAGTCAACGATTCTAGGCAGGCAATTGGCCGGAATGACTTGCGCAAAGATTTAGTTAGAAAGTTTAGTGCTGAATTGCCAGTTGTACAATAAGTTTAAGATTGATTGGGTAATTACCCCAGCATGCGATATTAGTGATTTTGCCACTTTGGTCCTTCAACTTTACAAGTAAAAAATGGGATAGTAAGAATTTAACATTACTTAATGCATGTATGCAATTTTGAGTTGTTTAATTTATTTTTCTAGAAATGGATATGATTTACCTCATAATATTGTCTTCTAAAAGTCGTATTGTTCTTCTTAATGATTTTTACTTGAATTTCCACTCAAAGAGAAGAAAGAGGAACTCGCTAGCTCAGTTTGACCCAATTCTCCTCTCCGTTGACTTTGGGATTTTCAACTTTCGAGTGACCTTCACGAGGTCTGAACATATTTCAAATTTTACTGCTCTAACGATTCACATTTTATTCATCTCAAAACAACTTAGAGGTTTTCAAATGTAAATCATTGACATTTAAAAAAGACACATCATATGTGCCGCGAAGACGAGGAGGAGCGTTACTTGGGTTGTGCGACCTCGGCGAGGGTTCGATAGGGTCGACGCCAAATCGGAGCGGCTGTGTTGGACTCTTGCTAATGGTAGTTATACCGCCAACTTCTACCCTCCCTTGAAAACTCTCATTTGTTATCTATTTTGTAGTTTCTCGACAAATTTGGACTTTCACCTTGATATCTCAAATATTTATTTGTTTGCTCCTTTTTTAAAAAATCAAAATTCGCTTTGTTATTTTCCACATCGACGCGAAAGAGTGCGCTAACATTGACAAAATGGATCTTACTTTGCAACTCAGACAAGTTTGTTTTCCTTTTGTTTTTTCTAGAACATAGTTTTCATTCGTTAACATAATGGATGGATATACATAGATATAGATTGAAAACCCAAAGGGATTTAAGGAGATATAAGGTCCGGCAATAAGGAACGCTTTTCTTTCGTTGGTCTTTGGCAATTCAGGCTGCATATGGTAATGCTTCTATTTCCGAAACAACTTTTGAAACATAAACATTTTTTTTTTCTGTTTCTGTTTCTGGCAACAATTTTTGGAAATAGAGACGCGTTTTGTAACTGCAATAAAGTTTTGTTCCCGAAAAAAGAAGAAGAACAAAAGCACATTTGTTAACTACATAAATTTTTTGTTCCCGAAACAAAAAAGAAAAGAAAAGAAACATGTTTGGTAATTGCAAAAAAATTATTTGTAATTTTTCATTTAATTAAGGGGATTATATATATTAAAATTAAGATATCTTTTTCTTTTTAATTTATTAAATCAAACTAGACCAATATATTTATAAGTAATTCATGCACAATCTATCGAATTGCAATATGGACGAGATCAATTGTAAAAAAAAAAAAAAAACTAAAACAGAAGACGAATTGGAATTGGACAACGAGAACATCAAATATGTTTTCTATAGATAAGAAAAATTACAATTATGAGTCACACGTAAATGTTTTCAAGTAGTTTAAAATATGATTACCTTTACACGAGGACCCTTAGAAAAGTATTAATTGCACTATGAGTGACACCGGGGACTAAAATAAAAAATATTTGTGTATTTAGGTCATTTTAGTTCAATTGTGCAATTTTTCTAAACATGAGGACTAAAATGAGATGCATGGTATCAAAGTCTCATGTCATGATTCTAAAAGTAAAACATTTTGGATAAAGTGATTTAAAATGAAACTTTTTAGTCAATTTAAGATTATGTTCAATGAAGAGGCATGTGGTCCCAAACTGAACTTTTAAAACTTTAAGAGCCAAAAATGAAAAAGGGAATTAAAATAAAAATACGGACTATTTTTGTGCATTTTTCTGACCAAGAATACTATGTTTCCTATTTTTGGCTATTTTTATAATTAAAATAAATCCGAAAAATGTCAAAAATTACGAAAAATATTTTATTCAAAATTGGTTCCTAAGGCTAGGCCAAAGCTTTGAACGTTGATTTTTTAATTTTATGAATTATTTTGGTATTTTTAATTAATTTTATAAAATAAAATAATCAAAAATCGGGTGGCAACATCGTGCAAGAATAAAAAAAGAAGAGAATCTGTTCAAAAATAAAAATTTTCCCAATTATTTCTAAAACAAAATGTTCCAAAATATTTCAGAAACATAGAAGCAAGTTTTTCTTCGTTTTTTTTTTTTTTTGTTTTTGCTCCAAAAGTGTTCCTGTTTCTCGAAAGTGTTTCTAGAACACTTTGTGAACACATTTTTACCTTACGCATTTTTCTGAAGTGTTATCATATGCAGCCTCAGTTCGTCGCCTGATTTGCTTTTTTGACGCAATGTGCCACTTTAAAATTCATATAAAAGCTAAGTTGAACCCAGGCTTCCTTGATAAACAAACTCACCTTTCAAGAAGCTTCTTCTTTGTTGGATAAGCCATTTATCAGATCAAATTGATATGAGTTCAGTTCAAAACAAGTACTTGAGTGTGGTTTTAAAAAAATTTAGGGTTTCCAGCAGAGCAAGGCCTTGGTTTCAGCTATAGATGATGCCAGGACAATTCGTGTAAAGCCATCCACTAGAAGATCCAAGATATCGCGATTCATATTGCTATGGCTTTTTCACATTAGTCCCTTCCAATTGGCTTCATCAATGATTAAATTTAAGACGCCCTAGTTTTGGTGGTTTCCACACTTGAACCGAAGCTTATATGAGTTCAATGCTTTTCTTGGATCTAATTGTCCAGTGAGCAGTACGATGATACAAGGTCGAAGCAGCTTCCAGTAGCTTCCCTAAGTTTCAGACTTGGGCTCTAAACACAAGATTGTTTCTTTACTTCCAAATTAACTAGAGAACAACAAAGAGAAATTCAAAAGACACCGAGATATGTTGCAAGTTAATCATCATTCCTAAATTCTAGATAAACCTGATTTTTTTTTTTTTGCAACGTTAAACCTGGATTTGATGTGCTGGTAATTAGGGTCGGGTGAGACCATAACTTTGACGTCCGAGGGAAAAGCAATATGCTCATCTCTACCCCCTTCTTACACTGAAAAAGATGAATCTCGACGTATAGATTGTAGAGAGTATTCCTCCGAAAAGAATTATCCATTATAGTGAGAACATTTTGACAAATACTCCCAAGAAAATTATCCATTGTAGTGAGAACATTTAAACAAATTTAACTTATTTTCAAGTATGGACTCCATGTGGATGCTATGTGGCCTCTTTAAAAAAAAAATTAGCCATGTAATGTTAAAAAATTAAAAATAAATGACATGTAACTAGTTGGTCGGAATTTCTCGCCATTGGTATTTAAGTTATTGTTTTTTCTCCTATTTGATGCCTACATGAGCCGGTAAAAATATATTGGCACCAAAATAGGAGTCGTACATAAATATTGACACTTTAGGTGTCTTTTTGCCATTAACATAATCATCTCTCCCTTTCGTTAGCCCAAGTGAATGCGTATTACTTAATTGCAAAATCCATTAGTGGGCACGAGTCTAGGAATCCTGAAAGACTTTCATTATGTAGTTTTCATGATCTATTGGATGTCTTTTAACTTTCTCCCAATGATAGAGAATTTCATTGAAGTCACTATTACAAACACAGGGCATAAGACTAGGAACCAATATGTTGCGTGCCTCCCACAAGCTTGAAAATTATTTGGATCATTAAAAAAATGTATCTCTCATTCTCTATTTTTATTTGTAACTCTCAACATAAGCCTATCGTAATCAACTGAATCTAGCTAGATTCAGTTGTTTACGAGATTTGGTTATTTCATAATAAATGGAATCTAAGTTGACCCCGAAATAGGTTTGAAATTGAAAGCGTCATCTCAACTCAAATAAAACATGATTTTTATTTTTTGTCACCATGAGAAACATCAAGTTGATTTTTCCTAAGCCTCGAGGACACAGGATTGCTCTATCATTGACAGTTCCAGCATATAAACTTCATTATAACTCGGCATCTTATCCACCAAACCCCACTTTCCACAATCATTCAACATCTGAATCGAATCTCCAATAAGGTAGTTTCATGTAAACCTTTCTAAGTAGATGGTCGTCCTTCATAAAGATTGTAGCTTCTGCTTTTCTTGTTCCCAGCAACTTTCTGCCAATTCTACTTTCCCTGCAGGTTATCTCCTCCCGCTGGTGATGAGAAGAGCTGTAAAACTTGGGAGTGCCCGAGATATGGAAGGCCAATTCTTTGGTCCCTGACCTTATAAAAGAGCTAAATGAGTTGGATAAGTTTTCTTACCTCTCTCATCTTGCATGCTGATGTGATGATGTTTTGGGCTTGTTATTTATTTGATATAAGACCGAAATTGGCCCGAATTAACTAGGGTTTCTAGAACTGTTTCGCCCTCTTTATCATCTACCACTGTTTTTTTTTTTCCTCATAAAATACCTGTTAAGGAGGGCTATATTCATTAGCTTCGTTCTTCAACCAAAGATCCGAATAGAAACTTTTTTTATTGAAAAGAATTTCTTCATCATAGGGCACGTCGTTACAATTCTTTTGCATAATAACCATTGTCCAGGCATGAGTGGCAGAAGTGAGGGAGATGCTCATATTTAAAGTCTAACTATAACGTCTTGTCTTCCTAAGTAGAAATCATCCCAACGCTTAGAGGGGATGAAAGCTCCAAGGTGACTCGCCTTACCAACTCTGGAGGCAAAGAACCCTTTCGTTTCAATTCTCACTTCCGAGACTTCTCCAACATTTTGAGCAATTCTACTAATGGATGCCAAGTAAGTCCTGCACTTTTAAATTTGATAATATAATTATAAACCGTTGCGTGAAATTTCAATCTAGTCCTTTTGGCGAATTGTCGCTGAAAATTGCTAATGTAGTGTCCAATCATCATCGGCCGTTCTACATGATATGTTGATGTAAAAACTTTTGGATCCCAAAGTCGGTGATTTCATCGATAATAGGCCGAAATGAATGCCTTGGAGTTTCGCGCAAAGTTTTAGGACTATATTGGGAAAATTTAAAAAATTACAATTGAATTGACGTATACATTTATGACTAATTCGGTGATTTTCTCAAAAATCAATTATGTGGATAATTGGGTCAAACGGAGTAATCAAATACACTTTCTTTCAAAAGTTGATCCTTTTATGGAAAAATGAAGAGATTTACACAACAAAACTTTGAGGTAATTCAATAAATAAATAAATAAAGTCTTGTGAACTGATTAAAATGGACCAAGTTTGTTTTGGCATGAAATTTATTGCTTCCATCAACAGTAAGTATTCTTACATGGAAAAATACCCAAAAGCGAGTTCAGTTTTGGTAACAAAATCAAGTTTATCAGCTTCCTTACTAAGAAAAGTTACCCATGTACGACACCTATTCAAAACAAGTTCTCTATTTGCCTAGTTATGGTCGTTGTTGCTGTCATATGTGGAGAACCTTGGAGAAACTAACTAGCATGATGCTTTTTTTTGACAGAGTTATTTCATGACGTGTCCAAAGGGCAAACATTTTCTTTTGAGATCCTACTCATTCAGACAAGACGTGGTCGTTTTCTTCACACCATTGCCCGCCAAAGGACCCCTTTAAAATTCAGCTTGTTATTGACTTTGTTGCTTGTGGTTTACTTAAGGTTTCGCCCAACATTGTCTCCATTTTTTGTCATAATAAGCTATGCACACCCACATTGCAAAGCCAGCCATAATACTTCTTTTTTCTCGTGATTATATCTTAATGCTTACGTGCATAATGACCACATTTTAGTTCTCTGAGTAAGCATTTACCGTTTTTGCTCATCCGTTTCTGCATGCGTACATGCCATGACTGCTCGACATTGATTTCGAGACGAAAGCGTTTCCTTTTTTCATTGCTCAACATACGTTCGATTGGCGTCCAAAGAGCGCAATGCTTGTGGTCCGATCGTGTGGGATCATGCAACCACTCCATTAGATCCTTTTCCTTCTGGAGAGGCCGTTCCTCTTGTGCCTCCAGTTTCGTACGAAAGCGAGTGCTATATAAGTTTTTGGCCAGATGCAAAATTGCATCAAACTTGAATTCCGAGGGATTTCTCTCAGTGAGATTAGGATAAATACAGACTCTTATTGCAGTGCCGTGCTTTGCTGCTGAAAGGAAAACGCTAATTTTCACTGATCAAACATAGAGGTAGCGCCTCCTAAACCTCTGAAGTAAGAATTCGAGCCCTTTCGAAAACTTTTTTCTCTCGTAATTAAGATTTTTGGTCATGTCGTTGCTCAAGCGTTATCGCGCAAACCATCCTTCCTGTTTAGCTTCTTCGGTCTGCGTTGTTATTGACATTGTTATCACTTGGTGCAGGCTTTTCTCGAGGGTTTAAGCAACATGGGGGACGGCTTCGGGAAGTGGTTCTTTGGTGAGGACTCAAACTTAAGCGCCTCTTGCTTGTCCCGGGCAGGTGACTTCGTCGGACAAGGCCCGGGCATGAGATTCCGAATGAAGCTTCTGATTCTTGCCCTTCACGACGACGAGAAGCGAAGAGACGGTCTTCGTATTCTTGCCGCGGTACGATCCATCCCTTCTCTTGATCCTTATTCTTGGCCACGGTTTTAGAGTTTGACCTGTATTTTTTCTTATTCATGCTTGTTTTATGTCGTGTTATTGTAGCGAGACATGCAACCGTAAAGCGCTCAAGTTTTTCTTTTTCGTTTTTCTCTGATAGTTTGGAGTTGATTTTCATTTTGATCGTCACCTTCGTGCTTTTCATATTCAGTTTAACTTTCTAAGAGTTTTCCTTGGCCGCGTCTTGGGGACTTAACCGGTGGCATTGGCGCTCATACCCCCACCATCTCGAGAATTAGTCAATTGCACGTGGAAACCTCGATTACCAAAAAAATAAATAAATCGGGCAGATGCAATTTCTTTTTTATCAATTATCTACTCCATAAAAAACGAAATATATCTCCCCCCTCCCTAATTTTTCTCCGCGTCATCATCTCATTTTGATTTTCGAAAAGATAAATTCCTACTTTTTTCCTATCAATATTCCGCATATTTCGGACACGAGCAAGTCATTAAAATAATAATCTTCGTAAGTCTTTATGGTATTTTCCTTCTACCAGGCAAAGAAAAAAAAATTATATTTAGGAACTGGTGGCTCGAGGGTCAGTCTCGCGGACCGACATAAAATAGTTATCGAGGCTTGTAGCCCCTTTCGATGGGAGATAAGCAAAACCAGCCTCAAGTTGCAATAATCTTCTGGATACTTCATAATCATAAAGCCAAAAAAAAAAAAAGAGTCATCCCGTTTTAAGTATGCGATTCATGCATATTCATTTTGAGTTTCGAGTGTTCTCAAAATTTAAAAAGATAGGGCATTGGCAATTTCTTTTTAAATTGACTATCTACTCTCT
This sequence comes from Rhodomyrtus psidioides, assembly GCA_021437785.1. NCBI lineage: Eukaryota > Viridiplantae > Streptophyta > Magnoliopsida > Myrtales > Myrtaceae > Rhodomyrtus > Rhodomyrtus psidioides. Next base: position 2,409,840 of record JAILYB010000104.1, on the reverse strand, counting down.
AAAAAATTTCTCTTTTCACTAATTTTCTCCGCATCTCCATCCCATTTTTATTTTCAAAAAGATAAAATTCCTACTTTTCTGCCATCCAATATGAGGAATTTGGCATCCACCGTATTTCACATATCAAGAGATAGACGATGGGGGCACATAATTGATCTTGTTCTTTGACCTCCCAAGTTAAACAGGGTTGGGTTGCTGCTTCTTATCTGTTCATGGAAGGATTAAGAAATTGTGATAATGACGAGGATAAAAAGACCAAACATTTCTCGTGTATCTATGCCTGACCATTCCCATTTTCTCTACTCGTCTTATGTTCTTGTCTTTTTCCTAGACATATAATGTAAGATAATAGTCATTCACAGGATTGACAGCCGACCCAATTTGGCACGCGAGTTATTTGCTGCTGCATGTAATTTCTGTCGCTCAGCTTTTTAGACCAACTAGGAAAGTTCAATTGACGTCATTAGTTTTCACTCACTTCGGCGGGAATGAATTTCCTACCATGAATATAGGAGTGCCATTACAGATTGTGCAAAGCATGGTCCGGAGGTCAGTGTGATGGGATAAATCGACTGTGGGGCTCTCAACAAGTACTCTCAAAGGAACTTTGTTCACACAAGGAAGAGGAGATGGAAGGTGGCTTTTCAATATACTGTATTCACAATCGATTCACCCATATTGAAATGGTTACAAGACTCACCTATTTATAGGCTTAAAACATGACTCTTGAGTCTCTCTAGGAAAGTGAAAAGACTAAAACAACAATTACATCCTAAAACAACAATTACATCCTAAAAGATTATAGACTCAACTAATTATGTCTACTAAAACAATAATTACATCGGAATACTAATTATGCCATGGGAGTCGAACGGTCACTGATAACACTTAATGAATTTGGTTTAATTTCATTTTCCAACAAAACTCCCCCTTAAACCAAATTCTCTTTCTCTTCTTGTAATTTGCATAAAATTGTCTCTGCTTCTTTCTCATCGAAAACTGAAGCTTAGGATAATTCTCTGATTGTTGCATCAATACCCGGCTCACAACATCTTCGACGAAGTCCCATATATGAAAAACGAAAGACGACAACTTGATCGACAACCGCTTTACCTTCTGCTGCAAGATGGTTGTGCGAGGGTGGAAATTCGGGAGTCCGATCCTTTTAGCTTTTTCAAAGAACTCCATTTCTTCAAACAAGAAGTTGATTTTCTGTTCATCTTCAGCACATTTTTGGAATTCACGTGTATATTGATTCAGCATCTCCTCGATTCTGGCCGTGCAGTGCATGTTCTTCTCGTCTAGATACTCACCGAACTTGTTTGTCGAGAAGAATTTCATCAGCGTTTGTGCCACGACAGGCACATCATCGATGGAGACATAGATCCTGTAAAGCTGAGGGTGCGTGTTGAACAGCTTTGTGCTCGGGTTAATACCATATGTATCTCTTATCATATCGAAAAATCGACGACCTTCTTCGACTTCAGCATGACTACGTGCAACTAGGACTTCGACCATCCTTGTCTCGTTCCTCTGCATCTCACAAAACAGATCGATGGATTTCTTGGCATGATCATGAAAAGCCAAACCTCCTATGATTAAATTCCACGATGATATGTCTCTTTCTTCCATGCCCTTGAACAACGTAAACACTCTCTCAATTCTACCACCAGTTTCGATCTCAGAAACAAAGTCATCTATTTTGCCTTCGGAATCTTTCAAAATCTCTGGTACAGTTACTTCTTTCTTGTCACCAACACCAAGTTCACTATGACCAATTTCTTGGTCATTGTCATAGAGTAACACCACACTTTTCTTCGGCTCATTCTGAGCATTCATCTCCTCAAACATTAACTTCTCATTTGCAGAAACATCTTGAATATCAAGATCTTTTTTAATAGGATCACAATCCAATTCACAAAGGCTTTCTAGACGAGCGAATGGAAAACAATAGTCCAAATCATGTGTTGCATTTTCATCTTCAATAAAAGAAGAATCAGTGCATAGTGTAGTACCTTTGCCTTCGACAAGAACTCCGGAATTGTCTTCACGCGAGTCTTGCTTCACTTCTTGAAGCAGAACATTGCTACGATAGCTTGAAGCCTTCTCTGGCTTTCTCTGGTCCAAGGCACTTTTTCCTTCTCTGGACTGAGGCTTTTTCGCCTTCTCTTGTACGAAGCTCTTTCCGCTTGAGACTCTCTTTATCTGTGTCTCTTTGCCTTTTTGTACTTGTTGATATATCTCGTGTATGAGCTCCCACGTCTCTTTTGAAGTAGTGGCATTCGAGACTTTCTCCAACACAGAATCATCTATATACTGATAGATAACAAACAAGGCATATTGATCTTTTGCTCTTACCTTCTCCAATGCATTCTTCTGATTTTCATTCAATGTGGCTTCGACGTCTGGCTCTTCATAGCCGTTGTTGACAATCTCCCATAGACTATGAGCATCAAGGAACTCCTTCATTCTTGAAGCCCAATTTTCAAAATTTCCTTTTAAAAAATCAACGTATTGAAGAGGTAGCAAATTGCTTGACAAGGCCATGATCATAGACCGTAGGCTCTGATACCAATTTCATGGGATAAATCGACTGTGGGGCTCTCAACAAGTACTCTCAAAGGAACTTTGTTCACACAAGGAAGAGGAGACGGAAGGTGGCTTTTCAATATACTGTATTCACAATCGATTCACCCATATTGAAATGGTTACAAGACTCACCTATTTATAGGCTTAAAACATGACTCTTGAGTCTCTCTAGGAAAGTGAAAAGACTAAAACAACAATTACATCCTAAAACAACAATTACATCCTAAAAGATTATAGACTCAACTAATTATGTCTACTAAAACAATAATTACATCGGAATACTAATTATGCCATGGGAGTCGAACGGTCACTGATAACACTTAATGAATTTGGTTTAATTTCATTTTCCAACACAGTGAAGATACGGAAAAGAATTTTGCAGAACTTCTTTCAGAGGAATTGAAGCTACGTGAAACTGAAACTTCGAAAAGTCAACAACGCGCTGACGTGGCTCTGCTCGAAGCCAAGAAGTTGACATCGCAGTACCAGAAAGAGGCAGACAAATGCAATTCGGGAATGGAAACCCGTGAAGAAGCAAGGGAAAAGGCTGAAGCAGCATTTGTAGCACAAAAGAAGTTGACGGCTATGTGGGAATTGAGGGCTCGACAAAGAGGATGGAGGGAAGGAGTCATCAAAGCTCGTTCCCAGTCTCAGGGAAATTGACGCAGCGTTCAGCGATAGAACAAACAAGCAAATCTTGCTTGAGAGAGAAATCTCAAATTTTCAATATCAAAAGTATATTCTCTCTGCTCAAACATCATAAAACACCTTATATAGGGTGTTAACCCTAAACCTAACCTTACTAGGATTCTAAATAGCAAAATTCCAAAATTACAATTTACTAATAAAAATGCCTAAAAATAAAGATTACGTAATATTACGCAATATCACGTAATATTACGTAAATAGCAATTTAATTATATTGCGTAAATCCCAACTTTATCTGCATCATTCGTAGATCGCATCCTTATCCGCATCATTCTCCCCTGCTAGGAAAAAGATTCGTCCTCGGATCTTGTTGCGAAATTTGCTTCGCCCAGGACGGCCTCTCCAACGAATCAAGAAATACATCAGCTTCCTATCCCCATACTCGATCCCATTGTGACATATGTAAATTTCCTGCGAATCCCATGTGATCCCTCTTTCGCTGCTCCGACCTTTATTTTGTTTGTACTCGAAATCATCCCGCTCCCTCGATTCCACAAATAGGGTCTTTCGTGCACTTAGCCGTGACCATTGACCCTTTTCATGCCATTGACGCAATGATTTTTCCATCAGCTTGTAACTTGGGAAGAACACAAGAGATCCACCAATATCTACATCATTGAGAATTTTTTTCTCTTTCTCCTCCATATAGAGACTAATATTCTCAATGTGCAGTGTTCCTATCGTGCGGCTGCCTGATTGCACTCTTATCACCAACCAACCCCCAAGAGGAGTTTCTTTCGCCTTTAATTGTCCTTGTAGCACCACTTCATCAGTAATCGCATTCTGCGACGTACAACTTGTTTCAATTGCATCCTCACATTTCTGCTCGGGCTCAACATCAGCAACAAGCTCATCGCCACCAAAATCATTAGTTTCAGGAACATAATTACCTTGATCATCAGTGCTCCCCGAAACATCGATTTTCTGTGCATTTTCAGGAATCAAATTGGGTTTTGCCTGAGGAATGTCGTCAGGGACGACCTCGTCCCCTTTCGCTAACACAAAGTCTTCTACCATCGTACTTGGATCTGAAACCTTGCGCACACAACCATGTTCGCTCTTCTTCTCTGAGTCCTCGAAGTTCCTCAAAGAAGCTCCGTAGATAGATGGCATAATGCGGGGTTTGAACTGCAACTTAGCCTCTTTGCTCGATTCACCAACTCCTCCCAATTCAACAGCAGGAAAATCTCGCGAATACCTAGAAAAATCACAATTTTGCTCTAAACTCATCAATTTCTGCTGAAACTGCTCATAGTCGGGTGGAAGGAATTTTTGCTTCAGCAGCCTCTTCATTCTATGCCAAGTTCGAACTTTCTCTTTTCCTTCTAACTTCCTCGTATTATGCAATCTCTCCCACCATATAGATGCAGCTCCTTTCAATCTATAGGCTACTACTCTCACCCGTTTCTCACTAGGGATCTCCATATAATCGAAGAATTTTTCAATATCAGCAATCCAATCCAGAAATTCTTCTATATCAAGACTTCCATCAAAATAAGGTATATCGACTTTTGATTTAAAGTCGTTACCTTCACGATCGTAGTAATATCGTCTGCCATCTCTTCCATCGCATCCCCTTCGAAATCCTCCATAATGATTTCTTCCTCCATAATCAGCACGTCCTTCGTCGAAAGAACTCTCTGAAAATAAAGGGTTATTCTGCCTGCGGACAAGAACAGGCCTGACAGGGTCACCGCGAGCAAGATCTGCACCCGGCCTTCTGTCGTTCCGCCGATTCCGGTTCACATCAACGCCAAGACCGTCGAATCGATCCGCCAATTTGTCAAATCGTGCTCCGAAACGATCTATGCGTTCCATTAAACGCTGCTCCAAACGTTGCAGCGCGCCGTCCCCAAGGATTGGGGCTCCAGTCTTCCGAGCATCGTCACGAAGACCACCGCCAGTCTCCATAGGCTCTGATACCACCTGACGCAGCGTTCAGCGATAGAACAAACAAGCAAATCTTGCTTGAGAGAGAAATCTCAAATTTTCAATATCAAAAGTATATTCTCTCTGCTCAAACATCATAAAACACCTTATATAGGGTGTTAACCCTAAACCTAACCTTACTAGGATTCTAAATAGCAAAATTCCAAAATTACAATTTACTAATAAAAATGCCTAAAAATAAAGATTACGTAATATTACGCAATATCACGTAATATTACGTAAATAGCAATTTAATTATATTGCGTAAATCCCAACTTTATCTGCATCATTCGTAGATCGCATCCTTATCCGCATCAGAAATGTGCCGTCAGCTTAGAATATCACTAGTTGCAGAATGCTCAAGTTCAGTTGAAAAGGTGCCGGAGGAAATTGTATTATGGTGTGCTTTTTCCTTTCCAGGGTTGGCGCCTGGATCAATCTGATCTAAATCTCTGGCCGCTGTCGACCTTTTTTTTTTTTTTTAATCGAGTATGAAGTCCATGGCGTTGTGGAGCCATCCGAGGATGCAAAGCAGATCAATAGGATGTGATATGTAGAGATACGGATGGAATTAGTGGGGAACCATGAAGTCCTGAATCAATTTGGAAAGCTATGGTTGATCGTTGTATTTTATTGCATCAATTTTTTATTTGCCTTTTCTCTGTCATTGACAAACAGGACGACGAATTGGTTTGTAAGGGTCCTGTTTCTATTAAAATTCAACATTACTCAACATTTATCATATGTCAGGTGATTTTTCTACAGGATGGAGGCACTTTATGGAGCACGATTTCGTGAGTGATCTTCTCTCGTAACTGCTCGTCCCCTTTGTATTGATGGAATTGTTCTTATCTAGAGTCTCGAACTTCTGTACACTCAATGTCCTCACATAGATTAGGCTTAGAATCTCGTAACTTCTGATCAAACCCCGAGCACGCGACATCCCGATCAAATCGTCCCAAGGGTCATAAGGGATAGCGTCCCAGGTTCGCTATCGACCCACGACAGTTTATTACGCATGCGGAAACGGTTTACTCCCAGACAACATAAATTTGAACAGGGATACATTAGTAGGAGATAAATATCAAGACAGTTCACAAAAAGATCATCACACACATTAAACCAAACAACTGACGATAATTAACCGTATTGAGCTATAGCTGACATAAACAACCCCATACTTCGGAGCAGCTCACTAAGACCTCAAAAGGGTATTCGGTCGGGTAAGGTTAACTTCCCATCTACTTCAAAAGATCACTCCTACCGCCAAACCATGGCGTCCACGTGCTTCATCACTTGGGACCTGAAAAATGTTATCCCACGACGGGGTGAGAAATAAATCTCAGTGAATTAAGCCTAAGCTCGGTTAGGAAACTGATTCGCCCGAGGCATCCTAACAGCAGGCTCACAAACTCATACGATCACATAAAATACCCAAGTATAGTCCCCATATACTAATCAATCACATGCATACTTACCAGTCTGTAGCCACACATAATGCAATGCTTGACTCGACTCAGCAGTGAAATAAGTCAATCACTCAAAACAAGCATCGCATCCACAAGTATGCACAGGACACCACACGAGTCCATTTATTAACGATGATCGTGCCAACGGCACCATGAGAGGATCTACGCGACTGGCGTGATTCCACCCTCATAAATAGTACGATCCCATACTCATCCGGACGAACCAGGCTACGCTCCTTTTCCCTCTCGGCAGCGGCTACTACAAGCGATTATTCCAGTGCACCCATTGCACGGTACGGCAAGTAGGCATCCCTATACGGGGCATCGGTCCATCACAAGCTGCGACCGGCATCCGATCAGCCCTGTGCCCGTACTAACCGGCACGAGGCAGGACTGTCGTGCTTCTGGCAAGTCGTATGGTCCCACATGACTGGTACTGGTGTACTATTAGTACACTACGAACTTACCAGGAAAAACCCATCATCGTTCCGTCATATGACCACACAATGCACCCGCCAAATCAATCAATTTTATTCCCTTTGATTTAGGCCGGATGCTCACACAACATGCTCAAAGACTCGGCCCACGGCCGTTTTCATGCTAAAATATATTTATTCGATTTTGCACACGGTCATATGCATATGCAGACTATCAATTAGATACTGCAATCACGGAATGAATAACTCCCAAATATGTGTCAATTCATTCAAAGAACATTTCAGGCATCCAATCATAAATAGGGCGATAAATCCCCAAGTAGCAATTAATGCTCAATAGTAATTCCAATCACACCATCAGCCCTCCAACGGGATAATCACACCGATGAAAATCATCGAACCAATTACGAGCATTTAATTTCATTTAGACAATATAAAGCTCAATTCGAATCAATAATCATTTATCAGTCCATTTAATTTATAATAGTCGATCGATCACTTGTCTTTAATCTATCGCTCTCTCGCGATAATTCAATCAATTTCAACTAATCACAATCAACCACATATAATATAATTAATCAAGCTAACTTAGTCGATTACGGACATTTAACCTAAACCGGGGTTTCTAACTAAACCAACCGTAATCACTTATATTATCACCAAAATTTGCTAACCCAACTAACCCTAGGCGCAATTAGCGCCCTAACCAAGGTTTAGGGTCAACTCACAATTTATTTAAGCTCGGGCCGGCTCAAAATCAACAATGTGACGGCGGCGGTAACGAGCGACGACAACGACGGCGGCGACGGCGGAGCTCCGGCGAAATCCGGCGACCTAGAACAGAATTTTGCAGCAGCATTAAAACAGAGGAACGGGGCTATTTGAGGCGGTCCTGGGCCCCACGGGCTGAGGCGAGGCCGGCCAATGCTCGGGGACTCACCTAGGGGTCAATGGGGATCGGTTGGGGTCGGAGGAAGGCGGCGGAAGGCGACCAAAGGCGGCGGGACAGCAGCGAACAGAACCGGCGAAAACAGAGGATTCACGCGCAGAAAACAGGGGAGGCCGTTCGGGGTTGATTTCGGGGCTCCAATAGCGTCGGAGCTTCGGGTGGCTGATGGTAAAGGTCTGAGGGGATGTCGAGGGACGTTTCTAGTAGTTCGCGGCAGCCGGAGGTGGGATGTGGAGTCGCCGGACAGCACCGAACAGAAGGAAACATCAGCTGCAACAAAACAAAATAGCATATACAGCTTGGATTTTGAGGTTGTTCGGACCTCTAATGGCAACAACACCTCTTGCGGCTGATAGGAAATGTCCATAAGGGTGTCCCGAAGTGTGTGATGGTCGGGGATAGGCAAGGAAACGAGTTAGAAGCGACTAAACGACTTAGAAACCGAAACTGTGTAAAACCGACAAAACTGAAGCTATGCTTGGTTTTCTAATTACCTGAGCTTCTCCGGTGACTTGTGGTGGCTTGCGACTGCGGAGGGGAGTAAGAGAGAGGGTATGGAAGCTAAGTGAAGTGGTGGCGGTGGTTGGAGCTCCCTGTGCAGCGAGCAAAAGCTGCTGCAGCCCTATGCTCGAGCAGAGCAGCGAAGCTGCTCCAACAACTTCCAGCCGGCTTTCCGGCGAATCTGGACGGCGACAACGGTGCTGGGGGACGACGAAAGACTGAGGAAGAAGTGGTGGTCGATTGGTGATGGCCTGGTGGTGGATCGGTAGGGTGTGGTCGCGCGACACAGAAGATAAAGAGAGGGATGGAACCGAGTGAACGAGCGAGAAAGAGAGAATAGAAAAAGAGAGAGGGAGCAGAAGGGTGGGGGAAAAGAGAAAGAGTGGGCAGAAAGGGGAGGGGACAACGAGAATAAGGGGAGCAAGAGAATGTGGAGGGGGGAGGAATTTGGGGAAAAGAGAGAGACAAGGGATAGTGGGGAAGGGACCACAAATTTAAAATTTGGGGGTGTTACAACTCTCCCCCCCTTAGGAAATTTCGTCCTCGAAATTATAACACAGTTACAATTACTCAAAAAGATAAGGGTAACTACTCTTCATGGCTTCCTCGTTTTCCCACGTAGCTCCTTCGGTACCATGATGTTGCCAAATCACCTTGACCAACAGAATCGTCTTGGTCCGGAGTACATGCTCTTTCCTTTCCACAATTCTGACTGGTCGCTCCACGTATGATGCTCGCTCATCTAGATCAATCTCTTCATAACTCAGTACATGAGCTGGGTCAGGTTCGTACTTTCTCAACATCGACACGTGGAAGACGTTTGCACTTGAGCAAGTCTCGGCGGTAACGCAAGACGATAAGCTAGATTTCCAATCCGTTCCAAGATTTCGAATGGTCCAACATATCTTGGGCTCAGCTTTCCTTTCTTGCCAAAACGAGATATCCCTCTCATAGGCGATATCTTCAGAAAGACATGATCGCCTACCTGAAACTCCAATGGTCTGCGTCTTCTATCGGCGTAACTCTTTTGACGACTCTGTGCCGTCTTCAGTCTGCCTCTAATTACTTTAATTGCTTCCATTGACTGTTCCACTAATTCGGGTCCAGTGATCTTCCTTTCACCAACTTCTTCCCAGCAGACTGGCGTTCTACAAGCTCTTCCATACAATGCTTCGAAAGGTGCCATCTTGATGCTTTGCTGGTAACTGTTATTATAGGCAAACTCTACCAGATGCAACCGTTCTTCCCAACTACCTTTGAAATCCAGAACGCATGCCCTCAACATGTCCTCCAAGGTCTGAATGGTCCTTTCAGACTGGCCATCAGTTTGCGGGTGATAGGCCGTACTGAATTGTAACTTCGTTCCCAGAGCAGTCTGTAGACTTTTCCAAAACGTGGCAGTGAACTTAGGATCTCGATCAGAAGTGATCGTTACTGGTACTCCATGTAACCTCACAATGTGCCTCACATACAGCTCTGCATATCTATCCAAAGCGAAGTCCTTTCTCACTGGAATGAAGTGTGCTGATTTCGTCAATCTGTCTACCACAACCCAAATTGAATCATGGCCTCTCTGACTCATTGGCAAACCCATCACGAAGTCCATTGTGATATGCTCCCATTTCCATTCTGGAATTTCTAAAGGCTGTAACAATCCTCCAGGTTTACAATGTTGCGCCTTGACTTGCTGACAAGTCAAACACTTAGTCACATACTTGGCTATATCCGCTTTCATGCCATTCCACCAATAGTGCTGCTTCAGATTCTGATACATTTTCGTACTCCCAGGGTGGATACTATAACTACTACGATGTACTTCCGATAAAATCTCATCCCTTAAAATTTCGTCGGCAGGCACTACCAAACGTCCTCTAAACTTCAGTATCCCATCCTTGGCCAATTGGAAGTCGACTCTTCGTTTAGTTGAGTCTTCCTGAATGATCTTTTGAATAGTGGGGTCAGTAGACTATAGGGTCTTGATCTTAACCTGAACTTCTGGCTCGATTCTCAAGGTAGCCGTAAGACTCGACAAGCGACTTATTTCTAACTTGAAATCTGAGTCTCTAACTTGCTCAAGTAAACGCCATCCATGCATCTGTAATTGAGCAATCACCGATTTTCTACTCAAGGCATCAGCAACCTTATTCGCCTTACCCGGATGATACAAGATCTCGCAATCATAATCCTTAAGTAGCTCCATCCATCGGCGCTGTCTCATATTCAACTCCTTCTGAGAGAACAGGTACTTCAGACTCTGGTGATCAGTATACACCTGAAAACTTTCTCCAATCAGATAATGTCTCCAGATCTTCAATGCAAACACGACCGCAGCCAATTCCAGGTCGTGCGTCGGGTAGTTCAACTCATGCAGTTTCAACTGGCGAGATGCATACGCTACCACTCTACCATGCTGCATCAAAACACAACCCAGTCCTCTAAGCGAAGCATCGCTATAAATCTCGAATCCTCCAGGACCAGATGGAATTGTTAGAACAGGAGCTGTAGTCAGCTTATGTTTAAGCTCTTGAAAACTACGCTCGCACTTGTCCGTCCATTCAAACTTCATATCCTTTTTCAGTAGCTTGGTCAAAGGTGAGGCTATAGATGAAAACCTCTCCACGAAACGTCTGTAATAGCCCGCCAATCCTAAGAAACTTCTGATTTCTGTAACTGTCGTCGGTCTTGGCCAATTCATAACTGCTTCAATCTTAGATGGATCCACAGCAATCCCTTCACCAGACACTACATGACCCAGAAACGCTACGCGAGTTAGCCAAAACTCGCACTTGCTAAACTTGGCATACAATTGATGCATTCTCAGGGTTTCTAACACAATCCTAAGATGTTGTTCATGATCTTCAGGATTCTTCGAGTACACCAGGATGTCATCTATAAAGACGATCACGAAATGGTCCAAGAATTCTCTAAACACTCTGTTCATCATATCCATAAAAGCAGCAGGAGCATTCGTCAAACCAAATGGCATTACAGTAAACTCATAATGTCCATAACGTGTCCTAAAAGCCGATTTTGGTATATCTTCATTTCTGATCCTCAACTGATGGTATCCCGTTCGTAGATCGATCTTAGAAAATACCGATGCCCCTTGCAACTGGTCAAACAAATCATCAATCCTCGGCAGTGGGTATTTATTCTTAATCGTCACTCGATTCAACTGTCTATAATCAATGCACAACCTGAAAGATCCATCCTTCTTCTTGACGAACAAAACAGGCGCTCCCCAAGGCGATGCACTAGGGCGGATAAACCCTTTATCTAATAATTCTTGCATCTGTACTTTGAGTTCCTTCAATTCAGACAATGACATCCTATACGGCGCTTTAGAGATCGGCTCCGTCCCAGGAGCTAACTCTATCACAAACTCAATTTCCCTTTCTGGTGGCAAACCAGGTAAGTCCTGAGGAAACACATCTGGAAATTCACATACAACAGAGATACTCTCCAACTTAAGTTCTTCAATAGACGTATTCACCACAGAAGCCAAATAACCTTGGCATCCATTCTCCAATAGTCGGGTCGCCTCTAATGACGATATCATTTCTGTCGAGGTTCCGCCTCGATTACCCACAAATTCATAGCTAGTCCCATTCAACGGATTAAATCGGATCACCTTATTAAAGCAATCCATCGTGGCTCTTTGCTTTGTCAGCCAGTCCATTCCCACAATCAGATCAAAATCATACATTTCTAGCACAATCAGATCTATCTTGCTTTCATGGCCATCCACAACAAGTCTACAATCAGGACAGCTAACTTTAGCTACTACACTATCCTTTAACGGCGTAGATACTTTAAACACAACATCCAAAGGTACCAAGCTTAATTCATACAACTTAACAAACTGATCCGCGACAAACGAATGTGTGGCACCCGGGTCAAACAAAGCATAAGCTACTTGGTTATGTAAGAGGACCGTACCTGAAACGGTCGGCGAATTCTTCGCCTCTTCCCGGGTGACAGCAAACACTCTTCCCTGTACCGACGGACGGTTCTGAAAATTTTGTGGCATAGTTCCTCTAGGTGGTCCTCCTTGTTGTGGTGGCATCTGCCTGCCCTGCTGCCTCTGCGAGCAGTCCTTCACCTGATGATCAAAACGACCGCATCCAAAACAAGCACCTCCTTTAAACGGGCACGGACCAGGTCCATGCCTCTGGCGGCATATATTGCACACTTCATTTGGGCGGAAGGTAGGCTTACTGATCGTTCCTCGACGATTCGGTGGAATATGATGCTTGCCTCCAAACATCGGCTTCTTTCCTAGCTTCCTTTCAAATCTGTTTGAGGAAGTGAACCGCGATCCAGATGCGGCGATTCTCTCAGCCAAGTTCTGCTCCACTATCAATGCCCTTTCATAGAGGTCATCGTAGTCTTGAAGATTGAATGGCGCTAGTATACTCTTAATCTCGGGCTTCAGTCCATCCCTGAACCTTCTGGCCCTATCCTCAGGGTCTTCAATCAATCTCGGGGCATACTTGGACAGTTCAGAAAACTTGGCTTCATATTGGTCGACTGTCATCTGGTTTTGGCGGAGGTGGAAGAATTCAGCCATCTTCTGTTCTCTAGCTGTCTTCGAGAAATACTTGTTATTAAAAGCATCCCTGAAGGTATTCCATACTGGAACCGTACCTTCTGGAAAAATCCTATCCTTGACAGCTCTCCACCAAGTACTAGCATTTCCTTCGAGTTGATAGACAGCCAGGAAAACCTTATCCTCATTCGAACATCTCAATAAGTTGAATGTTTTCTCTAACCCTTCAATCCAACGGGTGGCAGCTTCAGGGTCTCCGTTTCCAGTGAACTGTGGCGGATTCAACTTGAGGAACTGTTCTACCATCTTTTGAGCCTTACGCTCTTCATACCCAGGTGCAGGTGGTGGATTTACTGGCGGAACTACAGGTGGCACCATAGGTGGGGCTTCAGCAGCTGCAGCTGCAGCAGCAGCAGCTTGATTCCTTACTTGCTGCCCCAACAAATCTCCAATGGTTCCCAAAGCTTGCATCACTTCAGCCATGGTCGGCTCACGTCTAGCAGGCTCAGCATCAGGAGCTGCAACAGGAGCTGCGACAGGCGGTGGTCCTCCAAGATCAACAATCTCTTCAATTGGTCTCACATTCCTCCTACGAGGGGCTCGAGGTGTTTTTCTACCGCGTCCGCTCATTATGCAGGAATGATACGGAGTCCTGCTTACCGTATAGCAAAACGCGGTCAGAAGGCAACCCTAAAACTTACCACACAATTAACAATCACAAGCATGGCGATAAAAATCCTACTAACTATCCCTTTTCCCAACGCTCCTTATCACTCCAGGCCAATGACCAAATGGATCAGGCTGACCTTGCTCTGATACCAAACCGGGTAGGATGTCACGCCCCAAACCCCGAGCACGCGACATCCCGATCAAATCGTCCCAAGGGTCATAAGGGATAGCGTCCCAGGTTCGCTATCGACCCACGACAGTTTATTACGCATGCGGAAACGGTTTACTCCCAGACAACATAAATTTGAACAGGGATACATTAGTAGGAGATAAATATCAAGACAGTTCACAAAAAGATCATCACACACATTAAACCAAACAACTGACGATAATTAACCCTATTGAGCTATAGCTGACATAAACAACCCCATACTTCGGGGCAGCTCACTAAGACCTCAAAAGGGTATTCGGTCGGGTAAGGTTAACTTCCCATCTACTTCAAAAGATCACTCCTACCGCCAAACCATGGCGTCCACGTGCTTCATCACTTGGGACCTGAAAAATGTTATCCCACGACGGGGTGAGAAATAAATCTCAGTGAATTAAGCCTAAGCTCGGTTAGGAAACTGATTCGCCCGAGGCATCCTAACAGCAGGCTCACAAACTCATACGATCACATAAAATACCCAAGTATAGTCCCCATATACTAATCAATCACATGCATACTTACCAGTCTGTAGCCACACATAATGCAATGCTTGACTCGACTCAGCAGTGAAATAAGTCAATCACTCAAAACAAGCATCGCATCCACAAGTATGCACAGGACACCACACGAGTCCATTTATTAACGATGATCGTGCCAACGGCACCATGAGAGGATCTACGCGACTGGCGTGATTCCACCCTCATAAATAGTACGATCCCATACTCATCCGGACGAACCAGGCTACGCTCCTTTTCCCTCTCGGCAGCGGCTACTACAAGCGATTATTCCAGTGCACCCATTGCACGGTACGGCAAGTAGGCATCCCTATACGGGGCGTCGGTCCATCACAAGCTGCGACCGGCATCCGATCAGCCTTGTGCCCGTACTAACCGGCACGAGGCAGGACTGTCGTGCTTCTGGCAAGTCGTATGGTCCCACATGACTGGTACTGGTGTACTATTAGTACACTACGAACTTACCAGGAAAAACCCATCATCGTTCCGTCATATGACCACACAATGCACCCGCCAAATCAATCAATTTTATTCCCTTTGATTTAGGCCGGATGCTCACACAACATGCTCAAAGACTCGGCCCACGGCCGTTTTCATGCTAAAATATATTTATTCGATTTTGCACACGGTCATATGCATATGCAGACTATCAATTAGATACTGCAATCACGGAATGAATAACTCCCAAATATGTGTCAATTCATTCAAAGAACATTTCAGGCATCCAATCATAAATAGGGCGATAAATCCCCAAGTAGCAATTAATGCTCAATAGTAATTCCAATCACACCATCAGCCCTCCAACGGGATAATCACACCGATGAAAATCATCGAACCAATTACGAGCATTTAATTTCATTTAGACAATATAAAGCTCAATTCGAATCAATAATCATTTATCAGTCCATTTAATTTATAATAGTCGATCGATCACTTGTCTTTAATCTATCGCTCTCTCGCGATAATTCAATCAATTTCAACTAATCACAATCAACCACATATAATATAATTAATCAAGCTAACTTAGTCGATTACGGTCATTTAACCTAAACCGGGGTTTCTAACTAAACCAACCGTAATCACTTATATTATCACCAAAATTTGCTAACCCAACTAACCCTAGGCGCAATTAGCGCCCTAACCAAGGTTTAGGGTCAACTCACAATTTATTTAAGCTCGGGCCGGCTCAAAATCAACAATGTGACGGCGGCGGTAACGAGCGACGACAACGACGGCGGCGACGGCGGAGCTCCGGCGAACTCCGGCGACCTAGAACAGAATTTTGCAGCAGCATTAAAACAGAGGAACGGGGCTATTTGAGGCGGTCCTGGGCCCCACGGGCTGAGGCGAGGCCGGCCAATGCTCGGGGACTCACCTAGGGGTCAATGGGGATCGGTTGGGGTCGGAGGAAGGCGGCGGAAGGCGACCAAAGGCGGCGGGACAGCAGCGAACAGAACCGGCGAAAACAGAGGATTCACGCGCAGAAAACAGGGGAGGCCGTTCGGGGTTGATTTCGGGGCTCCAATAGCGTCGGAGCTTCGGGTGGCTGATGGTAAAGGTCTGAGGGGATGTCGAGGGACGTTTCTAGTAGTTCGCGGCAGCCGGAGGTGGGATGTGGAGTCGCCGGACAGCACCGAACAGAAGGAAACATCAGCTGCAACAAAACAAAATAGCATATACAGCTTGGATTTTGAGGTTGTTCGGACCTCTAATGGCAACAACACCTCTTGCGGCTGATAGGAAATGTCCATAAGGGTGTCCCGAAGTGTGTGATGGCCGGGGATAGGCAAGGAAACGAGTTAGAAGCGACTAAACGACTTAGAAACCGAAACTGTGTAAAACCGACAAAACTGAAGCTATGCTTGGTTTTCTAATTACCTGATCTTCTCCGGTGACTTGTGGTGGCTTGCGACTGCGGAGGGGAGTAAGAGAGAGGGTATGGAAGCTAAGTGAAGTGGTGGCGGTGGTTGGAGCTCCCTGTGCAGCGAGCAAAAGCTGCTGCAGCCCTATGCTCGAGCAGAGCAGCGAAGCTGCTCCAACAACTTCCAGCCGGCTTTCCGGCGAATCTGGACGGCGACAACGGTGCTGGGGGACGACGAAAGACTGAGGAAGAAGTGGTGGTCGATTGGTGATGGCCTGGTGGTGGATCGGTAGGGTGTGGTCGCGCGACACAGAAGATAAAGAGAGGGATGGAACCGAGTGAACGAGCGAGAAAGAGAGAATAGAAAAAGAGAGAGGGAGCAGAAGGGTGGGGGAAAAGAGAAAGAGTGGGCAGAAAGGGGAGGGGACAACGAGAATAAGGGGAGCAAGAGAACGTGGAGGGGGGAGGAATTTGGGGAAAAGAGAGAGACAAGGGATAGTGGGGAAGGGACCACAAATTTAAAATTTGGGGGTGTTACAACTCTCCCCCCTTAGGAAATTTCGTCCTCGAAATTATAACACAGTTACAATTACTCAAAAAGATAAGGGTAACTACTCTTCATGGCTTCCTCGTTTTCCCACGTAGCTCCTTCGGTACCATGATGTTGCCAAATCACCTTGACCAACAGAATCGTCTTGGTCCGGAGTACGTGCTCTTTCCTTTCCACAATTCTGACTGGTCGCTCCACGTATGATGCTCGCTCATCCAGATCAATCTCTTCATAACTCAGTACATGAGCTGGGTCAGGTTCGTACTTTCTCAACATCGACACGTGGAAGACGTTATGCACTTGAGCAAGTCTCGGCGGTAACGCAAGACGATAAGCTAGATTTCCAATCCGTTCCAAGATTTCGAATGGTCCAACATATCTTGGGCTCAGCTTTCCTTTCTTGCCAAAACGAGATATCCCTCTCATAGGCGATATCTTCAGAAAGACATGATCGCCTACCTGAAACTCCAATGGTCTGCGTCTTCTATCGGCGTAACTCTTTTGACGACTCTGTGCCGTCTTCAGTCTGCCTCTAATTACTTTAATTGCTTCCATTGACTGTTCCACTAATTCGGGTCCAGTGATCTTCCTTTCACCAACTTCTTCCCAGCAGACTGGCGTTCTACAAGCTCTTCCATACAATGCTTCGAAAGGTGCCATCTTGATGCTTTGCTGGTAACTGTTATTATAGGCAAACTCTACCAGATGCAACCGTTCTTCCCAACTACCTTTGAAATCCAGAACGCTTGCCCTCAACATGTCCTCCAAGGTCTGAATGGTCCTTTCAGACTGGCCATCAGTTTGCGGGTGATAGGCCGTACTGAATTGTAACTTCGTTCCCAGAGCAGTCTGTAGACTTTTCCAAAACGTGGCAGTGAACTTAGGATCTCGATCAGAAGTGATCGTTACTGGTACTCCATGTAACCTCACAATGTGCCTCACATACAGCTCTGCATATCTATCCAAAGCGAAGTCCTTTCTCACTGGAATGAAGTGTGCTGATTTCGTTAATCTGTCTACCACAACCCAAATTGAATCATGGCCTCTCTGACTCCTTGGCAAACCCATCACGAAGTCCATTGTGATATGCTCCCATTTCCATTCTGGAATTTCTAAAGGCTGTAACAATCCTCCAGGTTTACAATGTTGCGCCTTGACTTGCTGACAAGTCAAACACTTAGTCACATACTTGGCTATATCCGCTTTCATGCCATTCCACCAATAGTGCTGCTTCAGATTCTGATACATTTTCGTACTCCCAGGGTGGATACTATAACTACTACGATGTACTTCCGATAAAATCTCATCCCTTAAAATTTCGTCGGCAGGCACTACCAAACGTCCTCTAAACTTCAGTATCCCATCCTTGGCCAATTGGAAGTCGACTCTTCGTTTAGTTGAGTCTTCCTGAATGATCTTTTGAATAGTGGGGTCAGTAGACTGTAGGGTCTTGATCTTAACCTGAACTTCTGGCTCGATTCTCAAGGTAGCCGTAAGACTCGACAAGCGACTTATTTCTAACTTGAAATCTGAGTCTCTAACTTGCTCAAGTAAACGCCATTCATGCATCTGTAATTGAGCAATCACCGATTTTCTACTCAAGGCATCAGCAACCTTATTCGCCTTACCCGGATGATACAAGATCTCGCAATCATAATCCTTAAGTAGCTCCATCCATCGGCGCTGTCTCATATTCAACTCCTTCTGAGAGAACAGGTACTTCAGACTCTGGTGATCAGTATACACCTGAAAACTTTCTCCAATCAGATAATGTCTCCAGATCTTCAATGCAAACACGACCGCAGCCAATTCCAGGTCGTGCGTCGGGTAGTTCAACTCATGCAGTTTCAACTGGCGAGATGCATACGCTACCACTCTACCATGCTGCATCAAAACACAACCCAGTCCTCTAAGCGAAGCATCGCTATAAATCTCGAATCCTCCAGGACCAGATGGAATTGTTAGAACAGGAGCTGTAGTCAGCTTATGTTTAAGCTCTTGAAAACTACGCTCGCACTTGTCCGTCCATTCAAACTTCATATCCTTTTTCAGTAGCTTGGTCAAAGGTGAGGCTATAGATGAAAACCTCTCCACGAAACGTCTGTAATAGCCCGCCAATCCTAAGAAACTTCTGATTTCTGTAACTGTCGTCGGTCTTGGCCAATTCATAACTGCTTCAATCTTAGATGGATCCACAGCAATCCCTTCACCAGACACTACATGACCCAGAAACGCTACGCGAGTTAGCCAAAACTCGCACTTGCTAAACTTGGCATACAATTGATGCATTCTCAGGGTTTCTAACACAATCCTAAGATGTTGTTCATGATCTTCAGGATTCTTCGAGTACACCAGGATGTCATCTATAAAGACGATCACGAAATGGTCCAAGAATTCTCTAAACACTCTGTTCATCATATCCATAAAAGCAGCAGGAGCATTCGTCAAACCAAATGGCATTACAGTAAACTCATAATGTCCATAACGTGTCCTAAAAGCCGATTTTGGTATATCTTCATTTCTGATCCTCAACTGATGGTATCCCGTTCGTAGATCGATCTTAGAAAATACCGATGCCCCTTGCAACTGGTCAAACAAATCATCAATCCTCGGCAGTGGGTATTTATTCTTAATCGTCACTCGATTCAACTGTCTATAATCAATGCACAACCTGAAAGATCCATCCTTCTTCTTGACGAACAAAACAGGCGCTCCCCAAGGCGATGCACTAGGGCGGATAAACCCTTTATCTAATAATTCTTGCATCTGTACTTTGAGTTCCTTCAATTCAGACAATGACATCCTATACGGCGCTTTAGAGATCGGCTCCGTCCCAGGAGCTAACTCTATCACAAACTCAATTTCCCTTTCTGGTGGCAAACCAGGTAAGTCCTGAGGAAACACATCTGGAAATTCACATACAACAGAGATACTCTCCAACTTAAGTTCTTCAATAGACGTATTCACCACAGAAGCCAAATAACCTTGGCATCCATTCTCCAATAGTCGGGTCGCCTCTAATGACGATATCATTTCTGTCGAGGTTCCGCCTCGATTACCCACAAATTCATAGCTAGTCCCATTCAACGGATTAAATCGGATCACCTTATTAAAGCAATCCATCGTGGCTCTTTGCTTTGTCAGCCAATCCATTCCCACAATCAGATCAAAATCATACATTTCTAGCACAATCAGATCTATCTTGCTTTCATGGCCATCCACAACAAGTCTACAATCAGGACAGCTAACTTTAGCTACTACACTATCCTTTAACGGCGTAGATACTTTAAACACAACATCCAAAGGTACCAAGCTTAATTCATACAACTTAACAAACTGATCCGCGACAAACGAATGTGTGGCACCCGGGTCAAACAAAGCATAAGCTACTTGGTTATGTAAGAGGACCGTACCTGAAACGGTCGGCGAATTCTTCGCCTCTTCCCGGGTGACAGCAAACACTCTTCCCTGTACCGACGGACGGTTCTGAAAATTTTGTGGCATAGTTCCTCTAGGTGGTCCTCCTTGTTGTGGTGGCATCTGCCTGCCCTGCTGCCTCTGCGAGCAGTCCTTCACCTGATGATCAAAACGACCGCATCCAAAACAAGCACCTCCTTTAAACGGGCACGGACCAGGTCCATGCCTCTGGCGGCATATATTGCACACTTCATTTGGGCGGAAGGTAGGCTTACTGATCGTTCCTCGACGATTCGGTGGAATATGATGCTTGCCTCCAAACATCGGCTTCTTTCCTAGCTTCCTTTCAAATCTGTTTGAGGAAGTGAACCGCGATCCAGATGCGGCGATTCTCTCAGCCAAGTTCTGCTCCACTATCAATGCCCTTTCATAGAGGTCATCGTAGTCTTGAAGATTGAATGGCGCTAGTATACTCTTAATCTCGGGCTTCAGTCCATCCCTGAACCTTCTGGCCCTATCCTCAGGGTCTTCAATCAATCTCGGGGCATACTTGGACAGTTCAGAAAACTTGGCTTCATATTGGTCGACTGTCATCTGGTTTTGGCGGAGGTGGAAGAATTCAGCCATCTTCTGTTCTCTAGCTGTCTTCGAGAAATACTTGTTATTAAAAGCATCCCTGAAGGTATTCCATACTGGAACCGTACCTTCTGGAAAAATCCTATCCTTGACAGCTCTCCACCAAGTACTAGCATTTCCTTCGAGTTGATAGACAGCCAGGAAAACCTTATCCTCATTCGAACATCTCAATAAGTTGAATGTTTTCTCTAACCCTTCAATCCAACGGGTGGCAGCTTCAGGGTCTCCGTTTCCAGTGAACTGTGGCGGATTCAACTTGAGGAACTGTTCTACCATCTTTTGAGCCTTACGCTCTTCATACCCAGGTGCAGGTGGTGGATTTACTGGCGGAACTACATGTGGCACCATAGGTGGGGCTTCAGCAGCTGCAGCTGCAGCAGCAGCAGCTTGATTCCTTACTTGCTGCCCCAACAAATCTCCAATGGTTCCCAAAGCTTGCATCACTTCAGCCATGGTCGGCTCACGTCTAGCAGGCTCAGCATCAGGAGCTGCAACAGGAGCTGCGACAGGCGGTGGTCCTCCAAGATCAACAATCTCTTCAATTGGTCTCACATTCCTCCTACGAGGGGCTCGAGGTGTTTTTCTACCGCGTCCGCTCATTATGCAGGAATGATACGGAGTCCTGCTTACCGTATAGCAAAACGCGGTCAGAAGGCAACCCTAAAACTTACCACACAATTAACAATCACAAGCATAGCGATAAAAATCCTACTAACTATCCCTTTTCCCAACGCTCCTTATCACTCCAGGCCAATGACCAAATGGATCAGGCTGACCTTGCTCTGATACCAAACCGGGTAGGATGTCACGCCCCAAACCCCGAGCACGCGACATCCCGATCAAATCGTCCCAAGGGTCATAAGGGATAGCGTCCCAGGTTCGCTATCGACCCACGACAGTTTATTACGCATGCGGAAACGGTTTACTCCCAGACAACATAAATTTGAACAGGGATACATTAGTAGGAGATAAATATCAAGACAGTTCACAAAAAGATCATCACACACATTAAACCAAACAACTGACGATAATTAACCCTATTGAGCTATAGCTGACATAAACAACCCCATACTTCGGGGCAGCTCACTAAGACCTCAAAAGGGTATTCGGTCGGGTAAGGTTAACTTCCCATCTACTTCAAAAGATCACTCCTACCGCCAAACCATGGCGTCCACGTGCTTCATCACTTGGGACCTGAAAAATGTTATCCCACGACGGGGTGAGAAATAAATCTCAGTGAATTAAGCCTAAGCTCGGTTAGGAAACTGATTCGCCCGAGGCATCCTAACAGCAGGCTCACAAACTCATACGATCACATAAAATACCCAAGTATAGTCCCCATATACTAATCAATCACATGCATACTTACCAGTCTGTAGCCACACATAATGCAATGCTTGACTCGACTCAGCAGTGAAATAAGTCAATCACTCAAAACAAGCATCGCATCCACAAGTATGCACAGGACACCACACGAGTCCATTTATTAACGATGATCGTGCCAACGGCACCATGAGAGGATCTACGCGACTGGCGTGATTCCACCCTCATAAATAGTACGATCCCATACTCATCCGGACGAACCAGGCTACGCTCCTTTTCCCTCTCGGCAGCGGCTACTACAAGCGATTATTCCAGTGCACCCATTGCACGGTACGGCAAGTAGGCATCCCTATACAGGGCGTCGGTCCATCACAAGCTGCGACCGGCATCCGATCAGCCCTGTGCCCGTACTAACCGGCACGAGGCAGGACTGTCGTGCTTCTGGCAAGTCGTATGGTCCCACATGACTGGTACTGGTGTACTATTAGTACACTACGAACTTACCAGGAAAAACCCATCATCGTTCCGTCATATGACCACACAATGCACCCGCCAAATCAATCAATTTTATTCCCTTTGATTTAGGCCGGATGCTCACACAACATGCTCAAAGACTCGGCCCACGGCCGTTTTCATGCTAAAATATATTTATTCGATTTTGCACACGGTCATATGCATATGCAGACTATCAATTAGATACTGCAATCACGGAATGAATAACTCCCAAATATGTGTCAATTCATTCAAAGAACATTTCAGGCATCCAATCATAAATAGGGCGATAAATCCCCAAGTAGCAATTAATGCTCAATAGTAATTCCAATCACACCATCAGCCCTCCAACGGGATAATCACACCGATGAAAATCATCGAACCAATTACGAGCATTTAATTTCATTTAGACAATATAAAGCTCAATTCGAATCAATAATCATTTATCAGTCCATTTAATTTATAATAGTCGATCGATCACTTGTCTTTAATCTATCGCTCTCTCGCGATAATTCAATCAATTTCAACTAATCACAATCAACCACATATAATATAATTAATCAAGCTAACTTAGTCGATTACGGTCATTTAACCTAAACCGGGGTTTCTAACTAAACCAACCGTAATCACTTATATTATCACCAAAATTTGCTAACCCAACTAACCCTAGGCGCAATTAGCGCCCTAACCAAGGTTTAGGGTCAACTCACAATTTATTTAAGCTCGGGCCGGCTCAAAATCAACAATGTGACGGCGGCGGTAACGAGCGACGACAACGACGGCGGCGACGGCGGAGCTCCGGCGACCTAGAACAGAATTTTGCAGCAGCATTAAAACAGAGGAACGGGGCTATTTGAGGCGGTCCTGGGCCCCACGGGCTGAGGCGAGGCCGGCCAATGCTCGGGGACTCACCTAGGGGTCAATGGGGATCGGTTGGGGTCGGAGGAAGGCGGCGGAAGGCGACCAAAGGCGGCGGGACAGCAGCGAACAGAATCGGCGAAAACAGAGGATTCACGCGCAGAAAACAGGGGAGGCCGTTCGGGGTTGATTTCGGGGCTCCAATAGCGTCGGAGCTTCGGGTGGCTGATGGTAAAGGTCTAAGGGGATGTCGAGGGACGTTTCTAGTAGTTCGCGGCAGCCGGAGGTGGGATGTGGAGTCGCCGGACAGCACCGAACAGAAGGAAACAGCAGCTGCAACAAAACAAAATAGCATATACAGCTTGGATTTTGAGGTTGTTCGGACCTCTAATGGCAACAACACCTCTTGCGGCTGATAGGAAATGTCCATAAGGGTGTCCCGAAGTGTGTGATGGCCGGGGATAGGCAAGGAAATGAGTTAGAAGCGACTAAACGACTTAGAAACCGAAACTGTGTAAAACCGACAAAACTGAAGCTATGCTTGGTTTTCTAATTACCTGAGCTTCTCCGGTGACTTGTGGTGGCTTGCGACTGCGGAGGGGAGTAAGAGAGAGGGTATGGAAGCTAAGTGAAGTGGTGGCGGTGGTTGGAGCTCCCTGTGCAGCGAGCAAAAGCTGCTGGAGCCCTATGCTCGAGCAGAGCAGCGAAGCTGCTCCAACAACTTCCAGCCGGCTTTCCGGCGAATCTGGACGGCGACAACGGTGCTGGGGGACGACGAAAGACTGAGGAAGAAGTGGTGGTCGATTGGTGATGGCCTGGTGGTGGATCGGTAGGGTGTGGTCGCGCGACACAGAAGATAAAGAGAGGGATGGAACCGAGTGAACGAGCGAGAAAGAGAGAATAGAAAAAGAGAGAGGGAGCAGAAGGGTGGGGGAAAAGAGAAAGAGTGGGCAGAAAGGGGAGGGGACAACGAGAATAAGGGGAGCAAGAGAACGTGGAGGGGGGAGGAATTTGGGGAAAAGAGAGAGACAAGGGATAGTGGGGAAGGGACCACAAATTTAAAATTTGGGGGTGTTACAACTCTCCCCCCCTTAGGAAATTTCGTCCTCGAAATTATAACACAGTTACAATTACTCAAAAAGATAAGGGTAACTACTCTTCATGGCTTCCTCGTTTTCCCACGTAGCTCCTTCGGTACCATGATGTTGCCAAATCACCTTGACCAACAGAATCGTCTTGGTCCGGAGTACGTGCTCTTTCCTTTCCACAATTCTGACTGGTCGCTCCACGTATGATGCTCGCTCATCCAGATCAATCTCTTCATAACTCAGTACATGAGCTGGGTCAGGTTCGTACTTTCTCAACATCGACACGTGGAAGACGTTATGCACTTGAGCAAGTCTCGGCGGTAACGCAAGACGATAAGCTAGATTTCCAATCCGTTCCAAGATTTCGAATGGTCCAACATATCTTGGGCTCAGCTTTCCTTTCTTGCCAAAACGAGATATCCCTCTCATAGGCGATATCTTCAGAAAGACATGATCGCCTACCTGAAACTCCAATGGTCTGCGTCTTCTATCGGCGTAACTCTTTTGACGACTCTGTGCCGTCTTCAGTCTGCCTCTAATTACTTTAATTGCTTCCATTGACTGTTCCACTAATTCGGGTCCAGTGATCTTCCTTTCACCAACTTCTTCCCAGCAGACTGGCGTTCTACAAGCTCTTCCATACAATGCTTCGAAAGGTGCCATCTTGATGCTTTGCTGGTAACTGTTATTATAGGCAAACTCTACCAGATGCAACCGTTCTTCCCAACTACCTTTGAAATCCAGAACGCATGCCCTCAACATGTCCTCCAAGGTCTGAATGGTCCTTTCAGACTGGCCATCAGTTTGCGGGTGATAGGCCGTACTGAATTGTAACTTCGTTCCCAGAGCAGTCTGTAGACTTTTCCAAAACGTGGCAGTGAACTTAGGATCTCGATCAGAAGTGATCGTTACTGGTACTCCATGTAACCTCACAATGTGCCTCACATACAGCTCTGCATATCTATCCAAAGCGAAGTCCTTTCTCACTGGAATGAAGTGTGCTGATTTCGTCAATCTGTCTACCACAACCCAAATTGAATCATGGCCTCTCTGACTCCTTGGCAAACCCATCACGAAGTCCATTGTGATATGCTCCCATTTCCATTCTGGAATTTCTAAAGGCTGTAACAATCCTCCAGGTTTACAATGTTGCGCCTTGACTTGCTGACAAGTCAAACACTTAGTCACATACTTGGCTATATCCGCTTTCATGCCATTCCACCAATAGTGCTGCTTCAGATTCTGATACATTTTCGTACTCCCAGGGTGGATACTATAACTACTACGATGTACTTCCGATAAAATCTCATCCCTTAAAATTTCGTCGGCAGGCACTACCAAACGTCCTCTAAACTTCAGTATCCCATCCTTGGCCAATTGGAAGTCGACTCTTCGTTTAGTTGAGTCTTCCTGAATGATCTTTTGAATAGTGGGGTCAGTAGACTGTAGGGTCTTGATCTTAACCTGAACTTCTGGCTCGATTCTCAAGGTAGCCGTAAGACTCGACAAGCGACTTATTTCTAACTTGAAATCTGAGTCTCTAACTTGCTCAAGTAAACGCCATCCATGCATCTGTAATTGAGCAATCACCGATTTTCTACTCAAGGCATCAGCAACCTTATTCGCCTTACCCGGATGATACAAGATCTCGCAATCATAATCCTTAAGTAGCTCCATCCATCGGCGCTGTCTCATATTCAACTCCTTCTGAGAGAACAGGTACTTCAGACTCTGGTGATCAGTATACACCTGAAAACTTTCTCCAATCAGATAATGTCTCCAGATCTTCAATGCAAACACGACCGCAGCCAATTCCAGGTCGTGCGTCGGGTAGTTCAACTCATGCAGTTTCAACTGGCGAGATGCATACGCTACCACTCTACCATGCTGCATCAAAACACAACCCAGTCCTCTAAGCGAAGCATCGCTATAAATCTCGAATCCTCCAGGACCAGATGGAATTGTTAGAACAGGAGCTGTAGTCAGCTTATGTTTAAGCTCTTGAAAACTACGCTCGCACTTGTCCGTCCATTCAAACTTCATATCCTTTTTCAGTAGCTTGGTCAAAGGTGAGGCTATAGATGAAAACCTCTCCACGAAACGTCTGTAATAGCCCGCCAATCCTAAGAAACTTCTGATTTCTGTAACTGTCGTCGGTCTTGGCCAATTCATAACTGCTTCAATCTTAGATGGATCCACAGCAATCCCTTCACCAGACACTACATGACCCAGAAACGCTACGCGAGTTAGCCAAAACTCGCACTTGCTAAACTTGGCATACAATTGATGCATTCTCAGGGTTTCTAACACAATCCTAAGATGTTGTTCATGATCTTCAGGATTCTTCGAGTACACCAGGATGTCATCTATAAAGACGATCACGAAATGGTCCAAGAATTCTCTAAACACTCTGTTCATCATATCCATAAAAGCAGCAGGAGCATTCGTCAAACCAAATGGCATTACAGTAAACTCATAATGTCCATAACGTGTCCTAAAAGCCGATTTTGGTATATCTTCATTTCTGATCCTCAACTGATGGTATCCCGTTCGTAGATCGATCTTAGAAAATACCGATGCCCCTTGCAACTGGTCAAACAAATCATCAATCCTCGGCAGTGGGTATTTATTCTTAATCGTCACTCGATTCAACTGTCTATAATCAATGCACAACCTGAAAGATCCATCCTTCTTCTTGACGAACAAAACAGGCGCTCCCCAAGGCGATGCACTAGGGCGGATAAACCCTTTATCTAATAATTCTTGCATCTGTACTTTGAGTTCCTTCAATTCAGACAATGACATCCTATACGGCGCTTTAGAGATCGGCTCCGTCCCAGGAGCTAACTCTATCACAAACTCAATTTCCCTTTCTGGTGGCAAACCAGGTAAGTCCTGAGGAAACACATCTGGAAATTCACATACAACAGAGATACTCTCCAACTTAAGTTCTTCAATAGACGTATTCACCACAGAAGCCAAATAACCTTGGCATCCATTCTCCAATAGTCGGGTCGCCTCTAATGACGATATCATTTCTGTCGAGGTTCCGCCTCGATTACCCACAAATTCATAGCTAGTCTCATTCAACGGATTAAATCGGATCACCTTATTAAAGCAATCCATCGTGGCTCTTTGCTTTGTTAGCCAGTCCATTCCCACAATCAGATCAAAATCATACATTTCTAGCACAATCAGATCTATCTTGCTTTCATGGCCATCCACAACAAGTCTACAATCAGGACAGCTAACTTTAGCTACTACACTATCCTTTAACGGCGTAGATATTTTAAACACAACATCCAAAGGTACCAAGCTTAATTCATACAACTTAACAAACTGATCCGCGACAAACGAATGTGTGGCACCCGGGTCAAACAAAGCATAAGCTACTTGGTTATGTAAGAGGACCGTACCTGAAACGGTCGGCGAATTCTTCGCCTCTTCCCGGGTGACAGCAAACACTCTTCCCTGTACCGACGGACGGTTCTGAAAATTTTGTGGCATAGTTCCTCTAGGTGGTCCTCCTTGTTGTGGTGGCATCTGCCTGCCCTGCTGCCTCTGCGAGCAGTCCTTCACCTGATGATCAAAACGACCGCATCCAAAACAAGCACCTCCTTTAAATGGGCACGGACCAGGTCCATGCCTCTGGCGGCATATATTGCACACTTCATTTGGGCGGAAGGTAGGCTTACTGATCGTTCCTCGACGATTCGGTGGAATATGATGCTTGCCTCCAAACATCGGCTTCTTTCCTAGCTTCCTTTCAAATCTGTTTGAGGAAGTGAACCGCGATCCAGATGCGGCGATTCTCTCAGCCAAGTTCTGCTCCACTATCAATGCCCTTTCATAGAGGTCATCGTAGTCTTGAAGATTGAATGGCGCTAGTATACTCTTAATCTCGGGCTTCAGTCCATCCCTGAACCTTCTGGCCCTATCCTCAGGGTCTTCAATCAATCTCGGGGCATACTTGGACAGTTCAGAAAACTTGGCTTCATATTGGTCGACTGTCATCTGGTTTTGGCGGAGGTGGAAGAATTCAGCCATCTTCTGTTCTCTAGCTGTCTTCGAGAAATACTTGTTATTAAAAGCATCCCTGAAGGTATTCCATACTGGAACCGTACCTTCTGGAAAAATCCTATCCTTGACAGCTCTCCACCAAGTACTAGCATTTCCTTCGAGTTGATAGACAGCCAGGAAAACCTTATCCTCATTCGAACATCTCAATAAGTTGAATGTTTTCTCTAACCCTTCAATCCAACGGGTGGCAGCTTCAGGGTCTCCGTTTCCAGTGAACTGTGGCGGATTCAACTTGAGGAACTGTTCTACCATCTTTTGAGCCTTACGTTCTTCATACCCAGGTGCAGGTGGTGGATTTACTGGCGGAACTACAGGTGGCACCATAGGTGGGGCTTCAGCAGCTGCAGCTGCAGCAGCAGCAGCTTGATTCCTTACTTGCTGCCCCAACAAATCTCCAATGGTTCCCAAAGCTTGCATCACTTCAGCCATGGTCGGCTCACGTCTAGCAGGCTCAGCATCAGGAGCTGCAACAGGAGCTGCGACAGGCGGTGGTCCTCCAAGATCAACAATCTCTTCAATTGGTCTCACATTCCTCCTACGAGGGGCTCGAGGTGTTTTTCTACCGCGTCCGCTCATTATGCAGGAATGATACGGAGTCCTGCTTACCGTATAGCAAAACGCGGTCAGAAGGCAACCCTAAAACTTACCACACAATTAACAATCACAAGCATAGCGATAAAAATCCTACTAACTATCCCTTTTCCCAACGCTCCTTATCACTCCAGGCCAATGACCAAATGGATCAGGCTGACCTTGCTCTGATACCAAACCGGGTAGGATGTCACGCCCCAAACCCCGAGCACGCGACATCCCGATCAAATCGTCCCAAGGGTCATAAGGGATAGCGTCCCAGGTTCGCTATCGACCCACGACAGTTTATTACGCATGCGGAAACGGTTTACTCCCAGACAACATAAATTTGAACAGGGATACATTAGTAGGAGATAAATATCAAGACAGTTCACAAAAAGATCATCACACACATTAAACCAAACAACTGACGATAATTAACCCTATTGAGCTATAGCTGACATAAACAACCCCATACTTCGGGGCAGCTCACTAAGACCTCAAAAGGGTATTCGGTCGGGTAAGGTTAACTTCCCATCTACTTCAAAAGATCACTCCTACCGCCAAACCATGGCGTCCACGTGCTTCATCACTTGAGACCTGAAAAATGTTATCCCACGACGGGGTGAGAAATAAATCTCAGTGAATTAAGCCTAAGCTCGGTTAGGAAACTGATTCGCCCGAGGCATCCTAACAGCAGGCTCACAAACTCATACGATCACATAAAATACCCAAGTATAGTCCCCATATACTAATCAATCACATGCATACTTACCAGTCTGTAGCCACACATAATGCAATGCTTGACTCGACTCAGCAGTGAAATAAGTCAATCACTCAAAACAAGCATCGCATCCACAAGTATGCACAGGACACCACACGAGTCCATTTATTAACGATGATCGTGCCAACGGCACCATGAGAGGATCTACGCGACTGGCGTGATTCCACCCTCATAAATAGTACGATCCCATACTCATCCGGACGAACCAGGCTACGCTCCTTTTCCCTCTCGGCAGCGGCTACTACAAGCGATTATTCCAGTGCACCCATTGCACGGTACGGCAAGTAGGCATCCCTATACGGGGCGTCGGTCCATCACAAGCTGCGACCGGCATCCGATCAGCCTTGTGCCCGTACTAACCGGCACGAGGCAGGACTGTCGTGCTTCTGGCAAGTCGTATGGTCCCACATGACTGGTACTGGTGTACTATTAGTACACTACGAACTTACCAGGAAAAACCCATCATCGTTCCGTCATATGACCACACAATGCACCCGCCAAATCAATCAATTTTATTCCCTTTGATTTAGGCCGGATGCTCACACAACATGCTCAAAGACTCGGCCCACGGCCGTTTTCATGCTAAAATATATTTATTCGATTTTGCACACGGTCATATGCATATGCAGACTATCAATTAGATACTGCAATCACGGAATGAATAACTCCCAAATATGTGTCAATTCATTCAAAGAACATTTCAGGCATCCAATCATAAATAGGGCGATAAATCCCCAAGTAGCAATTAATGCTCAATAGTAATTCCAATCACACCATCAGCCCTCCAACGGGATAATCACACCGATGAAAATCATCGAACCAATTACGAGCATTTAATTTCATTTAGACAATATAAAGCTCAATTCGAATCAATAATCATTTATCAGTCCATTTAATTTATAATAGTCGATCGATCACTTGTCTTTAATCTATCGCTCTCTCGCGATAATTCAATCAATTTCAACTAATCACAATCAACCACATATAATATAATTAATCAAGCTAACTTAGTCGATTACGGTCATTTAACCTAAACCGGGGTTTCTAACTAAACCAACCGTAATCACTTATATTATCACCAAAATTTGCTAACCCAACTAACCCTAGGCGCAATTAGCGCCCTAACCAAGGTTTAGGGTCAACTCACAATTTATTTAAGCTCGGGCCGGCTCAAAATCAACAATGTGACGGCGGCGGTAACGAGCGACGACAACGACGGCGGCGACGGCGGAGCTCCGGCGAACTCCGGCGACCTAGAACAGAATTTTGCAGCAGCATTAAAACAGAGGAACGGGGCTATTTGAGGCGGTCCTGGGCCCCACGGGCTGAGGCGAGGCCGGCCAATGCTCGGGGACTCACCTAGGGGTCAATGGGGATCGGTTGGGGTCGGAGGAAGGCGGCGGAAGGCGACCAAAGGCGGCGGGACAGCAGCGAACAGAACCGGCGAAAACAGAGGATTCACGCGCAGAAAACAGGGGAGGCCGTTCGGGGTTGATTTCGGGGCTCCAATAGCGTCGGAGCTTCGGGTGGCTGATGGTAAAGGTCTGAGGGGATGTCGAGGGACGTTTCTAGTAGTTCGCGGCAGCCGGAGGTGGGATGTGGAGTCGCCGGACAGCACCGAACAGAAGGAAACAGCAGCTGCAACAAAACAAAATAGCATATACAGCTTGGATTTTGAGGTTGTTCGGACCTCTAATGGCAACAACACCTCTTGCGGCTGATAGGAAATGTCCATAAGGGTGTCCCGAAGTGTGTGATGGCCGGGGATAGGCAAGGAAACGAGTTAGAAGCGACTAAACGACTTAGAAACCGAAACTGTGTAAAACCGACAAAACTGAAGCTATGCTTGGTTTTCTAATTACCTGAGCTTCTCCGGTGACTTGTGGTGGCTTGCGACTGCGGAGGGGAGTAAGAGAGAGGGTATGGAAGCTAAGTGAAGTGGTGGCGGTGGTTGGAGCTCCCTGTGCAGCGAGCAAAAGCTGCTGCAGCCCTATGCTCGAGCAGAGCATCGAAGCTGCTCCAACAACTTCCAGCCGGCTTTCCGGCGAATCTGGACGGCGACAACGGTGCTGGGGGACGACGAAAGACTGAGGAAGAAGTGGTGGTCGATTGGTGATGGCCTGGTGGTGGATCGGTAGGGTGTGGTCGCGCGACACAGAAGATAAAGAGAGGGATGGAACCGAGTGAACGAGCGAGAAAGAGAGAATAGAAAAAGAGAGAGGGAGCAGAAGGGTGGGGGAAAAGAGAAAGAGTGGGCAGAAAGGGGAGGGGACAACGAGAATAAGGGGAGCAAGAGAACGTGGAGGGGGGAGGAATTTGGGGAAAAGAGAGAGACAAGGGATAATGGGGAAGGGACCACAAATTTAAAATTTGGGGGTGTTATAAAGACTACATAAGAGGCAGTTATCAATTTTGCTTCTATGCTCAAGGGGCTCAAATATGTTCTCAAACAATGGTGTCATGAGAAGGAGGGAAACCTAAGGAAAAAAAAAATTAAGGAGACAATTCAAGAAGTTGAAAAGCTTGACAATATGGAGATCCAGATGACTCTTTCGGAGGAAGAGCACTTTAGAAGAAAAGATTGGGAAAAAAAAAACTCGTGTTGTCGATTTGAAGAAACCTCTTGAGAGAGAAGTCTCGGAAGAGTTGACTCGATGAGGGTGACAAATTTTTCAAAAGATGCCCAATGCTTGTAGAAGATATAACTTCCTCAATAAGTTGGAAGTCACTGGGGAGGCCGTTGAAGATGTGGATGTCAATAGTGTGCGATTATCTCAATTTTATGCCGAATTATGCAGGGAAGGGTTTTAAGAGAAGGGAATTGGAAGGGATCACGTTTACTTCGCTTGATCCTGATATGGCTAAGATGTTGGAATTACCTTTTGAGGAGAAGGAGATTAAAAGTCCAGTTTTGTATTGTGATGGAGACAAGACATTGGGTTTGGATAGATTTACGGTCAAATTTTTTGAGATTTTTTCATGACAATCGGGAGATGGTTAGCGAAGATCTACTGAAAGTTTTCAAAGAGTTCCATACTTCTTCGAATGCTAAACACTTTGCACGCAGAGGGCTCACGCACTTGAACAAAAGTATAGGATATATGTTGTGTTCTTGAAAGAATTTCCACAACAGCCGGAGGCAAGACTAGTTAGTACAGACAATCATCTGAAATAATCTAAACCAAGCACAACTAGGATGCCCTCACCTTGAAATACAGGTTGTGAAATGTTAGTTAAGGAACAAAGAATGTAAAATTTGATTCTTTTTCAATTCAAGTTTTCCAGCAACTAGATTGATTAAATATGTCCCCTGGCATCGACTCCAACCCAAATTGGCTCAAAGCTCTAGCCATGTGTAGCATGCGACTATTCAGTGAGGAAACAGTTTCGAAGAAGAAGAAGAATTTGGAAAGATATTACATGTGAAAGTATGTGACTAAAAGTTCCGGCAAGGTTTTGACCGGAGTCGACGCTGGCGCGCGCCTTGAAGCATCAAACAATTCTCCATTTTTGAATAGTCCCTATGCTTTTTTTTCCCCCCTCGCTTTCCATAACTAGTGATGTGGTCGAATATATGACAAAATTGTGTATGGAGTCGACATTCGGGAGCACATCGCCACAATACTACGAGAAACCGAGGGGAAAATAGTAAAAATTGAAACGACGGCATGACGCAACTTGCCATAATTACAAGAACTTGGAGGGCAAAATGCAAATGGAAAAGTTGCCCAAAAAGTCAAACTGCATTTTCAATTGAAATACCAGCCATGCCATGTGGCACAATCGGCCTAGATATGGATAATTCTGAATATTATTTTATTCTTTTTCAGATTATTTATTTATTTATTTGAATTTTCATCTGTTTTCCCCATTCACTTTTTTTTTTCCTTTTCTTTTCTTTCTTTTCTTTTTTCTTTTTCTCCCTCCACTAGGTACCGGCATAGGCCGCCTGCGTCGAGCAAGAGCCGCCCTCCTCGACAGGCCGGCTCAGCTGTGTGAAGCGGGATAGAGATGCAGGAAAGAGGTCTCTTGGTCCAAAAAGAACTCTCGGTTATGCCACATGCGCCTGCCCCTGCCTGGGCTGATTCTGTTTGTCCTTTGGTCGCAAACATCATATCTCAAATTCAGTTTTTGATAACAGCGACATATAACAAGAAGTACACTACGGTTTCCTGGGACATCTACATCTGGTGGCACACGGATCATCGCCAGAACTCAGCCATGAAAAGCATTTGGCATTTGATTCTCTCAATTGACCATACCTTTCTTATGCTAATTATGCGTCTCCAAATGTGAGTTTACCGCGTCCAAATCAGCCTAGGCCAGGTCAAACATCAAACACACATAGGAGATCACAGTTTCTGCTACTTCAAAGATTTTCTTTTATGTCATCCGATCATGCTGTTTGTTGTAGCACGACAAGGTATGAATATGTATACACACGGAAAAACGTGCATACAACCGCATCGAAATAGCTCCACAAGAATTCTCTTTCTCGGGAAAAGACTCCAGAGAATAATTTACAAATCGTCCATGACGAGCTACATGAATATGCACATACTACATAGGAAAGGAAAGCTTAAAAAATGTAATTGCATGATTCCGGCAAAAAGAGGGGATTTTTCCACCTTCCAGACATTAGATTCACCATAGCGTGGTTCTCGTAGAAAGAGCCAACATCCCAATCCTCTGTCGAAGATGAAAGCGTCATCAGGGCCACCACAATAGATCTCATACTAGGGCGCAGTTGAGGATTCTCTTGCGTGCAAGCTTTCGCAAGCTGCGCCATCTGTACGCATAGATAACTCAGCAGTTATGGTATTGATTAACCGAGAAAGCAAAACTTAAATGGAAGAAAAATTCTATCAGAACCCCCACCTTCAGGACAGAATCAAGCGGACAATTATCTCCAAGCCTAGGGTCAACAAGCTTGCGAAGGTCCTCTTTGGGATCGGCTTGGTTAAGAACCTCTTCAAACTACAGATGATGAGATTACAGCAATTAACTATCATAATATTTTGTCAGAAGCAGTCTCTCAGTCTCAAAAATACACACGGGGCATGTCAGAAGCAATCTTTGAGTCTCAAAAATACACAAGGGGTGGCACATCGCAATCATGAGGTGTCCACAAGAATGGAAAAAGCCCGTCATCAATTCACATGAAACCGGTAGCAAAGAAAAAGCCAAAACAACCAATCCCAGATATAATTTGCTTGTTCAAGTTAGAGATGAAGTTCTAAACCTGTATTAAATATTTTGGGGCAAACTCCAAGTTTCTAGTTACTCTTACTAGCTATATTAGAACAAGAGAAAGAGAATAACCAAAGCAACGAGGCCCTTTGATTCAGCAATAGAACCATTTGCCTTGACTACAGCCTCCTGGGCAGAAATAAGTTCGTAAAGGACCACACTGAAAGCGTGCACGTCAACTTTAGGAGAGACATCGCCATACTGGGCATATCTGCAGAGAGAAGTTAAAAGTGATTAGGTCGTACGTGTATATCCAAAGCCGAAATAAATCATCACCCTCAAAGATCTGCGTTGATGTTTCAGGTGAAAATGCAGAGGATGAACTCTTCCACACTAACTTTGACTTACAAATGAGCAAGAGCAGTGATGGATGATTGACTAGCGATATTTCTCCAATCATAATTATCATATTTCTATAGTCTAGATTGATTAGATTTTGCACAACGTATATCATTCTACTTCATGAAGAACAGTTTTCCTTGAAAGACCATTTCCATTTTACTTGAAACCTGAATACTACTTATCACAACCCCAGAAATGTTCACAATCTCAAACCAGTGATGATAGCCATGGGCATTACAAAGCGCATAGCTTCCCAACTTCTTCCAATCAGATGACTATTTAAGAACTATAAATCCATTGATGATTGCTGGTGTTTATTCTATCCCCTGTCAGTATCAATGTCCTCCCACGTAGATATCACTCATGCACACGCACGCGCACGGGCGCGCGCGCACACAGAGAGAATAATACTCGGTTCACGTAGCCAAATGCCCCTACAAGTCGTGTGGGAAGAGACGTGCTCCCAACCTCAGTCAATTTTGTCAAACCAAAATCTGCCACCTGTCGTACACTACGTTAGTCCAATAACATAAGGGTCCATCCAGGTGCAAAGATGAATAGAGAACAACCTTCGCATGGAAATTCTTGTCTATCAAAATATTTGCCGTTTTAATGTCTGGATGGATATAAACTGGTACTGTATGCTCATGGATATATTCAAGACCTCGTGCAGAATCAAGGGCAATCTGAACCCCGGTAGACCACGGAAGTGGTTCCCTATCTGAAAATAGATTGAATGTACAAATCATCACTAGTCAGAGATTAAAATGCAAAACTCACCAAATAATATCCTGAAAATGTGACCAATCTCACCTGAGCTACGCAAGTGTTGGCTTAAGTTTCCATTCTCAATATACTCGTAGGCAAGGAAAAGAGAACCCTCAACATAGTATCCAATCAAACGCACCTGAATAAACCATTAACCTAAGTTTTTAATTGATGAATAGTAGAGAATAATGACATGAATTTAGCTGCAGTTCAGGATTTTGGCAGCAATAAGGGCAGCTTCTCATCAACAGATTCCTTAGTGGACATATCCAGATGATCAGCATCACTAAATATGGAAAGTCAGAAGAGAAATGGAACAGACGCACCAGCAAATATTAATGTTAACAAACAGCACGTGAAAGCACAACATCTGTGCGCACGAATGTCATGGCCCCACACGGTGCAACATTTCCACATCCACATATACATGTAGGAATCGCATAGGATTGATTGCTGTGCAAATGTGCTTCCTTCATAAAGGACAAACTACTGTAGTCTGGAAATTAGGGATTTACCAGGTTAAGGTGATGAACATGCGTTAGAACCTTCAATTCAGCGAGAAATTCTCTTCAAGCTTGCATGTCCATCTTCTTAATCGCAGCCTTCTGTAAGGTTTCCCAGAAGAAAGTTGTGTGAGTACAATGATAAAAAAACTGTACCGACAACTAATCGCAGTATGGTAGAGCATAACAGTGGTTTCAACTAAATACAGAATCCCCAAATCTAATAGTCTTGAACCAGATAGGATTGTGCTGGAAAATAATTATTGTGAGCTAAGCGGCATGTAAGCGACTGGAGCCAGCTTTAGGGTTTGTAGAATCAAATGTAGTGGCGCTGCCCAGATTAAAGTTTAGTACTACCTCATTATCAAGCTTCCCTGAAATGGCACCACTGCCCTGAAAGGGCACCGCCTCCCGCAAGCGGTAGAATGAAATTCCTTTCCCAGTTAGCAAACTCTCTCTCATTTGCTGCTCAATCTGCAGTTAGGTAGTGGTAGAGTTTAGCCAAAGAATGCATCTCCTAATCACAGGAATGAGAAAAGAACATTCCATAAATAAGAGCAAAGAACATATATAATGTGCCAGAGTATGAGCATTTCTTTAACTGAATCCAGCCTGAGAGATACACTTTCTCTGTAACTTATACGAAAAACACAGGACTTGAGGCTACAAGATGCAAGTTGAGAGAATTCTAATCACCCAATCAATGAACACCAAAGATTGTAATAGTTGCCATCTGGAGGAGAAACAATGCACAAAAAACTCAACCTACTTGGCAATTAGTTTTTTTAATGCTACCTTGTGTGACCCCTAGTCACGATAACCTTCTGCTCGAAATGAGAGGTATCGGATGGGCCCACTCCTTTTCGGTTTGCTCAAAGTAAAGACTACAAAAGAGGCAGTTATCAATTTGCTTCTATGCTCAAGGGGCTCAAATATGTTCTCAAACAATGGTCTCATGAGAAGGTGGGAAACCTAGGAAAAAAAATAAAGGGTACAATTCAAGAAGTTGAAAAGCTTGACGATAAAGAGATCCAGATGACTCTTTCGGAGGAAGAGCGCTTTAGAAGAAAAGAATGGGAAAAAAACTCGTTTTGTCGATTGAGAAATCGAAGAAACCACTTGAGAGAGAAGTCTCGGAAGATTTGACTCGATGAGGGTGACAAATTCTTCAAAAGATGCCCAATGCTTGTAGAAGATATAACTTCCTCAATAAGTTGGAAGTCATTGGGGAGGCCGTTGAAGATGTGGACGTCATGTGTGTGCGCTTATCTGAATTTTAGGCCGAATTATGCAGGGAAAGGTTTTAAGAGATCGGAATTGGAAGGGATCACGTTTACTTCGCTTGATCCTGATACGGCTAAGATGTTGGAAGTACCTTATGAGGAGGAGGAGATTAAAAGGTCAGTTTTGTATTGTGATGGAGACAAGACATTGGGTTTGGATGGATTTACAGTCAAATTTTTTGAGATTTTTTCATGACAATTGGGAGATGGTTAGCGAAGATCTACTGAAAATTTTCAAAGAGTTCCATACTTCTTCGAATGCTAAACACTTTGCACGTAGAGGGCTCACGCACTTGAAAAAAGTATAAGATATATGTTGCGTTCTTGAAAGAATTTCCACAACGGCCAGAGGCAAGACTAGTTAGTACAGACAATCATCTTAAATAATCTAAACCGAGCACAACTAGGATGCCCTCACCTTGACATACAGGTTGTGAAATGTTAGTTAAGGAACAAAGAAT
This sequence comes from Rhodomyrtus psidioides, assembly GCA_021437785.1. NCBI lineage: Eukaryota > Viridiplantae > Streptophyta > Magnoliopsida > Myrtales > Myrtaceae > Rhodomyrtus > Rhodomyrtus psidioides. The sequence continues at coordinate 2,371,051 of JAILYB010000104.1, read as the reverse complement.
GTAAAATTTGATTCTTTTTCAATTCAAGTTTTCCAGCAACTAGATTGATTAAATACATAACTCTAAACCTCAGGAAACACGTGACATCACCACCATAACACCATTTACATGTGGATACAAACCTAAAGATGGTTCTGGCAACATGAAAGTTGCTTTACCCTGATTCAGCGTAATAATCAGCAGGGCCTAATACGAGAAGGGATGTCTTAAGGTATAAATGGCTACATCTGCACCGCCCACTCGGTTAGTTACCTGAACAATATCAGCTTGAGACTCAGTTCTACATTGCATGTTATTCAAAACAAGAGCCTACTTACGCGTTTCGGATCTTTACTGGCGTTAGGCCTATCCATTTAACTTTTCGACAGCTAATTCTGATAAACAGTAAGCAGATGGAGAAAACAATAGAGATAATAATAGTAAGCCATGTGAATAACCACAAGTCTGAAAGCTGTGAAGCCTATATATCTAGCACGGTTTGTTTGACAGAAAATAAAAGAACATAACAGAAGGTCTCATTATAATGAAAACATCAGTCCCAGAAAGAACTTCAGTCAAGGCAAGATGGTACACGCATGGCATTAATGGCAATTGCAATAAGATGAGGTCGAGGGCAATACTTTCTTTGCTCCACAACGGATTTAGCGATATATCAAGCTGTAAGCCGATGCCACAGGCCCACAAGTGGAAGTTTTGTGGAGATGGGATCTGAAGCTAGAGCTACAAACACTAACTCCACAAGTGCTATTTCGCCTTGATAAGTCACAAACCACCGATTAGCATTTCCAGTGAAAGCAAATTTTAGTTGGGAGACTCCTTGAGCATGTTCATGAGGAATTACCCATTTCTAAACGCAACAAACTATGACTAAATCAAATGTAAGGAAGCACCTAAATCTCCACTCCACAGAAGAATCGAGCTTCACTGACCTGGGAGTTGGATTCAAGCTCAATCATACCTCGAGTAACAAAGCGATTCGAATTAGATTAAAGAATATACTTAGATTACAATATCGCAATCACCGACCAAAATTTTATCATCTCATTCCATCGGAACGACGAGAAGCGAATGAAATAGTACCTTTTCCTGCCCTTCGAGAGCGTCCAGCCTCCGAGATCTCTGGACCGCTTCGATGGCCTCCCTCTGCTTTCTGGATTCCTCCTCCGCCTTCCTCTCCCTCTCCAACCTAGCCTTGGCCTGCGCTTTCTTCTCCTTCTGTTCCTTCTCCACGCTCGTTCCTTTTATCACAAAAAAAGTAAATTAACTAATAATAATAATAATAATAATAATAATAATAATAATAATAATAATAATAATAATAATAATAATAACAGTAATAGTAATTAAATTAAAATGAAAAACCCCATCCCACGCAGAACGCATTGCATGTAATCCCCTTGCGCGCGCCAAACAGAAATAGCTACACTCACCCTCACTCTCTCTCTCTCTCTCTCTCTCTCTCTCTCTCTCTCTCTCTCTCTCTCTCTCTCTCTCTCTCTCTCGTCCTTTTTCCACTCTTCAAAACTCGCTCTCACGGCCCTCGAAGCTCCTCCTCCTCATCACTCTCACGCCGAAGCTCCTCCTCCTCGTCACTCTCACCCACCCTCTACTATGGCCATCTTCCTCCGTAACTGGTGTTTCGGCACCTCCTAGGCCATCTCGGCCACTGTGGGGAGGATCTTCTGCAGACGTCACATGGGGTAAGTTATAGTAATGTGTTGCGTCTCTTATTAGGATAGAGACTAAATTGATCGAAATGTTGAACAGGAACATGGGGAAGGGTGGTCAGGGGAGCAATCGTCAAAAGAAAACACGATGGGAAATCAAGAATAAAACGGTGAATAAAAGAAAGAAACAGCGCGAGATGGAGGAGAACAGGGAGAAGAAGAATGCTGAGGACAAGAGTGCTGCAGAGGAGATTCCTTCTGAGGAGATTCCAGCTGGTGGCACCGCCGCCGATGTTGGTGGAGCAGCTGCCAATGATGATGGTGGTGCAGCCGCCGATGATGGTGGAGCAGCCGCCGATGCTTAAGTCATGGTGGCCAATGGAGCCGCCGTCGATTTTTTTTTTTACCGATTCTGTATTCAAAGTCCGATTTCCCTCGTAAGGCCATGGTTAGAGATGATACATGTCTTAACTTTTGGTTGTCCTAAGATTTCTCGGGCCTCACTTGTTGCGCATCGAGTTCGTCGTCTGAGTTGGGTATTTTAAGACGATCTGTCAATAGCGAGTAGTATATTCAGAAACAGGGTAGCTGGTGTTTTTTGCGTGTGTTGTTACGTGTGAGTTTCCATTTGCTTGAGCAACTCGTTGCAGTACCTGCGAGAGAGGCTGAAGTAATCCTCCGCCAATGAAATTCTCATACTAAGTAACTAGTTGTGCTATTTACCATGTGAATTAAAGTAGTTTGGGATGATGCAATTGCTTCGTCACTTAAAAAATAAGAAAAACAAAAATGTTGAACCTAGTTCTGATATTGCACTTAGACCACTACTTGTATAGCACTTACAAGTTACAAGCTTATCTTGCATCACAGCTTCATTCTTGGTTAATTAATTATTGTAATTTGTAACACTCGAGATGCTAAGCTTTTGGAGATGTTAATAAATTCCACCTTATACATCTCTGTCTATCTCTCTGTGCAACATGCTGGATTAGATATCTTATTTTATGTCAAATTCAGGTATAACATGGTCGATCAAGATCTTGTTCCGGAGCCTGTTTTCTCAATTTTTTGTGCAATTTGGGGCTTCTGTCATAATGTTTTAGCAATATCAATGGATAATTATATCTGAACGGCTCATTAGAACGGAAGTTCTCTACAAACTCTCTTTTTTCTGTGAATGTCCATGGCATGTCGTCCATCAAGTTTTCCACTATGCTTTGGTTTTCGTGAAGAAAAAAAACTGTCGCTAACTGGTTGTGGTGGCCTATATTTGGTAAGCAGTTGCCTTAGCTTATTTGTCTCATCCAATTTTGTTGTGCTTGTTTCGTTGCAAATTAAAGAGCTATGATAACTTAAAAGTTGAATTCCATTGTCTGGGGATTGTATCTGTTTCCTGCTTTGAATGTGAATAATGCATAATGTATCTGATTCATTTAAACTTCAAAATGCCAAGACCGACTGTTATGTCTGGATTGTGTATAAGTTTATTTTTGAGGACTTTTGCATGTTCTTTTATCATCGGTTTGATCTCTTGAACTGCTGCATTTGTTTTCGGACATCTCATCTATTGTTGGATATTTCTCGGTTTATGCCTTGTAATAATAGTGTAATTTTGCATGTTGATTTATCATCTGTTGATACTTTAACGGTTTGATCTCTTGAACTGGCTACATTTATTCGGACAGCTCATCTATTGTTGGATATGTCTCGGTTAATGCCTGATAGTGAGGTGCACTACGTATCGTAATAAATGGAAGAAATTCCATCCCTTCTTTATGGATGTCATATACAAAGAGGGATTGGATCTGAAAATTATATTTCTGGTGCGAGTAATATTGATTATGTAACGAGTTGAGTCTATAAGTACCATGCTATAACAGTATCATCCTTGAACTATTTCTTCTTTCTTTACATCAAGTAGATCATCTTCATTTGGTGATTGGTTTTTTAGGGTGTCCTTTTGATGCGTATTTATGTAACCTTATTTTGTGTTCCCATGAAAAGAGTTCAATTTTACTTTCGAGTTGTTGATGTTAAATGTTTAGAGTGTCTGCTCATTGTAACGCTTATATTAGAACTCTGCAGCAACTCTTAGTAGAAATGAATTAGATTAACCATCGTGGTTCCTGTAGAATACATTGGTTGTTTCTCTCTTATCATACACTAAAGAGAAATGTGCAGCTTCATGAGATTTGTTTCTTGTTCATTTTTTCATACACTTAATGTACCGTATGTATTTTTTGTCGTGCTGAATGGACGTGTTCTTATATAAAAAATTCAAAAAATTATCCCCTAAAAACTGGAGATCTGGGCCGACCGTCCATATATGGACAGCTCGGATTGCAAGGTTAGGTGTCTAACCTTCTGAGAAAAGGTTAGGCGACCCGGATCCCAAGTTCCCGTTCCTTTTAATTTTTTCTTGGGGCGCCTGTAAGAAAAAAAGATAATAACGTTTTTAATTTAATATGGATTACAAATCCACCGAATAAGAGTGGAATCTTATAGGCATACTTACAACTACAAAGAGATTATCATTGAGAAGGGCTTTCTTTTTAATTAAAAGAAAGATAAGGAGGACACAATTGTGCTGTTACGTCTCGCATCTGACTCTACAATGTGTGGATCCTGTCTCTACCAAATGTACATGAATGATGTGAAAATCAAATCCAGATTAAGGCATCTAGTGGGAAAACACTTTGATTGTACTTTTTGAAATTAGAACTTGATTGCGAATCGCTCCGGGAGATGAGTTTTGGTCATTTCCTTCTCTTTTCAGGTGGGCAATTGTATATCTCGCTCAAATCAAACCACTGATTGTGAAAGAGGGAGGATGAAGCTCTTCAGGTTTTATATACCTTCATTGGTGGACCCAGGATTTGATGAGAAGTATTCGAGCCCTGGTCGACATGACCATTTGATTGTTTCTTGCAGTATTCGTGTCTGAGCGAGTATTTTCTTTCCTTCTTAGTCCCCATCATGTATCGGCTTCTTAATTTGTCTTTGGCAGTCTATTTCTCTATCGTCTTAAAAACATGAGGAAAATTTAGGGGGGAAAAGCACTTGGTTTGGGAAAGAAAAGGCACTTGGTCTGGAAACAGGAGCTATGATCGCTTGTACTCCGACTTGCCAGCGGGTACGGAGCTCCAACCCGTGCCGCGGTTGACGAACGCGCATACCTCAACGCCGTTATCACCAGCGCTTGCTCTTCCGTCGAGGGCCACCCCGAGAACCTCGTCAATGGGTACGGAGCTCCGACCCGACTTCTCGTGTACTTATGAACGCCTATAAAGTGTTGGAGTACAACACCTAATACAAAAGGAATCAAAGTTCAACTTTGATTGAAAAAAGAAAAATAAGGTAGATGTGCATTCTCACGTGAAGTCATCAACTTAGGGAGTCATTTGGTTGTGGGAAGAATTCAAGTTGGACTTGGCAACAACTCACGTTCTCATGCATTGGTAGTGGAATCTAGCTTACAAATTGGGGTGTTTGTATGTTTATTTTCAGTGAGTGCTATAGTGTGGGGAGTTTTAGAATTAGAGGGAGTCTAGAGAGGAGTCACCAATTGCAAAGGTGGTCTTTGAGGATTGAGGCATCGCAACCCGTACACTCCCGTGTGGAATGCCATAGAAGTGTGTGTAGGAGAGCTTCAAGGCATCGCAGCCTTGGTGGTATGCCATAGTGTGTGCAGGGAGCTTAGAATTAGAGGGAGCTTAGAGAGGAGTCATCAAGTGCAAAGGTGGTCTTCGAGGATTGAGGCATCGCAGCCCATATACTCCCATAGAATGGCCTTAACATATAGAGAGTTAGAGAGTTGTGATTTTGTATATCAAGCTTAGCAAATCTTGTGTGTTTTGTAAAAGCCTTAGCAAGGCTATTTTAAATATCACTTTCATATTTGCTTATACGAACACTATCTCACGTTGAAACCACCAAACTTCCACAAAATCCCTTCTGATCTCTACAATTGGTATTAGAGCAAGGTTGTGCACTCTACAATTGATATCAGAGCCAGCAGATCAAGGATCGTGTCGGAGTCTAGGCGATCAAGAATCCAGTCGTGGAGATCGAGAACCTAGAGTGGACGATCGAGGATCGTGAACCTGATGCTAGCTATGACATCTACAAGTTCCGTTCAATTGCAACTTCCAAATTTAAATGGGAGGAATTTCAACAATTGGTCTGTCCAGATGAAGGTTCTATTCAAAATGCATGATTTGTGGAACCTAGTGGAGAATGGCTACACTGAAGTAGTCGACGCCGAATAATTCAACTCTCTGAGAAAGGAAGATAAGGATTTGTTGGTCGAGTCTCGAAAGAAAGATCAGAAAGCATTATATGCGATCTTTCAAGCTGTGGAAGAGACGATATTTGAAAAAATATCATGTGGAGACGGCGAAAGCGGCGTGGGATATTCTACAAAAATACTACAAGGGCGATGATCGTGTGAAGAGAGTTCGACTTCAAACACTTCGAGGTGATTTTGAGTCTTTACGCATGAATGATTTTGAATCTATCTCGTCGTATTTTGATCATGTGCAAACCATTGTTAATCAATTGAGGGTTAATGGTGAAGTCCTCCAAAATGAACGAGTCGTAGAAAAAATCTTGAGACCTTTGTCTAAAAGATTTGACTACGTGGTTGTGGCGATCGAAGAAGGACAGGATATATCAATCATAACGTTGGAGCAGTTGATGGGTTCATTATGCTTGCATGAGCAAAGAATAAATCAAAAGTCTGTCGGTGCGTATCCCAAGTTGCAAAGCCGGGTCGCACACTAGACTTGAGGAGGCTATCATGGCACCCAAGGTCATGAAGATGGACGAGCTAGAGGTGGAAATTCCAATTCCACTAGAAGATATAAAACACGTGACAAATCAAAGGTCATCTGTTTTAGGTGTAACAAATTCGGACATTACAAATCCAAATGTCGAGGGAACATGAGGCAAGAGCAGCTAGAATAGGTAGATGGTGTCGATATTGATGAAGATGTGGTACTTGCATGTACCATGGATTACGGTAGTTCCCTCTTTAGTAATAAAAGAGGTTCCAAGGGATATAGAAGGAATGATGCTAATACTAAGTATGGAAAACAATGGAAAGAACCTGGAAACTGGCAGAGACGATTGTCGCGACCCGTCCGAAGGCGGACGCGGCTAATGGATTACCGATCGCGGGTCTTGGATCGGCGCGAGCCCTCCCAGGCCCATACCAAATCGCGGCGGGAGTATTTTTCAGAGGGATTCGACGATAAGAGTCGATCACTTTCGACCTTCAGTGTGGTCGTGGTGGCATGTGCAACTTGTGCATGCATTTGGAGTCGCCACCGGTTTTTCTTGGAGGGTAGACCAGAAACCTTACTGACCGATTGGGAGAGGTCGATCAGTTCTGCGGAACCAGAGATTTTGGGTTCGGGGACTTGGTTACGCTGGTGTCGTTACCAACGCCCTTTCGGTACCTAACGCGAGTGATTTTCCTAGCTAAGAATTCATGCAAGTGCAATTTTGGGTGAGGTAGGTTGATTCAGGGTTTCATGCAGATTGGAAGACTATTCCTATCAATCACAATCAATTTTAGTGAAAGCGCAATCAAGTGCATAAATAAATCACATCAATGCACATCAATTCACATCACATGGCCTCCTAGTATAGCCATAAGGGCTTAGGGAATGCATGATTTAGGACCGGAGTAAAATGAGAAGATTTGGAGGCGATTTATCCCGAAGGGAAAAATCGTCAATTTTTGGAAGACTTGGATAACGAATTACCCAAAATATTCCATGGCCAGTTGTTTGTGGCCATTTCCCATTTTTTAGAATTTTTCTGAATTTTCCGAATTTTTTTGAATTTTTTATGATTTTCTATTTTTTTATTGATTTTTTTTTGAATTTTTTTATTATTATTTTAATATTTTCCAAAAATATTTTAATAAAAAGCATGTCTTTGACAATAGATAACACTCAACCAGCTAAATAAGCTAACCACTAGACTGAAACAAATACATGCAAATCAAGTCTATAAAGGCAATATTTTAGAAAAAAAATAACTCTGATATACGGATCGGGTACGTAAAACATACCGGATTGGACACCGACCTTCAATCGCCCAGCCCCAGCCTGTGACCATCTCCACGCGCATCACCTGTCAAATATTCAAGTCGAGATTAGCGGCGATCCTAAAAAAATCTTTCGACGCGAACTTTGAAGTCAACCGAATCGCGACCCAAAATTTTCATATGATCGGCCCAAATTCTTGGCCAACGGGCCAACTCTTTCGGCCAACTTGGCCCACGACCAGGCACACAGGTCCAGACATTCGGCCTGCCTTGCAGGACACGGCCCAGACCCATTTGGGCCATGGCCCACGAAACAAGGCTCTCGGCCAGAACAGGACCGGCAGCAGGGCAGGGCGGATCCGGGGCTCGGCGGCTAGCCGGAGGCGGTGGAAAGCTAGGGCGGTGGGGTTAAATGATTGAGCGACGTCCGGGAGCAGCTGTAGTGGTCGGACGTCGGCTGAGCTGGTCGAAGGGAGCCGGGACAACAGCAAACAGAAGCTGCACAAAATCGGCAGAAGCAGGGCAACGGTAATAGGGCTGTTTCGCTTTCTCAGCGGCTGTCCGGCAGCTCGGCTGGGCGTATGACGATTGGAAGGGAAGCTGGAGGTCGTAGGGAGGTGGACGACGATGGTTGTAAGCTGTGGTGGTGGCCGGAGCGCCGCGGCAAGCGCCAAACAGCAGCAGCAGCTGCTCCAGCCCGAAACAGAGCAGAGACTGCTCGGGGCTTCTCCGGCGGTTTCCCAGCGGCTATAGGCGGTCGGGATGGTCGAGGAAGGTCAGGAAGGAGGTGTGGTGGCTCAGGGAGGTGGTAGTAGCGTCGACGGAACGGCGGCGGACAGGGACGAACAGCAGCTGTTCGCGGCAGAAACAGGACACGCCAAAAAAAAGGAAACGACTTTTGCTTCTGTTCTTGCTCGGCCGAGACGGAGGTTGACGGGACTGCGGGTGACGGCGGCTGGAAGACGTCGAGGGACGTCTAAGGTGGCCGCAGGTGGACGGAGTCGCGAGCTGGGGGGCTGTGGAACCGGCGGAGCTTGGCCCCGAATAGAATCAAGCCAAAACAGAGCACCGAGCGGGGCTACTTCCTGTCTCCGGCTTTTCGAGGCCCCCCGGCAAGTCTACGATGGCTTTCGGCGATGGAGTAACGTCGGGGAATGCCTGACGGACAACATGGTGGTGGCTGAGACGGTCGTAATGGTCGGGAGTCGCTGCAAGGGCCAAAACCCGAGCAGAACAGCTTCGACGACCAAAACAGGGGGAGAAAAGGCTCGGCTCTTGGAGGCTGCTTCCGGCGACTCTGGGCGACGACGGCTGTTCGACGATGACCGAGAAGATGGAGGAAGAGGTGGTCAAGGTTCTCGCTTCCTTTTTTTTTTTTTGGGTCCTCTCACTCACGGAAATAGAAGAAGAAGAAGAAGAAGACCAGTCCGCGGGGCCAAGGTGTCGTGGAAAAACCAAACAGGAAAGAGAGAGGGAGCGGCGGTGGAGAGAAAAGAAGAAGAAAAAATATATAATAAAATATAATAATAATAATAATAGTGAAAAGGAGGGAGAGGGAAAATAAATAAATAAAAAGGAGAGATAAAATCCTTAATTAAACATACACTTTTTTTTTGCTTTTTCTTTTAAATGATTATGTTTTTCCTCTTTTCCTTTTTATTATTATTAATATTTTTGCCCAAATTCAATTTTATGATGATCGACGAACACCTAAAATTGAACCTGAATTTTACTATTTATAATGTCAAAAAATAGATAAAATAAAATAAAAAGTGCCGACTATTTTTATGTATTTTTCTGACCTCGAATATTATTTTTCTGATTTTTTTGGGTATAAATTCAAAAAATAATAAATAATAATAATAATAATAATACCAAAAATATTTTTTTGTTCAAAATTGGTTCCTAAGGCTAAGCCAAGGCTTCCAAGGTTGATTTTGTGATTTTATGACCTTTTTTTATATTTTTAATTAATTTTAAAGAATAAAAATCACAATAATATATGGTCAAAAATCAGGTGTCAACAGCTGCCCCTCTTTGAGAGGAATCTCGTTAGAGGTTTCTCTCAAAGATAAGGTGGCGCCTGATCCCTAACCGACTCAACTGGGAGAATGAGAGAAGAAATGTTACGACATTGAATCCTTAAGGCCCTTCGATGAAAGCTCAAATTAATCCCCGGTTTGCTCTAACAAATTGAACATGGCCGGAGTGAGAGAGGCTTACCTGAAGCTCACCTGTCGGATGTTGCCGGTTGCGACGACTTTCAAGCAGATACCTAGGACTTGTTTCAGAATATCCTAGGGAGATTAAGCTCTAACCTGTATGGTAGGTCATACCATTATGAGATTCCTAACTGGTAGGAACCTAAGGAAGACGCATCCCATACTTTGGGATTTGCCAAGGATTTTGATCCGTATGGTGGATCGGACCTTTGTATTGATCCTTCAGGCGGTTTCTACCTTTGGTTGAGTTTAGTTTGATCCTTATGGCGGTTTCTACCAATGTGCTGACCCTTATGGCGGTATCTACCATATTTGACCCTTTAGGCGGTATCTACCTTCAAGTTTAGTTTGACCCTTATGGCGGTTTCTACCTGGATTTGACCCTTCAGGCGGTTTCTACCTGGATTTGACCCTTCAGGCGGTTTCTACCTGAATTTGACCCTTCAGGCGGTTTCTACCTTTGTGTTGACCCTTCAGGCGGTTTCTACCATCAGTTTGCTTTAAAAGGGGTCTCATGACGAGGGTTCTCCACGTCCGATGAGACTGCTTGATATTTTGAAAAGGGGTCTCATGACGAGGGTTCTTCACGTCCGATGAGACTGCTTAAATTTTAAAAAGGGGACGAGGGTTCTCCACGTCTGATGAGACTGCTTAAATTTTAAAAAGGGGTCTCATGACGAGGGTTCTCCACGTCTGATGAGACTGCCTAAATTTTGAAAAAGGGGTCCCGAGACGAGGGTTCTCCACGTCATGCTAGGACTTGGGTCTGTTGAGGCGACATTCTGGGAGTTGGGTTCTCCAGGTATCCTGCAGAAAGTTCAAACCTGAAAGATTTTTCTTCACCAAGAAAACGTTAATAATCTTTGGGAAGACAATAATTGTCCAATTGACAAAATTTTATGACTTAAGTTTTAGTCATGAAATGTGCATTTTTATGCTGGAGGTTATCCAAAGCATTCTTGCAACACACAGATGTGATCACAAATTCCTTGTGCGGCAAATCTGGATCAAACAATTTGAAATTTCCAAAAAGAGTTTGTTCAAAACATCTATTGGAATATTTCTCGACGATGAGGTTCTTTCACCTGTTTTGAGATAGTGGTTTTTATAGGGGATGCACTCAATTCCCTACTAACCTGTGCCTAGGTTTTAGGCTCATTCGCAACGCATACATTTTGATCGGTCGGGAGGTCTTCCACGGGACCGTAATGTTGGGCTTGGATATTGGTTTTCAAGGGGGACCCGCTTTGGAGTCAAGGCCATTGAATGAAAATCTTCATCATCTGCTCCGGGTTTACAAGTCGAGAACCCTGCAAAATGAGAAAGAAATAGTCTTGCTCGTACCTCTTCGAGCTAAGCTATATGTTAACCCAAGTGTCTTAGTCAGAGAAGACTGTTTCGGGGTTATGATGTTGGTAGGATTGGGGACCGAAAAAGGCTTGTTTTTGGCCCAGAATTTATGAGGGGTTTGACATTGGTGATCATTGCTGATTTGCCACCTGTCTTTTCTTTTTTCTTTTTTTTTGCATCTTTAGCCTTTGAGGCGCGCAACCTATCTTGCGGTGTGCACCAGCTCTTTAGAGAGCGTCTCTTGTTGCATTCAGAGACTGACTCTCTCTATGTCTTTGTTCTGCGCTTGATAGCATTTGGAGAGCAGTCCTTTTGGATTTGGCTCCTTCAGGGATTTCCCCTTTTCCCATCCAGCTTCATTGCGGATCAATTAAACAACTTGCACGAGCATCGGCCTTGCTTTTACTAGGCACTTTGCTTTTTCTTGATGCCGGGGATTTTTTCATTTTCATTTTTGAAATCCCACTTTTTCTCATCTTCATGGGATCATGTTAGACATATAGTCTGAACAAGTTTTAAATATCAGTCCGGGAATTCTCTTCGTAATCCCTGAGTCTTGAACTCTTCCATTTTTGAAGTGGTGCGGCATCCGTCTTGGAATGATCACCAATGGGTTCATTAAATGAATTTGCAGGCTCAACTTGGCTGTGCAAATGATACAGTGTGTGGGATAAAGAATGAATGCTTCTCGTCATCCTATGGCACTTGGATTACCATATAAACAACACACAAAGATTAATGTTAGTCCGAGCAAGAAAATTTCTAACCATTTTCTCCTGACGCTGCTGGACTCACCTCCATTTTGCCCCGATGTGGGGTGGTTCTTGACAGGGTTAAGAATGAAAACCGCCGTTCAAAGGGGTTATCAACGGTCACCTGTAGTGTTTGGGGGATATGAAACGAATGCCTCCGTCGTCCCAACCCATGTAATCGCTGCGAATGGTCCCTACTTCCGTAGGTCCAGATTTTGTTATCTGCCCACTCCATTCATCTCTCAAGTGTGTGTGGGACATGTTTGGATTAGGCTTCGCCTCTCGTCTGAGAAAACACTCTTTTAAACGGTTTGAACAACTTTTATTGGAAAAAGTTTTTTTGTTTTCTCCAAAGATTTTACCCATCAAGGGGATTTTATGATGCACCATGTATGTTCTTATTCATGCTTCAGGTAACCTCCCGATTTAAATCGTGAATATCGATGCATTGGGAAATCTTTATGCCGGTTGAAAGGATTCTGACATTTTTTATCTCCCGCTAACTGGGAAAAGGGATACTTACCTATCCGTCGCAGCTGCGGATCCCTGCAAATGTAAAAGAAGCATATCATTGTAGGTTCACGAATTTTTCAAAAATCGAAACGATACATCCTACCCTTGGTCATGTACTCTAACGAGTAGTACATGTGATGTAAAAACCTGTTCGCTTCCAGGGCGATTCCCCTGTCAAGGATAAACAATGAGTATCAATTCATATTCTCAAATTCAAGACAAATTGGGACAATACAACTTTACTCTTGGCTCTCATCCCGTTCTGATGTTGCGTATTGATATGAACAACGTCTATCAAATCCGCCTATCCATGCTTGGAATATTTGCAACATTAATGGTTCAGCTGCCCCCGGTTGGGCAACGTCTGTTCTGTTATTCGAACAAATGGCTCCTTGAGTGATTTATCCACGTTTATCACCTGAGAAGGGAAAGGAAGGAGACATTATTTCGGTATTCAATTGAAGATCGTTTAGGAACGATACATCATTTTACCAAATAGGTGGCTTCGCGGCCAAACGTATTTCGTATTGAATGGGTAGATCCCATTATGCTCCGCGGGTGATAGTCATTGTTCATGGAACTTGCTCCACGGATTAAGTGATTAATCCACGGCCCTCGGCTTGAAGATGCTCAAAGGGTGATGTTGACACTCACGCGCAATTAGTTCTAGATATTAATGAAAGATGTTCCCGTGGGAACCTTACAGTGCGATCAACAACATATTGAATAGGAGTATTCAACCCATTTCCTCTAAGCATTTTTCATCGAGTAGCCATGCCTTGCATCTGACGTCTGATCACCGGCCTTGCGTCACCACTGCGATGGTCCTCCGGCTCCAAATTGATCGAGCCAAAGATTGAACTCATCGCCAAGGAAATTGCTCGGGTCTTCGAGCCATTGATGTTCAAGTTGGGTATCAACGATTGTTGGGGGCAGATTTCTTCCATTGCCTTCGTTGTGAGGGATTGGAGTCTTTGAGCTGGAACCTTCATCATTGCCTTGTTGGGGTTGAGACATACATTCCTGGAGAGTATTGATCCAAGTGTCCAGCTCCTCATCAAGGAAATCACATGTTCTTTCTAGCCCTTGGTGCCCAGATTGGGTGTCGTCGACTGCAGGCGAGGGATTCCTCTCTTTGCTCTTGCCGTGAGCAATTTGACCCCTCGAATTGGAACTTCCTCCAATGACGGGCAGGTTCATATGTGCACTATCTACCAATGCCAGATCCGCTTCAGGGACAGCATTAATGATTGATTCGCGCTCAAACTGAGGAATCTCTATGTGCTGGAACTGTGGCATATACTCTTGAGGAGTATTGTGATAGCTCGGCGGAGCATTCTGATTTGGGTCAGAGGAGTCGCTGACACGACTGCCGGTCCCGTCATTGCTGAAACACGGTTGGGTGCTCTTGGCTCTTCAATCATCATGGTTGTAACTCTGCCCAGCACTTGAGCTCCAACCGGCTTTATGATGGTTTAACGCTATCCTTCCATCCCTTAGCAATCTCCTATAGTACTTGAGGTGAGACTCAACGTTAATTCTAGAGAGCCCCGGCACATTCATAATCTCGAGTATGCGTAGTGGGCTAGCCGAATCAACTCCCAGCTCTCGAATTGCATCAACAAATTTGATGTGAAGTTCATAGGTCCAGTAAAACCTTGTTCTCTTATCACCCAAAATATCGTCAATACTTCGGTAGCTATTCTCTACGGGATCTAGTCGCTTCAAAAGTTGTCTAGGGAGGGACTCACCGACTTTGGATTGGCTGGCTGCGACAGCGAGTTCGTCATTGAGAGAACTCCCCCTGTGATGATTCATATCCCATCTCTCAGAGGATGTTGGTGTTGATCCTATGGTGTTGACTTGCTCATGCAGATCTCCGGCGGTATCTGGCTGTGTCGGAAAATGCTGTGGAGAATACGGTAACAGCTGAGCGTTATTCGTCAACAGGGATGGTTCATCGAGGAACACCTCGCCGAGGACAACAGGATTACCACAATTAAGGCAGGTGGCCTTGGTCAGAGCTTCCTTATATCTCGCGCTTTCAGCTTGAAGCTTCTCATTCTCCTCCTTCAGGACCAGTAACTCATGGTCTGCGTATTGCTGTTTCACCCGGGTTCGTTTGTTGGCGAACCAAAGCTTGACCTTCGAAAGCTCCAATCCTATCTTTCGGCTCAACTCCATTTTCTGTTGTCTGCTTGGAGTGGGGCATTCATTGAAGAAAGCTTCGAGCTCTCGGATTTGGCCTGGAGTGTGGCGTTGTAGTTGCTTCCTTTTCCGACTCCGGTCATCATTGTATACTCCTTCTTCGTAGCTGAAACCTAGAATTTCATCGCTAGAGGAGTCAGTCTCCATGGCTTTCGGGCAGTATTCAGCTCCGGGATCTTCGAAGTCTCCCAGCAGTTCGTGCTCAGAAATGTCCAGGTCGGGCGTTTCTAGCAGATGGGAATAGCTTTTAAACATGATGGATCGGAGTATCTCGGGCTGATCTAGTTCACTCAGCTTTTTCAATTCGCTCTTACGTGTTTGCTCACTCTAGAAATTTTCTCAAGTGATTGCGCGTGTCCTGGAACCATCCTTCAGGCTGCATATGAAGACCAGCAAGCAAGCGCTCCTCTCGAGACCCCGCAATTACTCATCGTCTGTATTCCCCTTTCTTTTTCCTCGTGATAGGACCACAAACTCTCTTGCATTGATTCGGTTTCATCGAGTATTGCGCTCGTCCCCTAGTTCAGTCTTCAAAGTGGTGGGTCTACAATCTTTCGGCGCCTTTTATGATTTGCTAGGCCCGAGAACGTGGGGAACAGCGGCGGATCCGCAATTAATGACTCCGTTTAATTCATTTAGCTCCATGGGAGTTAACGCCATGACCTTCTCTCAACCCCTTTTCATCGTTTAAACGAAAGTGGCATTTCCCCTGTGCATGCTGTTACTCTCCATTTCAACATCTTGGGCGTTCGGTGAGGAATGAATTCGCGGCCACTCAAAATTTAAAGACCGTCCCTGGTTTCAGACTTAATCTAACAAGGGATCATCGCAACTGAGCATGACGATGTTCGTCGATAGCGTTGGTTTTCATACATAATTAACTATAGCCATTAAAGAAAAATGTTCCCATAGGAACTTTACAATGGATAAAAAGAGTGATCCACTCGTGAACATGCTCTTCTTTCCATGGGTGATCGTAGCGACCAACCCATCGTGCCCCGAGTCAGGTGCTAGATCATGGCTGTCCAAGCATGCCAGCTTCCCACTGATTGAACAAGGCATCTAGCCCCTCATCGAAGAAATCGTCTGTTGTAGGTTGACTAGCGGCAGGCAGAGCACCAGCCAACTGCTGCTCGAATGGAGGAGTGCGCACTCGCTGTACTTGTGATACGCGCTCTTGAGAAGTGTTGAAATGGCCCGGGAGGACATTCTGATCAGCTTTCAGTTTGCCGGTGGTCGAGTTGCTAGCTTGATTGATGCTTAGATTTGGCCGGGTATCTCTTGATGCCTGAGCATTACAATGGCGGTCGCCCCTAGCTTTTGAGCTCGAGACGGATTCCTCCCGGTTTAGCTCCGCTCGACGTTGTTTTAATAACTTTCTGTAGGCAGCAAGGTGATTCCTGACCAGTTCCTTACTAAGCCCCGGTACATTCATGGCCTTAAATATGCGCGTCGGAGTTGCTGAATCGATCCCCATTTGGTGAACCACGTCTAGGAATCTGGAATGCAGTTCAGGGGGCCAAGCGAACCTCCTTTTATCGTGGCCCAAAATTGCATCGATGGCTTGACGACTGATTAACTCATCTCCAGCAGGACCCGACCCTATCAAAAATTGTTGTGCATGAGGCTGATATGCTTTGAGCTGGTCGGCGGTAACATCCAGCTCCTTGAAACTGTAACTCCAATCAAAGCGATGCAAATCCCATCCCCAGGAGGCATTTGTATCGTCTTCGTAGGATCATCCTGCTCATGCGTGACTCCGGCAAAATCTGGGTGAGCAGGAGATGCCCCGAGGGAGTAGGGTGGTAAATGAACGTCCTCAATCATTGCGTGAGGCTTATCGGGGAATATCTTACCGCGGGCGATGAGGTTATCGCAATGAGGGCAAACGGTAATATTGAGAGCTTTTTCATACCTCATGTTTTCTGTTCGCAGCTTTTGGTTTTCTTCCTTTAAAATCTCGACCACCTGACGTTTGCGTTGAGCCTTCGATTTGGATCTCCTATTTTGAAACCAAAACTGGATCCTCGACTGATTAATCCCCAACTCCCGGCTCAATTCAATTCTCCACTTCTTTTTCATGTAATGGCTTTTACTGAAAAGGGTTTCCAGCATTTGGGTTTCCTCCTGAGAGTATTGGTGAGGACGTCTTCTTTTCCCGAGTTAAGCATCGTGGATGTCGTTGTCGTCGTCGCCGTGATCTTGATTTTCGTTGCCAGAAGTGTTGGGCTCCATGGTTTTGGCGTTAGACTTGATCTTGGAATCTTCGAGATCCCTCTGTAGTTCAATTTCTGAGATTTTTGAGTCAGTCGCCTCTAGCAGCTGACAATAACCTCTTAAATATGTTGGATTGAGAAATGTTTGATTGGTTCTTGCCCACTCAGAGTTCTCCACTCTCTCCTGTATGCTCACCCCCCTATAAAGTTTTCTTCGAGTGACTTCGTATGTTCAGGAGACGCTCTTCAAGCATCATTAGGCAAACGTTCCCCCTCAAGACTTTGAATTTCTCGCTTAGCTTTTCAACGTGATGGGACTGCCAAATCCTGTTAGGGCTCTCTTCGATAGTTGCGCTTACCTCCCACCTAACTCCAATAATGATGATCCCGACAAATCTTTTACATCTTTTAATTGATGAGCCGGAAATCGCGGATCGAAACGAATCCAATGGTTCTCGTGAGGGGACCTCCTGCTTTACCCCCTAACTGGGCTCCACCAGCATTATTACTGAGACCCTTCATCATCCTCGAGTTGCTATAAAATGAGGAATTAATGTATGGAAGGTTAACGTTCTCGCATAATCAGCCTCTTCCTTCTAATCTCTCTGTTAAACTCGTCTTATTCTCAAGCCAACCCAACGTAAATGGCCTCCTCTCCCGTACGCACTTTTTCAACTGATGTCTTAGCCCAGTGGGAAAAGCTTTATAATCTACTGGGTCGCGGTTACGCGCACATAACCGATCATTCTGCAACCGAGGATGCAATCTGTGTCCTGCTCGAGGACCTTGATACCACTTCTCTCGAAGGTACTACACTGGGGAGGGAATATAGAACTTTCCCGACTCTCTTTGCACACTCCTTAGAGGCCTATCATGTTGCTAATCGGGAGGTTCTGGTGGCTCGCGTCTTGCGGGCTCGTTATGAGGATCGATCTGATCATTTGGTGCTGACCAACTATCTGGTTGATAGTTACAAAAAGGCCGTCGAGTTTGCTAATGAGCGGGTCGCGACGTTGCTTCGCGAGAGGAGAAATCTGGTGGATCAATTGGCCATATCCCTGACCACCGGCGAGCATGACCGCCGCAACGTCCTGTTGAGGCTTTAGAGCGACTGGCAGGAAGAACGGCTCGACAAGATAACCGAGGACATAGCTCGCGGGAATGGACTGGTTCGGGACCTGGAAGTAGTCACCGAAGAACACGAGGCCAAGGTCGCCGAAGTTAAGGGAGAATGCAGAAGTCTTCTCCTCAGGCTTGCCGACCACAACATGCGGAGCTGGGAGTATGAGCAGAGCATTAATAACATGGAGGGTCAGTTGGGATCCTTTGTGTCGTTAATTAGGGCTCACTTTGGCTTTACTTTTCCACCCCGACTTGTATGACCTGCTTCTGAAAACCCTCCGCTGAGCAAAATAAATGAAAGTTCTCGTGTGTGTGTTTTAACTTCTGTATGGTTCATTTCTTCGAGCATCCAAACATCTTCAACTTGGGTGAGCCAAACCATAATATCAATAAGCCGAGCAAATACGTCCTGATTTTATAACTCGCTCATGATCAGATGGAAGAATAGTTGCAGATTTGTCCAAGAGAAGATTTCTCTATACTACTTGTTTTTCACCTGCAAATGAAAAGACCGAGTCAGAAGGAATAATCTGAAAAAGAAAGCATAGACCCTTTTCAATCTTATGCTTGCTCGTGATTAATAAGGACAAGAACTTTTACAAGGGTTTTAATCTTGCGCGAAAAGTTTTTATCAATATTCCTCGAAAGAAAGCATACTATTGAAAGGAATGTAATTCACAATAATCGCTTTTGATCAATTTCGAGAGGAACGAATTACTCAAAAGTGCGAGGCATAATAACGTGTTTTAAATTTAATTGAAGATACGGCATCCAAATCAAGGCCGTTTTGTTAAGAACGAGAGTAATTTGGACATCTATCTCGTCATTAAATTCAAAACAACGTCGATATTCTCGATCAATTATCGTGGATTACCAGCGACGTAAAACATGCACGAAACAATTCAAGTGTATAATTCCTTCTAGAGAAATTGAGATTGGACTACTCTATACGACCAAAAGGTCGTGTAAGACTTCCAATTTTAATTTCCTCTAAAGGAATTATAAACTTGACTTGGGAGTATTCGGATGATTAGAGAAAATGCCACTATCACATTCCCATGACCTGTCAAAAGAAATACAACCAAGTTCCATCTGAATGTATACACCAATAGATCCCTAATACAATCACTCTAAGGGGTGGGATAGAAAAAGCCTCGATAAAAATAAACCCTATACAAGAGGACTAGTAATGGATAATGAAACAAAGGAATGTGATCCTAACGTTTAAGGATGCCCCAAGTTCGATCTGTGGCTTCCGGATCACTTGCCCCAACTCGTCATCTTCATTGGACGATATCTCAATAAGGTCCATAGTAGGCTCTTTTGTTGCTCACTCGGTGTTCGCCATGGGATATCATCCTCCTCGTCTTCTATCAAGGACGTTTGGGAAAAACACACACATCTATCCTTGAAATGGCATTTAATCTAATCACCAGAATGCAATGAATGAAATGCCTATATTTATATGAACTGTAATAGATTTGAGGGATAGAGAGTCTTACCAACCAAACTCGTCGACTTATGTGCGGTTTTAGGTGTACCAACCGCCCAAAGACATGCGCATGAAACAAGTGATGGTAAACTTCTAAAAATCAGAGGATTTGGCACCTAAGGTTAAGGTTCCCACCTCGAGTTCTGGAAAGAGCAGATTCCATTGCACAACTATCGTTGCATTGGGGCTCGATCCATAGTTCGAAATGAGCGGAATTGAAAAGTGGATTACCCCGTGTTTTTCCTCACGGAGATTCCATTTTCAATCCCTTCTATTGTTTTCCTATAGGCGGCGCCCGGGGTTTTAGGCGCGGTTGTGTGTATTTTCGGTGTCGTGCTAAAGCGATAAACATGCATCTTATTTAACAATCACCGCTTCAATATAAAACATACACACAATCATTCATTCCTACGCCAACCTGCATAAGACAATGTTAATCACAGACTACCCCCCCTTATCGCTCCAATCTGCAAAAACATATAACACATATCATAAACGGACTTACCTCACCTTCAAGAGCGCCTGCAGAGTTAGAAAAATCACTCGGCGTTTCAATTACGGCCTAAGTCCACTTGGGGTCTAGAACCATAGGTTCTAGAACACAATGTCCCCAGCGGAGTCGCCAGCTGTCGCGACCCGTCCGAAGGCGGACGCGGCTAATGGATTACCGATCGCGGGTCTTGGATCGGCGCGAGCCCTCCCAGGCCCATACCAAATCGCGGCGGGAGTATTTTTCAGAGGGATTCGACGATAAGAGTCGATCGCTTTCGACCTTCAGTGTGGTCGTGGTGGCATGTGCAACTTGTGCATGCATTTGGAGTCGCCACCGGTTTTTCTTGGAGGGTAGACCGGAAACCTTACTGACCGATTGGGAGAGGTCGATCAGTTCTGCGGAACCAGAGATTTTGGGTTCGGGGACTTGGTTACGCTGGTGTCATTACCAACGCCCTTTCGGTACCTAACGCGAGTGATTTTCCTAGCTAAGAATTCATGCAGGTGCAATTTTGGGTGAGGTAGGTTGATTTAGGGTTTCATGCAGATTGGAAGACTATTCCTATCAATCACAATCAATTTTAGTGAAAGCGCAATCAAGTGCATAAATAAATCACATCAATGCACATTAATTCACATCACATGGCCTCCTAGTATAGCCATAAGGGCTTAGGGAATGCATGATTTAGGACCGGAGTAAAATGAGAAGATTTGGAGGCGATTTAGCCCGAAGGGAAAAATCGTCAATTTTTGGAAGACTTGGATAATGAATTACCCAAAATATTCCATGGCCAGTTGTTTGTGGCCATTTCCCATTTTTGAGAATTTTTTAGAATTTTTCTGAATTTTCCGAATTTTTTTGAATTTTTTTATGATTTTCTATTTTTTATTGATTTTTTTTGAATTTTTTATTATTATTTTAATATTTTCGAAAAATATTTTAATAAAAAGCATGTCTTTGACAATAGATAACACTCAACCAGCTAAATAAGCTTACCACTAGACTGAAACAAATACATGCAAATCAAGTCTATAAAGGCAATATTTTAGAAAAAAAATAATTCTGATATACGGATCGGGTACGTAAAACATACCGGATTGGACACCGACCTTCAATCGCCCAGCCCCAGCCTGTGACCATCTCCACGCGCATCACCTGTCAAATATTCAAGTCGAGATTAGCGGCGATCCTCAAAAAATCTTTCGACGCGAACTTTGAAGTCAATCGAATCGCGACCCAAAATTTTCATATGATCGGCCCAAATTCTTGGCCAACGGGCCAACTCTTTCGGCCAACTTGGCCCACGACCAGGCACACAGGCCCAGACATTCGGCCCGCCTTGCAGGACACGGCCCAGACCCATTTGGGCCATGGCCCACGAAACAAGGCTCTCGGCCAGAACAGGACCGGCAGCAGGGCAGGGCGGATCCGGGGCTCGGCGGCTAGCCGGAGGTAGTGGAAAGCTAGGGCAGTGGGGTTAAATGATTGAGCGACGTCCGGGAGCAGCTGTAGTGGTCGGACGTCGGCTGAGCTGGTCGAAGGGAGCCGGGACAACAGCAAACAGAAGCTGCACAAAATCGGCAGAAGCAGGGCAACGGTAATAGGGCTGTTTCGCTTTCTCAGCGGCTGTCCGGCAGCTCGGCTGGGCGTATGACGATTGGAAGGGAAGCTGGAGGTCGTAGGGAGGTGGACGACGATGGTTGTAAGCTGTGGTGGTGGCCGGAGCGCCGCGGCAAGCGCCAAACAGCAGCAGCTGCTGCTCCAGCCCGAAACAGAGCAGAGACTGCTCGGGGCTTCTCCGGCGGTTTCCCAGCGGCTATAGGCGGTCGGGATGGTCGAGGAAGGTCAGGAAGGAGGTGTGGTGGCTCAGGGAGGTGGTAGTAGCGTCGACGGAACGGCGGCGGACAGGGACGAACAGCAGCTGTTCGCGGCAGAAACAGGACACGCCAAAAAAAAGGAAACGACTTTTGCTTCTGTTCTTGCTCGGCCGAGACGGAGGTTGACGGGACTGCGGGTGACGGCGGCTGGAAGACGTCGAGGGACGTCTAAGGTGGCCGCAGGTGGACGGAGTCGCGAGCTGGGGGGCTGTGGAACCGGCGGAGCTTGGCCCCGAATAGAATCAAGCCAAAACAGAGCACCGAGCGGGGCTACTTCCTGTCTCCGGCTTTTCGAGGCCCCCCGGCGAGTCTACGATGGCTTTCGGCGATGGAGTAACGTCGGGGAATGCCTGACGGACAACATGGTGGTGGCTGAGACGGTCGTAATGGTCGGGAGTCGCTGCAAGGGCCAAAACCCGAGCAGAACAGCTTCGATGACCAAAACAGGGGGAGAAAAGGCTCGGCTCTTGGAGGCTGCTTCCGGTGACTCTGGGCGACGACGGCTGTTCGACGATGACCGAGAAGATGGAGGAAGAGGTGGTCAAGGTTCTCGCTTCCTTTTTTTTTTTTTTGGGTCCTCTCACTCACGGAAATAGAAGAAGAAGAAGAAGACCAGTCCGCGGGGCCAAGGTGTCGTGGAAGAACCAAACAGGAAAGAGAGAGGGAGCGGCGGTGGAGAGAAAAGAAGAAGAAAAAATATATAATAAAATATAATAATAATAATAATAGTGAAAAGGAGGGAGAGGGAAAATAAATAAATAAAAAGGAGAGATAAAATCCTTAATTAAACATACACTTTTTTTTTTGCTTTTTCTTTTAAATGATTATGTTTTTCCTCTTTTCCTTTTTATTATTATTAATATTTTTGCCCAAATTCAATTTTATGATGATCGATGAACACCTAAAATTGAACCTGAATTTTACTATTTATAATGTCAAAAAATAGATAAAATAAAATAAAAAGTGCCGACTATTTTTATGTATTTTTCTGACCTCGAATATTATTTTTCTGATTTTTTTGGGTATAAATTCAAAAAATAATAAATAATAATAATAAAAAAATACCAAAAATATTTTTTTGTTCAAAATTGGTTCCTAAGGCTAAGCCAAGGCTTCCAAGGTTGATTTTGTGATTTTATGACCTTTTTTTATATTTTTAATTAATTTTAAAGAATAAAAATCACAATAATATATGGTCAAAAATCAGGTGTCAACAACGATCAGCAGTGAGAAGCACTCAGCTAGGGAGAGCTTATTGAGATCGTGATAAGGACAACAAAAAACGTAGCGGATGGTGCTACATATGTGGCAAAGTAGATCACTTTTCCAGGGTCTGTTGGTTCAAACAGGTGAAAGAAAATAACGCATCTTTTATCAAGCAAGAGCACGGTGGCAAAAAAGAATGGAGTCTTCAAGCAACTATTGCAACAAAGAATCAAAAAGAGCTCATAGCTACCAGGATCATAGAGACAGATGATGTGATATCCACTGAGATCCCCCCCGAGGAAGAGAAAGTCGAGGGAAAACTCAAAGAAGCAAGTAGCAGCTTCATCAAACAGTTGTGAGAGGAAACTGCATGAGATGGTAAAAGAAAAAGATGAAATTCTAAAACAAAAGGACGAGGAGCTCAAGCTAAAAGAAAGAGAGAACCAGAAGCTCCAACATGAGATTAAGAAATTGTAAAAGCTTAAGAAGTATTACCCAGAGAAAAAAAAAATCCAAAGGTGCAAGGATCATTGGAATAGGATAGAGAAAAAGTTCTACGAGAAGAAGGACCGAGATGTTCTTACTAAAGTGTTTCAAATGGAGTTGAATCAACTGAAGAAAGAGATAAAAACCGTGAATGAGAGGTTTGACCACATGAGTTGCAATCTCAAAATTCTTGCGAGTACGGAGATTACGAAGAAAGAAAAAGTGGCCGACGTGCAAGTTCAAATGCCATTGACGAAGTCTGAGTTTAGCAAAGCTCAGTCAGAAATCGCAGTCGTAGAAGCAATTGAAGAAGACGAATATCAGATGTTATAGAGTAAAGAATATTAGGTGTTGAGGGGGAGTGTTGGAGTGCAATTCAACTTTGATTGAAAAAAGAAAATTACGGTAGATGTGCATACCCACATGAAGTCGGCAACTTAGGGAGTCATTTGGCGATGGGAAGAATTCAAGTTGGACTTGGCTACAACTCACGTTCTCATGCATTGGCGGTGGAATCTGGCTTATAAATAGGGGTGTTTGTTTGTTTATTTTCAGTGATTGCTATATTGTGAAGGGAGTTTTAGAATTAGAGAGAGTCTAGAGAGGAGTCACCAAGTGCAAAGGTGGTCTCCGAGGATTGAGGTATCACAGTCCGTATACTCTCGTGTGGAATGCCATAGAAGTGTGTGTGCGAGAGAGCTTCAAGGCATCACAGCCTTGGTGGTATGCCATAATGTGTGCATGGAGTTTAGAATTAAAGGGAGCTTAGAGAGGAGTCACCAAGTGCAAAGGTAGTCTCCGAGGATTGAGGCATCGCAGCCCATATACTCCTGTAGTACGGCTGTAGCATATATAGAGTGAGAGGAAGAGTTAGAGAGTTGTGATTTTGTATATCAAGCTTAGCAAAGCTTGTGTATTTTTTAAAAGCCTTAGCAAAGCTATTTTGAATATCACTTTCATATTTGCTTATTCGAAAACTCTCTCGCATTGAAACCACCAAACTTCCGTAAAATCCCTTGTGGTTACTACAATTGGTATCAGAGCAAGGTTGCGCACTCTACAGAAAAATAGTTTAGCCTCTATTGGACTCACGTGTATCCCCACACTCCGGCGGGTACGGAGTTCCGACCTGCGTCGCAGTTGTCGAACGCGCATACCTCGACACCGTTATCACCAGCACTTGCTCTTCCAACGAGGGCTATCCCCGAGAACCTCGTCATTGGGCTGGTCGGTGCTCGCTAATCCTCCAACCTAGGGCCTCAAGAACCGTGCGTGCCAGCCAATCCTGCTTCGAAAGGAGATCTCACACATTGCACACCACGCTCGTTCCTTTCTAGTTTTATCACCCAAAATAATAATAATAATAATAATAATAATAATAATAATAATAATAATAATAATAATAATAATAAATCTCAACCCACGCCCAATACATGCGACCAACCTTGTGCCAAAGATAAATAGCTTGACTCACACACACACGCGCACACACTTTCTCTCGTACTCTCACGCTCTACGCTCGAAGCTCCTCCTCACTCTCACCCTCTGCTACAGCGATCTACGTGCGTCAGTGGTGTTTTCGCGCGTCCCAGGCCATCTCGGCCAATGTCGAGAGGTTCTTCAGGAGATGCGACTTTGCGTGAGATATTGTAATATTGCATTTCTAACTTAGGACATAAATATGACTAGATTGACGGAAATGTTCAACATGAACATTGGGAAGCACAATCAGGGCAGAGATCGTGAATGAAAAACACCAAAGGAATCGAGAACAAAGTGGCCAGAAAGAAAGAAAGACTGGGAGAGAGAAAGAAAACGAAGGATGAGAATGCTCCCAAAGAGAAATCAGATTCAGACACAGATGATGATGGAGTGCCTACTAGTGGAGCGCCCCATAGTAGTGCCGCGGATGCTCTCAAGGAGAAACCAGGTTCGAACATGGATGATGATGGAGCGCCAGTTGGTAGAGCGCCTGATGGTGGAGCCGCGGCTCCTGGAGCCGCCGATGGTGGAGTGGCTGCTGGTGGAGCCGCCAATGCTAAAAAGGAAATCTTATCTAAGTAGCAGGTCTTGCTTATATTTCTCCAAAGATGGAAGTTAATAATGAACGTGGATTTGATTGATTTATTTTGTTGATTTGAAGTAGAGCTTCTCGACTCTCGTGAATGTGATAGACCCTACCTATATTTGTAATATTTGAGTATTCTCTTTGACTAGAGTCAAAGAAAGTGGTGGGATTGACTTAAAAAAATATAAAATAAAGAAAAGAAGAGGAGGGCAACCGTTCGACAGTCTTCTACAACAAAAGGAAAGGGAAAAAAAGAGGAGAGAAAAGAAAAGGGAAAGAAAGAAGAAGATAAAGGAAGAAGGGAAGGAGAAATGAGAGGATTACATGCCACGTCATGTCGCCAAGTCATCCCGACACCGAATAGCAATGTCCGGTAAGTTCTCATGCTCTCGTTTCTCCTATTTAAATGATTTTTGGGATTTATGGCTCAAATTCGGATTTTGGAGGAAAATGAGTTGTTGTGTCTAATCTATTGAGAGTTTGGCTGCGTTTTTACTTGAGAATGAAACTTTAGGAAGTTATGAAGTCGTAGGATTCGACGGATCGCAATTTGATATTGTGGTTTGCCTAGAGCGAGCAATTCAATTTTGGTGCGCAGTCTGTTTGTGTGAATAGTAAACTTCGAGAGCTGATTTCCGTAATTTTAAATCGTCGGCTGAGATCGGCCTTATTGGAACGTTTGTTGTGCGTTGAATAAGCTTCGTGTGGACACTAAGATGGTGTTAATCGGGGTTCATATGATTAAGTTAAGGAAGTTCTCGCAACTTGGGCTGCAAAATTAGAGTTTTGGAGAGTTTAGCGTCATGGGGCTTGATTTTGGTGTCATTTAGCCATGATTAAAATGGAAAATAAACTTATGGGTGTTGCGGAGCTAATGAATTTGACGGTTCGTGAATCGGATTTACGGCTTGTCCGAACGAAATTTTTGAAAATTGATGCGCGGGCTGTCTAGTGGAAAACTTTGAAAGGACATATCTTATCGGTTGGTTGTCCGTTTGGGACGAATTTTTTTATTTCGCGTAATTTTTCGAAACTCTCACGCCCTGCGCTCGAAGCTCCTTCTCTCTCAGCTGAAATTGCAAGAGAGACATTTACCGACAATGATTAAGAGAGGGGAAATCAAATCAATGAGGGAATGACCAATCTTGCCCTCATCTTTCTTGGAAATTAACGAAAATCAGATGGACTCAACATGGTCTTCATTGCAAACAGCCCTCCACAGTCTGTCGCGACCTAAAAATAAATTTCTAGGCTAATGGATTATTAGGTTAATTATTTAACTAACCTAACTCGAACTCTCCCAAGTCCATACCAAATCGCAACTTAAGGTTCAATTGATTAACATGCAATATATTTTGAATTTAGAGTCGACACTAATCATTTATTGTAGGTCGATTAGAAACCTAAATAAAATAGCGGGAAAACTATTTTATTTTTACGAACCAGAGATTAAGAATTGTTTATTTCGTCATTTGCGACGGCATTTGCGACGAAATTTGATTTCGTCGCTTATTTGCGACAAAACTAGCAACGAAGAAATTATATTCTGTGTCATAAGAATATCGTCGCTTATTTGCGACGAAATGCTATCCTAGCAAATTTTTGGCTCAGTGGCACTGCACCATTATAAACAATATCACAGGCACACCTCCACTTCTTATGCTCCATGAGTGAAATGTAAGTAAAGTTGCTCCCGCTCTGCAGTTAGATTGCCGAGCAGGAGCAAAAAAAATAAATAAATAAAAGGGTCGGTACCCGCTTGGCAGTATAATTGTCGATCGGGACTGGCGAACCCCGGCCGGCGTTTTGACTGCCAACCGGTGGGCCGCTCGGCCCTAAGACTGTTGAGCGGCCCCCGGTTTGGTAAATAAAAAAAAACACCCGTTTTGGTAAATACATTTTTTTACACCTAGTTTGGAAAAAAGCCCGTTTTACTGGTTATCTTCCTTCAATTCACGGACTACTTTGCATGTAATTCTACACATTCTATTTTCCACGGTTACCCATCTCAAAGAAAAGGAGGATCATCAAATTGATCCTCTTCCTTGTTTGGTCTTGACTTTTGGGTCAAAGTTGAGGAACTTCCAACGTGTCTTCACTCCAATTACTGCTCTACTATAATGGCAGGATGGAGGTATTTAGCAATGTGCGTATGACAAATTTATGATATCATAATCAAAAGAACAATAAGATCCTACCACATGTTGCTGCTAAGTACTGCACCGGAATCACCATGTGGTATTTCTTCCTCTAGGCGCAAAAGGGCCGCCAATGTGACAATGTGCAAATGGCGACCTATAAACTGCAATAAGTTCTCCAGTTTTCAGGTAGTGACGACACTAAGTGGAAATCACTGTGTTCTCTCTCAGGATAATAGTGGACCGACTCTTCACTTGCCAGAAAGAACAAGGAACGTCTGCACAATCAAAGCTACGATCTCAGCAAAGCCAAAGCCCCACGCCAGGTGAATCCACTTGCGGTTGCGGGAGCAAAGCCCGATCGCCAGAAGAAAAGTGGCGGCCGCACATGCTCCCGCAGTTGCATAGCCGGAGATACGCATCGCTTGCGTGCGATGGCCAAAGTAGCCGGAGAGTACCACGGCTGCCACTGCCCCAGTCAAAGCCAAAATGTTGAGCTTCGCGTGGATCAGCCGCTCCTCCCGTGGCGGCGGCGGCCGCATGAATGGGGGCGACGCGAATGGGGGCGGCGCAATGATACGTCGGTGGATGTCATAGTAAATCTCCTCCTCGGCCATGTACAACTGGTAAATTTTCAAGCGAAAATGTTTAGAATTTTTAGAATTTTCCTATTTTTTAATTTTTAATTTTTTATTAAAGAAAATGTTTTTTTAGAAAATCATTTTTTATTAAAAAATCCGGGCGGCTTGTGTCTGTGAACCCGGCCCGGCGAGCGCTGGACCCTATCCGGTCCGCGCAGAGGCCATACGGGTTTGGTTGTTAGCCCGCAAACAATTGGCCCAAAGTGGGCCTGACCCGGTGCTGCGCGGATCCATTCCGTGGAGCGCGAATTCGGCCCGCCAAAATCCCCAGTTTGAAATTTATTTTTCTGCCTAAACTGATCCTATAGCAATGATTCCTCCATGTGGCACATCTTTCACCATTGGATTGTTGACATGGATGCCACGGTGGCGCCACGTCATCGCTAATGGTCAACCCTCGTTGACCAACTAACTTGCTAGAGGTTGAAGACGACCGGCGCCGGCGAATGGAACTTGATTCCGACGTCAAAAATGGTACAAAACCTCACGATTTTCGCCTCAATCAAAACCTGAGCTAGCCTACACTAATATATGTCAAACTAACGAGCGGGAACTAGCGTAAACCGACCTCCAACTTCTGGCCACACCTACAACTTCCGACGAGCTTGAAAACCGACGTAAAAACGTCTCCGAACCTAAAATATTTTGACGCCATTAGAAACCTTATCTTGTTTACATCAACATATCACAGATTCAGAGCAAATATTCATCCATGACTACCCTAACAAACGTCGGCCGAGACTAACTCCAGTGACTAGATCGTCCTCGCCGTTTCTATCGTCGAACGAGCGTTTCGAACCATCAAATAGTATCTATGGAGTTAGATACAACTTACCTGATGATCCCAGAGTGTCGATTTCGTCCGGATCGAGCTCTCGACGAGTTCGGATGGCCGGAGGTCGAACTTGACGTTTCACACGAGGAAACTGATTTGGCGATGAAAAGGCGCACTGGGTGGTTCTGGAGCTTCGTCAGGACGTCACGAAGCTCGGCGGATGGTTCGCCGACTTCGGTTTTTCTCTGGATGTGGCGACGAAGGTTCGGAAGTCTCGGCGGAACTCGGCGGCTATGGCAGTCAAGGAGCTCGCAAGTCTCCTATTTGCTCCCTTTTCGCTCTCTTTTGCTCCCTTTCTCTCTGTGTTTCTCTCTTGTTCTTTATATCCCTCTCGAAGTGATCGGTTGATCTCCTCAACCAATTCTCCCTGTTCTGTTTTTCTTCTTCCCCTCCAAAATTTTACAGAACAAAATATTCAATTATGCCAACTGGCGACGCGCTGTTTACGCATCGTCGCCAGTCGGCTGGCGTCGCGACGGCTTAGGTGAGCCATCGGCGCCGGATCGTAGCTTGGGCAAGTCGGTTTCAGGTGCAATTTTGGCTTTGCTACATTCGGGTTCCTTGCGCAAGAAGAAGACAGCAAGGAGCGTTTTGTTCTTGAGTTGACTCAACTGGGTTAACTGGGTCGGGTCGGCCCGACCCAATCGACCCAACTTGAAGTTTTTATTCAAATTAGGTATCCATATGTCTAAAAATCATGAAATTGACTTCAAAATTGGATTCCCCATAACTAATTACCTTTCTAAATGTAGTTCTCGTGACCAATTACCTTGCAATTGATCAAAAACCCCAAATTGTCTTATAGAATCCGAAATCGATTTTTGTTAATTTCAAAGCCTTAGATGCACAATTGGCCCCAAATAGACCCACCATTAGACTCATGAGGTCAAAAAATATAGGTTAGAGTTCTTGGAGTCCCATGAGTATGTCTCAGAAAAAATTTAATTTTGGATTTGGCATATTATGGACTAAAATGTAAGGATTTTCTATGCAATTAGGTCCCTAAAGCCAAAATTGAGCAAATCAGCACACAATTGAACCAAATTGAAATTCATGGAACTCAAATTGAATGTCTAGATTCCAAAAATGCACAATTTCAAATAAAAAGAGTAAAATTATATTTTTTAACCAAATTCACCTTTATACGTTACAAAGGAACACATGAATTTGAACTTGAATTTTGACTTTTTGTGAGGTAAAAATGAATATATAATTTAAATAAAAATAATAACTATTTTTATATATTTTTTGGACGTCGAATTATATTTTTCTTGATTTTATTTATATTTTCCTATTTTTTAAAAATATTAAAAAATACAAAAAATAAGAAATTTTTTTTTTGTCAAAATGGTTCCTTAGACTTGGCCAAGGTTACCAAAGTTGATTTTGTAAATTTTTCAAATTTTTATGGATTTTTATGAATTTTCAAAAATAAAGGAAAAAGATTGATTCAAAAATTAGGTGTCAACACCGGAAAATTGCCAAATCGAGCCAAAGCCTGCGATTTTCATATCTAAGCTTATCTAAATCACCTAATCTATCATCCTAGGCTAGTATCTGGTCAAAATGACCTCAACAAACACCTTGAACAACAGGTGAATAGTACCTAAGTTTCCAGCTTCGGGTGAGTTCGAGTTCTCCAGTTTTAGTGATTTGCATCACGCTTTCTAGCTTCAACTAACATCACAAAGGAGTTTAAAGACTTACCTGAGCGATTTCAGTGCGCGACAATCGTTCGTTAACGTGTGCGACTCGGAACACCAGCGAAGCCCGTACGGAAACCAATTTCGAGGTTTGGCTTGTTTTGATGTAGGAAAACGAACATGAAAGATACAGAGAAACGCAGCATGAGTTCTAGGGATCAATCAAAATCAGAAAACGAATACTGTAAAGCCTATTGCGCTCATTCAACACTTCAAATGAAATTGCGCAAAAACAGAGCATTCTAACTCCGAAGAGAACTCACCTTCACAGTGATTATGACTAGGGGTGTGCAAACTGGGCAGGACCGGCCCGGACCGGCCGGGTTGGTCCGGTCCTTGAGGTTGGCGGTCCAGTCCCAGGTTCCATCGTTTAGGACCATTTTATCCTTAGTCCATTTGATGTAGCGAAACGAAATTGTTAAAAAGGTGAGGGGTTTCTAGTGTGAATGTTTAACTTATATCATTCAAACGCACGTCAACAAGATCAATTTTTTTTTAATCAATTGCTCCATTTACAATAGTTTGGCGCATTCATGCAAAATCAAGAGTGCAGTAAAGAAGAAATCTCTCTCTCTCTCTCTCTCTCTCTCTCTCTCTCTCTCTCTCTTAGGGGGGAAGGGAAATTGAAAATGATGAGCGTTGCAGGAAGATAGAACCGGCAGAGAAAAGATATTGTCCAATAGTTACAATTTCCTTTTAGCTCTCTTTAGTGATATCTTAATTTTTCTAACTGACTCCAAAAGTATATACAAAGATGGGTATAATCTATATAAATTAAGACATGACGGTCATTTTTTGTCAAAATTTTCTTGAACGGGAAAACAATATTGTATAGTTTTTCTTTTTGGTCAAGACAATATTTTATGGTTAAAATGTGTTACTTTTGGATTTTTATCAACGACTTGAATTTGATGACCTTCGAGAAAGATTTGCACTTCTCCACTATGAGAGATTTAAGATTTCTCAACACCAGTGAAGATTCGGGGGTCAATATTTTTTTCCAATTAGAAAATCTACACATAGTCAAGATCTTCAAAGATGGGATTGAAACCTGGCGTCCAAGCCCTTCAAAGATAGCATTAGAATAGACAAGCTGGAAATATACATGTTATAGCAGGCTATTCACAATTTTTGTACCTATAAAAATGTTGGTCGGACCCCAAAAGAAAAAATCTAGAGGGGTCACGACCCCAAAAGGCAATCAATGAAGTTTAAACTTTTTTTACTTACAAAATAGAGCGAGAGATCTAATTACAATTAAATTTTGTTTGCAATTTACTAATAATAAGGAAAATTACACTGAGAGTTTATGCCTGAGTAGCGTACCTTGATGGTGGGCACAGCGAACGTCCGATGATCCAGCATCCCCTCTCGAGCCAACATCTCCCATCCCTCGCTTCACAACATCTACAGTCCGGCCAATTCCATTTCCAATGATAGAAACGCGACCTTCATCCGTGAAGGAACTTGATTCGGTTCCCTTGGAATCACAAGACGACATGAGAAAATTTAGCAATTGCGATGAGTCGTCCGCTACACAAGGAAAAATTATTAATATTGGGCGTTGCCCAAACTCAATTAATTTAAGCATAAATTATTATATTCCTATCCAACAATTTCCGAGAAGCTATTGTAATTTATTTAATGACATGAGGATATTATATGCATAGCTGCAGAGATTATTTTCACTAGGCTTGACTAGGTTTTTCTTTTGTTTTATTTATGTTCTTTGAGTAATTTGGATATCTTTTGCTTGCTTGAAAATATGTCATGCCTATCTGGGTAACTATAATGTAAAGATGCTGTAGGAATGAAGATTTTCCACATTTCTATTCATCATTGGAAAGATTGTCTTGGAGAATTTATTTAATCTTGTAGTCTGAATTGAAAGACATTTACCTTGTGCTTGGCTTATCTGATAATCGTCCAATGAAAGAAATTATTAACCAATAGGTGCTGGAGCTGCTCTATAGCTTTTTGTGCTTTGCAACCTATTAGAGTTCTTTTTGCCTTTTGTTGTATCCTCAGCAGTAATGGTTATCGTTCACTCCTGATTATGGCTCTGAGTGTCAATTAGTTTTATGTGTTGATTAGTCTGTGCAATAACATAATTCAGTAATGAGACAATCCTCTGATCTGAATACCCAATTTAAGGACCTCCTTAGAAGGTTGCGATGGGATGTATCTGTGTGCATGTGATGATAAATCGCCACTTCCAATTTCTCCAACCCCATTTAGAACACTTTTCATATGAGATGAATTCACAATTGTATTGTTCTTTGTAGATGGTCAATCATACTCCCCTTGAGTTGGGTCAAGGCCTTCTGGATTCCTTTTATTTCCAAGGGGGCTCATGCCATAGGTTTGAGGGAGAAGCACTGGATTGCAAACAACGTAAGTTCTGACGATGAAATATATGATCTATAATGGTTGGTTGTTAAAAGCAGCGTACAATTTCAATTGGCAGGCTTACTTGCCCTACTTTCCATGAGATTATCCTGATTGCAACGCGTATACATCCCTTATGGAAATCGAAGCCGCTGCTTCTCATTCAAAAGCAGATTGCCGTCCTCCTGAAGTCAGAGCTCTAAAAGTTCCCATTCCACCTCCATGGAATGCTATTTGCCCTTTTGACGTAGCATATACCGGTGGGGTTGATACTCTGATCTCCAGTGAAAGAAGCACAAGCAACGGCATTTCTACATCAAGCTTGACAAATAGTAACTCAGGCGTGACATCATCCAGACTCCAAGATCATATTTGTGGTTTTAGGGGTTCTGTAGTTAGGACTAAAAAGGAGCTGACCTGCTTCCTTGAAGATAACTACGTACAGTGGTCATTCATGTTTATTTCCTTGCAAAATGGTGAGCGGTAGGAGTTTCTTGAAGGCTTTGAAGGACGAGCAATGTTGGCGGATTGGCAAAGGGGATATCTCGATTCATGGCCCGTCGTGACTTATGTTTCCTATGGGTGACACTGCAATTTAGGGGTTTGCAAACTGGACCGGGCCGGGCCGGGCGGGTTGGTCCAGTCCTTGAGGTTGGAGGTCTGGTCCCCGGTCCCAATAAACGGGACCGGTGACTGGGCGATCCGGTCCCCGGGTTCCATGGTTTGGGATCGGACCGGCCCGGCTCGGACCGGACCGGACTGGACCGGCTCGAACCGGACCGGCAATATTTAAAAAAAAAAAAAAAAGCTAATCTAGTTAACCTAATGATTTTTGTTTAAAAAAAAATAAAGTAATGAAACACCAATTGGACATACTTCTTGAGAAAGCTAACAAATACATGAGACATAAAAGGAGACGCAGTGGGAAACAAATCATGGATGAGATACTAAAGTCTAGTCAATGTGGCTTTTAGAATGAAAAAAAAAAAAAAAAACTCTCAACCGTCCAGTACACGCACATTTACTAGTGACATTCCTATAGCTTCTATTAAAGTATAGAAAATCATCATAGAGAAAATTAAACCAGTTTTGGAGCTCAAATAAAAATTTTATATTAGTTCTATCATTTTGAAATATTTTCTTCCAGTTGAGATTAGCCATGGCCCATGAGTTAACAAGGATAGCAAAAATTCTAGCATTCCCGCTGTTGCATAAAAACTCCACGGAAAAAATATATAATTTTTATAAGCAGTTAGAATTAACGGCCAAACTGGGCCGGACCGGGCCCGACTCGGTCCAGGACCGGCCCGGACCGCCGGTCCTGGTCCGGTCCGTGGTCCCGAAAAAATGGGGACTGGACTATTGGTCCGGTCCCCGGTTCCATGCCAGGACCGGACCGGCCCGCACCATGCACACCCCTACACCGCATGCCTTGAAGGAAGGTTTCTTCGAAGGAGCAATTGTATGTGTGCCTCGTTTCTATGATATATCATCAAGGGCTTCGAGGTTGTTACCTTTCTCACTTTGATATTATCAGTATATGATTCTTCTAGCTTTCTGGAATTTTCTCTCCTCATTTGCTGTATCCATTCGGAATTTTTTTTTAATCTCCTTTTTTTTTTTGCTATGTTATCTATATGTTTTTAGAGAATAGAAAATATGAGGATATGATGCTTGCACCAGTCTAGTTTGATGGGTGCAAATACATCTCTCTCATGTTGTGAGTTTGGGAAAAATTTGAAATGCAGTTTTGGATTTCGAAGTCTTTTGATTGAAAACTTTGGTGCTTGGTAAAATCATTTAGAAGTTTTTGACCCCAAATGCCTGCCTTTCATGTTCACAGTCCGAATCGACGACTGCTTTCCCTAAACCACTTTGAGAAGCCAAAGCTGCTTTTGGAAATTTTCGAAAGTTCACCCTTAAGAGTGTTTAATTTTGTTTTCCCTGACCGATGAGGGAATAATTGAAGGTGTCAGCTTTGCAAGATGAAACATCAATGGAAGCGTTTCTTTTTTGTATCTTCGTATCTCCTCAATCCAAAGCTTGGACTAACTTTTTTGGCTTTGCACTTTTCTAGCTTATTCATCTGAAATAAACTTCTGCTTGTCATGCCATTAATTTGCCTTCTCGGATCTGTCCTTTAGGAACTCTCTCTTTGTGTTTGATGCAAGCTAGAAAACAATGAATGCGGTCTACAAATGCCCCAACCAGCTGCAGCAGCGGACTTCAAAGGGTTTGTCCTGGGGAATGGGAAATCCAAGTGCCAGAGGACCCAATTGCTAGGGAGAGTCACCGTTGGCCTATTGGATTTGTCCCAACGGGATTTGTTCGGGGTAGGTTGGAGAACATATTTTCGTGAACATTTCTCAATTTAATGCATCAAAACATTTCTGCGTATCTAGTGCATATGCTTCCAAACTGTTGTTATACTGCATGCAATAATGCTTTTTCTTTATTTATTTAGTTCTTTTTTTGGTTTTTCAGTGAGAAGCTGACAGCAGAAGCTTTTTGTGAGGTAAACTATCTAGCAAATCTTAGAGAGGAGAAGTGGACTGAGGTGTCCGTGGGACGGAGGAAAGAGGAGATATATGTTCTAGTCAGGAATATGAGGTCTTCATCATATAGACTTGCTCTAGCCACCTTCGTTCTGGAACAACGGGAAGATGATTTGGAATTCATGTAAGATGGTGGTCTTCTGTTTATACCTGATGACACTGGATGAAGGATCTGCAGCCACAACTGCTACAGTTTCTGCCTCTGATCAACATGTTTGAGGGGGTAAAACATGCAACAGTAACCAAGATGTCCTTATTGCACAAAAGGTGCAATAGTCTATAGTTTTCTAGATAGCAATACCAGAAAGAACATATCTACACTAAAACTTGTATAGTCACTGCGTGACAGGATGTAGCTTTTGTTCAAACAGGCTGGTTTTTCACAAACGGAAAATGGATTCAGCAAGCCAAGCGAATATTCCCATCTTCCACTATCCTTAATAATATTCGGCTCGAGTTAGAGTGTCTTCTGGTTACAGGCTAGGGATATGTTGCTAGAGTTGACTTGTCGAGTACTTTGTGATGATGGGAAGTTCATTAGTGTGCTCCTCTAATAGATTATCCGATGCCTAGCGATGCTTCCTGTGTAAAATAGGATACTCACTACTCAGATTCATTCATATGCATGAGGTCTAATCTGGGTAAAGGTTTCTCCTCTCTTACGCAGGATGGTCGAGGACATGGGGGGCAAGAACACTTTGGAAATAGGTATGGAATTCTCAGTACTTACGTGAGTTATTGTTTGATTAATTTATTCTTTCCATAGTTGATTCCACTGAAGCCTCCAACTTAAATCAGCTCCTTTGTGATTGTTTTTAACATCTCTTTCCCCAGGCCTCAGCTGAACCCACATAAACTAGCCATCTGCATCCTATCGAATACTAAATGAATATTTCTGTGTTTAGGTGAAATCTATTATATTTCTTGTCTTACACTTCTTATAAAATTGTATCTTTAGTACATAAAAAAGTGCCAGGATTAACGTGCCATTTTGTGAGTCGCATGATCCAAATGTTAAAGTTTTTTTACTTACTTATTCACCATCATACAAAATTCTCCTCGCATTTCCTTTTCGCGATCGTCCTCAATGGACACTATAGTTTTTTTTTTTTTTTTGGGAAGGACTTTTTAGTTTTTTCAATTATCCTTTACCCAAAAAAAAAAATGCATCTTTATATCGAAATAGGATTGAATAAATTTAAATTTAATCAATGACAGTATCAAAACCGCTCTCGCGCTCTGCATAGTAAGGTTGAGCATCGAGTTTGGTACAACCGGGAATTGGATCAAACCGATGAGTTCTCTGTTCCGTGAGTCGGGATTTAGTGTCCTGATATTTTTAACAGATTTTAAAATGCATGACACGGTATTAATGTCCTCCTCTTCATGTGTTCTTTTTTCTTTAATTTATCTACGAAACATCAACATCTTTCTCATCTATGATACTTATAATAAATAGGTCTTGTGCTATAAATATGTCCAGCTTTATCGATGTTCATGGTAAATGGGTCCCAAATGTGGTCGGATTTTACTTGTTTCAAATGGGTATAAATATGATAAAACGAGTTTACTTGTGATTAATGTATACAAACATGTAGCGCATCCAATTATTGTCTTTAACATGAAAATAATAATATAAATATTTAGAGATGCAACGTTAATATTTTATGTTCAAAATTTGATCTCTTTTGTCCGGATTTCAATTTTTAGAAATCAAGAGTCACAGGGCCCGGAAACTGGCTCGGCAACAACGTCGTGTCAAGTCAACCAGTAATCAGACAAGATTGAACGGAGATCAACAAAGGCCGCAAGCTCCACTCTGAATCCGTCAATAGTCTTGCAATCACAACTGTCAGCGAGTGCAATCGCAGTCATGAACCGCACCCTCCTGATCTCCCTCCCTCCCTCCCTTCTCTCTATCTCTTCTCTTAGCAAACCACCGAAAGCCTCTCTCGCTATCGTGCGCTCTCGGCAATGGCGACCTTGTAGCTGATCTTGTAGTTCACTTTCAGAAATTGCAGCTGTTTTTCCTTTGCGTTTCCTGCAACTTATTTTGATTGTTCTGCATATGAGCCTCGTTCCTCCGCTCCGACCAGCACTACTAGCTACTAGTAGGAAGGAGCGAAATGGTTGCAGTGACAACCGAAGCAGACATTCTTTGAGAAATGTCACTTACCATTCTTCCAAGAGCGATAACTCTAATGGCACCAAGGGCAACTCTAAAGCACCTAACGACACTATATATATATATATAAGCATGCTATAAAAAATCTCCTCCTAACATGAAATTACCGAAAAATGTTTTATGCAAATAGCACTTTATGCCGTCAAAATCACGTCCGTTGATCAAGTGTTTTTATGAGGCTTTACAGATAATTTGATTTCGAACTTATTATTGCTCGAGAAGGCAACCATATTTCTCGATTTAAACAAGTGGCATCTCAGATATTTTCTTTTAAAATATCCCGTGTGTTACGGAGTTTTTGCTTGAAACGGTCAAATAATGGACTGTGTGATTAAATTAAGTCCACTCAAATATCTTTCGAGATAGAAAATATTTAAAACTATAACTTATCTTATGCGTTATTTCTTCTTTCTGTTGGAATATACAAATATCAAATCACGCCTTCATCTAACCGCTTAAGCTTTTGGGTTGGACTTGCATGCATTATTTCTTCTTTCCGTTGGAATATGTAAATATCAAATCACGCTTTCTGCTAATAGCTTAAGCTTTCAGAGCAGTTGGTAGTGGTTTCACCAAATATTTCATGGTAGTTGGAGAAGATTCAATTAACATAAAGATTAAACCATCAAAATCGCAAATTGGTACATCCATGTCGCATGTACCTCAAATTAATTTTTGTGCAATAAAGACCTCGAACTGGTACGTTGTGCCACAATTACCCTAAACTGGCGCCTCTATGCTACATCTACTCCAAACCAAGTTTAATGTCATAAAAAACCTCGTTTTTCTTTTTGATTAATCATTATTGTAATCCTTATTGGCCGTATAAATGGAGACATCCGGCTGACTTGGTACCGGCAGTAATGCCACGAAATGTTTCACATCTCTTAACTAAAAAAAAAAAATTTGAAAAGAAAACGAGGCTAAGTCACCAAAATACCGTCCTCGGATGTAAATGGAAAATTGTCCGATCATTTTTTAATATATTAAATGGACTTGACTTTAACTTTGAACTTTTTAATTTTATTAATTTTTCTCTAGAAATTTTTGTACAAGATTCTAACATAGTCATCCGATCAACCTTCAGAGAAAATAATTGATAGGAAGGAATGCTGCCTATGACAAGTTCCTCATATGGCCTTTCCATAAAAAAGTTGGAGGTCGCTACTTTAGTACATTAAAAATAGTACGAGTCAAATGTTGTTACAAGATGGAAGTTTTGTTTCTATTTTCTTACTTAGAGAACACAGCTAGAAGAGAGATCAAAATGGTCGATTGCCCCTTAATGCGGAAGATTGCAGAAGCATGCATGTATTTGAGTTGCATGATTTTCGATATAAATAACTTTTGGGAGGGCTCTTTCGAGTAGTTCATCAGACAACCAAGTTGGCGTTCAAACTGTATTCTTCAACTGCCAACAGGTATAAATAAATTTTCTATATGGTAACTGCTAATTAGTTTTGACATAGTTTATAATGCGTATTCACATTGTTATTTTCAGTTCATTCTCTTCCAATTCACCTTATCTGTTCATGCCTTCTTTGTAATGAGATAAAGGAATCTTCTATTTCTCTTCGTCTTACTGAAATTCAAGCGGCTTGTATGAAATCCATATAAACTTAGTTTGTGATAGGTTCTGAGTAATTCTCAAATTACATTTTGCAAGTATATCATATTAGTGGGGTTCATGGAGCAAAATTGAGAAGGAACTTCGGCAATAAGGTACTCAATGATAAAGTAATTTGATAAATCTGTGAAATGGATTCCACTTAAATTTAGGTATCTAAAACTTTGTTATTATCTAAAATATTGGGCTAAGCACGCCAACATGTGATTCGAGGGTAAAATTGTCATTTCGTCTGTATCTTCATTCAAATTACTCTATCGCCAACAAATGTGTTAAAAATAAAATAAAATTGCTAAATGAATATAACAAAAATCAGTAAATTTATTTTTATTATTGTAATTTATATTATTTATATTAAATTTTTGTTAAAGAGTAACAGAGGGTCGAGAAACTATTTAAGGAAACTTTATAGCTTCTATTGACTTTTTGGAGGATATCGAGCTCTCAATGTCATGAAATGCAGTGTGTAATTACTGCATTGTAATTTAAATCATTTAAAATTAAGCATGTTTAATATTGATGCGCTGGGGGCAGTGCAATAATTAACACGTTCCCAACAACAAGAAGGCAATACTACTTATTTCTTACACTCGGACTGTTATGTAACACTTGCCTGGACTTTTACAGTTGATTAGAGCGGTGGCTTTCAATGATTAGCACTATGTCGAGCTGAGAATTCACGGTTGTCCAATAAGATTTCACTTTCGATCAAAAAAAAAAATCACTATGGTTTGACAAATTTTCATTCTTACGACGCCATAAAAAATTCTATTCATTGTAAAGCGACCTTAATCTAGATTTACATGTGAATAACCGTCCATTCTTTCGTTATGATAGATAGCAATCACAGCTGCTTGTAGAGAATATTTTCTCGAACTCTATTTATGATAATCCCATATAAAAAAAGAAGAAAAAAAGATATTCATTTGCAGTCGTCATTAAGTCCAGAGAAGGTATCAAGTAGTTACTTTTGGGAGGCATTATACTAGCCATAAAAAGTTGAAGGAAAATAACAACGTATCCTGTGATTTATGCTAAAACCTTAAAAAAAAAAAAAGGAAAATGACACAAATAGCAATTGAATTTTGACTCGATATATAATGTGATCCTCGAACTATTAATTTGTTTGATGTAGATTTAGGATAGTGCATGCTTAATTTAGTCTATAAACAAGTTCCTACGTGCTCAGCCACTATAATGTCTTCAATTCAAACTATGTCCCTTTACCATTCTTGCCTCTTGGGACAATATTTTGGAAATACCCACATTAACATAGAAAAGCAGGTACATACCAAATTACGAACTCTTTTTAATTAGTAAGTGTTTGCGAGATACTTATTAACAATATCGTGACCTTGTTGAATGTGAAACGCAAGGAATTAACGTGCAATTAATAAAAGGCGGGGAAAAACGAAAAAGGATGGTTCACTCGCCGACTTTAGCTCTTCTTGGACAAGGGTCAATCCTTTCCTTTCGCCAATCTCCCTCCTTAAATCTTTCAGAACATTAACCCTAGGAAACCGACAAAGCCAAATAACCCAATCCTCCGTCACCATGACGCGCTGATGTCGCATAAATTTGCTACTTCTATCCACTTTTATATTGACACGTGTACAGTAACATGGAATTAATATTAAAAAAAAAGTAAAAAAAAAAACATGTTCGAAGAGATCTTCAGCCGTGGAAGCTTGCTTCGTTGTTTTCCAGAGATCTAAGCTTCTTTGCTTCATCGCTCAGAAAGACGTATTCATCCATGGCCGTCGTTGGCGTCGCTCGTCGTAGCCGAGCCACCCTTCCCGTCTTCTACAAAGGAGCTGTCATCACCCAGCTTTAGATCTGGGGTCACAACTCCATTAATTTCTGGACCAACGACGCTGTTGTCCTAGTTGATCGTACATGGACGGTAGTTAGACATTTCGAAGTAGCATCTCGAGCGGAGAAAAAGATCTCTATATTGAGCTAGGCAGTTCTTTGGGAGTAGTCAAATAAGTTGCGGTCAAGGGGATTGGAACCGGATATTTAAATCCTCCGGGTTGATGGGTCGTACTTAACCTGTTATGCATGCCAAGTTACATATATGATTTTTGGATACATTTGATTCGGCTTGGGGGGAAAAGTCATGAAAAAATGCAAAGAACTTTGGGTTAAGGGCATTGCATTTTCCGAATTGAATTGCAATTTGATAAAGAACCATTTGTAAAGCAACTTTGAATTGCAAAGGACATTGACTGGTTTTGATTACTTATTTTTCATTTAAGAAAATTCAGACCCTTTGTGAATTTCGGTAAAGAGCTCAGACCGACAAGGAGGGTCGCATGACCCCGATTGAGGGCAATTTCTATCGTGCGACCTAAGCCGTCGCTCGAATTAGGCGACCGTCAAATGGGTTTGCGCCGCTCGGTGCACGCAACATCGAGCAATCGTTGCCTGGTTCGTGCGATCTTGCCGGCCGTTCGCAATTTGGCCTCGATCGACTGTTCTTATGCAGAGAAGATGAACAGTAACAACCCGCTTCCTTTCGTACGAAGTTGCTGGCCTGCTTCTTCTCTAGAAGGATTGACGATTAATCATTATTGTAATCCTTATTGGCCGTATAAATGGAGACATCCGGCTGACTTGGTACCGGCAGGCGGCAGTAATGCCACAAAATGTTTCACATCTCTTAACTAAAAGAAAAAAAAATTGAAAAGAAAACGGGGCTAATCACCAAAAAACCCCCTCGGATGTAAATGGAAAATTGTCCGATCATTTTTTAATATATTAAATGGACTTGACTTTAACTTTGAACTTTTTAATTTTATTAATTTTTCTCTAGAAATTTTTGTACAAGATTCTAACGTAGTCATCCGATCAATCTTCAGAGACAATAATTGACAGGAAGGAATGCTGCCTATGACAATAGGCAATAAACGGATAGCTATGTGAGAGATTTCCCTCAAAATAGATTGAAAAGTCTCCATTGGAATTTGACGCAAAGATTTATGACTAAACTGACAAAATTAAAAAGTGCAGAACTGGATTGACATTCCGTGAAATAAATTTAGGAGCGATTGAATAATTATTTTGATGTTAAGGATGTTCGAGAGAAGAACTAATCGTACTTGTTACTATTCTTTGCCAAAAAGAGGTAGCTTGAAGAAAGTCAAAAACATCGCTTGCTCGTGATAAATATCGGGAGCTCTCTTATGATTCTCTAGTAAACAACCTTTTTTCATTAATTGCAGTACTCAAAAATTCGAAAATTGGCTAAGTGCCTATTTTAACAAACAGAGTTACTTAGTAAAGTACAATTTCGGATTCGATTAGATTCCGATTCATTGGATCCAAACACAGATGGACAAGTCGAAGTTTGTAAGACAAAGTCCAACAGGTAAAAAAGAGATCCGTAAATTTTACTGGGGCATCCGAGACCTATAGCGACCCAGGGAGGGCAATATTGTCAAAGTGCTTCGACCAATGAGAGGTCGCGTGGGACTCACATCTCCGAGCGTTACTTCTTCCCACGCGCCATCTTCACAGCGAACCCGTCTGCCCAGAACCGCGGGAATTTACTGTTTAGGTTGATTCAGACTGAGAATACGACAAATTGAAGCTTTGCTTATGCTTTAAAAGCTCAACAATGGCCGAAAGTACCAAAAAATCAAACTCGCATTCGACCGATTCAAAGTCCCCGAAAAGCAAACCCGTCCTAGGAGAACTTCTTCTTTTTCACTTCTCCGGCGGATTCGAGCTCCGGTCTTGCTGTTCCCTCTATCAGATGAAGCCGCGATCATGGACGATTGGCTTGTTGGCGGTAGTGATGATCTCGGCCTGTTGCAAAGTCGAATCAAGACGTAGCCCTAGCCTCGTACTACAATTGGGAGGGCACGAATTTGTCCTTTATAAGCGAGGTATTGTCGGTGTTGGTCGCGGATATCGTCAGCTACAACAAGGACATGATCCCGAACCAGGACAGTGTCCTGTCGGGGACCAGGATTGACGTCCCCTTCACCTGGGTCATGTGTTCAACTACTCAGTACTTAGTGGGCGCCGGCGACACTTGCGATAGGGTCGCGCAGGAGTAGTACTACTCGATCTTGACGACCACCTCGTGGTTGCAGGCGTTCAACTCTTATCCCGCGACCAGAATAACGGACTCCGCGAATTTGAATGT
Source organism: Rhodomyrtus psidioides (assembly GCA_021437785.1). NCBI lineage: Eukaryota > Viridiplantae > Streptophyta > Magnoliopsida > Myrtales > Myrtaceae > Rhodomyrtus > Rhodomyrtus psidioides. The sequence continues at coordinate 2,327,099 of JAILYB010000104.1, read as the reverse complement.
GACTGTTAATTGTTAGTGCAGGAACAACACTGTTTAATTCTCCATCCTAGCAATAAAATTCTCAGCGACCAGGTAATTTCGAAGGAGTCTTAGTGTTTAAAATGACTGTCTAGACTTGAATTAAGATGAATCTCCCCTGAGTGTTTGAATGAATTCCTAGACATCTGTATCTTTACACAATTACAGGCCTGATGTTTCCGAAGAGACAAATGATGTGGAACTGTTCTTCATGAGATGGAAGAGTTATTTAAGAAAGCTAGCCTGGTTATTCTACATAAAGTGTGGACCAGTCTATATAATCCCGATGGCGATTATTCAATATAATGTCGATCTAATTCGGCCAATTAAGGCCAGATTAATATGGCATATCGGAGCAAAGTAGTAGCAGATGCAATCGCAGCACTATTTTTGTGATGTCCAACATATGGAAGCTGGGATGCCATCTTTTTAATTAAATTGACTAAAACAATAGAGATGTCCAACATATGGAAGTCGGCCGACGCCACCGCTCGCCTGCCACCGCTCGTCAACCGCCGCCGGTCATCACTCGTCGGCCGCCGTCGGTCGCCGCCCGCCGGCCGCCGCCATTCGCCGGCCTCAACCGATCGCCGGCGACTGAAAAAAGTATTTTTTTTACTTACCAAACGCGTTTTTGTTCCCAAAAATCGTAGTTGGGATCAGAAACACAAAAAAATATTTCTGTAAAAAAAATATTTTCAGGAACAAAAACGTTGCCATACGCAGCTTAAAGACTGTTTAAGACCATTTTTCTATAGTATAATTAAATGATGAAGCCAGCGAAACAATGCCCAGATTTCAAGGGCAGATCTTGGACAACTTGAAAAAAAAAAAAAAACAATGCTGGAATATATTGCAGACCGAACTTAGTACCACAAAATGTTTCAATCTCTCTCTCTCTGTCCTGTGTTCCTCTTTTTTTTTTTTGTGGTGGTATTAGCAAATGATTTATATGCTTCATGTACCAACTTTCTGGAGCCAGTCCCAGCTTCACAGGGCCTCCCCAGGAAAGGAAAGGAAGCAACTTGAGGACCATAAGGAAAGAGGCTCGGCCACCTCCGGTTCCATCATAATGACAATCCTCTGACGGTGACCTTCTGTCCTCCCTTTCCTTTCCCACATCCTTAAAAACCAATTTGCATTTCATGATACCCTCAGACAAAATACGGGCTCAATTGAATGGGACCTTAAGCAACTTAATCCCATGACAAATTCATCTACTTTGTGTACGTGGAGGGGTCCGCCTTCGAAGCTTCTGTCTTTCCTTTTCCATCGTCCTGTTCATCAATTATGGGGATCGGTTTCCGCAGGGCCTATTATCAATCGACCCGATTTCATTCGAGGGCACGCTCTCGCTATCGGCTGACAAGACCCCGTGAAAGAAGAAGACGACGAACAAAGCCGAAACCGAGAGATAATGTTTCTGATTGTTTTGCATTCAACGAGTCTCTCATGTTAAATGCTGCTTCCTCTTCTTCTTTTTTGATTGAAGAGGTGGTGGGTAGGTGCTTAGTATTAAACAGAGGGTTTACTTTTACTTGGGTAATCCCACTCTGGAAAAATACAAACTTTCTTGGACTGTTCTGATAAGAAAGTACAATTTTTTTTCTCTTTATTTCTTTTTCTGGATCAGAGCCCTTTCTTTCTAATCAGTAACGTTGACATACTGGCAGGAATCGAAAGAGAAGACAAATTTTTTTTGGAGGTGGGTCAGCTTTCTTACTGCAAACCAGGGAACGCTTTCTGTTATTTCTTTCATGTTTTCTTCTTCTTAAAGAGCCTTTTTTGAGCAGATTTTGCAGTCTCGCACACGTGTTAATTCCCACTCACCCCTCATGCTTTTGTCATTCTCTTGCTCATTTATTATCCATTTTTGCAGCACAATTTCTCTGCAGTTTTTTGGTCCAGCTGATGCTTGAGATCTGCTGGTATGATTCCTTCTGAAGTGGGTTTCGATTGAAGCCTTGTATCTGTTTCTTCGTGAGTTCTCTGTGTCCCTTTTCACTTGCCTCATTTTTGCTCTGTCCTTGCATTGGTTTTCCTTCATTTGAATTCTTTTGTCCGATTTTAGTTGTTTGTGTCTGCATTTGAACACATTGGGTATGTAGTAATCATGTACAAATGAGTGAATTGTTGTTCTATTGTCCCTAGCAACGGCTTGAAATACCGCTGCTTCCTAATGGATTTCTTGATTTTTGGCTCCCTTTCCATGTTTCTCAAGGGAGAAGCAGCACGTTCCTGCTCTTGACAAATGGATGTGAGGAAGATTTCAGATTCTTGTTTGTCATCCTTGTTCTTATGCGAAGAAAAGGTCAATGACTGGTATCCAGTGTACTTTGGTGTGTCGTGCGCGTTCTTCGCCCTGAGACTCTTGCCCGGTTGGGAGGCGGACGACGACAAATGGTCTGAGGTGTGGAACACGATACTCCTTGGAAGCGCTCAGTTGCTGGGGTTGCTCGTGTGGAAAGCTCAGAAAAAAGGGAACTGATGAGGGGAAAGGTGAGGTCTTAGCCAAGCTAGAGATGGCTGAGCGAGAGAGAGACGTGTTGAAGAGAATTAGACATGAAGACGCAAAAGCCAATGAGAAAGTAGTTGGTATTTTTGCGGCGCAAGAGCAAAAATGGTTTAACGAAAGGAAGAGGCTTCAGCAACAGATCAGAGCACTCTTCAATGAGGGGAGGGTCCTTGGGAAAAAGGAGGATGAAGAAATTTCTGGGTTGAATGAAAGACTAAGGGAGATGGAGCTTCACTTACCAAAAAAAAAAGGGAGATGGAGCTTCTGGTCCAGTCAAAGGACAAAGAATTGCAAGAAGAGGGACTGAAGAGAAAGGAAGTGGAAGAAAGGCTCAAGAAGGCCGAGAATTCTGCGGAAGAAGCGAGGGAGAACACAAAGCGAGAGGCTAAAGAGCATGCCTCGGAAATTTGGAAGCACAAAACTGCATTCATCGAGCTCGTGTCGAGCCAACGGCAGATCGAGGCCGAGATGGGTAGGGCCCTCAGGCAAGTGGAGACCACAAAGCAAGAGCTTGAGTTGGTTTTAGAACAGGAGGAGGAGTCTGAACTGATGGTCCAAAACTTTTCCGTGGAGATTGTGAAGATGCAAAAGGACATGGAACAGAAGGACGATATTCTGTCTGCAATGCTGAGGAAGTCCTAGTTGGACACGGCGGAGAAGCAGATGCTTTTGAAGGAGATTAAGTTGTCAAAATAGAGGAAACAGGCAGAACTAGAGACAGAAAGATTGAGGTCCGTGTCTGAGTCCAAACACGGGGGACACTCGTTGAGAAGTATGTTGGCTAACCAAGTCAATCTAAAACTCGAAGGTATATATGGATCAAGAAAACTGAATTCCGGTGCGACAGGATCTTCCCTCATTGGGAAGGCCAGGTTGCAGGCAAAATAATCTTCTTGAATACGAGAATCCCGATTTTTCTGGGGAGACAGAGGCATGCGCTCCCGAGTATGACAGCTATTCTCAAGAACAAACTGAGGCACTAGGTAGAAGCTCTAGTCTCTTTCCTGACTTTCTGTGAATTCCTCTTGCTAATTCTTGAAACATATAGCTCATCTGAAATTCTTGGCTAGTATGATTTCTATGTCTTCTGCCTCTCGTTTGATTTCCTAATTGTTTATCTGTTCTGATCCTTGAAGCTATCACAGCTGATGTTAAGCGATTGGAAAACTGGGTTCATTCGGAAGCAGAGAAATATGCAACTCTAGCCGAGGAAAGGCATCACCTTGAGCTAAATGCCTTCGTGGAACAGATGAGGCTCAAAGATGGGAGATTGGAAGCCTTTCGTTGGCGAATGCTGAGCTTGGAAATTGAGTCCAAGCGACCGCGGTCCCATGTTGAGTGCTTGAATAGAGACATATCTCAACTCAGAAACACTAATACAAAGTTGGAATCCCTGTTGCTTGCAGGAGAGGACGAGCTTGGTGCTTTTAAAGAGCAGCTCACTTCACAATCAAATCATATCAATTTCCAGAGGCCTTTAAATGATCCGTCTATCCATGATCCTGAACTAGTTGAAGGTACCGTTTGGTCTGAAGTGAAGATTGTAAAGAGAAAACCGGGGCATAAGGAAAAAAAAAAGAAGGTAGATCAGCGGTGAAAGCTTCTCGAGATGAAGATGCAGAAGTAATAGTTGAAACTGCATTAGTTTGTCGGCAGCCAACCGAAGTGACGAATGTCCAATCTCCTCAGGAAGTTTCTGTAGAACAGAAGGACAGTGGCGATTGTGTTCTTAAAAGAGAAGAAAGTGGAACTCCCACAGATTTGGACACTCTCCAAAATTTACGGTCTTTGACCAGATTTCAAGCAAGGCGAAAAGTTCTTCCTGGAAAATGGATCTTCAAGCTCTTGGAGTCTCGTACAAGATCAAGAGGCTGAAGCAGCAACTTCTCGTGCTTGAGAAGTTGATGGGAAAGCAAGAAAGCAGCGAAAATGTCGCAAGCAAAGAGGATGGACCCATTGGCATAAAAAATTTCCTCTCACTTGTTTCGCTGTTGACCAAACAAGTTGGCCGGTATCAGTCCCTCCAAGAAAAAGCCGATGATCTGTGCAAGCGAATGGTAAGCTTCTCCTATACATAATGCACTCTTAACTTATGGACTTGGTACCAACAGAAAGAAATATCATAGGGGGAAACCTGACTGGTTGTTTGATTGCCAGGCAATAAACGAGTTGTTTAGCATCAGCAGCAGCAAGTTTGATATTGACATTCAGTGTAACCGAAGAGATTCCAGTTCCTATCTTTATCTAGCGAAGAGATTCCAATTCCTGTCTTTATCTATCAATAGACTACTCTCGCAGGACTTGCAAGCCGAAAAGGAAAAGAGAGAATTTCTCTAGTCTCCCTCTTAAAATCTCTGCAGTGCTCTCTCTTTTCCCTGCCTCTCTGCTTATTTTAGAATGACATAAGCTGTAATCTGATCCTAATCTAAATTTTCAGCATGAGAACAATCTGGATGCGATTCACGTGGATTCCAGTGCTACGAAATCGAGGGAAAGGACTAAAACGCTGGAGAATTTTCTCGAGGAAACGTTTCAGCTTCAATGGTACATGGTCGTGACAGGACAGAAGTTGACGGAGATACAATCGAAGATCGCCGTCGGATTCGTCGAAGCAGCTGAAGAACTCGCGAAATATGCAACCTTTGACGTGAAGCGGTTTGCCGATAGCATGAGGACTCTGTTTCAAGAAGTTCAGAGAGGCCTAGAAGTCCGAATAGCTCGTGTAATCGGAGACCTTGAAGGAACCTTAGCTTGTGATGGGATAACACATCTCAGGAGATAACCCAAAAAGACGAAACGGAGATGAGTTTAAGGTGAACCGTGTTAAGAGGGATCAATCTACCATTTCTTCTCATATTTCCCCTTTCTTTTTACCATCTGTAATATATGTATGTAGTTACAGGACATTGTATAGGATTATGCATAGTGCCAACCACAGAAGAAATTCATATGACTGGACGTATCAACATGAGGAGATAAGCAGCTCGTCCCAAAACTTAATTTAGCTTATTGTCACTTTGATCTTCCACTAGAAATAAAGTATATAACTTTCCAATTTTCGTTCCAAATAAAGTACCTCTTTAATCCTCTCATGACTCGCTAGGTGCCATCCATCAAGCTCTGTCATTCTAGCAACAGGCTTTAATTTCTCTGCCACTCCTTGCATGACATATTTGAGCAACAACGTCATGCCTGCATACAACAAGGTGAACATACAGCAAAATCGCCAACATTCTCACAAACGACGCTGATTGCAATCAAATATGATATAGAAATCTTAATCATCTCTGAAGTAGAATTACACTGTTTGCTAGCATTTGTAACTATCTGAAGAAATTTAGAGCTGAGAGAACACCACTCAAACCATTCCACTAAATCAGGAGCTTACACTTCTTGACAGAGATAACCGATTATGTCAAATCATCTATTTATCTCGGTTGGCCCCTCGTGGAAATGCGATGAAAGCAAATGGTTGATGTTGGAAAACCCCCCAAAGGTGCTCATGCCCCTCCATGGGGATATTGCTGGGGGAGGCATAATCAAGCTACGTATTGATTGACTGAGAAGCGGTAAATGCCTCTAGTTATTCTTGTTGGCATTAGGGCTGGCGAAATGATAGAAGAATTAAATCTTCTGAATAATCAAGTTACGTATTGATTGACTGAGAAGCGGTAAATATCGACATAGAGACGTCCCATTGAATTCCTGATTCTTTAACCTATGCTGCCATGCTCTGATTCAATGTTCTTACAAATTTCTTGTTGAACTGCCACTATGATTTGTCATGTCAGTGCATAAGGTTAGTCATATACCTTCCATGAATGATTGATACAGGAAATCCAGCAGAACGGATTAATTCTATCTCTGTCCTTGTCATTCTATGCTTCCAGCAAGCATTCATCTGACCCTGAAAGCCATAGTTCGACTGCAGTCTAGTTGTTGTAATACTTTTTTTACACATTCCCCCAAGTGATAGGATCTAGTCTCCAGTCAAATTATCACAGTTATACTACCACTGTAAACTAGCCAAAAACCAATTATTGACTTCATCACAAAATGGCAATTTTCAGTGAAGAAATCTCTTATTTAGTTCATTCAGTTTCAATAAACTCCAACCAAGGTGAATAGTCACAAGTGAAAAAAAGTTGCCCAGCTAATATACCATATTTCACCATGGTTATTTAGAGGTCGGTCCATTTAACTGTGACCAACAAAGCAAATGCATCACTGGAAATCCTACGGATAGGAAAACTCATTGATAGTTTGGCACTTGTTTATAAAGCATTGTTATGCATTTAAACCTGGAACACACTCATAGGCGTAAACACTTTATTTAAGAACCCTCAGGAAATCTCTAAATAACACAGTCACTAAGACCATGTAGAATTTGCTCCATTATGTTAAAGCTAGACCAAAGAAACTTGAGATTTTTCAAGATTTCTTACTTGGTGAGTACCGCCCTCCGAGTGCTAGATCCGACATATTCCTCGAGATATTCCTGCACATCATACATTATGCTTCCATAAGAGCGTAATGTAACCCCTGGATTGCGCTCTGTGTGTGTGTGTGTGTGTCCATGGAATCCTAGAACATCAATGCACTTCCATGTCCTGAAAGAAAACTCCAATCATAAGAACACAATCAAATTTACTTGGGAGTCCTTGATTCATACTATCTCGGAACCACTGATTGTTCTAATGAAATCCTCATTTCTTTCAGGATGGAGAAAAGTGAAATAACTCTCCTTTGACAGGGATGGAAGGAGGATGCGGTGGATTTTACAACGATGATAACAACTGCCTACCTATGAGAAGTGGGTATCCAAATCAACGGCAGCCCTTTGTTCCGGCGTTTTAGCCCTAAGAAAGCGGATTGCAATTGAAATGGTTCGCCTGTTAATCTACGGGAATCAAAAGATCGCTGTTAGACCACTCAAATAATGGTCTAAGGGCAATATCAGAACTGGGTTCAACATTTTTTTTCCTTGTTTTTTAAGTGACGAAGAAGCAGTTGCATCATCCCAAACTACTTTAATTCACATGGTAAATAGCACAACTAGTTACTTAGTACGAGAATTTCATTGGGCAAGTAATAAGGAAACAGATTTTCTTGAAGGAAACAGTTTCCACTCCCCTGTAACAATCTTTTATCATAATGTGATGCCAACATACAGAATATGAATGAATTCAAGTGAACAAGAAGCAGTTCCACCATCAAAGAAAGAACTGGAGGAACTTTTTCTCCCCTTTCAGTTTGCAAGGAGCAAAATTTCAATCTTTATTCAAAGAGGAGGACCATCGCATACTGAAAAGGATGCAAATACCTTTGGGAAACATTCAAAACCTCCACCAGCCACATTAAGCAATCCCAAAGATAAAACTCTGCGGACACCATGGCAGCCAACTTGCAAGCGATCATAGCTCTAGTTTCCACAGCCAAAGAGGGCAGTTAGGTACCCGGAAACAAATTGGAACCCGATCCGAACTCACAGGTGGACATGTCATGGAAACAGGAGCTATGATCGCTTGTACTCCGACTTGCCAGCGGGTACGGAGCTCCAACCCGTGCCGCGGTTGACGAACGCGCATACCTCGACGCCGTTATCACCAGCGCTTGCTCTCCCGTCGAGGGCCACCCCGAGAACCTCGTCGTTGGGTACGGAGCTCCGACCCGACTTGTCGTGTACTTATGAACGCCTAGAAAGTGTTGGAGTGCAACACCTAATACAAAAGGAAGCAAAGTTCAACTTTGATTGAAAAAAGAAAATTACGGTAGATGTGCATTCTCACGTGAAGTCATCAACTTAGGGAGTCATTTGGTTGTGGGAAGAATTCAAGTTGGACTTGGCAACAACTCACGTTCTCATGCATTGGCAGTGGAATCTAGCTTACAAATTGGGGTGTTTGTATGTTTATTTTCAGTGAGTGCTATAGTGTGGGGAGTTTTAGAATTAGAGGGAGTCTAGAGAGGAGTCACCAAGTGCAAAGGTGGTCTTCGAGGATTGAGGCATCGCAACCTGTATACTCCCGTGTGGAATGCCATAGAAGTGTGTGTAGGAGAGCTTCAAGGCATCGCAGCCTTGGTGGTATGCCATAGTGTGTGCAGGGAGCTTAGAATTAGAGGGAGCTTAGAGAGGAGTCATCAAGTGCAAAGGTGGTCTCCGAGGATTGAGGCATCGCAGCCCATATACTCCCATAGTACGACCTTAGCATATAGAGAGTTAGAGAGTTGTGATTTTGTATATCAAGCTTAGCAAATCTTGTGTGTTTTGTAAAAGCCTTAGCAAGGCTATTTTAAATATCATTTTCATATTTGCTTATACGAAAACTATCTCGTGTCGAAACCACCAAACTTCCACAAAATCCCTTCCGATCTCTATAATTGGTATCAGAGCAAGGTTGCGCACTCTACAATTGATATCAGAGCCAGCAGATCAAGGATCGTGTCGGAGTCTAGGCGATCAAGAATCCAGTCATGGAGATCGAGAACCTAAAGTGGACGATCGAGGATCGTGAACCTGAAGCTAGCTATGGCATCTACAAGTTCCGTTCAATTGCAACTTCCAAATTTAAATGGGAGGAATTTCAGCAATTGGTCTGTCCAGATGAAGGTTCTATTCAAATCGCATGATTTGTGGAACCTGGTGGAGAATGGCTACACTGAAGTAGCCGAAGCCGAATAATTCAACTCTCTGAGAAAGGAAGATAAGGATTTGTTGGTCGAGTCTCGAAAGAAAGATCAGAAAGCATTATATGCGATCTTTCAAGCTGTGGAAGAGACGATATTTGAAAAAATATCATGCGGAGACGGTGAAAGCGGCATGGGATATTCTGCAAAAATACTACAAGGGCGATGATCGTGTGAAGAGAGTTCGACTTCAAACACTTCGAGATGATTTTGAGTCTTTACACATGAATGATTTTGAATCTATCTCGTCGTATTTTGATCATGTGCAAACCAATGTTAATCAATTGAGGGTTAATGGTGAAGTCCTCCAAAATGAACGAGTCGTAGAAAAAATCTTGAGCCCTTTGACTAAAAGATTTGACTACGAGGTTGTGGCGATCGAAGAAGGCCATGATATATCAATTATAACGTTGGAGCGGTTGATGGGTTCATTATGCTTGCATGAGCAAAGAATAAATCAAAAGTCTGTCTGTGCGTATCCCGAGTTACAAAGCCGGGTCGCTCACTAGACTCGATGAGGCTATCATGGCACCCAAGGTCATGAAGATGGACGAGCTAGAGGTGGAAATTCCAATTCCACTAGAAGGTATAAAACACGTGACAAATCAAAGGTCATCTGTTTTAGGTGTAACGAATTCGGACATTACAAATCCAAATGTCGAGCGAACATGAGGCATGAGCAGCCAGAATAGGTAGATGGTGTCGATATTGATGAAGATATGGTACTTGCATGTACCATGGATTATGGTAGTTTCCTCTTTAGTAATAAAAGAGGTTCCAAGGGATATAGAAGGAATGATGCTAATACTAAGTATGGCAAACAGTGAAAAGAGCCTGGAAACTGGCAGAGACGATCAGTAGTGAGAAGCACTCAGCTAGGGAGAGCTTATTGAGATCGTGATAAGGATAACAAAAAAACGTAGCGGATGCTGCTACATATGTGGCAAACTTGATCACTTTGCCAGAGTCTGTTGGTTCGAACAGGTGAAAGAAAATGACGCATCTTTTATCAATAAAGAGCACGGTGGCAAAAAAAGAATGGAGTCTTCAAGCAACTATTGCAACAGAGAATCAAGAAGAGCTCATAGCTACCAGGATCATAGAGACAGATGATGTGATATCCATTGAGATCCCCCCGAAGAAGAGCAAGTCGAGGGAAAACTCAAAGAAGCAAGTAGCAGCTTCATCTAACAGTTGTGAGAGGAAACTGCATGAGATGGTAAAAGAAAAAGATGAAATTCTAAAACAAAAGGACGAGGAGCGCAAGCTAAAAGAAAGAGAGAACCAGAAGCTCCAACATGAGATTAAGAAATTGCAAAAAATTAAGAAGTATTACCCAGAGAAAAAAAAATCCTAAGGCGCAAGGATCATTGGAAGAGGATAGATAAAAAGTTCTACGAGAAGAAGGACCAAGATGTTCATACTAGAGTGTTTCAAATGGAGTTGAATCAACCAAAGAAAGAGATAAAAACCGTGAATGAGAGGTTTGACCACATGAGTTGCAATCTAAAAATTCTTGCGAGTACGGAGATTGCGAAGAAAGAAAAAGTGGCCGACGTGCAAGTTCAAATGCCATTGACGAAGTCTGAGTTTAGCAAAGCTCAGTCAGAAATCGCAGTCGTAGAAGCAATTGAAGAAGACGAATATCAGATGTTATAGAGTAAAGAATATTAGGTGTTGAGGGGGAGTGTTGGAGTGCAATTCAACTTTGATTGAAAAAAGAAAATTACGGTAGATGTGCATTCCCACATGAAGTCGGCAACTTAGGGAGTCATTTGGCGGTGGGAAGAATTCAAGTTGGACTTGGCTACAACTCACGTTCTCTTGCATTGGCGGTGGAATCTGGCTTATAAATAGGGGTGTTTGTTTGTTTATTTTCAGTGATTGCTATAGTGTGAAAGGGAGTTTTAGAATTAGAGGAGTCTAGAGAGGAGTCACCTAGTGCAAAGGTGGTCTCCGAGAATTGAGGTATCACAGTCCGTATACTCCCGTGTGGAATGCCATAGAAGTGTGTGTGCGAGAGAGCTTCAAGGCATCACAGCCTTGGTGGTATGCCATAATGTGTGCATGGAGTTTAGAATTAAAGGGAGCTTAGAGAGGAGTCACCAAGTGCAAAGGTAGTCTCCAAGGATTGAGGCATCGCAGCCCATATACTCCTGTAGTACGGCCTTAGCATATAGAGAGTGAGAGGAAGAGTTAGAGAGTTGTGATTTTGTATATCAAGCTTAGCAAAACTTGTGTATTTTTAAAAAGCCTTAGCAAGGTTATTTTGAATATCACTTTCATATTTGTTTATTCGAAAACTCTCTCGCGTTGAAACCAGCAAACTTCCGTAAAATCCCTTGTGGTCATTACAATTGGTATAAGAGCAAGGTTGCGCACTCTACAGAAAACAACTTTAGCCTCTATTGGACTCACGTGTATTCCCACACTCCGGCGGGTACGGAGTTCTGACCTGCGTCGCAATTGTCAAACGCGCATACCTCGACACCGTTATCACCAGCGCTTGCTCTTCCATAGAGGGCTATCCACGAGAACCTCGTCATTGGGCTGGTCGGTGCCCGCGAATCCTCCAACCTAAGGCCCCAAGAACCGTGCGTGCCAGCCAATCCTGCTCCGAAAGGAGATCTCACACATTGCACACCACGCTCGTTCCTTTCTAGTTTTATCACCCAAAAATTTAAAAATAATAATAATAATAATAATAATAATAAATCTCAACCCACGCCCAATACATGCGATCAACCTTGCGCCAAAGATAAATAGCTCGACTCACACACACACACACACACACACACACACACACACACACACACACACACACACACACACACACACACACACACACACACACACACACACACACACACACACTTTCTCTCGTACTCTCACGCTCTGCGCTCGAAGCTCCTCCTCACTCTCACCCTATGCTACGGTGATCTACGTGCGTCAGTGGTGTTTCGGCGCGTCCCAGGCCATCTCAGCCAGTGTCGAGAGGTTTTTCGGGAGATGCGACTTTGCGTGAGGTATTGTAATATTGCATTTCTAACTTAGGACATAAATGTGACTAGATTGACGGAAATGTTCAACATGAACATTGGGAAGCACAATCAGGTGAGAGATCGTGAATGAAAAACACCAAAGGAAATCGAGAACAAAGTGGCCAGAAAGAAAGAAAGACTGGGAGAGAAAAAGAAAACGAATGATAAGAATGCTCCCAAGGAGAAATCAGATTCAGACACAGATGATGATGGAGTGCCTACTAGTGGAGCGCCCCATAGTAGAGCCGCGGATGCTCTCAAGGAGAAACCAGGTTCGAACACGAATGATGATGGAACGCTAGTTGGTAGAGCACCTGATGGTGGAGCCGCGGCTCCTGGAGCCGCCGATGGTGGAGTGGCTGCTGGTGGAGCCGCCGATGCTAGAAAGGAAATCTTGTCTAAGTAGCAGGTCTTGGTTATATTTCTCCAAAGATGGATGTTAATAATGAACATGGATTTGATTGATTTATTTTGTTGATTTGAAATAGAGCTTCTAGACTCTCGTGAATGTGACAGACCCTACCTATATTTGTAATATTTGAGTATTCTCTTTGACTAGAGTCAAAGAAAGTGGTGGGATTGACTTAAAAAAATATATAAAATAAAGAAAAGAAGAGGAGGGCAACCGTTCGACAGTCTTCCACGACAAAAGGAAAGGAAAAGAAAAAAAAAAGAGGAGAGAAAGGAAAAGGGAAAGAAAGAAGAAGAGAAGGGAATAAGGAAATGAGAAATGAGAGGATTACATGCCACGTCACATCGCCAAGTCATCCCGACACCGAATAGCAACGTCCGGTAAGTTCTCATGCTCTCGTTTGTCCTATTTAATTGATTTTTGGGATTTATGGCTCAAATTCGAATTTTGGAGGAAAATGAGTTGTTGTGTCTAATCTATTGAGAGTTTGGCTGCGTTTTTACTTTGGAATGAAACTTTATGAAGATATGAAGTCGTAGGATTCGACGGATCGCAATTTGATATTGTGGTTTGCCTAGAGCGAGCAATTTAATTTTGGTGCGCAGTCTATCCGCGTGAATAGTAAACTTCGAGAGCTGATTTTCGTAATTTTAAATCGTCGGCTGAGATCGGCCTTATTGGAACTTTTGTTGTACGTCAAATAATCTTCGTGTGGACACTAAGATGGTGTTAATCGGGGTTTATATGATTAAGTTAAGGAAGTTCTCGCAACTTGGGCTGCAAAATTAGAGTTTTAGAGATTTTAGTTTCATGGGGCTTGATTTTGGTGTCATTTAGCCATGATTAAAATAGAAAATAAACTTAAGGGTGTTGTGGAGCTAATGACTTTAACGGTTCATGAATCAGATTTACGGTTTGTCCGAACGAAATTTTTGAAAATTGGTGCGCGAGCTGTCTAATGGAAAACTTTGAAATGGCATATCTTATCGGTTGGGTGTCCGTTTGGGACGAACTAACGGTGGCGCCACGTCATCGCTAACGGTCAACCCTCGTTGACCAACTAACCTGCTAGAGGTTGAAGACGACCGGCGCCGGCGAACAGAACTCGATTCCGACATAAAAAATGGTACAAAACCTCACGATTTTCGCCTCAATCGAAACATGAGCTAGCCTACACTAATATATGTCGAACTTAGGCCAAGAAACGAGCGGGAACTAGCCTAAACCAACCTCCGACTTCCGACCACACCTGCAACTTCCGGCAAGCTTGAAAACCGACGCAAAAACATCTCCGAACCTAAAATATTTTGATGCCATTAGAAACCTTATCTTGTCTACATCAACATATCACAGATTCAGAGCAAATATTCATCCATGACTACCCTAACAAACGAGCATTTCTACCGGCGACTAGATCGTCCTAGCCGTTTCTATCGTCGAACGAGCATTTCGAACCATCAAATAGCATCTACAGAGTTAGATGCAACTTACATGATGAGAGGATTACATGCCACGTCACGTCGCCAAGTCATCCCGACACCGAATAGCAACGTCCGGTAAGTTCTCATGCTCTCGTTTGTCCTATTTAATTGATTTTTGGGATTTATGGCTCAAATTCGAATTTTGGAGGAAAATGAGTTGTTGTGTCTAATCTATTGAGAGTTTGGCTGCGTTTTTACTTTGGAATGAAACTTTATGAAGATATGAAGTCGTAGGATTCGACGGATCGCAATTTGATATTGTGGTTTGCCTAGAGCGAGCAATTTAATTTTGGTGCGCAGTCTATCCGCGTGAATAGTAAACTTCGAGAGCTGATTTTCGTAATTTTAAATCGTCGGCTGAGATCGGCCTTATTGGAACTTTTGTTGTACGTCGAATAATCTTCGTGTGGACACTAAGATGGTGTTAATCGGGGTTTATATGATTAAGTTAAGGAAGTTCTCGCAACTTGGGCTGCAAAATTAGAGTTTTGGAGATTTTAGTTTCATGGGGCTTGATTTTGGTGTCATTTAGCCATGATTAAAATAGAAAATAAACTTAAGGGTGTTGTGGAGCTAATGACTTTGACGGTTCATGAATCAGATTTACGGTTTGTCCGAACGGAATTTTTGAAAATTGGTGCGCGAGCTGTCTAATGGAAAACTTTGAAATGGCATATCTTATCGGTTGGGTGTCCGTTTGGGACGAACTAACGGTGGCGCCACGTCATCGCTAACGGTCAACCCTCGTTGACCAACTAACCTGCTAGAGGTTGAAGACGACCGGCGCCGGCGAACAGAACTCGATTCCGACATAAAAAATGGTACAAAACCTCACGATTTTCGCCTCAATCGAAACCTGAGCTAGCCTACACTAATATATGTCGAACTTAGGCCAAGAAACGAGCGGGAACTAGCCTAAACCAACCTCCGACTTCCGACCACACCTGCAACTTCCGGCAAGCTTGAAAACCGACGCAAAAACATCTCCGAACCTAAAATATTTTGATGCCATTAGAAACCTTATCTTGTCTACATCAACATATCACAGATTCAGAGCAAATATTCATCCATGACTACCCTAACAAACGAGCATTTCTACCGGCGACTAGATCGTCCTAGCCGTTTCTATCGTCGAACGAGCATTTCGAACCATCAAATAGCATCTACAGAGTTAGATGCAACTTACATGATGAGAGGATTACATGCCACGTCACGTCGCCAAGTCATCCCGACACCGAATAGCAACGTCCGGTAAGTTCTCATGCTCTCGTTTGTCCTATTTAATTGATTTTTGGGATTTATGGCTCAAATTCGAATTTTGGAGGAAAATGAGTTGTTGTGTCTAATCTATTGAGAGTTTGGCTGCGTTTTTACTTTGGAATGAAACTTTATGAAGATATGAAGTCGTAGGATTCGACGGATCGCAATTTGATATTGTGGTTTGCCTAGAGCGAGCAATTTAATTTTGGTGCGCAGTCTATCCGCGTGAATAGTAAACTTCGAGAGCTGATTTTCGTAATTTTAAATCGTCGGCTGAGATCGGCCTTATTGGAACTTTTGTTGTACGTCGAATAATCTTCGTGTGGACACTAAGATGGTGTTAATCGGGGTTTATATGATTAAGTTAAGGAAGTTCTCGCAACTTGGGCTGCAAAATTAGAGTTTTGGAGATTTTAGTTTCATGGGGCTTGATTTTGGTGTCATTTAGCCATGATTAAAATAGAAAATAAACTTAAGGGTGTTGTGGAGCTAATGACTTTGACGGTTCATGAATCAGATTTACGGTTTGTCCGAACGGAATTTTTGAAAATTGGTGCGCGAGCTGTCTAATGGAAAACTTTGAAATGGCATATCTTATCGGTTGGGTGTCCGTTTGGGACGAACTAACGGTGGCGCCACGTCATCGCTAACGGTCAACCCTCGTTGACCAACTAACCTGCTAGAGGTTGAAGACGACCGGCGCCGGCGAACAGAACTCGATTCCGACATAAAAAATGGTACAAAACCTCACGATTTTCGCCTCAATCGAAACCTGAGCTAGCCTACACTAATATATGTCGAACTTAGGCCAAGAAACGAGCGGGAACTAGCCTAAACCAACCTCCGACTTCCGACCACACCTGCAACTTCCGGCAAGCTTGAAAACCGACGCAAAAACATCTCCGAACCTAAAATATTTTGATGCCATTAGAAACCTTATCTTGTCTACATCAACATATCACAGATTCAGAGCAAATATTCATCCATGACTACCCTAACAAACGAGCATTTCTACCGGCGACTAGATCGTCCTAGCCGTTTCTATCGTCGAACGAGCATTTCGAACCATCAAATAGCATCTACAGAGTTAGATGCAACTTACATGATGATCTCAGAGTGTCGGTTTCGTCCGGATCGAGCTCTCGACTGGTTCGGATGGCCGGAGGTCGAACTCGACGTTTTCACATGAGGAAACTGATTTGGCGATGAAAAGGCGCACTGGTTGGTTCTAGAGCTTCGTCAGGACGTCACAAAGCTCGGCGGATGGTTCGCCGACTTCGATTTTGCTCTGGATGTGGCGACGAAGGTTCGGAAGTCTCGGCGGAGCTTGGCGGCTATGGCGGTCAAGGAGCTCGCAAGTCACCTCTCTCTCTCCATTTTCGCTCTCTTTGCTCCCTATCTCTCTGTGTTTCTCTCTCGTTCTTTATATCCCTCTCGAAGTGATCGGTTGATCTCCTCAACCGATTCTCCAAGTTCTGTTTTTCTTCTTCCCCTCCAAAATTTTACATAACAAAATATTCAGTTATGCCAGCTGGCGACGCGCTGTTTACGCGTCGTCCCCAGTCGGCTGGCGTTGCAACAGCTTAGGTGAGCCATCGGTGCCGGATCGTAGCTTGGGTAAGTCGGTTTCAGGTGCAATTTTGGCTTTGCTCCATTCGGGTTCCCTGCGCAAGAAGAAGAAGCGTTTTGTTCTTGAGTTGAGTCAACTGGGTTGACTTGGCCGGGTCGGGCCGACCCAGTCGACCCAACTTGAAGTTTTTATTCAAATTATGTATCCATATATCTAAAAATCATGAAATTGACTTCAAAATTGGATTCCCCATAACTAATTACCTTTCCAAATGTAGTTCTCGTGACCAATTACCTTGCAATTGATCAAAAACCCCAAATTGTCTTATAGAATCCGAAATCGATTTTTGTTAATTTCAAAGCCTTAGATGCACAATTGGCCCCAAATAGACGCACCATTAGACTCATGAGGCCAAAAAATATAGGGATGGGTCCATTGACTAGGCCCATTTTTCAATTTTTTTATGATAAAAATTAAAAAAAAACGTAAAGTGTTTCAATTTTTTTATGATTTGTATGCTTTTATCAGCCATACATGGACTACAGAGCAGAGTACTACGTTGACGAGCAGTTTGAGCATGACTTCGGCACACCTGTCATTGCGCCGCCCCCATTCTATGAGGCGCCGCCGCCATCGCCCTACTCCGACACCAGCATTTTGGAGTTGGTGGTGGCAGCGTTAGGCGTGGCAGCATCTGTCTTCGTGGCCCATCACTCGCACGCTCTCCGCTATGCGGGCTATGTAGTTTGGGGATTGGGTGCGATCACCATCTTGTTTATGGGTTTCGGGCTCTTCTCCCGCAAGCCAAGGTGGTTTAACCTGACGAGGTACTTTGTGTACGCTGAGAGGTAGCTCTCCTAGTGCAGACCTTTTTGGCGCTTTCAGGGATGTAGAGTTGGTTGACTTTCATGGATTTGGATTTTCATTTGTTTGCACTGAGACTTTCATGACTGTTTGAATAGCTCCCTCCACTTAATTCAAGAATGCTGATTGCACGACAATATATATCTGAAGTTTTAGTGGTTAGTTGGATAGAGCCCAAAGCCTTTGCCATTCCTAGTAATGGCATGACAGGAAAAGTACTAGTTTCACTTGCAGTTCAATAAATTGAAAATAAGTGAGAATCAACTGATGACATTTAGCATTGCTGCTAAACTCCACACTATGAGAAAGATTAGAGAATTGGCATTACAAAATAGCACAAAAGTGAGTATAATAGCCCCGTACATTCAACACAAGTATCATGTTTTTGTATTGACAGAATATTATCAGGGCAGCTTGCATGCTTAACTTCAAAAATTTCGTTCGGACAAATCGTAAGTCTAATTTTTGAACCGTCAAAGCCATTAGTTTCGTAACACCCTTAAGTTTGTTTCCTACAATAATCACAGCTGAACGATACCAAAATAAGGCCCCACGACACTAAAACCCCAAAAACTTTGATTTTCCAGCGCTAAATGCGAAAACTTCCTCAATTTGATAATACGAACTCTAATTAACACAATATTTTAGTTAAAACGAAGATTATTTAACGTACTAGAAAAGTTCTAACATGACCAACCTCAGCTGATGGCTAAAAACTAAGGAAATCAGCCCTCGAAATTCACTATTCACATAAAACAAACTGCGCACCAAAATTGAATTGCTTGCTCCGAGCAAACCACAACATTAAATTGCGATCCGCCGAGTCCTATAGATTTTTAACATTCTAAAGTTTCATTCTCAAGCAAAAATGTAGTCAATCGCTTAAGAAATCAGACATAGTAGCTCAGTTTTCTCTAAAATTCAAATCGGTGCTCTAAAATAAAAAAATCACATCAGTAGAAGAAAATAGAGGTGCAAACAACGACACGTCACGAGATGAGCTCGGTAAGGTATCCGTGACGTATGGCATGCGCACGTGACTATTTGTCTTTTTTTTTCCTTTTCTCTCTTCTCCTTCTTTCTTCTCTTCATTTCTCTCATTTGTTCTTCTTCTTCTCTCTCTTGCCTGCGTTCTTGTGATCATCTAAGAAAGGAAAATGGGTTGGATTTTGGGCTTTGGGCCTTAAATATTACATATAGTTCTAGGTATCCTTACCATGAAGTGATGGGGTCTAGAGTAATAGTTTAGCATCAAAATGGGGAAGAAAAGGCAAGTTCTTTACGATCGTTTGAGCTCGCAAGCGAGCCTCCGGCTATTTTGGCCGAAATTGCGGAGTATGCGTTCGTCTTCTCCGTCTGGAAATGGATTTGCTGAAGCAAAAATGATTTTTTTACTGAATAAAAAATAAATAAATTTGAAATCCTAAAAATTAATTAAAAAACAATATTAAAAGTTGAAAAAATACTACGCTAGCAAAAAACTTGACGAAACGATATATAGATGTCGATAATCGGACACTTAAGGGCAAATATAATTGTTGGTCGTTGACGGGCAATTTGTGTGCTTAACTTCAAAAATTTCGTTCGGACAAACTGTAAGTCTAATTCTTGAACCGTCAAAGCCATTAGCTCCGCATCACCCTTAGATTTATTTCCTACAATAATCACAGTTGAACGATACCAAAATTAGGCCTCACGACACTAAAACCTCAAAACTTAGATTTTTCAGCGCTAATGCGAAAACTTCCTCAACTTGATGATGCGAACACGAATTAACGTAATATTATAGTCAAAACGAAGATTATTTAATGTACTATAAAATTTCTAACATGACAAACCTCATCCGAAAGCTAAAAACTAACGAAATCAGCCACCGAAGTTCACTGTTCACGCGGACAAACTGCTCACCAAACTTGAATTGCTTGCTCTGGGCAAACCACAACATCAAATTGCGATTCGTCGAGTCCTATAGCTTCGTAACATTTTAAAGCTTCATTCTTAAGCAAAAATGTAGTCAATCGCCGATAAAATCAAACATAGCAGCTTAATTTCCTCTAAAATTCGAATTGGTGCCCTAAAATTAGAAAATCACGTCAATAGGAGAAAGGAGAGGTGCAAACATTTACATAGCGTTGTGACAAATAGAGAGACGAGCTCGGCGAGATATCCATGACGTATGGCACGCACGTGAATATTTCTCCTCTTGTTTTTACTTTTCTCTCTTCTCATTCTTTCTTCTCTTCCTTTCTCTCGTTTGTTATTCTTCTTCTCTCTCTTGTCTGTGTTCTTGTGGTCATCTAAGAAAGAAAAATGGGCTGAATTTTGGACTTTGGGCCTTAAATATTACAGATAGTTCTAGATGTTCCTACTTTGAAGTGAAGGGGGTCTTGAGTAATAGTTTAGCATCAAAATGGGGAAGAGAAGACAAATTATTTACATCTGTTTGTGCTCGGAGGCGAGCCTCTAGCGATTTTGGCCAAAATTGCAGAGTATGCATTCGTCTACTCCGTCTGGAAATGGATTTGCTGAAATTTAAATGGATTTTTTGAATAAATAAATATAAAATAAATCGAATGTTAACCTTACCAAAAAAAAAATCGAATGGTAAATCACTTGCCACGTGTCAAAATCCTAATTTTTGTGAATAAAAAATGAAAAAAAAACTTGTCATCGTGCGGCCCACGTTATGTCACGCATGATAATTTCAACCGTCAATCCTTTTCGTGAAAATTAAAGACCATTTCTCTCATCTATTGAGTGAAATATTGCAGACGTGGCAAAATATGGGACAGCAGTCCTCAAAAAGTTGGGAAAATATAGGTTTTTTTTTCTAATTTAATCAAAAAAATAAAAATATTTAATAAATTAGGTTTAAAAAAATTATTTTCTGAAATAGGTCTCGCGCGGCGGTTTAGGTGCCATGTGAGACCTATTTAAACTTCCGTGCGGTGCTTACGCGGCATTAAAACTATCACGCGAGCACTCATGCGGTAATATTGTTGCTGCGTTCTTTAATGTTTTTAATAGAAGAATCTGGTATAACAAGAGCAAAAACTTACAATTCTCTTTCTTTGAATGTTGTCAATGAATGTTGCAAAAGTTTTAGAAAAAAATGCAAACATTAATGCTCTTTTATGATGAAAATTGGATTTCATGGAGCAGACAAAGCTGTTATACTCTTAATGCAATATATTCACCATAAAAATTTTAAGAAACATAGAAGCGTCTCATTTTTTTAATGATTTGGATGCTCCTACTATCAGCCATACATGGACAACTATATCGAGCAAAATTTGGATGCCTTGGATGCACCTATCATTGTAACAACCCCACTCATCGTGATGCCACTAACGCCGCCACTGCCAATCCGCTTGGATGTCAACATTCTGGCGTTGGCGACGTCGGTGATAGGCATGGGATTATCCGTCTTCTTGTCCCATCGCACGCACGTGCTCCGATATGCTGACTACGTAGTTGTGGGAATGTGCGGGATGACCACCTTGCTTTTGGCTATTGGGCTCTGGTCTCGCAAGCCCAGGTTGATTGTCCTCGCAGGGTGCTTTGGGTTTGTTGAGGTGGTACCTTTCATATTGCAGGCCTTGTTGGCGCTTTCTGGGAAGTAGAGTGGGTTAATTTTCCTGGCTGAGTTTCATGCTACATTTGCATAATCTTTTGTTTCTACTGAGACTTTCCTGGTTGTGTTGAATTTCATGCTACATTTGGATTTTATTTTGTTTCTTCTGTGACTTTCCTAGCTGAGTTTCATGTTACATTTTGAATTTATCTTGTTTCTACTAAGACTTTGTCGTGTCAAAGTCACACGTGTGCATGTGTTTTCAATGTTATACATACGACACTGTTGAGTACTTTATCAAATTATGACTCACTTGCAGAGATTGACTGAACGTTAGTAGGATGCAACTGCATAAGTAAAGCATTTTAAAAGCTCAATTAGACTTAAAGCTCGAGTTTGAAGCATCTCTTCATTGCTCATTTTGTTTTGTTCGGACCGATCTGTTCAGGAGATTTTATATTCTTCGCATCTGTTAGGTGGTGAGGTTACGCTTCGATACACTTTTCCAAAATTCTCAAAATCTAACCAGTTTTTTCCGATATTAGTGAAATTTGTAAAGCCAACCAACCCTCTTCACCCGGCTCTCCGAATCAAATGATGAAACCCTTTTGGAGAAGTCGAAGCATCATAACGTATTTATTTTTAAGACATGAGTTTTTATAAATTCTTAGAAAGAAATTACAACTCACTATTAAAGCCGAATAACATTCCAAATTAGCTAATCGAACCGCAAAGCTTTAAATCCTAAAAATTAATTGAAAAATAACATTAAAAGTTGAAAAGATACTACACTAGCAAAAAATTTGACGAAACGATATATAAATGTCGATAATCGGACACTTAATGTCAAATATAATTGTTGGTCATACACGGGGCAGCTTGCGTGCTTAACTTCAAAAATTTCGTTCGGACAAACCGTAAGTCTAATTCTTGAACCGTCAAAGCCATTAGCTCCGTAACACCCTTAAGTTTATTTCCTACAATAATCACAGCTGAACGACACCAAAATTTGGCCTCACCACACTAAAACCTCCCAAAACTTGGATTTTCCAACGCTAATTGCGAAAACTTCATCAACTTGATGATACGAACTCCAATTAACTCAACATTTCACTCAAAACGGAGATTATTCAATGTATTATAAAAGTTCTAGCATGGCCAACCTCAGCGGACAGCCAAAAACTAAGAAAATCAGCCCCCGAAGTTCATTGTTCACGTGCAACAGACTGTGCACCAAATTTGAATTGCTTGCTCCGGGCAAAATCACAACATCAAATTGCGATCCGTCAAGTCCTATAGCTTCGTAACATCCTAAAGTTTCATTCTCAAGTAAAAATGCAGTCAATTACCCAAGAAATCAGAATAGCAGCTCAATTTCCTCCAAAATTTGAATCGGAGCCCTAAAATCAGAAATTCACATCAATAGAAGAAAGGATAGGTGCAAACACTTATCTAGCATTGCGACACATAGCGAGACGAGCTCGGCAAGGTATCCGTGATGTATGGCGCGTGCACATGATTATTTCTCTCTTTTTTTTTTCCTTTTCTCTCTTCTGCTTCTTTATTCTCGTCCTTTCTCTCATTTGTTCTTCTTCTTCTCTCCCTTGTCTATGTTCTTATGGTCATCTAAGAAAGGAAAATGGGTTGAATTTTGGGCTTTGGGTCTTAAATATTACAGATAGTTCTAGGTGTTCTTGCCTTGAAGTGAGGGGGGTCTTGAGTAATAGTTTAGCATCAAAATGGGGAAGAAAAGGCAATTTCTTTACGTCCGTTTGAGGTCGCAGGCGAGCCTCTGGCGATTTTGGCCGAAATTGCAGAGTATGCGTTCGTCTTCTTCGTCTGGAAATGGATTTACTAAAATAAAAATGGATTTTTTGAATAAATAAATATAAAATAAATTGAATTGTAGATCACTTGCCACTTGTCAAAATCCTAATTTTTATGAATAAAAAATTAAAAAAAATTAAAATTGTCATCTTGCGGCCAACGTTATGTCACGCATGATGATCTCAATCGTCAATCCTTTTTCGTGAAAATTAAAGATTATTTCTATGATCCGAAGGGTGAAATATCGCAGACGTGGCAAAATCTAGGACAACAATCCTCAAATAAGTGGGAAAATATTTTTTTTCCAATTTAATCCAAAAAATAAAAATATTTAATTATTTACTGAATTAAGTCTCACGCGCCGGTCTAGGTGCCGTGCGAGACCTACTCGCTATTTAAACTACCGCGTGGTGCTCACGCAGCAGTATAACCACCGCGCCAGCACTTGTGCGGTAATATTGTTGCTGAGTTCTCTAATATTTTTATGGAAGAATATGGTGTAACAGGAGCAAAAACTTACAATTCTCTTTCTTTGAATGTTGTCAATGAATTTTGCATAAAGTGCTAGAAGAGAGTGCAAACATTAACGCTCTTTTATAAGGAAAATTGGATTTCGTGGAGCAGATAAAGCGATTAGACTCTTAATGCAATACATCCACCATAAAAATTTCAATAAACGTACAAGCGTCTCATTTTTTTTTAATGATTTGCATGCTCCTACTATCGGCCATACATGGACGACGATATTGAGCGGATTTTGGATGCCTTGGAGGGACATGTCATTGTGTCGACCCCACTCACCCTAGTGCCACTGACGCCGCCGCCGTCGCCGTCAATCCGCTGTTGGCGGCATCAGTGATAGGCGTGGGATTATCTGTCTTTTTGACCCACCGCATGCACGCGCTTCGATATTCCAGCTACGTAGTTGTGGGAATGTGTGGGATGAACATCTTGCTTTTGGCTATTAGACTCCAGTCCCGCAACCCGCGTTGATTGCCCTAGCGGGGTGCTTGAGATTTGCTGAGGTGGTACCTTTGATGTTGCAGGCCTTCTTGGCGCTTTCTGGGCAAGTCGAGCAGGTTAGGGCGCGCATGGTAACACTTCAGAAGCATAATTTCTGCTTCTGAAGTGCTTCTGAAGCTGAAATCCGTTTGGTAAAGACACTTCAGAAGTGTTTCTGAAGCTGAAAGCCGTTTGGTAAAAATATTGAGGAATCACTTCCAAAAGTGATTCTATAAGTGATTTCTACTTCCAAAAGTGATTTTTGGCCAATTTTAAGACGATAAAAATTGTAGCTTCTAAAAAAGAAGTCGCTTATTCAACTACACCGATCTTTTGCCGCCCAACGCCCACCCGCCGCCGGCCGCCGTCGGTCGCCACCCACCGTCGCCGCCGCTTGCCGCCCTTCATCGTCGCCGGCCGTCGGCGGCTGCGGCAGCCCTTCATCGTCCCCTGCCGCCGCCGCTGGCCCGCCGGTAGCCGGCCGCCGCCGCCGGTCGCTTGCCGCCGCCGGCCAGCTCCGCCGGAGATTTTTGTTAATAATGTTTCAAAAATAGAAAATTTCAGAAGTAGAAATCAACTTCTGATGGAGAAGTTGAAAAGTCGACTTCTACTTCTGATTGAGAAGTTGAAAAATCAACTTCAGCTTCAGAAATGATTTCTGAAGCTGAAGTGTTGCCATGCGCGCCCTTAACTTTCTATTTGTTTCTTCTAAGACTTTCCTGGCTTAGTTTCATGCTACATTTGGATTTTATTTTGTTTCTACTGAAACTTTGGCATGTCAAAGCATATGTTTTCGATGTTATGCATACGACACTGTTCAGTGCTTTATCAAATTATGACTCACTTGCAGAGATTGACTGAACGTTAGTAGGATTCAACTACATAAATGAAGAATTTTAAAAGCGTAATTAGACTTAAAGCTCGAGTTTGAAGCATCCATTCATTGCTCATTTTTTTTTTTAGTTCGGACCAATCTTTCCAAGAGATTTTACATTCTTCGCATCTATTAGGTGGTGAGGTTACGCTTTAATACACTTCTCCAAAACTTTCAAAATCTAACCAGCTTTTTCCGATGTTAGTGAAATATGTAAAGCCAACCGACCCCCCTTCTCCACGGCTCTCCGAATCAAATGATGAAACCCTTTTGGATCGAATCTTCACCGAGATAGAAAGACGAAAGCGAGTAGAATCGCATTGAGGATGCGATTGCATCTGCAGGGAAATCGCGACCAAAGAGGAGGAACCGCGCCGGAGATGGAGGCGCTGCGAAGATCGAAGGTGAAGGTTCTGGTGATGGGTCTGTCCCTAGTCGAGTGATAAATCATCCACGACTCTCTTCCATGAATGGGCTATCTTTTCATGAGCTTTGTTGTGATTTTGGGCCTGTGGCCATGGTGAAATGTCTCTTTTGTGGGCCATTAAATATTGGGCAAGAGACAGAAAAAAATAATTTCCTAAAATTGTCTTGAATTTCTCTTGTCCTAATCCGTCCTTTTTAAAAAAAAAATTCCAAATAAAATATTATAAATATTATGGTCAATCAATCAGTAGAAATGACCAAAAAAAAAAAATCTGGAAGAGGCTTGCGTAAGGCTTAAGCCCATCACATTGCTCACGCTTGGGCAGGTTTCCTTTTAGGTTTTGGGCCTAAGACTCTATTTTTCCACTCAATTGATGAATAGATATGGCCCAGCCTAAATTTTAATCTTCTAGTCCATTTCTTTGTAAAACCGGCCCGACTCCTTACCCGTTTCTGGCCCACTCGGGGACTAAAAGCCTGGCTCGTCCCTAATTCTTTATTCCTCCTACAATCAAGCGAAATCAAGCAGAAAGGGAGCGTAGACGAGGCAAGGGAGAATAATGGAGCTCTTGGAGACTTGCTTAGCTAGAATTAGTTACAAGATTGGGTAACATAACCAATTTTGAGTTTTTCAATAAGTCTCCAGTTTGGTTGACTGGACCAGGTTCACCAAGGAGGAAATCGATTTGAGTGTTTCATTGTGAACGGAGACTAAATATTAAAAAGAGAGATTACAAGGAGAACAGTGGAGTCTGAACGCTCTAAATAATAACAAGGAGGGGCAAGATTCTTGAAGTTAGTGCAATGAAGTCCTTCCATTAACACACCATTACTTTGGTTAATGAAAAATGCTGATGTGACATTTATCATTGTTATTGAAATCAAGTTTTTGTGTTAAATAGTCAAATTAAATACATAAAAACTAAAAAACGAAAAAGTGAAATTTGATTGAAAATAAAATTTAAAATAAAAGAAAGAAAAGTGGCAGATCACTAATGGAGGGGGCTGCTGTCATTTGTCCATCGTCGAAAGACCCAGCGTTGAAACCTATTTTTTTTTATCATGCTATTCCTAAATAAT
This sequence comes from Rhodomyrtus psidioides, assembly GCA_021437785.1. Classification (NCBI taxonomy): domain Eukaryota; kingdom Viridiplantae; phylum Streptophyta; class Magnoliopsida; order Myrtales; family Myrtaceae; genus Rhodomyrtus; species Rhodomyrtus psidioides. The sequence continues at coordinate 2,300,468 of JAILYB010000104.1, read as the reverse complement.
TTATAAAAAAATCATAAAAAAATTATAAAATCAACTTTATCAGCCATGGTCGAGCCTACGGAATCAATTTCTGACAAAAAAAAATATTCTTCATAATTTTTGACATTTTTTATTTTATTTTTATTGGAAAATAGCCAAAAAGAGTGAACAATATTTTTTGTCCAAAAAAAAAATGAAAAAGTAGCCAATATATGTAATTTATTTTAATCCCATTTTCATGTCTCCCATTTAAAATTTGAAAAATTCAGTTCGGGGTTATAATAGTCTTCACAAACATAATCCCGAATTGATTTGAAAAATTACATTTTGAGTCTGTTTATTTTTTACTTTTACTTTTTCAAGTCTTGAAATTTGCCTCTATATTGCATGTTGATCCAATTATTCGTGGAATTGGGCATTTATGACCCCCAAAAAAAAAAACTTAATTGTACTTTTTATTTTTATTTTAGTACATGGTTTCACTCTAAGTGCAATTAGTCATTTTTTAGGGATACCTGTGCAAATCCAAGGTCATCACTTGTACTTTTCATCATTATGAATCCATTGGTGTGGTTGAATTGGTTCGATTTTTTCGTTTGGACTTGGGTTTCTCAAAAATCATTTTCGGATCAAACTTTATATTTGGGATTTTTATACCAAATTAAATTGTTCAGTCCTGAAAACACCACCCTTGCATGAAAAGATGCTGTAGAACTCAATTTCAGCATCAATTTTGGAAAATAAAAGGGTCGAATGGAGGCTGAACTTGATGAAAACGTCGAACCAGTTCGGACTCGATCCAATCCGATCCACCAACCCAGGTTATAGTAGAGAACAGTACTTGTTTCTCTTCCTCTTTCAAGTACCCAACCTAAAACCACGTTCTCTCATCGCTCAATCTATTTTCAGTACAAGGTAGTACAATGAGCTGGTTCTTCTTCTTCTTCTTCTTCTTCTTCTTCTTCTTTTGTGGGGTGCGTGGGGAAGAGAAGTAAAGGTTTTTGGGATTCCAAACCAAGGAATCTATTGAGGACAACGAGATAGGGGAGGCTACGAGGAGGGAAAAGAAGTCAGTGAACGGAGGCTCGGATTTTTTTTGGAAGAAGAAGAAGAAGAAGATAGGAGAATGAGGTGAAAACTGAGAGTGAGGGAGAGAAGAAGCCGAGAGAGTTGAAGGGTGCGAGAGTTCCTCAAGAAAAAGACTGAAGAACGAGGCCATGAAGAACCAAAGAAAAATTCCTCAAAATTGGCATCCATTTCAACCATAATGGGCAATTATACGAATGGGCATTGTAGCCGAATCTGTTCTAGTACTGCCGAGCTAAAAATCACATGCCGCAAAGCGCAACGGAGATGATTAATCCATCCTCATGCATATATAGGTTGGTGGTGGCAGTCGGTGTGGGGCGATGATTGCAGCGATACTGGCGGTGGGAATTCAGTGGCAAGAAGCGGTTGGAGGTGGAGGGGACGGCGGCAAGCGACAGTGGGCGGGAGACCGTGGTGAGTGATGGTGGAGGCATGGTGAAAAACTCTGTTGCACTGACACGCTGTTTCACATTTTTTTGCCGTGTCGGACACGGACACACGTTCGACACGGCTGTGCCTTTTTCTTTTTTCTTTTTTGCTCCGAACACTAAAAATAGTGAAAAAAGCCCAATTTTTTGACCTAATTTCTAACTCCTCCCTCTAGCGACCTTTGTTTTTCCATTTTCCTCGATTCTATGGATACTATGGTTGGTAATAAGTGAATTTTTATGGTTCTGAAATCGTGTATATATAAAAATATACATATAATATACAACGTATACCAGCGTATCGGAATTCTCTATTTTTTGAGAACTGCCGTGTCGGCGTATCGTGTCGTGTCGCGAGTCGTGTCCTGTATCAGTGTAACATAGGTGAGAAAAGCTCTGAAAATGAAAAAAAGTCAAAAGTGAGAAAAATACTGATATTTAGAGATTTCTACATTTAAAATAGAAGTGACCTTTTTAACTTTTGAAATTGGTTAAAAAAATCAGAAATGAAAATTTACTTCAGAAATAGAAATGCAATGTTGAGTAACCAAACAAATTTCTATTTCAAAAATTGCATTACCAAATAAATTTTTCCTCTAGAAACACTTTTGGAGAAATCTATGGCTTAAAGCGAGCATCCAAGCAATGGTACCTTAGATTTATTTCATCGAGCCATCTTAGCATATAGGTTTACGTTGATACAGAAATTCATTTCCAAAAGTATTACCATGCGTGGCCTTAATTCCATCCATTGGAAATTACATATTATAATCAAGGACATTGAGCCAGAGATGACCCCTTTCATTTCGAGGTATGGAGGAGCACTAACACGAAAATTGTGTGGACATGTAAAGTCTCGTCTTATACCTCACTGCCTCGATACCAAGAATGCCTTCTTTTCGTTGAAGACCCATTAGCTTTCAACAATCTTCTAGCCTTGTGTACTTTGACCTACTCTTATGTCTGATTTGGATGGAGTCATTCCATTTTTTTTCGTTCATAACCCCTAGCCAATGCGACGACAATGATGTTCAACCAATAGAGCTAGGACGATGGTAGTTCCTCCTATAAATAGAACACCATAGAGTGATGAGAGTTAGGGTTTTTAAAAACTTTTACTAAGAGCTACAACTTGAATAGGCAAATGTATCTTTAGGAAGACATGCAACTCACTTTTTTCTAATCTCGCACAACTATCACAACAATGCGTGAAGTCCATAAGAGCAGGCGATCTGAAATAAACAAAAGCACGATAATCTAAGGGCTAACATGGTCCGGTCCGTCAAGAGAATCTTCTACCCGATACCAAATTGCTCGAACGGAAGCAATGGGAAGCAATTCTTGGACATGGATCCTGCAATTGCGAAAGTGATCATTTGAGCCTTTTATTCTTAATGCTTTTCCCGGACAACACTAACTTTACTGTTCGCGACCACCGCAATTTAACAATGGCATTGCCACCACCAGCACCACCATGATCAGTCTCAGTAGCCATGCTAGACTTAGTCATGGCAATTGGTGGGAATTCGAAGCCGCCCACTACCCTAGCACAAAAAACTTGACGGTGTCCCCAATTGAGTGATAAATTATCCACGACTCTCTTCCATGAATGGGCTCTCTCTTTTCATGGGCTTTGTTGTGATTTTGGGCATGAGGCTATGGAGAAATGTCTCTCGTTTGGGCCATTAAATATTGGCAAGAAACAGAAAAGCCTTCTATCACACCGTCTAATTCATTTTCTTACCATATGCATCCGCTAATTTATTTATGGAATACGTGCACTAGAAAGTAGAAATCCTAAAAATTATCATGAAAGTGCAATTGAGTCCTAAAATTTTTCAACTTAGTGCAATGAAGTCCTGCCGTCAACACCTGTAGTTTGGCTCACGAAAAATTCTAATTTTCAACTTAGTGCAATGAAGTCCTGCTGTCAACACTGTAGTTTGGCACACGAAAAATTCTAATGTGACGACGACGGCGACTACTACTACTACTATTACTATTATTATTATTATTATTATTATTATTATTTAAAAAAGATATTTAAATTAAATAAAGAAAAACTGAAAGAAGAAAAGCTAAAAATTTCATTGAAAATAAAACTGAAAAAAGAAGAAGAAAGAAAAGTGGCAACTCACCGGTGGAGGGGCCAGCGGAGGTCGAGGGGGCAAGGGTGGCTTACCCGGCTTGGGACGCCACACCTAGGTCTCAGAAATCATCCCAAAGAGGCCAAGAGAAACCCCCGCGAGTCAGCAAAAAAGTGGTTTCTTCCACCAGATGCTTCGAGAATCAGATTGAGAAAGCAATCGGCCACTAACAATAGATCAATAAACCGAAACAACAGAGAATGGCGAATAGAAAACGCCAAATCGCGATCGATCCTTCTCTGGAGATTATTATTGCAGAGGTCATGCGAGAAAGAAGAAGGGGAAACGTGAGAAGAACCAGAAACTCGTGATAAGACAAACCGATGGCCGGCCTTTGCCATGCCCAGATATGGGCGCCCTCTTGACAAGTTCTGTAGGATGAGGTCGAGAGAATTCATAAGATGGGTACAAATAAGGGGCATCTCTCACCAAAACCAATCCATCGACTCTGAACTAAACCTCAGTCTCACTATTGGAAAAATAAACACCCACTAAATATTGCTGCCTCATACGAACTGTGGGGCATAAATATAAGGCCCTCGCAGATGTCGACGTTGGGTAGACAAAAAGAATCATTGTCTGTCCTTAACCACATGATCTATTCTATAGATAAACGAAGTATCAGACAACATGAGCAAGCCCAAAGTAGTAAACCCCAGCGCAGAAGTTCCCCAGTTATTTATATAAGTGGACAAAACCTTCGATAGCAGGAAATGCTTCTAGAAATCGATATCAACTCTGCATGCGGCATATGTAACCTGTATGAAAAAATTACACGACAAAAGCTGATATATTATTACCAAACAGAAAAGGGCTGTAATGCATCTCTCTTTCTCGCCTAGTTTGCTGGAGAAAGGAATGTTTCGAAAATATCGATCATCAATGGCAGTTTGCTGAATGCAGTGTGTACCATGACCAGGGCATAGCAGAGAATGTCCTGGTTAATCTTAAAAAAAGGAGCCTCAGTGACGGATAATGTATCGAGAGCATGTTAAATTACCTTCCCACTACAAAAAACTATGGCACTGGCAAGCATCAAATATAACCACATAAGCATAATTGTAATTCCAATTGCAAAGCTGTAGGCCTTCTAGTCAGATCAGGAAGTTCAACCCAGGGTCAACTTTTTTCTGGTGGGAGTTCTAAGGGTGATAGCTAAGCAATTGTCATTGCTCAATTTTCTGATCGTTACGACATAAGTATAGATCTCCCCTATAAAGAGCACCATCATCTTGCCGTGTCTAATGAAGAGAAAACGTTTTTTCTGTTGTTATGAGCTCTTAAACATCTACTAGTTCTTGTTAAAGTTCGAGTGTAAAAAGATCTCTTTAATAGGTAAAAAGCACTGCTAAAGAAGAGTGCTAACGAGAAGGTGTATTGAATCTTATCTTCACAACTGATTTTCCCTGGAAAGTAGAATGCATAAGAAATAAGAACGAAGAAATAACAAGCTGCTTGACCCGTGTCACACATCAAAACATGCTTGAGCAGCTTACCATTTTTCCTTATTTATCATTCTCGTTAGCACTGCCCATGCAATTACTGTGCACTGATCCCGAAGGAGTGCTGTTCTCCTGGGAGCTTTGATGAATTAAATGGGAAAACCCTTGACCGATGGACCTCCACCATCTAGTGGCAAGAGAGGACTGTAAGTTTACATTAGTACTATCAAACGGTTCCATTGGTACTATTAATTTTTGCCATACGAAAGTTATGACACTTATAGTGTATTTATCCCCTTATAAAGAATTCGGGAACTTCTGCGCTGACATGTACCGCTTTGAGCTTGCTCATGCTGTCTGATGCTTCGTTTATCTATAGAATAGATCATGTGGTTGACGACTGACAATGATTCTTTTTGTCTACCCAACGTCGACATCTGCGAGGGCCTTGTATTTATGTGTGAATGAAAACTGATATGCCCCACAGATTGCATGACTCAGCAATATTTAATGGGTGTTTATTTTTCCAATAGTGAGGTTTAGTTCTGAGTCGATGGATTGATTTTTGGTAATGGCTAGCATTCGGATTTTAGGTATGCCCCATTATTTGTACCCATCTTATGAATTCTCTCTATTGTCAATCACCTCATCCTCTGGAACTTGTCAAGTGATGCTCGGATTCTGGAATTATTTGAATTATGCAATGAAGGGATACTTCAAACTCGAGCTTTAAGTCTAATTGAGCTTTTAAAATTCTTCATTAATGCAGTTGAATCATACTAACATTCAGTCAATCTCTGCAAGTGAGTCATAATTTTATAAAGTACTCAACATCGTCGTATGCATAAAATCGAAAACATATGCTCGTGACACAGTCCGAGAGATTTGGATAGTCCAAGAGGTTTTTTGAACACGACGGACCGTGGCTTTTCAATGAAGAAGACCCCAGAGTAGTCTTGTGTATTCTAGAGTGTTCCAGGGGTGGGCGATATGAGAATTTCTTGTCTCTGTATTTATCGCGGGTGGTTGGGTAGTTGGCAAATGTAATCTCCACCGTTAGATCGAGAAGTAATCTATGGACGATATCTTGTTAGTCTTTGTATATAATGGGACCTCTTCCCCATGTTGTATCATCTCATTCTCACAACTAATTCACTTTCAGAGCTTCTCTCTCTAAAGTGTTGTGAGTTTGAGCGGGGTAAAGGCTGATTTAGGGAGCGAAGTTCCTAAGGCCGCGCGGGTTGAGCAAGGATCGAGTCTCAATTGATTGGCCCGTGACACTCGCGTGTGACTTTGACAAGCCAAAGTCTTAGTCAAAACAAAATAAAATCCAAATATAGCATGCAACTCAGCAGAGTAAAAACAAAATAAAATCCAAACGAATGAAACTCAGAACCCGCTCTATTTCCCAGAAAGCGCCAACAAGACCTGCTCTAGCAAAGCTGCCGTCAATCAGTAGAGGGCACCAATAGAGGCAAAGGAGAAACTTTTTAATTCAGGAAAGTAGTTACCTCCAGAACGCGGTTGGTGGAAGCTCAACGTCGATGCTTCATGGTCGGAAGAAAAGTCTAAAGCTTCGATCAGTGGTGTCTGTAGAGGAAGCAATGGAATCCTGATCGATGGACCCGGCCTAGTCAAAGAAATTTGGGCCTAGTCAATGGAGCAGGCCCACAAATCACAAAAAGCTGGCCTTCCATCACAGGCCTGAGACGCGCGGGCCCAAATCCACCAAAGCTTCCGCTCACACTGAATCATTAATGTTAGATTCGAACATGTGGCAACGTGTTTGCTGTTGGATCCTTTTTGGACTGCACTCGGATTACTAACATGGACGCCACACTGGCACCACGTCAGCTGATTCGGTCAAAGAGGGTTGACCTCATCGGAGAAGAAGAACAGTGCCGTCGGCGACACTGTTTCAGTCACAACTTTCCGGCAACTTTGAAATAAAGACTTGATCGAAGAGCATTTTCGTGTTTTACTGTATTAATTTTTTTTTTCTTTTGTTCTTTTTATTTGTTCTTTTTTGTTTCCCTTTTTGTTTTTTCTTTTTCCTTTCTTTATCGCCTCCTCGCCACCACGGGCCTCAAGCGAGTGCCACCACACTGCCTCTGGTAGGGTCGCCCTCGTTCGGACCGTTGGGGGACCCAAGCCTAAGCCGACGTCTCCCTTGCTTGGGCCGCTGTCAGGCTAGGTCCTTGGGTGGGTAGATTTGGGGAGGAAATGAAGTTCCAAATCCTCAAGATCACGCCTTTGATTGTCCCCATCATGCCGGACTAGTACAGGGGCGCCGCAATGTCATCTCGAGCCACCCGATTCGGCACCAAGTCCGATTTCGTCCTCTCTGATCCCACCAGGTCAAAGTAGCTTCAGTTCTTGGAATTGCAGATTCAGAGAGCCGAGCAAGATCGCGGGCAATTCGAATCCTCTAACCTTGTCGGGGAGCTTCAGGCACGGATATCACCAGCGTGGGCTTGCAGTCATTGACCTGATCAGATTGCAGTCATGGATGGCGATGGCAGCTCCTCCATGGTCGTGAGCGACGACGGAGGGGTGGCTCGGCGTGGATGCGTCAGCTAGGACAACGGCGCCGCTAGTCTAGAAGTGGAGTTGTGACTCCAGATTTGGAGCTGGGTAATGACGGCTCCTTTGTAGCCGCAAGCGACGACGGAGAAGACAGGAGGGGTGGCTCGGCTAAGACGAGCGACGCCAGCGACCGCCATGGATGAATACATCTTTCTGGGCATTGAAGCAAAGAGGCTTAGATAGAGATCTAAGCCTCTGGCAAACAACGAAGCAAAGCTTCCACGGCTGAAGATCTCTCCGTACATTTTTTTTTAATATTAATTCCACGTTACTGTACACGTGTCAATATAAAAGTGGATAGAAGTAACAAATTTATGCGACATCAGCGCGTCATGGTGACGGAGGATTGGTTATTTGGCTGTGCCGATTTCCTAGGGTTAATGTTCTGAAAGATTTGAGGAGGGAGATTGTCGAAAGGAAAGGATTGACCTTGTTCGAAGAAGAGCTAAAGTCGGTGAGTGAACCATCCTTTTTCGTTATTGCTCGTTAATTCCTTGTGTTTCACATTCAACGAGGTCACGATATTGTTAATAAGTATCTCACAAACGCTTATTAATTAAAAAGAGTTGGTAATTTGGTATGTACCTACTTTTCTATGTTATTTTCTTTTCAAAAGTCAAGAGATAATGTGGGTATTTCCAAAACATTGTCCCAAGAAGGGTAAAAGGACATAGTTTGAATTGAAGACATTATAGTGGCGGACGAGTACATAGGAACTTGTTTAGAGACTAAATTATGCATGTATTATCCTAAATCTACATCGAACAAATTAATAGTTCGAGGATCACATTATATATTGAGTCAAAATTCAATAGCTATTTGTGTCATTTTCCCCCTTTTTTTTAATGGTTTCAGCATAAACCACAGGATACTTTGCTATTTTCCTTCAAGTGTCCATGGCTAGTGTAATGCCTCCCAAAAATAACTACTTAACACCTTCTCTGGATTTAGTGACTAAATCAAATGAATGTCTTTTTTCTTTTTTCTTTTTATACGGGATTGTCATAAATAGAGTTCGAGAAAATATTCTCTACAAGCAGCTGTGATTGCTATCCTAACGAAAGAATGGACGGTTATTCAAATGTAAATGTCGATTAAGGTCGCTTTTGGAAAATTTTTGTCCAGCAAATATTAGAATCTAATAGACAATGAATATAATTTTTTTTTATGACATTGAGAGCTCGATATCCTTCAAAAAGTCAATAGAAGCTATAGAGTTTCCTTAAATAGTTTCTCCACCCTCAGTTACTCTTTAACAAAATTTTAATATAAATAATACAAATTACAATAATAAAAATAAATTTACTGACTTTCGTTAATTCATTTAGTAATTTTATTTTATTTTAACACATTTGTTGGCGATAGAGTAATTTGAATGAAGATACGGACGAAATGACAATTTTACCCTTGAATCACATGTTGGCGTGCTTAGCCCTATATTTTAGATAATAACAAAGTTTTAGATACCTAAATTTAGTATCCATTTCACAGATTTGTCAAATTACTTTATCATTGAGTACCTTATTGCTGAAGTTCCTTCTCAATTTTGCTCCATGAACCCCGCTAATATGATATACTTGCAGAATATAATTTGAGAATTACTCAGAACCTATCACAAACTAAGTTCATATGGATTTCATACAATCGCTTGAATTTCTGTAAGACGAAGAGAAACAGAAGATTCCCTTATCTCATTACAAAGAAGGCATGAACGGATAAGGTGAATTGGAAGAGAATGAACTGAAAATAACAATGTGAATACGCATTATAAACTATGTCAAAACTAATTAGCAATTACTATATAGAAAATTTATTTACACTTGTTGGCAGTTGAAGAATACAGTTTGAACGCCAACTTGGTTGTCTGATGAACTACCCGAAGGAGCCCTCCCAAAAGTTATTTATACCGCAAGTCACGCAACTCAAATACATGCATGCTTCTGCAATCTCCCGCATTAAGTGGCAATCGACCACTTCGATCTCTCTTCTAGCTGTGTTCTCTACGTAAGAAAAGAGAAAACAAAACTTCCATCTTGTAACAACATTTGACTTGTACTATTTTTAATGTAATAAAGCAGCGACCTCCAACCTTTTTATGGAAAGGCCATCTGAGGATGCATTGGACGAGGAGAATATTTTTGTTGGAGGGCTAACAGGGTACTTTTGACATTAGAGTAAAAATAAGTGATTTTTTTCTTAGAAAAAAAAAATGTTTATGATAGATTCGACACTAAACCTAAAGTTTAGAGTTTTTTCCAAGGGAAAAAAAAGTTGGGGGCTGGATTGTAAGTTAGGAATTTTTTCTGAGACAAAATTTTTTTTAGGTAGATTTGGGAATGAGCAACTGGGACATGGCACCCACCCATGGATAGCTTAGTAGGTTAGGGCGCACTTGGGATTGTGTGGTTATGCACACTGATCCCAAGTTCAATTCCCCAGCTGAGCACTTGTGATTTAAGTGGGGGTCATGGCGATTGGTTGCTGTGCTAGTCTCCCCCGAGGAATAGCTCTTGAGATCTCAAAAATATATAAAAATAGAATATATTTTTATTTTATCCCTTTTCATTTTAACCTCATAAAAAGTCAAAATTCAAGTTCAATTCTATATGTTCCTTCATTAGATATAGATTTGAATTTGTCCAAAAAAATGTCAATTAAGTTTTTAATTTGTAAGTATTGCATTTTTAGAATCTACAAATTCAAATTGATTGCCCTGCATTTCAATTTTCCAATTGTGCATTGAATTGCAGGACCCGATTGCATAAAAAAAATCTTTCATTTTAGTCACTTGGATGCTAAATCTGAAATTAAATTTTTCTAAGAGGCATTCATGAAACTCCAAGACCTCCACCCTATAGTTTTTGACCTCCTCAATCTATGGTGCTCTATTTTGGGGTAATTTTATCATTAAGAGATTAAAATTGACAAAAATGCATTTTGGATTGTGTTTCGCATTTGGGGTTTTGCACAAATTAAAACCAACTTAGCCCAAATATACCTTTTTTAAGATAAAGTTCATGTCGTAGAATCAGATTTTTGAGTCAATTTTATGATATGTACTTATTTATATGCCTAATTTGATGAAAAACTCTGAACTGGGTGAACTGGGTCGGGTTGGCCTGACCTAGTCAAGCTTGTGTGACCGAACGAATCTGCCAAAGTTCTGTCATTCCCCTGTTTTTCATGTGGAGAAGACCCGAGAGAAGTAAGGCCAAATTGGACCTCAGGTGCAATTTTGGCTTTGCTCCACTCGGGTTCCCTGCGCAAGAGGAAGAAGAGAGAGAAAGAGAGACCTGTCGAGCTCCTTGACCGCCATAGCCGCCGAGACTTCCGAACCTTCGTCGCCACATCCAGAGCAAAATTGAAGTCGGCAAACCATCCGCCGAGCTTGGTGACGCCCTGAGGGAGCTCCAGAACCAACCAATTCGCCTTTTCATCGCCAAATCAGTTTCCTCGTGTGAAACGTCGAGTTCGACCTCCGACCATCCGAACCCGTTAAGAGCTTGATCCGGACGAAATTGACACTCTGTGATCATCAGGTAAGTTGCATCTAACTCCGTAGATGCTATTTGATGGTTCGAAACGCTCGTTCGACGATAGAAACAGTTAGGATGATCTAGTCACCGGAGTTAGTCTCGGCCGACGTTTGTTAGGGTAGTCATGCATGAATATTTGCTCTGAATCTATGATATGTTGATGTAGACAAGATAAGGTTTCAAATGGCGTCAAAATCATTTAGGTTTGGAGACATTTTTGCGTCGATTTTCAAGCTCGCCGAAAGTGAAGCTTGGTTTAGGCTAGTTACCGCTTGTTTCTTGGTCTAAGTTCGACATAAATTAGTGTAGGCTAGCTCAGGTCTCGATTGAGGAAAAAAAATCGTGAGGTTTTGTACCATTTTTTACGTCGGAATCGAGTTCCAGCGAAGCACCCGCGATTCGTCTTCAACCTCGAATAGGTTACGCGATCAACGCTGGTTGACCGTTAGCGATATTGTGGCGCAAGAGGATTGGCCGAGAGTGTCCATCTCAATGTTCCATGACATTGACGTGGTGCCACAGTGTCGTCTACAAGGCAATCCACGTGACTGGGAGAATCCAAAAAGCGATCCAATGGTGGAAGATGAGCCACTTGGAGGAATCGTTGTTATAGGATCATTTTAGGCGGAAAAATAAATTTCAAGCTAGGGAGTTGGCGGGCCAACGTCATTTCAGTTGGGCTGGTCCGAATTTAGGCGAAGCAGACCTACTGGTCACACTCCACGGACTAGATCCACACGGTTGCGGGTCAGGCCCACTTTGGGCCGGTTGTTTGCGGGCTAATAACTAGACCCGTATGCCTCTGCGCAAACCGAATAGGGTCCAGCGCGCGCCAAGCCGGGTTCACAAACCCGGCCTGCCCCGAATTTTTTAATGAAAAATTATTTTCTAAAAAAAAGAAAAATATTTTCTTTAAATAAAAAATAAAAAATAGGAAAATTCTAAACATTTTCGCTCGAAAATTTACCAGTTATAAATGAATGACAAGGAGATTTTCTATACCTACCGCTAAGCTATCATTGCGCCGCCCCCATTCATGACGCCATCAATCCTCATGGACTCCAACATTCTGGCGTTGGATACGGCAGTGACAGCCGCAACAATCACCACCTTCCTTGGCCATCACACGCAACCAATGCAGTGCTCTGGCTTTGTGGCTTTGGGAGCATGTGCGGCCGCCGTTATTCTTTTGGCTATTGGGCTTTTGCTCCCGCAGCCTCAAGTTGATTAACTTGGCGTGGGGGTTTGGGTTTGCAGAGGTGGGAGCTTTGATTGTGCAGGGCTTCTTTCGTCTTTCGAGCAAGTAGAGAATCGGCTGAGTTTGGATGTGTTTGATAGTGCAGGTCTCATGAATGTGGGATAAGTAATTCAGGGTACTGGCGAGGAGGTTTGGATGAATGAAGCTCTGGAATACGATAGGACTTTATAATGGTTAATGACTATACATATGTGGATGTGTGGCGTGCGATTTCCGTTGTACTTAATGACATTAAAAGTTGAAAAAAATAGTATGCTAGTGAAAAACCTGCCGAAACATCGATAATCGGACACTTAAGGGCAAAAAAATTTCTGGCCGTTCACAGGGCAACTTGCGTGCTTAATTTCAAAAATTTCGTTCGGACAAATCGTAAGTCTAATTTTTGAACCGTCAAAGCCATTAGCTCCGCAACATCCTTAAGTTTATTTTCTACAATAATCACAGTTGAACGACACCAAAATCAGGCCTCATGACACTATAACCCCCAAAACTTAGATTTTCCATCACTAATTACGAAAACTTACTCAACTTGATGATACGAACTCCAATTAACGTAATATTATAGTCAAAAGGAAGATTATTTGACGTACTATAAAAGTTATAGCATGACCAATCTCAGCTGATAGCTAAAAACTAAAGAAATCAGCTCCCGAAGTTCATTGTTCACGCGGAATAAACTGCGCACCAAATTTGAATTTCTCGCTTCCGGCAAATCACAACATCAAATTACGATCCGTCAAGTCCTATAACTTAGTAACATTCTAAAGTTTCATTCTCAAGCAAAAATGCAGTCAATCACCCAAGAAATCAGACATAGCAGCTCGGTTTCTTCTAAAATTTGAATCGGTGTCCTAAAATTAGAAAATCACATTAATAGGAGAAAGGAGAGGTGTAAACACTTACCTAAGTTGCGACACATAGCGAGACAAGTTCGGCGACGTATCCGTGACATATGGCGTACGCACGTGACTATTTCCCCTCCATTTTTTCCTTTTCACTCTTCTCATTCTTTCTTCTCTTCCTTTCTCTCGTTTGTTCTTCTTCTTCTCTCTCAAGTCTATTTTGTTGTGGTCACCTAAAAAAGAAAAATAGGATGGATTTTGAACTTTGGGCCTTAAATATTACATATAGTTCTAGCTATTCTTGCCATGAAGTAAGGGAAGTAAGGGGGGTCTTGAGTACTAGTTTAACATCAAAATGGGGAAGAAAAGGCAAGTTCTTTTCGTCCGTTTGAGCTCGCAGGCAAGCCTCCGGCGATTTTGGCCAAAATTGCTGAGTATGCGTTTGTCTTCTCTGTCTGAAAATGAATTTTCTAAATAAATAAATATAAAAATAAATCGAATGGTAGATTACTTGCCACGTGTCAAAATCCTAATTTTTATTAATAAAAAATTAGAAAAATAAAAATTATCATCTTGCGGCCCATGTTATGTCACGCATGATAATCTCAACCGTCAATCTTTTTTGTCAAAATTAAAGATCATTTCTCTGAGCTATCGGTGAAATATCGCAGACGTGGCAAAATGTGGGACATCAATCCTCAAATAGGTGGGAAAATACAGGGTTTTTTTTCCAATTTAATCCAAAAAATAAAATATTTAAAAAATTAAGTTTAAAAAAATTATTTACCGAATTGGGTCTCGCGCGGCGGTCTAGGTCCCATACGAGACCCGTTCGTTTTCTCCACCTGGAAATGGATCTGCTGAAATAAAAATGGATTTTTTGAATAAATAAATATAAAAATAAATCAAACAGTGAATCAGTTGCCACATGTCAAAATCCTAATTTTTATGAAAAAAAAATAAAAATAAATAAAAATAAAAAATTGTCATGTTGCGGTCCATGTTATGTCACGTGAAATGACGGCTTTTGCATTCCCAATCCCAACCAATAAGAGAGCAGCATCCCATAATAGAGGGAGGGAGAGAGGAGAGGCTGATAGTGGATGGAGTTCGCATTTTCAGAAAGAAAGAGAGGAGAATGAGGTTACCGAGTGTGAGGGAGAGGGAAGAGAGCTCTAGGGTCCTCCATTGTTGCAGGAGCTTCAAGCTCGCTCGTTTCACGCAATTCCCATCCTCTCGTCAATCAGGTAAGCAACATCCCCTTGTTTTAATGTCGTTTAATGCTCTATCTCATAGATTTCAAGCTCGCTCGTTTCACGCAATGTCCATCCTCTTGGTTAGTCAGTTAAACATTCCCCTTTGCTTTGATGCTGTTTAATGCTTTATTTCGTAGATTTCACGTTAGAATCGGCCTAGGACGAAACTCTGGCTGAAGGCTAACTCCGATCGGAGATGGGGCAGATAGTTATAGGTGTTCTTGCCATGAAGTGATGGGGGTCTTGAGTAATAGTTTAGAATTAAAATGGAGAAGAAAAGGCAAGTTTGATGAATGAAGCTCTGGAATACGATGGGACTTTACAATGGTTAATGACTATACATATGTGGATGTGTGACGTGCGATTTCCGTTGTACTTAATAACATTAAAAGTTGAAAAAAATACTATGCTAGTGAAAAACCTATCGAAACATTGATAATCGAACACTTAAGGGCAAATATAATTGCTGGTCATTCACGAGGCAGCTTGCGTGCTTAATTTCAAAAATTTTGTTTCGACAAACCGTAAGTCCAATTCTTGAACCGTCAAAGCCATTAGCTTCGCAACATCCTTAAGTTTATTTTCAACAATAATCACAGTTGAACGACACCAAAATCAAGCCTCATGACACTATAACCTCCAAAACTTATATTTTCCTGCACTAATTGCGAAAACTTACTCAACTTGATGATACGAACTCCAATTAATGTAATATTATAGTCAAAATGAAGATTATTTGACGTACTATAAATGTTCTAGCATGACCAACCTTAGCCGACCGCTAAAAACTAAAGAAATTAGCCCCGAAGTTCATTGTTCGCGCGGAACAAACTGCGCACCAAATTTAAATTTTTCGCTCTGGGGAACTCACAATATCAAATTGCGATCCGTCGAGTCCTATAACTTAGTAACATTTTAAAGTTTCATTCTCAAGCAAAAATGCAGTCAATCGCCCAAGAAATCAAACATACCAGCTCAATTTACTCTAAAATTTGAATCGGTGTCCTAAAATTAGAAAATCACATCAATAAGAGAAAGGAGTGGTGTAAACACTTACCTAACGTTGCTACACATAGCGAGACGAGCTCGGCAACGTGTCCGTGACGTATGGCGCGCGCGTGACTATTCCCCTTCTCTCTTTTTTCATTTTCTCTCTTTTCCTTCTTTCTTCTCTTCATTTCTCTCGTTTGTTACAAAAGAGTCTTGGGCAAGCCTAATGGACCATTTTTGACAAAAAATAATTTTTCATAATTTTTGCATTTTTAATATTTTCAAAAAAGGAAAATACTTGAAAAATCAAGAAAAATAGCTCTTGAGATCACAAAAATATAAAGAAATATAATATATTTTTATTTTAATTCTCTTTTCATTTTAACCTCACAAAAAGTCAAAATTCAAGTTTAATTCTATATGTTCATTCATTAGATATAGAGTTGAATTTGTCCAAACAAATATCAATTGAGTTTTTAATTTGTATTTTTGCTTTTTTAGAACCTATAAGTTCAACTTGATTGCCCTGCATTTCAATTTTCCAATTGTGCATTGAATTACGGGACCCAATTGCATAAAAAAAATCTTTCATTTTAGTCACTTGGATGCTAAATCTAAAATTAAATTTTTGTAGGAGGCATTCATGAAACTCCAAACCTCCACCCTATAGTTTTTGACCTCCTCAATCTATGGTGGGTCTATTTGGAGGTCATTTTATCATTAAGAGTTTGAAATTGACGAAAATGAATTGTGGATCGTGTCTCGCATTTGGGGTTTTTACACAAATTAAAACCAATTTAGCCCAAATTTACATTTTTTAGATAAAATTCATGTCGTAGAATCAAATTTTCGAGTCAATTTTTTGATATGTACTTATTTACATGCCTAATTTGATGAAAAATTCCGAACTGGGTCAATTGGACCGGGTTGGCCTGACCCAATCAACCCTATGTTACCGAACCTGTCCACCGAAGTTCTATCATTCCCCTGTCCTTCGCGTGGAGAAGACCTAAGAGAAGTAAGGCCAAATTGGACCTCAAATGGGCATGCCCAGACCACAATCTTCCTCTGGTCGATTACCCACATGGTCCCGGCGATGTCCAACTGGCCAAAACCCGCCTCACACGTGCGGATCCTTGCTGGCTGGCCATAACTGAATTTGGTCGGCACAATAAAAACATTTCGACTGGGGACGACTTCAAACAGGGAGAGGGAGAGAGATAGAGAGATGGAGAACAGAGGTCAGAAGGAGAAAGAGATCGAGAGATAGAGTGAGAGAGAAGAGGGATCGCAAGCTCAGAACGCGGCGCCTCGTTGTACCTCTGCCATAACTAGCAAGTTCGATTCAAGAAGATTTTGGAGCTGTTCGCGTGTGATATGAGCTTTTGAGAGCTTCGATTCAACCTCATCGAAGTTCATGGAGACGACGGGATCACCATTAATTGTCTTGGAACTCCGCTGTCATCATTGTGAAGGTGAGTTCTCTTCGGAGTTAGAATACTCTGTTTTTGCGCAATTTTCATTTGAAGTGTTGAACGAGCGCAATAGGGTTTATGGTGTTCGTTTTCTGATTTCGATTGATCCCTAGAACTCATGCTAAGTTTCTCTGTATCTTTCATGTGCGTTTTCTTGCATCGAAACAAGCCAAACCTCGAAATTGGTTTCCGTACGGACTTCGCCAGTGTTCTGAGTCGCACACGTTAACGGACGATTGTCGCGCACTGAAATCGCTTAGGTAAGTCTTTAAACTCCTTTGTGATGTTATTTGAAGCTAGAAAGTGTGATGCAAATCACTGAAACTGGAGGACTCAAACTCGCCCGAAACTAGAAACTTAAATAATGTTCATCGGCTATTCAAGGGGTTTATTGACGTCATTTTGATCAGATACTAGCCTAGGATAATAGATTAGGTGATTTAGATAAGCTTATATACGAAAATAGTAAGTTTTAGCTTGATTTGGCGTTTTCCCGGTGTTGACACCTAATTTTTGGATTAATCTTTTTCCTTTATTTTTTGAAAATCCATAAAAAGTTGAAAAATTTTACAAAAACTTTGGTAACCTTAGCCAAGCCTAAGGATCCATTTTTGACAAAAATAATGCCCGCCACGAATTTTTTTAAAAATGATTTTCTAAAAAAAGAAAAATATTTTCTTTAATAAAAAAAGAAGAAAATTCTAAAAATTCTAAACATTTTCGCTCGGATATTTACAAACTATACATGAACGACGATGAGATTTTCTATGCCTTCCGCCGAGCTATCATTGCGCCGCCCCCATTCATGCAGCTGCCGCTACTGCCGATCCACGCGGACTCCAACATTTTGGAGTTTACTGTACCAGGGACAACCACGGCACTCTCCGGCGTCTTGGGCCATCGCATGCAAGCAATGCGGTACTCCGGTTATGTAGCTGTGGGAGCATGTACGGCTGCCACTATTCTTTTGGCCATCGGGCTCCGCTCCCGCAACAGCAAGTTGATTGATCTTGCGTGGGGGGTTTTGGGGTTTGTTGAGGCGGGAGCTTTGATCGTGCAGGCCTTCTTAGGTCTTTCTAACAAGTAGAGAGTCGGCTGAGTTTGGATGTGTTTGATAGTGCAGGTCTCCTGAATGTGGGATAAGTAATTCAGGGTACTAGCTTGATTTTAAAATTTTTGTTCGGACAAACTGTAGGTTTAATTCTTGAACCGTCAAAGCCATTAGTTCCGCAACACCCTTAAGTTTCTTTCCTACAATAAGCATATCTGAACGACACCAAAATCAGGCCTCACGACACTAAAACCCCCAAAACTTGGATTTTCCAGGCTAATTGCAAAAACTTCCTCAACTTGATGATACGAACTTCAATTAACGCAATATTATAGTCAAAACGAAGATTATTTAACGTACTATAAAAGTTCTAGCCTGGGCAACCTTAGCCGATAGCTAAAAATTAAGGAAATCAGCCCCCGAAGTTCATTGTTCACGTAGAACAAACTGCGTACCAAAACTGAATTGTTCGTTCGGGGCATGTCTTCGAGCCTACAGGTAACCGATGCTTAGTTCTAGAAAGACTCCATTTTTACTCTCTTTACTTGTATACGACATCTCCACCTGCTTGCTCTTGCTCTTAACTGAGTTCTTCGTCGGAGCTCTTCACCTCGGTATGTCCAATATGCTTGAGTAAAACTTGCTTAGACGGGAAAAAAATAAACATATCCTTTCTTAGGAACCAGTTGCTCTTGTGGGTTGGGACGAATCTCTCTTTTGAGCAGTAAAATTTCAAATTTTATTTGAGAGTTGGGGCTAATATTTGAGCAGTTTTACACATTTCTCCTTGCCGGAAATCTTTATCTGTAGATATCCATAGTAAAGGAGGTGCCGAATGCTGCTGGAGATTGGTCGTCAGGGATGGAGGTTGATGTTTTCAGACGCCTCTTCCTCTTCGCTACTATCAGCGGTCTCTCTCCGAATCGGTACGTGCCGATGCCAGACCCCTCAAAAGAGCCAGAGATACAATTGTGTCCCTCGGTTAATTCGTTTAGCTCTTTGTTTATCTGGTGATTTGTGTTTCCCTCCTCCATCGATCCCGCAATAGTCGTATTTCTCCTATATTTGCCCCTGTTGCTGACATCGCCTTACTTCTGAAAAGGTATCAAAGAGGCAGAGAGATGTTTTAGCAAAATATACAGGGGCTATAGTATTTTCGAAAAGAAAGAGGGGCAGGCCATCAGGGAGGGGGTTCTCATATAAGAAAGAGGGGGGAGGCCATCAGGGACAGGGGTTCTCTTTCTTCCACTAGGGATGGGAGTTCGCATTTAAGGAAGAGAGGGGAGGCTATCAGTAGTGGACGGGGTTATCATTTTCAGAAAGAAAGAGATCGAGGAGACTGAGGTCGAGAGTGAGGGACGACGATGGTAGGTAGTGAGGTTACGCTTCGATACACTTCTCCAAAACTTTCAAAATCTAACCAGTTTTTTTCGATATTAGTAAAATCTGTAAATCCAACCAACCCATTCCCTCTGCTCTCCGAAAACCCTTTTGGAGAAGTCGAAGCATCATAACGTATTTATCTTTAAGACATGAGTTTTTATAAATTCTTAAAAGAGAAATTACGACTCACCATTAAAGCCGAATAACATTCTAAATTAGTTAATCGAACCGCAAAACTTAAAATCCTAAAAATTAATTGAAAAAACAACATTAAAAGTTGAAAAAATACTACGCTAGCGAAAAACTTGGCGAAATGATATATAAACGTCAATAATCGGACACTTAAAGGGCAAATATAATTGATGGTTGTTCAGCTTGCGTGTTTACTTTCAAAAATTTCGTTCGGATAAACCATAAGTCTGATTATTGAACCGTCAAAGCCATTAGCTCCGTAACACTCTTAAGTTTATTTCTTACAATAATCACAGCTGAAGGACACCAAAATCAGACCTCACGACACAAAAACCCCCAAAATTAGGATTTTCTAGCGCTAATTGCGAAAACTTCCTCAACTTGATGATACGAACTCCAATTAACGTAAAATTACACTCAAAACAAGATTATTTAACGTACTATAAAAGTTCTACTATGGCCAACCTCAGCTGACAACTAAAAACTAAAGAAATCAGCCCCTAAAATTCTCTATTCACACGGAACAGAATGCACACCAAACTTGAATTGCTCGCTCTGGGCAAACCACAACATCAAATTGCGATCCGTCGAGTCCTATAGCTTCGTAACATCCTAAAGTTTCATTCTCAAGCAAAAATATAGTCAATCGCCCAAGAAATCAGACATAGCAGCTCAGTTTCCTCTGAAATTCGAATTGATGCCCTAAAATCAGAAAATCACATCAATATGAGAAAGGAGAGGTGCAAACACTTACCTAGCGTTGCGACACATTGCGAGATGAGCTCGGTGAGGTATCTTTGATGTATGGCGCGTGCGCGTGACTATTTCTCCTCTTTTTTTGTTTTTGTTTTCTCTCTTCTCATTCTTTCTTATCTTCCTTTCTCTTGTTTGTTCTTCTTCTTCTCTCTTGTATGTGTTCTTGTGGTTAAAATGGGTTGGATTTTGAGCTTTGGGTTTTGAATATTATAGATAGTTCTAGGTGTTCTTAGTATGGAGTGAGGGGGTCTAGAGTAATAGTTTAGCATCAAAATGGGGGAAAAAAAAAGGTAAGTTCTTTACGTCCGTTTGAGCTCGCAGGCGAGCCTTTGGTGATTTTGGCCGTAATTGCAGAGTATGCATTTCTCTTCTCCGTCTGGAAATGGATTTGGTGAAATAAAAATGGATTTTTGAATAAATAAAGATAAAATAAATCGAATGGTAGATCACTTGCCATGTGTCAAAATCCTAATTTTTTTGAATAATTAAAAATAAAAAAAATTATCATCTTGCGGCCCACATCATGTCACTCATGATGATCTCCCGTCAATCTTTTTTTGTGAAAATTAAAGATTATTTATGTGATCTGACAGGTGAAATATCGCAAATGTGGAAAAATCTAGGACAACAGTCCTCAAATAGATAGGAAAATATAGGTTTTTTTTTAATTTAATCCAAAAAATAAAAATATTTACCGAATTAGGTTTCAAAAAAAAATATTTACCTAATTGAGTCTCGCGTGGCGGTCTAGGTGCCGCGCGAGACCCACTTGCTATTTAAACTGCCGTGCGGTGCTCACGCGGCAGTATAATCACCGCGTGAGCACTCGTGCGGTAATATTGTTGTTGCGTTCTCTAATGTTTTTAATAGAAGAATCTGGTATTATAGGGGCAAAAACTGTTTCTTTGAATCTTGTCAATGAAGAGAGTGCAGACATTAACTCTTTTTTATGAGGAAAATTGGATTCCGTGGAGCAGATAAAGTGATTAGACTCTTAAAATAATATGTCCACCATAAAAATTTCAAGAAACGTACAAGCGTCTCAAAATTTTTTTTTTAATGATTTGTATGCTCATACTATCAGCATATTTTGGATACCTTGGACGCACCTGTCATTATGTTGACCCCACTCACCCTGGTGCCACTAACGCCGCCGCCAATTCGCTTGGACGTCAACATTCTGGTGTTAGCGACGTTAGTGATAGGCGTGGGATTATTCGTCTTCTTGGCCCATCGCACGCACGCACTCCGATATTCCAGCTATGTAGTTGTGGGAATGTGTGGGATGACCATCTTGCTTTAGGCTATCGGGCTCCAGTCCCGCAAGCCCAAGTTGATTGCCCTAGCGGGGGTGCTTTAGGTTTGCTGAGAAGGTATCTTTGATATTGTAGGCCTTCTTGGCGCTTCTGGGAAGTAGAACGGGTTAACTTTCTATTTTGTTTCTTCTGAGACTTTTCTGGCTGAGTTTCATGCTACATTTGGATTTTATTTTGTTTCTACTTAGACTTTGGCATGTCAAAGTCACACGCGTGCATATGTTTTTGATGTTATGCATACGACATTATTGAGTACTTATCAAATTATGACTCACTTGCAAAGATTGACTGAACGTTAGTAGGATTCAACTGCATAAATGAAGAATTTTAAAAGCTCAATTAGACTTAAAGCTCGAGTTTGAAGCATTCCTTCATTGCTCATTTTGTTTAGTTCGGATCAATCTTTCCAAGAGATTTTACATTCTTCGTATGTGTAAGGTGGTGAGGTTACGCTTCGATACACTTCTCCAAAACTTTTGAAATCTAACCAGTTTTTTTCGATATTAGTAAAATCTGTAAAGCCAACCAACCCCACATTTCATCTGTCTCTTTTAACATCTCATGCAGTTCCTTGCGCCTTAGGATCTTTTTCACTGGGTAATACTTAAGCTTTTGCAAGTTCTTTGATCTTGAGCTCTTCGTCCTTCTGTTTGAGAATTTCATCTTTCTCTTTTAGCATCTCATGCAGTCCCTTTCAAAAAGTGTTTTTGCCTTGACAACGATCCCTACCAATTTTTTTTCCCCAAAAAGCTTTTATCATGCATCTAAACGAGAGCCGCGAGCTGGCCAAGGGAAAATACTAAGCTAAAACTAAACTGCACCCAGCAAGTATTGCAAAATCATGAATGGGAAGATTTTTTTATCTTATCTTTTAATATTTTTGACAATAAAAGATGCATAAGATATGCATAATATGCCAATGATTTTTTTAAAAATAAAAAAAGGAAAGTGAGATAAGTGATACTCGAAAAGTATGCAAAGATATGCAAAATAGACATAAAGATATGCATGAGACAAATATAAGAAATGAGCAGAATTCTTTTCGTATTTTGTAGAATTTTCGCCCCCTCTTAAAGATAAGCTTGATTGATTTCATTATCTTATTTCTTATTCCAAATTCTCCAATGAGAAACTTTATCTTCCTACAAATTTTAATTAGCTACGGCTTTTAGAAATATCTTACTAAAATATTTTAGGAATTTTTTTATGTATAGATTCAAAGAGGATAATATCAACCAATCTCAAGATAACAACCAAGATCTATTAGGAGTAATTCACGAGTATCCACTTCGTGATTTTCGAAAATTCAATGTTCGCAAATCTAAAATCAGCTTATGAAGATAGCGTACCGGATCTAAATGGCAATAGAACAAATAAACTATCTTCTCGTCTTTACTAAGTCGGAGGTTATACCCGAATGACGATGGGTAGAATTATCTTACTTGATAGATGTTGTCTATTAGGAAAAAGATTTTCTTAATTTAGATTTAGATTTTTTTTAGTTCATGAAAATTGTATCGAGACAATAATCAATTCAAGCTCGTGAACACCTTTTCCGAAAATTATGATTGAAAATTGGAATTTCATGATCAATATTGCAAAAAATTGCCTCTTGATTATCAAATAAACTTGGAATCAAAGCTTGATTAGCAACAAGGTTTATCTCTTATCTTTTAATAGCAAAGACGTGCCAACTCAAAGAAGTCATGAGCATATGCGGATTCCAATCAATTACATCTTTGCAAATCAAAAGTGCGAGGATTACCTTTTAATGCCTAGCTAAGTTCGCCCTCAATCGAACAATAAGAATAGCTCAAAACAGCATTTTTTCGGGTCTTCGAACAGCAACAAATCGCGCTTAAACAGTGAGACATTTGGTACCAAACCTGCAACGAAATTCTTCACTAGAAAAGTAAAGTATAAACGCCTAAAACAGTGCTGCTTTTCACGGAAAGAGCAGCCAAACAGCCCCCTTTTCTCATGCTAAATTTCCAGCACGCAGAGTCTGGAATTTTCTCCCAAAACTAGCACTTTTTTAGCTCAATTCGCCACCAAAAATACTCCAAAAGATCTAACACAAGTATTAACAAAGTCAGAGCTTCAAAATTTGGTAAAACAAGGGCTGATCGACCTCGATATGTGGCTGGAATACAGTGGCGCAAAAGGGCTGTGACGGGATTCCTGTTCTAGCTAATTGGGGCAGCTCATAGATCCTGCAAAGATGAGAAAATAGCAGCTATTTGTGGCGCCGAGATGAGGCAACGTAGAGAGGCTGGATCGTATACGACTCAGCAACTTGTTGAGGGATTTTGGAGGCGTATTTGGAGGCAACAGCTGGGGATGATCGTCGGGCAACAACATCGACAAGGGACGATATATGGCATGCTGTGATCGAGGAGCTTCAGCTCCTCAAACCGGCCGATTCGGCTCTCAAGTGGATTCATGGAGCCAATTGATTTCCTGATTTCATTTTATTTATTTTTCAAAATCAGTCTTTAGGGAGAGATTTTCGATTCTAAAATGGGAACCGTTCCCGATCATGCTCACCCTTAATTATTGTTCTATAAAAGAAACGTCGACATTGCTCCTTAATGTGTTCGCGCCGACCTCACTGTCTCCTAACCTAGCGTCTCCTGCCCTGCCCTGCCCTCGTCCTTGCAGCTCACTCTTCTCTCTAATTACTGGCGTCGGAGCAGGCCTTCGAGCCTACTGGCAACCGATGCTTAGTTCTGGAAAGACTCCATTTTTACTCTCTTTACTTGTATACGACATCTCCACCTGCTTGCTCTTGCTCTTAACTGAGTTCTTCGTCGAAGCTCTTCACCTCGGTATGTCCAATATGCTTGAGTAAAACTTGCTTAGACGGGAAAAAAATAAACATATCCTTTCTTAGGAACCAGTTGCTCTTGTGGGTTGGGACGAATCTCTCTTTTGAGCAGTAAAATTTCAAATTTTATTTGAGAGTTGGGGCTAATATTTGAGCAGTTTTACACATTTCTCCTTGCCGGAAATCCCTATCTGTAGATATCCATAGTAAAGGAGGCGCCGAATGCTACTGGAGATTGGTCGTCAGGGATGGAGGTTGATGTTTTCAGACGCCTCTTCCTCTTCGCTACTATCAGCGGTATCTCTCCGAATCGGTACGTGCCGATGCCAGACCCCTCAAAAGAGCCAGAGATACAATTGTGTCCCTCGGTCAATTCGTTTAGCTCTTTGTTTATCTGGTGATTTGTTTTTCCCTCCTCCATCGAGCCCGCAATAGTCGTATTCCTCCTATATTTTCCCCTATTGCTGACATCGCCTTACTTCTGAAATGGTATCAAAGAGGCAGAGAGATGTTTTAGCAAAATATACAGGGGCTAAAATGTAAATACCCATCAGAACCATGATTTAATATGGAAGAGATAACGTGTTGACACATGACACGGTAAGAAAACGAATTAGGTATGGAATGAACGATAAGACATGAAATACTAGGCATTACGGAAAACACAATAGCTTAAAGGGGTCATTTTAAAGTTGTCTATTAATTGAAACCTGAGATTTGGTAATGAATTTGGAAGGATTAACATTTTACCACACTCCTTTGGGAGAATGACAATAATGATCAGAGTTGCTATTTAGTATGAAAGATATCGCGTGTTGATAATATGACGTGATAACGGCGCGTACGACAAGACATAAATGATCAGACAAGATACGATAATATAAGATTGTAACATGATCGAAAAGTTTTTACTTTTTGATTCAGTAATGACACGCTAAAGAGCAGAATATAGAATCCAAATAAACATCGATTATCATGAAGAAACATTCTATTTTCTACGGGTGGATTTGTCTTGGGTGCAACAGAAGCTACCAATCCTAAGTGGACAGTCTCTTTTGTGGTTCACTACATTCATTTTCTTAATCTCTACAACCACCAAACCTTTTTTGTTAATCCTTCTTTGAGTCCATATAAAGCCATGACACATCGACCGAACCTTGATATCATCACACAAAAAGGGGTCATGCAAAGCACCAAAGTACTAAATCACGCGTGAGTAGTGAACGTGAACCATTCGATGATGATCTCCGTCATCAGCTCAACGATCACGATTACAGTTTTCAAGCCGATGATCGCTGCAATGAAGGAATCATAATTAGCGAGTACAAGTACCACTGAGGCCGCGAATACTGGCTTGCGAGGCAAGCCTTCCTAAAGATCTACCACTTCTCCTCCTCGTCGCCGCCGAAAGAAGAAGAAGAAGAAGATCATTGCGATCATCATGACTTTCACAGTGATCGTCAGGTTCTTAGCGAGACTGCCGGGGGAGTCGTGATGGAGGTTCATCGAGGAATAATGTCCAAGAGGAGGCTCAAAATTAGGTTTTTCAGGGTCAAGCGCAACCTGCATTCTTCTTTGGTGGCGTTGACACCAAAAGCACTCTACGTGAATAAAATCTGAGCTCAAAAGGATGCAACTACTCTCCTTCCAAACACCGTGTACACCAATCAATATTGATTGACCTCTTGTGACTACGTTTGGCAAGAAGTACTCATGTCTACAGAAGTTTTTTGAAAAACTCATCAAAATCAACACTTAACGTCATCATAAACATAGTGTAATGAAGAAAATTGCAACTTCTCGACATGGTATCGAAATTAGGCGATGAATACCGCATGGTACAACCTCAAGGTCCCGTCTCGCATGGCCCATGTTCCTCTCAAGGATACGTTTTTTTATTTCTCAGCAATCAAAGCAACATCTAGCCCTACCCTATTCAAGATTGGTGTTACACTTCTGAACACTGTAGGTCGAGGGACCATAAAAAAGGATCTCTTCTCTCTTAGAACAGCTCACATGTCACGCCCCAAACCCCGAGCACGCGACATCCCGATCAAATCGTCCCAAGGGTCATAAGGGATAGCGTCCCAGGTTCGCTACCGACCCACGACAATTTATTACGCATGCAGAAACGGTTTACTCCCAGACAACATAAATTTGAACAGGGATACATTAGTAGGAGATAATTACCAAGACAGTTCACAAAAAGATCATCACACACATTAAACCAAACAACTTATGATAATTAACCCTATTGAGCCATAGCTGACATAAACAACCCCATACTTCGGGGCAGCTCACTAAGACCTCAAAATGGTATTCGGTCGGGTAAGGTTAACTTCCCATCTACTTCAAAAGATCACTCCTACCGCCAATCATTGGCGTCCACGGGCTTCATCACTTGGGACCTGAAAAATGTTATCCCACGACGGGGTGAGAAATAAATCTCAGTGAATTAAGCCTAAGCTCGGTTAGGAAACTGATTCGCCGAGGGTATCCTAATGGTAAGCTCACAGAATCATACAATCACATAAAATACCCAAGTATAGCCATCGTATACTAATCAACCACATGCATACTTACCGGCCTTCAGCCACACATAATGCAATACTTGACCCAACTAAGCAGTGAAATAAGTCAATCACTCAAAACAAGCATCGCATCCACAAGTATGCACAGGACACCACACGAGTCCATTTATTAACGATGATCGTGCCAACGGCACCATGAGAGGATCTACGCGACTGGCGTGATTCCACCCTCATAAATAGTACGATCCCATACTCATCCGGACGAACCGGGCTACGCTCCTTTTCCCTCTCGGCAGCGGCTACTACAAGCGATTATTCCAGTGCACCCGTTGCACGGTACGGCAAGTAGGCATCCCAATACGGGGCGTCGGTCCATCACAAGCTGCGACCGGCATCCGATCAGCCCTGTGCCCGTACTAACCGGCACGAGGCAGGACTGTCGTGCTTCTGGTAAGTCGTATGGTCCCACATGACTGGTACTGGTGTACTATTAATACACTACGATCTTACCAGGAAAAACCCATCATCGTTCCGTCATATGACCACACAATGCACCCACCATAACAATCAATTTTAATTCTCTTTGATTTAGGCTGGATGCTCACACAACGTGCTCAAAGACTCGGCCCACGGCCGTTTTCATGCTAGAACATATTTATTTGATTTTGCACACGGTCATATGCATATGTAGACTATCAATTAGCTACTGCAATCACGGAACGAATAATTCTCAAATACACATCAATTCACTCAATAGACATTTCAGGCATCCAATCATAAATAGGGCGATAAATCCTCAGGTAGCGATTAACACTCAATAGTAATTCCAGTCACACCATCAGCCTTCCAACGGGATAATCACACCGATAAAAATCATCGAACCAATTACGAGCATTTAATTTCATTTAGACAATATAAAGCTCAATTCGAACAATAATCATTTATTAGCCCATTTAATTTATAATTGTCGATTGATCACCCGTCTTTAATCTATCGCACTCTCGCGATAAATCAATCAATTTCAACTAATCACAATTAACCACAGATAATATAATTAATCACGCTAACTTAGTCGATTACGGTCATTTAACCTAAACCGGGGTTTCTAACTAGACCAACCGTAATCACTTTATGTTATTACCAAAATTACTAACCCAACTAACCCTAGGCGCAATTAGCGCCCTAACCAAGGTTTAGGGTCAACTCACAATTTATTTAAGCTCGGGCCGGCTCAAAATCAACAATACGACGGCAGCGGCAACGAGCGACGACAACGACGGCGGCGACGGTTCTCGGCGATAAAACACGGTTAAGCCTCGGTTCCAAGGTTTCTCGAGAGGCGTCACGACCCGGCACCAACTAGGGTACGTGACGGAGGTCCGGCGAGGTGGCGGCGGCGACGGCGGAGCTCCGGCGAACTCCGGCGACCTAGAACAGAATTTTACAGCAGCATTAAAACAGAGGAACGGGGCTAAATGAGGCGGTTCTGGGCCCCACGGGCTGAGGCGAGGCCGGCCAATGCTCGGGGACTCACCTAGGGGTCAAAGGGGATCGGTTGGGGCCGGAGGAAGGTGGCGGAAGGCGACCAAAGGTGGCGGGACAGCAGCGAACAGCAGCGAACAGAACCGGCAAAAACAGAGGATTCGCGCGCAGAAAACAGAGGTGGCTGTTCGGGGTTGATTCCGGGCCCCACGTGCGGCGACCGGCGACCACGAACTCAGGGGAACTCGTGAGGGGTTCTAGGAAGTCGTCGGTGGCGGTGGTGAGCGACGGTGGCGATCGGTTCGGGCGAAAACAGAACCAAACCGCGACTTACTCCAAAACAGAGTACCGGCGGTTCCGTGGAGATTTGCGGTGGTTCCGGCGGCAACGACCGGCGAGCTGGCTTCGGGAAGGTGGTGAGGAGACTGAGGGACTTTAGTGAGGTGGTGGGAGGTTGTGGCGTCGCTCAAAACCGTCGGGAGGAGATCGTTCGGTAGGGGAGGGGTGTTGTAGAAGAAGAAGAAGAAGAAGAAATGGACGTTAGAGAGTGAATGAGTGGAGGGAGGTGAGTGAATAAAATAATGAGGGAAAGGGGAAGTGAACGTTTGTTGACACCTGATTTTTGACCATCCGTTATTATAGTTTTTTTTATTTCTAAAATTAATTAAAAATAGCAAAAAAGGTCAAAAAATTGCAAAATAAACTTTGGAAGCCTTAGCCTAGCCTTAGGAACCAATTTTGAACAAAAAATATTTTTTGAATTTTTTAATATTTTTTGGAATTTATTTAATTATAAAAATACCCAAAAAATTAGAAAAATACCATCCGTGGTCATAAAATTACACAAAAATATTCTGAAATTTTATTTTAATTATCTCTTCAATATTATGGAAATTTGGCTTGGTTCATGGGGTTCCTTCACAAACCTAATCCCGAACCGGGCCTAAAAAATCCTTTTCGAGTCTTTTAATTTTCAATTCTCGGCTTTTATAAGCTATGACATTGGACTCCAAAGTATTGAAATGCAATTGGGTCAATTTGCCCTCCAATTTGATCAATTTTAACCAAAAGGGCTTAATTGCATAAAAATCTTTCAATTTAGTCCCCGGTTTCACAATTTTTGAAATTATATTTCACACGGGCACACCCATTAAAATTAAACACCTCTACCCAACAGTTTTCATCATGCTGAATCCATTGGTGGGCTCAATTTTGGCTAATTCGATCGTTTAGGCCTTCGATTTGGCGAAATTAAATTTCGGATCCTAGGGACAATTTGGGGTTTTCACATAATTTCAATAAATTGATTCACGAAAATACCCATATTTGATGTAAAACATGTCAAGGAATCTGATTTTGCCATCAATTTCATGAAAAGAGGTCATTTGGGGGGTCAATTTGGCGATTTGGGCGATTTGGCCGAACCGGGCCGGTCGGGTCCGACCCGACCCGACCCGGCCCGGCCCGACCCGGGTCTGCAGCAAATGCACAGAATGTGCAGAACGTGGGCAGTGAGGCAGGGGAAAAACAGGGCATGGGCGACGCGGCTTCGGGAAGAAAAAAAGGCGACACGGCGTGGGGGACGATGGCAGGCGTCGGGGGTCGTGAGTTGCAGTGGCGTGGGGCATAAAAAATGGCCGGTCGGCCACCACGAACCGGCGAAGATCCTCGGTTTTTAAACCGAGCTCGGCCAAGGAGGAAAAATTTTTTGGGGAGATTTTTCGAGCAAATCCGGAGCAAGACAAGCTTGCCGGCACCTCTTGGAGCCTGAGGGGAGCTTCGGTCGCCGTCGACGGTCGCGGAATAGGTCGGTATCTTCCCCGACCTCCATTTTTCTCTGCGCACACCATGTGTTTGATGAAATGCCCGATGGAGTCCCGAACGTTTTGACTCTCGGTCGAGCTCGACCCGAGCTCTATTTGTGCGGTTCTAATCTTTAAACTACACTAGAGTTATCCCTAACCTCGTGTTGACCTTCGTTTTGCATTAAAACTCGACAAAAACCGAGGGCCGGAGCTTCGCCGGCCATGGTTCGGACGGGAGCTCGACGAGGGATTTCCGGCGGCCGCCGACCATCAAGGAACCCCAAGTAAGCTTCTAAACCACCATTGGATGCCATGTGAATGAAAGAAATCGAGCTTAAACAAATAAAAATTTTCTGTGAATTCTTCGCCGGAGCCGGTTCGGTCGCCGGATTTTTGGGGCGGTTCCCGACGTGTTTCTTGCCATGTTTTGGTCTTATATTGATGTTGAGTGTCTAAGGAGTCGAATGCCGCAAGAACGGGCGAAAAATACCAAGTTTCGGGCCCGTTTCGCAATTTTCCGGCGACCTCGCCGGAATTTTTACTATTCCCGCCGGATTTTTCACTGTTCATCGTCTTCTCCGGCGACCCTCCGGCCGGTCAACGGTCAACGGCCGACGTGGCGTGCCACGTAGGCAGCCATGTCAGCGGGGTGGGGGCCACGTGGAATTTTTATGCATAAAACAAAATGAACGGTCCCGATCGCGACACGTGTCGCGATCTCGTCTTTTTGGGAAAATAATAAATGATTTTCTGATAATTAATTCAAATCAATCCGACGGCCGAGAATGTGCCAAGTGGCTTTCTGTGGATCGTCCGATCTTGTCTAAGATCGGACGCACCAGGAGTAGCCACGTGGCACAACGTGGAGCGTTCGATCCGAAGGTTTTTCTAAAAAATGAAAATAATTGATTTTTGATCCAATGGCTACGATGTGGCCACGTGGCTCACTGAGGGACGTCCGATCTAGTCTATGATCGGACGCACGAGACGAAGCCACGTGGCACGACGTGGACCGTCCGATCCGGGGAATTTTCGGATAATTAAATAAAATAGATAAAAAATCAAAAAAATTGTTAAAAAATGGAAAAATGTTTAAAAATATAAAACGGCGTCGTTTTAGGCCGGTTTCGACCCCTAGGGTCGGGCCGGGCGCCCGAGAGGCGTGGGCCGGGTTTGACCCGGCCCGGAAAATATTTTTAAATATTAAAAAATTCAGAAAATAATAAAAAATTCAAAAAATCAATAAAAAATAGAAAATTCATAAAAAAAATTCAAAAAAATTCGGAAAATTCAGAAAAATTCTAAAAAATTCCAGAAAAATAGGAAATGGCCACATTCAACTGGCCACGACCTGTTTCGGGTCTTTCCACCCCCGATCTTTTCAGAAATGACGGTTTTGCCCTTTCGGCAAACCGTCTTCCAAAAAAATTCTAAAAATCCAGGAAAATCCCAAAAAATAGGAAATGGCCACAAACAACTGGCCAAGGCTCATTCCGGGTGTTTTGAACCCTGACCCTTCTTAAAATGACGATTTCGCCCTTTGGGCGAATCGTCTTCCAAAAATTGAAGAAAAATCAAGAAATTCCAAAAAAATTCTCAAAAATGGGAAATGGCCACAATCAACTGGCCATGGAATATTTTGGGTAATTCAGTATCCAAACCTTCCAAAAATGACAATTTTGCCCTTCGGGCTAATTGTCCCCGAATCTTTCCATTTTACCCCTAGCCCTAAATCACATCTTCCCTAAGCCTTTATGGCTATACTAGGAGGCCAATGATTGAAATTGATGTGCATTGACATGATTTATTTATGCACTTGATTACGCTTTCATTATATTGACTGTGGTTTGATAGGACCAGTCTTCCAACCTGCATGAAACCCTGACCCATATCACCCAAAACTGCGCCTGCATGAACTCTTAGTTTGGAAAATCACTCACGTTAGGTACCGAAAGGGCGTTGGTAATGACACCGACGTAACCAAGTCCCCGAACCCAAAATCTCTGGCTCCGTAGAACTGATCGATCTCTCCCAATCGGTCAGTAAGGTTTCCGGTCTACCCTCCAAGAAAGACCGGTGGCGACTCCAAATGCATGCACAAGTTGCACATGCCACCACGACCACACTGAAGGTCGAAAGCGATCGACTCTTATCGTCGAATCCCTTAAAGATATACCTCCGCCGCGATTTGGTATGGGCCTGGGAGGGCCCGCGCCGATCTAAGGCCCGCGATCCACATTTCAGAGTGGGGGCCCGCGATCGGTAATCCATTAGCCGCGTCCGATTTCGGACGGGTCGCGACAGCTGGCGACTCCGCTGGGGATATTGTTCTAGAACACTTGGTTCTGGACCTCAAGTGGACTTAGGCCGTAATTAAAACGTTGAGTGATTTTTCTAACCTTGCAGGCGCTCTTGAAGGTGAGGTAAGTCCGCTCACGATAGGTGTTATATGTTTTTGCAGATTGGAGTGATAAGGGGTGTAGTCTGTGATTAACATCGTCTTATGCAGGATGGGCGTAGGAATGTATGTTATATGGATGATTTGAAGCGCTGATTGATATATAAATTGTTGTGCATGATTCACCGCATATTTGAGGATCACGACACTTTGCACAAAGCGCCCAAACCCAGGCCGCGAAATCACCTTTTTAGGTAGCCATAGATCAGGGATCGATATGCAACGCTCTAGCGTGGATTGCGCTGGGGTTGACCATATTCGATCCCACTCACTATCCAAGTCGAGACTTTTATCCATTTGTTGTGGATTGCGCTCATGGACGAATTTATCGACTCGGATAGAGGGAAGCCTCTAGTTTCCTCACCTAAGCCATTTTGATTTTTATAGTCAAGCCTCACTTGTCTCATGCGCATGTATATGGATGGTTGGTATACCTAAAACCAAAAAATCATTGGGTACCTCTCATGGTAAGGTCCTGCCATTTCTATATAAATTCACTTGCAGCCTTTCATTTTGCACAACATGTTGCATTCATCAAGTCCGATGGTTGAGTCCAATTCCATTTTAGAGTATAGATAAAAGAGATGATCTCTCCAAGTCAGTCCCACATCCCGGACGTATTCAAGTATGAGCGACGCGTCATCCGCCATCAGACTGCCTGGACATTCAACAGAGTTTACCCTCTTCGAGCTGTCCAAGGAATGATCCGGTGACCAAACCGATAGTTGAAGGACATACAATAACAGCAAATTCGAGACACCTGCCGGACATTATCAAAAGGGGATCTGATAAAAACGAAGACCCGAAATAGCCGGACCAAAGACATCAAGCATCGTCCCTCGAAGACCTAACTTGGGGCATCTCTTTAGGTTCTTAAGGGTCACGTTCCAGTCGTCCCTTTTCTTTTATCAGGATCATCGAGTCTGTAAGGAGCACCCGCATGTGGGTCTCCCATCTATCTTTTACACCTCGATTTCTAATTCTTGTCTAAATGTCTTGACATTGGAGCGCGACACTGGAATTTCTCTCAACCATCCGGATTTTTCGGTTCAATTGCACGTCTTACCCAGATGAAATTTTCGTTAGAACTCACACTTGGTATGTTTAACCCAAGTACGAGAATCTAACATTCATTTCATGGTGCGCCGGACATGGAATTGAACCGGTCTATATCATGCATCATTGGTAATCCTTGGTAATTAACTAAAGTCGTCCATGTTTCCTGAATTCAAGAGGAGACATGATATCCAAATTACCTTCGGGAAATCATTTCAATTTGGATGTCCTATCTCTAATCGAATTTAGGACACATTGGAATTGCATTTTTTATCTTCTTGGAAATTCCACAGATTTTCTAGGGATTTACCAAAAGTGATAACCATGGATTACGCTCCTTTTAGTTTTATGTTTTCTCTTGAAAAACATCGATAAGAATTTTTCACATGAGGTTAAGGCTTGTGTAAAAGTCCTTATCTTCGTTAATTACAAGAAAGCATAAAATTGAAAGGATTTATGCTTTACTTCCCTTTCTGACATATTCCTGTCATTTGAACAGGTAATTTCCAGAATCAAAATCCGAGGGCTTGTGTGAAGAATCAGTCACAAGTTAAAATGGACCAGGATGGCGTAGAAAAGCGCTTGACCACCCTGGGGAATCAGTTGGCTCAGGTGCTCGCAATGATGACAGAAATGAAGGCACTCATCCTCACCACACAGGGGGTACCCCGACAGCCTTAAATTCTAACCTGACTGTCCGACCAGGGAATCATCAAGGAGAACAGTCAGCTGAAAAAGGGCGTATTTCCTATCGCCATCTTTCAAGACGTGGAACAGCATGCAATCAAAGAAGCCACATGCGAAAGAGAATTAGCTGTAATCTAATCTCTTTAAATTTGAAAATTTGTTTGATTGTGTTTTATTGATCCTCAGGAGTGGTCCTTCAAGAATATTGAAGCTAGTCGACAACTCGAGCCACTAGGATGGATGTTTGAAGACAGACAAAGGAGTCAACTTCTCACTAAGACGACATACTGGGGCAAAGCCCGCCAAGATGAAAAGAGACAGGAAGCTCCGAACGGCAGATATCCCCTAATTGAAAAGGGAACCGTAAAAATTATGAAAGGATCAAAGCAGTCGACTGGGGCATATCCCACTCAACTAGGGCAGACGCCACATAACCAGGGCAGCCGGGTCAAGTGAAAAACAGGATAGAATGGTCAAAGACAAACGAAGGAAAATTTGTCTTCCCCATAAGACGGAAAGAAATGTGCCTTCAGCAGATATCACCCATTGGGATTCCAATGACAAAATGAATCAAATTATGAAGAAGGAGCAACCTAATTAGGATTGGCTCTCCCTAAGTCGAAAAAGTTGTATCCGTTCCAAATCGGACTGACTGATTCACGAGTTGATATGGTTTCCCATTCTTGCAGGTGATGACGAGAATGAACGGGCCCACTGAAAAATTTCCAGCATCTTGGATGCCAGAAGTGACTAGAGCGGGGATAGTAAATCCATAGTCGTTTCAATTAAAGCTCCTTATGCAGCAATCGAGTCACCCATCCATTTCATCGTACATGTGGAATAAAATATTGTTAAAGCGTAAGGTGAATGCGACAAGTCACAATGAAGAAAATTGTTGCTTGTGAAGTAACACTCCAGGATGTTGAAGTACTCAGCCACAAGTAAACCCGTGCTTGCTGATGTCAAACAACAGAATGATCGAGGGACGTCATAAAATGACGACAAGGCAAAATAAGCATGAAGAATTTGGAATGCATGGATGAGACCAAGGAGTGTCAAACGTTGCAGAACATCAAATGCTCAGATCTTCGGAAGATTGAATACACCGATACGGCATGATCAGATCGCCTACAACTAAATCGGCCAGCCCCAGACAAAGCGTCCAGTGGCTGGGGGCAAATCACTCTCTACCCGGAAAGGGTACCAAATGTAGGATGTGCCGAATTCACCATGGGGATACGTAGGGGGAGTCCCTGAAGCAGTTACCGCCCATGAATCATGATGAAGTGGAGTAATCCATCAAAAGCAAAACGCATCAAACCCTTCTAAATGAGAAGGAGAACGATGCGGAACCATCCATTCGGTAAAAGGACGTATCGTTCCAAAATGATTATTTTCTTGCTGAGAGAATAATGCTTCCCTTCATTTTCCTCTCAGATGATGATCAAAAGCAGAGGACTCAGGATGCAGTGCTTTCCAATGACAAACAGGGAGTACCCCTTTTCATGGCATCTCAGACATGCACTATGGCTAAATATTTTTAAGAGCATTCTAATAGCTCAATTTGTGAACAAAACCTTTGAGAAAACTTGAAGAAGTTTATCATCATTTAGAAATCTCTGTGAAAAGAGCGCTTGAAAAGAAAATTTCAAGTTTTCCAGATTGACATATCTGATAAAAATGCCTTCTCTGAATAGAGTGGAAAGCACGAACTCATGTTTCGTTGCTGGCACACATAACATGCATCATGCATATCATGCACATATCCTGCATACAGAGAACCCAAAGGGAGAAATGCCGGTTCCTGCAGGATAAATTTCAAGGGTAAACTGTATCGACTCCAATAGTCAATTATACATGCCATTTACTCATGAGATTTCTTCTTTTCAATAGGGGAACATCGAACATCTCAAATGGCGACTATGATCGAGAGAATCACCAAACCGCTACATGACAAATCCCCAGATTGTCAGGCTGTCTAGGGACAAAGAAAAAATAATCGAAGAATCTGGCAATCGAGATAGATGACCAGAATCGGCAAAATCCACGAGAGCGGGTTCCCTCCATTTTCTTCAAGGAGCCAAGCCGAGGGGCAAACTCTCATGATCCCCCATGAAAGCGCATCAGACCAGGGTCATTAAACCCAGAGATGACAAACGCTCAGACAAGCTTACTTGGGGCGGAATACTTGGGAAACACCGTTCCTTCAAATATTGGAAGGACGAAGTCTCGAAGGGAGTACCTCCTTCCTGAAATTTCAAATGAAGCCGGATAAATACCCACGCATGTCTCTTCATATGCAGGTGCATGAACGTCTTCAAATTGGATTAAAAATCGTCAAGGAGCATGGGAATGCCGAGGCACCTTGCCAAGACGAACACCGCCCAACTGGGGCAAAGCAGTTGTTAATGTGATCGAGGATCGTCTCACGAACAACACCCACAAATACAGACGAGATGAAGCAGCATCCATCATTCACATCAAATGAGAAGCGTCAGTAATCGACGAAGGAAAGGAATACGTCAGTAAGGCGTCATCAGGAATCCCAAGAGGGAAGGCATACCCAAAGAGGATGAGGATTGCAGCAAAACACAAAATGAAGTTAGCTGGGGCAAGCGTCGCCTAGCTACGATGAACCACGTCTAACCGGGGCAAGTGAATCATTTGTGCGCCGGACAAAGGAAGGACATTTCTTCTCTGGCAAAATCCATGGACGCAATGACAGAGTCGTCCTCATCGAAAAAATTGGTGGCACCAAAAAGCCACAAAAGAAAGGATCTCGCCCAACGTGGAAGCGAAAAGAAATATCCGTCGTAGGGGGCAAGCTGCCAGGAAACGGAACCCTAGAAAATGACGTAGAATACGTCCAAAAGCACAAATTGATCTCACCCAGTGCAAATCCTAGAGAAGGATTTCGTTGCCAAACAGATGGATAGATCATGGCCACGAGCTAGATGGCCGACTTCAACAAGCCTTACATTTGCGTTCAAATGGAGGCGCGAAGCGAGAGTAAAGCAGTATCGTTTCGATTTGTCTTGAATTTCGAAACACGAACTGACACTTGATGTTTATTGTTGACAGGGATTCACCGTCAAGATGGACAGAAAATTGTTGGCACCAGAAAGCCGCAAAATAAAAGAACTCGCCGACAATGAGGCAAATAGAATTATCGACCTTAGAAGTCAGGACTCCAAGAAATGGTCTTTGATTATAAGACTGAGTGGAGGGTAAAAAGTATCGCTCCCACATTACATGCTTTGACATACATTCTGATAAAAATTTCCTTTTTCCTTGAATAAAAGGAACTCTGAAGAATGACGTTGGAATGCGTCCGAAAGCTTAAATGGATCTCCTCCAGTGCAAATCCTTGAGAATGATTCATTGCCAACTAGACGGAGGAATCATGGCCACAAGATAGATGGCCAACTTCTGCAAGCCGCACGTTTGTGTTCAAATGGAAACACAAAACAAAATAAGACGGTATCGTTCCAATTTATCTTGAATTTTGGAATACAAACTGACACCTAATTCCCGTCCTTGACAGGGACTCGCCATCAAGGCGAAACAGGTGTTCACATCCCATGTATTACCCATTGGAACACATGACCAAGGGTAAGATGTATCGTTTTAATTTTTTGAGAAACTCGTGAACGTACAATGACATGTTTCTTCTACATTTTCAGGGACCTCCAGCCGCGGGGGACAGGTAAGTATCCCTCTCCCCAATCCATTGAAGATGTTGAATAAAAAATAGAGAAGAAAAGAAAAACTTTCAGAATCTAATGTCTAGAAAAGACATAGAGTTCTAACTACATTAACAATCATGTTTTGAAAACAGGAGGTTGTCTGAACATGAATAAAGACATGCATTGTGCATCATAAAACCCCATTGACGGGTAAAATTTTTGGAGAAAATAAAAGAGATTTTTCCAATCAAAAGTTGTTCAAAAATTTCAAAAGGACGTTTTCTCAAAAGACGAGAGGCAAAGCCTAATCCAAACGCGTCCTATACACACTTGAGAGAGAAGTGGAGCGGATCAAATAGTGAAATCTGGACCTACGGAAGTAGGGATTATTCGCAGCAATTACATGGATTGGGATGACGGAGGCATTCGTTTCATATCCCCAAACACTACAGGTGACCATTGACAACCCCTTCGAACGGCGGTTTTCATTCTCAACCTTGTCAAGAACCACCCCACATTGGGGCAAAATGGAGGCGAGTTCAGCAACATCAGGAGAAAACGGTTAGAAATTTTCTTGCTCGGACTAACATCAATCTTTGTGTGTTGTTTATATGGTAATCCAAGTGCCATAGGATGACGAGAAGCATTCATTTCTCTATCCCACATACCATATCCTTTGCACAGCCAAGTTGAGCCTGCAAATCCGTTTCATAAACCCGTTGGTGATCATTGCACATTCCAAGACGGATGCATCATCACGTCAGAAACAGAGGAGTTCGAGACTTAGGGATTACAAAGAAATTCCTAGGCTAATGCTTAAAGCATGTTTAGACATTCGAGCATATGTCTAACATGATCTACCGAAGATGAGAAAAGCGGGATTTCAAAAGGAAAATGAGGACGAAGAAAATCCCCAGCATCAAGAAAAAGCAAAGTGCCTGGTAAAAGCAAGGCCGACGCTCATGTAAGTTGTCCGATTGATCCCCAATGAAGCTTGGATGGGCAAAGAAAGAGAAAATCCCTAAGGGAGTCAGATCAAAAAGGCTGCTCCCCAAATGCTGCTAAAGAGCTGGTGCACACCTCAAAATCGGTTGCACACCTCAAAGACTAAAGATGCAGAAATGAAAAGACATGTGGCAAATTTGCAGTGATCACCAACGTCAATCCCCTCATGAATTCTGGGCCAAAAATAAGCATTTTTCGGTCCCCAATCCTACCGACATTACAACCCTGAAACAGTCTTCTCCGATTAAGACACTTGGGTTAACATATGGCTTAGCTCGAAGAGGTACGAGCAAGACTATTTCTTTCTCATTTTGTAGGGTTCTTGACTTGTAAACCCGGAGCAGATGGTGAAAACTTTCGTTCAATGGCCTCGACTCCAAAGCGGGTCCCCCTTGAAGACCAATACCAAGCCCAACATTACGGTCCCGTGGAAGACCTCCCGACCGATCAAAATGTAAGCGCTGCGAATGAGCCTAAAACCTAGGCACAGGTTAGTAGGGAATTGAGTGCATCCCCTATAAAAACCACTATCTCAAAACAGGTGAGAATACCTCATTGTCGAGAAATATTCCAATTGATGTTTTGAACAAACTCTTCTTGGAATTTTCAAACTATTGATCCAGATTTGCCCCGCAAGGAATTTGTGATCACATATGTATGTTGCAAGAATGTTTTGGGTAACCTCCAACATCAAAATGCACATTTCATGACTAAAACTCAAGTCATAAAATTTTGTCGATTGGACAACCGTTGTCTTCCAAAGATTACTAACGTTTTCTTGGTGAAGAAAAATTTTTCAGGCTCGAACTTCTGCAGGATACCTGGAGAACCCAGCTCCCAGAATGTCGCCTCAACAGACCCAAGTGAAGCTTTGTCAAAAATAAAATCTTTCACTGCTTCAAAACTAAATTCCCGACAAATTTCGGGATCTTTCAAAAGAAAGGGTGAGGATAGAACATTCTTTCAAAAAATGATGGTCCTAGTATGACGTGGAGAACCCTCGTCTCGGGACCTTTTTCAAAAAATCAAGCAGTCCTAGCTTGACGTGGAGAACCCTCGTCCTAGGACCTTTTTTTTCGAAAATTAAGCAGTCCTAGCTTGACGTGGAGAACCCTCGTCCTAGGACCCCTTTTCAAAAATATCAGACAGTCCTAGCTTGACGTGGAGAACCCTCGTCCTAGGACCCTTTTTTCGAAAATTAAGCAGTCCTAGCATGACGTGGAGAACCCTCGTCCTAGGACCCCTTTTAAAACAAAAAATCAAACAGTCCTAGCTTGACGTGGAGAACCCTCGTCCTAGGACCCCTTTTCAAAAATATCAGACAGTCCTAGCATGACGTGGAGAACCCTCGTCCTAGGACCCCTTTTAAAACAAAAAATATCAAACAGTCCTAGCATGACGTGGAGGACCCCTTTTAAAACAAAAAATCAAACAGTCCTAGCTTGACGTGGAGAACCCTCGTCCTAGGACCCCTTTTCAAAAATATCAGACAGTCCTAGCATGACGTGGAGAACCCTCGTCCTAGGACCCCTTTTAAAACAAAAAATATCAAACAGTCCTAGCATGACGTGGAGAACCCTCGTCCTAGGACCCCTTTTCAAAAAATATCAAACAGTCCTAGCATGACGTGGAGAACCCTCGTCCTAGGACCCCTTTTCAAAAAAAATCAAGCAGTCTCATCGGACGTGGAGAACCCGCGTCATGAGACCCTTTTTTAAAATTCAGACAATCTCATCGGACGTGGAGAACCCATGATCCCGGAAGGATGCCTTGCTCTGTCAAGAAAAGCTCATAGGATCATGTTTTGCAGGATCCCTGGAGAACCCAGGGCCCAAACTGATACCTTTTTAATGAAAAGTTTGCAGGTTTCAGCTTTCTACAGGATAATTGGAGTCCCCATATCCCAGAAAGGTACCTCGCATGTCGAAAGGACAATTCGGCCTTCTGCGAGATTTCAGGTAACCCCTAAATCCCAGGATAGCCTTCAGGTGAACCTAGAGTTAGGTAAACCTTCCAAAAGAGACCTCAATGATGTCAATCCTTAGGCGGAGCCTTTTAGTAGGCAAACCCTTTCCCAAGACCGATCTACGAACGAACGATCGAGTCTCCGAGGCGGAGCCTTTTAGTAGGCAAACCTTTCCCAAGACCGATCTACGAACGAACGATCGAGTCTCCGAGGCGGAGCCTTTTAGTAGGCAAACCTTTTCCAAGACCGATCTACAGAACGATCGAGTCTTCGACTAGTCCCAACAAGACGGGATATGTCATTCCGAGGCGGAGCCTTTTAGTAGGCAAACCTTTTCCAAGACCGATCTACAGAACGATCGAGTCTTCGACTAGTCCCGACAAGAAGGGATATGTCATTCCATAGGTGGAGCCTTTTAGTAGGCAAACCTTTTCCAAGACCGATCTACAGAACGATCGAGTCTTCGAATAGTCCCGACAACAAGGGATATGTCATTCCATAGGTGGAGCCTTTTAGTAGGCAAACCTTTTCCAAGACCGATCTACAGAACGATCGAGTCTTCGACTAGTCCCGACAACAAGGGATATGTCATTCCATAGGTGGAGCCTTTTAGTAGGCAAACCTTTTCCAAGACCGATCTACAGAACGATCGAGTCTTCGACTAGTCCCGACAACAAGGGATATGTCATTCCATAGGTGGAGCCTTTTAGTAGGCAAACCTTTTCCAAGACCGATCTACAGAACGATCGAGTCTTCGACTAGTCCCGACAAGAAGGGATATGTCATTCCGAGGCGGAGCCTTTTAGTAGGCAAACCTTTTCCAAGACCGATCTACAGAACGATCGAGTCTCCGACAAACCCTACAGAACGGGCGTGTCATCCTTAGATTCCTATCAGTATGGAGTCTCACTTGATGGTAGAAACCGCCTTAAGGGTCTTTTGAATGGTAGAAACCGCCATAAGGGTCAACCAATGGTAGAAACCGCCATAAGGGTCAACTCAAAGGTAGAAACCGCCATAAGGGTCAAAACTAAATTCAAAGGTAGAAACCGCTTG
This sequence comes from Rhodomyrtus psidioides, assembly GCA_021437785.1. Classification (NCBI taxonomy): domain Eukaryota; kingdom Viridiplantae; phylum Streptophyta; class Magnoliopsida; order Myrtales; family Myrtaceae; genus Rhodomyrtus; species Rhodomyrtus psidioides. The sequence goes on along the minus strand of JAILYB010000104.1, from coordinate 2,258,183 downwards.
AAGGGTCAACTTGATGGTAGAAACCGCCATAAGGGTCAACTTGATGGTAGAAACCGCCATAAGGGTCAACCAAAGGTAGAAACCGCCTGAAGGGTCAACTCAAGGTAGATACCGCCATAAGGGTCAACCAAAGGTAGAAACCGCCTGAAGGGTCAACTCAAGGTAGATACCGCCATAAGGGTCAAAACCAAATCAAAGGTAGAAACCGCCTGAAGGGTCAACTCATGGTAGAAACCGCCATAAGGGTCAACCAATGGTAGAAACCGCCATAAGGGTCAACTTGATGGTAGAAACCACCATAAGGGTCAACTAATGGTATGACCTACCATACAGGTCAGGGCTTAATCTCCCTAGGATATTCTGAACGAGTCCTAGGTATCTTCTTGAGAGTCGTCGCAACCGGCAGCATCTGACAGGTGAGCTTCACGTAAGCCTCTCTCACTCCGGCCCATGTTCGAATTGCAAGAGTAAACCGGTGATTAATTTGAGCATTCATCAAAAGACTTGAAGGTCCGATGTCATAGCATTTCTTCCCCCCCAGTCGAGTCGGTCAAGATCCAGGCGTCATTTTGTCTTTGAAAGCGACCTCTGACGAGCTCACTCTCAAAGAGGGGCAGCTGTTGACACCTGATTTTTGACCATCCGTTATTATAGTTTTTTTTATTTCTAAAATTAATTAAAAATAGCAAAAAAGGTCAAAAAATTGCAAAATCAACTTTGGAAGCCTTAGCCTAGCCTTAGGAACCAATTTTGAACAAAAAATATTTTTTGAATTTTTTAATATTTTTTGGAATTTATTTAATTATAAAAATACCCAAAAAATTGGAAAAATACCATCCGTGGTCAGAAAATTACACAAAATATTCTGAAATTTTATTTTAATTATATCTTCAATATTTTCACTTTTTATTATGGAAATTTGGCTTGGTTCATGGGGTTCCTTCACAAACATAATCCCGAACCGGGCCTAAAAAATCCTTTTCGAGTCTTTTAATTTTCAATTCTCGGCTTTTATAAGCTATGACATTGGACTCCAAAGTATTGAAATGCAATTGGGTCAATTTGCCCTCCAATTTGATCAATTTTAACCAAAATGGCTTAATTGCATAAAAATCTTTCAATTTAGTTCCCGGTTTCACAATTTTTGAAATTAAATTTCACACGGGCACACCCATTAAAATTAAACACCTCTACCCAACAGTTTTCATCATGCTGAATCCATTGGTGGGCTCAATTTTGGCTAATTCGATCGTTTAGGCCTTCGATTTGGCGAAATTAAATTTCGGATCCTAGGGACAATTTGAGGTTTTCACATAATTTCAATAAATTGATTCACGAAAATACCCATATTTGATGTAAAACATGTCAAGGAATCCGATTTTGCCATCAATTTCATGAAAAGAGGTCATTTGGGGGGTCAATTTGGCGATTTGGGCGATTTGGCCGAACCGGGCCGGTCGGGTCCGACCCGACCCGGGTCTGCAGCAAATGCACAGAATGTGCAGAACGTGGGCAGTGAGGCAGGGGAAAAACAGGGCATGGGCGACGCGGCTTCGGGAAGAAAAAAAGGCGACACGGCGTGGGGGACGATGGCAGGCGTCGGGGGTCGTGAGTTGCAGTGGCGTGGGGCATAAAAAATGGCCGGTTGGCCACCACGAACCGGCGAAGATCCTCGGTTTTTAAACCGAGCTCGGCCAAGGAGGAAAAATTTTTTGGGGAGATTTTTCGAGCAAATCCGGAGCAAGACAAGCTTGCCGGCACCTCTTGGAGCCTGAGGGGAGCTTCGGTCGCCGTCGACGGTCGCGGAATAGGTCGGTATCTTCCCCGACCTCCATTTTTCTCTGCGCACACCATGTGTTTGATGAAATGCCCGATGGAGTCCCGAACGTTTTGACTCTCGGTCGAGCTCGACCCGAGCTCTATTTGTGCGGTTCTAATCTTTAAACTACACTAGAGTTATCCCTAACCTCGTGTTGACCTTCGTTTTGCATTAAAACTCGATAAAAACCGAGGGCCGGAGCTTCGCCGGCCATGGTTCGGACGGGAGCTCGAAGAGGGATTTCCGGCGGCCGCCGACCATCAAGGAACCCCAAGTAAGCTTCTAAACCACCATTGGATGCCATGTGAATGAAAGAAATCGAGCTTAAACAAATAAAAATTTTCTGTGAATTCTTCGCCGGAGCCGGTTCGGTCGCCGGATTTTTGGGGCGGTTCCCGACGTGTTTCTTGCCATGTTTTGGTCTTATATTGATGTTGAGTGTCTAAGGAGTCGAATGCCGCAAGAACGGGCGAAAAATACCAAGTTTCGGGCCCGTTTCGCAATTTTCCGGCGACCTCGCCGGAATTTTTACTATTCCCGCCGGATTTTTCACTGTTCATCGTCTTCTCCGGCGACCCTCCGGCCGGTCAACGGTCAACGGCCGACGTGGCGTGCCACGTAGGCAGCCATGTCAGCGGGGTGGGGGCCACGTGGAATTTTTATGCATAAAACAAAATGAACGGTCCCGATCGCGACACGTGTCGCGATCTCGTCTTTTTGGGAAAATAATAAATGATTTTCTGATAATTAATTCAAATCAATCCGACGGCCGAGAATGTGCCAAGTGGCTTTCTGTGGATCGTCCGATCTTGTCTAAGATCGGACGCACCAGGAGTAGCCACGTGGCACAACGTGGAGCGTTCGATCCGAAGGTTTTTCTAAAAAATGAAAATAATTGATTTTTGATCCAATGGCTACGATGTGGCCACGTGGCTCACTGAGGGACGTCCGATCTAGTCTATGATCGGACGCACGAGACGAAGCCACGTGGCACGACGTGGACCGTCCGATCCGGGGAATTTTCGGATAATTAAATAAAATAGATAAAAAATCAAAAAAATTGTTAAAAAATCAAAAAAATTGTTAAAAAATATAAAACGGCGTCGTTTTAGGCCGGTTTCGACCCCTAGGGTCGGGCCGGGCGCCCGAGAGGCGTGGGCCGGGTTTGACCCGGCCCGTAAAATATTTTTAAATATTAAAAAATTCAGAAAATAATAAAAAATTCAAAAAATCAATAAAAAATAGAAAATTCATAAAAAAAATTCAAAAAAATTCGGAAAATTCAGAAAAATTCTAAAAAATTCCAGAAAATAGGAAATGGCCACATTCAACTGGCCACGACCTGTTTCGGGTCTTTCCACCCCCGATCTTTTCAGAAATGACGGTTTTGCCCTTTCGGCAAACCGTCTTCCAAAAAAATTCTAAAAATCCAGGAAAATCCCAAAAAAATAGGAAATGGCCACAAACAACTGGCCAAGGCTCATTCCGGGTGTTTTGAACCCTGACCCTTCTTAAAATGACGATTTCGCCCTTTGGGCGAATCGTCTTCCAAAAATTGAAGAAAAATCAAGAAATTCCAAAAAAATTCTCAAAAATGGGAAATGGCCACAATCAACTGGCCATGGAATATTTTGGGTAATTCAGTATCCAAACCTTCCAAAAATGACAATTTTGCCCTTCGGGCTAATTGTCCCCGAATCTTTCCATTTTACCCCTAGCCCTAAATCACATCTTCCCTAAGCCTTTATGGCTATACTAGGAGGCCAATGATTGAAATTGATGTGCATTGACATGATTTATTTATGCACTTGATTACGCTTTCATTATATTGACTGTGGTTTGATAGGACCAGTCTTCCAACCTGCATGAAACCCTGACCCATATCACCCAAAACTGCGCCTGCATGAACTCTTAGTTTGGAAAATCACTCACGTTAGGTACCGAAAGGGCGTTGGTAATGACACCGACGTAACCAAGTCCCCGAACCCAAAATCTCTGGCTCCGTAGAACTGATCGATCTCTCCCAATCGGTCAGTAAGGTTTCCGGTCTACCCTCCAAGAAAGACCGGTGGCGACTCCAAATGCATGCACAAGTTGCACATGCCACCACGACCACACTGAAGGTCGAAAGCGATCGACTCTTATCGTCGAATCCCTTAAAGATATACCTCCGCCGCGATTTGGTATGGGCCTGGGAGGGCCCGCGCCGATCTAAGGCCCGCGATCCACATTTCAGAGTGGGGGCCCGCGATCGGTAATCCATTAGCCGCGTCCGATTTCGGACGGGTCGCGACAACGTTAGGAAAGGGAGGAAGAGAAAGAGAAAGGTGGGAGGGTGATGAGTGGGAGGGGGAGGAGGCAACGGCCATCACAATTCTCCCCCCCTTAGGAAATTTCGTCCTCGAAATTACAACACAGTTACAACTGCTCAAAAAGATATGGGTAATTACTCTTCATGGCTTCATCGTTCTCCCACGTAGCTCCTTCGGTACCATGATATTGCCAAATCACCTTGACCAACGGAATCGTCTTGGTCCGGAGTACGTGCTCTTTCCTTTCCACAATTCTGACTGGTCGCTCCACGTATGATGCTCGCTCATCCAGATCAATCTCTTCATAACTCAGTACATGAGCGGGGTCAGGTTCGTACTTTCTCAACATCGACACGTGGAAGACGTTATGCACTTGAGCAAGTCTCGGCGGTAACGCAAGACGATAAGCTAGATTTCCAATCCGTTCCAAGATTTCGAATGGTCCAACATATCTTGGGCTCAGCTTTCCTTTCTTGCCAAACCGAGATATCCCTCTCATAGGCGATATCTTCAGAAAGACATGATCGCCTACCTGGAACTCCAATGGTCTACGTCTTCTATCGGCGTAACTCTTTTGGCGACTCTGTGCTGTCTTCAGTCTGCCTCTAATTACTTTAATTGCTTCCATTGACTGTTCCACTAATTCGGGTCCAGTGATCTTCCTTTCACCAACTTCTTCCCAGCAGACTGGCGTTCTACAAGCTCTTCCATACAAAGCTTCGAAAGGTGCCATCTTGATACTTTGCTGGTAACTGTTATTATAGGCAAACTCTACCAGATGTAACCGTTCTTCCCAATTGCCTTTGAAATCCAGTATACATGCCCTCAACATGTCCTCCAAGGTCTGAATGGTCCTTTCAGACTGGCCATCAGTTTGCGGGTGATAGGCCGTACTGAACTGTAGCTTCGTTCCCAGAGCAGTCTGTAGACTTTTCCAAAACGTGGCAGTGAACTTAGGATCTCGATCAGAAGTGATCGTTACTGGCACTCCATGTAACCTCACAATGTGCCTCACATACAGCTCTGCATATCTATCCAAAGCGAAGTCCTTTCTCACTGGAATGAAGTGTGCTGATTTCGTTAATCTGTCTACTACAACCCAAATTGAATCATGGCCTCTCTGACTCCTTGGCAAACCCATCACAAAGTCCATTGTGATATGCTCCCATTTCCATTCTGGAATCTCTAAAGGCTGTAACAATCCTCCAGGTTTACAATGTTGCGCCTTGACTTGCTGACAAGTCAAACACTTAGCCACATACTTGGCTATATCCGCTTTCATGCCATTCCACCAATAGTGTTGCTTCAGATTCTGATACATCTTCGTACTCCCAGGGTGGATACTATAACTACTACGGTGTGCTTCCGATAAAATCTCCTCCCTTAAACTTTTGTCGGAAGGCACTACCAAACGTCCTCTAAACTTCAGTATCCCATCCTTGGCCAATTGGAAGTCGACTCTTCGTTTAGTTGAGTCTTCCTGAATGATCTTTTGAATAGTGGGGTCAGTAGACTGCAGGGTCTTGATCTTAACCTGAACTTCTGGCTCGATTCTCAAGGTAGCCATAAGACTCGACAAGCGACTTATTTCTAACTTGAAATCTGAGTCTCTAACTTGCTCAAGTAAACGCCATTCATGCATCTGTAATTGAGCAATCATTGATTTTCTACTCAAGGCATCGGCAACCTTATTCGCCTTACCCGGATGATACAAGATCTCGCAATCATAATCCTTAAGTAGCTCCATCCATCGGCGCTGTCTCATATTCAACTCCTTTTGAGAGAACAGGTACTTCAGACTCTGGTGATCTGTATACACCTGAAAACTTTCTCCGATCAAATAATGTCTCCAGATCTTTAATGCAAACACGATTGCAGCCAATTCCAAGTCGTGCGTCGGGTAGTTCAACTCGTGTGGTCTCAACTGGCGAGATGCATACGCTACCACTCTACCATGCTGCATCAACACACAACCCAGTCCTCTAAGCGAAGCATCGCTATAAATCTCGAATCCTCCAGGACCAGATGGAATTGTTAGAACAGGAGCCGTAGTTAGCTTATGTTTAAGCTCTTGAAAACTACGCTCGCACTTGTCCGTCCATTCAAACTTCATATCCTTTTTCAGTAGCTTGGTCAAAGGTGAGGCTATAGAGGAAAACCTCTCCACGAAACGTCTGTAATAGCCCGCCAATCCTAAGAAACTTCTGATTTCTGTAACTGTCGTCGGTCTTGGCCAATTCATAACTGCTTCAATCTTAGATGGATCCACAGCAATCCCTTCACCAGACACTACATGACCCAGAAATGCTACGCGAGTTAGCCAAAACTCGCACTTGCTAAACTTGGCATACAACTGATGTACTCTCAGGGTTTCTAACACAATCCTAAGATGTTGTTCATGATCTTCATGATTCTTCGAGTACACCAGGATGTCATCTATAAAGACGATCACGAAACGGTCCAAGAATTCTCTGAACACTCTGTTCATCATATCCATAAAAGCAGCAGGAGCATTCGTCAAACCAAATGGCATTACAGTAAACTCATAATGTCCATAACGTGTCCTAAACGCCGATTTTGGTATATCTTCCTTTCTGATCCTCAACTGATGGTATCCCGTTCGTAGATCGATCTTAGAAAATATCGATGCCCCTTGCAACTGGTCAAACAAATCATCAATCCTCGGCAGTGGGTATTTATTCTTAATCGTCACTCGATTCAACTGTCTATAATCAATGCACAACCTCAAAGATCCATCCTTCTTCTTGACGAACAAAACAGGCGCTCCCCAAGGCGATGCACTAGGGCGGATAAACCCTTTATCTAATAATTCTTGCATCTGTACTTTGAGTTCTTTCAATTCAGACAATGACATCCTATACGGCGCTTTAGAGATCGGCTCCGTCCCAGGAGCTAACTCTATAACAAACTCAATTTCCCTTTCTGGTGGCAAACCAGGTAAGTCCTGAGGAAACACATCTGGAAATTCACATACAACAGAGATATTCTCCAACTTAAGTTTTTCAACAGACGTATTCACCACAGAAGCCAAATAACCTTGGCATCCATTCTCCAATAGTTGGGTTGCCTCTAATGACGATATCATTTCTGTCGAGGTTCCACCTCGATTACCCACAAATTCATAGCTAGTCCCATTCAACGGATTAAATCGGATCACCTTATTAAAGCAATCCATCGTGGCTCTTTGCTTTGTCAGCCAGTCCATTCCCACAATCAGATCAAAATCATACATTTCTAGCACAATTAGATCTATCTTGCTTTCATGATCATCCACAACAAGTCTACAATCAGGACAGCTAACTGTAGCTACTACACTATCCTTTAACGGCGTAGATACTTTAAACACAACATCCAAAGGTACCAAGCTCAATTCATACAACTTAACAAACTGATCCGCAACAAACGAATGTGTGGCACCCGGATCGAACAAAGCATAAGCTACTTGATTATGCAAGAGGACCGTACCTGAAACGGTCGGCGAATTCTTTGCCTCTTCCCGGGTGACAGCAAACACTCTTCCCTGCGCCGGCGGACGGTTCTGAAAGTTTTGTGGCGCAGTTCCTCTAGGTGGCCCTCCTTGTTGTGGTGGCATCTGCCTGCCCTGCTGCCTCTGCGGGCAGTCCTTCACCTGATGATCAAAACGACCACATCCAAAACAAGCACCTCCTCTAAACAGGCACAGACCAGGTCCATGCCTCTGGCGGCACATATTGCACACCTCACTTGGGCGGAAAGTAGGCTTACTGATCACTCCTCGACGATTCGGTGGAATATGATGCTTGCCTCCAAACATTGGCTTCTTTCCTAGCTTCCTTTCAAATCTGTTTGAGGAAGTGAACCGCGATCCAGATGCAGCGGTTCTCTCAGCCAAGTCCTGCTCCACTATCAATGCCCTTTCATATAGGTCATCGTAGTCTTGAAGATTGAATGGTGCTAGTATACTCTTAATCTCGGGCTTCAGTCCATCCCTGAACCTTCTGGCCCTATCCTCAGGGTCCTCAATCAATCTCGGGGCATACTTGGACAGTTCAGAAAACTTGGCTTCATATTGGTCGACGGTCATCTGGTTTTGGCGGAGGTGGAAGAATTCAGCCATCTTCTGTTCTCTAGCTGTCTTCGAGAAATACTTGTTATTAAAAGCATCCCTGAAGGTATTCCATACTGGAACCGTACCTTCTGGGAAAATCCTATCCTTGACAGCTCTCCACCAAGTACTAGCATTCCCTTCAAGTTGATAGACAGCCAGGAATACTTTATCCTCATTCGAACATCTCAGTAAGTTGAATGTTTTCTCTAATCCTTCAATCCAACGGGTGGCAGCTTCAGGGTCTCCGTTTCCAGTGAACTGTGGCGGATTCAACTTGAGGAAATGTTCTACCATCTTTTGAGCCTTACGTTCCTCATACCCAGGTGCAGGTGGTGGATTTACTGGCGGAACTACAAGTGGCACCACAGGTGGGGCTTCAGCAGCTGCAGCTGCAGCTGCAGCAGCAGCTGCAGCAGCAGCTTGATTCCTTACTTGCTGCCCCAACAAATCTCCAATGGTTCCCAAAGCTTGCATCACTTCAGCCATGGTCGGCTCACGTCTCGCAGGCTCAGCATCAGGAGCTGCAACAGGAGCTGCGACAGGCGGTGGTCCTCCAAGATCAACAATCTCTTCAATTGGTCTCACATTCCTCCTACGAGGGGCTCGAGGTGTTTTTCTACCGCGTCCGCTCATTATGCAGGAATGATACGGAGTCCTGCTTACCGTATAGCAAAACGCGGTCAGAAGGCAACCCTAAAACTTACCACACAATTAACAATCACAAGCATAGCGATAAAAATCCTACTAACTATCCCTTTTCCCAACGCTCCTTATCACTCCAGGCCAATGACCAAATGGATCAGGCTGACCTTGCTCTGATACCAAACCGGGTAGGATGTCACGCCCCAAACCCCGAGCACGCGACATCCCGATCAAATCGTCCCAAGGGTCATAAGGGATAGCGTCCCAGGTTCGCTATCGACCCACGACAGTTTATTACGCATGCGGAAACGGTTTACTCCCAGACAACATAAATTTGAACAGGGATACATTAGTAGGAGATAATTACCAAGACAGTTCACAAAAAGATCATCACACACATTAAACCAAACAACTTATGATAATTAACCCTATTGAGCCATAGCTGACATAAACAACCCCATACTTCGGGGCAGCTCGCTAAGACCTCAAAATGGTATTCGGTCGGGTAAGGTTAACTTCCCATCTACTTCAAAAGATCACTCCTACCGCCAATCATTGGCGTCCACGGGCTTCATCACTTGGGACCTGAAAAATGTTATCCCACGACGGGGTGAGAAATAAATCTCAGTGAATTAAGCCTAAGCTCGGTTAGGAAACTGATTCGCCGAGGGTATCCTAATGGTAAGCTCACAGAATCATACAATCACATAAAATACCCAAGTATAGCCATCGTATACTAATCAACCACATGCATACTTACCGGCCTTCAGCCACACATAATGCAATACTTGACCCAACTAAGCAGTGAAATAAGTCAATCACTCAAAACAAGCATCGCATCCACAAGTATGCACAGGACACCACACGAGTCCATTTATTAACGATGATCGTGCCAACGGCACCATGAGAGGATCTACGCGACTGGCGTGATTCCACCCTCATAAATAGTACGATCCCATACTCATCCGGACGAACTGGGCTACGCTCCTTTTCCCTCTCGGCAGCGGCTACTACAAGCGATTATTCCAGTGCACCCGTTGCACGGTACGGCAAGTAGGCATCCCAATACGGGGCGTTGGTCCATCACAAGCTGCGACCGGCATCCGATCAGCCCTGTGCCCGTACTAACCGGCACGAGGCAGGACTGTCGTGCTTCTGGTAAGTCGTATGGTCCCACATGACTGGTACTGGTGTACTATTAATACACTACGATCTTACCAGGAAAAACCCATCATCGTTCCGTCATATGACCACACAATGCACCCACCATAACAATCAATTTTAATTCTCTTTGATTTAGGCTGGATGCTCACACAACGTGCTCAAAGACTCGGCCCACGGCCGTTTTCATGCTAGAACATATTTATTTGATTTTGCACACGGTCATATGCATATGTAGACTATCAATTAGCTACTGCAATCACGGAACGAATAATTCTCAAATACACATCAATTCACTCAATAGACATTTCAGGCATCCAATCATAAATAGGGCGATAAATCCTCAGGTAGCGATTAACACTCAATAGTAATTCCAGTCACACCATCAGCCTTCCAACGGGATAATCACACCGATAAAAATCATCGAACCAATTACGAGCATTTAATTTCATTTAGACAATATAAAGCTCAATTCGAACAATAATCATTTATTAGCCCATTTAATTTATAATTGTCGATTGATCACCCGTCTTTAATCTATCGCACTCTCGCGATAAATCAATCAATTTCAACTAATCACAATTAACCACAGATAATATAATTAATCACGCTAACTTAGTCGATTACGGTCATTTAACCTAAACCGGGGTTTCTAACTAGACCAACCGTAATCACTTTATGTTATTACCAAAATTACTAACCCAACTAACCCTAGGCGCAATTAGCGCCCTAACCAAGGTTTAGGGTCAACTCACAATTTATTTAAGCTCGGGCCGGCTCAAAATCAACAATGCGACGGCAGCGGCAACGAGCGACGACAACGACGGCGGCGACGGTTCTCGGCGATAAAACACGGTTAAGCCTCGGTTCCAAGGTTTCTCGAGAGGCGTCACGACCCGGCACCAACTAGGGTACGTGACGGAGGTCCGGCGAGGTGGCGGCGGCGACGGCGGAGCTCCGGCGAACTCCGGCGACCTAGAACAGAATTTTACAGCAGCATTAAAACAGAGGAACGGGGCTAAATGAGGCGGTTCTGGGCCCCACGGGCTGAGGCGAGGCCGGCCAATGCTCGGGGACTCACCTAGGGGTCAAAGGGGATCGGTTGGGGCCGGAGGAAGGTGGCGGAAGGCGACCAAAGGTGGCGGGACAGCAGCGAACAGCAGCGAACAGAACCGGCAAAAACAGAGGATTCGCGCGCAGAAAACAGAGGTGGCTGTTCGGGGTTGATTCCGGGCCCCACGTGCGGCGACCGGCGACCACGAACTCAGGGGAACTCGTGAGGGGTTCTAGGAAGTCGTCGGTGGCGGTGGTGAGCGACGGTGGCGATCGGTTCGGGCGAAAACAGAACCAAACCGCGACTTACTCCAAAACAGAGTACCGGCGGTTCCGTGGAGATTTGCGGTGGTTCCGGCGGCAACGACCGGCGAGCTGGCTTCGGGAAGGTGGTGAGGAGACTGAGGGACTTTAGTGAGGTGGTGGGAGGTTGTGGCGTCGCTCAAAACCGTCGGGAGGAGATCGTTCGGTAGGGGAGGGGTGTTGTAGAAGAAGAAGAAGAAGAAGAAATGGACGTTAGAGAGTGAATGAATGGAGGGAGGTGAGTGAATAAAATAATGAGGGAAAGGGGAAGTGAACGTTAGGAAAGGGAGGAAGAGAAAGAGAAAGGTGGGAGGGTGATGAGTGGGAGGGGGAGGAGGCAACGGCCATCACATCACACACATGGTGGGATGTGATCACCCCCACCAAAGCCGAAGGTGGATGCTGTAGATTTCATGCTTTTGATTCGGGCCAAGATTCATATCTCCTTATCTTCTTCTCACCCCACCTCAGCTGCCACCAAACACTCTCTTGCGTAGGTTGCACTCATCAAATATCTCTCCAAGCCTCCTCTCTCTTCTCCGCCTCTTGATATTCTCTCTCTTTCTCTTATTGCCTTAGTTTTGGAAACTGCTTCTGAACTTGTCTGTGTTTAACTCAGCTTGGCTGGGCATTTGTCAGAAGTAAATACTGCTCCTTGGCCTAGAGACATCGCTTGTTGAGGTTGATAATTGAAGAAGGAGGCGGAGAAAGAGGAGGAGGAGGAGTAGATGAAGATACAGTACGATGTGTGCGAGAGAAAGCCAGCAGCGGTGATATGGTGCGGGGACAAGGCCGCGCTGTGCGAGAGATTCACGTGGCCAATAAGCTCGCGGGCAAGCATCAGAGGCTTCTCCTCAACTGAATCTCCAACAACCTCCCTCCTTGTGACATTTGCTGGGTACCTCCCTGTTTTCCTTTTGAGATGAGTCGATCGATGTTGATTTACGTTTGAATTTGTTCTCTGTGTTCTTGTGTCCTTACCGGGCAAGCTGATGAAATAAAATAGAGACAGTTGCACACTCAAACTATTTATCTTTTGCGAAGTAATTAGTTGGTGTTTTCTATTAGCTTCAGCTTTTAGCTCATGAAGAAAGTTGCTGATCATCGCTATTGTGAATTTTGCATAAAACTATAGAGACATAGAGTGGCCTAACAAACTAAACTACTTTGACTTTTCTCCGGTCTAACTTTTGCAGATTCCGTTGTAATTTTATGGTGACACAAGGCACATACGTACATTGATTTTCTACTCCAGTTCGTCGATCTCATGATAACTTTGGCATACAGGAGAAGGCAGCGTTCATCTTCTGTGTCGAAGACAGAGCCCTCTTCTGTCAGGACTGCGACGAACCCATCCATTCGGCGGGGAGTCTCTCTACGAACGGCCAGAGTGTTCCTAGCCACCGGCATTAGGGTGGCTCTAGGATCTAGATGTGCCGAGGATGCCTACAAAACCTGCTCGGAGCCACCTAACCGGAGCTCTCAAACCAGTTGAAACACCCTGCCCACCGGCTTCTGTCTCGACTTCGCCGTCGGGGGTCAATGACCTGCTGCAGTTAACGGATTTATAATCTTCTGACAAGGTGAGATTAAGTGCGACTACATTGGGCTATGTAGGCAAAATAATGTTCTGCACTTGGGTTTCTGCTGAATGTTGGAGCTCGTTTTGATTTGCAATCTTTTTGCAGAAAGAGCAGCTCGAGTTTGGAGAGTTAGAGTGGCTTGCAGACATGGGGCTTTTGGGCGAGCGGCTGAAGTTCCTCAGCTGCCGATGCCACAGTCGGGCAACATCACTTCCTCCAAGACCTCCAAATTCAATGTCTCACACAAGAAGCCAAGGATTGAAATCCCGGACGAGGAGGAGGAGGAGGAGCACTTCACCGTCCCTGATCTCGGATGAGAATGGAGGAGCTAGCTAACGGGGGTGGGGGTTGATAGGTTTGTTCATAGTCTAGTGTGTTAGCATATATGTGCATCTTAAAGTTGTTTCGTTGAGCTGCTTTAAAAGTCGTCCTCATTATCATGGGTTAGGATAATAATTGGTCAAGCATTTCTTCTACTAGATTTCCTTTCTTTTCCCTTCGTTAGTATTATGCTTCAAATTTGCGATTCTGTGTTAAAAGTATCCGCTTATGCGTTGCTTTGCGACTACGATGAGGCGAGCTTATGCACGGGTCAGATTTACAACATATCCATTCTCTGAATGAATCTGCAGATAAGTTCAGACAGTGTAGCCACTTTGTGTAACCGCTCATCGCACTTTTCAAAAATGACATTGGATTGTCCAACAGTTACCTTATGCTCAATCATCGAGAGAAGTGAGGCTTGGTTTCATGCAAAGTCTCCGAGTATTGCCGAAAACTAGGGCATGGCGCTTCTCCTTACTATCAATTCCTAAATTACTTTTGAGGGGAAATGGAGACAATTCCCCGTTGGGATACATTGGCTCGCACCGCATGGGATATGGAATTTGAATAGGTTAGGACAAAAAAACTAACTCCGAATCTATCTATCTCACTATCAAATGGCAAAATTTTACGTGGTGTTCACATCGCTACCAAAACTATGTGATGTTTTGTAGTCAGCAATATTATCACGTCATTAGGAACTTTCCAAATAGAGAAGTAACTTTAGATCTATGGTTTTTTTAATATATATATATTTGTTGGTTGAAGTAGATCTATAAATTTAACAGCTCCGACGCGAGGAAGAAACTATGCATAAAGAAATGTAAGTTGCATATTTAAGTAGAATTGCGTTCCATGAGTCCCCTATACTGGTTCGTTATCTATTAATGGGATCAATAGCATACAATGGGAAAAGTAACTTCAACCCATTACACACCATCGACTTCCAAGGATGGTTGGCGTCAAAAGTAACAAGTAACAGCAATAAGTACATTTTCTATTTGTTAATTTGGCAATACCAAAAAAACAAAAGTTAATGCTTTCAACACTTTAATTGGTATAGTACCTTAGCAAGAACTGTCAAGAAGATTACTTGCCAATCAGCCAAGCCAGTCGTCTGTTCTTGTGGCTTTATCTGACCCAAGGGTGCACGTAATTATGGGGAAGGATTGAGATGAAGTTTTTTCTTCTCAATGTGACTGAGGAGAAGATATTAGGTCTCTCTCTCTCTCTCTCTCTCTCTCTCTCTCTCTCTCTCTCTCTCTTCCCGATGACTGTTTTGGTCAAGGGGAGGTGAGGAAAAGTCCCAAAAATAGCAAGATAACAGACAATCCTCAGGGTCTCAGAGTCATGGCACAATGTACCCGGTAAAACTTTCCTCTCTCAGCTCTCGCTCCCCTCGCAGTTTCTGACATTGATCTCACTAGCGCACCGTTGGCCACCAAACCACTCTCTTTCTTTCCTTTGCTCACCACTTGGTCCGTGCTTCGTCTGTTCGATAACTCTTTGATTAACTCCAGATGGGTTAAAGAGCCGGTTTTTGAACGTTAAAACGTGCTTAAGCCATTTAACCTGCGATGCTTTTGCATCGACAAGGGACGATATATGGCATGCTGTGATCAAGGAGCATCAGCTCCTCGAACCGGCCGATTCGGCTCTCAAGTAGATTCATGGAGCCAATTGATTTCCTGATTTCATTTTATTTTATTTTTCAAAATCAGTCTTTAGGGAGAGATTTTCGATTCTAAAATGGGAATCATTCCCCGATCATGCTCACCCTTAATTATTGTTCTATAAAAGAAACGTCGACATTGCTCCTTAATGTGTTCGCGCCGACCTCACTGTCTCCTAACCTAGCGTCTCCTGCCCAGCCCTGCCCTCGTCCTTGCAGCTCTCTCTTCTCTCTGATTACTGGCGTCGGAGCATGCCTTCGAGCCTACAGGTAACCGATGCTTAGTTATGGAAAGACTCCATTTTTACTCTCTTTACTTGTATACGACATCTCCACCTGCTTGCTCTTGCTCTTAACTGAGTTCTTCGTCAAAGCTCTTCACCTCGATATGTCCAATATGCTTGAGTAAAACTTGCTTAGACGGGAAAAAAATAAACATATCCTTTCTTAGGAACCAGTTGCTCTTGTGGGTTGGGACGAATCTCACTTTTGAGCAGTAAAATTTCAAATTTTATTTGAGAGTTGGGGCTAATATTTGAGCAGTTTTACACATTTCTCCTTGCCGGAAATCTCTATCTATAGATATCCATAGTAAAGGACGCGCCGAATGCTGCTGGAGATTGGTCTTCAGGGATGGAGGTTGATGTTTTCAGACGCCTCTTCCTCTTCGCTACTATCAGCGGTCTCTCTCCGAATCGGTACGTGCCGATGCCAGACCCCTCAAAAGAGCTAGAGATACAATTGTGTCCCTCGGTCAATTCGTTTAGCTCTTTGTTTATCTGGTGATTTGTTTTTCCCTCCTCCATCGATCCCGCAATAGTCGTATTCCTCCTATATTTTCCCCTGTTGCTGACATCGCCTTACTTCTGAAAAGGTATCAAAGAGGCAGAGAGGTGTTTTAGCAAAATATACAGGGGCTATAGCATATTCGGAAAGAAAGAGGAGGCAGGCCATCAGGGAGGAGGTTCTCATTAAAGAAAGAGGGGGGAGGCCATCAGGGACGGGGGTTCTCTTTCTTCCACCAGGGATGGGAGTTCGCATTTAAGGAAGAGAGGGGAGGCTATCAGTAGTGGACGGGGGTTATCATTTTCAGAAAGAAAGAGATCGAGGAGACTGAGGTCGAGAGTGAGGGAGAGCGAAGAGAGCACTTGTGTCCTCAGCTTCAAGCTCGCTCGTCAATCAGGTAAGCAGCATCCCCTGTTTTTATCTATTAAATGCCATGGAGTGTGGGGGTCTTGAGCATCAAAATGAAGAAAAAAAGGTAAGTTTTTTATGTCACGCCCCGACTCTCGAGCCCGCGACATCCCTTGCCAAATCGCCACGAGGTCATAGAGATAGCGTCCCAGGCATACTATCTACCTACCATTAACTGACGCATGCGGAAAACGTTTTCACTCCCTAACACCAAAAACAAACAGGGATAGAAAAGTAGGTAGTCATAACAATCATTCAAAAACAAACCTTTACAAGTTAATCAAAATAAACAAATGGATCTTAACCCTACGGGGCTATAGCCAACTTAAATAACCCCTTACTTCAGGGCGGCTCACTAGACCTCAAAAGGTCACTTAGTCAAGTAAGGTCAACCTCCCATTTACTTCAACAGATAACCCCAACAGCCAATCATTGGCATCCACGAAGCTCCATCCGAATGGACCTGAAATTGTTATCCCACGACGGGGTGAGAATGAATCTCAGTGAATCAAGCCTAAGCTCGGTTAGGAAACTGATTCGCCCAAGGGATCCTAACCGAAGGCTCGCATAGACATGAATAACACCTAAGTAAATCATAACATCAAAAACATCCACATGCACACTTACCAACCTTCAGCCACACATAATGCAATGCTTGACTCGACTCAACAGTCATCTCTGTCAATCACTCAGAAATGCATTGCATCCACAAATGTGCACAGGACACCACACGAGTCCATTTATTAACGATGATCGTGCCCACGGCACAACGAGAGGATCTACGCGATTGGCGTGATTCGACTCCCACAACGAATGCGATCCTGCACCTTAGTGCGATCCAGCATCCTTCCGGTAGAACCGGACTACGCCTCTTTTTCCTCTCAACGACGGCTACTACGAGCGGTGTATCAAGTGCACCCGTGGCACAGCACCGGCAAGTAGGCATCCCTAAACGGGGCTTCGGTCCATCACAAGCTGCGACCGGCATCCGATAATCCCTTAAAACCGTACGACTGGCACGGGGCATGAATTATCGTGCTTCTGGCAAGTCGTGTAGTCCCATCACATTGGTACAGTACGAACTTGCCAGGAAATGCATCATCGTTCCCTCATATGACCATACAGTACACACCCGGCAATCAATTCATTTCATTATCTTGATTAAGGCCGGATGCTCATACAACGTGCTTAAAGACTCGGCCCACGACCATTTTCATGCAAAACATGTCTTTTGATTTCACACGGGGTCATATGCACATGTCGACTATCAGCTAGTCACCACCACACACACAAGATGATTAACCCCCAATCATCAATCCAATAGTCAATGGTATTCAATCACTCAACCAGTTAATTCACAAGACGGTTGACCCAATAAAGCTCATCACATCAATCACGAACAATCGAGTTCCAATAGGCCACATAAATGCTCAAATTCGTACAATAATCATTTATTAGCCGATTTACTGTATAATCGTCAATCGATCACTCGTCTCTAGCCTATCGCTCGCTCGCGATCAAACAGCGGCAATCCATTGCTCAATCAATCAATTGCATCTAGCAACCAACTAGCCACAGACAATTCAATCAATCCGGCTAACCTAATCGATCTGCCATTTATCTTAATCCCAATTTCTATTTAGATCGGCCCTGATCGTGTACCTAAATTCCACAATTGACAAAACAATTAATCCTAGGCGCAATTAGCGCCATAACCAAGGATTAGGGTCAACTCACTTCCAATTTAAGCTCGGGCAGTCTCTACGGCGTCGACACGAGCAGCGACGAACTCACGAACTTCGGCGAGGCTCGGAATTCCTCTCGGTGTCTCACGGATCACGGCTCAACTTCCTCGGACAACGGCCTAAACCCACGGCCTACGGGCCAAAACTCTCGGCCAACTTGGCCCACGGACCTGGCACGAAGGCCCAGCCACCCAGGTCTCGCCACAGGCCACGGCCCAGGTCAGATCGGGCCACGGCCCTGCCCGCTGGCCTACGAACCCGGCCCAAACAGGGCAAGGGGCGGCGGCGGCGGAAACGGTGGACGACGGCGGACGACCGGCTGAAGGGTCGACGGCGGAGACTTGAGGGGACATTGGGGAAGCTGATGGAGGCGACGACGGTGGCGAAGGGCGGCCGGAGGCGGCAGAACAACGGCCAAACAGAACCGGCCGCGAAACAAGGGACGAACAGTAGAAACATGGGCGGCGGTTCGAGGCGGTTGCGGGTCCCACGCGCGGCGGTGAGCTTCGCCGAGCTCAGGGAAGGTAGAAGGGTGGTCGGGGAGTCTGTTGGAGGCGGCGGTGAGCAACGGCGGCGGCCGATTCGGCCGAATCTGAAGAAAAATCGGACCGGCTCGAAAACAGGGCACCGAGGCTTCGGGCGGCTCCCGCGGCGGTTCCGGCGGGCAATCGGCGGCGGGGTGGCTTCGAAGGAGTCGAGGGGAGACTGAGGGACGTCGCTGAGGTGGTGGGTGGCGGCGGCGACGTCGCGAACGGCCGGGGGAAACCCGGCTCTCCTCGGGTCTTCGCGGGCCGAAACAGGGCACGGCTTCTCGAGCCGTTTCACGGCCGTCCGGTGGCCAACGACGGCTGTGCCGGGGTCGAGGATGACGGCGGTGAGCAGATGAAGGTTGTGGCCAAAGGTGATGGGTGGTGGCGCGCCAAAACTCGAACGGGAGGAGGAGATGATGCACGGTCGTGAGATCCTCCCAAAACAAAACCAAGAAGAAGAAGAAGAAGAAGAAGGGAGGGGAGTGTCGTCCGAGAGAGAGAGAGAGAGAGAGGGGGTCCACCTAGGACTTTCGGGGCAATTTTTGTCCTATATACAAAATATCTAAGGACAAAACGGTCAATTGACAAATCGGGCCTGAAATGAATTCCGGTACAACGGACGGAGGGTATTTTGATAAGTTCATAGGCTAGGCTTGGTCGGGATTAGGCTCGAGTCGCGAGGATTGAAATCCTAATTTACGGCGACTAAGAATTCGAAACCTAATCTAAACCGACTGAACTTCAGAATTCATCCAAATGTCGTCTCTTCAGTCCTTTCAATCCAATATAATTTAACGACTGAATTTCAATATTAATCCATTTTATCGAATTCAGGGACTTTACCAAAGTCGGATTTCCAGGGCGTCACAACTCTCCCCCACTTAGGAAATTTCGTCCTCGAAATTAAAGTACTACCACAACCCTTCAAACGAATAAGAATACTTAGTCTTCACTACTTCGGTTCCCAAAACTTCCTCAATCTCTCTAATAGTTCCCACAGGTCTATGGTGTTACCAAACCACCTTGACTAGCGAATTCTTCTTGTTCCGGAGCACTCGTTCTTTTCTATCCACTATCCCAACTGGACTTCTCACATACGATGTCTACTCATCCAATTCAGTTTCCTCATAACCCATCCCATGAGTGGGTTCCATATCGACACTTGAAAAACATTATCCTTGGACCAGTCTCGGCGGCAACACAAGAGAGCCCCAAATTCTCAATTCTTTTCAAAATTTTGAAAGGTCTGACATACCTTGGGCTTAACTTTCCATTACTGCCAAAACGAGATGTCTCTCTCCTAGGCGACACCTTCTAAAAGATATAATTGCCCCCCTGAAATTCTAAAAGTCTTTGCCTCTTAATGGTGTAACTTTGCTAACGACTCTGCACTGTTCTCTGTCTATCTCTGATATCCTTGACAGCTTCCATCGACTGTTCTACTAACTCATGACTCGTAATTTTCCTTTCACCACTTTAGTCCAATTAAGCTAGCGTTCTACACGCTCTACTATACAGTGTCTCGAAAAATACCATCTTAATGCTCTGTTGGTAACTGCAATTTAGGCAAACTCCACCATGTGTAACTGTTCCTCCCAATTACCTTGAAATCTAAAACTCATGCCTCAAACCTGTACTCCAAAGTCTAAATTGTCCTTCCAAACTGACCATCCGTCTTCGAATGATAGATCATACTGAACTGCAGTCTCGTTTTTCCCAAAATTTATACCACGCATATTTCAAATCACTCATTACCTCCACTATGTAGACCGAAATCACGGAACGACCACCAAACCCAAGTCAGATTCAAACTTACGATCCCCGTTTACCAATATACCGCAATTCCATATCCACAATTCGTTTAAACATGTTGGACCATCCAACTCTAAGGATACAACTCCACTGTGCTCATCTAACCTTGCTGTCCCCATCCACTGTTGGTTGTCCTAGTAACCACAGTAATTACCCACTCTCACAAATCTATTAACCATTTCTTACTTCCAATGAGCAGAGTTTAACACTGCTTCTCCTCTTGATCCAAAGATGTCAATCATAACTAACACTAATGTCAATTTGGGCATTCTGTTTACATGAAGAAGGTCGACTAATGATTCGCCTTTTAACCGACAACTCCTTATGGTCTGAAGTTATCACTTGTCGTTTCCAGAAACATCTGATGAATAACTGAACTCAGACTCCAAATCCAACTGAGGGTCAGGACATCCATTCGGTCGAACAGTATCAACTCACAAACGACTGGCGAGTCGAGGACCACTTCAATATTCCGGTTTAAGGTTGGAATCACTCGTTCCCACACCGATAGTACCATTGAACACTGTCAAGATCACCTCTCATGACCAACTCAAGTTGATGCAGGATTGGTGCAACTCGATCCGTAGTTCTCCAGCAACACAACACATAATCCAGGGTAGCTAATCCTTGACCAGTGTGTGGCTGGTACGGGGTTCTAGTACAAATCGTTCCTCACGGGGTTCATGGCCATCCTGAATATCGATCAATGCCAGCTCGCAATTCATGCCACGAATCACTCCCTGGTTAACTTCAGGGTGATCCTATGGTTGACTTACAACTGAGTCAGATCAACCCAAATCGATTCATGCTTGATTTCAGATCGCCACACAGTCGAACCTCAATCAGCACAGCCAACTGGTAAATCAGGCCATCATCCACGTCGAGGGCGACTTCTAAACTCTCGGTGGCTTCCTCAACCCTTGGTCGTTGTTCGCGAATAGTTCGAGTCTTAAGCTTGGGTCGGTTCTAGATCTTGGGCATCACTTTTATACCAATCTAAATCTCTTCACACTGTTAAAACCTGCACCTGTATCGTCAATCTGCTTACTGCACTCCAAACCGAGTCATTTCCCCCTTGACTTCATGGAAGTTTCACCACGAATCCAGCGTGATCTTCCCCAACCCTTATTCTAGAAACCTCAACGACAGCAGCAGTCTGCTAGGCTTGTAATGCTGCGCTTTAACTTATCGATATGCTAGCTCTTCGCCACAAGCTTGGCCGTATCAATCTTTCTGCCAATCCCTTAGTGACCTTATCTTTAAATTTTGGTGTCTTCTCATACTATTCGAACTAACACTGAAAACTACTGTGGTGAGTTCCAATCGGTTTTCTGTTTTATCAAAAGCAAGATCCTTATGCTCTTCACTCCAAGAAATCAAGTGGCCCTACTATGCTTCCGATGTGCCACTCTGATAACTAGTCTTTCTTAATTGTCACATCTCGTAATCTTAATCTTTTTCAGGGGTATCTCCAATCTCAATAATCCATACATCCAACTGGTGATCCCATCACGTCGTCCATCCTTAGATTTTATTCCGAACTTTCCTTGTTTGTCTTCACTGTCCTTGTTCTATGCACATGTCTAAGGCTTCATTAATTACCATCCCCAGGACGTGTACACTTCACCATGACCTTATTAAGTTACTAGTCGGTTGAACCATACGGGCCTCAAGTCATCCCAAGACTGCCTTTGACATACTGTAAGATCTTCTCAAATTTTACGAAGCATATAAATCTTACTAACCCCCGATATCTCAATTCATCCACAATCTTCTGTTCTTAACACGAAACACAACACAACGTATTCACCACATGTTCTTCACTTTGAAATCACAGTTTAAACACGTGTAGTGGAAGGCTCTCCTCGTTACTCATCGCCTAATACCTATCCTCACATCAATTTTTATCAGTTCGAAACTTTCGACTTCCTGAGGGTCCATTACATCTTAAAGATCATTCTCTTAATCCTCACTCGCTTTCTTGCGAGTATCGATCATATCACATAATTCTAGCTTTCACAACCCACCAATACAAGTCGCCTCATTGCCAAACCGTACTGACGAGTCTAGTCCACCAATAACTTCCTTTCACGAAATCTCTATAACTCGCTGAACTTAAGAAGTTTCGAGCACTTATCGATATCAGCGGTCTTGGTCAATCCATGACCAGCTTAATCTTAGTCGAATCCATGGATACTCTATTACCAGAAATTACATGCCCTACGAACAACACGAGTTAACCAAAACTCGTACTTAATAAACTTGATAGTCACTTATACCCTCCTTGGGTCTTCGATCGAATGCTACTCACTATCATCCAATTTCCTCAAGTACGCAGAATGTCGCTTAGGGACGCATCACCAATCGCTCCGAATATTTTTCTCGATCATTCTACTCATCGGACCCATAAGAGTGACATGGGCTTTCATCCGACCGAACGACATCAATGTAAGCTCATAGAGTCCCTAACGTGTCTTGAATATCGTTCCTGACACACTCTCATTCCTGATCCTCAGCTAATGACATCTCGTCTGTAGATCAACCTTAGAGAATACCATAGCTTATAGTGGTTGGTCAAATCTTTCGTTTATTCTTAAGGGTGAATACTTATTCTTGATCCCCATCTGATTGAATCGTTTACAACCGATACTTAACTTCAACGACCTTTCTCTTTTCCTCATGAACACATATATACCTCCCATAGCGACAAATTAAGGCGGACAAACCCGTTGTCCAGCATAACACACCTTGGCACCTTGAAGTTCTTAAGCTTCAACGAACTATCCTCTATGGCGCCTCAAGGATCAAATCCATTTTAGGGCAACTCCACCTCAAACTCCATTTTCCCTTTTTTTTTTTTTTGGTTGTAGTCCTTGCAACTCTCGAAGAAAGACATCAGAAAGTTCATATGTGACTGCGACGTCTCTCACCCTGGGTTCCTCAGCTACCAATTCAAACACGAACGTCCAATAACTTAATAATCACTCGCCAGCAGACCAGTCGCCTTAGGCGACGAAACTAACCAAGTCAAAATTCCTTCTTGATAATCACCAAACTCAGAACTAACCAATCTAACGGTTTAAGCTTTAATGTCTCGTAACAATATCAATCACAGCTCCAAGGTAATTCATGTCCATAACAACCTCAAGGTTACACACCTTCATAATGATCACCCTATCCTCGTCTCTTACAAGCTTAAAATCAGTTTGCCCTTAAAACTTCTTACAGCAAGCACTACCTTATCCTGTAGTAGCATCGAAATCCTAACTACCACTCTCAACGATCCCAAACTCAGCTCGAATACTTTATAATCTACACTCCCGACAGGTACCATACGGGGTCCTGTCCACCCCAACACAATACCAAAGCGAGCTCAAGCATACAGCCTCAAAACTTGAGCAATGAATACGTACGTAAACTGAATAACTTAACGAGACATATAACAATCACATGCACAACGGTTAAAGTCCTACTAACTATCCCAAATTCAAACGCTCCTTATTACTCCAGGCCAATGACCAGATGGATCAGGCTGACCTCACTCTGATACCACCTTGGGCGGGGATGTCACGCCCCGACTCTCGAGCCCGTGACATCTCTTGCCAAATCGCCACGAGGTCATAGAGATAGCGTCCCAGGCATACTATCGACCTACCATTAACTGACGCATGCGGAAAACGTTTTCACTCCCTAACACCAAAAACAAACAGGGATAGAAAAGTAGGTAGTCATAACAATCATTCAAAAACAAACCTTTACAAGTTAATCAAAAATAAACAAATGGATCTTAACCCTACAGGGCTATAGCCAACTTAAATAACCTCTTACTTCAGGGCGGCTCACTAGACCTCAAAAGGTCACTTAGTCAAGTAAGGTCAACCTCCCATTTACTTCAACAGATAACCCCAACAGCCAATCCTTGGCATCCACGAAGCTCCATCCGAATGGACCTGAAATTGTTATCCCACGACAGGGTGAGAATGAATCTCAGTGAATCAAGCCTAAGCTCGGTTAGGAAACTGATTCGCCCAGTGGATCCTAACCGAAGGCTCGCATAGACATGAATAACACCTAAGTAAATCATAACATCAAAAACATCCACATGCACACTTACCAACCTTCAGCCACACATAATGCAATGCTTGACTCGACTCAACAGTCATCTCTGTCAATCACTCAGAAATGCATTGCATCCACAAATGTGCACAGGACACCACACGAGTCCATTTATTAACGATGATCGTGCCCACGGCACAACGAGAGGATCTACGCGATTGGCGTGATTCGACTCCCACAACGAATGCGATCATGCACCTTAGTGCGATCCAGCATCCTTCTGGTAGAATCTGACTACGCCTCTTTTCCCTCTCAACGACGGCTACTACGAGCGGTGTATCCAGTGCACCCGTGGCACGGCACCGGCAAGTAGGCATCCCTAAACGGGGCTTCGATCCATCACAAGCTGCGACCGGCATCCGATAATCCCTTAAAATCGTACGACTGGCACGGGGCATGAATTATCGTGCTTCTAGCAAGTCGTGTAGTCCCATCACATTGGTACAGTACGAACTTGCCAGGAAATGCATCATCGTTCCCTCATATGACCATACAGTACACACCCGGCAATCAATTCATTTCATTATCTTGATTAAGGCCGGATGCTCATACAACGTGCTTAAAGACTCGGCCCACGGCCATTTTCATGCAAAACATGTCTTTTGATTTCACACGGGGTCATATGCACATGTCGACTATCAGCTAGTCACCACCACACACACAAGGCGATTAACCCCCAATCATCAATCCAATAGTCAATGGTATTCAATCACTCAACCAGTCAATTCACAAGACGGTTGACCCAATAAAGCTCATCACATCAATCACGAACAATCGAGTTCCAATAGGCCACATAAATGCTCAAATTCGTACAATAATCATTTATTAGCCGATTGACTGTATAATCGTCAATCGATCACTCGTCTCTAGCCTATCGCTCGCTCGCGATCAAACAGCGGCAATCCATTGCTCAACCAATTAATCAATTGCATCTAGCAACCAACTAGCCACAGACAATTCAATCAATCCGGCTAACTTAATCGATCGGCCATTTATCCTAATCCCAATTTCTATTTAGATCGGCCCTGATCGTGTACCTAAATTTCACAATTGACAAAACAACTAATCCTAGGCGCAATTAGCGCCCTAACCAAGGATTAGGGTCAACTCACTTCCAATTTAAGCTCGGGCAGTCTCTACGGCGTCGACACGAGCGGCGACGAACTCACGAACTTCGGCGAGGCTCGGAATTCCTCTCGGTGTCTCACGGATCACGGCTCAACTTCCTCGGACAACGGCCCAAACCCACGGCCTACGGGCCAAAACTCTCGGCCAACTTGGCCCACGGACCTGGCACGAAGGCCCAGCCACCCGGCTCACGCCACAGGCCACGGCCCAGGTCAGATCGGGCCACGGCCTTGCCCGCTGGCCTACGAACCCGGCCCAAAAAAGGGCAGGGGGCGGCGGCGGCGGAAACGGTGGCCGACGGCGGGCGGCCGGCTGAAGGGTCGACGGCGGAGACTTGAGGGGACGTCGGGGAAGCTGATGGAGGCGACGACGGTGGCGAAGGGCGGCCAGAGGAGGCAGAACAACGGCCAAACAGAACCGGCCGCGAAATAGGGGACGAACGGCAGAAACAGGGGCGGCGATTCGAGGCGGTTGCGGGTCCCACGCGCGGCGGCGAGCTTCGCCGAGCTCAGGGAAGGTAGAAGGGTGGTCGGGGAGTCTGTTGGCGGCGGCGGTGAGCAACGGCGGCGGCCGATTCGGCCGAATCTGAAGAAAAATCGAACTGGCTCAAAAACAGGGCACCGAGGCTTCAGGTGGCTCCCGCGGCGGTTCCGGCGGGCAATCGGCGGCGGGGTGGCTTCAAGGGAGTCGAGGGGAGACTGAGGGACGTCGCTGAGGTGGTGGGTGGTGGCGGCGACGTCGCGAACGGCCGGGGGAAACCCGGCTCTCCTCGGGTCTTCGCGGGCAGAAACAGGGAACGGCTTCCCGAGCCGTTTCACGGCCGTCCGGTGGCCAACGACGGCTGTGCCGGGGTCGAGGATGACGGCGGTGAGCAGATGAAGGTTGTGGCCGAAGGTGATGGGTGGTGGCACGCCAAAACTCGAACAGGAGGAGGAGATGATGCACGGTCGTGAGATCCTCCCAAAACAAAACGAAGAAGAAGAAGAAGAAGAAGGGAGGGGAGTGTCGTCCGAGAGAGAGAGAGAGAGAGAGAGAGAGGGGTCCACCTAGGACTTTTGGGGCAATTTTTGTCCTATATACAAAATATCTAAGGGCAAAACGGTCAATTGACAAATCGGGCCTGAAACGAATTCCGGTACAACGGACGGAGGGTATTTTGATAAGTTCATAGGCTAGGCTTGGTCAGGATTAGGCTCGAGTCGCGAGGATTGAAATCCTAATTTACGGCGACTAAGAATTCGAAACCTAATCTAAACCGACTGAACTTCAGAATTCATCCAAATATCGTTTCTTCAGTCCTTTCAATCCAATATAATTTAACGACTGAATTTCAATATTAATCCATTTTATCGAATTCAGGGACTTTACCAAAGTCGGATTTCCAGGGCATCACATTTTACGTCCGTTTGAGCTCACCGGCGAGCCTCCGGCGATTTTGGCAGAGTATCCGTTCTCTTTTCCATCTCCAAATGAGAAAATATTCAGCGCTTCGTCCGTCTCATGTGGCACATAATAACACATGTGGACCACTAAAAAGAAGACACGTGTCTTGAATTAAATTTTAAAAAATTGACGTGGAATTTCTGGTTTTCCTTTCGATCGCTTCATTTTCTTCGTTTGTCCATGGCTGCCGCTTGACCTCAAACGCTTCGCCATGGCCGGAACGCATAGTGGCTCTCCAGATCTGGCCATCAACGGTCGTCGGCATCGCTGTGGGTGGCTCTGTCTTCCTCCGTCGTTGGCTCGTGGTCGGCCTCGTCGACGGCCAAGCCAGCCCTCCATCGTCACGGCTCGCGGTCTTTTTCCGTCCAGACCTGGCCGTCAACGGCCGTCGGTGCCTTCATGGGCGGCTTCGTCTTCCTCCGTCGTCGGTCTCGTCAACGGCTGAGCTACCTCTCCATCTTCTCGACTCGCTGTCGTTTTCCGTCCAGATCTGGACTGGAATCGTGCCTCCATATTTGATCTCATCCGTGGCGACGGGCGAGATCGAGATCTCGAAATCCATGGAAAGAGCTCGGACTGAGCTCAAAATCAAGAAGAAAAACCGAGGTCCCCATCGACCATGGAGGAACGATGCCGACGATTTCAGCCATGGCGACTGGCGAAGGCAAGATCTTGAACGCCATGGGCAGAGCTCAAATATCGAGGTCTGTCGCCCCTGCATTCGGCTCGTGTTCGTCCCCGTCGACCATGGATGAGCATGCCGACGAAGGCCATGGACGAGGGTCGACGATTTCAGCCATGGACGGCCAGAGTGAAAGGCCATGGCGGAGGAGGGATTGCGAACTGACGCAAACAGCCATGGACGATCAAATATGAAGAAGCGGTAGCGTCACTGGGACCAGCGACGCCAACGGCAACGGACGACCAGTAGCATCATCGGCCATGCCACTCCACGAGGTCAAGGGTCTACCATGGAGAACGAGGAGGGAAGAAGCCAGAAAAGAAATCCCACGTGAATATTTTTTAATTTTAAATTCAAGACACGTGTCGATTTTCTAGTGATCCACATGTGCTCTTATGTGCCACATGGGCGGATGATGTGGAATTTGATTAGCACCGAATATTTTCTAGTCTGGAAATGGATTTTCCGAAAATAAAAATTAATAAACAAATATAAAAATAAAACGAACGGTAGATCACTAGCCACGTGTCAAAATCCTAATTTTTATGAATAAAAAATTGAAAAAAAATAAAAATTGTCATCTTGCAACTCAGTTATGTCACGCATGACAATATTTACTGTCAATTCTTTTTATGAAAATTAAATATCCTTTTTTTGATTTGACGGGTGAAATATCGCAAATGTGGCAAAATCTGGGACAACAGTCCTCAAATAGGTGAGTCAATATAGGGTTTTTTTCCAATTTAATCCAAAAAATAAAAATATTTATCAAATTAGGTTTAAAAAAATTATTTACCGAATTGGGTCTTGCGTGGCAATCTACGTGCCGAGCGATTGCTCGCGCAAGACCCAATTCGGTAAATAATTTTTTTAAAACCTAATTTGATAAATTTTTTTATTTTTTGAATTAAATTGGAAAAAAACCCAAAAATTTAACCAAGAATAAAAAATTTCAAACATCAACGAGTGAAAGCTCGTAAAACAAGTATGGGCCTCGGTATAAGCAAAGCATCAACATGAATTCCCTTCTAGAAGAGATGATGCGTTCTCTAACGTTTTTAATAGAAGAATCTGGTATAACAGGAGCAAAAACTTACAAATATCTTTCTTTGAATGTGCAAACATTTAACGCTCTTTTATGAGGAAAATTGGATTTCATGGAGCAGATAAAGCGATTAGACTCTTAATGCAATATATCCATCATAAAAATTTCGAGAAACGTACAAGTGTCTCAATTTTTTTTTATTTTAATGATTTGCATTCTCCTACTATCAGCTGTGCATGGACATCCGTAACGAGCCGCGGCAGCCGCACCGGCCGCCGCACCCGCACCGGCCGCCGCACCTGCACCGAGCGTCGCACCGGGCACCGCCACCGTACCTGCTGCCGCACCGGCCGCTGCACCGGGCACCGCCGCTGTACCCGCCGCCGCACCGGGCACCGCCGCCGTACCCGCCGCCGCACCACCCGCCGCACCGGGCACCTCCGCCGCCGCCGTTCTTGCCACCGCCGCAGCAGCCGCCGCAGTCGCAGTCGCCGATCTGCTTTGACATCAACATTCTGGCAGTGGTGGCATCAGTGATAGGCGTGGGCTTGTCCTTCTTCTTAGCCCATTGCACGCACGCGCTCCGATATTCCGGCTACGCAGTTGTCGGAGTGTTTGCGTTGGGCACCTTGATTTTGCTTATCAGGCTCTGGTGCCGCAAGCCCAAGTTGCTTAAACTGGCGGTGTACTTTGGGATTGCTGAGGTGGCAGCTTTGATAGTGGAGGCCTTCCTGGCGCTTTCTGAGAAGTAGATCGGGTTAACTTTATTTTATTTTGGATTTTATTTTGTTTCTTCTTAGGCTTTGATGACTGAATTTCATGCTATATTTGGCTAAGACTTGGCTCATCATATGTTTTCAATGTTATGCTTACCCGGACGCCACACCTAGGTAGGTCTCAGACATCATCCCAAAGAGAGCCAAGAGAAACCCCCGCGAGTCTGCAAAAAAAAAAAGTGGTTTCTAACTTTCTTCGACCAGATGCTTCGAGAATCAGATTGAGAAAGCAATCGGATCGGCCACTAACAATAGATCAATAAACGGAAACAAACAACAAAGAATGGCGATAATCAGATTGAGAAAGCAATCGGATCGGCCACTAACAATAGATCAATAAACAGAAACAAACAACAAAGAATGGCGAATAGAAAACGCCAAATCGCTATCGATTCTTCTCTGGAGATTATTATCATTGCAGAGGTCATGCGAGAAAGAAGAAGGGGAAACATGAGAAGAACCGGAAACTCGTGATAAGACAAACCGATGGCCGGCCTTTGCCATGCCCAGATATGGGCGCCCTCCTCTTGACAAGTTAGACAATAGAGAGAATTCATAAGATGGGGCTACAAATGAAAGGGGCATCTCTAAAAACCGAATGCTAGCCATCACCAAAACCAATCCATCGACTCAGAACTAAACCTCAGTCTCACTATTGGAAAAATAAACACCCAAACTGTGGGGCATGAATATAAGGCCCTCGCAGATGTCGACGTTGGGTAGACAAAAAGAATCATTGTCAGTCCTTAACCACATGATCTATTCTATAGATAAACGAAGTATCAGACAGCGTGAGCAAGCTCAAAGCAGTAAATCCCAGCGCAGAAGTTCCCCAGTTCTTTATATAAGTGGACATAACCTCCGATAGCAGGAAATGCTTCCAGAAATCGATATCAACTCTGCATGCGGCATATGTAACCTGTATGAAAAAATTACACGAAAAAAGCTGACATATTATTAACAAACAGAAAAGGGCTGCAATGCATCTCTCTCTCACTCATGCCCTCTTCGCTACAGCTTAGTTTGCTGGAGAAAGGAAAGTTTCGAAAATATCGATCATCAATGGCAGTTTGCTGAATGTAGTGTGTGCCAAGACCAGTGCATAGCAGAGAATGTCCTGGTTAATCTTAAAACAAGGAGCCTCAGTGACGGATAATGTATCGAGAGCATGTTAAATTACCTTCCCACTACAAAATACTGTGGCACTGGCAAGCATCAAATATGACCACATAAGCAGAATTGTAATTCCAATTGCAAAGTTGTAGGCCTTCTAGTCAGGTCGGGAAGTTCAACCCAGGGTCAACAAGGGTGATAGCTAAGCAATTGTCATTGCACAATTTTCTAATCTTTACGACATAAGTACAGATCTACCCTATAAAGAGCACCATCATCTTGCTGTGTCCAATGAAGAGAAAACGTTTTTTCCGTTGTTATGAGCTCTTAAACATCTACTAGTTCTTGTTAAAGTTCGAGTGTCTAAAGATCTCTTTAATAGGTAAAAAGCACTGCTAAAGAAGAGCGCTAACTAACGAGAAGGTGTACTGAATCTTATCTTAGCATCTGATTTTCCCTGGAAAGTGGAATGCATAAGAAATAAGAACGAAGAAATAACAAGCTACTTGACCCGTGTCACACATCAAAACATGCTTGAGTAGCTTACCATTTTTCCTTATTTATCATTCTCGTTAGCACTGCCCCTGCCATTGGCCCATTACTGTGCACTGATACCAAAGGAGAGCTGCTCTCCTGGGAGCTTTGATGAATTAAATAGGAAAACCCTTGACTGATGGACCTCCACCATCTAGTGGAAAGAGAGGACTATAAATTTACACCAGTACTATCAAACGGTTCCATTAACCTTGCTGAAGCAGGGTCCAAATCTGAGAATCCAAAAGCACCCAGGATTCTTTCAGGTAGATCCAACTCTGTCTGGCTCTCGATAAGGAAAGCCACATCAACCGTCAACTTCGTAATGTAGCCAAATGCCAAGTGAACAATCGCACTGGCAACCATTGATGACCCAATATCCAAATCTACTTTTATAAAATTGTCCGATACGACATATTTACAAAGGGCACGTCCAATTATGCAAATAGATCTCTCACCAACTGCCTTTTTAACTATCCAAGGACCCTTCACAATCTTTATGATCATTTGGAGACGTGAGGTTCTAAACACATCATCACCTCTTGAGAACTGGTCCAGCAGGGAAGCCTCTTGCATAGGTTCCTTGGCCAGAAAATATGCAACATCACTAAAGTTGTCCTTGCTTGGCACTTGGAGATTGAAAGCCCTACAAAAGGTCTGTCCCCATCAGGAAATTCAGTTTCGATGGCCTTTCTGACGCGCCTATTTGGATTGTTCATGACCTCCCAGACTTTTGAAGAGCTTTTAATCCAATCGGACGCAAGAGGCTTCAAGATATACTCGCCAGCAGGAACTTTGACCCTGTTCGCAAAATATTCTGGTCCTCTAACCATGAATTTGTCTCCAGGTGGGGAAGCCCATCCATTTGAACATTCGTCAGGATCAAGACATGGAACAGGCCCCTCTGACTCGATTTTCTCTATCAACTGAGGATCACTGGTGCCAGCGCACCTCCCCATTTCTACTGATTGACTGCACCATCAAATGATTCGACACTACAAAGAGCATAATGAAAAATCACAGATGATATATGTTGGTTCACCATTGTGGTGAGGAGGTGAGAAACACCGAGAATGATCCTCCAAATATATTGTTTTGCTCGCTTCACCTAATATCGCAAACGGAGCAGAAAGATCCCCCGCAGTCATATACAAGCAAGCTCCTTTTGTAAATCGACGTTCACTGTACACATAATATCATAATAGCAGGAGAGAGAAACAAAGACAGGAAAAGAGACCACTTAACAAAGTGCCTATGCCTCTGAAAGTAGGTATTCAGAATACAAGTACACGTGTGCTAGGGAGTAAATCGGTGAACACTTCATTCTTTGCCTACTTCTACCTAATCAGGAAAATGGAGGGCCATAACCGCTTCCAAGTTCTCAAAATTTTACCAACGTAACTATCAAGGGAGACGCAGCTAGACCCGATGATAACACAAAGGGAAAGATCAATCTTCGGAATACATCTGATGACCGAGCAAAGTGCTCGAGAAGAAACTTCTGAAGGCTCAAGCAACTTATCAACAAAAAGAGTTATCAGAAACAGATTGCCAAGTACAAATTAGTCCACTGCTATCTCTCTCTTCTAAGGTATGGATAACCCATAAGCACATAACCAAAAAATTTTCACGGACAATCTTCCTTAAGGCTATGTGGCACGTAATGATCTACATCACATCGAAGAAAAGGAAAGTCTTTATAAAGCATGCTTGACATCTGCCGCTATGTCTTCCAATGAATTCTTCGAAACTCTTCACCCAGAAAAGAAAGAACAGATATTTAAGAAGAAAAGTTAGACCTGCATCCATATCAACAGAAAAGGATCAACAGCCAAAACCCGAAGAAGCAACCTGAAGCTCTGCTGATAATTTGAACATTAGAACAAGATTATGAGGCCCGAAACACAAGCCACAGCTTGCACCAACAAATGAAATCACATAAAGAGCAGATCAAATGCCCGACATTCAGCTTAATAAGCAAACAAAATCAACACAAGAAAGCAGGTTTGATGTAGAACAGTTGGCATGCGATTATCTTGATAAATTGGATCGCCAGAAGCCCACGCGGCTTCACCGGTAATTTCGGATCTTGGGACAAACGATCTCGGATCGCGCTCAAAATTGGTCGATTGAAGCAAAACGGCCGTCTAATTCAAAGTCACGGCTTTGCCGTGACATACGATGGATTTTGGTATTCCGGAGTTGTTTAGACCACTTTTTAGGCAGTTTTCTATTTCGCAATTTTAGATTTTTTTTGCATAATTTTCGAGATTTCATTTTGATTCCTTTTAGATAAGATTTGATTTGAGTCGATTAATGTTATCTTTAATTATCTGCATTCCTTTAGGAGTCCTATCTATATATATGGGCGTCCTCTCTTTGTATTAGACAGATTATCATTCAATCAATTTGAGCTTTCTTTTGGAATTCCTTTCCAAGTTACTGTTTCCCTGCGTCATTTGGTATCAGAGCGAGGTTTTTCCTTGTGACGATGACAAAAAACGTGAATAGACAAACCTCCGCAATTGAGGGCGATGAGCCTGTTTCGCGTGAGGAATTTACCCAGTTCGTTGAGGAGAATCGGCAGCTTGCTGAGGAGCATCGACAGTTTGCTGAGGAGACTCGACGGACTCTGCATGACCACCAACGGACGATGCAAGAATTGCTTGCCGCCATCCAACGGTTGTCTGCCAACCCAAACCCTAACCCTGGCGTTCTTCCTGCTGAGCGAATTCATGTCGCTCGTGATCCCGAAGTAGCTGTGGAGCGAAGGGCGAATCCCCAACAAGGACGACGAGGCTATGTCGAGGAATTTGAAGCAGAAGATGAAGTCGAATTCCAATATGCTCCTGTTTGTGGAAACCCTCTATTCAGGGGGGTCCTCGACGAACCTGTTCGTGGGGGTCGTCAGCATGGAAGATATCGACGAGAGCCCGAGCCGTATCAACTAAGGGTCGATCTTCCTACCTTCAATGGTAGCCTAAATATTGAAGATTTTCTGGATTGGCTTTGGGAGGTCGAGAAGTTCTTCGATGCCATGGAAATCGAAGAGGATCGTCAAGTTAAACTTGTGGCGTACAGATTGAAAGCCGGCGCATCAGCCTGGTGGGAACAGACGCAACTCTCCAGGCGCCGACAAGGGAAAGCCCCTATCCGAACTTGGGCTAGCATGAAAGAATTGCTGAAGGATCGGTTTCTTCCTCCTGATTTTGAGCAAGTCTTGTTCCAGCAATTTCAGGCTTGCAAACAAGGGGGTCGGACTGTCCAAGCATACACAGAGGAGTTCCTTAGACTTTCGGCCCGCAATAATCTGGCTGAATCTGAGGGGCAGCAAACTGCTAGGTATGTCAGCGGTCTCAATTTAAATATTCAGGATCGTGTTTCGTTGCATCGTTTGTATTCTGTTGAGGATGCGCAAGAGATGGCTAGGAAGGTTGAGTTGCAGTTGGAGCGAAATAATTATTCTAACAGATCAGGAAACTATAATCCTCGAGGACAATTCGGTCGGGGAAAATCGCAGGAAGGTGCTGAGTCCTCAAACCGGCAATTCATCAATGCAAATCGAAATTCGGGAAGCAATGTTGATGCGCCAAAACCTACTTCAGCCCCTGCGACTAAGGCTCGTGATGTCGCCCCGAATCCCTATGCTAAACCCTATCCAGGAAAGTGCTTCAAGTGTAATGAACCTGGGCACCGTTCTAGTGATTGTCCGCGGCGGAAGATGGCAAATTTGGTCGAACCTGACGATGAGTTTTATGAAGAGGATTGGGGAGACGAAGAAGAGATAGTCGATGAAGAAGGCGAACATGTTAATTGCGTGGTTAGGCGGCTGCTGTTAACACCAAGGAGGGAGGATTCGCAGCGGAACAACCTTTTCCGCACCCGATGCACTATAAGCGGTAAGGTCTGCAATGTTATTATTGACAGTGGAAGTTGCGAAAATATTGTGTCACAAGCACTGGTCGATCATCTCAAACTGAAGACTGAAGCTCACCCCTCGCCCTATACGATCGGATGGATTCGTAAGGGACCAGAATTAAAGGTAACACAGGTTTGTCGTTTACCTATTTCTATTGGGAAAACATACAAGGAAACAATAACCTGTGATGTTGTTGAGATGGATGCATGCCACGTCTTGTTGGGACGGCCATGGCAATATGACGTGGATGTTACTCACCGAGCTCGTGAGAACGTTTATTCATTCGTGTGGGGAAGGACGAAGATTATCCTTCGTCCCTTGGATGAAACTGTTCGTGTTCCACAACCTCTGAAAAAACAGGCTAAGGGTGGTGAGACTGGAGTTTTACTTAATGTTCGTAAGAGGAATGGTATGTATTTACTTGTTGATGATGGGTCTAAGCAGAAAACCGTTGAGATTCCAGAAGTCCTGCAGCCTTTACTAAAGGCTTTCTCTGGTATTATTACTGAAGACCTACCTGATGGATTACCACCATTGCGAGACATCCAGCATCAGATTGATTTACTACCCGGCGCTAGTCTACCTAATCTGCCACATTACCGTATGACTCCGAAGGAGAATCAGATCCTAAGAGAGAAGGTGGACGAACTTCTGCGAAAGGGTTTCATCCAAGAAAGCATGAGTCCTTGTGCTGTTCCTGCTTTGCTGACACCGAAGAAAGATGGCAGCATGCGGATGTGTGTGGATAGTCGAGCGATAAATAAAATTACCGTGAGGTACCACTTCCCTATTCCTCGCTTGGATGATATGCTTGACAGGTTGTCTGGATCGGAGATCTTTTCGAAGATCGATTTGAGGAGCGGTTACCATCAGATTCGCATGAGGCCTGGGGATGAATGGAAGACGGCATTCAAAACCAGCGAAGGACTTTATGAATGGTTAGTCATGCCATTCGGGCTTAGCAATGCACCCAGCACTTTTATGCGTCTAATGACGCAAGTCCTTAAGCCTTTCTTGGGCAAGTTTGTGGTGGTTTATTTCGACGATATACTTATCTATAGCCCAGATGAGCAGCAACATGTAGAACACCTTCGAGATGTTTTGCAAGCTTTGGAGGAAAATCAGCTTTATATCAACCTACCTAAATGCAGTTTCATGACGAATCAATTGCTGTTTTTGGGATATATTGTTGGTGCAGATGGGCTTCGAGTTGATGAAGCGAAGGTTGCTGCCATTCGGGATTGGCCTACGCCCAAGACTGTTGGGGAGGTGCGGAGTTTTCATGGACTGGCGACATTCTATCGCAGGTTCATCCGTAATTTCAGTACTATTTTAGCGCCTATTACAGAGTGTCTAAAGAAAGGCCAATTTAGGTGGAGTGAAGAGGTTGAGGCAAGTTTTGCCTTGATAAAAGAAAAGTTATCTACTGCTCCTGTTCTTATTTTGCCGAATTTTGATAAGTTGTTCGAGCTAGATTGTGATGCTTCTGGGGTAGGAATTGGCGCGGTTTTGTCGCAGGAAGGGAAACCAGTTGCTTATTTCAGTGAGAAGTTGAATGAAGTTCGACGACGATGGTCCACCTATGAGCAGGAATTCTATGCAGTAGTTCGGGCTATTAAGCACTGGCAGCCTTATCTTTATCAGCGTGAATTTATATTGAATACTGACCACCAAGCGCTCAAATACATCAAGGGCCAAAAGCATTTAAGCAAGATGCATGAGCGTTGGGTTTCATTCTTGGAGCAATTTAATTTTGTGCTTCGACATAAGGCTGGTCATTTGAATAAAGTGGCTGATGCTTTAAGCCGCCGAGCTGCTTTACTTGTCACCATGACAAATGAAGTAGTGGGTTTTGAAATTTTATGCGACCTTTATGCTGAAGATGAAGATTTTCGAGACACTTGGGCGAAGTGTCAAGCTGCTGGCTCTGCATGTGATATGATTACTCATGGTAATTTCCTATTTTATGGCAACAGGTTATGTATCCCGCGTAGTTCCCTTCGTGAGAAATTGATTCGGGAATTACATGGGGGGAGCCTTGGAGGACATCTTGGGCGTGATAAGTCCATCGCCTTGGTGGAAGAGCGTTATTTTTGGCCACAATTAAAACGCGATGTGGGGCGTTTTGTACAGAAGTGTCCTGTCTGTCGAGTTGCAAAGGGGCATTCTCAGAACACTGGCCTCTATACACCGTTGCCAGTACCAACTGGACCTTGGGTGGACATATCCATGGATTTTGTTCTGGGACTACCGCGAACACAACGAGGTATGGATTCCGTTTTCGTGATAGTTGATAGATTTTCGAAGATGGCACATTTTATACCATGTAAGAAAACTTCCGATGCTTCTCATGTTGCTGGTCTATTCTTTCGCGAAGTTGTTCGTTTACATGGTGTTCCAAAGACGATCACCTCTGATAGGGATACTAAGTTCCTCAGTCACTTTTGGAGGACTCTGTGGAAATTATTTAGCACTAATTTGCAGTACAGCAGTTCTTTCCATCCTCAGACTGATGGGCAGACCGAGGTAGTTAATCGAACAATGGCAGATATCATTCGTTGCCTTTGTAGCGACACGCCAAAACAGTGGGATCGTTATTTAGCTCCAGCGGAATTTGCTTTCAACAATACAGTTAATCGTTCCACTGGAAAATCACCATTTGAAGTTGTTTATGGCCGTGTACCTCAGCATACACTTGATCTGGTTCCTCTGCCTAAGATTCCTGGTTATAGTGTGGCGGCAGAAAATTTGGCAACAAAAATTGTAGAAGTTCAAGCTGATGTTACACGCCAACTTGCTGAATCCAATGCAAAGTATAAGGAGCATGCTGATAAGCGACGTCGTTCCAAGACTTTTGAAGTTGGCGATGAGGTCATGGTTTTCCTACGCAAGGAGCGATTCCCCGTTGGTACTTACAACAAGCTGAAGAACAGAAAAATCGGTCCTTGCCGCATCACGAAGAAGATCAACGACAATGCCTACATTGTTGATCTACCTGGCGATCTTAATATCTCCCCAACATTCAATGTGGCGGACCTATCCGAGTATCATTCTCCAGACATTCCGCTTTATCCTAATGATAACTCGAGGGCGAGTTCTTCTGAAGATGGGGGGAATGATGTAGAACAGTTGGCATGCGATTATCTTGATAAATTGGATCGCCAGAAGCCCACGCGGCTTCACCGGTAATTTCGGATCTTGGGACAAACGATCTCGGATCGCGCTCAAAATTGGTCGATTGAAGCAAAACGGCCGTCTAATTCAAAGTCACGGCTTTGCCGTGACATACGATGGATTTTGGTATTCCGGAGTTGTTTAGACCACTTTTTAGGCAGTTTTCTATTTCGCAATTTTAGATTTTTTTTGCATAATTTTCGAGATTTCATTTTGATTCCTTTTAGATAAGATTTGATTTGAGTCGATTAATGTTATCTTTAATTATCTGCATTCCTTTAGGAGTCCTATCTATATATATGGGCGTCCTCTCTTTGTATTAGACAGATTATCATTCAATCAATTTGAGCTTTCTTTTGGAATTCCTTTCCAAGTTACTGTTTCCCTGCGTCAAGGTTGATGTGTTATCACCACCACAGTCATACGGATCATCCAATTTCAATATCGGGGAGATTTATAATCATCTCGACCAGGAAAAAGAATCGCTGCAGGTGGAAAGGCATACCACAGAATCGATAGAAATCGCCCAATAGACGCAGAAGCCAAGCGATCACCCCCCAAAAGGGCAAAAAGCATGCTTCAAGAAACCAAAAAAAAATGAGGATCGAGATGCGTAAATTACATATCTTGTGCTGTCCAAAGCTATTAAACGAGTACTGGGGAAAAAGAAGAAAAACATCCTACCTTCAGCTGTTTGGGAGAGATTTCAGAAACTGGGTGCTTCATAAAAAGCTAACAGATCGTGTAATCAAAGGGTATTGATGCTCCCGCAAAGTATTTTCACTTTTTCAACAGTGCACTTATTTTGGTAACATATTTTACTGAAAGAAAATCAAGGATTTATCGGAGCAGTGCATCATGTAGATCGCACAATTGTTGCAGCCATCGACATAGAACTTATATGTATAGTAATGACAGAGATATTCAAATGAACTATCTAAGATCTCATCATCCTTAAAACTTAGTGTTTCTAAATTTTGAAAATTCATTGGTAAGCTCGGCGATAAAATTCGAGTCACATAGAATTAACTAAATGTGATTATAAATGCAAGACTGGTGGTGATAGAATTGAAATAAAAGTAAAATTGTTATTTTATATGAGATAAAAAAAAGTTTTAGATATAATTAGGACAAATGCTAAACTTGATTTTTTTTTTGTATTAAACCGGTAGAATTAGAACAAAAGTAAAAGTTGAGATTTTTTATGAAGTAAAATTTTTTTTAATATAATTATCGTAAATACTAAAGCAGGAGGTTTTTTATATATATATAATTCTGACATGACTTTTTTTCACGAAGTAAATGAATCAAGATTTGACCAAGGTTTTTAAATAAGGGCCTGGTCGAAAGCATTTTCGTCTTTTATCGTTTTAATTTTTTTTTCTTTCTTCTTTCTTCTATTTTCGTTTTCTTCTCACACCTCGTTCTGATCGATGCTGACTCCGGCAAGTCCCTCACCTTCCATCAGCCCAAGACCCATGTTTCCACTGTCCCCCACGTCCTCCTCCATGAGCTCCACCTCGACAATTTCGACGTCGTCTTGTTCTTCTTGCTGAATTCGATTCATTTCCTTATCTTTTCCCTTCTTTGTCGTCTCCCCAGCCGCCGTGGCCACAACCCCATGTATGCTCTGCCCAAGCTATCTAAGCAAGTCAATGACCGCAAGCCCACGCTAGTGATGTCCGTGCCCGAGCTCTCGGACAAGGTCAGAAGATTTGAATTGCCTGCGATCTTGCTTGGCTCTATGAATATGCAATTCCAATATCTGAAGCTATTTTGACCTGGTGGAATCGGCGAGGATGAAATTGGACTTGCTGCCGAATCGGGTGGCTCGGGACGACCTTGCGGCTAGGGGTGTGCATGGTCCGAGCCGGTCCGGTCCCGGCATGGAACCGGAGACTAGACCAGTAGTTCGGTCCCCATATTTTCGAGACCACGGACCGGACCAGGACAAGGACCAGCCGTCCGGGCCGGTCCCGGCCCAATAGGACCGCTAATTCTAACTGCTTATGAAAATTACATGTTTCTTCGGTGGAGTTTTTATGCAACAACAGGAATGCTAGAATTTTTTATATCCCTATTAACTCATGGCTAATCTCAACTAGAAGGAAATATTTCAAAATGATAGAACTGATATGAACTTTTTATTTGAGCTCCAAAATCGATTTAATTTTCTCCATGATGATTTTCTATACTTTAATAGAAGCTATAAGAATGCCACTAGTAAATGTGCATGTACTGGACGGTTGAGTGTTTTTTCATTCTAAAAGCCACATTGACCAGACTTTAGTATGTCATCCATCATTTATTTCCCACTGCGTCTCCTTTTATGTCTCATGTATTTGTTAGCTTTCATTTTGTTCCCTTATCAAGAAATATGTCCAATTGGTGTTCCATTACTTTGTTTTTTTAAACAAAATCATTAGGTTAACTAGATTAGCTTTTTTTTAAAAAAACATTGCCGGTCCGGTCCGGGCCGATCCCAAACCATGGAACCCGGGGACTTGACCGCCCAGTCACTGGTCTCGTTTATTGGGATTGGGGACTGGACCGCCAACCTGAAGGACCGGACCAACCCGCTCGGGCCGAGCCGATCCCGGGCCGGTCCGGTCCAATTTGTACACCCCTTCTTGCGGCCTCCCTATACTAGTCCGGCATGATGTGGACGAGCAAAGTGTGATCATGAAGCATGGGAACTTCATTTCCTCCCCAAATCCAGCGAGGCCCTCGCCTGATAGTGGCCCAAGCAAGGAAGAAGTCGGCCTGGGCTTGGATCGCCCAACGCCGATCCGAGCGAGGGTGACCCTACCCGAGGCAGTGTGGTGGCCCTCACTTGAGGCCGGATGTGGCAGGGAGGAGATAGAGAAAGGAAAAAGGAAAATGAAAAAGGGAATAATACAGTATAATACAAAAATGCTCTTCGGTCAAGTACTTATTTGAAATAAAGATGGTATTTCGGTTTTTTTTTAAATAATTTTCATTTAGGCCATTATTCGAGAAAATTAGAGTACTTTATGTCTTTATTTAAAAAATTTCCACATACTCTAAATTGACAATTTCTAATATTTGTACCATACACTATTTGACATAATATTGAATCTACACTTTTAAGCCACGTGATTTTAGAAAACAGCATCTTTAGGTCAAGCCTCAAATTTGCTCCCAACTCTCTCTTTTCTCCCAAAGTTTCATAATTTTCATATCAAAGGACAGTTTCATTTTAGAGGTAAATTTTCACGTTACTTTGTGAATATGAATTTATTACCAACATGAAAATGCCACTTCAATCAACTAATGACAATTTTTGGACGGTTTATTGTTATGCATGGACAGATTTGAGATAAAATCGAAAGGTGGTATTTTTTTTTTGACAAAAGAAAAAATGCAAGTAAAATCGGGACTAAAGTTGAAGTCGATCTTTTTTTTTTTTTTTACAAAAAGAATACATAAAAGAATAGACAAAAGTTTCGAAAGGAAAAGAATAATAATTTTGTAGACATTTCGTCTCTTTTGAATTCTACTCAAATTTAAAATCAACAAGAGATGAACATTAAAGAACACCATTTGATGCGCTTTCTCTTTATCCTTTTTCTTTCTTGAAATTCCAACTCCATAAAAGATCAAACTTTGGAAGTAACAAATCCATAAAACAATATTTAATATGCGAATGTAAGCCACGATGTGCCTTTGCTACATGACAATCGCAAAGGCAAAAGTAGAGTACCAAATGGCGATCTCCCTCCAAATTCAACGTTGTAATCTTTTCAATTTCTAAATAAGATCTTGAGATCATCTCTTTTTATCCGTTGGCAAATTTTTTTTATCAGAATTGTAGTACTTAAAAAAATTATTCAAACAACAAACTAATATATAAAAGTTTATGAACTTCTCCCTTATCTTATTTTGAACCGATTTCCAGTTCCGTGAACTTTACATAAAACTATGCTTGTCTTTATTTTCTACCGATTTGCTTTTAAAGGACCTAAGATATATTTAAAATAAGTGGATTTCAATAATTGAATGAAATTTCAAAATTAAAATTTTTTGAACTTTTTTCGTAAAAACAAGTGGTTTTGTAATAGTTATAATTTTTATAGTAAATTACTTTTTAGTATACTATCTATGTTTAATGAACATTAGGTAAAAAAAGTCAAACATAAGTTATAACTCCAAGTTTTTTAAAAATATTTTCGATTAAGCAGATTAACTGTGTATCTATTCCCATCTTAACATATACTTAAAAATGATAAATATTATTCATCTAATAATATAAAATTCTCTTTCTAACTTAACATTCAATTTACTGAATAAGTTGTCTATCAATATGTCTATATGTTTTCTACTTTTTTAAAGTATACCCGTTAATAAGAGATAAAACTTGGAAGGGATAAATATTTGGCAAAGATAATAGTTATGATTTTTCAAAATACTTTGACTATTTTAATGCATTCCAGAAGGATAATAGGGGTATTCCTCCACTCGCAACAATGAGTTTTAGTGGTTAAAATTTCCTAATGATATATCACATCACTCCGTATCTTGCTGGCTTTTTATTGCATAGTTTTTCGAGAATAATAACATTGGAAACAAAATCTTTATCTGAATTAAGACAGAACTCTGTCATTTGAGCAAGTTTCCGAAGATTCATCCTTTAAGCTTCTCCTTAGAAAAAGAAATTTTCTTCCCCCCCCCCCCCCCCCCCTCTTGAATTAACATGACACATATCTCATTAATTGCACAGTCTAGATGCAAAATACCCACGTAGTTATATATCAATGAACCTACTCATACATAGAGGTGTGCAACTAGATGGGTGTAGAACCGAAGACTGCATTAGACTGTTTCAATTGAACGTTTTAATTTCTTTTCGTTGCAATAGTTGCAGTAAATGAGCATTAAGCAAAAAAACAAATTATATAATAAGCTATCCTTCAAATCATATTATCATAAATTTAAATTTGGCGAATAACTTGACTACTTATTCACATGTTAGAATAAGCTGTACTTGAAAATATGAAAAAGATATACTTCTCTTTCCAACTTAGTTTTTAATAAACATAATAAGTTATGTGTATCAATAAATTTACAAGCCTACATTTTTTTCAATTTTAAAATTAACAAGACATAAAAGTCGAAAGGAATGATTTTGAAGATATTTTTTCCCTGGTTCCAAGGGAAGACCCAAGTTATTGAACTAGTTCTTAGTTACAATAATAATAATAATAATAATAAAAACAACGTAATTTCTCT
This sequence comes from Rhodomyrtus psidioides, assembly GCA_021437785.1. Classification (NCBI taxonomy): domain Eukaryota; kingdom Viridiplantae; phylum Streptophyta; class Magnoliopsida; order Myrtales; family Myrtaceae; genus Rhodomyrtus; species Rhodomyrtus psidioides. Next base: position 2,214,745 of record JAILYB010000104.1, on the reverse strand, counting down.
AAGTTGAGTCGGACTCTGCCTCGTCTCATTGTTTGGATTTTTTTTTATCTACGTGACCAAGTGTTTAGAGGATAGCAAAATATGTTGTTCATCTTTTATTTTGAGCCATTTTGTTGCACATATTATCTTGCTGTAAAAAAAATCAAAAAGGGGAAAAAATAGTTTATTGGGTAGAACTCGAAACCGGAAGGAATGGAAAAAACGGATATGTTCTAAGTTCCAAAGAATTGAGGCTTCGGCTTCGAAAAAACTATGAATAGGCTCTACCTACTTTGGAGCCGATCTCCCCATCTTCTATCTCTTTGAATTTTTTTCCTTCAAATATCCATTGAAGTTCGAGCGAGAAACAAACCAAAAGAAAATCCCGACGAATTTATAAACTGTTGGGAATCGCAAGAGCCACGACTCTTCGTAATCCAAGCTCATCGTAAAGTGGAGTCTTGGAAGATATTAAGTTGTTGCAATTATTATCTAGAGAATATGAAGAGTCCTAGACGTTGTTATCTAGGAGATTATGTTCATTTATTAGCTTTAAATGTCATGTATCTGGACGTGTCTGTTCGTTTGTCTAGAGAAGTCGTAGAGTCATGCCTACAGCCTATAAATAGGCGTGTTTTGTAATCGTTTAGTAGAACATGAGAGTGAATAACATTTCCAGAATTTCCTTCTTCAAACACTTAGGTATCAGAGTGCTGCGCCTCTAAGATCCAACATTTGGTATCAGAGCCAGTGAGAGCCAGTTTGGCTAAGTTTTTTATCTCGAGTCAGATGGCTTCTGTGAGTGGTACTGGGATGGTCCAACCTCAACTCCCGAGGTTCGATGGGAAGAATTTTGAGCATTGGAAGATCCAGATGGAGGTACTATTCGGGTTTCAGGAGCTGACCGAGATTGTGGAAGAAGGATTCGAGGAGCCAGAAACGGCAGCAAATTTGACAACGGAGGAGCAGAAGACGCTAAAAGAGAATCGTAAGAAAGATCGTAAGGCTCACTTTTACATCTTTCAAGCGATAGATTCGTCAATCTTTGAGAAAGTGGCGAATTCGAAGACGGCGAAAGAAGCTTGGGGCACTCTCATCAACATTTACAAAGGCGTTGAGAAGGTCCAGAAGGTTCGGCTTCAGACTCTTCGACGACAGTTCGAGCTCCTTCAGATGGAAAAGTCGGAGTCCATTTCCGATTATTTCTCACGGACGTTGGCTCTTGTCAATCAAATGAAGGCCAATGGTGAGACTATTCGGGATCAACAGATTGTTGAGAAGATTCTTCGAACTCTAACTTTGCAGTTCGAATATATTGTGACTTCCATCGAAGATTCAAGAGATCTCTCTGTCTTGTCCGTCGATGAGTTGGTGGGCTCTCTACAAATGCACGAGCAACGAATCAAGGAGAAATCCAAGACGGTGGAGGAAGCTTTGCAAAGCCAGTTGGTGTTGCCTGATGAAAAGAAGAATCTTTCTAATCAAAGGAAAGATCCAAAGCGGCAAGAGAAGTATGCCGGACAACAAAAAGATAAGTCCTTTATTCAGTGTTTTAATTGTAAAAAGTATGGGCACTATAAATCTGAATGTCGGAGCAAGAAGACTGGTGGTCAAAAGTTCCATGCTAAGGTAGCAAGATCCGTCGATAGACATGTCGATGGAGATGGTGAGCAAGGTAATGCTCTTTTATTCACATGTAATTCTGCGGTGGAGAACCAGAAGAATGTTTGGTACTTAGACACCGGGTGTAGCAATCACATGTGTGGCGAGAAGGAGTTATTCTCAAACTTCGATGACACCTTTCGTTCGGAGGTGAGATTTGGGAACAATACCAAAGTTCCTATCATGGGAAAGGGAACTATTAAAATCAAGGCGAAGGATGGGTCGGTTCAAAGCATTTCCGACGTCCATTATGTTCCCGGTCTTCGAGAAAATCTTCTAAGTATGGGACAGTTGTCCGAGCGAGGCTATCTCATGACCATTAAGGATGAGATTTGCACGGTTCATGATGGCAAAGGAGGATTGATTGCAAAGGTAAAAATGGCTCGAAATCGACTTTTTCCTTTGTATATTAACTATGCTACGTCATGTTTTAGTGCCTCGGTGCAAGATTTGACATGGCTTTGGCACAAGCGGTTCGGGCATGTGAATTTCGACAGCTTAAAGCTGTTGTCTCAGAAGAAGATGGTACGTGGACTACTTGAAATTTCTTCTCCGAAGGAGATTTGTGAACCATGTGTTGTTGGGAAGAAGTGCAGAGAAAGCTTCCCTTCGGGAAAATCATGGAGAGCGTCAAGACCATTGGAGTTGGTGCACTCCGACCTCTGTGGACCGCTCGGTGAGTCGTCGAATCGGGGGTACAGGTATTTTGTTACCTTCATCGATGATTTTAGCAGGAAAACATGGGTTTATTTCTTGAAGCAAAAGTCAGATGCCATCGATGCTTTTAAGGAGTTCAAAGCCTATGTAGAGAAGCAAAGTGGGCATGGAATTCGGATTCTCCGAACTGATCGTGGCACGGAATATTTGGTTGGAGATGTTTTCTTCAAGCAGTGCGGCATCAAACATCAGTTGACAGCACGATATACTCCTCAACAGAACGGAGTAGCGGAGAGAAAAAATCGCACTATTGTTGATATGGTACGTACTATGCTCCATTCCAAACATTTGCCTAAGCATTTCTGGGCAGAAGCGGTTGCTTGTACTATTTACTTGTTGAATCGCTGTCCAACTAAAGGTCTTGAGTTCAAGACACCGACGGAGGTGTGGAGTGGTCAAATCCCTTCAGTTCAGCATCTTCGTGTGTTTGGGTGTATTGCTTACGCCCATGTGCCTAATGAACTTCGCAAAAAGCTTGATGAGAAGAGTGAGAAATGCATCTTTCTTGGTTACAGCAATGAGACGAAGGGTTATCGGTTGTATAATCCTATATCGAAGAAGGTGGTTATCAGTCGAGATGTCACCTTCGACGAGGAAGCTGAGTGGATGTGGAACAGGGAAGAGAAGAAGCAGTTTCATTTTGTCTTCGATGAGGAGGAGTCAGTTCAATCTGAACCAGCAACGAGTTCGATGCAGCCTACTTCGACAGCAGATCCTGTTGAAAATCTTGTCGAAGATCGTGTCGAAAGTTCCTCCCGTCCACGGCGAGAACGAGTTTTACCTGCTCGTTTGAGGGATTATTCTTTGTCGAATAATGATGACCCATCTGATGAAGAAATTGTCAATTATGCTCTTTTTGCAGATTGTGATCCGACACACTTTAAGGAGGCTTCCCAAGATAGTGGTTGGATTCATGCCATGGATGATGAGATATATGCGATCGAGAAGAATGATACGTGGGAACTCACGTCTCTTCCAGAAGGCAAGAAGTCCATCGGTGTAAAATGGGTCTACAAAACCAAGCGTAAGCCTAATGGTGATGTTGATCGGTTGAAGGCTCGTCTTGTAGTCAAGGGTTACAAACAGAAACCCGGGATTGACTATTTTGAGGTATTTGCTCCGGTTGCAAGAATGGATACTATTAGTATGATTTTTGCTTTAGCAGCTCAAAGGCGCTGGAAAATACACCAAATGGATGTCAAGTCCGCATTTCTCAATGGCGTACTTGAGGAGGAGGTGTATGTGGATCAACCGGAGGGCTATGTCAAAACAGGACAAGAGGGCTTAGTCTACAGATTGAAGAAAGCTCTTTATGGCCTCAAACAAGCACCACGAGCCTGGTATACCAGAATTGATTCTTATTTCTTGACTCATGGTTTTATCCGCTGTCCTTATGAGCATACTTTATATGTCAAGGTTGGCTTGAATGGTGAAATACTCATTGTTTGCTTATATGTCGATGATCTCATATTTACTGGAGATTGGCAAGAAATGATTTGTGACTTCAGGGAGGCCATGACCCGTGAGTTCGAGATGACAGATATGGGTCTCATGTATTATTTTCTTGGCCTAGAAGTTACTCAATCGGAGGATGGTATTTTTGTTTGTCAACAGAAGTATGCCAAGGATATTCTTGAGCGTTTCAAGATGGCTACTTGTAAACCAATTAGCACTCCCATGGAGGAAAGATTGAAGTTGACAAAAGACGGAAGTGGTTCTGAAGTCGATCCCACTTATTTCAAGAGATTAGTTGGGAGTCTACGATATTTGACTTCTACTCGGCCAGATCTTGTTTATAGTGTTGGGATGATAAGCAGATTTATGGAAGCTCCTAGACAATCACACTTGCAGGCGGCAAAAAGGATTCTTCGGTACATTAAAGGTACTGTGGATGATGGTATATTCTACACTTTTTCTAATGATTTTCAGCTTGTGGGATATACAGACAGTGATTGGGGAGGTGATATTGGAGAAAGAAAGAGTACTTCCGGTTATGTTTTCTCTTTAGGAAATGGGATTTTCTCCTGGTCTTCGAAGAAGCAGCAGGTGGTTGCTTTGTCCAGTGCAGAAGCAGAATATATAGCAGCGGCTTATTGTGCTACTCAAGCAGTTTGGCTACGTTCGATGCTCGCTGAACTTCGTCATAAGCAAGAGCATTCGACGGTGATTTATTGTGATAATAAGTCAGCCATAGCACTTGCAAAGTGTCGCGACCCGTCCGGAAGCGGACGCGGCTAATGGATTACCGATCGCGGGTCTTGGATCGGCGCGAGCCCTCCCAGGCCCATACCAAATCGCGGCGGGAGTATTTTTCAGAAGGATTCGACGATAAGAGTCGATCGCTTTCGACCTTAGTGTGGTCGTGGTGGCATGTGCAACTTGTGCATGCATTTGGAGTCGCCACCGGTCTTTCTTGGAGGGTAGACCAGAAACCTTACTGATCGATTGGGAGAGATCGATCAGTTCTACGGAACCAGAGTTTTTGGGTTCGGGGACTTGGTTACGCTGGTGTCGTTACCAACGCCCTTTCGGTACCTAACGCTAGTGATTTTCCTAACTAGGATTTCATGCAGGCGCAATTTTGGGTGAGGTAAGTCTGACATTGCACATTAACCAGTTTAACATGCTCACGTAATCATAATAAATAAATAGATGTCCATCACATAAACATCTATCCTACGTGGTGATCATGGAATTATGATTTAATGGGTCTCGAGCCAATGAGACCACATTTAATCATTTTAATATTTTAATAACGGAGAGCCGCTCTTCGCTTCTTCTTGGTTTCTTGAACTCTTCAAGAATTAGGCCCCAAAGAGCTCGCCGACTTAAAAGGCTCCCCCACGTAATCCTCGTAGCATTTACATCAACAATTGACTATGCTAAAAATAAAGATTACATGAAAAATAAAAGGAGTACGCAGCCTCCATTTAATAACTACAACCCCAAATATATAAATAATCATCATACATTCATATATACATCAATCACATTGATTAGGGATTTTTCCATGATCACCACCCTTCCACGTAAGTAATAAATTCACAATTTAAAACTTAGGAAGGCACAATAAAAATTCTACGTTGAATCATATTCAGAATTTTTATGTAAAATAAGATAGCCATAAATTTTCGATTCAAAATTGATTTAGTCTCAATTTTTGCTACGTTGATTAATTTATCATATAAAATAATCAACCTCCATTAGCCATGTAAGACGAACAATTCGTTAATACATATTGGCCATAGTATTGCAAAAATTGCAAAAAATCAATTAAATGCACGAAAACACCTAAGGATCGGCTCTGATACCACTGTTGGGATCCACGTAACACGTAGCGGAAATAAATAACAACCCATACATGTATCTCCAGAGGCGTACTTCGTGCATTTCAATCGAAAAAAATCACAAAGCCTCAAAGGGAGTAAATAGATTACCTCTCGTAGCGTGCTTGAACGGAGGTGTCGGTTCGATGTTCTTCGATCTCAGCCTCCACAAGTGTTAGGCATCTAGTTCGGACGCACCACCAATTGACGAACGGGGAGACGACTAATAACTCCACAACAATTGTGCTAGCAATATGCGGAATCAATATTCCGAACTTAGTATATTTTGCTCTCTCAAGATTATGATAATATAGAGAGTGTTTATGTTCTTCTCTCTAAGCTCTCAAAAATTTGCACACTCTACAAAATGTCTCCCCCCAACCTCAAAACTCTTGCCATCCTTTTATAGCCAAAAATACCTTCCAATAAATTGTATTTAAAAATAGCACTAACAATTATAAATTCTATCTAAAAATAGCACTCACAAATATATGACATTTAAAAATAGCACTAACAATAGCACTCACAATTTATAATACAAAAATGCTATTTAAAAATAGCACTAACAATAGCACTCACAATTTATAATACAAAAATGATATTTAAAAATAGCACTAACAAATATAAATTCTATCTAATAATAGCACTCACAATTTATGATAAATAAATGCCATTTAAAAATAGCACTAACAATAGCACTCACAATTTATGATAAATAAATGTCATTTAAAAATAGCACTAACAATAGCACTAACAATTTATAATACAAAAATGCTATTTAAAAATAGCACTAGCAATAGCACTCACAATACAAAAATGCTAAAAAAAAGGCACTAACAAAGGTGTTAAAAATAATAACCATTATTATTATTACAAGAGTTAAAGAGGTTACCAAACAGTACAAATATGCATAATGTATAAATACGTATGACATATAAATACATAGAGCATACGTATACATCCGTGAAACCGGGGACTAATTGAAAGAAAAATGTGCAATTAAGCCCTTTTGGTAAAAATTGATTAAATTGGAGGGCAAATTGACCTAATTGCACTTTAAGACTTTAGAATCCAATGTCATAGCTTATAAAAAGTGAGAATTGAAAACTAAAAGACTCGAAAAGGATTTTTTTTTTTTTTAGGCTCGGTTCGGGTTTATGTTTGTGAAGGAACATAGTGACCCGAGCCGAATTTTTGAGATTTAAAGTGACACACTTGAAGAGGAAATTAAAACAAAATTATTGAATATTTTTGGATATTTTTCTGACCACGAATGGTATTTTTCTGATTTTTTTGGTATTTTTATAATTAAATAAACTCGAAAAATATTAAAAATACCGAAAAATATTTTTTGTTCAAAATTGGTTCCTAAGGCTAAACCAAGGCTTCCAAAGTTGATTTTGTGATTTTATGACCTTTTTTGATATTTTTAATTAATTTTAAAGAATAAAAATCACAATAATAAATGGTAAAAAATCAGGTGTCAACAGCTGCCCCTCTTTGAGAGGAATCTCGTTAGAGGTTTCTCTCAAAGATAAGGTGGCACCTGATTCCTAACCGACTCAACTGGGAAAATGAGAGAAGAAATGTTATGACATCGGATCCTTAAGCCTATTGATAAAAGCTCAAATCAATCCCCGGTTTGCTCTAACAATTTGAACATGGGTCGGGATGAGAGAGACTTACCTGAAGCTCGCCTGTCGGATGCTGTCGGTTGCGACAACTTTCAAGAAGATGCCTAGGACTCGTCACAGAAAATCCTAGGGAGATTAAGCTCTGACCCGTATGGTAGGTCATACCATTATGGGATTCCTAACTGGTAGGAACCCTAGGAAGGCGCATCCCACGCTTTGGGATTTGCCAAGGATTTTGATCCGTATGGTGGATCAGACCTTTGTATTGATCCTTCAGGCGGTTTCTACCTTTGGTTGAGTTTAGTTTCTACCAATGAGCTGACCCTTATGGCGGTATCTACCATATTTGACCCTTTAGGCGGTATCTACCTTCAAGTTTAGTTTAACCCTTATGCGGTTTCTACCTGGAATTGACCCTTCAGGCGGTATCTACCTTGATTTGACCCTTCAGGCGGTTTCTACCTTTGGTTGACCCTTCAGGCGGTATCTACCTTGAGCTGACCCTTCAGGCGGTATCTACCTTGTGTTGACCCTTCAGGCGGTATCTACCTTAAGTTGATCCTTTAGGCGGTATCTACCGTTGGTTTGACCCTTCAGGCGGTTTCTACCTTGATTTGACCCTTCAGGCGGTTTCTACCTTGATTTGACCCTTCAGGCGGTATCTACCTTGATTTGACCCTTCAGGCGGTTTCTACCTTGATTTGACCCTTCAGGCGGTTTCTACCTTTGATTTGACCCTTCAGGCGGTTTCTACCTTGTGTTGGCCCTTCAGGCGGTATCTACCATGTGTTGACCCTTCAGGCGGTATCTACCTTGTGTTGACCCTTCAGGCGGTTTCTACCATGAGTCGACCCTTCAGGCGGTTTCTACCTTGTGTTGACCCTTCAGGCGGTATCTACCTTGTGTTGACCCTTCAGGCGGTATCTACCTTGTGTTGACCCTTCAGGCGGTTTCTACCTTGGTTTGACCCTTCAGGCGGTTTCTACCATGAGTTGACCCTTCAGGCGGTTTCTACCTTGGTTTGACCCTTCAGGCGGTTTCTACCATGAGTTGACCCTTCAGGCGGTTTCTACCTTTGATTGACCCTTCAGGCGGTATCTACCTTTGATTGACTTTGAAAAGGGGTCTCATGACGAGGGTTCTCCACGTCCGATGAGATTTCCTGAATTTTGAAAAGGGGGTCTCATGACGAGGGTTCTTCACGTCCGATGAGACTGTTTGAATTTTGAAAAGGGGTCTCATGACGAGGGTTCTCCACGTCCGATGAGACTGCCTAAATTTTTTAAAAGGGGTCTCATGACGAGGGTTCTCCACGTCCGATGAGACTGCCTAAGTTTTGAAAAGGGGTCTCATGACGAGGGTTCTCCACGCCCGATGAGACTGCCTAAATTTTGAAAAGGGGCCTCATGACGAGGGTTCTCCACGTCCGATGAGACTGTTTGATATTTTGAAAATGGGTCCTGGGACGAGGGTTCTCCACGTCTGATAGGACTTTTTCTTTTAAAAGGGTTTTTCTTCCCCTTTTTTTTTGGAGACCCCGAAGTTTGTCGGGAATTCAGTTTTTTTGAAGCAGTGAAAGATTTTATTTTGACAAAACTTCACTTGAGTCTGTTGAAGCGACATTCTGGGAGCTGGGTTCTCCAGGTATCCTGCAGAAGTTTGAGCCTGAAAGATTTTTCTTCACCAAGAAAACGTTAGTAATCTTTGGGAAGACAGCAATTGTCCAATTGACAAAATTTTATGACTTAAGTTTTAGTCATGACATGTGCATTTTGATGCTGGAGGTTATCCAAAATATTATTGCAACATACAGATGTGATCACAAATTCCTTCTGCGGCAAATTTGGATCAAACAATTTGAAATTTCCAAAAAGAGTGTGTTCAAAACATCAATTGGAATATTTCTCGACAAGGAGGTCTTCTCACCTATTTTGAGATAATGGTTTTTATAGGGGATTCACTCAATTCCCTACTAACCTGGGCCTAGGTTTTAGGCTCATTCGCAGCGCATACATTTTGACCGGTCGGGAGGTCTTCCGTGGGACCGTAATGTTGGGCTTGGGTATTGGTCTTCAAAGGGGGACTCATTTTTGAGTCAAGGCCATTGAACAAAAGTTTTCACCATCTGCTCCGGGTTTACAAGTCAAGAACCCTGCAAAATGAGAAAGAAATAGTCTTGCTCGTACTTCTTCGAGTTAAGCTATATGTTAACCCAAGTGTCTTAGTCAGAGAAGACTGTTTCAGGGTTGTAGCATTGGCAGGATTGGGGACCGAAAAAGGCTTGTTTTTGGCCCAGAATTTACGAAGGGATTGACATTGGTGATCATTGCAAACTTGTCACCTGTCCCTACCTGTCTGCATCTTCAGTCTTTGAGGTGTGCCCCCGTTTTTGAGGTGTGCACAAGTCCTTTAGAGAGCGTCTCTTGTTGTTTTGATAGATTGACAGCTCTCTCTGTGTTTTTGTTCTGTGCCTGGCAGCATTTGGGGAGCAGCCCCCCTTTTTTTTGATTTGGTTCATTCAGGGATTTCCTCTTTTCCCGTCCGGGCTTCATTGTGGATCAATCAAACAGCTTACACGAGCATCGGCCTTGCTTTTACCAGGCACTTTGCTTTTTCTTTTCTGATGCTGGGGATTTTTCATTTTTTTTTCTTTGAAATCCCGGTTCTTCTTATCCTCGATGGGATCATGTCAGACATATGTTTGAAAGTCTAAACATGCTTTAAATATCAGCCCGGGAATCCTTTTCGCAATCCCTGAGTCTTGAACTCCTCCATGATCACCAATGGGTTCATGAAATGAATTTGCAGGCTCAAGTTGGCTGTGCAAAGGATATGGTGTGTGGGATAGAGAAATGAACGCTTCTCGTCATCCTATGGCACTTGGATTACCATATAAACAACACACAAAGATTGATGTTAGTCCAAGCAAGAAAATTTCTAACCATTTTCTCCTGACGCTGCTGGACTTACTTCCTTTTTGCCCCAATGTGGGGTGGTTCTTGACAGGGCTGAGAATGAAAACCGCCGTTCAAAGGGGTTACCTACGGTCACCTGTAGTGTTTGCCTCCGTCGTCCCAATCCATGTAATCGCTGCAAATGGTCCTTACCTCCGTGGACCCAGATTTTGTCATCTGTCCACTCCACTCATCTCTCAAGTGTGTGTTGGACGTGTTTGGATTTGGCTTCGCCTCTCGTCTTTTGAGAAAACGTCCTTTTGAATGTTTTGAACAACTTTTGTTTGGAAAAATCTCTTCCATTTCCTCTAAGAATTTTACCCGTCAAGGGGATTTCATGATGCACAATGCATGTTCTTATTCATGTTCAGACAACCTCCCAACTTCAACTGTGGATGTCTATGAGTTTAAAAACCCGATGTCTCTTTTTAGACATAATGATTGAAAGAGTCCCAACACTTTTTATCTTCAACGACTTGGGAAAATGGATACTTACCTACCCGCCGCGGCTGGAGATCCCTGAAAATGCGGAAGAAACATGTTATTGTTCGTTCATGAATTTTTCAAAAAATTAGAACGATACATCTTACCCTTGGTCATGTATTCCAACGGGTAATATATGGTATGTGAAAACCTGTTTCTCCTTGATGGCGATCCCCTGTCAAAGACGGGAATTAGTCGTTAGTTTGCGTTCCAAAATTCAAGGGAAATTGGAACGATACAGCCTTGTTCTTGCTTTGTGTTTCCATTTGAACACAAACTCGCGGCTTGCAGGATTTGGCCCTCTATCTTGTGGTCTTGATCCCTCCGTTTGGTTGGCGATGAATCATTCTCAAGGATTTGCCCCAGAGGAGATCCATTTGTGTTTTTGGGCGTACTCCAGCGCCATTCTTCAAGGTTCCTTTTATTCAAGAAAAAAAAAGATTTTATCAAAATGCATGTCAAAGCATGTGACGTAGGAGCGATACTTTTTACCATCCACTAGGTCTTATAATCAAAGACCATCTCCCGGAATCCTGACTTCTAAGGCCAATGATTCTATTCAACTCCCTGTTAGCGCGCTCTTTTCATTTGAGGCTTTCAGTGCCAACGACTTCCTGCAAAATGAGTAAAAACTCATGTTAGGCATGTGGTCTTCGAAGACCAAATTGGAACGATACAAGGTTACCGTTCACCCAAATTCGCATCTTGGGGTTTCATTCTGATGCGGACGACTCTGTTATCGCGTCCATTAACTTTGCCCGAGGAGAAACGTCATTCTTTGTCCGGCGCACAAATGATTCACTTACCCCAGTTGGGTGTGATTTGTCGTAGCTAGGTGACGCTTGCCCCAGCTAACTTCATTTTTGCATTTTGCTGCAATCCCCATCCTCTTTGGGGATGTCTTCTCTCCTGGGATCCATGGTGTTGTTCGTGAGATGATCCTCGATCCCATTAACAGCTGTTCTGCCCTAGTTGGGCGACGGTTGACACCTAAATTTTGATCAACTTTTTTTTATTTTTATTTTTTTGAAAATTCATAGAAAATCCATAAAAAGTTGAAAATTTGAAAAATCAATTTTGGGGACCTTAGCCAAGCTAAATGAACCATTTTGACCAAAAAAATAATTTTCATAATTTTCATTTTTTTATATATATTTTCGAAAAATACAAAAAAAAAAGAAAAAAAAAAGAAAAAAAAAAAGAAAATCAAGAAAATCAAGAAAAATAATATTTGAGGTCACAAAGATATATAAAAATAGTCGGTATTTTTATTTTTATTTTATCTATTTTCTAACCTCATAAATAGTAAAATTCAGGTTTGATTTTAGGTGTTCTCTGATCACCATAAAATTGAATTTGACAAAAATATTTGTAATGATTAAAAGGAAAAGGAGGGAAACATCATCATTTAAAAGGAAAAGGGGACTAATGATTTTGTCTTCTCTTTTTGTTATTTTATTTTATTTTTACTTTTATTATTTTATTATTATTATTATTATTATTATTATTATATTTTTTTCTTTTCTTTTTCTCTCTCTCTCTCTCCCCACTCCCTCTCTCCTTCCCGCTGCCTATTTATCTCCTCCCCCTCATCATCTCCCGACCCTTCTTCTCCCTCAACTCTCTCTCTTTCATTTTTCGATTTTTTTTCTCTCGCTCAGCCCGCCGCCCAGACCCAAAACCGTCCGGTTTTTCGACCATAACTCTTTCGTTAGGAATATTATGGGAACGAGCCATATACCATTGGAAAGCTTATTCTCTTGCCGTTCTAATGACATATCGTGAGTCCAATTTGGCTCAGCCATTTGTCCCGTAGAGCTGTTTGAAGGAGCAAAGGTCAGACTGATCAGACTTGAGTCCGCGGGTGCCAAATTGGATTTTCGGGTTTGTTTTGGGTTCAATCTTGGTAAGACCACCTCTCACTCCTTGTTAAGATATATATTATTGTGTTTTATGGTTTGAAGATGGATTATATTTGGATTTAAGGGCTGATCCCTTATTGTTTTGTTCGAAAAATCTGAATCGGTTCTGTCAAGGTGGTGCCGTGAACATTGTGAGTGATTCAAGGGCTTGCCTTGCTTCCAATATTCGATAAGATGTCTCTAGCACCTAACTTAGGAATCTAGCAAGCTGAGATTGTAGTCTAGTTGAGTTTCGGATGGGTTTTAATGGTTGAATTGAAGGAGTTTTCTGGGACAGATTCTGGTCATTGGGCGATTGAAAACCGTCCGGTTTTTCGGCCATAACTCTTTCGTTAGGAATCGTATGGGAACGAGCCATATACTGTTAGAAAGCTTATTCTCTTGCCGTTCTAATGACATATCGTGAGTCCAATTTGGCCAAGCCATTTGTCCCGTAGAGCTGTTTGAAGGAGAAAAGGTCAGACTGATCAGACTTGAGTCCGCGAGGGCCAAATTGGATTTCCGAGCTTGTTTTGGGTTCAATCTTGGTAAGACCACCTCTCACTCCTTACATTTCACCTATTAGACCCAGAATCGGAAGGCCGAGCCTCCTGTTGGTGTCTAAATATTTGCTGTGTATTTACTTTATGTCATAGCATTTCTATATTTCGCATAAAAGACCCAGAATCGGAAGGCCGAGCCTCCTGTTGGTGTCTAGATATTTGCTGTGTATTTACTTTATGTCATAGCATTTCTATATTTCGCATAAAAGACCCAGAATCGGAAGGCCGAGCCTCCTGTTGGTGTCTAAATATTTGTTGTGTATTTACTTTATGTCATAGCATTTCTATATTTCGCATAAAAGACCCAGAATCGGAAGGCTAAGCCTCCTATTGGCGTCCAAGGTGTTTTATTTATTTATTTTCTGTAAATTATATTGTGCTACCCCAGAATCGGAAGGCCGAGCCTCCTGCTGGTGGTTTATACCCCCCACACATTGTTGCACGAGCACCGACGGACTCCGACGTCGTAAAATTCACCGGATCCCATCTCCTTTGCTTATGTTTATGTTGTATAATGACTTAATATCTTCTTTATTTTTTAAATTGTGTTGCGTCCTATAAAAACAAAAACAAAAAAAATGCTAGATCGGACGTCTGCAGATGAGCCACGTGTCGTGATTAGGTGATTTTCAGAATAAAAAAATTTTCCAAAAAAATGAATTATTAAGGAAAAATTCAAAAAAAAAATTGAGAAAAATTGCAGAAAATTCCTAAAAAAAATTCTAAAAATTTTTGAAGGCTGAAAATGACAAAAAAAAATTGATTTGTTTCCATTTTTTGGATTTTCTCCCATTTAATCCAAAATGGCGATTTTACCCCTCAAAGGGTAAATCGTCTTTGATATTCCGATGAATTGTGGAAATTGCTTAGAATTTGGTGATGGGCCAGATAGGTGGCTAAACCTTATGTCTAAGATTTCCACATTTCATTCCCATTTTTAGAAAATGACGATTTTACCCCTTCGAATGGTAAATCGGTTTCTAAAATTCCAGAAAATCATGAAAATTGCAAAAAAAAAAAATAGGAAATGGGTCAATTGAGTGACCAAACCTATTTTTGACATTGTTTTACTCCGGATTCATTCCGAAATGACGATTTTTCCCTTTTTAGGCAAATCGTCCCTTTTGTCTCAAAATTACGACTTTACCCCTGATGGGTAAAATCATGTCTAAATCATTCCTAAGCTTGATTGATACTTATTTAGGCTAATAGAGCCTTATTAGGAGTGTCATGTTGATTTGATGTGATTATTTTACATATTTGGATTCATTGATTTGCGCATTTTATTATTGATTGTGATTGCTAGGATAGTCATTCCTATTTGCATGAATTCCTAGATTTAGGATTCGTACTCCACTCATCTGCATGAAATCTTAGGTAAGAAAATTCAGTCAACTTAGGTACCGAAAGGGCGTCAACTCTGACAGTTGACGTAACTAAGTCCCCGAACCCATTTCTCTGGTTATCGCAGAATTGAATAGAAACTCCCGACTATTCAATAGGGTGGTCCAATTATACCCTCCAAAAAATGATTGGTGGCGACTCCATGGCATGCACACTTAGCACATGTCACCAGACCACACCGAAGGTCGACTATGCATACCTCCGTTGCGATTTGGGTAACGGGCCTTGGGAGAGGCCCGCGTCCGACCAGACTGGACGGCCCATTAGCCCTCGAGAGCCCACATGCAACCTCGAGAGGGTCGCGACAGACTGGCGACTCCGCTGGGGAACTTAGAGAACTTGAGCCGATTAAAAAGTTGATTGGTTTTTCTGACATGTTTTATGCTGATGCTCTTCAAGTTGAGGTACGTACTTTAACCCTTGAGGTGTTAAATGTTTTTGCAGATTGGAGAAATAAGGGGTGAAGTGTTCGTTAACTCTGTCTTATGCAGGTAGGAGTTTAGGATGTATGATTGTGTGGATGTTTATATTGAAGCGGTGTTTGCTAAATGAAATGCATGTTTATTGCTTTAGCACGACACAATGAACACACACAGCCGCGCCTAAAACCTCGGGCGCTCTCTTTAGGAAAATAATAGAAGGAATTGAAAATGGAATCTCCGTGAGGAAAAACACGGGGTAATCCATTTTTAATTCTGCTCATTTCGAACTATGGATTTGGTCCCAATGCAACGATAGTTGTGCAATGGAATCTACCCTTTCTAGAACTCGAAGTGGGAGCCTTGGCCTTAGGTTCCAAACCCTATTTTTGATTCTTAGAAGTCAAACCTCACTGGTCTCATGCGCATGTATGTGAATGATTGGTACACCTCGAAACCAAAAGGTCATTCAGCGCCGCTTATGAATCAAAATCCAAAGACTTGTGTGAAGAATCAGTCGCGAGATTAAACGAACCAGGATGGCATGGAAAAGCGCTGGACCACCCTGGAGAGTCAACTGATGAGGGCAAATGCCTTTTGACCGGGGCAGCCGGGTCAAGTGTAAAGATGTGTCGTTCCTAATTGATTTTCAATCAGATACCGGCCTAATATTTCCTATCTTTTCCTCTCAGGTGAAAAACAGGTACAGAAGGAAAATCCATTTGTGGATAGACACGAGGGACATGTTTTACATGGCATACATTTGTCAAAAATGTCCTCATCCGATCACATGCAAGATGATCATGGAACGATGGTGAAACTGTAATCGTTCCAATAAGCCATTCGAATATTATACATGACGGGGACCTTTATGTCTTTTGTCTACAGGATAAGATGGTCAAAGACAAACGAAAGAAAATTTGTCTTCCCTATAAGACAGAAAGAAATGTGCCTTCAGCAGATGTCACCCATTGGGATTGCAATGACAAATTAAATCAAATTATGAAGAATGAGCAACCTAATTAGGATTGGCTCTCCCTAAGTCGAAAAAGTTGTATCTGTTCCAAATCAGATTGACTGGTTCACGAGTTGATATGGTTTTTCATTCTTGCAGGTGATGACGAGAATGAATGGGACCACTGAAGAATTTCCCCCGTCTTGGACGCCAGAAGTGACCAGAGCGGGGATAGTAAATCCGTAATCGTTTCAATTAAAGCTCCTTACGCGGTGATTGACTCTTTCACTCCTTTCATCGCGCAGGTTGTTGAAGTACTCAATCACGAGTAAATCCAAGCTTACTGATGTCAAATAGCCTGAATGCGTCAATGCGGTAGGATCAAATTGCCTACGACTAAATCAGCCAGCCCCAGACAAAGCATCCAGTGGCTGGGGACAAATCGCTCCGCTACCCGGAAAAGAGAAACATCAAATACTTCAAATGGCGACGATGATCGAGAGAATCACAAAACCGCCACACGAAAAATCCCAAGACCGTCAAGCCATCTAGATATGGATAAAAATAATTGAAGATTCTGACAATTGAGATAGAAGATCAGAATCGGCGAAACCCATGGGAGTGAGTTCTCCCATTTTCTTTGAAGAGGCCAAACCGGGGGCAAACTCTCATAAAGACGCATCGGACCAGGGTTATTAAATCCAGATATAACAAACATCAAGACAAGCCTTACCAAGGCAAAATACTTGAAGAACACCGTCCCTTTAAATGTTGGAAACCCCGAAGGGAGTATCTCTTTCCTGAAATTTCAAATGAAGTCAAAACCTACACATGTTTCTTCATGTGCAGGTGCATGGACGTTGTCAAAATTGAATTGAAAATTGCCAACAAACACAGAAAGTGCTAAGGCATGTTGCCAGGACAAACGTCGCCCAACTGGGGCAGAACGGCTGTTAATCTCACGAACAACACCCATAAATACAGACGAGAGAAGACATTCCCAAAGTGGATGATGATTGCAGCAAAATGCAGGAATGAATTTAGTTGGGGCAGGAATGAAAAACCATGCCTAACTGGGGCAAGTGAATCATTTGTACGCCGGACGTTTCTTCTCTGGCAAAATCCAGGGACGCAATGACATAGTCGTCCGCATCAGAAGTAAACCCCAAGATACAAAATTGGGTGAACGGTAACCTTGTATCGTTCCAATTTGGTCTTCGAAGACCACATGCCTAACATGAGTTTTTACTCATTTAACAGGAAGTTGTTGGCGCCGAAAGCCTCAAAAGAAGAGAGCGCGCTAACAGGGAGGCGAATAGAATCATTGGCCTCGCAAGTCAGGATTCCAGGAGATGGTCTTTGATTATAAGACCTAGTGGATGGTAAAAAGTATCGCTCCTACGTCACATGCTTTGACATGCATTTTGATAAAATTTTCTTTTTCCCTTGAATAAAAGGAACTCTGAAGAGTGGCGCTGGAACGCGTCCAAAAACACAAATGGATCTCCTCTATGGCAAATCCTTGAGAAGGATTTATCGCCAGCCAAACGGAGGAATCGTGGCCACAATATAGATGGCCAATTTCTGCAAGCCGCGCGTTTGTGTTCAAATGAAAACACCAAGCAAGAACAAGGCGGTATCGTTCGGCGGTATCGTTCCAATTTGTCTTGAATTTTGGAACGCAAACTGACACTTATTGTTTGTTTTTGACAGGGGCTCGCCATCAAGGCAAAGCGGGTTTTCACATCCCATGTATTACCCGTTGGAATACATGACCAAGGGTAAATTGTATCGTTCTAATTTTTGGAAAAATTCGTGAACGTACAATAACATGTTTCTTCCGCATTTTCAGGGATCTCCAGCCGCGGAGGACAGGTAAATATCCTTTTCCTCAACCCATTGAAGATGTTGAATAAAAAATAGAGAAAAAAAAAGCTTTCAGAATCTAATGTCTAGAAAAGACATAGAATTCAAATTTCATTGGCATTCATGTTTTGAAACATGAGGTTGTCTGAACATGAATAAGAACGTGCATGGTGCATCATAAAATCCCATTGATGGATAAAAATTTTGGAGAAAAAGAAAGAGATTTTTCCAATCAAAAGTTGTTCAAAACTTTCAAAAGGACGTTTTCTCAAAAGACGAGAGGCAAAGACTAGTCCAAACACATCCTATACACACTTAAGAGAGAAATGGAGCGGATAAGACAGCCAAATCTGGACCTACGGAAGTAGGAACCATTCGCAGCGATTACATGGGTTGGGACGACGGAGGCATTCGTTTCATATCCCTCAAACACTACAGGTGACCGTTGATAACCCCTTTGAACGGCGGTTTTCATTCTTAACCCTGTCAAGAACCACCCCACATCGGGGCAAAATGGAGATGAGTCCAGCAGCATCAGGAGAAAATGGTTAGAAATTTTCTTGCTCGGACTAACATTAATCTTTGTGTGTTGTTTATATGGTAATCCAAGTGCCATAGGATGACGAGAAGCATTCATTTCTCTATCCCACACACCGAATCCTTTGCACAGCCAACTTGAGCCT
Source organism: Rhodomyrtus psidioides (assembly GCA_021437785.1). Lineage (NCBI taxonomy): Eukaryota > Viridiplantae > Streptophyta > Magnoliopsida > Myrtales > Myrtaceae > Rhodomyrtus > Rhodomyrtus psidioides. The sequence continues at coordinate 2,196,199 of JAILYB010000104.1, read as the reverse complement.
GCAAATTCATTTCATGAACCCATTGGTGATCATTCCAAGACGGATGCTGCACCACTTCAAAAATGGAAGAGTTCAAGACTCAGGGATTACGAAGAGAATTCCCGGACTGATATTTAAAGCATGTTTAGACTATATGTCTAATATGATCCCATGAAGATGAGAAAAAGTGGGATTTCAAAAATGAAAATGAGAAAAAAATCTCCGGCATCAAGAAAAAGCAAAGTGCCTAGTAAAAGCAAGGCCGATGCTCGTGCAAGCTGTTTGCTTGATCCCTAGTGAAACTTGGATGGGAAAAGAGAAAATTCCTAAAGGAGTCAGATAAAAAAGACTGCTCTCCAAATGATGTCAAGCGCGGAGGAAAGACGCAGACAGAGTTGTCAACCTTCTTAATGCAACAAGAGACGCTCTCTAAAGGACTTGTGCACACCTCAAAAGCGGTTGCACACACCTCAAAAACAGAAGATGCAGAATGGAAAAGACAGGTGACAAATTTGCAATGATCACCAATGTCAATCCCCTCATAAAATCTGGGCCAAAAACAAGCTTCTTTCGGTCCCCAATCCTACCAACATCATAACCCTGAAACAGTCTTCTCTGACTAAGACACTTGGGTTAACATATAGCTTAGCTCGAAGAGGTACGAGCAAGACTATTTCTTTCTCATTTTGCAGGGTTCTCGACTTGTAAACCCGGAGCAGATGGTGAAAACTTTCATTCAATGACCTTGACTCAAAAGTGAATCCCCCTTGAAGGCCAATATCCAAGCCCAACATTACGGTCCCGTGGAAGACCTCCCGACCGATCAAAATGTATGCGTTGCGAATGAGCCTAAAACCTAGGCACAGGTTAGTAGGGAATTGAGTGCATCCCCTATAAAAACCATTATCTCAAAACAGGTGAGAAGACCTCATTGTCGAGAAATATTCCAATTGATGTTTTGAACAAACTATTTTTGGAATTTTCAAACTGTTGATCCGAATTTTCCATGCAAGGAATTTGTGATCACATTTGCATGTTGTAAGAATGCTTTGGATAACCTCCAGCATCAAAATGCACATTTCATGACTAAAACTTAAGTCATAAAATTTTGTCAATTGGACAATTATTGTCTTCCCAAAGATTATTAACATTTTCTTGGTGAAGAAAAATCTTTCAGGTTTGAACTTTCTGCAGGATACCTGGAGAACCCAGCTCTCAGAATGTCGGCTCAGCAGACTCAAGTGAAGCTTTGTCAAAATAAAATCTTTCACTCCTTCAAAACTGAATTCCCGACAAACTTCGGGATCTCTAAAAAAAAAGGGGAAGAAAAACCCTTTTAAAAGAAACAGTCTCATCGGACGTGGAGAACCCTCGTCATGAGACCCATTTTCAAAAATCAGGCAGTCTCATTGGACGTGGAGAACCCTCGTCATGAGACCCATTTTAAAAAATCAGGCAGTCTCATCGGACGTGGAGAACCCTCGTCATGAGACCCATTTTCAAAAATATCAAACAGTCTCATCGGACGTGGAGAACCCTCGTCATGAGATCCCTTTTCAAAAACCAGGCAGTCTCATTGGACGTGGAGAACCCTCGTCATGAGACCCCTTTTCAAAGCAAAACCAAGGTAGATACCGCCTGAAGGGTCAACACAAGGTAGAAACCGCCTGAAGGGTCGATTCAAGGTAGATACCGCCTGAAGGGTCAACTAAAGGTAGAAACCGCCTGAAGGGTCAAACCAATGGTAGAAACCGCCTAAAGGGTCAAATTAATGGTAGAAACCGCCTGAAGGGTCAGTCAAAGGTAGAAACCGCCTGAAGGGTCAACTCATGGTAGAAACCGTCATAATGGTCAACTCAATGGTCCGATCCACCATACGGATCAAAATCCTTGGCAAATCCCAAATGGGACGCGTCTTCCTTAGATTCCTATCAGTTAGGAATCCCATTATGGTTTGACCTACCATACGGGTCAGAGCTTAACCTCTCTAGGATACTCTAGTAACGAGTTCCTAGAATTTCTCTTGAATCCATCAGACATCGCGAAAATCGCACAAACATCAAACAGGTAAGTGGCAGGTATGTCTCTCTACTATCTCACTCTCTCATGTTAAATGAATGTTTCCCCCTTCAAGAAAGAGCATACATGGACAAACATGAAGATTGGATGTCATGACTCCTTTTCCTTTAGTTTCCCGAGTCGAGTCGATCAGGACTCAGGTGTCACCTTATCTTTGAGAGAAACCTCCAACGAGATTCCTCTCAAAGAGGGGCAGCTGTTGACACCTAAATTTTGATCAACTTTTTTTTATTTTTATTTTTTTGAAAATTCATAGAAAATCCATAAAAAGTTGAAAAATTGAAAAATCAATTTTGGTGACCTTAGCCAAGCTAAATGAACCATTTTGACCAAAAAAATAATTTTCATAATTTTCATTTTTTTATATATATTTTCGAAAAATACAAAAAAAAAGAAAAAAAAAAGAAAAAGAAAATCAAGAAAATCAAGAAAAATAATATTTGAGGTCACAAAGATATATAAAAATAGTCGGTATTTTTATTTTTATTTTATCTATTTTCTAACCTCATAAATAGTAAAATTCAGGTTTGATTTTAGGTGTTCTCTGATCACCATAAAATTGAATTTGACAAAAATATTTGTAATGATTAAAAGGAAAAGGAGGGAAACATCATCATTTAAAAGGAAAAGGGGACTAATGATTTTGTCTTCTCTTTTTGTTATTTTATTTTATTTTTACTTTTATTATTTTATTATTTTATTATTATTATTATTATTATATTTTTTTCTTTTCTTTTTCTCTCTCTCTCTCTCCCCACTCCCTCTCTCCTTCCCGCTGCCTATTTATCTCCTCCCCCTCATCATCTCCCGACCCTTCTTCTCCCTCAACTCTCTCTCTTTCATTTTTCGATTTTTTTTCTCTCGCTCAGCCCGCCGCCCAGACCCAAAACCGTCCGGTTTTTTGACCATAACTCTTTCGTTAGGAATCGTATGGGAACGAGCCATATACCATTGGAAAGCTTATTCTCTTGCCGTTCTAATGACATATCGTGAGTCCAATTTGGCTCAGCCATTTGTCCCGTAGAGCTGTTTGAAGGAGCAAAGGTCAGACTGATCAGACTTGAGTCCGCGGGTGCCAAATTGGATTTTCGGGTTTGTTTTGGGTTCAATCTTGGTAAGACCACCTCTCACTCCTTGTTAAGATATATATTATTGTGTTTTATGGTTTGAAGATGGATTATATTTGGATTTAAGGGCTGATCCCTTATTGTTTTGTTCGAAAAATCTGAATCGGTTCTGTCAAGGTGGTGCCGTGAACATTGTGAGTGATTCAAGGGCTTGCCTTGCTTCCAATATTCGATAAGATGTCTCTAGCACCTAACTTAGGAATCTAGCAAGCTGAGATTGTAGTCTAGTTGAGTTTCGGATGGGTTTTAATGGTTGAATTGAAGGAGTTTTCTGGGACAGATTCTGGTCATTGGGCGATTGAAAACCGTCCGGTTTTTCGGCCATAACTCTTTCGTTAGGAATCGTATGGGAACGAGCCATATACTGTTAGAAAGCTTATTCTCTTGCCGTTCTAATGACATATCGTGAGTCCAATTTGGCCAAGCCATTTGTCCCGTAGAGCTGTTTGAAGGAGAAAAGGTCAGACTGATCAGACTTGAGTCCGCGAGGGCCAAATTGGATTTCCGAGCTTGTTTTGGGTTCAATCTTGGTAAGACCACCTCTCACTCCTTACATTTCACCTATTAGACCCAGAATCGGAAGGCCGAGCCTCCTGTTGGTGTCTAAATATTTGCTGTGTATTTACTTTATGTCATAGCATTTCTATATTTCGCATAAAAGACCCAGAATCGGAAGGCCGAGCCTCCTGTTGGTGTCTAGATATTTGCTGTGTATTTACTTTATGTCATAGCATTTCTATATTTCGCATAAAAGACCCAGAATCGGAAGGCCGAGCCTCCTGTTGGTGTCTAAATATTTGTTGTGTATTTACTTTATGTCATAGCATTTCTATATTTCGCATAAAAGACCCAGAATCGGAAGGCTAAGCCTCCTATTGGCGTCCAAGGTGTTTTATTTATTTATTTTCTGTAAATTATATTGTGCTACCCCAGAATCGGAAGGCCGAGCCTCCTGCTGGTGGTTTATACCCCCCACACATTGTTGCACGAGCACCGACGGACTCCGACGTCGTAAAATTCACCGGATCCCATCTCCTTTGCTTATGTTTATGTTGTATAATGACTTAATATCTTCTTTATTTTTTAAATTGTGTTGCGTCCTATAAAAACAAAAACAAAAAAAATGCTAGATCGGACGTCTGCAGATGAGCCACGTGTCGTGATTAGGTGATTTTCAGAATAAAAAAATTTTCCAAAAAAATGAATTATTAAGGAAAAATTCAAAAAAAAAATTGAGAAAAATTGCAGAAAATTCCTAAAAAAAATTCTAAAAATTTTTGAAGGCTGAAAATGACAAAAAAAAAATTGATTTGTTTCCATTTTTTGGATTTTCTCCCATTTAATCCAAAATGGCGATTTTACCCCTCAAAGGGTAAATCGTCTTTGATATTCCGATGAATTGTGGAAATTGCTTAGAATTTGGTGATGGGCCAGATAGGTGGCTAAACCTTATGTCTAAGATTTCCACATTTCATTCCCATTTTTAGAAAATGACGATTTTACCCCTTCGAATGGTAAATCGGTTTCTAAAATTCCAGAAAATCATGAAAATTGCAAAAAAAAAAAAATAGGAAATGGGTCAATTGAGTGACCAAACCTATTTTTGACATTGTTTTACTCCGGATTCATTCCGAAATGACGATTTTTCCCTTTTTAGGCAAATCGTCCCTTTTGTCTCAAAATTACGACTTTACCCCTGATGGGTAAAATCATGTCTAAATCATTCCTAAGCTTGATTGATACTTATTTAGGCTAATAGAGCCTTATTAGGAGTGTCATGTTGATTTGATGTGATTATTTTACATATTTGGATTCATTGATTTGCGCATTTTATTATTGATTGTGATTGCTAGGATAGTCATTCCTATTTGCATGAATTCCTAGATTTAGGATTCGTACTCCACTCATCTGCATGAAACCTTAGGTAAGAAAATTCAGTCAACTTAGGTACCGAAAGGGCGTCAACTCTGACAGTTGACGTAACTAAGTCCCCGAACCCATTTCTCTGGTTATCGCAGAATTGAATAGAAACTCCCGACTATTCAATAGGGTGGTCCAATTATACCCTCCAAAAAATGATTGGTGGCGACTCCATGGCATGCACACTTAGCACATGTCACCAGACCACACCGAAGGTCGACTATGCATACCTCCGTTGCGATTTGGGTAACGGGCCTTGGGAGAGGCCCGCGTCCGACCAGACTGGACGGCCCATTAGCCCTCGAGAGCCCACATGCAACCTCGAGAGGGTCGCGACAGCGACGTCTGTCTTGGTAACGTGCCTTAGCACTTTCCGTGTTTGTTGGCAATTTTCAATTCAATTTTGACAACGTCCATGCACCTGCACATGAAGAAACAGGTGTAGGTTTTGACTTCATTTGAAATTTCAGGAAATAGATACTCCCTTCGGGGTTTCCAACATTTGAAGGGACGGTGTTCTTCAAGTATTTTGCCTTGGTAAGGCTTGTCTTGATGTTTGTTATCTCTGGATTTAATAACCCTGGTCCGATGCGTCTTTATGGGGGATCATGAGAGTTTGCCCCCGGTTTGGCCTCTTCAAAGAAAATGGGGGGGACCTGCTCCCATTGATTTTTGCAGATTCTGATTATCCAACTCGATTGTCAGAGTCCTTGATCAATTTTATCTGTCTCCAGACAGCTTGATATTCTTGGGATTCGTCATGTGGCGGTTTGGTGATCCTCTCGATCACAGTCGCCATTTGAGGTATTTGATGTTCCCTGTTTGTTATTTGAAAGCATTACGTCCTGCGTCCTCTGCTCTTGATCATCATCTGAGAGGAAAAAGAAAGGAAGCATTATTCCCATATCAAGAAAATAATCATTTTGGAACGATACGTCCTTTTACACTTGATTTGCATTCCGTTTTGATGTTGCATATTGATATGCACAACATCTATCAAATTCCTCTATCCGTGCTTGAAGGTATTTGCAACGCCTACGGTTCATTTGCCCCAGCTGGGCGACGTCCGTTTTGTCATTTGAATGCATGAGCTTTTGGGCGCATTGTCTCTTTTATCACCTGAGATAATAAAAAAAATGGAGAAAAACTTATCCTCAGATCTGATTAAAAATCAATTAGGAACGATACGTCCTTTCACCAAACGAGTGGCTCTGCGGCCGAATGTATTTTGCACTGAAGAGACGAATTCCACCATGCTCCACGGGTTTGGGGAATTTGCCCCTATTTTCGATAGAAATGAGCCTTATCGAGATGTATACAATACAAATAGATCCCTAATACAATCAATCTAAGAGACGAGATAGAGAGGACCCAAGCAAAATTAGTCTTATACAAGAGAACTAAAAATGCCAAACCAATCAAAGGAATGTGGTCCGAACACTTGGAGATGCCCCAGTTCCAGTCTTCGAGATGTGACTCCAGGATCACCGATTTTTTTTAGGTGGTTTTAGATATATCAACCATCTAAAGACATGCACATGAGACAAGTGAGGATAAAACTTCTAGAAATCAAAGGATTTGGCACCTAAGGTCAAGGTTCCCACCTCGAGTTCTAGAAAGAGCAGATTCCATTGCACAACTATCGTTGCATTGGGGCTCGATCCATAGCTCAAAATGAGTGGAATTGAAAAGTGGATTACCCCGTGTTTTTCCTCACGGAGATTCCATTTTCAATCCCTTCTATTGTTTTCCTATAGACGGCGCCCGGGGTTTTAGACGCGGTTGTGTGTATTTTCGGTGTCGTGCTAAAGCGATAAACATGCATCTTATTTAACAATCACCGCTTCAATATAAAACATACACACAATCATTCATTCATACGCCAACCTGCATAAGACAATGTTAATCACAGACTACCCCCCTTATCACTCCAATCTGCAAAAACATATAACACCTATCATGAGCGGACTTACCTCACATTCACGAGCGCCTGCATGGTTAGAAAAATCACTCAGCGTTTTAATTACGGCCTAAGTCCACTTGAGGTCTAGAACCATTGGTTCTAGAACAAAGGTCCCCAGCGGAGTCGCCAGCTGTCGCGACCCGTCCGAAGGCGGACGCGGCTAATGGATTACCGATCGCGGGCCTTCCCCCGCACAAGGGTGCGGATCGCGGGCTTTGGATCGGCGCGGGCCCTCCCAGGCCCATACCAAATCGCGGCGGGAGTATTTTTCAAAGGGATTCGACGATAACAGTCGATCGCTTTCGACCTTAGTGTGGTCGTGGTGGCATGTGCAACTTGTGCATGCATTTGGAGTCGCCACCGGTCTTTCTTGGAGGGTAGACCGGAAACATTATTGACCGATTGGGAGAGATCGATCAATTCTGCGGAACCAGAGATTTTGGGTTCGGGGACTTGGTTACGTTGATGTCATTACTAATACCCTTTTCGGTACCTAACGCGAGTGATTTTCCCTAACTAGGATTTCATGCAGGCGCAATTTTGGGTGAGGTAAGTCTGACATTGCACATTAACCAGTTTAACATGCTCACGTAATCATAATAAATAAATAGATGTCGATCACATAAACATCTATCCTACGTGGTGATCATGGAATTATAATTTAATGGGTCTCGAGCCAATGAGACCACATTTAATCATTTTAATATTTTAATAACGGAGAGCCGCTCTTCGCTTCTTCTTGGTTTCTTGAACTCTTCAAGAATTAGGCCCCAAAGAGCTCGCCGACTTAAAAGGCTCCCCCACGTAATCCTCGTAGCATTTACATCAACAATTGACTATGCTAAAAATAAAGATTACATGAAAAATAAAAGGAGTACGCAGCCTCCATTTAATAACTACAACCCCAAATATATAAATAATCATCATACATTCATATATACATCAATCACATTGATTAGGGATTTTTCCATGATCACCACCCTTCCACGTAAGTAATAAATTCACAATTTAAAACTTAGGAAGGCACAATAAAAATTCTACGTTGAATCATATTCAGAATTTTTATGTAAAATAAGATAGCCATAAATTTTCGATTCAAAATTGATTTAGTCTCAATTTTTGCTACGTTGATTAATTTATCATATAAAATAATCAACCTCCATTAGCCATGTAAGACGAACAATTCGTTAATACATATTGGCCATAGTATTGCAAAAATTGCAAAAAATCAATTAAATGCACGAAAACACCTAAGGATCGGCTCTGATACCACTGTTGGGATCCACGTAACACGTAGCGGAAATAAATAACAACCCATACATGTATCTCCAGAGGCGTACTTCGTGCATTTCAATCGAAAAAAATCACAAAGCCTCAAAGGGAGTAAATAGATTACCTCTCGTAGCGTGCTTGAACGGAGGTGTCGGTTCGATGTTCTTCGATCTCAGCCTCCACAAGTGTTAGGCATCTAGTTCGGACGCACCACCAATTGACGAACGGGGAGACGACTAATAACTCCACAACAATTGTGCTAGCAATATGCGGAATCAATATTCCGAACTTAGTATATTTTGCTCTCTCAAGATTATGATAATATAGAGAGTGTTTATGTTCTTCTCTCTAAGCTCTCAAAAATTTGCACACTCTACAAAATGTCTCCCCCCAACCTCAAAACTCTTGCCATCCTTTTATAGCCAAAAATACCTTCCAATAAATTGTATTTAAAAATAGCACTAACAATTATAAATTCTATCTAAAAATAGCACTCACAAATATATGACATTTAAAAATAGCACTAACAATAGCACTCACAATTTATAATACAAAAATGCTATTTAAAAATAGCACTAACAATAGCACTCACAATTTATAATACAAAAATGATATTTAAAAATAGCACTAACAAATATAAATTCTATCTAATAATAGCACTCACAATTTATGATAAATAAATGCCATTTAAAAATAGCACTAACAATAGCACTCACAATTTATGATAAATAAATGTCATTTAAAAATAGCACTAACAATAGCACTAACAATTTATAATACAAAAATGCTATTTAAAAATAGCACTAGCAATAGCACTCACAATACAAAAATGCTAAAAAAAGGCACTAACAAAGGTGTTAAAAATAATAACCATTATTATTATTACAAGAGTTAAAGAGGTTACCAAACAGTACAAATATGCATAATGTATAAATACGTATGACATATAAATACATAGAGCATACGTATACATCCGTGAAACCGGGGACTAATTGAAAGAAAAATGTGCAATTAAGCCCTTTTGGTAAAAATTGATTAAATTGGAGGGCAAATTGACCTAATTGCACTTTAAGACTTTAGAATCCAATGTCATAGCTTATAAAAAGTGAGAATTGAAAACTAAAAGACTCGAAAAGGATTTTTTTTTTTTTTTAGGCTCGGTTCGGGTTTATGTTTGTGAAGGAACATAGTGACCCGAGCCGAATTTTTGAGATTTAAAGTGACACACTTGAAGAGGAAATTAAAACAAAATTATTGAATATTTTTGGGTATTTTTCTGACCACGAATGGTATTTTTCTGATTTTTTTGGTATTTTTATAATTAAATAAACTCGAAAAATATTAAAAATACCGAAAAATATTTTTTGTTCAAAATTGGTTCCTAAGGCTAAACCAAGGCTTCCAAAGTTGATTTTGTGATTTTATGACCTTTTTTTATATTTTTAATTAATTTTAAAGAATAAAAATCACAATAATAAATGGTAAAAAATCAAGTGTCAACACAAAGAATCCAGTCTTTCATGGAAGAAGCAAGCACATCGATATAAAGTATCACTTCATTCGAGATCTAGTGAAGTCCAAGGAGATTGTGCTGCAGTATTGCAAGTCGGAAGACCAAGTGGCTGATATGTTTACGAAGCCGTTGAAGACAGACTCCTTCCTTAAATTCAAGGGAATGATCGGCATGGTCAAGATGAGCTCGGTTTAAGGGAGGCTGTTGGGAATCGCAAGAGCCACGACTCTTCGTAATCCAAGCTCATCGTAAAGTGGAGTCTTGGAAGATATTAAGTTGTTGCAATTATTATCTAGAGAATAGGAAGAGTCCTAGACGTTGTTATCTAGGAGATTATGTTCATTTATTAGCTTTAAATGTCATGTATCTGGACGTGTCTGTTCGTTTGTCTAGAGAAGTCGTAGAGTCATGCCTACAGCCTATAAATAGGCGTGTTTTGTAATCGTTTAGTAGAACATGAGAGTGAATAACATTTCCAGAATTTCCTTCTTCAAACACTTAGGTATCAGAGTGCTGCGCCTCTAAGATCCAACATAAACTCCTCGTGTGATCCCTCTTTCTTTCTTTTTTTCTTTAAATTATCTGTTGAAGTTAGATTGAGAATTGGAACAGATGTAGAGGTAATCCTGGTGAATTGAATTTGAGTGCAAAAGACCGAACAAAGTGCGGGGAAAAAAAAACAGCAACTTCCAACCCTACCGAAAATTTTTCAGAACAGGACCGCGATGATGCTCGAAGGCAAGAAGAATCAGATTGCGAGGGACAGAGATGAGTGCCACGTCTGTGAAAATCTGTATGACACGCCTGTCCACCTAGCCATACCCTATTCAAAATCTAGAACTAGAGTATCTTCGGTTCGATTCGACTTCATTCAACCGTCACAACTCTTGAAAGACCAGTGGTGGATTTGCAATTGATTGCCAGTAGTTAATGGATGATGGAAGAGCAACAAAAATAAAAAATATGATGAATTGCATTTGAGTGCAAAAAGACAAGAAAACATGCAAACACGAAAAGAGAGCAATTTCTAAACCTACAACGAAGTACCAAAATCAGTTTGTGAAATATAGGCGTCAAATCTGAAAAACACAACCACAACCAGAGACAAATCCCTGCTAAGAAAATCTATGCTAGCGTGTCAACCCCACTTCTCACTGTAGAACATCACGAAAGAGAAAAACAAGAAGGTCGGGTACAATTCCAGGTGGAATAGCCGCAACGTTGTGCGCTCCATTATATCATAACCACACGCCCATCCAACTAGCAGCAAGACGAGAGCAATGGATATCAACCCAGCCAATGAAAATGCAAAAATTTTGACAGGAAGAACAGTGGGACGCTTGAGGGGACCCTTGAGGGGAAGACAAACCAGGAGCACGACGATAGTAACCATGGCGAGCATGACCGTCATGGTGTACACGGCTTTGGGCTTGGTATATTCGTCAGAGAAGAACCAAGGTCGAGGGGCATTTAGGTCTCCGACTTGGATATCCACCGGCCTGGATGATGGAAAAGCAAAGAAAGATGAAAACGATACTTGCAAAGAATGAATGAAGAGAGAGAGGTAGTCTTTGGAAGTTATTATAATATCAATTACAATGCATTAGAACTGGATTGGCACGATCCTGATCCCTGAGGGAGAGTATCTACTATTTGAAACTAACAACAGTTTCTGCTCTTCTCTAATCCTAGACTATTATTTGAAATTGAAAACATCGACGATTTCTGCTCTTCTTTCGAATTTCGATTAATAGGATGAAGAAATGCCGCAAGCTGGCCAAGGGAAAATACTAAGCTAAAACTAAACTACACCCAGCAAGTATTGAAAATTTCCACTCTCGAATCACATAAAAGCATGTCTAAATTCTAAAAGAGAGCCGCAAGCTGGCCAAGGGAAAATACTAAGCTAAAACTAAACTACACCCGGCAAGTATTGCAAATTTCCACTCTCGAATCACATAAAAGCATGTCTAAATTATATATTACCTATATTTTAGTAACTACAAATTAGACAGAATCAAGTTTATTTCAATTAACTTTACGGAATCAAGTTTATCATATGCATTTGTACCAAAACCAAGATCTTCAAGAATGAAGTCTAAAAGTGTTGTATTACAGCTAATACAGTGAATTGGTCGAGAATCTAAGAGGAGAGAAGGATGCACAAAATCTAAGTGTTGTATTACAATGAATTGCGGGGAAAACATTGAATCGATTCACAAAATCTAAGAGGAGAGAAGGATGCTGAAATTACATGGTGAGATAGAGTAGTGACTTCGAATCCAATCGAGAAAGAAAAGTTGGATGTTCTTCTAGAAACGAAAATAACACCAACGTACAGGAAATCCTTCAGTGAACGAAACTGTGACGCCCTAGAAATCCGACCCCGGTGAAGTCCCTGAATTCGATAAAAGGAACTAAGATCGAAATTTCAGTCGTTAAATTATATTGGATAAAAAGGACTGAAGAGACGATATTTGGACGAATTCGGAAATTCAGTCAGTTTAGATTAGGTTCGAAATTCCTAGTCGCCGTAAATTAGGATTTCAATACTCGCGACCCGAGCCTAATCCCGACCGAGCCTAGCCCATGAAATTACCAAAATACTCTTCGTCCGTTGTACCGAAAATTCGTTTCAGTCCCGATTTGCCAATTGACCATTTTGCCCTTAGATATTTTGCTAATAGGACAAATTATCCCAAAAATCTTTGGTGGACCCGACATTCTCTCTCCTCCCTTGTCCTTCACGTGGGCTGCTGCCGCTGCTTCCTTCCTTCTTCTTCTTCTTCTTCTTCTTCTTCTTCTTCTTCTTTCTTCTTTCTTGTTGGACGAAGCGTCGGCCGAACCACTCCTCCTCTTCCCGTTGGATTTTTATGCGCCACCACCACCGATCACCACCACCACGACCTTCAGCCACTCCCCACCATCACCTCTGACCCCTCTGTTGCCGTCGTTAGCCGTCGGAAGCCGCGAAATCGCCGCGGGAAACACCCCCTGTTTCGGACCTCACTGACCCGTGAACTCCCAAACCTCCTCCGGCCGTTTTCGGCGCCGCCGTCCCCAACCACCACCACTCCGAGACTCCCCCGTGACCTGAGCTTCAAGTCGAAGTCACCCCGCCGCCGAACGACCGCCGGAGCCGCCGCAAATCGCCCCGAAACCGCCGAATCGGCCGCCGCCGTTGCTCACCGCCGCCGCCAAAAGACTCCCCGACCACCCTTCTACCTTCCCTCAGCTCGGCCGAGCCAGCCGCCGCGCGTGGCGGCCGGAATCAGCCCCGATTGTCCACCCTGTTCTCGGCCATTTCCCCCTGTTCGCGAGCCGGTTCTGTTCGGCCGTGAACCGGCCACCTCCGGCCGTCTTTCGCCGCGGTCACCGGTCCCCACCGAACCCCCGACGTCCCCTCGAACTCCTCCGACCACCCCGAGGTCAACCGCCGTCCGTCGGTCGCCGAACCGGCCGTTGAAGCCGAGCCGCCCATCCCCTGCCCTGTTCGGCCTGAGTGGCCGGCCTCGTGGGCCGGTCTGCCCTGGCCATGGCCGGGTGAGCCTAGGCCGTGGCCGGTTCCGTGGGCCATTTGGCCCGTCTTGTGAGCCATTTTGGCCGAGTGTTTGGGCCGTGGGCCATGAGTTTTGGGCCGCCGTTCAAGGAATTAGGCCGTGATCCGTGAGACACCGAGAGGAATTCCGAGCCTCACCGAAGTTAGTGAGTTCGTCGCCGCTCGTGTCGACGCCGTGGAGACTGCCCGAACTAAATTGGATGTGAGTTGACCATAATCCTTGGTTAGGGCGCTAATTGCGCCTAGGATTAGTTATTTTGTGAATTGTGGAATTTAGGTACACGATCAGGGCCGGTTTAAATAGAAATTGGGATTAGGTTAAATGGCCAATCGTTTAAATTAGCCGAGTTGATTTAATTGTCTGTGGCTAATTGTTTCTAGTTGATTGATTGATTGGGCAATGGATTGCCATTGTGTGATCGCGAGTGAGCGATAGGCCAGAGACGAGCGAGCGATCAATGTGCTAAATTGATTCGATTAATAAATAACATGGCATGAATTGAGCTGGATATTATTTGATTGAGTTTAATTACTCGGGATTGAGTTATGGTTTCGTTGATTGAATCGTCTCTCTGAAACGCCTGATTGGGTGTAGTGAATGTCTTTCACTGTCAGTTGATGATTGAGGGTTAATCACCCTGTGTGTGATTGCTATGACTAGTAGATAGTCGGCATGTGCATATGACTGAGTGTAAAGTCAAATGACATATTTTAGCACGAAAATGGCCTTTGGCTGAGACTTTTACATGCCGTGTGAGCATCCGGCCTTAACCAAAGATAATGAAAATGGTTGATTGCTGGATGTATTATGTATGGTCATACGAGGGAAAAACAATGAGGTTCCTGGCAAGTTCGTGTTCTATGATTTGTACGGAACTATACGACTTGCCAGAAGCACGATAATCCATGCCCCGTGCCAGACGTACGGTTTTAAGGGATTATCGGATGCCGGTCGCAATGGATGTTGGACCGACGCCCCGTTTAGGGATGCCTACTTGCTGGTGCCGTGATGGGTACACTGGATACACCGCTTGTAGTAGCCGTTGCCGAGAGTGAAGGAACGTAGACCGGTGCTGCCGGTGAGACGCTGGATCGCACTGAGGTGTTGGATCGCGTTATTGGGAGAGTCGTATCATGCCCTCTTTCGCATAGATCCTCTCTGGTGCCGTGGGCACGATAACCGTTAATAAAAAGGATTGAATACAATGTAACTTTGTCCATGGGTTAGTGTGAGCGCATCCCGACTACGAAATTTGGAATGGGACAAATGGAGTAGGAAGACGGACGTTCGTACTCGCTTGTGTTCGAGTTATTATTGTATTGTGTGCATTGTCCTGGGGAATGTCTTGTGCATACTTGTGGATGTGATGCTGTGATTGAGTGATTGATTGACATTGACTGCTGAGTTATGTCGAGCATTGCATTATGTATGGCTGAAGCTGGTAAGTGTGCATGTGGATGATGATTTTATTGTTAACTGTGGATAGTTGCTATATGTGCATGTGTGATTTGTGAGCTTCGGTTAGGATCCCCTGGGCGAATCAGTTTCCTAACCGAGCTTAGGCTTGATTCACTTAGATTTATTCTAACCCCGTCGTGGGATAACATTTTCAGGTCCCAAGTGGCGAAGTCTCGTGAACGCCAAGGTTTGGCTGTCGGAGTAGTCAGTTGAAGAAAGTGAGTAGTTGACCTCACCTGACCAAGTGACCTTTTTAGGTCTTGTCTAGTCGCCCCGAAGTATGGGGTTATGCTCGAACGTCTGCCGTTATGTATAATTGTTTATTCTTATTTAAGTGAATAAGTTGTGGTGTTTGATTCCTGCTATTCTATTCCTTGATTGTTTGATGTCATGAGGTTTAAACGTTTCCGCATGTGTAGTTAAGTGATAGGTCGATAGCGTGCCTGGGAAGCTATCTCTATGACCTCGTGGCGATTTGGCAAGGGATGTCGCGGGCTCGAGAGTCGGGGCGTGACATCCCCGCCCAAGGTGGTATCAGAGCAAGGTTAGCCTGATCTATCTGGTCATTGGCCTGGAATAATAAGGAGCGTTGGGATTTGGGATAGTTAGTAGGACTTTAACCATTGTGCATGTGATTGTTATATGCCTCGATAAGTTATTCAGTTTGCGTACGTATTCATTGCTCAAGTTTTGAGGCTGTATGCCTGAACTCGCAGTGGTGTTGCGTTGGGGTGGACAGGACCCCGTATGGTACCTATCGGGAGTGTAGATTATTAAAGTGTTCGAGCTGAGTTTGGGATCGTTGAGAGTGGTAGTTAGGACTTCGACGCTACTAAAGGATAAGGTAGTGCTTGTTGTAAGAAGTTTTGAGGGTAGACTGATTATTAAGCTTGCAAAAGACGAGGATAGGGTGATCATTCTGAAGGCGTGTAACCTTAAGGTTGTTATGGACATGGATTGTCCGGGATCGGTGATGGATGTTATTACAAACCGTTGAGTTTTATGTTAATCGAGGAGAAGCCTCGACTTGTTTGGTTTCGTCGCCTAAGGCGACTGGTCTGCTGGCGAGTGATTATTAAGTTATTGGACGTTCATGTTTGAATTGGTAGCTGAGGAACCCAGGGTGAGAGACATCGCAGTCACACATGAACCATCGCAGTCACACATGAACTTTCTGATGTCTTTCTGCGAGAGTTGTAAGGACTGCAGCCAAAAAAGGGAAAAATGGAGTTTGTAGCGGAGTTAACCCTAAAATGGATTTGATCTTCAAGGCGCCATAGAGGACAGTTCCGTTGAAGCTAAAGAACTTCAAGGTGCCAAGGTGTGATATGCTGGACAACGGGTTTGTCTGCCCTAGTTTGTCGCTATGGGAAGTACATATGTGTTCATGAGGAAAAGAGAAAGGGCGTTGAAGTTAAGTATCGATTGTAAACGATTCAATCAGATGGGGATCAAGAATAAGTATTCACCCTTAAGGACAAGCGAAAGATTTGACCAACCACTATAAGCTACGGTATTCTCTAAGGTTGATCTGCGGACGAGATGTCATCAGCTGAGGATCGGGAATGAAAGTGTGCTAGAAACGATATTCAAGATGCGTTAAGGACTCTACGAGCTTACATTGATATCGTTCGTCGGACGAGTGCCCATGTCACTTTTATGGGTCTGCTGATTAGGATAATCGAGAAGAGTATTTGGATCGATTGGTGATCCATCCATAAGCGACATTCTGCGTACTTGAGGAAATTGGATAATAGTGAGTAGCATTCAATCGAAGACCCAAGGAGGGTATAAGTGACTATCAAGTTTATTAAGTACGAGTTTTGGCTAACTCGTGTTGTTCGTAGGGCATGTAATCTCTGGTAATAGAGTATCCATGGGTTCGACTAAGATTAAGCTGGTCATGGATTGACCAAGGCCGCTGATATCGACAAGTGCTTGAAACTTCTTAAGTTCAGCGGGTTATAGAGATTTCGTGAAAGGAAGTTATTGGTGGACTAGACTAGTCAGTACGGTTTGGCAATGAGGCGACTTGTATTGGTGGGTTGTGAAAGCTAGAGTTATATGATATGACCGATACTCGCAAGAAAGCGAGTGAGGATTAAGAGAATAATCTTTAAGATGTAATGGTCCCTCGGGAAGTCGAAAGTTTCGAACGGATAAGAATTGATGTGATGATAGGTATTAGGTGATGAGTAACGAGGAAAGCCTTCCACTACACGTGTTTAAACTGGGATTTCAAAGGGAAGAACATGTGGTGAACACGTTGTATTGTGTTTTGGATGATGGACAGAAGATTGGGATGAATTGGGATGTCATGGGTAAGTAAGACTTATGTACTTCGTAAAATTTGAGAGGATCTTACAGTATGTCAAAGGCAGTCTTGGGATGACTTGAGGCCCGTATGGTTCAATCGACTAGTAACTTAATAAGGTCATGGTGAAGTGTACATGGCCTGGGGATAGTAATTAATGAAGCCTTGGACATGTGCATAGAGCAAGGACAGTGAAGACAAACAAGGAAAGTTTGGAATAAAGTCTAAGGATGGACAATGTGATAGGACCACCAGTTGGATGTATGGGTTATTGAGATTGGAGATACCCCTGGATAAGATTAAGATTGCGAGATGTGACAATTAAGGTTGGCTAGTTATAAGAGTAGCGCATCGGAAGCATTGTAGGGCCACGTGATTTCTTGGGACAACGACCATAAGGGTCTTGCTCTTGGTAAAATAGAAAATCGATTGGGACTCACCATAGTAGTTTCAGTGTTGGTCCGAATAGTATGAGAAGGCACCAAAATTTAAAGATAAGGTCACTAAAGGATTGGCAGAAAGATTGATACGGCCAAGCTTGTGGCGAAGAGTTAACATATCGATAAGTTACAGCGCAGCATTACAAGCCTAGCGGACTGCTGCTGTCGTTGGAGTTTCTAGAATAAAGGTGGGAGAAGATCACGCTGGATTTGTGATGAAACTCCCAAGAAGTCAAGGGGGAAATGACTCGGTTTGGAGCATAGTAAGCAGATTGACGATACAGGTGCAGGTTTTAACAGTGTGAAAAGATTCAGATTGGTATAAAAGTGATGCCCAATATCTAGAACCGACCCAAGCTTAAGACTCGAACTATTCGCGAACAACGACCAAGGGTTGAGGAAGCCACCAAGAGTTTAGAAGTTGCCCTCAATGTGGATGATGGCCTAATTTACCAGTTGGCTGTGCTGATTGAGGTTCGACTGTGTGGCGATCTGAAATCAAGCATGAATCGATTTGGGTTGATCTGGCTCAGCTGTAAGTCAACCATAGTATCACTTTGAAGTTAACCAGGGATTGATTCGTGGCATGATTTGCGAGCTGGCATTGATCGATATTTAGGATGGCCATGAACCCCGTGAGGAACGATTTGTACTAGAACCCTGTACCAGCCACACACTAGTCAAGGATTAGCTACCGTGGATTATGTGTTGTGTTGCTGGAGAACAACGGATCGAGTTGAACCAATCCTGCATCGACTTGAGTTGGTCATGAGAGGTGATCTTGACAGTGTTCAATGGTACTATCGGTTTGGGAACGGGTGATTCCAACTCTAAACCGGAATATTGAAGTGGCCCTCGACTCGTCAGTCGTTTGTGAGTTGATACTGTTCGACAGAATGGATAGCCTGACTCTCAGTTTGATTTGGTGTTCGAGTTTAGCGGTTCTCTAGATGTTTCAAGAAGTGACAGATGGTACTTATCTCAGAGCATTGAAGAGAAGACGAATCATTAGTGGACCTTCTTCGTGTAAACAGAATGCCCAAATTGCCATTAGTGGTAGTCATGATTGATATCTTAGGAACTAGAGAAAATCGCGTTAAATTCTTCACATTGGAAGTTAAGAATTGGTTAATGGATTTGTGAGAGTGGGTAATTACTGTGGTTACTAGGACAACCGACAGTGGATGGGGACAGCAAGGTTAGATGGGCACAGTGGAGTTGTATCCTTAGAGTTGGATGGTCCAACATGTTTAAATGAATTGTGGATATGGAATTGCGGTATATTGGTGAACGAGGATTGTCAGTTTGAATCTGACTTGGGTTTGGTAGTCGTTCCGTGATTTCGGTGTACAGAGTGCAGGTAATGAATGATTTGAAATATGCGTGGTATAAATTTTGGGAAAAACGAGACTGCAGTTTAGTGTGATCTATCATTCGAAGACGGATGGTCAGTTTGGAAGGACAACTTAGACTTTGGAGTACAGGTTTGAGGCATGAGTTTTGGATTTTAAGGTAAGTGGGAGGAACAGTTACACATGGTGGAGTTTGCCTAAATAGTAGTTACCAACAGAGCATTAAGATAGTATTTTTTTGAGACACTGTATAGTAGAGCATGTAGAACACTAGCTTAATTGGACTGAAGTGGTGAAAGGAAAATTACGAGTCCTAAGTTAGTAGAACAGTCGATGGAAGCTATCAAGGATATCAGAGACAGACAGAGAACAGTGCAGAGTCATCAGAAAAGTTACGCCATTAGGAGGCGAAGACAGTTGGAATTTCAGATGGGAAATTTTATCTTTTAGAAGGTGTCGCCTATGAAGAGGGACATCTCGTTTTGGCAGTAAAGGAAAGTTAAGCCCAAGGCATGTCAGACCTTTCGAAATTTTGAAAAGAATTGAGAATTTGGGGCTCTCTTGTGTTGCCACCGGGACTGGTCCAAGGTTAATGTTTTCCATTTTTCGTATGGAGGAAGTACGAATCAGGCTTACTCATGTACTGGGTTATGAGGAAACTGAATTGGATGAGTAGACATCGTTTGTGAGAAGTCCAGTTGGATTAGTGGTTAGAAAAGAGCGAGTGCTTCGGAACATGAAGAATCCGCTAGCCAAGGTGGTTTGGTAACACCATAAACCTAAAGGAACTATTTGGGGAATTGAGGAAAGTATGTGGCATAGATATTCTTATTCGTTTGAAGGGTTGTCGCAGTACTTCAATTTCGAGGACGAAATTTCCTAAGTATGGGAGAGTTGTGACGCCCTAGAAATCCGACCCAGGTGAAGTCCCTGAATTCGATAAAAGGAACTAAGATCGAAATTTCAGTCGTTAAATTATATTGGATAAAAAGGACTGAAGAGACGATATTTGGACGAATTCGGAAATTCAGTCAGTTTAGATTAGGTTCGAAATTCCTAGTCGTCGTAAATTAGGATTTCAATACTCGCGACCCGAGCCTAATCTCGACCGAGCCTAGCCGATGAAATTATCAAAATACTCTTCGTTCGTTGTACCGAAAATTCGTTTCAGTCCCGATTTGCCAATTGACCGTTTTGCCCTTAGATATTTTGCTAATATGACAAATTGTCCCAAAAATCTTTGGTGGACCCCACATTCTCTCTACTCCCTTGTCCTTCACGTGGGCTGCTGCCGCTGCTTCCTTCCTTCCTCTTCTTCTTCTTCTTCTTTCTTCTTTCTTGTTGGACGAAGCCTCGGCCGAACCACTCCTCCTCTTCCCGTTGGATTTTTATGCGCCACCACCACAGATCACCACCGCCACGACCTTCAGCCACTCCCCACCATCACCTCCGACCCCTCTGTTGCCGCCGTTAGCCTTGGTCGAGTGTTTGGGCCGTGGGCCATGAGTTTTGGGCCGCCGTTCAAGGAATTGGGCCGTGATCCGTGAGACACCGAGAGGAATTCCGAGCCTCACCGAAGTTCGTGAGTTCGTCGCCGCTCGTGTCGACGCCGTGGAGACTGCCCGAGCTAAATTGGATGTGAGTTGACCCTAATCCTTGGTTAGGGCGCTAATTGCGCCTAGGATTAGTTATTTTGTGAATTGTGGAATTTAGGTACACGATCGGGGCCGGTTTAAATAGAAATTGGGATTAGGTTAAATGGCCGATCGTTTAAATTAGCCGAGTTGATTTAATTGTCTGTGGCTAATTGTTGCTAGTTGATTGATTGATTGGGCAATGGATTGCCATTGTGTGATCGCGAGTGAGCGATAGGCCAAAGACGAGCGAGCGATCAATGTGCTAAATTGATTCGATTAATAAATAACATGGCATGAATTGAGCTGGATATTATTTGATTGAGTTTAATTACTCGGGATTGAGTTATGGTTTTGTTGATTGAATCGCCTCTCTGAAACGCCTGATTGGGTGTAGTGAATGTCTTTCACTGTCAGTTGATGATTGAGGGTTAATCACCATGTGTGTGATTGCTATGACTAGTAGATAGTCGACATGTGTATATGACTGAGTGTAAAGTCAAATGACATATTTTAGCACGAAAATGGCCTTTGGCTGAGACTTTTACATGCCGTGTGAGCATCCGGCCTTAACCAAAGATAATGAAAATGGTTGATTGCTGGATGTATTATGTATGGTCATACGAGGGAAAAACAATAAGGTTCCTGGCAAGTTCGTATTCTATGATTTGTACGGAACTATACGACTTGCCAGAAGCACGATAATCCATGCCCCGTGCCAGACGTACGGTTTTAAGGGATTATCGGATGCCGGTCGCAATGGATGTTGGACCGACGCCCCGTTTAGGGATGCCTACTTGCTGGTGCCGTGATGGGTACACTGGATACACCGCTTGTAGTAGCCGTTGCCGAGAGTAAAGGAACGTAGACCGGTGCTGCCGGTGAGACGCTGGATCGCACTGAGGTGTTGGATCGCGTTATTGGGAGAGTCGTATCACGCCCTCTTTGGCGTAGATCATCTCTGGTGCCGTGGGCACGATAACCGTTAATAAAAAGGATTGAATACAATGTAACTTTGTGCATGGGTTAGTGTGAGCGCATCCCGACTACGAAATTTGGAATTGGACAAATGGAGTAGGAAGACGGACGTTCGTACTCGCTTGTGTTCGAGTTATTATTGTATTGTGTGCATTGTCCTGGGGAATGTCTTGTGCATACTTGTGGATGTGATGCTGTGATTGAGTGATTGATTGACATTGACTGCTAAGTCATGTCGAGCATTGCATTATGTATGGCTGAAGCTGGTAAGTGTGCATGTGGATGATGATTATATTGTTAACTGTGGATAGTTGCTATATGTGCATGTGTGATTTGTGAGCTTCGGTTAGGATCCCCTGGGCGAATCAGTTTCCTAACCGAGCTTAGGCTTGATTCACTTAGATTTATTCTCACCCCGTCGTGGGATAACATTTTCAGGTCCCAAGTGGCGAAGTCTCGTGAACGCCAAGGTTTGGCTGTCGGAGTAGTCAGTTGAAGAAAGTGAGTAGTTGACCTCACCTGACCAAGTGACCTTTTTAGGTCTTGTCTAGTCGCCCCGAAGTATGGGGTTATGCTCGAACGTCTGCCGTTATGTATAATTGTTTATTCTTATTTAAGTGAATAAGTTGTGATGTTTGATTCCTGCTATTCTATTCCTTGATTGTTTGATGTCAGGAGGTTTAAACGTTTCCGCATGCGTAGTTAAGTGATAGGTCGATAGCGTGCCTGGGAAGCTATCTCTATGACCTCGTGGCGATTTGGCAAGGGATGTTGCGGGCTCGAGAGTCGGGGCGTGACAGAAACGACACGGACAGAGAAGCAGCTGTGATGGACAATGGACAATCTCTCCGAGTGCCAAGGATAATCAGTTTTTTCCGATGTTAGTGAAATCTGTAAAGCCAGCCAACCAACCCCGTCTCCCCCGGCGCTCCGAATCAAATGATGAAACCCTTTCGGATCGAATCTTCACCGGTCTGAACAAAAGTAGACTAGAATCGCATTGAGGATGAGTCTACCTCCTTCGCTCTTTGTTCTCTCACGTATATTAGTATCCCTCTCAATTCCGACGTTCTTCCCTTTTTGTTCGTTCAAGAAGAGTCCTTTTGTGGGTGAGAGGGCCAAAGCCATTGCAGGAAAGAAAGCATATTTCATATCTGTGTGAAAATCTTCTTCTCGCGATATATGTCGATCAGCTCTTGCGATCACCCAAATATTCTTTATTTTCTTACCCTTTTGATCGAAATTGCTATGCTGAACCAAATCTCCTTCTTCTTCTTTTTCCCTTCAAATTTACCAAAAACTGACGTCTTCTTACCTCAAGGATTTGGCCGTACGTGCGATCTTATCTGAAAACTCCCCTCGTGAGCTTGAAGTCGATGCATAAAATTGCACTCTGGATTGCGATAGTCGGCAACTTGGCATAATTAAGGTTACCAAAATCTCTTAAACACCCCCCACCCCAAAAAATATATATATATATATCTGAGGCAGAATCTCTGATAGATTATATGTTCTTCACAAACTTGATCTAGCTGTCTTGCTTGGGATAGCGACGAGTTTAGCACGTTTTGGGCTCATAACCGGCAAAACTACACGCAATCTTCATCCTGTGATAGCAACTTCAAATTTAGTGTCACATTACAAACTATGATCATCCGCATTATTTAGCGACCAGGCGATCTCTTCCAATTTTTTTTTTAATAAAATTTTTGGTCTCTTTAAACAAAGATAAATTTTCAATCGACATCCAAACATAAACCCTGATGAGTTTCTATTGAATGATGGCGTTAAAGGTCCGACGTGTCATTTCACGTGTGTGTACATCTCTCCCTCCCTCCCTCCACGTTTTTCAATCGACATCCAAACAAAAAGCAAATGAAACTTTGTGCTTAATTCTAAGATAAGTCAATTTCAAAAGGATTGCTTTGTGCTCTAAAACCAGAAACAAAGCAACATAAAAGAATTTATATCATGTTAGAAATAATTAAATCCATACGGCGATTAGTCTCCATGATCTAACTATACTTGGTTACCAGAAATCAAGAGGTCCATCAATATCGATCGATAACCCCTCTTTGAAAAAAAAAACAAAAAAAAAAAACAAATTAGCCGGCGACGTAGGCTGCGTATGGTAGCGTTTCTGTTCCTGGGAGCATTTTTTGAACATAAACATTTTTTTGTGTTTCTGTTCAAAACTATGATTTCTGGGAACAGAAACGCGTTTGGTAAATGGGAAAATATTTTGTTTCTGGAATAAAATAAAAAAACAGAAACGCGTTTGGTAACTGCAAAAAAAAATATGTTCCTAATTTTTTTATTTAATTAAAGGGACTATATATATATAAAAATTAATATGTCTTTATCTTTTTAACTTAATAAATCAAATTAAGTCTTATTTGTTCAATTTACTAAATAAAATTAGACTAATATATGTATAAGTAATTTATCCACGATTTATCAAATTACAATATGTACGAAATCAATTAAGATAACAAATTGAAAGAGAATGAGCTAATTGGAATTGAATAATAAGAACATGAAATATGTTTTTCATATATAGGAAAACTACAATTACGAGTCATACACAAATATTCCCAAGTAGTTAGAAATATGATTACATCATTGAAAAATACAAAGCCATGGAATTTCAGGCATATTGTAATCCCTTGCCATTTTATTTGCAATACTTTTCCTAAGTACGTTCATCTCATTTGCCTGCACATCCGATACGCTCAGACACTATGTGCTATATTTTCACCTCGAGAATGTTTGCAAAACTTGTTAGAATGTTTACTATGCACAAATTGAGACAAACACGGGAAAATAATGTCGTTTTTCACAAAGACTATCCACTTCCATCTTCTGGGTCGTCTAGAATGTCTTCGTACGAAACGGGTACTCTCATTCATTCCTTCACGGATTGTCGTTTCTCCTCACCAGCCGATTGCTGATCGACATTTTGTAACTCAGGCATCGTTGAGAAACCATCTGGAATGGTCGCAGAACTCCTGTCAGGGGATGCTTTTATAGGTCCATCATAATTTGCCACTTTCTGTCGTCCTGGTTGAATGTTGTGCGGCTTGAATTGCTTCTGCATATTATAAAGCAAACAGACCATCTTACTCGCGATTGGGAAAGAAAAGACTCTCTGAATGGACCTAGCCTATAAATCATCATTGCAGACTAAGGAAAGCATGCAACCCAATAGATGGTATCAGGCATCGTAGATGAAAACAATGCGGATCCAAAGCTCTGGAAGACCTCTGGTCCATAATATCATTAATGCTGCTAAAGATGGTTCTTGTCTGCTTACTATAAGTGATTATCCTTAGATAGTTTCTGTGCTAGGGGCCAACCAATCACGTATGTGTTTGATGTTCGACCGATAAAAGAAAAAGGAAAACAGAAAAAGAAAAAGAAGAAATCTGCTGTAGGAAAACCTACGGCCAATTTGGTCTTTGAGCAATATTTTTCCATCAGGTGCTCCAACAGAATTATTAGGAAAAGAACAAAAGGTTCATGAAGATTGAATCATTTTTGTAAAGGATCAATCTCCATTGTGCAATAAAGGAGTATTAGTTATTCAAGCCTTTCAGATAATACAACACCAGCAACCCCTCAGATAACTAGCCAAGCCACTGAACTCACAACAAGAAACCGAGGATCACCTAAGGTAATATCACAGTAGCCATTTTCATGGGGGCAATTGGAGACCTAAATTCCTGTCTTGATATGCTTAACAATGTGAGCAGTGCAAGTGTGGTTGCATTCACTTGAAAGAGGATAAAAATATTGTAAGTTGTTTGCACATAATCACCAAATGACTTAAAAATACACACCTCAAATTCTCTTGCTCTTTTCATTATCTCTCTGTAAGCATTTGGTTCTCGTGCTTTAATGATACTCCATAGTACACCCCCACCTGTTCGCTGCCGTTTACCGTCAGCAGTCATCTGACCCCCACAAGCCTGAATAGCATCTACCTGAAATAAAGGAATGTGAGTGCTAAGGCAGGACAAGGTACTTCAAAAAATCATAAGGGGTTTAATTTGGAAGTTCTCAGAGAAAGCAACGAGAAACTTCTGGCAAAAGAGTCGATCATCAAAAAAAAAAAAAAAACTTCTGGCAAAAGAGTTGGAAATTTTCTAAACAAGCTGCCATCAACACTACCAAAAAAATTTATGCACAGCTAACTGAAGATCATGTCCATCCAACTGTACTAAAAGTAAAAAATCCAAAACCAATATGCAAAAAAGCATAAAAAATCAATCCACCTTCCATCGACAAGATACCATTTTCTTATCCTACTGCCCGGGATTCTCTCCATCCTGCAAACTCAGAAACTTCTACTTTTCAAAATCCTGTCTCCTGGGAGCAGATACAAATCATTTTATTCTGGCTATATGTATACACATAGAACAGCTTTTTTCCTATTAAATCGCATCCCAGATTTTTATTAACGAAACTCGATCACTCCTTCAAAATGCATAGTCCAATATACTTTCCCTCACAACCTTACACCTGTCCTGTCCAATTGTTCACTCATAAGCAATCAAAATTACCTACCGTGCCTAAAAATCCCAATGTTTGCAAAACTTCGTGCTCGCCGCGCGAGGCCAAGCTCCGCCCAGATCTGAGCGGAGCTCGCCTGGGCGACCCACAAGTCGGCCTCGCGCTCGCCGCCCTCACTTGGTGCCGAGAAGAGGAAGAAGAAGAGGACGACGCAGTGGAGACTCACCGGAGAGCAGCGGCTTTGGCTGGTCGACGAACGGCGTCGGTGGTCGCATAACAGGGAGGAGTTGCAGCAGAAGACTTCAAACGAGAGTGAGAGAGTGAACGGTGTATAGAGGTGTGTATCGTGGGGCGGAGATGCTTTAAACCGAAAATGTTCCTCGCAGCGTTCTCAAAAGTGTTCGATATTAGAAAAGCAAGTTTTTATAGCTCCTCAGTTTTGGAGAAAAAATGTTTTTTTTTAAAGTGTTCCTAGGAGCACTTTTGGAACCATACGCGTTTTTGTTCCAAAAGTGTTCCTGGAACACTTTTGGAACAGAAACAGTTTCTCCAGCCACCATCCATACAAGCCCGTATTGACTCGAAAAGAACCAACTATGCGGGTGCCATAACTACTGATTTAGAGTCATTGCCGATTTGCCAATCTCACTGCAGCTTCCTAGCAAAAGAAGTTGAGAGATCGATAGAGACTAAGGGTGAGTAAGAAGGGCCTATCAAATGGGGAATCAGGTTGGTCGGACCGACACGAGCGGTTTGACCCGGTTTCTGATTTCACAAAATTGAAGTCGATGATCGGTTTCTGATTTCACAAAATTAAGTCGGTGATTTTCAGTCTGGTTCCCAATTCTAGGAGAGAACTAGACGGCTTGGATCGGGATGATTATTTTTAACTTATTTATTAAATGTAAATACCTAATAATTCATCAGGTATTTTTAAATATAACTCTAATCTTAATTAACATATTAAAATTAACGTCCGTGTTGCTCACATGTATTAATAATCTATCTGTTTCATTGAACAACCTAGGAATCTGGCCGGACCGACAACTAGTCGCCCCTAATAAAGACAGAAATGAGTCAACTACCTCATAATCAGAGGTTCATAGCCTAAAAATGCTTGATTAGGCAAATAGCTAAAAGCGGCTAGTCCAAAGTCTCTTGGTCCCTTCCCGTGAGCAAGATGACCTTGAATCCATCCTTGAACAGCCCTAGCACCGTCGATATCGGTGGGCGCTCCCTTCCCACCGCCATGTTGAAGGGGGTCGCATCTACGATTAAACAAAAAGGTGATTCACATTAACCCTAGGACATGCATCAAGACAAAATTATCTATACGTACATTATATGTACCCATATCTCTTTCTCTTACAGTAAAACATATTTAAAATGCAGGTATCATCAATGTCCAAGACCCAAGCGTCCATTCCGTCATCGGACACGGCAATACCATTTGCGTAAGCCCGGACCTAGTCGGCGATCAGGTGGAGGTCCCGGTCATATCAGCCTTCTGCCGCTGCTGTCGGCGCGCCGCTCGCCCTCGAGTTGCAGTTTAGCTTGCCAAACATTGCTTTGAGAGAGATGACCAGGATCACCAGACAAGTTACTCGATGCGCCATGGTCCTTATCATGTGAGCTTGATTCCATTATCAAACATGCTCCACATCACGACGAGTTGAAGAAGTGCAAAAGATACCAAATATAGATACTTTACCTCCAATTTCCGTGTCTCTTCCGAAGTCAATTTAATCTCGATATTTAAGAAATCAGCACTATTGCAACTAACAATTTCGTTGCTTGAAACGAATTTCCGCATTGACAAACACGTGTCGAGTGCGACAAACATTCATAACCCGACACACACGAGAGGCCCAGACTTTTAAAGACAGACGATGGTTTCGGAGAAACACTAAAGAACGGCAAGGGTTTTTTTCCAATTTAATTCAAAAAAAAAATGTTTACGAAATTAGTTTTAAAAAAAATTACAAATTTAGGTCTTGCTGGCAATTGCACTTCCTAGCAAGCCTTTTTTATTTTATGTTTTAAAATTTTTTACGCTTGCTTGGCAGTCCAACTGCCGACCAAGCCATTTGATTATTTTAAAAAAAAAATTAAGCTTGCTCGACAGTGTTCTACCGAGCAAGCCATTTGCATTTTTTTTTTTTAAAACAAGGAAAAAAATGATTTGTTGGATCCATAGCCATTGATGGATGATGGAAAAGTAAAGAAAGATGAAAACGATACCTGCAAATAATGAATGAAAAGAGATATATAGTCTTTGTAAGTTATTATAATATCAATATAATGCATTAGAACTGGATAGGCACGACCCTCATTCTGATCCCTAAGAGAGAGTATCTGCTATTTGAAACCAACAACGGTTTTTGCTCTTCTCTAATCCTAGATAGAGTCTATCTATTATTTGAAATTGAAAACATCGACGATTAATTTCTAATCTTCGTTCGACTTTCGATTAATAGGATGAAGAAAAAGATAGGTGTCATCGAGGGAGGCATCTCATCTAGCATCATCTTTAAAAATAAAAGGCAAAGAGGGTGAGTGTCTTCCCTTTCGAAAAGTGTTTTTGCCTCGACAACTATCCTGACCAATTTTTTTTTTTCCATCAAAAAGCTTTTATCAAGCATCTAAAAGAGAGCCACGAGCTGGCCAAGGGAAAATACTAAGCTAAAACTAAACTGCACCCAGCAAGTACTGTAAAATCATGATGGCGAGATTTTTTAATCTTATCTTTTAATATTTTCGACAATAAAAGATGCATGAGATATGCATAATATGCCAATGATTTCTTTTATATATAAAAAGGAAAGTGAGATAAGTGATACTCGAAAAATATGCAAAGATATGCATAATGGACATAAAGATATGCATGAGGCAAATGTAAGAAATGAGCATAATTCTTTTGGTATTTTGTAGAATTTTCGCCCCTCTTAAAGATAAGCTTTGATTGATTTCATTATCTTATTTCTTATGCCAATTTCTCCAAAGAGATAAAGCTTCTAAGAAACTTCATCTTCCTAACAATTTTAATTAGCTACGGCTTTTAGAAAACCATATCTTACTAAAATATTTTAGGAATTTTTTTATGTATAGATTCAAGAGGATAATATCAACCAATCTCAAGATAACAATCAAGATCAATTAGGAGCAATTCATGAGTATCCACTTTGTGATTTTCGAAAATTCAATTCTCGCAAATCTAAAATCAGCTTATGAAGATAGCGTACCGGATCTAAATGGCAATTGATCAAATTAGCTATCTTCTCATCTTTACTAAGTCGGAGGGTTGTACCCGAATGACAATGGGTAGAATTATCTTACCTGATATAGATGTTGTCTATTAGAAAAAAGATTTTCTTAATTTAGATTTAGATTTTTTTTAGCTCATGAAAATTGTATCGAGACAATAATCAATTCAAGCTCGTGAACACCTTCTCCGAAAATTATGATTGAAAATTGGAATTTCATGATCGATATTGCAAAAAATTGCCTCTTGATTATCAAATGAACTTGGAATCAAAGCTTGATTAACAACAAGGTTTATCTCTTATCTTTTAATAGCAAAGACGTGCCAACTCAAAGAAGTCATGAGCATATGCGGATTCCAATCAATTACATCTTTGCAAATCAAAAGTGAGAGGATTACCTTTTAATGCCTAGCTAAGTTCGCCCTCAATCGAACAGTAAGAATAGCTCAAAACAGCGTTTTTTCGGGTCTTCGAACAGCAACAAATCGCGCTTAAACAGTGAGACATTTGGTACCAAACCTGCAACGAAATTCTTCACTAGAAAAGTAAAGTATAAACGCCTAAACCAGTGCTGCTTTTGACGTTAAGAGCAGCCAAACAGCCCCCTTTTTCTCATGCTAAATTTCCAGCACGCAGAGTCTGAAATTTTCGCCCAAAACTAGCACTTTTTTAGCTCGATTCGCCACCAAAAATACTCCAAAAGATCTAACACAAGTATTAACAAAGTCAGACCTTCAAAATTTGGTAAAACAAGGGCTGATCGACCTCGATATGTGGCTGGAACACAGTAGCGCAAAAGGGCTGTGACGGGATTCTTGTTCTAGCTAATCGGGGCAGCTCATAGATCCTGCAAAGAAGAGAAAATATCAGCTCTTTGTGGCGCCGAGATGAGGCAACGCAGAGAGGCTGGGTCGTCTACGACTCAGCAACTTGTTGAGGGATTTTGGAGACGTATTTGGAGGCAACAGCTAGGGATGATCGTCGGGCTACAACATCGACAAGGGACGATATATGGTATGCTGTGATCAAGGAGCATTAGCTCCTCAAACCGGCCGATTCGGCTCTCAAGTGGATTCATGGAGCCAATTGATTTCCTGATTTCATTTTATTTTATTTTTCAAAATCAGTCTTTAGGGAGAGATTTTCGATTCTAAAATGGGAATCGTTCACCGATCATGCTCACCCTTAATTATTGTTCTATAAAAGAAACGTCGACATTGCTCCTTAATGTGTTCGCGCCGACCTCACTGTCTCCTAACCTAGCGTCTCCTGCCCTGCCCTCGTCCTTGCAGCTCTCTCTTCTCTCTGATTACTGGCGTCGGAGCAGGCCTTCGAGCCTACAGGTAATCGATGCTTAGTTCTGGAAAGACTATATTTTTACTCTCTTTACTTGTATACGACATCTCCACCTGCTTGCTCTTGCTCTTAACTGAGTTCTTCGTCGAAGCTCTTCACCTCGATATGTCCAATATGCTTGAGTAAAACTTGCTTAGACAGGAAAAAAATAAATATATCCTTTCTTAGGAACCAGTTGCTCTTGTGGGTTGGGACAAATCTCTCTTTGGAGCAGTAAAATTTCAAATTGTATTTGAGAGTTGGGGCAAATATTTGAGCAGTTTTACACATTTCTCCTTGCCGAAAATCCCTATCTGTAGATATCCATAGTAAAGGAAGCGCCGAATGCTGCTGGAGATTGGTCGCGAGGGATGGAGGTTGATGTTTTCAGACGCCTCTTCCTCTTCGCTACTATCAGCGGTATCTCTCCGAATCGGTACGTGCCGATGCCAGACCCCTCAAAAGAGCCAGAGATACAATTGTGTCCCTCGGTCAGTTCGTTTAGCTCTTTGTTTATCTGGTGATTTGTTTTTCCCTCCTCCATCGAGCCCGCAATAGTCGTATTCCTCCTATATTTTCCCCTGTTGCTGACATCGCCTTACTTCTGAAAAGTATCAAAGAGGCAGAGAGATGTTTTAGCAAAATATACAGGGGGCTAACAACTAGGACTGGCAGAAGTTCTTTCCATTGATTAAATGTGTCAAACATTCTTCCATCCATGATCAAATGATCCGAAACTAAATTTCAGTATTGTAATTATAGTTTCATCAGAATGCCAATAACTCTGAAAGCATGACAATCTGAGCATAGGGAATCACAGTAAAAACCATTACAGTACTGGCCATCAGAACTAGGCAACAGATTAGGCAACTTGACACATGAGTACTGCAGCCCATAAATTTAAAAATGACCATAATAAATTTAAGTTTTAGAACTGCCAGCAGCCAATTCATCAGCCTCCGCTGGACGTTTCTGTTGATAGGCGTAATCAGTAAATAGTCGCTGACCAATTTTGCACAAAAATGCTTAGAGAAGGGGGTTTTTTTTTTTTCTGATCTGATTTTGACAAGAGAAACGTTGACAAGGCAGCACTCTTCCTTTAAAGCCTTTTCACTGCTGTGATCATAGATGATGTGAAAGCGGTAATTAAAACATATCGAGAAAGGAATTTAAAGTAGACTGAGAAGATCAGTAAAGGAATCAAGTGCCACCTCAATGACCAATGGTTGGATGAATTGGCCCCAGTCTGTGTAACAAGATTGCCATCCTCATCGAATGCCCATCCCAGTCACAGCCACCGGTAATTGAATGAGTCTTCCGACAAGTTGCTTGAGTACGTGGGTATAAACTCAATAATTAAGACCTGAAAATTCCTATGTGACAAGGCAGGATAAGGGAATTTAGATAAACCACAAGTTCCTGATAATATCACGACGTCAGGATCATGTAGAGGTATTCACTTGATTTTCAACCAATAAGTGGCCAATATTTTGGGCTACTCATGCATATCAAATTACCCAGAAGGAGATGGATGCAGATGTGCCAAGAAACTAATAATGTATCTTCTGCTTGTATTTCATCTTGAGTACAGACAATCTTTTCTGCAGCTGAACTTTTTCATCCTTTTTTCCTAATTTTTCCATATAGAACACAATCTTTTTCAGGGTCATTGTGACTTCTTCACTCTCATAACCTATCTCTTTCTCTTGGATTTTTAGAACTCTCTGGAGAAGTGCCAATAACTTGTCATCATCCTTTCCCATTCGAGTCTGAATCGAAATTAAACAGTCAAGAGCTTCCCCTGCATGACAAATCAGAAGGGAAGAATATAAGCTGCAAGCCTGCAATAGAACAGGGAATTCCCAATGTCTTCAACCCAGTCCAATTATGAAACGATAAAAACTAGAGTTTACCAACTGGTAAAGAATCTTCTCCAAATGCTTTCTCGCGAATCAGCAAAGCATCCTTGGCAAGTTCCTCAGCTTCTTCATCCCTTTTCAAATGGTATAGAGTCACTGCAAGATGAAGCATGGGAAAGCTAATGGAGGGATCATCAGGCCTCAAGGTCCTCGTCATTTTATATAAACCCGTTCTTAGCAAGCGCTCTGCCTCCACAAAGTTTTTTGAGCGAGAATAGGAGGTTGCGAGATTTAGAAGGTGTCTAACAGAATCCGGATGATCCTTTCCTTTATATTTCTCAGAAATTAACAAGCACTCCTCCAACAGCTGTCTCCCTTCATTACCCCTGCAAGTGCCACATTGAATCAAATGAAAAAGCAAACTACTTCTGGCTGTGATTCTGAAATGCATAGTCAATCATTATACATTCAGGTAACACTCACATTGGCAATGTTTTCTACGTGGTTATTCGAATAAATACCACAAGGGTACTAACCCATATACATTATAAAGAATATCAAATTAAAACCGTGAAGTACTGATTAAATGACCAAAGACAATAAAGCCCCGACAACCATACGGCCAATTAAACCCGCAATTTGCCCCTTCACAGACCACAAATTGGACCATTCACCAGAAAAGATTAATGAAAGACTTATGAACATCTCCTGTACATTGACCCTGCCCCTTAAAAATGTCAAAGCCACATCCTCAGTCAGCATTTTGAAAGAGTACTCCCTTGAAAGCCATCTACATGCTTTTCTCAACAGCAAAGGATAGATGGAAGAATGACAGGAAAGCTCTATTATTATCTGGGAGCATCCAATAAACATCTCCCCTAATACCCTTAGCATCATAATAAGTATGACAAAGACAACTTCAGCTGAAGGTCAAAACCAAGTGTTACGAACAAGTACACTGAATATGCATCTAATGACGACAGATTACAAATGAAGCAATTCGGCCAGATAGAGTAGTAAATGTATACCTCCCGGTAACATGAAGTAATTCCCCCAGGTCTATTCTCATCTTCTCCATCATGGGATCATCCAAAGCCATAGAATTTGAATCCTTGATGATCTGAATGGCTTTTTTGTACAAGTTAATAGCTTCATTAACATCTCCTGTAAACATGCAACTTAACATTAGCTAAGTAAAATATTGACTAGAAAAGTTAATGAGAAATAGGATAGTAATGCACAGAACAAAACTCGCCTTCCAGGTGCAGGAAAGCTTATATCAGAAAAGGACTTTATTGTATCATCCACTATAACTGCTTTCAATTTTCTCAAAGCATGGGCCTCTCATCACCCAGACTGATCTACACTAAGTCTCAACTATTAAAAGCCTAGTGTCTTAAAAGCAAAGAAAAATATTGTAGTGGGAGTAAGAGAGAGGTCCATATTGAGAGTAGAAGGGAGTGAGAAATTACCTTTCGCACATTTCACATGGGCTAGAGAAGATAACACCATTCCAACCCTTCCATCTTTGTCTCCATATAAGGTTTTATATATGCTCAGAATTCTAACAGAAACATCAAGCAAGGTAGGGTAAACATATATCGCACGGTTCATTACTGCTTAATAATTAGCACACATCAGCAAGCAGAATTCAGTGCAAACCTAACAAAAGGACTCTCTGCCTTGTCAACCTTCCCTTCCATTATCAGAAGATTTCCAAGACCAGATAAGGGAACTACTAAATCTTCGCTCTCAGGGCCTCTACTTAATTCGAGAATGCTAATTGCACGACAGTATATCTCTGTAGCTTTAGTTGTTCGTTGGATAGAGCCCAGAGCCTTTGCCATTCCCAGTAATGGCATGACAAGAAAAGTACTAGTTTCACCTGCAGTTCAACAAATTGAAAATAAGTGAAGAACAACTGATGACATTTAGCATTGCTGCTCTAAGTGAACTCCACACTGTGAGAAAGATTAAAGAATTGGCATTACAAAATAGCAAAAAAGTGAGCGTAACAGCACCGTGCAATCATCGCAAGTCTCATGTTTTTGTGTTGACAGAATATAATCAGGGTACCCGAAATCACTTTTTTCCCTCTAGGACCGCTAGGGTGCTTAAAATCATATTGGAAGATCGCCTCATAAAATCGTGAAGTAGCTTAAGAAGCGTTATTGGAATCATAAACGTAGTTTTTGTGTTTTCCCCTTTTGGGTCGAAGAATAATAAACATAGTTGAAACATCTTCCAAGGATAAGATGATATATAGAGTATAATAGATTGAACAGTACAACCCGACATGTCCATTACACGTCATAACAATAACCAAACTAATTGAAATTTTATTTTAATGCATATAAAACGAAAATATTATGTTGACTTTAATACCAACATCCCAAACAACAGAAGTAGTATCTGCTTACTTCAAAAATGTAAACTGGCATTGAAATTGTTTCACGTCAATATAGCTAGCCCAATATGAACAGATAAAATTGACACTGCCAAACATGTGATTACAACGACTTGTTCATGCAACTGCAGAGTTTAAGATTGAACATCGCACATCGCTCGTACCATATAGCTGTTCAGTAATGCTGATAGATCTTCTGTACATGACTGTTGATTTCTCAAACTTTCCCAAGCTTGAATACATACTCCCCATATGCATAAGTACTGATCCGAGAAGACATCCATCGTCATATATACTGCCAACAACTTCGTTCAT
The DNA here is from genome assembly GCA_021437785.1 of Rhodomyrtus psidioides. NCBI lineage: Eukaryota > Viridiplantae > Streptophyta > Magnoliopsida > Myrtales > Myrtaceae > Rhodomyrtus > Rhodomyrtus psidioides. The sequence continues at coordinate 2,160,919 of JAILYB010000104.1, read as the reverse complement.
CTGGTTATGCATGAAATGCAACAACAAATAAGAGAAGAATCACAGCCTCATACAATGGTGATTGATGTGCTTTAGCATCCAAAACAGGGATTGACTCTAGGTGAATCAACACAACATCATCATTTCGAATTGAAGACGAAGAGTTTAATCACAAAGGGAATTAGCCAGGCAGTAAGTCGTTGGATCTCCCTCATACAATGGCGCCGTCAACCTCCAGAACAACACATGCAAGAAGATACAACATAATCATAAATATGTATTTGTTGATTTATTTATCTTAAGAAAGGAACCTGACAAGTTATTTCATATATAGGCACCACCTTTCCCCGTGTAACATGAAAGAAACTATAAATAATCTATCTCAAATTCATTCTAAAGTTCCACCTAATCAACCCCGCACCCCAGGGGCTGGTACACTACCCTGCAACTGAGCAAGTATTCTTTAAAAAAAAAAAAAAGATTACCATCTCCAGTACGGTCTCGACCATTTTGAAGTCTCCAATGCGCATGTACCCCAAGGCAACAACGTCCAGAACAGCAGCTTCTTCGATGCTTCTAGAACCTGCATCTATCTCTCCCTTTACAGCTTCGAAATTCGCTTGAAGTAGGCTTACGGCATCTTCAAGCTTTCCTAAGGCAATCATATCTTTGACTTCATCGAATAGCTCTTGCAACTCTCTCTCAAACTCATCCACGCCTTCCGAGGAATCTGCAGAGGGTTCCGACCTGCTAATTTCCACACATTGAACATCGACCGCACTCATCATGCCTGGGGCACTCGCACACCATGCACTCTTGGAACATTCTCATCACAGAATATCAAACAATCAACACAGTATCAAACCCGAGGATGAGGGCACAGACATACCTCCCGAAATCGGCCGTTCTTCCACCACCTTGATCCCTAGTCGTCACGCTGGAACTAGCAACGACTCTAATTGGACCAGCGACGACCCTGCCCCTCGATATCCGCCGCGGGAGACCAGCAACAGAGAGAACGGCGGCCGTCGGAAATGGCAGGCTCGTCCTGGAAAGTCATGGTTTCGAGCAGAGGAATTCAGCTCCCGAGGCATCTGATAACCAACCACACACCTCGAAGCAATGACCAAGTCGTCGCTGAGAGAAGAAGATTTACCTGCAGGCGTTGGGACAGAGGGGAGGTAGAAGCGAAGACGTCGATATTCCAGTTATAGAACGGAGAAACTCCATTCTCGCGGACGAAAAATTTGCAGGGGCGAATCTACAGCACGCGAGGTGTTGGTGGATTGGACTGATGAGTTTCTGATAAACCCTGCACTGTACGGTTCGGTTTTCTTGTTCTTCCGTTTTCTTCTTTCGAGGGTCGGACCAGACCGAGCTGATCGTGGGGTTCGGCTTGAGCGTACGCGAACATGCCTTTGCTAAGTTTTGCTAGCTCATTATACTTTGATTTTTTTGTCGGGTTATACGTGTTTCATTAGATGGATGTTTTATTGCATATTGCAATTTAGGGAAATAATGACAAAAATAACCATTACTTCAGTTTAATTAGCTATATAGTTCATAAACTTTTAATTTATTTAATGCGACCCCTGAACTTTACTCTAATATTTAATGTGATCCATAAATATTTAAATTTATTCAATATAATCCATAACCTTTTGGTAGCATGTGAACTGGCAGAAGTACAGCAGAAGTGTCAATATTTGTGTACGGCGCTCACTATAGTGCCAATTTTTTTTTCGGATCACTTAAGTGTCAATTTTTATGAAAAATGGTTATTTCAGTGTCAAGTCCGACGTGGTTTGCCAGAAATTACGTGTGGCGCATATGTGGCTCGCCGGAGCTTCCACGTCAGAAAAATAAATAAATTGACTATTTTAAAAAAACCACTTAATATTAAAAAACTTAAAAGTAAACTAAAAAAAACTAAAAATATGCCAAAATTAATTATAAAAAAAAAAGAGTAAACTTGCATTTGAGGGGGTCGCCAAGGCCCCGCGACCCCCGTCGGGGCCTCACCAGGGGTCGGCGAGGCCTAGCCGTGGCTGGTCGACGCCTTGCAGACCCCGCGGTGAGGCTCGACCTCGCCCAGATCTAGGCGTGGCCAAGCCTCGCCGTGGCTGGGCGAGGTCGGAATCGCCTAGCCACCGCACAGCGTGGTCATGGCTGGGCGATTCTGACCTCGCCCAGCCACAAAGATTGTTCTCTACTATCCTCAGATTTTCGCCGCTCATGTCCCTCCTCCTCCTCCTCTATCGTCTAAATTCACGAACATTGCACGGAGGAGCAGCTTCTGCTCTAGCGGCGATCCCAAGCGAGACCTTCATCTTTGACTACGACGGTGAGTGAGGAGGGTCTAGGGAGTCGCCGCCCCAACCCTCACGGGTGCTAGGGGGGTCCACGGGGTTGCCGTGGTCAGGCGACACCCATCGCGGGGTCGCAGACCCACGAGGGTTGTGGGGTCACCTGGATATGGAGTTACCTGAGTCGCGAGGTCACGGGGTCGCCGGGGTAGTGGGGTCACCTAGGTCGCGAGGTCGCGTGGATCTGCAGTCACCTTGGGTCGCTAGGTCGTGGGGTCGTGGGGTCGCTTGGATCTGGCTGGTGACAGGCCGTGGGAAAAAGTGGAGATAGCGGTGGCGTGTGGTGGAACCGAGATGGGGAGAAAGAGCGGCGGCGACGGTGGTGCTAGGTGGGCGGAGCGGCGGCAACGGTGGTGGCAAGTGGGCAGTAGAAAGGCATCGTCCGGGGGTGGTAGGATGTCGTCGAATGGGAAGGGAAGGGGTCAGGGGACAGTTTTTTTTTTCTATTTTTTAGGCTTTTGTTTAGTTTAATTTAAATTTTTCTAAAAAAAATTAACTATCTTAATGTTAAAAATGTCCACATGGCATCCACGTGTGTTGATTTTTTTTTTAAAAACACGTAATATTAAAAAATAATAAAAAAATGCCATGGGTACTGTTTGGCCTGAATTGGCACTGAAATAATCATTTTTTAATCGAAATTAGAACTTCAGTGATTACTTTCTCTCCGATGTGGCACTGAAGTGATCCAAAAAAAATATATTGGCTCTAAAGTGAGCGCCGTACATAAATATTGACACTTTTAGTGTTCTTCTGCCTATTTGAACTATACAAAAAATTATCTATATATTGGGTACTTATCCAACATTTAAGTTTTCTTTCCTCCCAAAACAAAGCCCCGCCAACCTCCCTCTTTGTGCAGAGTCTTTTCTAAGGAGGGGGACCCCTCCTCCTCCCTCTCTCTCCCCCTCCCTCCTTCTCTCGCGCTCGCTCGCTCACTCCCCTTCTGTCTCTCATTCTTCCTCTTTGTTTTTATATCTCTCTATATTCTCATCTTCTTTAAGTTTTTCTTGATTGATTTTGCGGACAGTCCCATCGACTTTGTTCACGTAGAGAGCTATGTCAAGTGAGCTCAGAAGTTTGAAGCGCGGATGTCTAAAAAATATGTTATCTCGAATCTGCTCATTCGCTCCAGTTCCGAAGCTTGCTCCCATATAGTCGAGTGCGGTTCTTCTACTGCTTCAGCAATCAGTTTATTTGAAAGTTATTTTGTGATCAATTGATATTTGTTTTGCAGGTTTTCTCTCCTGATCTAGAGTTATATTTAGATTTGAATATTCTTCTATTTAGATCTAGAAATAAATTTGGGATTTACAAGACGTTATATGCGCTTTTTCAACCTGTTGCTATTATTGTTATCTTTATATGGGGATAATGATGGGGACGCCAAACCTAGGCGCACACTGCCCTTTGGTAAAGCCATAGTTGCTGGAGATGAAAATCTTAGCGTGCGCTCATCACTATATGAGATTCGATGATCCGCCACCGATTGTGCTCTAATGTGTCTTTATAGAATGAACGAGTCTTTGCGTATGTACCAGGTTGATTTATCTTTCATATTTACTTACTTTTTTTTTGTTTTGCATTAAAATTATGTCTTCTCTTCCGAATAAAATGAAATTTTCCTTTCGACAAAAAAATGTGAAAATTGAATATAGTTCTTCCATTAATTTAAGATCAAAACAACATTGCATATTTTCATATAGTCCATGTACTAGATTGAACATATATTGAAAATTCAAGGACTACGTTGAACAAATTAAAAGTCTAGGGATTACAATTACATTGAACAAACTAAATTTTCAGGGACTATATTATATATTGACCAAAGTTCAAGCACCATTTACGTTATTTTTCCCAATTTCTAAATTCAAACTTGCTTATCTTTTTTTTTGGGGGGGAATTTGTCTTTAATAAAAGAAGTTTTATAATTGACCAAAAAAAAATTAAATTTATAAAAAATGTAGGGGCCGGGTCAACCCAACCGTGCCCGGGAGCGGCACGTGGGCTGGCACGGCCCGTTATATTCCACGTGGCCACTGGCAGCCCCCCACTCCCAGCAAAAGAAAAGATGACTAGTTTTTCATTTTTCTCGGTCGAAGGATGACTAAAGTGACGTGGCGAGCATGTAAATAGAAGTAACAGCCGAATGGCATCCTCAGAAACAAGCCGCCCGACTTGGCACTTTACCACTGGTGCACGAGAATCTCTTCCGTCGCTGCAAATCAGTTACGAGAATTTCAGTTAGTGGCCAAGTATCCTCCTCTTATCTTTCCAAAACCCCCACCACCACGAACGAAGTACCTCTCCCTGCTTCGCTCTGAAAAAATTCGCCGGAACCAGGAAAAATCTCGGTGCTCGAACTCAGTCGATCCATGGCGCTGCTGAGTCCGCAGCTACAGCGGTTCCTCTCGGCCAAGCTCACCTGCGACTCGGCCTCCAAGTCCCCGACCAAGACCAGCGCCGTCACCACCAGGCCGAAGAGCTGGTGCTGCTCCGCCATAGCCATCGACGCGCCGTCCTCGCTGGCGGAAGTATCCGGCGTCCGGTGGGGGTACACGAGCTTGCAGGGGCCTCGCGAGGAGATGGAGGACGATGTCGTTGTGAGGCCCGATGGCCTCGACGGCTTCTCGTTCGCGGCCGTCTTCGATGGCCACGGAGGTTTCTCTTCCGCCAAGTTCCTCAGGTTACGATAATATACCTTTGCATTTTTAATGCGCTTCCATGCTTATTAAACTCCAGTTGGTCCCGACGATCATGAGTGCCAATGCAATTCTAGTTCCTCCGTTTAAGGAAAGGCTATTTACTCCTACTCGTGATTTTCTGGTTGCGGGAATGTGTTGTCTGGAATTGATGCTAGAGCTAGCTCCCAATTGTTGTTTCTTTCCGAGCTTCAGGGGAGTGAATTGCACATATAGAATTCACTTTATCCACTTAGTTCATCTAAGGCACGTAAAATAGATCGACACTGCTCTTCCGGACAAGTTTGAAGCTATGTTCATTTTGTCTGTCAAATTGCCATAACTCTGTTCGCATGTCAGTCTGAATAATCTAGAATTGGCCACGATGTCGTTCTGAGTTTTAATTTGTCCTGCAGAGATATATAGGCTTTCAATTTAATCCTTGGCTTAAATTTGATGCTCTGAGTACAGGGATGAACTGTTCAAAGAATGCGTGATGTCACTACAAGGCGGTTTGGTCCTGAGTAAACAAAACATCAAGTCCATCCAAGAGGCACTGCTCGAGGCATTTGCAAATGCAGATGCGAAATTAGTGAATTGGTAGGCATTTTTTGTCCAAGTCAAGAAAATTTGGTGCAGTTTAGTCAATAAAACTCAGTTCAGTTTTAGTTGATAACCAATGAGAATAAGCCCCATAAAGTATCCTCAAGTTGTGGCATTGAAGTTTTGCCTGATCTTTCATTTTTGGGAAGGCTTGAGACAATAGGAGAAGAAGATGAATCGGGTTCGACAGCCACGGCTATATTCCTTGGGAGTGATAAGATCTTTATTGCCCATGTTGGGGACTCATGTGTGGTACGTATCCTTCCCGTGAATATATAATAGGTCATAATATCTCCAGATTCATGGAATTCAGAATTAAAGGAGTTGTTGTATTCCAAAATACGTATCAAGCCAAGGTGAAATTGGTTATGCAGGGTCGCAGTTGCTTCTATTATAGTAAATTTCTTGAACGAACTTTACATTGCTCCTATATAGATATCTGGCACAGAAACGTTCAATTATGATGTAATTCTTTATTTGCTTGATTGCATCAACCGCAGTGATCCCTCTGAACTTCTGCTGCAGGTCCTCTCCCGTTCTGGAAAACCGGAAGTTTTAACACATCCCCATCGACCATATGGAAGCAGCAAAGTTTCTCTTAAAGAAATCAGAAGAATCAGAGAAGCAGGTGGATGGGTGTGTTTTTCTGTTCCCTGTTTTGCTTTGTCTTTTCTGGGTCCAATAATTAGAGTAGGATCTTGAACTCAGAAAGTATCTACTTAGTGGTAAGCAGCTTTGATTCTCTAGGTTTATCATAGTTTTGCATCTCTGGTTATGAGTTCTTAATTAAGTAATACTGCACATGATTCTCTAGCTAGTACTTTGAAGCATCGTGAATCTCACATAAGCCATAGATGACTTTCAATCCAGTTATAGAATTTGTGTTTTTCTCTGAGGTCATAGTCACTATGCACTATGTGGATGACTCTTGTGCACGGTGACCGTAGGTTAGTAATGGAAGGATTTGTGGCGACATCTCCGTCTCTCGAGCTTTTGGTGACATACGTTACAAGACAAAAAAGAATGAGTCCGTTTCTGCAACTCTCATCTTTTTGTTGATATTGTTTGCTTGCAATATCGTAAATAACAACCTCTTATGATACCTCTTGACGTTTTTACTTTTTGGTACTTGAGAAGGATGCTGCAGAAGGGAGTCGAGGAAGGAAGATGGTCGGAGAAATTTATTTCTCGGTAAGTAACCACATGACTGTTCATTATTATTCGCTCCTCCTGCTGAAGAGAGGCAGAATGCTTGGGGTACAAAATTTCAAGTGAACTGTCTTTTGGTGAAATCACTCTATAGATCCTATAACCAAACAAACGGCATATCTAAAAAATTGATCTTGAAGTTTGTTATCGCGTCACAGTTGAAGGGAGTTGGTTGGTTCATTTCACTGAGAGATGCTTTTAGTATGAAACTGTGTCCTGCTGCTCTCCATTAATCTAGTGTGCCATTTGCCCCAATGGCTTAACGGTGGTTAGCACCTTCATAAACTTACTATGTGACAATTGCTCATTCATTTTGATGAACAATCAATGAGCATGGTTTGTTAAATATGCAATTTTCCTTTCGGTAGTTTGTAAGCTTGCAACAGGTGTGCATGTATAACCTTTTTCTTGGGAAAACATGTATACTTGGACTGTAATTAGTTTTCCAAGTTGCCAGCAGTTCAGATTTCATAACTTTGACCACGGACACAATTAATTCTGTTTCAGCATTCAGTTCAGTGGGGACTTGGTCATTGCGTCTCCAGACATATACCAGGTGGCTCTTGGTTCTGATGCAGAGTTCATACTGCTAGCATCTGATGGCTTATGGGACTACATAAATAGGTATTGCTCTTTATTTGTTGATGAAGTACAGCAATACAATAAACTTCTTTTTTTCCTTTTTGGTTCTTTTATCTTTCTCCCTAAATTAGGAGGTAAAATAACTTTCTGGTTGTCACCATTATTTTTTTCAGCTCAGATGCCGTTGAATTTGTCAGAAACCAACTTCGGCAACATGGAGATGTTCAGGTAATCAAGTTATGTAGATTCAATGACGAATCAGCCTCAAGACTCCTCAGTACATTAAATCAACATACTGATCATCTCCTTTCCCTGTCATGCATGATAGTTGCTTTCTCACTGAATCACTTGATAGCTAGCCCGTCGCTTCCTTTCAAAAACTGACTTGCGCCTAAGATGCGTACTTCAAACTCGCTCGATTCTGATCTTACTCTAAGTTCCTTTCTTTTCATTAACGCAGCTGGCTTCTGAAGCACTTGCAGAAGCAGCTCTGGTAATTATAACTTGCAGTGTGAACCATTCCATCTCCTGTGAATGATCTCCAAGGGAGAGCCACTAACTCAATAATGCTTGCATTTGCAGGACCGGCGCTCCCAAGATAATATCACCATTGTGATTGCTGATTTGGGGTACGCGCATCTTTGATCTGCATGATTTTAGTACTTGTTTACTCAATTGAATGGATTAGATTAGATTCTCACCGGACTGCAACAGAAACCACATATTGTTGATTAAAATCGAATCGGTTCTCAACTACCTGAGCTATCAGACTCGAATCCAAATAATCAAATCTGTCACAGTTTCTATTTTTGCACGTCTTTTTTAATCTTCTTGTTGATAAATCTGTGTAGGCGCACGGACTGGCAAAATTTACCAGTGCAGCGACCGAATGTAGTTTATGAAGTCAGCCAAGCCTTTGCTACCGTTGGTCTCGTCTCTCTTGGAATTTGGATGTCTTCCCTGCTTTCTTGATGAAATTGGAGCACGATCAATTCCCCACATGTATATAATCAAACACAGAGCTTTCATTTTTGTTCTTTTCATGTGATGATACTGTAGATAGCCTCACTTAAACCTGCTAGATAGGGCATCTTAGATTGATACAATACAGAATTCTCCAATCAATTTCCAATGTGTTGAAGGCGTATTTATATGGTCCATCCCATCCTACAGTTCCCAACTTGCACTTTGGAGAAGCTGGAGTTCAGGTTATGTTTTGACGGAAACACTTACAGCTAATTTGGTATCCGCCATTTTTTTCTTTCTTCCCGGAAATTGAAGCTAATGGAATCGACGAATGTTGAACCCAAAATTTTAAATTGATAGGTGAGGGATATTACATGAATGTAAGATCCATTAAAACTCCCTAGACAAGCTATGCAAGATACTAGAAAGGGCTAGATTACACTACAAGTGCCAAAACTTGTATATGGCGTTCACTTTAGTGTCAAAACTTTTAAAACGATCACTTAAGTGTCGGTTGTTTTTTTTTTAAATGCTCATTTGTGTGCCAACTCTAATTTGAGCTGACATGACTCGTCAAAAATTCGATGTGGCCTATTTTTTTATTAATATTTAAGCTGACGTGGCTCGATGAAGCTGGTACTGAAATGAGCGTTTTTTTTTATAAAAAAATTGGCATTTAAATGATCGTTTTGAAAGTGATCATTTTTCAAAAATTTGGCACGAAGTGATCATTTTAAAAGTTTTGACACTAAAGTCTGCGACGTACACAAATTTTGGTATTTATAGTGTACTTAAGCCGAACTTGAAAGAGTCTCCGGACCTGGAATAAGAGCTTGATTACAAGAGATCGAGATTATCCAGGGAAACAAAAACTCTCGTTTGTCCCGAAAGAAGAAGGGCGCGGCGGCTCCCCAGATTCCAGCCACTCTCGAGATCGTGTATCATCCCTTTGGAATTCACTTGGCCTAGCGGTTCTATCACTTCGACAATGCTCAAGTAAATTTCAACAAACTAATCATGATCACAAGCGTTAGTTTAAGGTGCAGGCATATAGATTCAGGATTTCTCACCGCCTTCCATAACTATCTAAAGCCATGATGACCTCGTATGTGAAAGACAAACATTACGAAGAGAACTGTGCCACACATCTTTTGTTCAAGACGCGGGACAGTTCAAGTGGGGAAATGTTGTCGCAAAGGTCATAAACCTCTTGTATTTTTGCCGATGCAATCCTAAATCTTTTCACATTCTGTCGATTCAGTCCTATTAGCTGGAAATCGCTGATATGGACGTCGGCACCACCACCACCCTTTGCTAATGTTCTTAAATTTGTCAATCTTGTTCACCATACGATGTTGTTAAGGATGTCTTGTATGTATGCATAGAGTTTGGTCTATGTATTTATAAACGTACTTCATGAACTGTGAGCTTTCCGTATTAGGGTGAATTTTGACAGACTAAAGATAATTTGAGAGAGAGAGAGAGAGAGAGAGAGGGGCATCAGCTAAGCAATCAAAATCATCATTTATTGAACCTTAATACATAGAACAAATATTACATGCAAAGAGGCAACGTGCGACATATTGGGGAATATCATCGCACACCCAAATTATTACTCGTCGGGATCGTTTATTTTAGCATGCCTTTGCAATACCCAAGATACTCTACCCACACATCTTCGAATCCCCAGGGTCATCATGTCATTTCCAATTCCATCCCATGCATGCTCCAAACCTATGCATGCATGCATACATTCATACATACATACATACATACATACATACATACATACATACGTACATACATTTGTCTAGAGAGAGAAAGAGAGAGAGAGAAGGAAGTTAATGATGTGGGTGAACGAGGGGGAGATTGATGATGAGGGTCAAGGATTCTTGCAACCGGGTTTCTTCCTGGGATCGTGCTTGGTGTTTGCGCAGACGTCGTCATAATCCAGCATCGCCTCCAGCACCATCACCTTCCTTCCATCCATCCCATCGACAATCTCATCCTTCATAGAGATAGATATATATAGATATATATATGCTTGTTATTAGCGAGATCCTCATGAATTCCCAGTACATGTATTCAAAATCCCACTTTTAACAAAGGCATGCATGCATTCATGCATGATCTGATCCGGAGTTACATGCATCGCATCGTTTCTTTTTTTCCTCTGCATAGTCGCGAGAAATGTCCTTAAACTTCACCTTTTTTCCTTCACTGGGAAATCAGAGAATTCATAACACTTGTCATCCTGACAATCGATGTTAAACGCACGCCACACTATACATATTTTAACGTGTTATGTCCCGATGCTGAAGTGCGGAAACTTTTTCTACTGCTTGAAGCGGTAATGGCCTAATGGGGTGATCCTATCTACCATAGGAGGCAGACGCAACTCATGCTCTCTTTCTATATTTGTCCCTAGCTACAAGAATATGCTTGTACGTCCTTTACCTTAGGAAGTGAAGGGCCGGAGTCCTTGTCATCCACTTCTGACCTCCCTGCGCGCAGTTGAGAAAAATAAGATAGGAAGCCAACAAGGGTGAACTTGATAGCCGTTGAAAAAATAGGGAAAAGTACAAAAAAAAAAAAAAAAAAAAAATCGAGCCTATTACATTGGTACCAATTCAGCCATAAACATTTAAACTTTGCTAATTGGTTCATAAACCTTTAATGGTTTGTCAATATAGTTCATCTGGTGATAGGAAATTTACTGACTTAGATGCCGACCGTTTTGCATGACACGACTGATACTGATGTGGGCAAATGTGTCGCAAGCTTGACATAATATCATCGTGAACCTGCCGATTAAAATGGGTCGTGACTTCTTTACCTGAAGTGAGAGTACTCATGATCAGGAGGGAAACGAGGAGGAAAGCAGGTAAGGCCTTGAGAGCCATGGCTCGTGCAGATGCAATCTCTCTCTCTCTCTCTCTCTCTCTCTCTCTCTCTGCGTGTTGATGTTCAATCGTGTATTGGAGGTAGCGATGGTAAGGGTTTTCTTTTATACGAACCCAGAAAGCAACACGCAAGAGCTTTAGTGGTGATGCTTCCCCCCCAACAATTTTCGCTGCAAATCGCAATTTCCAGTTTGTTTTTTCTTCTTCGTTTAGCCACAAACACCCGAGTCAACTCTGCTGTTCCCATGATACATCGACACGAAGAGCACTTTGCACAGGGGATATTCCCATGACAAATTAATTGCTGCTTTTCGAATTTCGATTCGCTGAACTTGACGTTGGTGGGTCGATCGATCGGTTTTCCGAATTTTACGTAGTCTGTACTTTGCACGCCATACAGGATAGTCCCTCTTCAAATTTGTATAACGGGACCTTCCGTTGCTTAAGCCATTACATTGAGAGAACAGACCATCATACATAGAGAAAAATGGTGGTCCACATGGGCGGGACTTAGGTTTTGGGCCATTTTCTGTTAGGTCCTACCAAAAGGGCTCTATTGCAATGAGCGTTCAACTACTCGACCACACTTTTATCACTTTCCCTGGCATGAATTCTCCAAGCTAGCCAGTTACCTAATTTACTTTCGATCTAAACAGAAATGTTTGCTTAAGTATATCAATGTAGCTGACGGCAAACGATGACATTTATATCGGATCGATGATAGGTACACTAAACTTTCACCTTAATTAACCACATGAACGCCGCCGCCGCTGTAACTTATTTTGTGTACCCTCGATGTATCCAATGAACTTATGTCCTGATTTTTCTTGGAGCCATATATCAGCTTATAGTCAAGTCCAATCCAAGCCAAGCTGATAAAACAAAGTGTTGTGAAATTGGATAAAGCATATCATGCCCGTACATGAGTGCAAAAGGGAGCATAGAAAATGGAAGTGGGCAATACCAAACGGACGCAAGTGAATGGCGAGTGCTGTTCACTTCCAAAGCTGACTTCAAAAGGAAGTATTAGGGTTTTCTTCTTTCCCTCCCTATCCTCTATCATTATTGCGTTTTATTCGTTTCTTCCAAAAAAAAAAAATCACATAAAAGAGAAGTACATAACTTCAAAACAAAACCACTCAAAACAAGGAAGCCAGCAGATTCTTTCTAGTCATTTACGTTACGATCTTCAGAGCTCACAGGGACAAAACTCTCCACTTCTGCTGAGGAAGTCGACAGCGTCTACCACGAAATCAATGAATAATTCTTGAAAGAGTCTCGAAGATTAAGAGATAAAGAGATAAAAAGGGAGAGGGAGAGAGCATGAACGTAAACTCATGAAGGGGCTGGTGACTAGGAGCTGGGAAAGAGAGGAACCCTAAGAGAATGGGGAAATTCTTTTCTTCCATTGAATTCAAGACCTCCTGCTCTGATACCATGAAAGATTTTGTGAGACCTCTGCCAACTATTGAAAAAGATTAAACTGTTAGATAAAAGCATGATTTAATATTTTAATTATTATATTAATGAGCTCTCCCATGGAATGCAAACTTTAGTAAAATGGAAATTCGTAAAAAAAAAAAAAACAATGGGAGCAATGAATTGAGCCATAATAATATCCAAATTCATAAAAAAAAAGGAAAAAAAATGGATAGGTTGTGTTAGGATTCGACGCATAATCACAACCAAAATAAATAGTAGCGAGAAAGAAAAATCGAGACGTAAACGTTTATCCTAATGAAACTAGGGCTACATCCAGCAGAAGATTGCACTGTAATTAGCACATCGCACATCTCTGCTATATCACTCAATTACAAACGAAAAAAAAAAGTACATAAAACAACAATAGTTATTCAATATCGGCTCCAAATATAAAAGCCCCCTTGAGACCCCATCAAGACGGCTCTCCCAGACCCTCACCCGTTCATCGCGAGCGAGATCCCGTGTTTTTCTATAGATGAGAAGTACAGATTGGTGGCACGAAGGTCATGTCACAAAAGCAAAGAGCCCACCGCAAACCACATTCTCTGAACCACGCCACTAAAGAAGGAAAGACTCGTACGGGTCCCTTTTTCTTCCATGTTTGTTGATGTTTGGAGCAACTTTGGCCATCCTGGTGTGGGCTCGACTGTATCAGTAATGCAATAGTACGTGCACATCACTCTGCGGTTGCTTCTGTAAATCCTTTTCTTCCTTGAATCACTGTCTCAACATTCTTTTCAACTGTAGAGACGTGTTGGCATCGGCTCGCTTCTACCACGAAAGCAGAGGATGCCGACGTCTCCCCACTTCGCACCCTCCCACTTATCTTTTCGCCCTTCCTTCTGTTCGAGCGATCGTGCTCGTCGTTGTTTCGGAGTCGCCTTCTTTCGTGCTGAGCCGATGCAGGAACGGTAGTGCTTTGGTTCAGTAGAATCTCAACTGGAAAAATTGCCACAGGAATATTCTTTTTTAAGGACTGGATTCATGTGGAGTCCAACATGATGAGTCGTTGCGTTTTTCTCAGTTATCTCTGTCACCTTGGAAGACGACAGATCATGTTGATCATGAACAGGAGCTTTTTAAGGCTCCTGTTGTGCACGTCGGACCACAAAGTTTTTGAAGCCGCGCATTCGTTTCGTCTTTTTCCATTTCATATTCCTGAAGGCAAGAACATATCCTTGATGGAGAAGATGGAAAAATGAAGGCAAGTCCTGAGGCTTTACTTACCAACACTTTTACGAAATTACCAACTTTTCTAGGTAATTTGCATATTAACTACCCTTGTTCTTTACCCAATTTGACTAATAATTCTGATCAACCGATCGAACTTACTGACTCATACATGAATTTACCAACTTTTATTTGAGAGACCGATGAACTTTTTTCTTGTTATGTCACCTATTAGTTTTGCGCTACCAGCTCTCATTTGATTTACTTGTCGATGTTCATCTGATTTTTTTTAAAATTTATCAACTTTTGTCATGGTTTACTTTCTCACCAATCCCTTCAACTTTTAGACGAATTTACTAACTTCTGTTACCGGCGTATTTCTCTCATTAGGGTACCATTAATTTTTCGTTAAACAACTCTCATTAGAGTTGCTTACCCTTTATTTGGTTCTTTTTAACTTAACAATTTGTAATGAGTTTTGTTTCTCTTATTTACCAACTCATTAAATTTATTAACTCGTTTTAGGAAAAAGCAACCTTAATTAGAGTGATTATCAACTTTCTCCGATTAAGGACAAAATGACACTAGAAGTGCCATAGTTTATTACGGCGCTCACTTTAGTACCAAAATTTTTTTCGGATCACTTAATGTCAATTTATTGAAAGATGATTATTGGAATGCCAAATACGGTCTGCTTGGGCAGGCATTTTTTTTTAAAATTAATAACTTAAGCCTACGTGACTTGTTGGAGAATCCAGTCAGCAATTAAAAAAAGCTAAAAGTTAAAAAATTTATTAAAAATATAAAACAAAATTAGAAAAATAAGCTAAAAATAAAAAATATAAAAAGGACTTGCAGCAGTGAGAGCTTGCACAACCCTCGCTACCGTTGTAGGACGTATCATTTTTTTTAACTTTTTTTAAGCTTATTTTTGTTGAGAAAAATCCTAGATGTTTGAGATAATACCGTAAAATACTTGTTTTGCAGATTGTCCTTTGAGACGGGGATGCACAGGATTGAATTTGGCAAAAAGATTTAACTCAGATGTTATTTCTGAGGGACTCAGATACTGTGTCGAGCTCAAACGTTGAGTGGGAACAGCTCAGACATTATAATGATGCTCAAGATCTGAGAGGAGTATTCATGAGCAGTAATCAGAACTTGAACATGACTTCAAGATGTACTTAATTGATACACTACAACGGATACAATCAAGCTAGATTGTTCTTAAAGATTCTCAGGGATAGAGATTAATTAAGGATGCGAATCTTAGAAGACGAGCGAAACTTGCCAATTGAAGGAATTCATTTATTGAAACCCATGATCATAATTGTATGGGCGATTTGATCCAAACGGGGAAGACTTTCCTTTGGTAATCCTCAACGGCTACGAGATCTTCTTTTGATAATTGTCTTGTTCAAACGGGAAGTTTTGACGATACCTCTTCTGGAAACCTTGCAATGGTTAAATTGAAGGCGGAGGAGTATAAAAGACATCTCAAAACTGAAAAGAGAAAAGATCGGCGTTAAGAGGGAAAATCACTCATAATTATTAGATCAAGAGTACTTCAAATCATATATTCTTCGTTATCCATCCATTGTAATTGTAAGGAGGTGTACACAATAGTGTTGAGCGTTAAGTGGGGAATCCTGCATCTCAAGGATATCACTAAGTTGTAATCTCAAGCAGTTTACTAGTGGAATCCAGTCGATTGGCTGATAGTCAAAGAAGTGGACGTAGGCTTAACCAAAGCTGAACCACTATAAACCCTATGTGCAATCTTCTCTATTTTTTATTCTAATCTTATTTTATATCTTGTAATAGTAGAACTGCACGCTCAACGTACACAGTGATATACTCTATTTTGATCATCTAAGAATTGAGCTTAACATTTGTGCAATTTGAATTCTGCATTAATTCTCCAAAATTGCACGATAATCACCTATTCACCCCATCTAGGTGGTAACGCTAGCCACAACAATTTTTAAGTCTAGAACTCTGGACTGAGTTTTTTTAAAAAAATTTCCACGAAGATTGATTTCTTTATAAAAAAGATCGACCTAATATTAAAAATCTAATAATCAATGCAACATAATCAGTTTGGCCGTAATCTCTTGCCGTTGGCTACAGGGGATAATAATTCAACACCAACTGTCATTCTATCGGCTATTGAAATTGCCAAGAGAGATGCTCTTGATGCAAAGGCTATTTACTCATTTTATAGTGCTTTATCTCGTACCAAATACAAACGTATTATAGATTGTTCCTCGTCAAAAGATATTTGGGACAAGCTCTACGTTATATATAAAGGAACAGACAAAGTTACGGAGACTAAAGTCAACTTCCTTCTCGGCTAGTATGAAGCATTTAGAATGAAGCCCAGAGAAACTGTGAAACAAATATTCGACTGATTCACTGAAGTAGTGAATGGTCTCATATACCATGGGCAACCAGAGTCTGGACCGATGAGAGTCAATAAACTGCTAAGCGCTCTCACGAAGGAATGAAACAACGTCAAAACATCCATTCGAGAGACCCAAATGATATCACCTTTGTCTATGGACGAATTCATTGGAACTCTTCAATCCTATGAGGAAGAAAGAATTAATGAGGAAACCACGTCAAAAGGTAAGAAATCTATTGCTTTGAAATCTAATGCTGATTCTAATGTTTCAAATTCTGAGAATGAAGGCGATGAGGAACTAGCACTCATGGTCAGAAGATTCAGAAGAATGGCAACGAAAGGCAGAAATTTCAAAGACAAGAAGGATATTAGACTATATGATTAGAAAAGATCATCTGAGATAAAAAAAAAATGAAAGCCAAGAAGTCATCTGCTATGAATGCAAAAAGAGAGACCACATTACACCAAATTGCCCTCTGTTAAAGAAGAAAGGCAATTCCTTACCAAAAAAGAAAAAAGAAAGGCAAGGATGAAAGATCTAAGAAAGACTTGAAATCAGAGACTTGGAGCGATACCGAATGTGAAAATGATGAGGAATACGCAAAGATTTGTCTTATGACAGACTCAGATGATGATCTCGAGGTAATTCATTCAGAAATTTCTTCTGATGTAGCTGCATATATAGATGAGCTATCTACTCTCAAAAGACTTTCTAAATTGAAAAATGAAGTAGCTATTTTCAAACAAAGAGACATTTCTAAAAAAGATAAGGTTAGCTTTCTTGAAAAGGAATTTTCTCAAATAAAGGAGAAATCTGATTTTGTTTCCAAGGAGAATAGCCTATTAAAATCTAGAATTGAAATCCTTGAAAAAGAAAGTATCTCCTTAAGAAACGAAAGAGATCTTTTCAAAGCAAAAAGAAATTCCTTGAAAGAGGAGAAAGATCTTTTCAAAAAAGAAAATGCCTCCTTGAAAAAAGAAACTTTAGATATTCATAAGAAATTCTCATCTGGATCAAAGACACTACAACACATATTTTCTATACAAGTTCCTTATTATAACAAATCAGGACTGGATTTTCAAAAAGAAAGCGATGTGAAAAATAAATTTCCTGAAGTAAAGGAAAGACTTAAAAAAGGTCTCCTAAGGATTTTTACAAAAGTCATTTTAGAAAGCAATTTGCAAAGTCTAAAGGTCATAATTTGTCTGTATGTTGAAACTATGGCGATCCGAGACATTCTAAAATCTACTGTTTCAAGATCAAAAAGCGAACTTGAGATATTCTTACTTATGCGAATGCTACTAACCTTAAAGGACCCAAACAGATTTAGGTACCAAAGAAAACTTGAGTTTCATTGATCATTGCAGATACCAATGAAAAGGAAAAATAAATGATACCTTGATAGTGGATGCTCTAGACACATGACTGGAGATGCAACAACATTTATCAATCTTGAAACGCTCGATGGTGGTAATGTCTCCTTTAGTGGCAATAACAAAGGAACAATTATTGGCAAAGGAACCGTAAAGATTGGTAACCTTCATATCAATGACGTTTTATTGGTCAATGGTTTGAATTTCAATTTTATTAGTATCAGCCAATTATGCGATATTGGATATAAAGTTTCTTTTGCAAAAGATAAATGCTCAGGTACAAGTCGAGACAATGAATCTTCGTTTACTGGACGAAAATATGGTAATATGTACCTTCTGGACACATCGTTTGAGAAAAAAAAAATGTCTTTTATCTATCAAAGATGATCCTGAACTTTGGCACAGAAAGCTGAAACACATAAGCCTCAAGCAAATCTCAAAACTCTCTAAAAAGAAGCTAGTAAGAGGACTCCCAAATGCCAAATTTGAAAGGACTAAGCACTGTGAAGCTTGCACACTTGGCAAACAAGGAAGAAATTCTTACAAATCTGTAAATGAAATTTCTACTAACCATGCTCTGCAGCTATTGCATATGAATGTCTTCGGACCCACACGAACTCATAATATTGGAGGTAAGAAATATTGCTTAATTATTGTAGATGATTACACCAGATACACTTGGGTATTCTTTCTTGCACATAAGAGAGATGCATTTTCACACTTTGAAATCTTTTCTAAGAAAGTTCAAAATAAAAAAGGCTATTCAATTTCAAGCATCAAAACAGATCATGGAGATGAATTTGAAAATCAATACTTTGCTGAACTTTGTGATCAAAATGATTTTCAACATAATTTTTTATCTTCATACACTCCACAACAAAATGAAGTTGTTGAAAGAAAGACCGTTCTTTGCAAGAAATGACATGAACTATTTTGATTGAAAGCAAATCTCCATCCTATTTTTGTGGATGAAGCAATTTCTACTTTCTGCTATACCATAAATCGTGTATTTCTCAAACCATTATTTGAGAAAACCCCCTATGAGCTTTACAAAGAAAAGAAATCAAATATTTCATATTTTCATATATTTGAGTGCAAATGCTATATTCTTAAGAATTCAAATGATCGGCCAAGTAAGTTCGATGAAAAATCAGATGAATGAGTATTCTTGGGATATTCTACATCAAGCAAAGCTTACCGAGTCTTCAACAAGAACTCTCAGACAGTTGAAGAATCAATGAATGTGAAGTTTGAAGATGAATACACTACTCAGATGATAGACACTAGAGGTGTAGTACCAAGCGAGCAGAACCCATCTTTTGAGAATGAAGAACCAACTGAATCATCTTAGTACATGGTAGAAAATCAGCAAATCTCAAGTTCTGAAGATTCAAATACTGAGGAATCAACTGAGGATGAACATAAAAAGTTGAATAAGAACTGGAAATACAAATCTAGTCATCCTATAGATCAAGTCATAGGAAACATTGATGAAGGAACCAGATCCAAGCTTAAAAATGCCATAAATGCATTTGCTCTAGTCTCTGAAATAGAACCCAAAGGAATTAAGGAAAGGGATAGCGAACCCAAGGCTATGGAACTTCGGTGTCGGTCTGAAACTCCTGAAGATGAAAGCTAGATTGAAGCTATGTAACAAAAGCTATTTCAGTTCAAATTCAGTCAAGTTCAGGAACTGGTACCCAGGCCAAAGGATCGTCTTGTTATCGGAACCAAATGGATTTTTAGAAACAAAATGGATGACAAAGGCAAAGTAACCAAAGACAAAGCAAGACTTGTTGTTGGGTTATTCACAAGAAGAATGGATCGATTGTCATGAGACATATGCCCCAGTAGCAAAATTGGAATCTATCATACTACTTCTTACTTATGCTTTCTATCATCCTCACCTTGCTCTGCTTATGTGACTTTAAATCCGCAATTCACCATACAATAGATAAGATATGACAAAATCCTTGAATTTCTTATCTTATCCTATTCAGTTCTATCCTTACCAGAAATCCGGACGACCAAATGCAACCTAAGATATCACTTCATAAGGTGAAATTCAATAAGCAAATATTAAGGGTGCGTTTGTTTCACAAAAATTTTATGTTAAAGGTGTTAAAATTTGTTTGCAAAACAAATAAAATAGTGCTTTTTTTGTATCCTACATAAGATGGAAGAGAATGGGCAGAAGAACATTAGAAGTGCCAATATTTGTGTACGGCGCTCACTTTAGTGCCAATATTTTTTTTTTTTTGGATTACTTCAGTGCCAATTTTTGTCCAAAATGATCATTTAAGTGCCAACAGTACACGTGTCATGATTTTCGGCAAGTCACGTCGGATTTGGCACTGAAATGATCGTTTTTGACAAAAATTGGTACTAAAGTGATCCAAAAAAAAATATTGGCACTAAAGTGAGCATCGTACACAAATATTGGCACTTCTGATGTCCTTCTGCCGAAGAGAATGTGTAAAACACTTTATTAATTAGAAGGCTATTGTAGTCTTCTAAATAAATAAATGGGCAAGTGGTTTACACCCCACAATATCTGCGTTTGAGCACGCGATTAGCACTTTGCATGCTTGTGCGGATAATAATCGGCACTAATTAACAATCCTATTATTATTATTATTATTATTATTATTATTATTATTATTATTATTATAAAATCCATAATAATTTAATTGTAATGTCCTAGCGAAACAGGAACTTGCAATTTCATTTTCTTCAAAAGAAACAGTCTTCTTTTCGAATTATTTTCCTTAATAGATCCCGGAGAAATATCAAAATTGCTAAAACAATGCGACTGTTTAGCAATTTTTTTTAAGTATAATAATAATTTTACTATTAAGCCCTACCGAAATAGTGCAACGTTTCATGTAGGAATTGAAGTTAATTTTCATTGTTATTTTTAAAATTTTATTTTTATATTAATTTCTTACTATAAATTTGGAAGATTTGTGTCTATTTGGACATAACTACAAAACCGACACTCATGTAACTTTTGAAGTGTTTGTGTATGTCTAGACATAATTATCGGTTCAGACATGAAAATGTGTGTTTGAATTCACAGTTATTCAGACATGAAGAGGTATGTTTGAATTAACCGTTATTGGACATGAAGAATTGTGTTCGAATATAGCTATTTTCATAATGAAGGGTTGTATGAGAATTTTTCCGAACGCAAAACGTTGTGTTCTTTTCTCATTATATATTCAACTATTCTGTCCATTTTCAAAACTTCACTTCTTCTACTTCCAATTTTTGTTCTTTCAAAGCAAGAGAAGTACAGCCATCTTGGAGAATTATCAGAACTGCTATCTGTTATTCTCACCGAGACTTTGTTGTGTCTTGAAAGATATTTACCGGCAACCATTAGCAATATCGTAGGGCAAATAAATCATTAAAGAGTTATCATGCCTCAAAGTATGATTTCATTTGTTCTTATTCGCTCAATACATTTTCCCAACAAAAGGAAAATACTTTTCGAAAAATCATTTTTCAGGAAAATAATTAGTTTTCCTTTATTTGATGATACATGACTAAAAATGTTTGTGTTTGGACCTCATGAAAAAATGATTTCAATTTTATCACTTTATTTCAGCAGAAAAATCAAAATTTTAAATATTTTTATTATTTAATGCTATTTCTTTTTTCTTTCTTTCTTCCTTTTTCTTTTTCCTTTACCGCAATTAGCCGATGGTGGCCATTGGCAAGCTCGAGGCCCGGCAATAGGAGGAGGAAAAAGAAAAAAGAAAAAATAGAATAAATAATTTAATAAAAATAAAAATAATAAGTTTAAAAATTTAAAATTTTATCAAAATTCAAGAGGAACAATTCAAAAAAAAATTCACCTCTTAAGATTAAGAACACTTTTCTAATTTTGCGCATGAAGTTTTGTTGACTAAAAAGTGATTTCCGTTCACTTGGGTCTATTTGGCATTGTTTCTGTTCCCGGGAACAAAAAAAGATCAGAAACATATTTGGTAATGCAAATAATTATGATTCCGATTCTGATTCTGCTCTCTGGAACACTTTTGGATCACTTTTCAGAAACAAAAAAAAGTTGGTTCTCAAGAAAAGGAACACTTTTGAGAGTTTTCTTTCATTCTTGTCGAGCGCTCACGAGGCTTGAATGGATCAACCCGACCCGGTCCTCATAATTTTTTTAATAAAAATATCAGAAATTAATAAAAATAAAAATAGAAAATAATTAAAAATCCAAAAAAGGAAATTTCATTAAAAATCTAAAAAATTGGAAAAAAATCAAAATTTAGGAGATTGGTCATTTCAACTAGCCAATCCTATTTTTGACGATTTTTTTTATTTCTCCCAAATGACGATTTTGCCCCTCATGAGCAAATTGTTCTAAAAAATCTCAAAAATTTCAAGAAAAATATCAAAAAGGAGGAAATAGATCTATTCAATTGGCCAATCCTATTTTTGGTGATTTCACCTTTCCATTTTTATTATGCATGCCTGATTTGTTGTCGAATTTTATTCATTCTAAGCAATAAAATAATCAAAATTATCTCTTTCATCCTTGACATATGCATAGAATCAAGATAAGCATGGGAAAATAATAATTCTAGCGTATTATCCTTCCAAGAAATAAATATGAAGCATCCATATTTTAGCAAAAAAGATGTCAAGGTACAAGAGGATAGCGCTTGTTGGGTCTGAGGAAAGTGATCAAATGTGATTATGCAATTGTTTGATTTAAATTACAAATTGGGAAGATAAATTATTTTTCAGAACAGAAATTTTTATAGTTACCAAAAGCATTTTGATTCTCAAAAAATCATTCAGGAACAAAATAAAAAAAAATGATTTTAATCAAAATCACTTTTTAGGAACAGAAACAATGCCAACAAGCCCCAAATCACTAATTAGTTCTACCAATTAATGAGAATATTTTTCTTTTGACCAACTAAAAAGAGGGTGAAAGTTTGGAAAAACAATTCCGGAAAAAAAAAACTTTCACTCAAAAAAACGCACCACAAGGCTTCATTTGTTTGGGAAAAATAACCGATTTGGAAAATATTTTTCTTAGTGTGAACGCTTATATCGTTTGAAATAATTAGCCACTAAAATATATTTTCATTACCGACGATAATTCATGTCTAAATATTTTCGTGAACGATGAAAATAACTTTTGTCTATTCGTTTTTATAATCGATCATTTAAAAAAAAAGTATTCTCCAGATCACTCATTTTCACAAAATAGGTGCCCCTGAACTGAAGACAAAAGTTCCATTGCTAACTGTATTGAAGCTGATCCGAGATGACCGTCGTCATACTGAGTTACTGCACAAAAGTAAGTCGTAAATGACTAATCGAGCTGAGCGAGTCGCGACCGATTTGCGAAGAGGAACAAGAAGTACAAATTTTATGACTACTGACTTAGATTTTCCATTTGGCTAGTAGACTTTTAGCCGCATTTGCCTTTGTCACTGTCTTCAATCAAAATGAAACTGGAACTACATAGCAGAACTAGAAGAGAGATATAGTTGTCTCAAAATTGGAGGAAATGAAGAAGACGAAACGCTCTGGTGCTGTTCTTTTTGCTAATCTTATCAGCAAGAGACGCTCCCATCATCCGTGGTATGTGCATTTTCCATAGCCTGAAAATGATAAAGGTGATAAAGGTGATAAAGGAGAGCAATGAACAGATGATGGAGAGCAATGAAAAATATTTCTTTCTTCCCCTGAATGATCAGCAACGAGGAAGGAGGACGACTAACTTGGATCCACAGTAGTGACAGCTCCGGTCTCTTTGAAATCGCAATCCAAGTTGCTTCTTCCCATGGCTTGGTAATACGCATTCATGGCGTATGCCGCATGAGCACGGACCGTGTTAGGCAAGAAGCACGGGCCGCCTTCTTGTATAGGCCTGCAGTCCAACCCAAGCCCGCATATGTAGTCGAGATTTCTCTGCAGAGCATCTGGGCCTGCTTCTGTTTTGGGCAGGCACCATTGTGTTCCCTTGGGCGGCCACATGGACACCGGACTTGTCGGCGGTGTCGAGGAGCTCGGGACTGGACTGGGGTCGATCGGAATGGATGATCCAGCCTGCCAGAGCCAAGTGGACAAAGCAATCAAACAAGCATACTTATAAGGGCGATGACTAACGGGAACGAAGGACAGTAACTCTCGGCTGCAGCGGCTACCGTGGGCCTCAAGATCCCAGCGTCGTATACAGGGGTCATGTCCGGCCTGAAGAGTCCGAAGTTCCTCTCACACAATGGTCCGGGCTTCAGATTCTCGTTGAAGAGAGCGAAAATGTAGGTCTCGAATGTCCGTTTTGGCATGAGGGGCGTGCCGGTGCCGGACGATACATGGCGGATGAGATTACTGTTGTATTCTGCCGCCGTCTTTGCATCCACACTGACTTGGGTCGAGTCGCCCATCGAGGGCCATCCTGTTTCGGCTATCACGATCTCGATATCGGTGAAGCCCAGCACCTTCATCGCTGAGTAGACGGCATCCAATTGCCCGTCCAACATGTTTGTGTAAACAAGTTTGGTGTTCTCATCCGTCACCCCTGAATTCGGCCTGAACAGCGCGTAATCGAGAGTATCCTCAGAGCTGCCGAAAAATGGGTATGGGTTCACCAAGAAAGGCGAGCCAGTCTCCCTGAGGAAGCTGAGCAGCGGCTTCAGAATGTGCACGTCGTATCCCTGCCGGAACCTCCCGCTTGATGGCGGGGTCGAATTGGACAAAATACCTAAGGAGTGAGGCGTGGAAACCTTGATCCAACCGTCGAGTGACGCATCGACGAGGGCTGTGTGCAGCATCTGCATCGATGTCACCAGGTTGCCTATCAGCAACTTGTTCGCGGTCGACAACACTTCGTTTCCGACCAAAATTCGGACAATGTTGGTGGCGGGAACATAAGGCTTCACATTAGTCCTCACCCAATCTTGGGCATTGCTCAGCTTGGTGAGCTGAGGGATGAGATCATCAGGGACGGTGATGGTGACGGCGATGCCAGTGTGAGCAAAGGCTTTTACTATGTCCGGGTTCGCATCGAAGAGCCTGATGCGGTCGATAGTGGTGGACTCGAGGAGGAAATGGGCAACTTCGGCAGGCGGAGGTAAGTTGTTTGCGACTGTGCCATAGTTGACTCCAATGTCAGCATGAGCTCCTGCAGACAAAAATGAGAGCATTTGGTTATTAGTCGAGTGTGTCACAATTGCAGAGCCAACAGGACAAATCAGACGACTTCTGGTTACAGAAAGAGAGAGGCAGAGCAGACCTTGCATGAAGAAGGATGAAGAAAGAAGCAAGAAGACAACGTCGAAGATCGAACCAGAAGATATTCCGGGGATGATCTTCGTCATCTACGCGATCATAACAATGGCGAATGCGAAGGTGCCAAAGATGAACAGAGGCAAAGCATGACAGTTTTGAGAATGGCCAGTTTGATCTCCATGTCTAAAAGCCAGAAAAGTGAGACTTGGAGATACTTTCCTTTGCATTTGGGGGAGTGTCTCTTGCAGATGCTTGAAGACAGAGCTTTGCTCTTATGGATTTGGGAATTTGCTTTAGGAGGATTTTGTTGAGCATCTTTTCCAGCTTTTCTCTCTTTAAACCTGTCCCCGGTCCGGTCAGGTCCGGTCCCCTTTTTTTTTTTTTCCTGACACCGATCACTGGGAAATGTACACAAGTCTCCATGGAAAGCAACCACATTTTCTTCAATCTTATGAAACTTCCAGTCGAGATTACAAGATCAAATTCTTCTCCAGTCGATCTTCTTGTACAAGCTTTTGCAAGCAATTCTTAATTTATCCACTTTAGATATCGTGTTGAAGATCAAAGATTCCACTGTGTTGCTTTTCCCAGATTCAGACTAAACATGTGCCTGGCATTTCTCTCTGCTTTTGGGCTTCACCCCCTAAAGTTTTGTTGAAGTTGTTGTTCTAGGCCCCATCAGTTGGAGGCCCAATAGGTACTGCACCAAGCTAGCCCCATGGCAAACGACCATCTATTTTGCTAAGAAGGGAAACCTTTATTTCGCTGGCACAAATAGCCCTTGAATTTTGACCAATTTTATAATATGATCAATGAATTTTTAGCCCTGTGTGCAACGACATCCTTGGGCTTTTAAATTATTCAATATGATCTCTGGACTAGACATGGCCACGGGGCCAGTTTGGGCTCGGAATCGACCGTGGACTAATCGTAACCAACTCGTTGACCAGGCCACCGGTTTCGGGTCGATTTCTACCCGCTAAGCCCAACGGTTATAAGACCCAAAAAAAATGGTTTGACCGTTGCATTGCAATGACACTCCTCGCCTTATTTTTTTATTTTTTTCTTAATAACATGATATCCTAAATTTTCTATAAATACTCCCCTCTTTCACTTCTTTCTCATAATTTCTCCCAATTCTCTTAATTCGCTCAATTTTCTCAATTCTCTCAATTTTCTGAATCGATTTTTCACTCAATTCTCTAGAAAAAAAAAATGGCAAGTGGAAGCGGAGCTAGTAGCAGAAAAAAGAGCCCGATGGGGATGGGGAAGGGGAAATCTGATTATCCTCAACCTCATCAATATGATCATCGTGAGTATACATGTTGGATAGACGATGATGATAATATCAACTATATTCCCAACGTCGAGCACGTCCCGATGCAAGAAAGTCTCCATCCTCCTATTGATGTCGAAGAAACGTCGACAGCAAAGGAGCTGGAACGGCAAGTCCGGAAAGGTGCATCCAACTTATGGTAACTCTTCAACAAGGCACATATAGGCGGAGACAATTATAAGATAAACTGTAAATATTGTATGAAATCATACAATTTTACTAAAGAAGACGGCAATGAAACATTTCGTCGACATTTGAAGCAAAAACATGCAACGCAAGCAGGGATCGACACCAACCAATAATAAATTTTCGGGTACGTCAATCCTAACACTTCTCATTTATTTTGTTACAGTGATCAAGTTTATAAAGAAACATTAGCTAAATATATTTCCATTGAACATTTAGCGTTTACTACTGGTATGTATTCTGCAAGCAAAATCTGTTCCAAGAACGACTCGTAAATGCAAACTTTTTAAGGTTTATAAAAAACAAAAAACAAAAAAAGGTTTGACAATTTTTTTTGCGAATTTCAATGGACGTGTGCATATAAGTAGCGTCATTTGGAGTGATCCTTGGCAAATTCATTCTTATATGGATATCACATGTCATTGGATAGGTGATGATTAGAACATTCAAAAAAGAGTTCTTGCATTTCGAGTGTTTAATGATAGGCATACGGCCAATAATATTTATAGAATAATTAGGTAAGTTTTGGAAGAATATAATTTTTTTAATAAATGTTTTCAATTGGTTTTGATAATACCGCGGCAAATAACGCTTCCATTCCCGAGTTAGAAAGTAGAGTTTTTTCGAAAATAATATTAAAAAATAAAATATTTACAAATTTAATTCAAAATAAAACATAATTACGAGTTTAGGTCTCCCTCGGCAATTCAATTGCCGAGGGAGATCCAGTGGGCCCCCCTCCCCTCCCTCAGCAATTCAATTGCCGGGGGAGGGGATGGTTTTTTTTTTTTTTTGTTTTTTTTTGTCTAATTTTTTTTTAAGTTGCTTGGCACTTGCCGAGCAACATTCTTTTTTATTTCTTTTTTCTTGTTTTCTTTTTATTATTCAATTTAAGTTTACTTAATCATTTTTAATTTCTTTTTCTCGTCGTTCTGCGGCCCTGTCGCCTTGCTCATTCGATTAGGCGCCTCGACTCCGTGGCTTCGTCACCTCACTCATTTTTCTTTTTCTCGTTTTCTTTTAATATTTTTTATTATTCAATTTGTTTTCTTTTAATCATTTTTAATTTCTTTTTCTCATCGATTCGCGACCTCGTCACCTCGCTCATTTGTTTTCTCGCTTATTCATTCGCTTGTTTTTCTTTTTCTTGTTATCTTTTAATTATTTTTTATTATTCAATTTATTTTCTTTTAATCATTTGTAATTTATTTAACTCGTCACTCAGCGGCCTTGTCGCCTCGCTCGGCCTCGTTACTTGTTCATGTATCACGAAGACGCTTCTCGACTCTGTGGCCCCGTCCCTTCGCTCGTTCGTTCGCTCGCTCATTTTTATTTTTCATGTTTTATTTTAATAATTTTTTATTATTCAATTTATTTTCTTTTAATCATTTTTAATTTCTTTTTCTTGTCTTTCCGCGGCCCTATTGCCTCACTCATTCATTCGCTCTCTCATGCATCACCATGACACTTCGCGGCCCTGTCGCCTCACTTGTTCGTTCGTTTGCTCTATTGCTTGTGCGTTACAATGACACGTTTCAATTTCGCGGCCCCGTCACCTCTCTCATTCGCTCGCTGGCTTGTTCGATCGAACTAACAAGCGAAGAGATAGGGCCGCGAAGTCGAGAGGAGTCTTTGTGATACATGAGCAAGCGACGACGCCGAGTGAGGCAACGAGGCAGCTGAATGACGAGTTAAATAATTAAAAATGATTAAAAGAAAATAAATTGAATAATAAAAAATAATTAAAAGATAATAAGAAAAAAATGAGCGAATGAACAAGCGAGCAAACGAACGAGCGAGGCGACAGGGCCGCAGAACGTCGAGACGAATATATTTAAAAAATGATTAAGTGAAATTAAATTGAATAATAAAAAGATAAAAAAAAAACAAGAAAAAAAAATTAAAAATAATAAAAAGAAATGTTGCTCGGCAAGTGGCAAGCAACTTAAAAACAATTAAAAAATAAAAAGCTATCCCCTTGAGCCGAGGGAGAGGGAGGGGGGCCTGCGAGTGGGTATTGCCAAGGGAGACCTAAATTCATAATTATTTTTTATTTTGAATTAAATTTGTAAATATTTTATTTTTAAATATTATTTTAGAAAAAAGCTCTAGAAAATATTTGTAAACCCTCTTTTGGCGGATAATTGTTTCACATTAAATGTGCTTGCCATGTTTTAAATTTATGTATACAAGATGGTTTATGAACTCTTAAGGCTTTTCTCACCCAATAAAGAGAGCAATTTATGGAGTCGTTCCCAAGTTATGAAAGAATGGGGCAGATTTTGTAAACAAAATGTAAGAACACCAAAAAGATTTTCAAAAAATGTTCCGACTTGTTGGAATTCTACCTTCGAGTTACTTCATCATTCTTTTGATTACAAAGATTTATTATGTGCGTTTATTTCGAATAATGTTTCTGAAATTAGTTTACTCCCGCAAGATTGGGTTGTTTGCAAAAAAAAAAGATTTTTTGAAAGTTTTTAATGATGCTACTTATACTTTATTTGGTGTTTATTATCCTACTGCACATTTATTTTTAATAGAGTGTTAATATTGCTAGTGTTTTTTGTAATTATGAAAAAGATGTTGAATTAGCTCCTACTATTATAGCAATGCGAGAAAAATAGTTGAATTATTATTATAGCATTCCTCCTATTTATTTGGTTGCTATTATTTTTTATCCACGTACTAAATTAGATGGTTTATATGATTATCTGAAGAATTATTATTATGATTGTTTATATTTAAATGAAATAATAGATATTAGAACTATACAATGAGAGGTTAAAAACGCTATGTAGCATTATATAATGAATTTTGTAATAGATATGGTTTAGGTGATAGTGGATCTTCCAAAGCTAGTGCCTCACAAAGCGAGGAGGGTGGTAGACTTAGTAGAGGATACAATCTGCTCATTAATAGGCAAAAAAAAAAGGAGCAATAGGTAATATTTGAGAATTAGAAAACTATTTAACCATTGCTTTTGAGTTCCGTGATTCCGAACACGGCACATATTTCAAAATTCTGGAATGGTGGAAATGTCACTCAACCCAATTCCTAGTTCTCGCTCTCATCGCAAGACAGATGTTAGCAATCTCTTCAACAGTCGCGGTTGAATAAACATTTAGCGTTGGATGACTAATTTTGGACGACTGTCGTTCAAAATTAAATCAGCATGCTGTAGAGGCTCAAGCTTGTGTCAATGATTGGACAAATGCTAAATTTTGACAACAAGAACTGGATCGAGACGAATAATTCTTCAATGATGATGGTGGAAATACCACCGCCGCAGGTACCACAACGGGTAGCAACAATTGACAATGAGGTAAGTTGGGGTTATCAAAGATAACTACATGGGCTTTGATTCTTCTATCCCCAATAAAATATGTAGGCGCTTAATAATAACTCATTAAGTTTAAGCCCATTTCCTCTCCCTTTTTCCCCCCAAATTTGATTACAATGTACAATTTGATTATAATTGATCATTTTCATTTTTTATTTCATAATTTATTATTTTAAAAATTAAATTTAAAAATCAAAATCGAAACTAGCCCTTGAACCGATCCAGAGCTAGCGGTTCCGAACTAGAACCGGAATCGCCCCTTCAAGGGCCGGTTCCGATTCAAGCATGGCCACAAACTGGAACCGGCGATTCCTGAACCGTGGCCATGTCTACCCTAGACTTTTAATGCATATTCAATTTAGTCCGTGAACTATATGAAAATATTTAATGTTGTCTCTAAACTTGAATTAATGAAAGAACAATATTGAACACTTTCATACGATTGGAGGACCAAATTGGCAAGTACCGAACGGTTTAGGGATGACATTGAATAAATTAAAAGTTTAGGGACCACATTGCATATTAGGATAAAGTTCATGGATCACATTGAACAAATTAAAAAGTTTAGGGACCGCAATGAACATTGCACTAAAAGTTTAGAGACCATTTGTATCATTATCCCATCTCTATATCTAGGTCTCCTCATCGTCCTAAAGCACCCTCTTGTCTTCATACTTTACCTTAATGCCTTTAACCATTGATTGAGATCTTGATCTAAGACACTCTTGCTCGGACGAAAGTGGACATGAGATCCATGTCAAGTTTAGTGGAAAGCTTATAGTTCTATTTCATGTGAAGCAACCAGCTCCAACCCAACTTATAAGTGGAATGATTTAGACATTCTCACTCTTTCTCATTTCCTTTTTTCTCTCCCAAACAGTTTCCTAATTAAGAACACGAGATACTTGATATTCGGGTCTTTCGATGCTCGGTACTCGCTCTCGCAGCGCATCGAATGCCTTAACCAACCAATAAGAAGTGGCAGGAAATATGCTCTCTCAAAAGAGCACATGAACAATGAAAGCATCTGATAGCCAACCATTCTTTGCGTAACATCAGTGGTTTTCAATTGGCTTTTGCGCTTCACCTCAAGAAAAGAGAGAAGAAAGGTACGTTTGGTCGCATGGCGTCCCCAGCCTTTCATGTGGCTTGCGTCTTATCCTTTTATGCCTAATAATGATGCTATTGACTTGTCCACTTTGTCCACTGATGTCCAAGCCATGCTAATCCCTGGAAAAAATTGCTGAGCTACTGTGACCATTCACCTCAAGCATGAATAGGAGCAAGAAATTATCGGTTCGTGCCGACACGTCGCTGACTACGTCCATCTTTTCTGATAGCTCTTGCTCACGAAATTTTCAATCCAGATTCATGTCCACGCGCGCTTCTGCATTTGCTTTGATTGTGATTACACAAAACCGCGGTACATAATTACAAAAGGCAGGAATTCAAGGCAAAGGGACACCACTCCTGCAGAAAAATTGCTGAACCCATTCTCTTTCACCTCAAAAGGGACAAGCATGTACAATCCTTCTACACTGCCACTAAAATTTTAACTAGCTTCATGTGAATTACACAGGGATGTAAGTTGCACTGGAAGATATTCCTCCTATACTTACCGGAATAGAAAAGACAAAAAATTCTATGTACTCGGAACTATCTAAGAGAAACTACATCCTCAATTTAAGTTAGCAGAAGCTCCAGGGCATTTTGAAGCTCGTGCGACGATGGAGGTCCAGTCCTCTGCTTGCCTGAACCAAGAAATTAATATCGTCGCAGCATGGCCCAAGATATAAGCATTTCGACTCCAAGACAAGCCAGCGATCCCATTTCTGGACAAGATCCGGTGCAGTTGACCCTACGTTGAAAACTGACCGAAATGGCAGACAATTGCTTCAATCAATCAGACCAGCCAGCATGATATCATGGTGAACCTCCCCCACCATTTTCTTTCAAGAATCAACTCCAACCACAGATCAGGATATGCCCTATCTAAATCTTCTTTTACAGAGGCATACTTAAGGAAGAGCTCCAAATTTAGGCCCCACAATTCAAGCACATCCATCAATTATAACCCAATGATATCTGTAGATGGGTTCTTGTAATGCAGTACGTGTAATTTTCACGTCTTTTCAGGGCTGCCTGGACATGACCTTTCAGATTAATGAATCAAAAGAACAGCGAAGTAAGCAAGCGATCTGAGTAGCCCACCTCGAACATTTGCAGATTCTCAGCTCGATTACGAGCACAACCGCTGAATGGTTGCCACTGTCATAGCCAACTCAGATTACCATACACTGCAAATGTGCTCGATGAGTCCGGGACCTGAACCAGCTGACGTCAATCATTTGAACATGCAGAACAAGGCTTGTCTACCAAATATGGACTATGGGCACGAACAAGCCACTTTAAGGGCTACTCATAATGCTCCAAGGAACTTTTAGATAAGCGACTCAAAATCTCAACGAGGGACTGGCAAGCCATAATTGAGAAATGATCTGATCCTTCCATCCCAACCAGCCGTCACGATAACTAATCCCCATGTGTGGGCATTGTATGTGCTCTGGCAAGAATTCAGAAACTTGTACTGGGTTTTGTGCACAGCATGTGATGATGCCCATGGGCTCGAAGTGGGAAGCTTCTCCTCGGGCCAAGTGGCGGAGCTCTTGGGAAAAGACTCCAAGAAAACTTCAGGGCCCTGGGAGAAACAAGCCGGTGAAGACGAGAGAGCTTCCAGTGACTTCCTACCCAAGTCATCCAACTTCAATCCATCGGCTGAATTACTGTAATTGAACCCACACCATGGTATTGCCACTGATGCATTAGAGGAGAAACGTTCACAAGATCTGATGACTTTCGCCTCAGAAGGAACAGGCCCTTTTTGATCTAGGCAATTCCATATATATACACTTGAGTCCTCGGATGCTGAAACGATACGCTTCCCATCCAACGTCAAAGATGCAAAGTTTTGATTACCAGCACCACGGCAACCTGCAATCAGCAGAGCGTTTGCAGATCTCATATTTAAAACTCAATGATTCGTTGATGAACGAACTCTTACGGTAAGACAGCAGAAGCGTGAAAAAATAATCTTGCATCCAAATTTAAACCAATTCAGTTCTGTTTTCACAAAAGCTTTGGAAGTAACAACTAAGCAAGATCTTTCAGATATGAATGAGACATAAATCGTTTATGAGGCTCCTAGTGAGACAAGCAAACATAATTAGGAATGATGAATAAATAATTTAATAAAAATTAAATAGAAGTCAGAAAAGAGCATACCTCTGTATCTGCTGATTAAGTTAATTCCATCTAAAATTCTTATCTGTGAATCCGCAGAGGTAACCATTAACTTGCTTGAATCATGTGGGAAAAACTGGATGGAATCGCGAGATAGATTTAAACACAGTCCAACAAAATGCAAGAAATGGAATGAACCAGAAGCAGCATGGAAGCAAGCATCACTACCTCAAACCCCGTTATCCTTTTACAAAGTGACTTCTTCTTACTGCATAAAAATATGTCATCCTCCAGCTGCAAATGATTATCTGATCCAAACAGAAACAATTATCTCATCAAGCAACAGTCTACTGTGAAAAGATGGGACCAAAATGCACCAACCACAAAATTTGCCTGAGCAAAAAGGGGAAAGAAAAAAAGATAGAAGGGGAAAGGAGGGGGTAAACAAGATGCTGCCTGCCATGACAAAACTCAACGAAAGAATGAAAAAGCATTACTAATTAAGAGGGTGTACCTGACACGCTGTAAAAACGGCAACTTCCCGACATGCATCCAACAATCATCCCCTGTAGAGATGCAAAGCGATTCATAGGGATTTCTGACCTCTAGATCCCTAATTTCTCATTGCTTCAAAAAAAGAGAGAGAGAGAGAGAGAGAGCGAGCTCAGTACCTGTCCATCCGGGCGATAAGAAACAGCAGTCACAATTTCTCTAACATCAGTCCAGTCAACAACTTGACAATCATGAACCGCCCATATTCGCACTTTTCCATCAATTGAACCACTGATAAAGTAGTTATTGTCCACAGGATTGAACTGAACACTAGTTACTGTACCATACAAGCAGCAAAAAGAAAAAAAAAGGACGACCTGAGCCGTTGTTTCAAACAAAAGCGAGAAAATGAAGAGTATTGGCCAAGCAGGGACAATGTCAGATCAAGTAGATTTAGGGAAGCATGATATATCTAGGTCCTCACCATAACTCGTATGCTTAAAGACTCCGAGGCAGTTGTCAGATCCTACTTGCCACAGAAGAACGGTATTGTCGACGGAAGAGGAAAGCAGATACTGTACCATCAATAAAAGGAGCGAGTTAAAAGATAATTTTTCCCAACTATTGTCTTTCAATTATGAATGCATACAACTACTTACATTATCGCTCGACCACGAAAGGTCCAATATTTCGCCCTTATGACCCTGCAACTCATGTAATGGCTTCTCCAAAATCCGGAAAACTTTTGGAGGGAAAATGACACAAGCGGAGTCCGATGTCTTCCTCAAACTCCTTGGTTTACCCATTTTCTCTTTCTCAGCATAGAGTGGAGTTAATTCAGAGACATGATTCACGGTAAAATATACACATGATGGGTCTAGTTCAGGAATGTCTACATCATCAGATCTGTCATCCTCCACCACTTGCCATATTTTCACGAGCCTGTCCTCACTAGCACTTGCAAGGAACCGCCCATCAGGACTGAATTTCATCTTTGAAATCATACCACCGTGAGCCTGAAAGTCTTGCCCCATGAACAATGCTGACAATTCCTTCAATTGCTTCCTACAATGCCGAACCTTCACCCTCTGAATCCTCATACCTTCCAATGCATCATTTTTGCTGGAGCACACTTCTACCTGCCTATCCATGACACAAGTCATGGAACGCAATTTAGTAAGCCACCTCTGTCTAAATTTCTTCATAACCTCCCTCGCGCCATTCGCTTCTGCAGGTTCACTCTCCTCAAATTGGTTTGCTAGTGGAGATGAACCAGTTTTGCTCTCAGTCTCTTTGACCCTATCTAACCAATTTGACCCTATATCCTGAACTTCACTCATCTTGACACCTAGATCATTTACATCACCCTCCTTTGCCCCATCCCCATTCCCTTCTCTACATATAAAATTTTCCTCCTCCATAACTAACTCTCCTGCAGATTCTGAATTATTACTAGACGAAGTCGACTCTGAAGAACTACAGGAACAAAGCTCATCCTTGAAACCCGAGTTCCTCAACACAGCCCCACTACTCCCTTTAACTCTATCCACATCCTTTGGCGGATGCATAGCTACATCTGCTGAACTTTGACAGGCAACGGAATCTGAACCGACACCCATCCAGTTCAAGAATTTAGTCCGCCGCTCTTCTACACTGCAGGGGCTACGCATCCAGACATCATACGCGAAAGTTGTAGAGGCACAGTCACCAGGGAAATGACAAGAACCAGTAATCTCAGCGCCACGAAAGTGATCACCATGTACATTGTCTACGAATGAAATCTCTTCGTGGGCATCGAAAAATTGATGATCTTCTTCTTCCTCGAAGCTCCCCATTGTTCTCTGAGTTCAACCCATGAAACCCCCACCTCCAAATAGCCTTTAAATACCAAGGCAACGTGCTGCAATCAGGAACACCCCACAGACAAGCAAACCAGCAAGACTAGAAAAAAAGAAAAGAAAAGAAAAAACACGGGCACAAATCCCAACATTAGTATCTGCAGCAGAAATATATTAAGTCCAGCAACTTTGATTTCGCCCAATATAAAAGCAAAACTCAACAAGATCCAACAACAGATCCCAATCCAGAACCATTGAACCTAGTCCTCCATGCCACAAAAAGCCGTAATCAAATGGGAAAACTCGGCAATAAAGAATTACTCATGAACAAACTATTTGCAGCAAACTAGGGTGCACCCAGCACTCCCCAGACTGCGAGGATCAAAACCCATACACGGAAACGAATATCACAGAATTGCAAATGAAGAAAGAGATCCAGAACCAGAAGGAAAAGGAAAAAAAAAAAAAACAAGTAAGAATGTCAACCACATACAACTATGAATGCTGTTTCCAAAGTGAGATTAAAAAGATTTTCTTACGCGAGTTCGTCCTTCAATACGTTTCCTCGAAAGCGAGGAGAGCGTAGATCGAAGCATCCATTGGCGTTTTTTTTCTGGGAACTTTTTGGACTCGCTCGCTCTCTCTCTCTCCCCCTCCCTCTCTGTGGAGGAAGCAAGAGAGACACTGAACAAAAACCAATGGATATAAAATTTGGTAGAAATGAAAGGAAAAAGAAGAAGGGCAAATGAGGAAACGAAGAGTGGAAATACCTTGATGTTCGTGAACGGATGGCCCGAGAAACGAGATTTCGCGAGTAAATGTTGTGTTTTTATGTCCGGCTCTCGATTCTTACCATGGTTGTCCAATTTTGTTTTTGTTTAATTTTAAGCAACATTATTGATGCCAAATTCCTTTCCTGGATGTTGACGGTGCAAAAATAGTAATTTTGTGCATGCTTTTTCCCCCCCTCATAGTTCAAGTCTTGCGCCCAACTCATTTCGACTCTTTTCTAACCCAAAAACAAATGAAAATTTTTCGGTATACAAATATTGACCCATGCTCGACAAAAAAAATTATTAACCCGTGGGTTTATGTGCTTTCTTCATAACACGAAATACTCAACACTCGCGATTAACTGATCCCTAAAAGTGCACGCAAATCGCTTCATCGAAGTACATCGGGTAAGCCGCCACTTACAGAGCAATAGACGTTACTCGAGGTAAAAATGTTTGTGGTTTGAACGGAGTTTGGCTACATCCGGATGTTGTCTTAAAATTTTCCAAACTTTGCTGCGTACTATTCTTTTATGTTGGAGTGCGAACAAATAAAAGCAGATAATGACACCAAAAAAATGGATAAATGCATTGATAGTCGATGAACTTTGGTCCAATATATAATTTTAGCCTAAATTTTAGTTAGTGCTACAGTGATCCCTCAAATTTGGCTCCATATAGAATGTCATATTTGGGCTTTTAATTTAATTAATATTGTCGTTAAACTATTGATAAACATTCAATGTGAGGAAACAAAATTAAAAAAATAAATAAATATTTTGGGACAGCATTGCACATTGGATAAAAATTTAAGAATCACACATGTCATTTTCCCATCGAGAAAGTAATGCTGTTATTGTGTTTTAGGAATGTAAAACTTTTACAGTAAAAGCACTAAAACCAACATTGCCTACTCGAAATTCTAGAGCGACATCATATTTAGTACCATGCTCCCCATTACTTAATTAAGTAAATCTAACCTCTCATGCATATATGTCACTTTCCCTTTCTTTCTTAAAATTCTCCTTTACCGCTTTGTCGAATGCAATTACTTCTTAATTGGGCCGCTAAACTAAGATATAATTGGTAATAAATTTGCTAAATAAAGTACTTAGGCCACCTACCATATGTGAAAACTATACACCTACTATAACATAGCTTTTTTCTTCGACGAAAACAAAAAAGCGCCGTTACACCACAACACCCGCCGCTTGAAAATTAGGTTCAACTTCATCCACTAAACGTCGGGAACATATTTGCAGTTTGTTAGGGAGCATGGTAGAACTTAGAAGCTCAAAACCTTTCGCCTAGGGAAGGGAGCCAAGTTTGAGCAAGTCAACATCCACATCTTACTTAAAAGCTTAAACTAGCTGAGTTATAACACATCAGCTACTCCACACCACACGCATTCTTCGATGTGTTATTTCTCTAACACAACTCATGACGCATTACGAATATTCTATGTCTAATCTCCTTATATCGAAAATTCGTTATATTCCCTCTTTAATATAAGGAAGAGAGAATTGATTTGGGCAACAACGGCAATATTTAGCAACTTCACGACAGAAAGTGGCTAAGAGGAGAGAGTCAAACTATCGAATCCGATAAGCGGGCGTCGGGAGATGAGATCAGCAATTACGTGGCACGAACTTGGCTTTCTACTAATCAGGGAAAAAAAAAAAAAAAAGCAACTCGAGCTTCTCTCGGGTCAAAGCGTCAAAATGTTGACTCGGAATTGGCGTTGAATGGAGATCGATGAGTGCCATGTACGTGTGCGCGCACTCAGGAGGTTTAATTTATTTAATCCTGATGTATTTTATCTGCAAAATTTCCCTATAAAATAATATATATATATCAACTCCAGGTCCACTCCGAACTCGGCTTCACTCGGTTTTCATTCTTGTCCCAAATTTTGCCATCTGTCCAAAAATCATCATTAAATTGCTCAAAATTATCAACATCAGAATTTGCAATTTCATTCGGCTGACAAGAAAGAAAGATGAACAGAAAATAGTATTTATTCTCTTTATGAACAGTTCATATAACAATGTACAATAGGAGCCTTTATATAGGCTTGAAAAAGGTAAAGAGCTTACAATTCTTCCTATGTGGGACAAAAGGAAAAGAAGAAAGGCACATAAGTCTATATGTTCTAACACCCCCCTCTCAAACTCAAGGCGGATCAAACAACGAGAGTTTGGAGAGAAGAAACAGAATGCGCTGTGATGTAAGAGATTTCGTAAAACAATCTGCAAGCTGGTTCTCAGTTCCAACGAAGGGAAGAGAAATGGTGCGAGTTTGAAGATGATGATGAGTTAGATGACAATCGATCTCAATGTGTTTCGTACGCTCATGAAAGACTGGATTTGCGGCAATATGGATGGCACTCTTATTGTCACGGTACAGAGGAGTGGGATCCGGAAGTAAAACACACAAGTTAGCAAGTAAGCGGCGAAGCCAAACGATCTCAATAGTAGTGTCGGCCATAGCATGATACTCAGACTCTGTAGATGAGGGGAGACAATATGTTGTTTCTTGGCACGCCAAGAAATGAAAGAATAACCAAGAAAAATGCAATAGCCTGTGACAGACTTGCAATCAGTCACATTGGAGGTCCAATCAACATCAGAATATACACGCAACTTGAGAGCAGAAGAATATGCAATAAACAAGGAAAGCATCAAAGTGCTCCAAAGATAGTGCAGGATCCTTAGAACAGCAGCATAATGAACTGTGCGAGAAGCAGCGACAAACTGACTAACAATATGAACAGCATAAGCGATGTCGGTGTTGGCCGATAGTAAAATATACAAGGTAGCCAACCAAAGTCCGATAACGGGTCACATTAGAAAGAGGTTTCCTGTCATTCGGGCAAAGCTTCTGATTCAGTAGAATAGGAGTAGTAGCAGTGCATGAATCCAGAAAGGAAGAAGCTAGAGTAACAGGCCGAGCTAGTGGAGATGAGGTAGAGTGCTGAATAGAGCATGGTGGAGCAGAAGAGCATGAAGCATGCTTCTTCTTTTGCCAACAGTGTGACTCAT
Source organism: Rhodomyrtus psidioides (assembly GCA_021437785.1). Lineage (NCBI taxonomy): Eukaryota > Viridiplantae > Streptophyta > Magnoliopsida > Myrtales > Myrtaceae > Rhodomyrtus > Rhodomyrtus psidioides. The sequence goes on along the minus strand of JAILYB010000104.1, from coordinate 2,121,691 downwards.
CATGACCAGCACGACGACAACCATGAGTAGGTGGAGCACGTGGTGGAGCAGCCAAAATAGCAACTGAATCATAAACTATAGAGGAGGAAAGCAGATTTAGACGAGTTTCCTCATACTGTAGTTCTTTGACAGCGTCAAGGAGAGATGGTTTAACAGATCGATGGAGAAGCTAGCCACGAATACCTTCATAATGAGAGCTAAGTTTTACAAAGAAAGTATGCAGACGGTGCCTATCTTGAGTCTGAAGTCAAGTAGACGGACATTGAGTACAATCCAAGCATGTCGGACAATAGGAGCAAGAATATCCAACTAACTCGGAATGTGTGTAATTATAGAAGTATTAGATAGAGCAAGATCCTTGGGTAGTACGATAAATCTCTTACTCTAACTGATAAACCCGAATATTCCTAGTCTGAATGAACATCTCGGCGAGCTGATCCTACAAATGCTTCGCTCCCACAATATGAGAAAATTGCGGGTGAAGAGCATGATCAATAGAATCAAAGAGAATGGCTCACGCCTTCCGATCAACAACTATCCATACTCGAATTTCAGCGACACACTGTTTAACCACCTCGGAAGATGATTTGGGTCAGTAAATGTCCTTGAGAGTGACAGGGCAAAGACGAAAACCTTCAATAGCTTAAATAAATCGCAGTAAACAAGTACAATCATTGCTGATGATTTCCAAAGTGAATAGTTGGAGCCATTGAGCCTGACATCGATGCAGTTACTAGAATTGCCCATGATGATCATCGCGAAACCCTAACAATATGCCGGTATGAACCGACCAGAAATATCACTGGCGAAGCTCGAAGCGTGGGTCGAGATGCGCAGGTCGATCGGATGGATGTGGAAGCTTGACTAGGGAAAGCAAGGATGATGGCTCAATAGCCCTAAACTCATTGTCTTAATTTCTGATGCGGAAGATCCAATTTATGGCAACCGTAGAGCATACTTTCAAAAAAAAAATGAGCTCATTGTCCTAATTTCTGATATGGAAGATCCAATTTGGCAACCGCAGAGCATACTTTTAAGATAATGATCTTGGCTCTGATACCATGACAAGAAAGAAAGATGAAGAGAAAATAGTATTTATTATCTTTATTAATAATATATGTAACAATGTACAAGAAGAGCCTTTATATAGGCTTGAAAAAGTAAAGAGCTTAATATTATTCTTATGTGAGACAAAAGGGAAAGAAGAAAGGAACTCTTCCTATGTGGGACAAAAAGAAAAGAAGAAAGGCCTATAAGTTTATATGTTTTAACATTGGCAACCCTCCCTCACCCAGTCTCCTGATGTTGGTAGTGTTAAAGGAATCGGTGGCCATTTCTGGACGCGCGAGCATATATTTGGGATCAGAGTGGAATTTTTTTAAAAATCTTTTGGGAAAAGTGCATTAGAGGTCCTAAAACTTGTTATGAAAGTGCATTTGAGTCCTAAAACTTTCAAAAAATGCAATCAAGTCTTAAAATTTATCATATTAATTCAATCAAGTCCTTTCAATGATTGCATTTTTTTAAAATTTTATGACTCAATTGTACTTTCGTGACTAGTTTGAGAACGTCATTGCATTTTTTGAAATTTTTAGGACTTGAATGCACTTTCAAGACAAGTTTTAGGGCTTGATTGAACTTTTTGAAAGTTTTAGGACTCATTTGCATTTACGTGACAAGTTTTAGGACTTATAATGCGCTTATCCTAAATCTTTTACGAGACGGATAAGATTTTCGGGGCAGAATTAAGGCCGGAGACCTTAATACCGATGGCTTTTCAGAATTTAGCCCGTATTTCACACGAGGTATAATACCGGATCAGTGGAGCCAATAATTAGCCCAGTTATCGCCGGGCATTAGTCAAATGGAATAAATAAATCAGACGTTGGTTGTCTAAAAATGCATGGTGACGTGGCGGAAGCGGGAAAATCGAGCTTTAAGTGCCGATCTTATGTTATTAGAAGAAGATTTGGAAATAGGAATTTATTTTTATTTTTATTATTATTTTTTCCATTTTTCCAGCCCCTCCTCAAGCAACATAGCATGGCGCATGATATCCGGTGACAGTTTTGTCCCCGGGAATTTCCAAAAATACCCAAAATGACACCCTGTCAGGTCAAAGCATCGCGTCCTCTTTTTCCAGGGCATGGGCTGGACGTCTCGCCCATCCACATCGTCCAAGATGAGCAATCATCGGGTCCTCGTCGATGTGTTCGCGTCCCGCGATGGCTTTTGATAGGACGCTAAACCAATGTATTGTATGTATGTTTTCTGAGACATAACGTTATTACCGTCGGTCGGCACGCGTTTAGCGAAAGCGCGCCACACGCCGGCGATATCTCGTCAGCGAGCGGCGCTTTACATCAGTTATGATGTTACGACAGAGCCGACGAAACGCTTAGTGGACCGCGAATGATGAACGCGATTGACTGCTGATCATCGCCTCGTTTGGAAGTGATTTTAGCCACGTAACCCTCGCGAATGATCCTAGGGAGAATCGATCGCTTCGTGCCTTTTCACAGGACCCGGCAAACAAGGTATGGGGAGGTGAAAATGTCCGACCACGACAGCCGAAACGACCAGCAGACAACACGCCCCAAGTCGATGTCGATGATTTTTCGGACCGTCGGCCGCGACTTTTATCGCAACTATCCAAGGTCGAGGGCATTATGGTAATTTGAAATTGCGAGAGCTTTCTAATTGGTCAATCATTAGTGCTAATTAAGTCAAGGGGGCCAATGGGCTTGTGCCCCCAAAAGAGCCATACAAAGAACAAGTTAATTAATTCCAAACAGTGAATAATTAGCACTTTGCTACCGATTGATCCGACAATTTACTTTCACCTGTGTCTCCAAACTGAGTGGGGATTTCCTACCAACAAAAAAGGGTAACATTGAAATCCTCACTCTCCATAAATGAATAAAAAATTTCTCCTATAATGAAGGGTGGGGATGTTAATGATTCCCTACCATACTGATAGGAAATCCGGATCCGTCTCCGAACACTCCCTCCCTCGCCCCCCCTCCTCCTCTCGAAGGGGTGGCAAAGAAAGCTCAATTGCTGGGCTCTCGAGACAATTTCCCGTACCCAAGTTTAGAGAGAGTCTTTTTCTTTTTCCGGTATGTAGCTCCGCGACCAAAGGGCGCATCATCAGGGCAGGGCAAAGGGGTGGAGTTGGGCGACTGGAGACGAAATGGCAAGAGTGGGGATGAGGGCTCGTTTCGTTTCCACTTTGTTTAGGGCTATCATTTGACTCAATTAGACTCCGAAAGTCAACCAAACAAATCAGAGAGACGACTATCTCAACCTTTCTTTTTGTGCTGCTTTATGACGTCACGGGGGTGATGCGTAGACGTCATGGTACGAACTTGAAAGGTACTCTACAGCCGGATTTATACAAGTTCAAAAGAAAGGGCCTAAGCCGAGAGAAATCGAAGGGGAATTTCGTTTTAATAATCGAGCCGGACCGGCTCGATTCTACTTCCGGTCTTCAACATCTCGCATAACGGGGGCAAATTATACGCAAGACGCGCCAATCTCGGATACGAATCAAGTTCGATCTCCAGGACGATTTCTTAAAATATCGAAGGAAAGCCTAGACTAAAAATAACTTTTAGGGTCCGTTTATTTGACGGATGACTGTTTTCGAGAAATCATTTTCCGGCTTTCCGGTGTTTTTGGCGATGGAAAAACTGATCCATTTACGGAATGCGTTTTTCGCGAGCTGAAAACAAGTTCGGATCGAGCTAAAAACAGCTTTCCCCTTTTGGTGAGTAGGAAATCAATTTCCCTCAAACCACCAAAAACACAAGGAAAAATTAACCAATTTCATTGGAAATAATTTCTTATAAGAAATAATTTTTTTTTAAAAAAAAAATCACGAAATTTTCAGCAAGATAAATAAATCGACTCACGGAGGGCGTTGCGCTATTCCTCATGATGCTGGCTGGAGCGATGCTTTTTCTTTGTCGGCCAAGGCGCATGGAACATCAGCAACCAATCGTCGTTTTCTCCCATGTCCTTTTAATTGTGCGAAGCATTCCATCAAATCGCGTCGATTTCTCGGGCAAAATCATGTCAATTCCCACATCTTTGTCGACTTTTTAAGGGTGAAAGGGACGTAGGTTGCTTTCCAAAGAAAAAAAAAAAGAGGGTTTTGCTAGCCACCTGAGCAAAAATGCATCTATCTCCACATGTAGGAAATTATCTAGAAGGGGATAATTATCTCCTTAACTGTTACCAACAGCTCGAAGACGTGAACAAACGAACGCGATTTGAGCGAGAAATGAATTGAGGAATTAAAATCGGAAGATGGGCCGGGTTTATGAGTTCTGGCGTCTTGGCTCATTTCATGAGATGTTGAAGTTATTTAACATCGGTCGTGGAAGAGCTCAGTTATCAATAAGTCTGGATCCAATAATTGCACGGGAGAGATACGAAGTTGTTACGACTCCGACCCAAGGCCTCTATGTGTGTGTGTGTGTGTGTTGGGGGGGAGGGGGGGAGGGGATATTATTGGGGTTATTCCAATAGTCTTGGACGACGGGTCTTAATGCTCTTCATGCGTCGCGCGAGTTTCGCACATTTTAAGTGCACTCATCGTAAACACAAGACCAATGTCGAGAATTTATATGCAAAAAAAAAAACAATGACCCATTCCCATCGACCATGGTCTTCAACTTCAATAAGTCAAAACCGGTCGTGGGAAATTTACTTTCTGCTCGTTTGCATCACTAACCACTGTGCATCAATTACGGGTCTGAATTCAAAGCAATTGAGGTTAATTTCGAGCCACAATCATCAGTAATTCAATCGTCTTCTAAAAAACCATCCATGTCAACACCAATGGTGCCACATATGACGGCCGGCACTGGCCGAACTTCCACGTCAGAGATTTCTGGCAAAAATTTGGTCGGATGGGCTATATTGGAATATCGTTAAAAGATTTAGGACTGCTTTTTTGCCAAATGCAAAAGTTCATAGGACTCAATTGGCGGGCCGCACGATGAGTTTAGGACCGTTTGCATAATTTTCCCGGTATCTTCATCATTTGCTTGGTCCGAGGCCACGAAGGGTGCGACTAGACCTGTTTCTATTGACGCGGATGACATAGGTCACTCAATGATGAAGCTACTAGCTTTGAGGGAATATAAGAGCCTGGTCCGATGCTGCCGTGTCTTTGGCACGACAAAAATGGGAATTATTGGTTGGTGTGAGTTTTAAGCTAAAGCTGAAATCACAATCTCATTTTGGAATAAGAATGATAGGAGTGACAACTTTCCATGTACTTTTGGGCAAAGAATCCGCTAATATGCGATGCTTGTGAGTTGTCTTGGACATTTGATGTCGGCACTCATTTATTCAAGGATTTTAAACAACATGTGTCTAAGCAGTCAGGTTGAAATGCGTCTTTTGCCATATAAGGAAGGGAAAAAAAAACCACAAAAAAATCTTGAAATGTGCGCATTGTGACACATTTACCCTAAAAAAAATTATGACATCGATCAAAAAACCTAAATTTTGTCCGTGGCAACACATTTCCCCTGAACTTTTTCTTATGACATAAAAAATTATCAAACTTGAATCTATGTGACAATTTTATCCTCCATCAAGATTACGTTGAATGATTTTTCAGTCAAGACAATGTCGGTTTTATCTCACTTAAGCCACGTAGGGGGAGTGTTTACATTGTTTGCTTTCTGGCGTCCATGTAGGCAGGTTTTTCAGTGGTTCTCATTAACAAAACTTTAGCGGAAGGTCAATGTGTGATCCCCCCAAGTACAAGTTTGAGATTTTTTGATGTCACGATAAATAAATTTAGGGTGAATATGTCACAATGATCATAGTTTAGGGATTTTGGTGGCTTTTGCCCGATAAGTTAAAATGGTCAGTTTAAGGTGAGCAAAAAGAATCGATCAGATCAAGAATCGCCCGGACCAGGCAACAAACCAGCCGGGTCAATCTGGTTCCAGGTTCCAGGTTCCGAGGTGAAAATCGGACCGGATCGAGAATCGATCGCCGCTACTCCATTCATCGGACGCCAGCTCGTTCTCTTTTTTTTTTTTTTGGTGGTCCCCCCTCCTTTTTACATGATCGAACATGGGTTTTGTGAAAAGCCGCGGCCTACGGAATAATTATCCATTTAACCTAAATTCAGTATGCGTCCTCCCTTCTTTTGAAAGCAACAAATCTTTTTCCTTTTGCTGTAACCCGCCCCCCTCCCAAAGACATTCTAGCCCTTGATAACGTCTTTCCATATTCGGAGCACTCCCGTTTTTGCTCGCGCTGCGAATGCAATGCTTTGCTCAAATGCGGCACCAGATTCTCCCGCCCCCCCACCCCCCACAGTTGACTTTTTTTTTCCCCCCTCTCTCTCTTCCATTTTAAAACATTTCGAGATCGCATTATCACGAGAATTTTTATTTTTTTTCTTATTTAGGTTCGTGGGTCCCTCTCCACCAATCCCCTCTGTCTCTCTGTCTCTGTCTCTACGTAGGGTTCTGATAAGCCACATGAATGTCCCTAATCTACTCCAGAAAGTGGGCAGCCGACATCATTAAAGAAATGGCTGGGGAGGTTGATTCCCCAATTCCCATTTCTCGTAGGTTTGATTTGATGAACGGGGAGGCTCGTCCGGCACGGGTCACACGTTTCCAACCGGGACATTGGACATCACTCCTCTTTCTTAGTCAGCGACTTTACGTTATTCAAGTTGGGAAAGCTTTTGCGTTGGAACTGGGTGGGAGACACATAATCAAACCCTTAAAGCGTCCTCATGTTCATTTAGAGTTATATATGTTGTGGATATCTCCCTTTTAAGCCGCGGCCTTATCGTCTGGATGCCCTATATTTCGCGTCTAAATTGCGACTGTCTAGACCGTCGAAGATAAACTAACTCTCTCTCTCTCTCTCTTTGCATAACTTTCGATTCAACCGGACGTTTACGGATGCATGGATTTTTTAATCTGATCGGGGTGAGCGAAACGACTTGCATTCATCCGTTAACGTCCGGTTGAATCGAAAGTTTTTAAAAAAAAATTGTCACTAAAAACAAAAAGAAGAGAGAGAGAGAGAGAGAGAGAGAGAGAGAGAGAGAGAGAGAGAGAGAGAGAGAGAGAGAGAGAGAGAGTAGGACGGGATGTGTATAATGAAAGCTTAGAAAAAGATGATTGGAAAGTATATATTAAAACCATTTAAGAAGTTTCATTCACATCTAGAGTGCAATGTTTATGTAGAAAGCGGAACTTGGGTACGTGATGCGTCTCAAGTAGATAATAATAATAATAATAATAATATGCAAAAGGATGTAGGAAAGAATACTTTTTCCAATGCCGTCTCAGCAGAAGCAGAAAGCAACTAACCTACAGAACCCGTGTCCGAATCACAATAATCCTCAAGAGCAGCAATCTATGCTTTGCTGAATCAAGAAAAGAGAAGTTAGAAGAACATTTTTCTCGGCGCCGTTCGTGAACCGATTAATCTCAGGCCTTCGACCTATGCGGGTGGGCTCTAATTCGGAGCAATCTGCGCCGGATCTATAACCCTTAAATCGGAATCGTTTCGATGTGTCTATCAATTTGCAGCCAACTCCGAAAGGCTTACACATCCTTAAAATTAATAAAACAGACGTGGACTAAGCACATGCAGCACGCACGCACGCACGCACGAGCCCAAGGACTACCTTCTTTCTTCCAAAGCTATGAATGCACAACCTACAGCAAAGCTGGCGCTTTTTTGGGGGGGATTCCGGGTTTACTCTCAAAATGCATTGAATACGTCCATCAATGGGGCGGTCGGCCGATAGACAAACTCAGACGGTTTGACTTTCCGGAGATTGGACGATGTGGCGTGGAATCTCCACAAGATCTTGGCCCAACGAACACCCTGTTTTTAGGGCAAAGCGCCATTCCCATTTTTGGACAAGAATTCATTGTGGTCGCGCATGCAATGCACGCCCCCTCATCTCCAAAGGGGGGAAAAGATGTTTTTTTCTTGAAATCGGCGCGTGAGGCGAGTCGAGCCCTTGCACATGCGACGCATCACGGTCTCGGATGCGTCTTATGGCCAAACATATGCCTGAACGTGGCGTCGGGGGTCCACTTTCATGACTCGAAACGTTGCTCTTGCCTTCTCCTCGTCCGTGTCGACGCTAGTCTGAAAGGCCCCAGTGCTTCCTACCGTAGGAAGACGCGATATTTGAACGTGAGCGAGGGAGTTCGCATGATTTAGACCCGATTAATTGCCGGTACGTACCAGGATCGTAAATTCTTGCTCGGGTCCCGTTCGTGATTAAAGAAACTGAAAACCTCATGACTCGAAAGAAAATGTTGTCTGTGTTCTTCTCATCCGTGTCGATGTTACAGCCTGAAAGGCCCGACATTATAGGAGAACACCGTATTTGAACGAGAAATTAGAGAGTTCGCGTGCTTTAGACCCCGATCAATGGCCGGCACCGAGATCGTTAATCCTTGCTCGTGTCGTGTCCGTCCGCGATTAAAGAAACTGACAACTTCCGCATCAGATTGATCGGACTAAGGCATTCGGGTGGACCGAAAAGGAAAATTTTAACTTCTATTCTAGGCCTAATCAAACCTCGTGTCCGTTATCGCCTCTATCGACACCATCCTTTCTCATTGTCATGCCTGCTTTTCTACCCATATTCCAGTTAGCATCCACACTGGCACGCGAGCCAACACGGCACGACATGTCATTTCTCAAAAAATAGAGAATTTCGACGCGTTGGGATATGCTATATATGAATAATATAATTTTATATATACATATTAGATTTTTAAGTATGTATAAAAATATCAGCGATGACTTTTTCTTCTTCTTCTTTTAGGGATTCACGATTTTTTTTTCCTGGATGTGTATATAAATTTTGGGGTGACAAGGTAGTTTATATATTTTTGTAAATTTACATTTTGACCCCAAATTTATTGAAAATGTTTAAAATTGATTTCGTGCATATCGGAGTGGCGTGTTAGGATGCCGGACTCACTTGTCGTTGATGTGTCTGGAGCGCTGACAACGTGTCGATCGCGTGTCGAGGAACTTAGGAGTGTCGGATAGTGTCGAACGCGGCATGGGGCCCCCATAGACGGGTGTCGGCGCTTCTTCAGTCACCATAACGGCCGACTCCTATCATGTGTTTCAATCAATGTGTACATCATGTACCGAGAATCTTTCCGGGAGTAAAGATCCGATTCAACCGGAAGAGATTTTTTCCCAAAGATGAACGCGATACACGCTTGCGGTTCTTCTCGTGAACAGTTCTTTAGGAACTAACCGGGATGCGGAGCATGTGCTGGGTGGGTGGTGGTGCTTTGCCCCTTGGAGAGCCGGAGACTAGTTTGCCACTCAAAGGAGGTGGTGGGGTTGATGGGGGTGCACCGTGCATTTGCATTTTGCCTGCTGCAGCACTCTGTTTAAATGTGACGAGTGCCCACTACCCACTAACTCAAAACCAAACCCGACTCCTTTTGTCTTCTAACCATTTGGCTGGGCACACCTTTCGTCACTCTGTTTCTCTCGAAAGTGTGCCTCTCTCCTGTCGCGCGTTTTTGTCTCAGGAAAAGATGCTGCAGAAAAGCAGCGGCGAAGAATTTACGAACCTAAGTCGGCGTCGTTAATACGCGAGCTTGTCAGCTCACCTAGGTAGAAACTAGACCGGCATTTGTACGTAGATCGCCTTAGGGACGACGCTCCAGGGACGCAGGACTCGGTTCTCACGAAACGAAACGAAACGAAACGACCAAGTAAACCACTTAGAACTTTTACTGGTGCTGCTCTCTTTTCTCGTACGGTTACTAGGTGTTTAGTGTTACCATGTATTCAAAAGATTCCAACCAACATTCCATGATTTCCAGCATTTTGTCCTGAACGAACCAACAGCAATTATGTTAGCCGCTCTGAGGGAGAAAACACAGAGTCCCTGCAAAACAAAAGGACTCGGCTGTCCTTTTGGGCCTAGACAAACAGGGGATCCAGAGCAAAGAGCAAGCCGCCTGAGGGCTCATAGTCATGGGATCTGATCTTCTGATTAATCAAAACTCTCAAGATCCTGACTTCCATATGGACCACCAGTTTTCTCCCCACGACGTTCGATCGAAATCGGACGGCTGCTAACGCGGACACATTCAATTCCCCAGCAAAGCAACAACAAAATCGACGGGACCATCTCCATCTCAAATTGGAGTCATGGCTTCTGATGTACGATCAGATCCAATGGCAAATGCTAATACCAGCCTACGTCCGTGCTTGCGAGTTTGCTTCTGCCAGCTACCCATTTTGTACATGATCGGTTCTTCGTGGGTAAGCCGCGGATCTTTAGGACCACCCTATAAGAGGAGCTCTGGGGGCTGAACCCAAACAGGGTGGTCCAAAATTTAATCGATAATCATCATCACGAGAGCGAAAGGAGAGGGAAGTCCGTGGTGGACTGACAGTCGCTTTTGTACAACTCAATTACTGAGGCAGGAATGAATTACATCGCGATTCCCACCTTGGAATCCAACGAGTACGACCATCACTGAATTTTCTCCATCCACAACACAAACAAGTAGACTGCATCTCTTGTTGGGCCAAGAACTTGACCAGAAGATTAGCCCAGATTCATTACTCGCGAAGTTGATAGTTCACAGCCCACAGTCGTTGGGGCCAACATGGTCTGGCACTTCCCAGCTACTCATTGCCCTAGACTGTGGATCTGAGAAGAAAGTTGGCATGCAAATCATTGGTTTTAGCTTGAATATGGCAATTTCGATCTCACATCATGAGGTACGATGATACACTCGCCTGCACTAGCTACATACGTTCTTCCAGCGATCGAGCCGTGTGCAACCGTGCGTATTCAGTTCATGTCCAAGTTTAGAAGGGCATCAACATTGCCCCCTAGAGAGCGGTGCAAATTGGCAGAGTTTAGGCCACTGCAATGGTTCCATCGTTTGCTGCGTGCGCGACATACACCTGTTGATATGCTTCAACTCTGGACGTGCCTTGTTTAGGTTCGATACAAAGTGTGGTAAAACGATCTCAAGATAGCCTGAATAATGAATGCCATGCATAGTCATGACGTGACTGAGCTAATCCGCTGTGAGGATGGAACCGAACACATGCAGCAGTCAAATGGAAGAAACCGGTCTGACCAAAAAGATGCCTCATTTCTCTTGCCATTGATTTATCAGTGTTGAGATCGTCAGTTAATAAACAACAGGTGGAGTTGTGTCTTGTGCTGTGCGTGCATACAATTGGCTTGTTAGTCATCAATTCTTCCGAGGTCTTATGACACAGAACAACAGCAGCAGAGGCTAGACAAAATGTTCAGTTGGGTATTCATGCTCATGTCCATTGTAATCGTAGTATAATCTCTCCCCCTTCGATATGTCTCTGTTAGCAACAAGTAGAACCCGACACTCACCATCAACATCGAATCTCACGCACTTGAGGTTCTGCTTCTTTTTCCCTTCCCTGCATCAAAATAGGTCATATTAGAATATATATGCTGTAAGAAATTTACTGCCGACCAGTAATGGACTTACGGAGTATGGTTGTTAATGCCATTGATGAATCGAGCTATGTTGGCGCGCTTATCCGGGCAGATGACAAGGCTTCGTGAAGGATTTGAAGCAGAAAGCAGCGTCATCATGCTATCCCCATCGTCATGTTCCCGATTATTTAAGTAATCCACATCACCGGTGTACTCTGTTATGATAGTTAGATCCTTGATGAACCTATCAGCCTCGACAGTAAACCTGCTATTTACATTTAAGTATTCTGGTATGAGTAGCAAGCATCAACAAAAACTACCACGTGGAAAGGAACAGTCATCAAATTGAAGTCATTGAAACAAGTATGCTCTCACCCCTCTTGAGGATCGAACACAACCACGAGCGGTGGCCATTCCCCCCTTTCCATCATACTCTTGCACAAATTCAAGGTTTCGACATCTTCTTTTGGCAAGACCTGGAATGTGCAAGTTTTTAATATGGATTGCCGAACACAGAAGTACTCTAAGCATTGTGAAAATAAAAGCAGCAACATAAATAACAGATAGCATAATCGCTTGAAGGAAAATTCTCAAGTATGTCCTGAAGTTCAATAATTGTTGATCCAGAAAGAATTTCGCACAGATAATGCTTAAAAGCAGCCAAGGATTAGTCAAATTGCTTTGTATAGTATTTCCCTTGATTTAATGGGAAAAGGTTTCGTTGCTGATCAGCAACAAAATTCAGGTTTCTTGTCTAATGTTAGGTTTATGAAGACTGGCGTTGCATGGTTGCATCAATCCTGAAATCGCTAGTCAACGAGTTACCTGCATCCCTCCCTGTTCAAATGCTGCTCTGTTGGCCAATCTCTGCGCCATTCCTGGCACGTAAGTAAGCTCGTTACTGAACTCTGCTCCAGTAGCTGTTAATGCTGTTGCCAGTGAAGCCATTTGTTTCAATCTCCTAATAGGATCTTCACTCGGATTGAATGGAAGCAATTTCCTCTTTTTCTTCGACACCACTAAGCTGCTGCTTCGCTTGCGCTTCTTATGGGTATCTTAAAAGCAAACGGAAGAAGATGCCGAAATTTCAGTGAATCATAAAGACAGGGCCGCCAGAGCGTGCGGAAGAACCCAAAGCCAGACGTGAAACATCCTCTTACCGTGAATTAACTTTTGGCTTGTTTCCTTTGTCGTCTGGATGCGAAAGAAGTCGATGATTTTGGTTTGAACAAGAGGAAAGGCTGCATGAAAGCAATTACATCAGAAACGCACCAAAAAGAGACTGATGGCAATGAATGAGCAGAGATTTCTGTATGAGATCATTTCAAGGAGGAAGAGAAGCCTGCTACATAACCCATCAATTATTCATTTCCAGTCATTCATAGAGCCTACAGGAAGACTAAAGAGAACCGAATCGCCCTAAATCAATGCATCGACGTCTTTTTTCAGTCGTCATTCTAGCGGTACAATGGTTGCAAATCGAAAGAGGACAATCACATAAGTTCCATTCGGGGTCCACAATAGAGATCGTATTAGGGGGTTAGCTCATCAGTTCTTAGCTAACAACTACTAGAGAGAACCATCAGTCGATCCGTCTATCTATCAATCTGATCACCTAGGTGATTGAAAAGGCAAAATGTGCATCACATCCAGCAGGAATTAACATGAGCAAGATCTCAATAAAATACTCTAACAAATTTGTGAGAGCTAAGTAACAAATTTCATGAATTTGATACAGGCGAGAATCGCCTATCAACCCCAAAGAACGTCTAGAAGCCAGCCAAATCCAGATCGAAACGACCAACAAAACCAACCCGGAATCAGATCAAACAACAAAAATCGAGCTACAGCAACGAAAGCCAAGAACGTACATTCGAGCTGCTTGCGCTTGGTGCAAGGGGGACAAAACCACGACCCTTTAGGCACGGACACGAGGACCGGCCGGAGGCAGAACAGGTGGTACCCTCGATCGCACTTGTCGCACAGGAGCAACTCGTCGCCGGAATCTCCCGACCCACATTTCTCGCAATGCACGTCGCCGTAGCAGTCGTCGCCGTCGCTGCTATCCGTGTCGTCGTCCTCGAACGGGGGTCGAGAGAGCGGCTTCGGCGCTCGAGTCCTGCGACCCAGAAGCGTCTTGGTCTTCATCGTCGAGGGAGACATGTTGGTGGTGAGTTGAACACGAGCGAGCCACAGAGAGGGGGAGAGAGAGAGAGAGAGAGAGAGAGAGAGAGAGAGGTGGCCGTACAGTGAGCAGGGTCGAGGGTACGTGCGTCATTTAAGTCCGCGGGGTTTCGCGCGGAAATCGTTGTTTTGGCGCCACTTTGCTGAATTCGGTAATAACGAGCGGACGAGTGGCGCCAATGCCCAGTCATTCGGGCTCGCGGGTCGGCCCGGGCCGCCGGCTCGGCCCATTGGGATTGTAACTCTTCCTTTCCTTCTACGCCTTAGATTAGGCCTATTTGTTTGGTATAAACTTTCCATTATAATATTTTAGTTATTTTTCGACGAAAAAAAAAATATTGTAGTTATTCTGCGTGCTAATTATAAGGATTATGGAGATTGGAGTAGGGATATATACATGGTCTGGACCGGTCTGATTCCTGTATAGAACCAATGAACGGATCGAGGACCGAACCGAGACTAAATGGCCCAGGACCTGCAATCCCTACCCGATCCCAGTGGGACCACTAACACTAGCTACCTATATAAATTTAACCCTTGCATCTAAACTAATAACTTTCAATCTTAACCATTCAACCTAATAAACACACACATGACCATCGTATAACCATTACATGAGTACTTATAATCCAAAAAATAATGAAAAAAGACTAAACTATGAAGAAAAATACTTAAAACAATTGAAATTGAATCATGTTATTGCGTCATTTTCCTCAAGTTGGAAAGAATCAAGCTTAAAGTGAGATTATACTTGTACTTCACTAAATCCAAGTGCAAACAAAACAATGGGTTTGCATAGTATAGTAAAGACAACATACAAATTGAGTCAAGACAAAAACACAATCAAAGACTGCATATCGACAAACACGATCGAAGGCTGCGTTGCGAAGGCGAGACACGAATGTCGAGCGAGAGGAGAGGAGTGGGTGTAGAGCAAAAGATGGAGAAATTAAGTTAACTAGTTCTTCAAAGAAAAAATTAATTTTTTATCTAATTTTTCGTGTGTGTACATATATAATTATATTTATTCTAGGCGGTCCGGTTCGGTCCCATCCACGATAAGACCAGGGATCGGACCGCCCCTCTCAAGGATCGAACTAGCCTAGCAGGTCTAGTCCTGTCTCGATCAAATCCGGTTTGCTCACCCCTAGATGGGAGATAATTTGTAAATAACTAGCTTCAAGTGAGTCCAAGTCACCTCAGGTATGGGTTAGTAAAATTGTACTGCATTAAATGAATCAATTTGGATCTGACCCAATCCGCCCATTTAACCGGCAATGCGGCGATGGCTCTTTAATTTGGGCTCAAATGATGAATCGACTAATTCAATTCAACGTGCGCAAATAATATTCCATTGCCCTTTCGAGTTTCTTTTCGGAATCGAATTTCACCGGATCCACCCATTTGACAGGCTTGAGATAGGTTTGGGTCAGTATAAGGTGAAGGGATCGTCTGCCCTTTCCTCAAAAGGGCAGGCCTTGCATTTGGAATCCGGGCTGTCCGTATTATGAATGGACGAGCCCAGATTATTACTAAAAAAAAATAAAAAATCAAAAAAATTTCCCCCTAAAAATAAGAGATCTGTGTCATCTGTCTAAAAATGGACGGTTCGGATCCCAAAGGTAGATGCCTGCCCTTCAAAGGGAAGGGCAGATGATCCGGATTCCAGTTCAAGTACATGCCCGCAAATTTGCATTGCATTATATGGGTCAAGCTGTTTAGATCGCCTCCGACCCGACCCGATCCGACCATTTAACGGGCCTATATGATGATGGATCTTTAATTCGGGCTCAAATGATGGCCCAACTAATTCAATTCACCGTAGGATCTCTACTTAAACTGTGTCCGGAACGTTTCATCGCTCCTTCGGCTTTCTTCTCCCGATGGATTCCGAATCCCGAATGCCCCTCAAAATTCACCTTGTCTCGAGTCCCGACTCGCCCGAGTTCGCTCGCTTCACTCGGGCCCTGACTCGCTCGTCCGTCATCGGCCTCGACGCCGAATGGAAGCCCGCGCGCGCCCACCACCCCCAGTCCAACTTCCCCACCGTTACGCTCCTCCAGCTCGCTTGTCGACCAGCTCTCCGAGCCGCCGCCTCGGAAGAGCCCGCGGTGTTCCTTCTCGATCTGTCGTCGATTCCCCTGCCTTCGGTTTGGGAGCTCCTGAGGGACGTCTTCGCGTCTCCCGATGTCTTGAAGCTCGGGTTCAGATTCAAGCAGGACTTGATTTACCTGTCCTCCACTTTCTGCGCTCAAGGATGTGATCCTGGATTCGATAGGGTAAGCGTTCGAACTGGACCTTTTGAAATCGGAATTCGGGAGGATTTTCGAGTCTTCTTACGTAGTTATACTTTGCAAAATGTCAGCGTTGAAACTGGACCTTTATGTCGTGTTGAATTACAATTTCCTGAAGAACCGTTGAAGATTGCTATGAGTCTCCTTAGTTGATAAATGACATTACACAATCGGTCAGTTGCAAGCAAGTTAATTGTCAATATTCTTCTCCAGTAGGTGCATCACTCATCCGTAACTCTCACTGGTGAGAAAAGTAAAGTCGGGTTCTTGTTCTGGGAGACAAAAGCAAGATGTTTGAACTCCATCTAGCTTATTATGTTTTGCAGTATATTTTGGTCACAACGCTGTATGTGATTGGAGTAAAGTGATGTAGCCCAATATTATTCATGATAAATTTGCGCTTATGGGTACGTATATATTGCAGAAACTGCTTAAGACTTGTATAGTGAAAAGGGTTGCCTCGCTCGCTGCTTTAGAGTTGATTGTAAATATTGCCAGGGTTTCTTCTTTTTCCTTGCAATGGGATGAGAGCTTACTTCTTGAAAATCTCTTGTCACTGTTTCAGGCATTAGGTTGGACGATTATCAAATATTAATTTTTCACTTTACGGTTTAATTATTTTTTAAGCATTTGACAGGTGGAACCCTACATTGATATTATGGGTGTGCATGATATTCTGCGACAAAAGCAATCTGGAAGGAAGACGGCTAAGGTTTCAAAGAGTCTGGCTGCTATCTGTGAAGAACTTTTGGGCTATTCTCTATCAAAGGTTTGCTCGTAGATTCTATATCTGAACTTCCGTAAGAGGAGGATTGACTCTACTCTGAGTGAGAAGATGAATATGATGTGCATGTCATTTGGTTTTGAGCAGCACCTACTTGTAAAACTTGATGATTGTTCAAGATAAACCCAAGCAAAAAGGCTTTTTTTTAGCATTTCCTTATGCTATTATAAGAAGTATGTTATATGCTTTCACATTGCTCCTACCTAGAGATTTCATGTTGCTACGTAACTCTGTACTTCTAGCATGGTGAAGAGTTCATGACGATTCCTTATGTTGTTATTTGAGGCAATTTAGATGAAGCAAGGGTGCTCTCATGGTGTTCAGTTGCTGTTTCTGCAAAATTCTTTTAGTAAGATGATAATGTGATTAATCTCTTTAGGAACTTCAATGTAGTGATTGGTCACAACGTCCTCTTATGGAAGAGCAGAAAGAATATGCAGCAAGAGATGCGCTCTGCTTGATTGAAATTTTCAGTGTCTTTCAGGCCAAGATTATCAATAAAGGTTGTACCGCTGGAACTTCCGAAATTCCTGTTGACATATCTTCAACATTCATAATGCAAAGAAAATTCTTTGATCACCTGGAATGCATCACAATACACATGGCTTTGCAAATGCATTATTCTTCTTTATTCCGACTTAGTTTCATTTGTGCTGTTAAAATTAAATCTGCCAAAACAATTCGTTTTTCTTGACACGTTGTGGAGATAGGGTCAGAAAGGGATATATGTTTTAGTTTGGGAAGACTGAGGATTGTGATGGTTCTCATCTCTTCAATAAAATGTCCATTTACTTGCAGCATCTTCTTTAGTAAGAAGCCATTGCATTTCCTTTTTCCGCATGTCACAGCTTTAGGTGAATGGTTTTTTTCTATCCTGATTGATTAATTTTTTCTTTGTAGGGAAATGCTTAAATGGCGATGTGATCCTGCATTCTGATCACATGAATCTTGGATTGAAAGAAGTTCTTAAAGAACCTGATACATGTAGTGCAATTCTGAGGATTAAATCTTTTGAAGCTTTACACATAGTGCGGACCACTACAGCTGAATTTCCTCATGGGATAGTTACAGTAGATGAGGCATCTTTTAGGTCCTCATTTCGAAGTACTGAACCCATGGACGAGACACTTCTGCTTGTTGTTAGAAAATTTGGGGAAAAGATTTTGCTAAAAGAATCTGATCATAGACCTAGGGCCTCCAAAAAGAAAGGTAGAAGAAGATCTTCACTGAATTCTGTTTCTAAAGAAAAGAGGGAAACTTTTGATGAATGGCAAGGGCCAGCGCCATGGGATATATCAAAGGGTGGTGATGGATGCCCCAAGTTTCTGTGTGATGTGATGGTAAGCATTTTCTCTTATGCTTGAAGTTTCTGCCTATGGCATATATTAATTACCCAATTAGGAACATGATCTAAGACATGGCTAAATGCCGTGATTGTGTAGTCAAAGCAGCATTCTCTTGTACCTTGCATCGAAGTGTTCAATGTCATTTCTTGAACTGCAGATTCCCTGTCGGTGTAATGCAGGACTTAAAATCTTTTTGTCTTTTCTTATGGAAGAAAACCTCTTCGCAGGTTGAAGGCTTGGCAAAACATCTCCGCTGTGTTGGGATAGATGCTGCTATACCTCATTCGAAGAAGCCGGAGCCCAGGTTCTTCTTCGGCATGTGACTTTTCTCCCCCCTGTGGGCTTTGTGTGCGCTCCCAATTACTCTCTTGCTTGTGACTTGCGATCTTGACAGAACTTCTTTTGAGAGTGTGAAATTTTGTGAGACTACTACCAACTGTTCCAAAAGCTTAGGCCATTAGATAAAAGCCTGGTTTAATATTTAAATATTCTATCACTTTTCCTCACGCTTAATCTGGCCTTTTTGCCTAATACTAAGCGTGGAAATATTTAATTAGGGATGCAAATGGGGCTTGAAAAGATTTGAAATCACGATCTCTTGCTCTGAGATTTTGTGGAACCAGTGCCAACTGTTTTGAAAGCTTAAGTCATTAGATGAATGCGTGGTTTAATATTTAAATATTTTATCAGGGAGAAATGACATTCTCTTCTACTATTGCAGGGAGCTGATTGCACAAGCACATAAAGAGAATAGAGTTCTCCTTACACGAGACGCTAAGTTGTTGAGACATGAATACTTGTTGCAAAATCAAATATATAGGGTGAAAAGTCTATTGAAAAATGAGCAGCTGCTGGAGGTATGCATGCAGGAATTTCAATGCCAATTTAGTCAGATTGGACCAATCGATATTATATTGATAATCCAAAATGACCAATCAATTGTCAAAGCGTGTCTAGGGTTATATCTTCATAAGGTCAAGACATGCTGATCATTAAAGAATGTTCTCAGGTAATAGAAGCTTTCCAATTGGTTATTTCCGAGGATGATCTGATGTCTAGGTGCACCAAATGCAATGGGAGGTTCATTCAGAAGCCCCTATCAACTGAAGAAGCTGTGGAAGCTGCAAAAGGTTTCCAAAGAATTCCAAGCTGCCTGTTTGACAAGAATTTGGAATTTTGGCAGTGCATGGACTGTAACCAACTATATTGGGAGGTATGATTTGGGCTGCCCATTCTTTTCCCGTTTCTTTGGTTGATTGGTTTCAGATCTTGATTTTCTCAGGTTGTGTGTTGCGGAGTCCTGTTGAAAAGGAACCTGCTTCGATCAACTGCACTTCTAAGAAGTCGAAAACTCTTCACATGTTATATCCAACTGAATCACTAGAATAGTGCTTCTACATCTAAACCCCGGAATTACATTTGCAGGGAACTCAGTACCACAACGCTGTCCAGAAGTTCATTGACGTTTGCAAGTTGAACGAGTAGAAGGGGCTCTACTTCATCAAGAAACCGAGTTGAATGTGATCGTCCTGTATTGTATGCTTGTTGAATGTGATCGTCCTGTATTGTATGCTTGTTATTCATCAAGATACTGAGTAGATCTCTAGTTCCGGGTAATGTCTATGGTTCTTTGCAGTATACATTGTCCGGTGACATGAGAGGCGCCCCCCCTCCTTTTCAGTTCCAAGCATATTTCGATCTGATCGTAATGTCGGATTGGGGGGGCCCCCCTTGATGATGATTTTCGTAATGCAAATTCTTGGTTGGGTTCAGGGGTTGTTTTTTTTTTTCCTGCGAGAAATTTGCCTTGGTCTAATTGGAGATGTATGTATCGGGGGTGATCGATTTCAGGATGGATGGTTGCCACTCTAGAACCGAGAAATTCCCGTTAGGGATCTGTTTCGCAAAATGTAAATCGTGAATCATCCGTTCGTTTCATGAATCCTTTCGGAAATCAAATTATCGGTCCGGTTTGGTTCTCAGTTGGATTCCGTTTATGGTCCTAACGAGCATCAACATCTATTTTAGTGGTTCCGGTTTTCAGTTGGATTCCGGTTACGGTCCAACCGAGCACCAATATTTATTGAAAAAGAATGTCGAGCACCAACATCTATTAAAAAAGAAAAGGGAACTAATCCCTAGCGATTGAAGGAGAAAAAAAAAATTCAATAATGCATGATAACAATGGAGATAATGATTTAGTACCGTTGCCAAATAGAAAAATTTCAATATGCAAAATAACAAGTATTGTAATATTTGCAAAAAGCCAAAAATTATTCTAAAATAATATATATTAATATCATATAAAAGGACCGGTTCGGTTGGGCCGGTTGGATAGTTCCTACCTGAAATTGGGAATCAAATCAGTACTCGTCGATTTCAGAAAATTGAAATCGGAAATCAGAACGTACCTATCGATTATCATCCAAAATTATCTAGTTGGGTATGGTATGATCCGATTTGGGTGTATTATAGTTTATTTGCTCACCCTATATGCGTGTGACCCGCAAAAACTGTTGAGTTAGATCCAATGGAGGAACCAGCTTTCTGAGGTTTGAGTTTTGGTCGGGGGAGCTTGTCCCCGTGGCATGATGCAGTGAACTCGTGCTCTGTGTGCTAGAGCCAAGTTAACAACTAATTAGATTTTCCTTTCTAAATTTTCATGTCGGAATAAATCAAAGTGAAAACCTGTTCCCTAAAATAAGTTCGCCTACGTTTCTGGCTCAGTCGGAGCCTGTCAGAGCGGAAGGCTTACTCACAACTCCAAGCCCGCGCCGTCACTGCGGCTGAGCAGTCTCTGCTCAGCCGCCGCTCTCAATTGGAATTTGCAGCACCTCGAAGCTTCGCAATGCCTAGGCTCTCTCTCTCTCTCTCTCTCTCTCTCTAGACGTTGACATAAAGTTTTTTGTTTTTGTTCAGAACTCAAACGTGACAAGGAGAATGACAATATGATTCGTGATATTTATTTCAACGTGTAATGTGGATTTTAAATTTTAAATTTATTTAATGCGACGCTTGAATTCTTGATAAATTTTAAATTTAGTTCGTAAGTTATATGAAAATATTTAATATTATCTTGCCATAGTTCAAGTTCGGGACTATTTAAAGTTTCCGTATAATTTTTGGACTTCACAGATCGAACATGAATCAACAGCTTAGAGATCACATTAAGCATTAAACAAAATCAAAAGTTCAAAGAACTTCACGGATCGTATTGAACAAAATTTAAATCGTGTATTGAATCTCACTGGCTGGCCTTTCTTCGGATCCGCCCCTGGTCACTGGCTTGCTCTTGTGCTGAATCGGCGCGATTGACAATTGAACTTGTCCAATCATGCAAATATAACAAATCGTGTGTTACCAAGTCCTAAGTAAAGTGATACAGGCCCAGAAATTTCGTATCTATGGTGAGAGATCGAGAAGAGATTGCAGTTCGCCTGGATTTAATGTCCCGCAGCATCGAGGGCTATGGATACTTATGTTAACGTTTCGAAAATCCCTCCATCACAATAATATTCAGTTCACGGTGTATGCGCAAAGGGCGTCGATGAGAACGGCGAAGCGGCCGGTTGTTGGAGTCTTACCTAAATTCGATTCCCAGAGGACTATCACCTATTCACCAAGTCAAGCCCTCGTCAACTGGAGAGTACCTTCGACCCCCCCCCCCCAAAAAAAAGAGGAAGACTGAAGAGTTACCGGCATTGGATTATTGGGAAACAAATCATCTTCATCCCTCCAGAAAAGATTCAGACTCAAGCAAATTGGGAATCCTAAGTCAACGCCTAGCCGCAGCCGATGCATGTTGAAAGCCTGAAACACGTACCTCGTTTTCCATCGACATGCGACGACTAGTTGGGACGCGGTACATCCTGTCTTTCTGGTCAATGAACATGCACCCACGACAATGCTAACTTTAGTCCTTGCCCCAGGAGTGAGGGATAAAAAAAAAAAAAAATCGATCGGGCCTGACGAAATCGATCGGTTCAGTCTGATTTTTGGGAGCGCCGGTTTGGATCCCGATTCCCGGGTGGAATCGCCCAAATCGAACCGGACTAGCTATTTTTTTTAAATTTTAATTCAATTGATTAAAAACCTTTAAAGAAATCATTTAAACTCGTGAATATGGGTTTCGAGGATATCCAATCAGTTCCACCAGACCACCTGGACCGGCCGATCGATCCGATTCCAGACAACTCCTGTCGGGTTTCTGGATTCGAAAATTGTGAACCGGTTCGGTTTGCACTTCTGATATGGGACCTAATTGGAACGAGAAGTGATCATCTCTACCTTGCCCTATGTCACGACTTCATGATTTCTATGGGACACGAATGACAACCATTCTCCATAAATAGATTTTTCTATTTTTATTCCCCAGACGAGTTTCTAAACAGCGACATGCGTTTGACAATGGCTCTGTTCTCGAAATAGAAATTCGTTTAATAATAGTGTAAAAATTTTACGGCTGGGTGACAGCTTTCGGCGATCGGCGGCGGGCGGACAACAGTCGGGGACCGGAGATTGGCGATGAGCGACCAACGATCGGCGACAGGCGATCGAAAATCAGCGAGTGGCGACGGATGGATGAAGACTAGTGAATAGCGATTGGCAGCCGAGGACCGAAGACCTACGAAAGGTGAACGGAGATCGATGGCCGTCGAAGGACGGTGACCTGCGGATGACTATTGAGGATTTGAGATCGGCGTCGAGCAACCGACGGACTGGAGATCGGAGATCGACGATAGGCAGATAGCAACTGTCGATGGGCGACCGGTGGATGGCGACGAGATGATGAAGACAGAGGAATAGAGGACAGTGGTTGGCAGCCAAGGAATGGAGATCGGCAAAGGGAAATTGGTGGTCGGTGGAGGACGTTGATCGACGGATGGCGATCAGTGGGCAATCGACGACTAGGAACGGGTGCCCCGTGGCTAGTAGATAGCGACCGACAAGTAGGGGTGTGCATGGTCCGGGCCGGTCCGGTCCCGGCATGAACCCGAGGACCGGACCAATAGTCCGGTCCCCATACTTTCGGGACCATGGACCGGACCGAGACCGAACAGGACCAGGACCGTCGGTCCGGTCCTGGTCCCGGCCCAACCTCTACAAAGCCATACAAACAAGTGCGTAAAACATCAATGACACCCTGGCAAAACATAGATCGGCAGTCAAAAGGCATGCCATACTAACCAAATGCATACATCGACAGAGACATGAACAACAGTTAGACATCAATCCACACATGTTCTCTCAAACAAACGAGTTTACAACTGGGAAGCGGGATTCAAAAGACAACCTCCAAGATGAAACAATATGTCAAAATTTATCGTCGGTTAACCTCACGACGACTCCACAACACATCATCCCGTCTCCCATCACTTTCACGTCGACGAACTAGGCCTCACCACCCCAAAGCTATCGTTGTCCTCACCGAGAACCATCGGAAGAGGACCAAGGAGTCTGTCATCCGTTTTGTTTTCAATTTCTTTTGTAATTATATACATTTATATATATAAATAATTATATATTATTGACGGTCCGATCCGGGCCGGGCCGGTCCGGTCCCAACACAAGAACCCGAGGACCAGACCGCCCAGTCACCGATCCCATTTATTGGGACCGGGGACCAACCCATCCACCTCAAGGACCGGACCAACCCGCCCGGTCCGGGTCGATCCGGTCCAGTTTGCACACCCCTACCGACAAGAGAGTCGCGAGAGAGAAGGAGACCGCACATGAGAGAGGGAGAGAGTGAGCAATAAGAAAAATGCTTATTGATGTTTCTGTTTTAAAAATTTAAAAAAGTAAAAAAAAATATACTTCTCATTTTTGTTTACGGGCAAATAAATAATCCTAGAAATAGAAAAATAAAATTGAATCACCAAGCGAATTTTTGTTTCAAATCTATTTTTTGAAATAGAAAAATAAGAAAATAGAAATGTTGAGGGCGCGGCTTTCTTAATATTTGATGACCTAACAAAGAAAGAGCTGCTGCTGTTCACTTCACGGGGGCATTTGATCAAAGCAATTCTTCACTCCCTGCTCCTGTGATGGCGGCGACAGAGACCCAAGTTAGCTTTCATGGGAGGGAGGGCCTGGGAATAGCCGACCTACCTCTGCGCCTCTGCGCGCTCTCTCTCTCTCTCTATCTCTAAACTCACAGAGAGAATTTTTATGAAGTTTACAAAATAATGGCGAACAGGGAATGGGGAATGGGAATGGGAATGAGAATGAGAGGAAAATTCTCAGTCACTTCCTGGTGTGGTTTGGTCAGAAAGGAAGATGAGCCCCCCTACCCCCGCCCCCCCCCCCCCCTTTAGGGTCCACGTAGGATTTGCACTCGAGACACCCTCGAAGAATAATAAAGATCGCCAATCCCGAAAACATACACGGATTTCGATTTTCTCAATTAAAATAAAAAAGCGTGTGTCTGTGAGAATTCTGTCATGTTTCATCATACAATTAATTTGGGACAGCGAAAGATTAACTGAGAGACAGAACTACCCCCCTCTCTCTCTCTCTCTCTCTCTTTCTCTCTCTCTCTCTGTTCACTGATAAAGATTACGCAAGCCACAAAGGCAGAGGGAAGAGGAAGAAGTGGAACAGGAGGAGGAGGACGAGGAGGAGGAGCTGCCAGAAAGAGAGCGACTTAACCCTCTATCTGTTTTTCTCTTCTTCCATGGATGATGCTGCTGCTCAGTGGCGACAGGTAAAAGACAAGGAGACATTTCTTTTCTTGTTTCTCTTTCTCCGATCATCATCATCCTCGTCGTCGTGTGATTTCCCTGTGTTTTTGTGTCCGTGTCTCCTGCGGAGGAAAAAGGGTGTGCGAGAGATTTTTCTCAAAGGCGTGCAGAAGGAAAAAAAGCTTTTTGGTTGATTTTTATCTGCTTCAGAAAAGTTGAAACTTTTCTTTCCACCCGTGAAATGATGCTTAGCTTCCCCACTAAATACTACTACTCCCTTTGAATTTTGTGTGGGTTAGCTTGCTTTCTTAATAAGCAGAAAGCTTTCATCGTCATCATTATCGCTCTGTTGAAAGTACTGCACCTCTTTTTTTTTTTTTTTCACTTCTCTCTTTCTCTTTCCCACCTGTTGATAAAGGGATCTGGGAAAGTTGCTCCTCTTTGTTCTTTTTCCCTTGTAAACATGTAAGGAAACCCCTCCCCCCTCAAAGTTGTCAAAAGTTAACTGCTTTTGTTTTCTTTTCTCTGTCCTGTGTGTTTTTTCCTTTTCTTCTATCTCTCTCTCCCCCACAAATTCTGAGTGATCCAATCTTTTTTCATGCTCGTGGATGATGAAGTCCTAGACTTTTTTCAGTATTGTTTGGCACTTTTTTTTCAGTCACTTTTAACTGTTCTCTCTTTTCTTTTCTTCTTGTGGTGGAATGATGTTCAGGGAATTGGGGCTATTAAAGCCATGGAGGGC
This sequence comes from Rhodomyrtus psidioides, assembly GCA_021437785.1. Taxonomy (NCBI): domain Eukaryota; kingdom Viridiplantae; phylum Streptophyta; class Magnoliopsida; order Myrtales; family Myrtaceae; genus Rhodomyrtus; species Rhodomyrtus psidioides. The sequence goes on along the minus strand of JAILYB010000104.1, from coordinate 2,096,170 downwards.
TCACCGAGGCCTTCCCTAAGGTCAAGGCCACAAAAGGACCAAGCTTTAAACTGCCCAAGGTGCAGTTCCACACACACCAAGTTTTGTTACTACAACAATTACAGTCTCTCTCAGCCCAGATATTTCTGCAAGACCTGTAGGAGGTACTGGACTGAGGGCGGTTCTCTCAGAAATGTCCCTGTGGGTGGTGGGTCAAGGAAGAACAAGAGACCATCACCATCACCATCCTCATCTTCAACTTCGTTGCCATCGTCAAAGAACAAGAATGTTCCCAATCTGACTCCACCACCTCCGACCACCGTTCTTCACTTCGACCCTCAAAACCCTAGTAACAAGCTCCATGGAGGCCGAGATCTGAGCCTGTCCAGCTACTTGCCTGCGCAGACTTACGCTGCCATTAGCCACCATCTTCCAAACCCTTACTCCTCTTCTTCTTCTTCCCCAATGGAGCTTCTGAAGAGCGGCGGGGCTTGTCCAGCCGGTTTAAGCCTGAGTAGTTTAATGGCGATTCCCGGGTGTGATTCGAGCGCATGCATGTATTCGTCCTCAGCTGGGTTCCCTCTGCAAGAACTCAAGCCAACCCTCCAATATTTCTCTCTGGCTGGCCTCGAAGCTGGGGAGTTCAGACAAGCGCCTTCGAGGGCTGCTGAGCTCGACCAAATGAATAGGGGGCAACATGGAGATTCATCAACTGGGTATTGGAGCGGATTGTTGGGTGGAGGATCATTGTGATGACAGTCGACATGGTCATATGACCGAAAGATAGGAGCTCTTCTTGCATGAAAAGCATTTTGCAAGAATTCAGGATGAGTTTGATTTTCCTTTTGATTTATTTTTTCTGAGTGTGACTTTGCTTCTAGGGTGATGGAAAGCTAGATAAACGGGTGCGGGTAAAATGGTTTCTTCATTTTTCTTCATTACTGTCATTCCACTGAATGAGTTTGGTTGCTTTGCTTGCGTTCATTTCATTGGTTTCATATATATTCTTCCGTGCCTATGGTTTTTTGTTCACCTTGTCTTAGCAACTTGATCAATGGGGATATGCTTGAGAGGTTTCATAATGGAGAAATTAGTATATTCTCGAGAATTCTGTCGATGACTAATCTGTCAAATTCATAAACCAAATTTGAATGGATGGTTCATTAATCGCCCCACTACTGATTATTTCATCTTTTTTTTTTTTTTTTTAGTTTTACTCAATTGATATATTTCTCTTAATCGAAATAATTGAATTCGGCTTTGTTTTTCATGACCCATTTTTCTTCTTACTTTTGAAAGGTTTGAAAAAATATATATTTTTCCTTTTAAGTCCTGTACAACTAAAAAAAGAAAGTATATACAGCACAAAAAAAGTTTTGGCTAAGGTCTAATATCAGCATCTATCTTCCTTCATTGTAGAGGAGAGATCACAGAGCTAGCTCGGTATTTTACATTGGCATCTGCGGAGATGACTTGATTAACAGTAGCGTAGCAGGAAATCATTTGACTTTGGGAAGTCAAGAATGTCTGTGGCGATTCTTCTTTTTTGCGTTTTTTTTTTTCCTTGGTAAAGTGCGTTGGAATGATGGCTGTCAATCCTTTATATCGTAAAAGCAAATTATGGTATGTGATATAACAACGTGCGTGTGGGCGCTCGTGCTCCTCTCTCTTTCTTTCTCTTCTATTCAATCAGGAGCGTCGTGTCGTGTCTGGTCTGGTCATATCAAACACCAGCAACATCATCTTGTGGCAAAGATTCTCGCAACCCAGAAAAGCTGATTGAATGAATGGAGCCAGTGGGGGGAGGTGGCGAGGGGTGTGTCTGAAGAGAGATGAGAATAAGAAATGACGCGGGTGGGGGGAGGAAGGACCAGAGGAGAGGAGAGGTGCGTGGAATGTGAACGAGCATGACCCATCTTCCACTTTCCCTCCCCTCGCCAGCAAGTTGTGCGCAGCTCCACATGGTATCCCACTTTCATCATTAGGGTTTCTCTCTCTCTCGATCGATATATAAAATACTTATATATATATATATATATTCAAACTTGGTATAATGATGGTGAGAGAAGCGTACTTAAAAAATTTCTTGACTTTTATTTTTGAACTCATTAAGTTCTAATTTTTTTTTTAAATCTAGTCCATAAGTACTGAAGCGAGCGTATGTGTGGCAGTTGCCCACTCTGAAATGCCTATTGGTAGCAAGCCTACGACTTGAGCAAGCAAAATTGGAAATGACTAGAGAGATTAATCGATCAAAACGAAATATGAAGGACTCATTAGCTTGATCAATGAACGGAAAGGTTCGTGACCATTGTAGTGTCCATCAAGTACCTTGTATATGGATGGTTGGGAAACACTGTCTGCAAATGCAGTGTGTTGTTGTTGATCATGGCTAAGTAAGTATCTTATGGAAACATAAGATAAGGTTTCAGAGATTCGAGATCTATAGAGGCATTTTGTTCCGAGATTCATTCCTCGCGCTTTGCATGGGAATGAATCTTTAACCCTAGGGGTCTAGTCCTAAACGCGCCTACCTGGATAGAGCTGGCAATATGGGTCATAGACCCATATTTTGTATAAAATAAATCATATATGGGTCATTAACTTTAAATGGTTCATTAAAAATGGGTCTAAAAGGCTGAAGTAAAATTAAATGGGTAAATAATTGGTCACACATTTAAACCTATTTTCGACCCATAAGCACATATTTCTTCCACAAGTTGCAAATGGTCCTGGTCGTCGTCGCAGGCCCTGGGGTGATCGAGACCGGAGCCGGGGCCTGCGACTGCGACGGGGACCAAGGCCGGGGCCGGGGTGGGGTAGGGGACCGGGACTAGGGCCGGGACCCTGGTCGGGGGCCGGGCCGGGGATCGGTGTCAGTCCTTGGGTCGGGGACCAGGATCGGGACCGGGGCTAACAATCGGGGCCAGGGCTTGGACCGAGGATCGGGTACAGGGACCGGGGTCGGGGCCGAGGATCGGGATCGCGACCGAGGCCGGCGACCGGGTACCGGGACTGGTCCTGATCGCCTCTGTCGGTCCCCGTTGCTTAAAATATTTCACTAAATTTTTTATTGTATAGAAGTATTTTAGTAATATTATTTTCTTAAAATAATATTGTATTTTGATAATATGGGTCAAAACGGATCAGGTCAGCTATGGGTCAGTCGCGGGTTGGGTCGGGTCGGGTATAAGTCATTAAATATGGGTCAATATGGGTCAATATGGGTCAGACCATATTCGACCTCAGCCAAACTCGACCCATCTATTTGACACATTTATACCTGGAAAAGAAAGACAACCTCAGCATCATCCCCATCATCCCTCCTTCCCCTCGAATCCACGCACGCATTCCACAACTTGGGATAAGCAATAAAAAGTTGCAGTAAATTATTCTTGACGTCTGTTCTTCATCAAGTGGTGAAAGGTCGCGAGCGAACGCAATGATGACGATGGGGTGGAGGTTCTGTTTTTTTTTTTTTTTCCTTCTAAACTCGGGCCATTCGTTCGTCTCTCTCGTCCCGCACGTTCTTGTCCCTCGTGTCCCTCCATTTCTGTGAAAGCTGAAGCAGGCCATGGACGGCGTCTGAATTCTGATATCATCGCCCATCTTTACTACTATTGCGCTACGCACGAGACCCTACGGTGTCGGTGCTGATGGCTGATTAGGTAAACAACATGTGTTAGCATTTAGTTTCTCTCTGGGGGTCTGTGTGTTTCAGACATGGCGTTTTTGCATGTAGCTAGGGTTTTTTGAGACTCGCAGAGCTCGACCTAGCGGCATTCATCCCAGTCTACTGAACATTAACTACTGGAGAGACTGGCTCCTTTAGCTTTCGACTCATCTCGGCGGCATACATGGCTCTTCTTATGACTGCATTGCATTAGCTGCCCTACGCGAATTCTTTCCCTTTTTCGGCGCGCCCACGACAATGATTGGTGTGACGTCGTCAGAATCGAGTCGCTCTTTGATGGGTCTCAGCCCACGATGTCGCACCACGGTGCATATCTTCGGCATTTGAAAGACGCGGACGCACCTTCGTTTATCCTGGAACGCATCGTCGTCGGCAAGTTCTTCATTCGAGATTTGGGACGTCTTGTGATGGCCCTGGGGCAAAATGTGACAACATTCGCAAAGTATGATTTTACGACGTCGTGTGATGGTCGGTGACCAGATGAATGTGTTTAAGAGCAATGCAAATCCACTTTGGTTATATCATTGAGCTGTAGACACAAATCGGCTGACATTTTCTCCTCAAAATCCAAGTGAACGCCCAAAAAATTGGAACTGTTCGTATTAGGTTAGTATGAGAAAATCGAACTTGCCTTGTTATGAAACCTCAGACAATAACAGAGGAGAGATCGAACCGCCTATGCTATGAAACGTACTGAATCACGTGATCTCCATCTATGCATTTGGGGCTCCTTCGCTGATCTCTGGATACGGGGACCGGCAGGTTCAAAGTTCCTCCTCGCCATTGTCATATAAATGTCAGTAGTAGTTACCGGAATCGGGACACACAGATTCAAATCCACACCATGTCTTTTCGCAACGTGAAATCAGCCTTAGAAGTTAAAAAACATGTCGCTGCAGAAACAAGTCTGTCAAAGATGGTCATTCCTTTAAGGTTAAATTACCCACAAAGTTTACTCTTTACAGTGTGGCTACTGTATTCCCAGCCAACCATCCAAAGAGCACGCGAAGCAGATGCAAAAAGGAAGCTAACTACATAGACCATGATCATATTCGAATGTAGCAATACCTTTAGTAAAAGCTTCAACAACCCATAAGAGAATTGTAAACACAGAGACTACCAATTCTATGTACCTGATGCAGAGTGCAGCGGTGCTTTTTCCAGAAGAGGAAAAAAAGAAAGCTTATGGTGGTGAAGTGCATCTGTAACACCAAGAGGTAACCAGGTGTTTCGAGCTCTAGCCAGCGCAATCTCCACCTCCAAACCGAACTCCATTTTAGAGCATGCATAATCGGCTACTGCCACGGATCTGGTGAGCTATGGGGAATACAGGGGTGTCGCCATATCAATGAAGGCCGATAGTCCAACACAAATGACTCGCAAATGCAACTTGAACAACCAACTACTCACCATTTTCCAGAAACCTAAGCTGAAAAACCAGCCAGTTATGGACGTATAATAGTCAGGAAAGTGAAACGTGACAGAGACTTGCGAAATCACATAGACAAGTTTTTCTAAGCCACATAAGCATGAAACAGAGATGCTTCTTAGCCCAACTTCTCCCATTAATCACGTGTTTTAGATCTTGGACCTCTAGAATAGTGGGAACACACCTCGACTTGATCGACTAGGAAACATGAGAGTAACAGTTCATGACTTCTCAGGAAACGAAAATGGGAAACTATCGACAAGACCTTAGATCTCCACCAAGCAGCAAGTTCTTCAGGATCGCAAGCGACCCAGAAGCATTGCAGAAACCATAAGGGAAGGAAAAGAAAAAGGCAACACTCCAAAGCAGCCACTTCGACTTAAAACCTTCTTGTGAGATGTGAATGTTCAAACAAACCAGTTGGGGATCTTATGTTCATATAATACCATGGCTTTCTTTCCCTAGTTGGAAACCTCGAAATTCAAGAGCTCGTGTCAAGAACCTAAAAATTCACAGCTACTAACTGAAGGGAAGCGAAAATCCAAGTAAAATCAGACACTTTCATATATACAAAAAGTGAAAGCGATATGCAACTTCCAGACACCACAGATGGCAAGTTTCCACAGTTCCTAGGACCAAATTTTAATCAGCCGAGAAATCTCTGTACACAGAGATCGGGTTATGCACACATTCATGTAAGCATGGCGATTTAGGCAGATTAATGTTTTGTCAAGCATAAAACATCAGCTGGTGCTCCTGCTACCAATTTTCCTTAACGATCTTCACCTTCTCGAATATGAATTTTCCTTCCTTATACTTCTGTGAAGCCTCGTAGGCCCTCTCATACTTCCAACCCAACACCTCGTGGCAATCGGCACAGGATATGTCAGCAACCGTATGAAGACCAGTGCGGAGGCGCCGATCTTCTTGGGCCCCCACGACGATGTTCATGGCATGAGAGAACAGAAAAGCCCGGCCATTTATTCCCTAAGAACAACAATCTCCAGACCCCCATTAAGCTGATTCATATGCTTGAATTTCGATAATCGACAAGAACTTGGAAACAATACCAATAGCTACAAACAACAAAATGAGATTGAACACCATTTAGCCATCTAATGTGAGACAAAGCCAGATCCTCTCCTACCTGTAATGCCAAGGACAAATCTCACCCTCTATTTGTCAGCTTTATAAAGGCTTTTAGGCATAAATGGAGTATGAACTCGGAATTTAAGGCGTGGCAAGACATTTTGCTGACTCTATTCAATTACAAATTTTTCCCACCAGCAATCTCTTTGTAATATAATTCCATACAGCCGACACGCGACGAGGGTCGCGCCGATTATTACTTAAGCACGATGCTCAAACGTGTCGAAAACTACAAACATCACTGGACCAAAACATCGCGAGTCCCCAGAACAGTCGAACAAGAAAACATTCTCTAAGAAAACCAAACGCGTTACGCGCCTCACCTGGAAGTCCTTGGAGATAATATCGTCGTGAAGACCAACATGGTTTCGACAATTGTAGCAGCTGTACAGCCGAGGCCCCACAACTCCCTCCATTGATGGCAAAAGAACTCAAAACCTTCTATTAAGCCAAGCTCAAGCTGTGTAAGCCAACAAAAAGCAGCGAGCAAAACAAACGCAGATTAGAAGAACGAACCCAGCAGTGGAATCCGTAGACGAAGGCAAATCGACAAAGAAAACGTAGATTTCTCTCACCTACAGAAGAACGCGGTGACGACCCAAAAGTCCAAAACAGAGGTTTTAGCGTGCAAGATTGCAGCAGAATGGACTTCCTCGGGGTTGAATAAAGATTCCACGGAACAAACAACCGGTTCGACAGGGACAGAACGCCCCCAGAAGAGCACGCGATCGAGAGATCGAGTGACCGGAGCAGTAACTAGAAGCAAGAGAGCAGAAAAGTCCACGCAAACCGAAGGGCGAAATGACCCACAAGTCAATTGGAAATAGTAAATTTGGAAATGGATTGGGATCTGAGCTGTCGGTTCACCGCCGGATCAAGCAACAGCCGATTGAAGACTAGCGGTCAACAGAGAAATTTAAAGAACCGATCTTTTTCCGACGCTCGCGAAGCTCATCCAATATTTCTGTGCTCGACTTCTCAAGGGGAGAGGGACCCCCTCTCTCATCGCGCGAGCTGGAGCTCCTGGAATGCCATGAGTTGAATCGGGCCGGTCCGGACCGAACCGACTAGCAGCAGAGCGTAACGACTAGTCACTACCGAACTGTAGACCCACGCTCCACTCGGGCCGGTCCATATCCGGATCCGGGTCCGGGTCCGGGTCCGCCAATGGTTTTAACTTTTAAGTTGCGCGCTTCGTAGACTGCGGCCCACGCCCCGCGGGCGGCGCGTACCTTTTCTTGGCGGGAATTGGTTGCGCGTGAGACCAGTTCATCGTGACCGTCGGATTGGATTGGTCCCACGCGATTTTTGACGGCTACGATGAAGTAAGAGGATCAGTCGATGCCTTCTTAGGCTGTGTATGGATGGTGGCTGGGGAAACTGTTTCTGTTCCAAAAGTGTTCTGGGAAGACTTTTGGAGCAGAAACGCGTATGGTTCAAAAATGTTTCGAAAGTGTTCCGCGGAACACTTTTGTGCCAGGGAACACTTTTGAAGGAACAAAAAAAACTTGCTACTGGGATTTTGGAACACTTTTTGGAACACTTTTGAAACCACCATCCATCGTCGCCGACGCGATTACCACTCGCCGCCTCGCTAAAAGCCGGCCGTCGACGGCCGCCGTCCCCCGTCGCCGTCCGCCGCCACCGGCCGCCGTCGGTCGCCCGCCGCCGCAGGCCGCCGGCCGCCACCTGCCGCCGCCCATCGCCCGCCGCCGGCCGTCGCCCACCTCCGGTCGCCGGCTGCCGCCGATCGCCGGTCGGCGACTGAAAAAAGTGTTTTTTTTTTAAATTACCAAACGCGTTTTTTTCCTAAAAATCGTAATTTTGAACAGAAACACAAAAAAATGTTTCTGTTCAAAAAATGCTCCCTGGAACAGAAACGCTACCATACGCAGCCTTAGAGTCCCACCCCGTGTGTAGTCAGATTCCTTTCCTTTGGGCAATTTTCTACCTTGGGATAATTTAAGAGAGAGAGAGAGTGTCGCCCTCGCCCCACGGAAAAATGGATATCTTGTTGGTGAAGTCATGGGCCCACGGCATGATACTCCGCGGAGAAAAAGCCCTACCGTGAAAAACGACCTAATCTAGACCGTCGATTTTGCAATTTGATTTCACCTACTTTTGCCAAATTTTCCCCCGTGTGTGCCGAATTAAGCCATCGTCTCAGGTCCTATTGAATCAGTTCACGACCAAAATTAATCTTAGCCGATCAAGAGAATGTCGTTGAACGGTCCATTTATCGTGTCAACCGTAGCACATAAGCTAAGTTCATTAAATAAACCTCTTACGGAATCGCAAAATATGGAAATGCCGCTGTCGTTGTCGTCTTTCTTTTTTTCACTCTAACTAGTGGTCGATTTTTGGTAATTTTTCGCACCGTCTCATTGAATAAACCCCTTACGGAACCGCAAAGGAATTCGAAGTGCATGTATAAACTGTCGGCGAGATAATAAATCCAAGCATCGCGATGATCCAAATTATGCCGCAAAAGAAAAAGGAAAAGAAAAAAAAGGGGGGGATGAAACCCAAGTTCTGCGATCTTGACGAGATTATAATAATGTACATTCAAATTACAACCGTTATTTTAAATTATGCGTGGATATGAACGTCATCCGACGTCGTTTCACGGCATCCGGAGCCTCGAGATCTCGCGGAGGGAGACAGACGCAGCTTTACTCTTACACGGGACGAGCAGCGAAAGACCAGAATCGCGAGAGGCCCGCGTCAGTACTCCTTCATGATCTTCGACAGTTCGATGATGAATCGGCCTTCCTTGTACTTCTGCTTCGGATCGAGGGCTCGCACGTACTTCCACCCAATCTCCTCGTGGCAGGTGCCGCAGTACATCTCCGCGACGGTGAAGACCCCGGTAATCAGCTCCCGGTCCTGTGTCTGTCCGAAGACCACGTTCATCGCGTTCCTGAACAGGTAGGCCTGTCCCGATTTCGCCTGATGGGGAGCCATCGAAGATCGCTTTCAGATTCTAAAAAAAGCACAGTCGATCGAAACAAAAAGAAAGCAAAAAAAAAAAAAAATGGGAGGATTTGGGCGAGGCGATATCTTTTGCCTTACGTAGAATTTCTTGGATAGGATGTCATCCGCGAGAGCGAGGGGGTTTCGGCAATTCCTGCAGCTGAAGAAGGGACGGCCCACGAATTCCACCATTGAAAGAAGAGCAACGAGGTTGCGAAGAAGACGAAGAAGAAGGAGGAGGAGAAGCGCTCGCTCGAGTTCGATCTGAGTTCCGATGGGTGGAGGGGGATACATTTTAAAGGCGCAGAGAGTTGAGTTGACTGACTGACTGACTCGTGGAGAAATTGTTGGCTGCTCCCGAGAGTACCGTGTGGGAAATGAGCCCAGCATATGGAGGCTTGCCACGTGTCCTAACACTGTCAAAACTTGATTAGGAGGGATCCGGATCCCCTGCCAAGCCGCAATCTTGGCAGGGTGTACCCAGGTGAATCTGGGCCGTCCGATCAACAATGGACGGCCCAAATCTTTCAAAATTGCGGCTGGATTTTTCTTTTTCTTTTTTGCTTTTTTTTCCTATCAAATCGGGACCATCCATGATTGAATGGATGGCCCCGATTGACAGGGGCACCCCTGTCAAGATATAAATCTTGACAGGGGATCCGCTCACGGTTAGGAGGGCTAACAGAGAACAACGTTGGAATTTGTGAGAAGTTCACCAGGAAATCGCACTTATTAAGTTGTAACCACTCCCCCAGAAATATAGGTCGGAAAACGACAATGTAATCCGAATTGTCCAAAGGTGATGTAGAGTAAGAAAAAGATAAAGCAAAACTAGTGGGCAATCCCGATGTTTCGAACCAGAAACAGAACAAAAGCAAAACCCCTTTACTAAAACGCAACTCTCCATGTATTAGACTTGTCAAAATGTATCATAAACTCATTTTTTTTTTACCTATTTGAGTTAGTCATGTACAGTAATTGAGTTATAATTCGGTTTAAAATATCAAAGCCTGGTAAAATATGGATATTAAATAGGTTCGTAACTTATCCAAACTCAACCCACGTTTGTAGCTCTCTCTTATCTTTTTTATGATAAAATAATGAACTCTTCAAACTATTTCAAAATTTAGAAAAGTGTTGATGGATTGCAAGGTGGGTCTGACTTGACCCTTATTAAAAATATCACGGCTTCTTTTTTTTCCCTTATCATTTTTCATTGGTAGTAGATGTGGCAAAATGGGTCTAGAATCCACATTTGGCCCATATTTGATGGTGGTGGGTCAAAAATGGGTTAGCTTAAGTACTTAAATGGGTCATAAATAGGTTGCTTAAAAAATTTGTGGGTCATAAATGGGTTTCAAATGGACCATAAATGGGTTAGCTAAGAAAACTATCTTAAGGCAATCATAAATAAGTTTTGTGAATATTTTTTTAAAAATCTAATTTTTTAATATTTTAATAATTTGTTTTTTATATAATTTTTTTTCTTTTCTATTTTCTTTTTTCTCCTGCCTTGGCCGTCGCTCTACTTTGGCCGCCAATGGTCACCGCTGCCCACCTCCGGTCACCATCACCAACCACCACCCTCCGCCGCCGCCGGCCGTCGACTGCCGCCACAGTGCGTGTACGAGTCAATTAGTATTGAAGTCTTTTAACTTAACTCGGCAAGATAAACCAGAATCGAGTACGAGTCAGCGTCGAAACCTGCCGGAGCACCTCCCTTCCCGAGCTCCGATTACGCCCCTTCTGCCTTCAGAAGCGGCAGCCCGTGCGGGAAGAGCTACAGCTTCGGCGACGGAGGTGGCGAGCAGCAGTTTGAGGGGACGATGATGGCAGAAAGTAGGCAACGATCAACAGTGGCGAGCAGATGTCGCAGGTGGCCGATTATAATAAAAAATTATTTTATAAAGAAAAAATTTAAAATTTTTCAGAAAAATTCAATTGCATGTTTTAGCAATATAATTTTTCTTAATAAATTATAAGAAATAAATATTTCATAATTTAGCTAAATATATAAGTATTTAAGTAATATGGGTTGGGTCGGGTCGGGTATGGGTCGGGTATGGGTCGGGTATGGGTTGGGTCGGGTATGGGTCACTAAATTTGCATTGGATGAATATGGGTCAAAACGGGTTAAATGGGTCAATATGGGTCGGACCATATTCGACCCGACCTATACCCGACCCGACCCACCCATTTGACGCCTCTAATTGGTAGCATTTGACATTGTTATTTTTACATGATATTTTGATCTTAATCATTGCCGGCGATCCATGATTAGCATAAATCTTCTTCACTATCTTACATTCCATTTGATTAAAATTTTGGTTAATACCACGAAAAATTACAAACTGGTACACCTACGATAAATCTACCTCAAACTATATTTTTTTTACCACAAAAAATCCTAAATCGATATATTTGTGATAAATTTATGCATCCGTTCATTTTCGTTAAATCTTGTCATTAAATTGTTAAGTTAGATGACACGCGACAATTGACAGGTGTACTGATTTAAAGTTTTTATCCTCCGTTTGTCAGGTGTGTACTAGTTTTGGGGTTCTTGGTCATATAAGCCTAATTTCACAGAAGTCGACGGAAAGTAATTTTATCACAAGTGTACTATTTAGCTTTTTGATAGTCGAAAAGTTAGTTTGGAGTAATTTTGTTACGAATGTATTATGGGGTGAATGACAACTATTCTATTCCATAAATAAATTTCTGTTTAGAAATAAATTTTTTCTATTTCTGTTTCTAAATGAGTTTTTGAGCAAAAAAAATGTGTTTGATAACGACATGAAATTTCTGATCCTGAAATAGAAGTTCGTTTGACAACAGTTGAAAATTTATACTTTTAAAAATTATTATTGACTATTTAAAAATAAAAATTTATTATTTATTTTTCACTCCCGTGGCGACGGCCAACGAAAGTCGCCAATGGGTGGCGATGGCGGCTGGCGATAGCTGGCGGTGGGCCGCGAGCAATGAGGCAAGGGGCGACGGCAAGTGGCGGAGGTCGCCGGTGGGTGGCGATGGAGATGGCAGTCGGCGGTGGGTGGCAGCGGCCGTCGGAGGTGAGCGGCAGCAGCAGGTGATGAGGCGAGGGGTAATGATGGGCGGCAACGGGTGGTGGTCGACTGCGGCGAGTACTTGAGAAAAGTAAGAGGTAAAAATTTTCTGTTTATGTTTCTCCAAGAAGTAGAAAATTTTTGTTTCTCATTCCTTATTCAAATCTATATCTGGAACGACTTTTTGTTTCAGAAATAGAAAAATGAAATTACGTTAAACGAGTTTCTGTTCCAAACTTATTTTAGAAATAGGTTTGGAGCAGAAATGGAGAAGTATAATTAGTTTGAAATAAATTTATCACAAATATACTAATTTGAGATTTTTGGGGATTCCAAACTTGTTCTAGCAGCTCATGCTTGCGGCCCGAGGGTGGGGTGGGGGATGGCAATGGCAATAATTGTCGGGATGGACATTGGTAGCTCGAGGACCCTCGACGTGGAGGGCGGCCCCCTATTACGAGAAAGCCACTGGCTTGCTCAACGAATCGCAGCGCAAAGCACGACGCGATCCAAGTTCCTAAGACCGGCCCAAGGGAGTCGACCGAGAAACTCGTAAGCGCACGCTACGTTCTCCGTTAGTAAAAGCGAGTCCTGTCCAAGTCGGTAGACGTGGCATAATTTGATTGGTCGGCCTCATTTCATGTGTGGTGCTCCGAAAGCTACCGGTAATTTTCTACTCCGGGCTTAAGGAAAATTATCCGTTGCCGCCACGTGTCCAGCGTGAGTTGATACATCAGTGGTTGGCCCAAATGTTAGCTGAGGGCGCGAATGGTGATTGTTTTGTTTTTATAATCAAATTCTGTTTTTTTTTTGTCAGAATAATCAAATTCTGTTCACAAATAGATTTTTTATATTTTAATTTCTAAACGAATTTTTGAGCAAATAAACACGTTTGATAACGACACGAAGTCCTATTCTCAAAACAGAAATTCGTTTGACGACGTCATATGATTTCGAAGGTTATCGGCGAAGGACGGACCGATGAACAGGCGATTGACGGATGGCACAATTGCAAAAGGTTTACTATTAAATTTGGGGCAAAAAAAATTTAGGATTGAATTGTCACAATTGTAATAAGTCTGTGACTTTTTTTTTTTTGGTAATTCTCACTTCTACTTCCCAAAAAAAGGTCTCGTCCAAACACACCGTGGCCGAGGACTTAATAAATTCGCTTAGCATCGAATGTTCTGTCCTTCATGTCCGGTTTCTTCTTGCTCATGTAATGTGGACTTTCGAGATTACCATTGCACCACATGAAAATATAAGATTCACAATTCACTTCGCTCCATGCAATATCGAATGGTTCTGGAATGTTAAGATTTTCAAATGAGCCACGAGACGAATTGACCGGAAACTTAATATATTCGCAGCACTAATAAAAATAAAAGAAAAGAGAAAAACAATCAATGATTGATTTAATATATCAAATCTATCGTAAAACATCTATTAATACGGGGAGGTAAATGTGGATTCACATGAGGATTAGCACAAGTAAAAAAAGAAAAAGAAAAATGAAATTTCAGATTCGGGTTGGGAGATATAGAGAAGCAGATTTAGCAGGACAATGAATTTTGGATATGGGTTCGCAATCAATAGCAAATCCAATTAAGGAAGACAGTGCAGGATATCCTCTTGCTATATATGGTAATTAAGAAATGTGAAGGGATTTTCATCCTAATTAGTAATTAGAGTCAAGAGTAGAATCCCTAGTCAATACACAGGATAACACAACTCACGTGCAACGTTTCCGAAGTCGGGCCAAACTCAGTGCAAGCACGTGAATGCATCCAAATTTCAAATAAAATCCATATTTCCTTGTCGAATGATTGAATACCCAAAAGAATAATGATAATAATAATAATTATCAGACCTGACGTGGTATCGTTTAATCTTAATTTAGGCATTTCGTTGAGCCTATTACATTGAGGATTAGCTGAGTTGCTCGTGACACTCCACGCGATTCTACAACCAAGAATGTCTATTGAAACACCTCAGGTTTTTGGAGAGATTAGTAAAAATCAGAGGAAGCGCGGAATTCAATTGACAACATTAATCTCGTAGAGAAGAGGAGGCGGCGGTGATAAGATGATTAAAACGGGTAGGCAGTTATGGCTCATACCGGATTCCATTATGGGGGCGTGGAACTCATGCAACGATATCCAACTTGCCCGGACCTTCCCGGGCATATTTTTTTTTTCTTTTAAAACGACAATCTTACATTAGCAAAAAAAAATAAAAAATAAAACCATAATAAAACTTAGTATTATTGGGAAAACAGATATGTATACATGTGAATATACTTATTTATATTAATAATATAAAATAAAAAAAAAAGGGATGGATAGATAGATAGAGAGCAACGGAAGCAACCGAAAAGAAGGAAAAAAAGAAAAGAAAGATGAGCAAAGACTTCCGACACCTGTTTCTCCCACTGCAAAAACAAAATCTGCGCGCATTTAACTTCGGCTGGGCTCACTTCACTTCACTTCCCTCGTCTCTTATAAGTCCAACTCCTCTCTCCTCCCTCCCTCCTCCGTCATCCTTCTCCCATTTCTCTCTCGCTCGCTCGCTCGCTCGCTCCCGCTCCCTCCCTCCGCGTTCCTCGCGACATGGCCGATCCTTACTGGGGGAACTTCAGCGACGCTCGCCTGCCGCCTTACCATCCTCCCCCTGCCGCCCCCGGGAAGCGTCCCCGGACCGATTTCGGTAAAAACCTCAATTCTCCGATCGCTTTGTCCCCGTCTTTTCTCCGCGTTTTGGTTCGGCGCTTCTCTGTCCTTTTCGGGCGTGATTGCTAGGGTTTCTTTTTCTTTTCTTTTTTTTTTCCTTTCTGGGACTCCTTCCATTCGCTTCGCCTCCTGCTTGTCGCGGATGAGATTGAAAATGAAAGGCGAGGGCGGGGGAAAATAGTGCTTTTCGCAGCGGCAGTGCTGTTTTCCTCCTTTCGCATCTCGTTTGACTCGTGACTTGTTGGGAAAGGAGAAAACGATGAAGACGTGGGAGCTCAATGCAGCTCGGCTGTTTTTGCTGCGAGCCGTTGAGCTCGTTCTTCGTTAACCTTAAACTCTGAAAATTGACGTAGAGATGGCTGCTAGAGAACATGTCCCCACTTCTTTTCCCAATTTCTCTTGAAACAAACGAGTTCTATAGGCGATCAAATGGTCTGGTTCTGTAATCGGAGTTCATTTGCAGTTGATCGTGCCGATACTTCTCTGTTAGTGCATTTTAAAATGTTTGAAGCACGTGACGATCTTTTCTCGATGCAATCTTCTTAATTTAGGTTATCTGTTGACTGACTGGCTCATGATTCGAAGTGTCGGCTTAAATGCTTGAATTTTTGGTGGCCTTACAATGGTGATTTAGTTTTCACTGTAGTCGTAGCCGTTAGTTGGATGCGGTTGGTTGATGCTACTTATTGTTTTAGGTAGGAGGGGATTATAAGTTTAAACGGTTCCGATAAAGCTGGCGTTGGGGTTTGCCGATATTGTCGGACGCGTCTTTGCTTGCCACGCTAGCTAGATCATCTTGATCGTTAGTTCCACAACATGAGGACTAGGATTTCCATTTGTGTTTCAGTGCATGCATCAGTTCTATTTAATTGTTCCGGAAAAATTGATAGTCAGTATTAGATGAACCTTCCACATGTATAAAAGGCACATCCGTTAGGCTTACTTCAGATTCGATGAAGAATTTTGGCGTTTTGGAAACCCTCATTAATTCCATAATTTTAAGGTAATCATTGACCGGCTAATTTAGCAGCATGTTCTTTGCTGCTAGGTCATCTTGATTCTTGATGGTTACTTCCATGAGTTCCCGAGGATTCCATAAGATGATATAGCGCATGTGTTAACCTTACTTAGTCTTCAAGGCTGTCCCTCCTGTATTAAAAGTTGGTTGTTGCTAACTCTGATTTAGGTAGGTTGCGTGGTTAAAAAATGTCGATAAAGGCCATAGCTTTTAGATTAAGAATCCCCCGAACGCGCACGTGCGCAAGGGGTGGCTGGAGACTCGAGTAAGATATATGCATTCTGGAATACTTGCATGACTTCCGCAGTTCTTGGCATATTCGCACGAGTCAACTGATAAACTGGCGTTTCTGTTACTCCTGGACATGCACTGTTCTGTCTTTGCAGCTAAATCATCTTGAGAGATGATTGGGTGTTTGGGAATGAGCATTTGCACCTAGGGCACATGCCAAGGTGGCACAATTTTTGGTTGTCAGGATTTGCCTCCTCAGTCATGGGAATTTTGTGGTGGCTAAAAGAACATTGCTTGAAGTCATACAATTAATTTATCATTCTACCATCTGCCTGAACATCACACGGACTCAGGGGTGGCAATAGATTTGAGCGATGTATTTCCATTAGTATTCATTCACATTGGAGCACATGGCACAGCAGTCTTTGCCAGAGATGTTAGACCTTATGGCAATGATTCAGTCAATAATCTCAAGCTATATCCAGTATCAACAGGTTGTTTATCAAACATAACGAGTCATTAACCTTGCTTTCTGTAGTTTAGATGCATTGCTCTTAAAACTTTTGCTTTTACATATTCCAAAGGGGTTTCTTCGCTAATCAGTATAAATAAAAACCCGAATAGCGCGAGAGAAAAGTGCACTCTCGATCTAATTGATCGTGATGCATCTTTGAGTCACTCCAGCTACATGATTATGATTTCAGTATCTTATGGCTTGATTTGATACTGATGCGTCTATGAGTCACTCTCACAATAGCAGCAGATTAAGGCTTGGTCTTTGCCGTTCAATGTACTTATCTTGCCATTCTTGCATGAAGATCAGATAAGTAAGTATCTATGTATATCATGCATTTCCACGAAAGGCCACTGGATCTTCAATTTAAACGTGGTTTTGATATTCTAGGCAGGGCTGTATTCAAAATGTCATAGTATTAAATTTTTAAGTTTCAGCCCAATTAAGAGTATGCGCGATGCTTTTACTTATGTCCAGAATATAATGATGAGGGATTCTAGTTTACTTAATACCTGGTCTACACTATCCAAGTGCCTCTTCTATTAGTCTGTTTTTTGTCTATTCCAGCAGTGTGGATTGTTCCTTGTCCTGACATTTTCCTTTCAAATTTTCAGATGTTCCTACAGGTGCTGGCCATGATATCCAAGGTTATCTTCCCATAGATGATAATAGAGGAGCCTTCCCTGGAATCCGAGATACCGAGTCCCTTGGAGCTTCCTATGATCTTTATCTGCATGCTACTGTATGTAATAAACCTTGTTGCATAAATATTTTGTTCAATCCAAGCCTCTGTTGATATCTAATATATGGAAATGGTCTTCCAGCAAATGTCACCATTTAGTGGGGCACAGCCAACTGGACTGGTAGGTGCAGGGACATCTGCTCACTCCTTTGAAGATTTACCTATGGTGGGACTCGCTGCATTGGGCCAAACGACAACTATGGCAGAAAGGACCATGCCCTTTGAAGCTTGGAAGGATGAGGTTCCCCTTCCACCTGATGCTTCGAATATACTTTTTGTGGAGGGCTTGCCCCCGAAGTGCAGCCGGCGGGAGGTTTCTCGTATCCTTTCCCACTGGCTACCCTTTCTTTTGGTTTACTTCCATCACAGGTTGTTCTCCTTTACTAGAATTTAGATATCTTTCGACCTTTTGTTGGTTACAAAGAAGTGAGACTTGTGAACAAGGAATCACGACAGGTAAGCCAAATCTTGTGCTGATGTATTGGACATGCATGAATCAATAAATGACAACTGATTACATGGATGCTTGCAGACTGGGAAAAATCCAGTGACGCTCTGTTTTGTTGATTTTGCGAGTCCAGCTCATGCAGCCATGGCCAAAGATGCCTTACAAGGTATATTCACCCTAAGCAACATATTTCAACTTATAGTTTTATATTCATGCTATAATTTCTGGCTTATATCTGTCGTCCTTGGGTAAACAGAGTTGGCAATCTCTGATACACATAAATTTCTTCTCTCTTTCTTCTGCTTTTGGGTTTCCCCCTGGCAATTTGTGTTTCCCTCGTTCTGTCCTTTAGAGAGAAGTAAATGGTTGCTGTCCATCTTGAAATTTTGTGTGCGTTTACGATGTCACAATTTTTAAGAGTGCTAATGATGGTCAATGCAAATTTGTTTTCTATTGCTTGAATAACTGAGTGATAAATGGTTAGCGATGCTCAACGTATTCTTATGCTGTTAGATTCATTTGTTTTCTTAATCATCATCTGAGAGTTTCTGATGGAACGATTCATCCACAATCTTTTAACCTGAGTGTTGGAAAACTTTTGGATCTTTTGTTGCATAGGTATCTCTTACGTTATCTTTATGTCTATATGCCTATTAAATGCGTTTACAGTTTTGCGTGGACATGCATTAGCGAGTTTGTCCTCAGCTAGTATAGGTATATAATTGTTGGATTATGTTGATCTCATGCTTCTGTAAAGTTAGATGGTTTTAGAGTATTGATACTACTTGACTGCCTTCTTCTACTAGTTTTGGTTTTGTGAGCATTCTATAATCTATTCTGGTTGGTATCATATTCTGATACTTAAAATGTGAAGGATATTCGAACTGGACAATCCCTTACGAGTTCGAATTTTGATGTAAGTTTTTTTCCCCCAGCTCTAGTAATGCTAAGAAAATTCAGCTCGGGAGGTTGACAAAGCATCAATCAATCATAATAACCACTAAGGTTGTTTTGATAATATCTGCCTCTAGCAGTCATTTTATGAGAGTAACAGCAAATTAAAGCGGTGGCGTTTTTTTTTTCTTCCCTTTTCTGGGGTTGCATTTGAGGCCTGATCAGAAGGATTTTGTTTTGAAATCAAGGATCCATTACCTACTATAGAGAGTCTTCTTTTGTATTCTAGGACCAAAGTGGCTCTTATGCAATCTCTTCTGCCTTGAAGTCAGAATAGAAAAATCTTGAAAGCAGAGTAAAATTTTCTTGACGCGTCTCTTATCTTCCATGGCTGATGGCCATAATTCCCGAAATACAAGCTCAGTTGGAGCATAAAATTGTCACGCTCACTTTTGCAGGTTATGTCTTTGATGAGCATGACCGTGATTCGAACAGACTAAGGCTGCAATTTGCTCGCTACCCTGGTGCAAAGTCAGGTGGGGGGTATCGTGGCAAGCGCTAATTTACATTGTCTTGCAGGTGATCATCCCCGTTTTTCAACTAGTTAACGTAATTATATTTCAGGTCCCTTAGATGCTATTTTGCAACACATCATATTGGGACGATGAAATTGAGCTAAAGTCTGGAAACATTATTGTTATGTAGGAATCACATGTATTTGGGAGGGTACATACTATATAAGCGACGATAAAGAGCCTCGCTGTTTCGAGAGTTATACAAATTTCCAAACAGGCGGTTTGATAGGACCAACATGAACTGAAGTTTTTGTTAGGACCGGCATAAGCCACATGTTCCATTATCATATTTATAGCTACAGTACTGATACCATTTTCTGTTAGAACTGCAGGCTATGTTTATCTATAGTTGTGACTTTATTCCTGTAGGCATTTTGTTATGTCCTTGAACTAATATATAGTTGAACATTTGAAGACTTTATTGCCTTGTCCGTTGTGTGTTTGGTGGTGTTGTCCTGGCGTATGGATGTCGACAGTATCTCTGAATGCTCTATCAAAAGAAGCCAATTTCTTTTTACTTATTGGGGGTTTTGCACAGAAATGACAAAGTAGAAAAGAAGATTTCTTTGCTTGATCTTCCCAGTTCACCATAAGCGATAGCTCATTGGGCATTTTTGGTACTTGGTCTAAAATGCTAGAGAATCTAACCTTCCCCTACCCTCACTTGATTGTTGAAAGTGATACTTCTATTCTCCTTTTACTGTCGTCAGGAAACTTATCACCGGTATAATTACGACTTCTAAAGTCTTTTGTTCCGCCTAAGTCAAAGTACTTCACTTTCTTCTTGGCCCCCGTTGATTAATGCTATGGAGGAATTATGAGATCTATTAACACCTTGATATTTCATTGCTTAGCAAAAAAGGGAGGAAATGAAGTCAGTTGCCCGCTCAGTTCTTAACTGAGCCTAAATAGTTGATAGTTGATACCGCCAAGCCAACTTTCATCCAGTTCTTATATTTTCCAAAGTTCTGCATTCGATTACCTTGAATTAACAATTGCTTGTGGAGTAAATACGTAGCTTACCTCAAAGCTATAAACTCTGTAAGTTGCTATCGGATTATCTGCTCTATGTCTAACGAAGAAACGCGAGCAGTATTCAAGGAGGTTGTAAATGCAATCCCATTTCCCTAAGTTTGTCATTCTCTTATCTACCTAGCTAAATCGAACCTTGAAAGCTCTGTCAAGCAATTCTTGGGTGTTCGGTTTGATTGTTTGAGCCTGCTTACCAAGTGCAGTCCTGTAATTCGCTCCCAGTTCTTTGTGGAAAGTTCGTCGCGGTTGCGGTTCCATTTTAATCAGGAACAATCTTAAACTATCCCTTTTGGGAGCTTCTCTTCTTTCAGTCCCCCCCCCCCCCCCCCCCCCCCCCCCTCCACTCTCTTATTGCTTGCAGCTAGACAAGAACAGGATATGCGATTGCGGAATTCCGTCCGGGCCCATTCTGTTTGCTGACCGTTTCTTTTCTCGAGCTCATAAAGTTTTGATCTTGTTGTGGATGTGTGCACAAATGCATTGACGATTGTTATTGCGATAATCATCTGCTTGGGGGATAAAAGGAAGCAAGTTTCACAGAATAGATATGTCGCTTCTGTTTTCACATTGCTGGATGAGACTCCTAACGTTGTTGCTTGTTGTACTTTCACTAGAAGCATTGTAGTTTGTTTTTGAGGTCAATGGTGAGGATAACAACACACATCAAAGCTTACGATGATTTGACAACTAGCATCGCCCCATATTCTGGAATTTCTCTATTTTAGAATTGTTTCTGATTCCTCCATGTGAGCCGGAAACGTTGGAATCTATCTCGTTTAGGCGCTGAATTCGAGGTCCCCACGAGGGACCCGCCCCGTACATTATTGACGGGGACAGAAAATTAGTACTTTTTTTTTTTTGATCGGATAGAAAATTAGTACTTTTATCACCCCCACTTGAGCGATGAATCATCCTATAGATTCCTACGACTTTCTTCTGGTTGGGTTATTTCACAATCAGAAGATTATTGTTCTTGCTTATTATGGAAAAGAGGAAAAAAAATGCAAAAAATATTGAATTCCTACGTTGTTGGTAGTGGGGACAAGTTTCTTCTGGGACCGCGCGGAGAGATGTTGACGCTCTCGTTGATTTTAGCTGGTCGTTCTTTCCCTTTCTTTGATTTGTTTTTTTTTTTTTAAATTTATCATATCCACATCTATCGTCATCAGATCGGGGAAAAGGCCGTACTTTTTTGAAACTTAAATTTCCTTGGATTTGGATGCTAGTCTTTTCGTTCCCAACTTATGTCTCCGTTGATTGGTGCACCGCAGCTTCCTCTCTTTTATTTAAGTCTCGGACCAAACATTGGTTCATCCGCCAGCGAATCTGTCCTCCTATTGAATCAGTTGAAATTGCGTCCCCAGTGTCTGTTCCACTAACGAGGCAAAGTTTTCTTCAGGACACTGACTGATTCCCATGTTTAACATACAGGTTTACCCATAAAGCTCGGGCGGAGAGATAAGAGAGATAGAGATAAGAGTCAAGCTAGTGGGTATTATAAATGCAGTTCCGAGTGTCGAATGGGCAATGGAGGAGTGCCAGCGAGAGGGGCGGTTTTGCTAGTATCTGTCTGCAAAGGGAATGTCCTGCCTCGCCCGGCACTTCTCCACCTGCAAATCTTTTCACGTCCCGATTTTCTTGCGCAAAATTCAGTTTTGCCTGAAGTCTAGCGCAACCATATATTCCTGAATCCACGGGATCCTCAACAAATTTGAGCTTTTTCCAATTCTATCTTCTTCTTATCTGGTAGGATTACATTTTGCTTCCCCGCTCTGCTCCTACTCTGTTTCTGTTTTTCCCTGCTGCGTCTCAACTTTGAGACGCCTTCCGCAGACTGACGCTCTCTGTGCGCGTCTTCCTTTTTTTCTTCTCTCCTGAGAATCTGAGATAGGCGCGTCTCTGAGCGCCGGGGAAGGATTAGCATCCCCTCCGGAAGCAGATCCCAGTATCTTCTTTCCGCCGGTTTCCATGGCTGAGACGTTTCAGGTTCAGGGTAAGGAAGAGGAGGTCGACGAGGAATGCCCTGTCAAGCAGGTGGAGTTAACCGTGCCCAAGACCGACGACCCGACTCAGCCCGCGCTCACGTTCAGAATGTGGGTCCTGGGCATCGGATCCTGCGTCATACTCTCTTTCGTGAACCAGTTCTTCTGGTACAGGCAGAACCCCTTGTCCATTACGTCCATCTCCGCGCAAATCGCAGTGGTGCCCATCGGCCACTTGATGGCGAGGACGGTCACGAAGCGCGTCTTCTTCCAGGGGACGAAGTTGGAGTTCAGTTTGAACCCCGGACCTTTCAATATGAAGGAGCACGTCTTGATCACCATCTTTGCTAATTCTGGTGCCGGCACTGTTTATGCCACGCATATCTTGAGTTCCGTCAAGCTTTATTATAAGAGAAAGCTCACCTTTCTTCCCGCCTTTTTGGTGATGATGACTACTCAGGTCTGGTTATACTGAGTGATCTTGTGGAGATCTCTGATGACAAAAGCTTTCTTTGTGGGATTTCTTTTCTTTGCTTTGTTTATGATATCAGAGTGATTTATCATATAGTGCAATCTGAACTCAGTGTTGGGGTTCTGGCATAGATGAATTTTATCCAAGATCTTCAATTTCTTTCATGACAAGAAGCCGTCTTGACCTACTTCATCACCAATTCATGTCTTATTCTGGAATTTATCGTAGGTTCTGGGCTTTGGTTGGGCTGGTCTATTCCGGGAATATCTTGTTGAGCCAGGGGAAATGTGGTGGCCGTACAATCTGGTCCAAGTCTCCCTATTCAGGTAGTATGTTCTGTGTGGCATCGTATGGAGTGGCATTCTTTCTGATTGTGTAATGGATTGTTGTGAATCGCAGGGCTCTACATGAAAAGGAAAAAAGGCAAAAAGGCAGCTTCTCCAGGGACCAGTTCTTCGTCATTGCATTGATCACCAGCTTTGCTTACTATGTCCTTCCTGGTTATATGTTTATGATGTTAACCTCATTTTCTTGGGTATGTTGGATTGCTCCTCATTCTGTTCTTGTTCAACAACTTGGCTCGGGCCAAAAGGGCCTTGGAATTGGTTCTGTTGGGTTTGATTGGGCTACCATTTCATCGTACCTCGGGAGTCCATTAGCTAGTCCATGGTTTGCAACTGCGAATGTGGCAGTTGGTTTCTTCCTCGTAATGTATGTCATGACGCCGCTTTCGTACTGGTTTGATGTGTACAACGCCAAGACCTTTCCGATATTTTCCCAGTCTCTCTTCCTGGCAAATGGTACAAAGTACAACATTTCCACGATCGTGAATTCCGAGTTCCATCTTGATAGAGCCGCTTATGCCAGGAACGGTCCAGTACATCTCAGCACCTTCTTTGCAATGACTTATGGCCTTGGTTTTGCCACACTTTCGGCTACTGTCGTCCATATCATTCTCTTCAATGGAAGGTAAATACCATCGAGTATCGCTTTTTTTTGGCACAATACAAGTTGTCACACAGAAAGAGATGGGATCGAAACGTTTGCTGGAAAATTGACATATCTTGGGATTTATGAGATTGTTTCCGTCTAGTGTTTTCTTTGTGCCCTGGCATTGTTTGAACATTAAACCAGGAAAACTTCATTTATCATCTTGGATAATTCCACTTGTTATCTCAAAAATTGGTCGAGACTTAATGCCCTGCGGTAGTGAGATGGGACTAGTGCAATCCAGTGGAATTAGTTATATGTTTCGAGAGACTTAGACACCCAATGTCATTAGAAAGAAAATAAAATAAAATCGCCTTGATGGCGATAAGTACTTGCAGTTGCAGAGCGTTTTTTCCCTTGATCTAAGCTAAAGTTCACTTGCTCTGCTCTGCTTCATGCAGTGACCTGTGGAAGCAAAGTAAAAAAGCCTTTGGAGGGAGTAAAAAAATCGATGTACACACAAGGCTCATGAAGAGATACAAATCAGTACCAATGTGGTGGTTTGTTGTTCTCCTGGTCGCTAACATTGCCTGTATAATTTTTGCTTGTGAGCACTACAAGGAGAGTCTTCAATTGCCATGGTGGGGCATATTGCTGGCATGTGGGATTGCAATCTTTTTCACCCTGCCAATAGGTATAATCACTGCAACCACAAATCAGGTATGTTACAGAACTTAAAAAGTCTTCAACCTCTTTCTATATTTTTATATCATGAACTTGCACATGACCATCAATATGAAGTATCTTTTCTCATCCTTGAACTTATGCTCCGCAACTTTTGTGCTTTTCTTGGTAACAGACACCCGGTTTGAACATTATCACTGAATATGTCATTGGTTATATGTACCCGGAGCGTCCTGTTGCAAACATGTGCTTCAAGGTCTATGGATATATAAGCATGACTCAAGCTCTGACTTTTTTGCAAGACTTCAAACTTGGCCATTACATGAAGATTCCGCCTAGGTCAATGTTCATGGCACAGGTGGGTCCTTTCATCTCTTGATCAATTCTTTTATGCTTGATTAAATTTTAAACCCTAAAACTAAGTATACATCATTTTGTATTGGAACTTCTGCATGTTAGGTTCAAACGTAACAACCAAACGAGGGTTGAAACTTAACTAGATAGAGATTTTTTTGGACTCTTTTCATGCATGTACCAATTTTAAATCTTCTACGGTGTAGATTTTGAAGCTTCTGTGAAGAGTCTTGTGAGCGCAACATGAAAGTAGTCAATGCAAGTACAAGCAATAATGTGGGATAAGTATAGAGAATATCAAGATGAGAGTGGTACAGTTTTCCTTTTGCCTACTACACACTCTTCCAGCTCTAGCAAGCCAATTAGGACATGTCTACTGTTCTCAACAACTATCACAAACTGCTTCCTCCGAAACTTGTTTTTCCTACGGTTTATCTTCTGCAAAGACTAGTTCCTCTGTTAATGCCCCACAGCACCATTTCTAGAGCTCTCACACCCTCCATTATCCTACAGTGGCTTTGCAAAGCCCTTTGTCAAACACTTTGACAAAGAAAATCTCAACTCTCAGAGTAAGAATATATGTTTGAAACTCTAGAGAATGAACTCATGTTTACAAGTTCATCTATGTGCCACTATTAGATCGACAGTTTCACATCTTCGCTTCTCGTTTTTATCGATCTTCAAATCTGAACGTTGAAGATTGAATTAATAGCTGTTGCATCAGTCTCGAGTTTCCTTGGATAATGTTGTCGTTAGTCGACATCGGCTATCACAAATATCTTGCAATTAGTCCATTTGACTCGCATGCAATCTCCTATATATGGCAATGTATATAGTAACCATTGATTAGTCATTAATCCGATAAATCACGGTATATCTTAGCCAAAATTGGGTCCGCAATGGTATATGGTTTAGCAAATATCTTCCAAATATCTTCTGGTCCATGAATAATTATATTTCCATGAGCTTGATTTATATATGGGAACTTTTTGATGACTGATGCGATCTTCTGCATCAGTAACGTAGGACATATATCTTCTGCACTTCTGATCTCCAGACTATTAATATTATATTTCGTCCACATGTGTTTCCTTCCATTTCAATAATCATCAGGTGAATGTAACATTTTGAAACGTGAATATCTCCACTTAATGTCTCCATAGGTTTAGGTCACGTGATAACGTAGATTTGTAAAAATATTTAACCTCCATACTGACAAGGTTTCGTGATCATCAAAATAATGTAAGGGGTTTCGCAATTGGTTTTCAATTGTCCAATAATTCAAAATAGCGTCAGATTTACTTGTGTGCAAGATATGGGATTTTTCTGGCTACACCCCCTATTTCAGTAGAAAATTTAGCAGATTAAACAGTCAAGTTCTCAGAATGTTGATTTCTGTTTCAGGTCGTTGGAACGGTACTATCCGTAATCGTGTACCTGTTAACTGCATGGTGGCTCATGGAGACTGTCCCAAACCTTTGTGACACATCCTTGCTGCCGGCTGATAGTCCATGGACTTGCCCACCTGATGGCGTGTTCTTCGACGCATCTGTCATTTGGGGTCTCGTCGGGCCGCGAAGAATTTTTGGGGACCTTGGCGACTACGGAAATTTGAATTGGTTCTTCCTGGGCGGGGCTGTCGCGCCTTTGCTAGTCTGGCTCGCACACAAGGCGTTCCCCAATCAAAACTGGATTCGCTTAATCCACATGCCTGTCCTCTTAGGTTCGACGGCGATGATGCCTCCCGCTTCGGCCATTAATTTCACCTCTTGGATCGTGATCGGCTTCCTCTCTGGATTTGTCGTTTATCGGTATAGACCGGAATGGTGGAGGCGCTACAACTACGTGCTTTCTGGAGGTCTTGATGCCGGAACCGCGTTCATGACGTTGCTGCTGTTTCTCGCTCTGCAGTCAAACGACATCTCCATAGACTGGTGGGGAAACAATCCAGAAGGATGTCCCTTGGCAACTTGTCCAACTGCAAAAGACGTTCACATAAAGGGATGCCCCTCCGTCTACTGATCAAAGCCATTGCTCTCGTGCTTTCTTACTTGTGTTTCGTTTCCCCGAACCTGTATATAATTTCATTAGTCTCTTACGATTATGCGTTTTTCTAGATTCGTAGGCAGCAGAACAATTTGGGTTTTCATTGTTAGTCAAAGGTGCAGTTGTCTCCATAGTCATCTGAAAATGTCTTCCCATTTTCCTGTCTGTGACAGTACTGCATTTCAATTTTCCTTTTCATCGTTCTATTTGAACAATTTCTTTCATGGAATACCCAAAAAAGGCAAGTGGACACAACAAACATGTTATACCAGAATTTTCAAGTAAACTACAATAGCAGTGCTAACATTGGCCACAAGTACTCGTTATTGTACAGTGTACACCATATCCGTTTTTTCTCGGTTGCACCGGGCATAGCGTATGCATGCGATCTGCGCAATGTCTTGTCCGCACGATGTTGCTATGCTTAGCAGATCTCATGGATCATCTTTTTCACCAATACATCTATTTTACATGAACTGCTAGAGTTTAAGCTATCAACGAGTCGATCATTCACCACCCACCCATCTATCTATCAGTACTAGCATATACAAAGACGCGTGTTCTTATTCTTTAGGACCCATAACCTTTCTCGTGTTTTCATTTGCCCTCAAACACAAGATTTTAAGGGTTCAATACGAAAAAGTACCCAAAAAGCCATAAACCTATTGCATTGGTATTGATTCAGTCATAAATATTTTAATTAGACCAATTTAGTCTCAAAACTTTTGCATTGGTACCCATCCAATTTTGATCGGAAACACTAACAAGGACACCGGCCATCCGTCTTATATGAAAAAATCGCCGCCAACGTGAACAATTTTTTATAATTTGTAAATATCTTTTCTTAATTTCGTTATTTTTCTTTTCGTTTCCTCTTTTTTCGCATTGTGGCTGGCGAGGGTAGCGGCCCTTGTCCGCTGCCGACGATGGCCTAGCGAGGGCCGTGACCTCGTTAGCCACAATATGAAAAAATAAAACAAAAAAAAAAGTTTAGAAATACAAAAAAATATATAAAATTTGTCTATATCAGCGCCTATTGTGCCTCGTAGAACAACAGGCATCCATGTCAGTGTTTTTCGCCCAATATTGGCCGGATGGATTGAATGGGTCAAAATGTAAAAGGTTTATGACTAAATTGGTACTAATACAATAGGTTTGAAACTTTTTTGATACTTTTCCTAGTACAATATGATGAGTTACAGTTGATGATAATTTCAAGAAATTGAGAAACCCTATATTGTAGGCGTCATAAACTCTCGTCTTTCATTGTTTATTTCTGAAGAAGATTACTACTTTTCATTCGTGATGAGTATATTTTAAATTAATTAAATCGAAAATGGAAACTATATCAAAATCATAATAAACCAGCAAGGCTAGCAACTGTTATATTGCCATCCTGACATTGGATTCACAATATTGGCTACGCTCTAGACCCACAATCGATCTTAAATTTGATTTCATTTTTTTCGACCAACATCATGGGTAGATTTATTTCACTGAAAATTTCACAACTAAAGAGAATATTGGTAATGAAAATCATTTTTTAGGAACATAGTTTTTATTTGTTTGGTGGTTTAGGGAAAGGGGTTTCTTTCTTGTCAGAAAGGAAAAATTGTTTTCACCTGATCTACGCTTGTTGTTTTCAGTCCACGGAAAACGTTTTTCGTAAATCGATGAGTTTTTCGTCATTCAAGTACTGAAAAGTCGAAAAATAATTTCGTGAAAATAATTTTCCTTCAAATAAAATGGACCTTGACTCCCATCTCCCAAATCTTACCTGGTAATTTTGATGACATAACGTCCCGACATCCTTTGGAATACGCTAAAAAATGTGGACAACAGTTTCCATGCTTGATGCAATTGTGGTGCTTGATGCCATTAGGCTTTGCTAAGCTGTAGTTTTGACTAAGTTTTATGGCCAAGCGTCATGTTCTATAGCGATAAGGGGGGTGGATGTCTTACGCAAACGGGCAAGTTATTTACTTTTAGAGTGAATGTATCACCTTGAGAATTGTAGATTTTAACGTTTTTCTTAAACGTGGAAGTTGAAAGAAAGAAAACTACCTGTAGACTACGAGAAATTTTCTTCAACTGTCAAAGATTTTGAGAACAATAACACTATAAAAGACTCTAAAATTTGATCCAATGTGCAATATGATCTTTGGAAGTTTAACTCGTTCAACTTGGTCCTTGAACTATTTCAAATGTCCAGTGCAATCTTTTTATTGGATTAAACAAGGGAGAAAGTCACCAGTGAGTTCCTAAACCAGTGCGAAACGTGTAATCTAGTCTTTAAACTTTCATTTTGTTTAATATAGTTCCTTTTCCCATATCAAAGTCAAGTCAGCACTTCAATACTACTCACAATTTCTCATAATTACACTATTACCTGTTATAATACTTTTCATGTCAATCAATTTTCTAAAACAACAACAATATGCTATTTGGTCTATAAATATGACTCTAGTTCCATTTAAGTATATTTTACCTTATGAGCTCTATAATCCTAAAAGTAAAACCTCATTGGGGGTTGTATTGGTATTGTCCAATTCTTATGGACATTGCAGAGTGGTCTGCCCAAGCCATTACATATATGACAAATAAGGTGAGGCTTAGATCCGAGAATACCTCTCTAGGTTAATGGAGGAACATAGGACCTCAAACCACCATAGAATCGACTAGGGGAGGTGGAGGAGCAATCAACATAGGGGTCCGATGATGACCGTGAGCTGAATTAATCATAGGAGAAATACAAGGCCGGTTGATAATGCGAGAATCGTTCACTATGCTCCTGACCATGCTTTTGCCCCCTAAAATTACGTCCACCCCGAGACCCTTGAAACATGGGAGTGGAAGAAGTGGCATGGCCGATCAAAGCACGACGAATATTGGATAAAGATGAAGCATCCAATTTTGGGGAAGTTATTCTTCTTAGATGAGGAGTCGTGCCTGTAGATTGCCGAATGAGAGAATTGTATTACGATGAGAAAGTTCGCCATAAAACTTCATATGCCGAAAAAAAAAATGACACGAGAGAATGCTCTAAAAGTCAAATTCTATTACAATTTCTCTGGCTGCGCTACAATTTAGTAAAGTGTTGTCCAAGAGCATGCTAAATCTCTTTAGATGCCTAAACATCGTGAACATCATGAAAAAACTCGATTGTGAGGGTTGAATAGATCAAAAATAGGAGGGATCAACCATCACCGCGTCATTGTGATGAGTGACAAGCTTCGGACGGACACGAAAAAGACCCATCCACAATCACATAAACTAGCAAATTGTTGCAGATTGGAATAGGCTCAAATTGAGGTTTCCACAAAAAGGATTACTGCGTTCATCAAGCTTCATAGAGACGAGACTTGCGATGTCGGGGAACGATAAGAGACAGCAAGGTAGAGTGCATGCCCGTAACCTGAGAAGCAGAAAGCGAAGCAGCAAAAGGGAAGAAGAGGTAGAATTGGGCGCAATGTTTGGAAGAGTTGGCAAATAATTAGGATTAATGGAAATAGAGGAGGATGCTAAAAGAGGTGGCATGTAGAGCAGAAGAACGCATTGGAGATGCACTATACATTTTTGAGATAGAAATTGGAGTAAATGAAGTCTTCATATGGGGTGAGATGCTAAGAAGGCTGATGCCTTTTTCTTTTTCTTGCTATGATATCATGTGAATGTTTACAATTTGAGAGAGAATAATCGTAGCGTGTTTATGATAGCTTGACCGTAATTATGGTGCGCAATACATATTTATAAGAGTTCCGAATAGCGTCTCCATAAAACCAATTCCATTCTAAGAATTGCTTTTTTTTTTT
Source organism: Rhodomyrtus psidioides (assembly GCA_021437785.1). NCBI lineage: Eukaryota > Viridiplantae > Streptophyta > Magnoliopsida > Myrtales > Myrtaceae > Rhodomyrtus > Rhodomyrtus psidioides. Next base: position 2,065,415 of record JAILYB010000104.1, on the reverse strand, counting down.
TCTTTTTACAAGGAAGCAATTGCTTCGCAGCTTTTCATAAATGATTGATTCTGTCTATCTCGTCGTGATATCTGTTCTTCCTTGGCTGCTTGAAGATGTTTGGATGGACGGTGGCTGAGTGGACTGCCCGATGCCAACTGGAAAAAAGAGAGGCGCTCCTCAGGATGATGCACGTCTGTAACCCACTTCATGCACCACTTGAACCTGCGAGTACCTCGAAATCGAAACTAAGTGCCATATGTATTTCTTAGTTCTTCTGATTATATAAGAATGCATGCAATAACACGTGTTGCTCTTTGGTATGAGTATAGCAAAGAGTATGCAGATTAACTCGACTTCCTTCATTATCAACGGGTGATTATGCGAAATCTATGTGAAAAAGCAAATAGTTACTGACCGAAGTAATTATTGGGTGGTCTCGGGTCTCTCTCATCCGAAAAATTAGTTCAGAGGATGAGGTTTCCCTCACATTTATTAACCGACCACCAACCCTTCCTGCAATCGATATGAGATAACTCCAACAGTAACATATGCATAACGGAGTAGCCAGCAGATCTAAAAAATTAACTCGGGCACCCATTCTTGGAAAGAACACACTGCAATATATCATCGAACTTTGAATGGAATAGAAGAGGTCTTCCGTTTGCAAAAACAAGAGACTTGATATATTCATTTGTCCACAGATCTGAGAGAAGCTTCCACAAAAAATGTAGTTTCTCGTTGCGGAAGATGTCTGATGTGTTTAGGAGAAGATCATGGACATATGACCTAAGCATATTCCTCATTTGTGCACAAAACGTCTGAAAAAAAGCAAAGGTTCATCAAGATCTGGAGCTTTAGGAGGGAAAACAAGGAAGCGGATTGCACAAATATCGACAATTGCTACAGTGTGATTCAAAAGAACATAACAAGACGAGAGGACTCTCCATCTAAGAATTGCTTTTTTTCTTTTTACAAGGAAGCACTTGCTCCGCAGCTTTTCATAAATGATTGATTTTGTCTATCTCGTTGTGATCTTCTTCCTTGGCTGCTTGAAGATGTTTGGATGGACGGTGGCTGAGTGGACTGCCGATGCCAACTGGAAAAAAGAGAGGCGCTCCTCAGGATGATGCACGTCTGTAACCCAGTTCATGCAATTGAAACTAAGTGCCATATGTATTTCTTAGTTCTTTTGATTATATAAAAATGCATGCAATAACAAGTGTTGCTCTTTGGTATGAGTATAGCAAAGAGTATGCAAATTAACTCGACCTCCTTCACTTTCTCATACTTCTTTCATCTTGCAATATGTCAGAATCAACAGGTGATTATACGAAATCTATGCAAAAAGCAAAGAGTTGCTGACTGAAGTAATTGTTGGGTGGTTTCGGATCTCTCTCATCCGAAAAATTAGTTCAAAAGATGAGGTTTTCCCTCACATTTATAAACCGACCACCAACCCCTCATGCAATTGATGTGGGATAACTCCAACAGTAACATATGCATAACAGAGTAGCCAGCAGATCTCAAAAATTAACTCGGGCACCCATTCTTGGAAAGAACACACTGCAATATATCATTGAACTTTGAATGGAATAGAAGAGGTCTTCCGTTTGCAAAAACATGAGACTTGATATATTTATTTGTCCACAGATCTGAGAGAAGCTTCCACAAAAAATGTAGTTTCTCCTTGCGGAAGATGCCTGATCTGTTTAGGAGAAGATCATGGACATATGACCTAAACATATTCCTCATATGTGCACAAAACGTCTGAAAAAAAAAGCAAAGGTCCATCAAGATCTGGAGCTTTAGGAGGGAAAACAAGGAAGCGGATCGCACAAATACCGACAATTGCTACAGTGTGATTCAAAAGAACATAACAAGACGAAAGGACTCCATCTCAGAAAGGAAAACTTGGGGAAAGAAGCATACAAGAGTGATATTGATTCGGCTCGTCTTGAAGATGTTACATAGCTAAATAGTAAGCAAGAAACGCAGAAAGATGAGCCGGACCAATATCACGCCATGTCTACTTCTTCAAACAACCTTCACTTCTCCTTCTTCTTCTACAGTTCTACTTCATTAGAGAGAGAAGAGAAGCTAGTTAGGGCCTGTGGGTTCTTCTGTTGCAGCTTCTCCCCCTTTTATAGTGCGTGAATGGAATATCATCAAGGGTTTCAACACTCTCAGAAAGGAACACAGACAAAGTAAAAGGTTTTTAACGTGAAAATCGGGTTTATCAAATGGACATTTCAATGCATTGATGACCTCACTCGTTACGCATTGAATGTCACGTATATCTAGCGTTATTTTTTTCGAACCATGATACGTACGTACCCAAAAAGATTTGACTCCCAAAATTCCAATTACAAAATGATGCGGTGAACCTTAATACGGCTCAACTTATCTAAATTGCTATTTATAACTGATTTGTTTCGAATAAAGATAGTCCGTCACGTCATTTTAAAATCATTTATATTATTCCTAAGGTACTCTTGTGATTTGATCAGGGCAGTTGGAACGTCTAGCTAATGACGGTCCACTCATTAAGGAATCCAACGAGCAATGCCATCCATCCGGCCACCTCTTTATTTTAAACCCTTAGTGCAGTATCTATCCCTGGAGATTTCATTGGCCTTAGCACGATGATTACAAAGTCATAATATAGTCAATGGACGCATAGTACATAGATACCTACGCCATTCATTGGTGCCAGTGTGGTTATTATAAAATTGCCTATATCCATCATGTCATTTGAATTTTCTTTTTAAGTAAAAAGTTAGGTTGTTACCGTCCTATTTCAAAATGAGTCGGTCTTTGTTCTAAACTTCGAGATTAGTTTTAGGACGCGCATGGCAAAACTTTTGTTGTGATAATCAATTTTTGGTCAGAAGTTGATTTTTCTATTTATTTTTCTGAGCAAAAGTTGAAGTTGCGTAACTCAATAGATTTCTACTCCAGAAATTGCGATACCAAATGAATTTTTGCTTCAAAAGCACTTTTGGAGTATAAATTCTATTCAAGAAGTGTTGTCATGGGCACTAGATCCCCAATACCATCTTCAAGGGCCAAAAATTCCCTAATTACCTAGTCGGCTGGAAGAATTATACCTTAAAATACGGGAGCATTTCAAAGATTGATCGAATAGCCTCGTAAGTGATTTTTGTTGAATTATGAGTTTGTTTTCGTTTTTCGATGAGATCAATCTAATACTAACATCGACTTTCCAAGTGTACACATTTTTGAAGATTATGGGACATAATTAGCCTATCCAATTCATCATTTACAGTCAAGTCTACCTTTTTTAAAAAAAAAAAAATCCCGTTATAACCCGAAATAAAGTGTCTTGAAACAGAAAAAAAAATACTAAAAAAGTCATAACGTTCTTGCATGGATATCGATCCAGTCCTAAATATTATAAGTGGATTAATTCAGTCTTAAACCTTTTAACATTGATACCAATTAAATTCATTCAGCTAATTTTGGCCGTAAATTATTGATGTAGACACCGGCCATCCTGCATGGTGCAAACGGCGCCGGCGTGAACATTATAAATTACTATTTTTAAATTTTGAGTTTTCTTTTTTTTTTCTTTTCATTTTGGTTGGAAAGTGTCGCCAGCCGCTGATGAGGGCCTTCACAGCCTCGTTCACAAACCGAAGGGGAGGTGATACTCGCTAGCCAAAATGAAAAGAAAACAAAGAGAAAGAACAAAAATCATGAAAAATGTTTATATCAGCATCGACCACTACACTTAGAATGGCCGGTGTCCACGTCAATAATTTTCAACTAAAAATGGCCTGATGGACTTCATTAACAAATATATAAAATGTTTAAATTAGGTTGGTTCACATAAAAGTTTAGAGTTGAATTAATACTAATATATATACATGTTTTAAACTTTTTTAATACCTTTCCCCTTTGAAACGTGAATTTCGTCCGACTTCTGATAACTTGCCTACTGAAAACGTGTTTTTTTTTTTGTTAAAAAAAAAACGTGCTTCCTTTGTAAGGGAAAAGTCGAATTAGTGGGCGAGAACAAAAGCTTACGGTCCCCGTAATCTAAGCCCCTAATTATGATTAGCAACTTGTCTCGAAAGGAGCAGGGGACAAAACATAAAGCCAAAGACAGGATAAGGTAAACATAGTTTTGTGCCAAGTACATGATACTAAGATAATCCAGCGATCATTTAATTGCTTTTCCTCCTTTTGCTCCGGTGGGGATTTAATTATTTCTTTTGAAATTATTGCCAATAAGTGCTCCCGAGATGTTATATATATTTTTTATGTTAATTTAATATGACGGGATACCGACGCATGCACAAGCTTATTTTTGTTAAATTTTTTTCGAAGTATCTCGGAATGTTGCTTAACAAATACCTCGAAAACACATGTCGATGGATCATTTTTTAAGACGCTAAGTGGGTGTGGCCGACTCAAAGGTATTATCAAAGCCCTAGAGAAAATCTAGGACCCCAAATATAAAAGGCAATAGAATCTATCCTTTCTCCAGCAAAGGGAAACTCCCGATGGATCCTCTTTTTTCCTTTTTTTTTTTTGTTTGGTTCGTTGTTCTTTTGAATGGCTCGCTAAGCAACAATACGATTCAATTTGCAACATTCGGTCGTCGCATAGATTCCAAAGCAATCAGCAAGAGAGTAGGCCAAACAGAAGACACGTAGATGTCTCAATCATACGTGTCAAATTATCTTCCAATGGCCATCACTCATGCCTGTTTTTTAAGCACGTGCCAGAGATGACCCTTTACCAGAATAATTGCAGATTGTACCACATTAAACCAGTCGAACATTATAGTTTTCAATAGATAAAGATATTAGAACATTTCATTAAAATCCGAGGAATTGATTGGTCGGCAACATTATTCCGAAATGCATAGCAAAAAAATTAATAATCATGATCAAGCCCACTAAATGGCTTTTTTTGCGCCGCTCGTAACTCAAGATGTCATGTTAGTAAGGAAAATTGTCCAAAAAATCCGACACTTATTGCACTATTGACAGTTCTATGCTAAACCTTTTAATTTTACCAATTCAGTCTTAAATTTTTTTACGTTTTATCAGTTGAGTTCATCTGGCTACTTTTGGCCAGAAATCGCTAACGTGGACGCCAGCCTTCTTACGTGACATAGCTGGTGCTGACGTGTGTGATTTTCAATAATATTTTCGTACTTTTTATAAAAAAAATTAATGACTTTTTCCTCTTTTTCTTTTACTTCCCCCCTCCTCCCCCCCTCCCCTTGGCGTGCGCTTGCCATTGCCGAGCCTCGTCAATGGCCTGCAGAGCTTGTCAGCCTCGGGCAAGGGACACCCAGCCCTTGCCTAAGGCTGGCGACCTCTGTCGGCCATCGATGAGGCTCGACGATGGCTGGCGGAGGGAAAAATACAAAGTAAAAAAACTAAAAAGGAAAATAGAAAAAAAAGGAAAATATTCACGTTAGCACCGACTGTATCATGTAGGACGGCCGATGTCCAATTTTAGCAATTTCCTACCAAAGTTGACCGGATAGACTCTACTGGCAAAGCGCGAAAATATTTAGGATTCAATTAATAAAAGTGCCATATGTTTAGGAATCTTTGCATAATTTTCTCGTATTAGCGCAAGGTGGGAAAACTGACCACAAAATGAATCATTTAAGCTTGTAGAGAAATTATTCACACTTTAGAGGCAGTTCTGAAGGCCCCGTTGATCATTTATTGGCTTTTTGTTCATCATAGTTGTCGTTCTCCAACTCCACGTGTGTCCTTAATCGCGGTCTCATTCCGATCTGCACTTAAACTTGGGTAGTTAATTGAAGGGATCTCATGTCAGTTGATGCATCTTACCAAGTTATAGTGATCATATCTCAGTTGCATCACGTGGGATGTTCTTCTACTTAGCATATCTCATGGATCAACTTTTCAACAATACACCTAATTTACATGAACTTCTAGGGTTTAAGCTATCAATGAGGCAATCATCCATCCATCCATCCATCCATCTATCTATCTTTACTAGCATGTAAAGAGAAGCGGGTTCTTATTCTTTAGGAACCACTAACTTTCTTCTTTTTCCATTTGCCCTCAAACACATGATTTTTTGGGTACAATAAGAAAAAAAGTACCAAAAAAGTCCTAAATTTATTATATCTAAGCCTTTCGATTGTACCAATTGAGTCCCAAAACTTTTATATTAGCACCAATTTAGTCCATCCAACTAATTTTGGTTGGAAATCACTGACATGGATGCATGCCTTCCTACAAAAGTATAGGCACGATTGGCACTGACTTGAATAAAATTTATAATTTTTAATATCTAGTAAAGGGTCACTTGGGCGAGGGCTTAGCAACTGTCGCCGTGACCGGCGATGGTTTAGGCGAGGACCGCGACCCTTGTTCGCCACAATGAAAAAAGTAAAGTAAAAAGTAAAGAATAATAACTGAAATGCAAAAATTAGAAATTTGTCTATGTTAGCGTCGATCGGGCAATAGGCCAGCAATGACAGACGTCCATGTCGGCAAGGCCAGTAGCAGTTATATTGCCTTCTTGACATTGGATTCACAATGTTGGCTACACTCTAGACCAACAATTGTTCTTAAAGTTGATTCCAATTATTTTCGACCAACATCAAGAGTACTTTTGTTTTACTGAAAACTTCATGATTGAGTTTTCATTTGTTTGGTGGTTTAGAGAAAGTGGCTTCTTTTTTTTATCAAAAGGGGAAGTTTTTTTCCAATCTAAATTTGTTGTTTTTAGTCCATGGAAAAAGTTTCCGTACATGGATGAGTTTTCCATCATCCAAATATAAGAAAGTTGTAAAATAATTTCCCGAAAAGAGTTTTCATTCAAATAAACTGAGCCTAACTTCATCTCTCAATCTCACCTGGTAGTTAGGATGACATAACTTTCCGACAACCTTTCGAACACGCTCAAATGTGCACATTTCTATGCTTGATATAATTGTGGGGCTTGATGCCGTTGTGCTTTGCTAAGTTATAATTCTGACTAAGATGCGTTTGTTTCAAGGAAAGTGGTTTTCAGGAATTCGTTTTCTGGAAAGTGGTTTCCTGAAAATCACTTTCTCGGAAAACGATTTGTTTTCCTTTGTTTGGTAATATGTTACCGAAAATATTTTTTGGTGTTTGGTTCTCATTTGGAAAACGATTTCAATCTCATCAAAGGGACTATCATTGATACTAAGGAGAGATAGATGGTCGAGAGAGATGACGTAAACTGACCCGGTCAAGCCTCGGTCCCCAGCCCCGGTTCCCAGTCCCGGCCCCGGTCCAGGTCCCGGCCTTGGGTCTCGGTCCCCGGCCCTTGCACAGGCCCCGGTCCCGGCACTGCCCCGGTCCCGGCCTCGGTCCAGGCACCGGCCCAGGCCCCGATCCAGGCATCGACCCCGGCCTTGGCCCCGACCCCGGTCCGGTCCTGGCCCGGGCCCCAACCCGGGTCCTTGGCCTCGGTCCCCGGTTCCCAGCCCATGCCCCTGCCTCTGCCCCGGCCCCGATCCAGGTCCTGGCCCTCGGCCCCGGTCCCCGGGCACCGGCACTGGGCTCAGCCCTGGCCCTGGCCCCTAGTCCTGGTCCCGGTCCCAACGCCCGGCCCCGACGTCCGGCCCCGGTCTCGGGATCGGTCCCGGGGATGGGCCTCAATCCCGTTTTCAAAGAAAGTGAGAGATTCAAATTTGGGAAAGTGTTTTCACCTGTTTATTTTGGGGAATTCACTTTCCTATTTTAATGAATAAAATCCTTGTTGACTGGAAAGTACTTTCCGTTGATCAAATCATTTTCCGCGAACCAAACAGACGAAAATCTAGAAAACACTTTCCTTGAAAACACTTTCCCCAAAACAAACGCGCCCTTTAGTTTAATTGCTAAGCGATACGTTCTATAGTGAAAAGCGGGATGGATATCTTACACGAATAAGCAAGTTATCCACTTTTGGAATGAGATGCATCATTCTGAATTTTAACTAGGGGTGTGCAAACTGGACCGGACCGGCCCGGACCGGGCGGGTTGGTCCGGTCCTTGAGGTGGATGGGTTGGTCCCCGGTCCTAATAAATGGGACCGGTGACTGGGCGGTCCGGTCCTCGGGTTCTTGTGTTGGGACCGGACCGGACCGGCCCGGACCGGACCGCCAATAATATATAATTATTTATATATAAAAATATATATAATTACAAAAGAAATTGATAATAAAACGGAATCTCTCAAGAGTAAGAAGAATCCCGGACCGGCCCAACAATTTATATGTATAACTCTCGGACCGGCCCATCATTCATATGGCATTTGGTGGTATTTTGGCATTCGGTGACTCAAGTTGTTGAGCCCCAATGTAGAATACAATAGTCGTTTAATATATTTTAATATTTTCTGGGATTTGTTTTTCCTTTTTTTTTTCTCTTTGTTCTTTTATTTTCATCTTCTTCCGGCCAATATGAGGGCCAACGAAGCTCGCCCCCACCTCTGGTTGATCGCTGGGCTTGGCGGTCAGCTGGAGGAAGAATAAAAATGTAGTAGTAGGCTTTGTAGCGGTTGGGCCGGGACCAGGACCGGACCGGGATCGGACCGGACCGACGGTCCTGGTCCTGTTCGGTCCCGGTCCGGTCCATGGTCCCGAAAATATGGGGACCGGACTATTGATCCGGTCCTCGGGTTCATGCCGGGACCGGACCGGCCCGGACTATGCACACCCCTAATTTTAACGTTATCTAGGATAAAACCAACCTTGAACGTGGAAGCTGGAACAAAACCCCCCCTTAGACTATGTGAAATTTTGCTTCACCCGGTTGAAGTCTTGTCAAAGATTATGAGAAAAATTGACACCAATAGCTCTTGAACTTTGGTTCAGCTTCTTGCAATACCATCCTTGCAGGTTTAATTTGTTCAACTTGATTCTTGAACTATTCTAATGTTCAGTGTAGTCTTTTTGTTTGATTAAACAAGGGAGAAAGTCACCCAAGTTCCTAAATTAGTGCGAAATATGCAAATCTTGTCCCTCAGCTTTTCATAGCAAAGTCAAATCAATACATCAATACAATTCACACATTTTCAATAGGGTTAATATCACGAAAAAACTCAAACTGATACACATGTGACAAATTTTATCATAAACTATTTTTTTTATAACCAAAAACCCTAAACTGGTACTCCTATGACAAATTTACTCAAAACTAGTTTTTTTACCACAAAAAATCATAAACTGGTACAATGTGACAAATTTATCCCAAATTAATTTTTTTATCACAAAAAATCTCAAACTGGTACACAATGAAAAATTGACCCTCTGTTAGTTTCTGTTAAATTGAGTTAATACCACAAAAAATTTGAAATTGATACACCTGTAGCAAATATAGGATAACATGTACACTCGACAATTGCCACATGTCATTAAACTCAGTGATTTGATGGTAAAATTTAACGACTACTAACAGATGGTAAATTTGTTACAGTTGTATCAATTTGGGGTAAATTTATCACAGCCGTACCAGTTTAGGATTTTTCATGGTAAAAAAAAAATAGTTTGAGGTAAATTTATCACAGGTTAATACAACCAAAAATCCTAAATTAGTACACATGTGGCAATTTTACCCTGAACTATTTTTTTGACCATGAAAAATCTCAAACTGGTACATCTGTGACAAATTTACCCTAGACTGGTACAGCCGTGATAAATTTACACTTCGTTAGTTTTCGTTAAATTTTACCGTCAAATTGCAAAGTTGGATGACACGTGGCTATTGTCGGGTGTACACGTTACCCTATGTTTGCTATATGTGTATCAATTTGAAATTTTTCGTGATATTAACTCAATTTAACGGAGATTAACAAAGGGTAAATTTGTCATATGTGTACCATTTTAAGATTTTTTATGGTAAAAAAAGTAGTTTGGGGTAAATTTATCACAGTTATACCAATTTATGGTTTTTGGTGGTTAAAAAAAATAATTTGGGGTATATTTGTCACAAGTGTACCAGTTTGAGGTTTTTGGTGGTCAAAAAAATAATTTGAGGTAAATTTGTCACATGTGTACCAATTTGGGGTTTTTCTCGGCATTAACCCATTTATCATAGGTGTATCAGTTTAGGATTTTTGGCGGTATTAACCCTTTTCATTATCACACCTATTACCTATATTTCATAATATTTTTTTCATTTCAATCTATTTCCTAAATCAACAAAAAAAAATGCTATCTTTGTATTATCTTTTTGCTCTTACTAGTACTCTAGTTCCATTTAAGCATATTTTTCCTTATGATCTCTACAAATTAAAAGTAGAACCTCATTGAGAATTATGTTGGTATAGTCAAACCGTTGTTGACATCACAATATGGTGTGCCCGACCAGTTATAAAGTTGACAAATAAGTTGAGCTCTTACAAGCAAGAATAACTACTTGGGTAAATGGAGGAACATATGGCCTTGAACCACCACGAAGCCGACAAAAATAGGTGGGAAAAAGTATCAAACAAGTTATAAACAATCGAGTCAATCCGGCCAACGTGACCGCCGGCCGTCCTACATGGCATGACCGACTCTGGCGTGGACAAACTTTAATTTTATTTTTTATAATATTTTCAATCTTTTATTTTTTTTTTGTTTTTTAGGCTTTACACCTTTTTTTAATTGGCTAGCGGGGGTTTTGTTATTAACCGTCAAGGGCCGCCGGCCACTAGGGCTTGTGCTACCCCTTGCCTAGACTCAGAGAGGGCATTGTGGCTCTCGCCGATCTCGGGTGAGGGCGTCGTAGCCACCGCCTGATCTGGGAGAGGGCGTCTTGAGCCTCGCTCACGGCTAGCGAGAGTGAGCTGGTAGCCCTTACCGCCCAACAAAAAAAAAATCCAAAAAGGAAAAACACAAAATAAAAAAGAACAAAATATTTAAAAAATGATGCAATATTAAATTAATATTAAAAAATATCCACATCAGCGTGGACTGAGCCATGTAGGATGGTGGGTGCCCTTGTCAATAATTTTTAGTCAAAATTGACCAGAATGACTCAATTGGTACTAATGCAAAAAAGGTTCAGTACTGAATTGGTTCAATTAAAATGTCTAGGAATGAATTGGTACCAATGCAATAGGCTTAGGACTTTGGTAGTTTTTCCGAAAGGGTGGAGGAGCGATCAACATAGGAGGCCTATGACGATTGAGAACTGAATTTATCATAGGAGAATTGCAAGCTCGGCTGATCATGCAAGATCCTTCCACCATTTCCTTGATCAAATTTTTGGCCCCTAAAATTATGTCCACCCTAAGACCCTAAGAAAGAGGGAGTGGGAAAAGTGGCATGGCCGATCAAAGCATGATGAATGACGGATGATGATGAGGAATTCAATTTTGAGGAAATGGTCCTTCTCAGATAAGGAGTCATGATTGCTTCATCGAATAAGAGAATTATAGGCCCGTTGATGACCATAGTGACAATAGGTACCCTTACATAGATGGGAGCCTTGATGGGTTGAATCACCAAATCGTTGTCGGAAACGAAGCAATTGATTGCGGTTAGAGAGTCCTGTTGGAGATTCAAGTCCACAACTCACCTCAGATGCCAAAGATAACCAAAAAAAAATAAAAAAAAATGAACTAGTCAGGTTTCTTGACAGCGTTTAAAAATCAAGTTCTAGCCCAATTTCCTCAACCACGCAACAATTAGTAAAATGGTTGTCCCGGAGCAAGCCAAACTTTAAAGATGCCCGAAAAACCATGAACTTCATGAAAACCCGATTGTGAGAGTTCAATTGATCGAACTACGAAGGCACTGAACAGCCTTAACCCGGGTGAAATAGGAGGGATTGGTCACTATTGGAGCACATATGATGGTTTTGACCTCTAATTAGAATTGCCTGTATTTACAAGAGTGATTAATTGTAGTCACGACACAGATAACACATAATCACATAAAGACCACCCTCCAATACATATCAATAAATGTCTTCATAAAACACATGCTCCACTCTAAGGATTTCTCTTTCAGAAAAGAACATGTACTCCGCGATTTTGCAAAAATGATTGATTCTATCTACATGATCACGTAACGATTTCTTGCCTGCTTGTGGATGTGATTGGTTGGGCGGTGGCTGAGAAGACTGCCTAATGCCAACTGGAAAAAGAGAGACGCTCTCCTCTCGTCGATCACGTGCGTGAACAGTTTCAACGAGGACGAGATCTGCATTAGACCCACTGTTTCTCAGGATAATAAGGTAACTTTTTAACTAATAGATCCACTGTCCATCTTGCTGTTCTTCAGGTCATCTTTGTTCCAACCCCAAAAGAGTGCATGCTTCTAGCTTGCGGTTGAAATTAAGCAACGCTTGATTTGCTTGACCTCCTTCGTTTTCTCGCACTTCTTCATCCCGCGACATTTCGAATCGAGGGGTGATTGTGTTGCGGTAATGGCTAGCACCACGAGAAGCGATAAGTGAGAACGATATGTTGGCTAAACTAGTTCTGCGGACGATATCTCTCTTTGGCATTGTATAGATAAGTACATACCCGTGTATGCAGATGGAGTGATTCATATTGGACAGCCGGAAAAGCAAAAGATTATTGACCGATGCAATGTGTTCACAGTAGAGTTGCCAGCAGATCTAAAAAATTAACTCAGACAGACATCCTTGGAAAAAAAAAAAACACGTTGCAAGATACAGTCGGACTTTGAAAGGAAAAGAAAGAGGGCTTCCGTATGCAAAAACATGACACTTGACACACACATTTATCCACAGATCTGAGAGAAGCTTCCCCAACAAATGGAGGTGTCTGATGTATTTAGGGTAAGATCGCCCGAACATGACCTATATATTACTCATACGAGCACAAAAGATGTGAAAAAAAAGTACAGACCCATCAAGATCTGGCGGTTTAGGAGGGAAAATAAGCGAAATGGAACCTGCGGATACCGACAATTGCTGCGGCGCGATCCTAAGGAGCATAACAAGATGAGAAGTTTCTTCATCTCAGAAAGGAAAACTAGGGGAAAGAAGCATACAAGAGTGATATTGATTCGGCTCGTCTTGAAGATACTACATAGCTAATAGTAAGCACGAAATGCAGAAAGATGAACCGGACCAATATCACGCCACGTCTACTTCTCCCAACAACCTTCGACTTCTTCTTCTTCTTCATTAGAGAGAGAAGAGAAGCTGCTTAGGGCCTGGGTTTTTTCTGTTGCAGCTTCTTCCCTTTTTATAGTGTGGAAATGGAATATCGTCAAGGGTTTTGACACCCCCTCCGAAAGGAATACGGATAAAGTAGAGATCTGTAAAGTGGAAATTGATCTGCCAAGTTGGTATTTTTTTTTTAAAATACGTTGATGATCTCCCGTTAAATATAGAAAAGTCACATTCACAAAATGATGTGGTAAACTTCTGTTCGGCATTGAGACACGACTTACTCATCCAAATTATTATTTATAAGCGAATTTTTTCTGATATATAATTCAGTTAGCCTTCTTAAAACATATTCTATAATTCGGCATTAGCCGTGCCACATAGGACGGCTAGCGTTCACGTCAACGATTTCCAATCAAAATTGATCGAATAGACTGAATTTGAGATTCAATTGGTGTAAAAAAAAAAGCTAATGATCGAATTGGCATAACTGTAATAAATTTATAATTTTTTTCATAAGTTTTTCGGTGTTTTGACGAGGGAGGTGGGACATTTAAATCAATTGCAGTCCACTCATTATCGAATCCAACGAGCAATGCCATCCAGTTTGCCACCTCTTTATTTTAAAACCCTAGGGCAGGATTCTTGGAGATTTCCGTTGGCCTTGGCACGATGGTCATTAATTACAATATCGTACATAGATACCTACTTCATCCATTAATGTCAGGGCGGTTATTATAAGATGCCTATGTCACAATTATGGCCTAGGCAGGAGAGGAAAATGGCTTTATGTACATCGTATTGTTTGAAATTCTTTTAGTGTTAAAATGTTAGGAATGTTAGGTCGTTACACTTGTCGAGAGTCAGTAACTTAGTAATTACCTGGTCTAAGTTAGTCGGAACGTTAAATTACTTATATGACATTAGTGTTTCAAGAGCTCGATCGAATAACCTCATCCGTGATTCTGTTGAGCTATGAATTTGCTTTTGTTTTTCGATGTGGATCCTTCTAATAATTAGTGGTGTAAATGGTTCTGTTCGATTCATTTTTTTTAAGAAAATCAATTCGAATCGAATCATTAGGAGGTAAACATGAACCGAACCAGATCTCGCCTTGAATTGAACCAAAAATCCAGTTCAATTCGGGACGCCACATTTGGGAGGGGCCGCGGCCCTCGACCGGCGGGGGGTCGTCGGCCTCAACTACTAGAAAAGGGAAAAAACAAAAGAAAAGAAAGAAAAAAAAATAAAAAAGAGATTTTCAATTCAATTTGGCTTATCGAACAAAACCGAAATAAACTAAACCAAAAAGTTAACCAAACCCAAAACCAAACTAAATCAAACTGCACAAATTTTTAGTTCGGTTCGGTTAGTGATTCAGTTTTCGGTTTAGTCTTAACAACCCTACTAATAATAGCAGAGATTGTCCACAACTATGCATTTTTGAAACAACATGCATGGACATTCATTAAATTTTTCACTTCATAATTTACATTCATACAAGCCAAGACTTTTTTTTTTCCTTTTAAATCTACCTTTGCTTCTAAATCCTGTTATTGACTGATCTCTTGGAAAGTGAATTTCGTTCTACTTATTACTGATATCTTGCCTTCATGAAAACGTGCTTCATTTGTAGAGGGAAAAAGGCACATTAGTGGTGGAGAACAAAAGCTTATGGTCCCCCTAATTTAAGCCCCTAATTATGATTGGCGACTTATCTCGAAAGTTTCGACCAAAAGAGAAAAAACCATTATCTCGAAAGGATTCGGGGACAGGACATAAAGCCGAAGACGGGATAAGCTAAACATAGTTTTGTGCGAAGTACTTGAATTACTAAGATAATCCATCGATCATTATCAGTTGCTTTCTCCTCTTGCCCCATTAGAGATTTCAATTATTATTTTTTTTATCGAAATTATTGTTAACGAGTGATGCCAAGACGTTGGTTCGGTCTGATTGGTCAGAGTAAATCTATTTCAAGATGTCGATAAGATAGTAAGTCGTAGTAACGTTTGACGCATCCCTGGGGGTATCAACTCGCGCAAGGCTCGTGTTTGTCGTATTTTCAAAGTACTTTGAAACGTCTGCTTTACAAGTGTCTCGAAAACTCACGCAGATCAATTCGTTTTTAAGACGCTAAGTGGTGTCGCCGGCCCTAAAGTCACTCGTGGTTATCCAAACCCTAGATAAAATCTAGGCCCCTAATCTAAAAGGCAAAAGAATCCGTCCTTTTTTCCAGCAAAGGGAAACTCTCTCTTTTTTTTTTGGGTCATGGTTCTTTTGAATGGCCCGTTAAGCAACAATGCTAGTTAATTTACAACATTCGGTCGTCGCAGAGATTCTAAATTAGGCCAAAACAGGAGACATGGACATCTTTATCAGTATGTGTCAAATTCCGAACCGATGGTCCCTCGATTCTGAATAAGAAATGAAGCAGTCTCACGCCTGTTTTTGGAGCACGTGCCATTGGTCCTATTTACCAGTATTTTAAAGGATTAGCACCGGAGATGGAGCTCGAAATACCTTTCACCGATTGATACACCTTTTTTTTTTTGGGGGTCGGAGATTGATAAACTTGGGGTATATAACTTTTACAAACAATGGTTACACGCGGCGGTTACTAAATTTGAAAAAAACAAATAATTTCCTTTCAATTTATAGTTACTAGAAGTTACTTATTGAACGGATATAACATAACCAACCAACAATCATGTCGGTTGCTTGCTGCAGATATCGATGATTTTATTGAGAGAACTTCTAGATTTTCGTTAATAACGTTATGTTATGTTGTCAATGATTTCACTGGCGAGTTGTCAATTTCCTTCAATTTACCGATAATTCTGCTCTTAAATGGCCAAACTATGTTCTCGTCGGCTAAGTCTATGACTTGTCGATAATAACCAAAAATTGATTGGTAATTTTTGGGTGTAAACACACTTGTACTAATTCAGTTCTTGAGTTCTTTAACTGTGTCAATTTAGTCATAAACTTTTTCATATTTTGTCATTAAGTCCATTCGATCAATGTTGCTGGACATTGCTAATGTGAACGGAGACCGTGTTACGTGGCATGGGCGATGCTAATGTGGACATTTTTAATAATGTAATTTTTGATAAAATTTTTGGATTTTGCTCTCTCTTTTTTTTTTTTTTATTGAAGTCTGGCAAGAGTCATTGGCTAACCCTCGCCAACAATGGACGAGGGCCGCAACACCGTCGTGTTGCCACAATGAGGGCATCGCGGCCCTTACCCAAATCTAGAGAGGGCCACGACGCCCTCTCTATGTCTAAGGGCCTCAATGCCCTCACTGGCCAGAGTGATTGCGTGCGGCCCTTGCCCAGACTCGACGAGGGCCACGACTTGTTGGGGCCGTTGAAGTTTGGCTAACAACTCTTGTCGGCTGTCAATGAAAAAAGAAAAGAAAAGAAAAATAAAAAGATAAAATATGTATGATATTATCAAAAAATGTTCACATCAACACCACTCGTGTCGCATAGGACGGTCGACGTTTATGTTAGCGATTTTCGACCAAAATAAGCTAGATGGGCTCAACTGGCAAAAAGGAAAAAAGTTTAGGACTAAATTTGGCACAATTAAAAAGTTTAGGTATGAATTACCAGTTTTATGACCTTTTTTTAGTAATTTCTCCAAGTACACCATTGGACGATCATACGTGCGGATGTGCATCAATAAGCCAGTCAAAAACTTCAATTAATAATAGAATTTGGACATGAGGCAATGATATCAAACCACATTATTTATTCAAATTCAAACGATTGATTGGCCTGCGACATTATGCGGAAAGGTTCTGCCCCATTCATGGTACGAGATATTGAGGAAAATTGAGCAAAATTTTAAATCTATTATAATTGTGCTAATTTAATTTTAAATTTTTATGCTAATTCGATCCTAAACCCTTTTTTTGCATTTGTGTCAATTCAGTTCATCTGACTAATTGACGTTTCACATGGATATTTTTTTAATTTTTTTGATAATTTTTTCTTGTCTTTTTTTTTTCCTTTCTATTTTGTTAGGGCCAGTAGGAGGTGGTCACGGCTGATGAGGACTCGCGAGCCTCACCGACCACTGCGTGGCGAGTTCTTACTCAAATCTGGGCGAGGCTTGCGAGTCCTCGCCCAATGGCCGACGGCCTCCTACCGGCCTTAAATAAAAATTAAAAAAAATTAAAAAAGACAGAAAAATTATTTAAAAATCACAAAATAAATATAAATTTGAAAAAATATCGATCCATGTCAGTGCAAGCAGTGATATGTAGCGTAGGCCAGCTAAAATTGGCCGGAAGGATTGAACTGTCATAAATGCAAAAAATTGAGGATTGAAATAGGGAAAAAAAAGTTTACCTTCTCGAGCCTGTAATAATAGTTTAGCACAATTATAATAAATTTATGACTTTTTTGATAATTTTTCCCAAGATATTGTGCTAATATTTTAGAGCAAGAAGTCTAAAGTTTAGCAAAAGTTAGTCAGTCAATGTTTGTGGTTTTTCCTTTCTCACGTGCCTCTAATCTCAACGAATTTCGACCTTAACATGTACTTGGAGTTGCCAAAAACAGGAGAATTATAAAAAAAATCATAATTTATTGTAATTGTGTCAATTCAATCCTGAATATTTTGGAACAAATTTTATAAATACATATTACAATTTTATAAAAAATTATCAAAGTCGCATAGGGCGGCCGGTGTCCATATCAGCAATTTCCAGTCAAAATTGGTCGGATGGACTTAATTGAAAATAGATGCAAAAGATTTAGAACTTAATCGAAAAACAAAAAAGTTTAGAATTGAAATTGACATAATCATAAAAGATTTTGGGTTTTTTGGGTAAATTTTCCGCCAACAACATGTTGTCGGTCAGCGTGCAAAGCACAATTCACGGCGCCAGACAATTTAATACGCGGCTTCATCAAACCGAAAAGATAAGTTCAGATTGCAGATAGATCGATCCTCGATCCGCATGCGAGGGCCAAGTTCCGATTCTGAATGGCCCTGTTTTATATCATAGGGTTTTTTTTTAAAAAAAAAAAATTGTAAATTTTTTATATTTTTTAATTTTTTTATATTTATAAAATTGCATGTTTAATGAGAGAAATCAGAGCAAATGTAAAATAATTATTTATAAAAATTTTGGCCCTCTCGTTGGTCCCCTTTTTTTAATTTTTTTTTTTTGTATGGCGAAAGTGAAGTTTCGTGAATTATAATGAATCATTCAGCGGATAGCTCATGTGCTTCATCTGCTTCTGGTTACTTTGCCTGTGCTTCTTATGGGTATGTCATATGCGTTTGCTTTAGCTATGTATCAAATTATGCTTTACTTCTAGTTCTAGTCGACCTGCATGGGCGGATTCTAAGTCGACATTCAAAACCTCGACGATGTTTACACTAAAAAACTAATAGAAGATGAGTTCAGTTGTTCTTAGATAGTCATTTGTATTACACTGTCTTAGTTTAGGCCGAAGAAGAAGGAAGGTTGCCTTCCTGTCCAAAAGAGACGGGTCGAAAAGTTTTTCCCCAAGTTATAGGTTAGGGAATAATTTTCCCCCCTGTCCTTCTTAATTTCAGCTAGTCCTGACTTTATTCCGATGTGGTTAATCTTGCTGATCGGTAATCGTATCGGTAGCGGGGTTAGAGGCTTTACGAAGGTCGAAATACCTTGTGATTCCTTCCTAGACCCCGAACTTTGATCAATTCCTCCAATCCTTCCTCCAAGAGGAAAGGAAAAAAAAAAAAAACCTAGTCTTGACCCGGAAAACTGATTGAGCCTCTGCTTCCATTTCAAGAGGGACATGCAAGCAAGAAATCAAATGCGGGGATGTCACGAGTCCGACATTGGCTAGACCTTTCCAACTCTGATTCACTTGCGGACAGCGAGAAGAGGAGATCAAACCCGATCAACTCGTTCGGACGAGGGAAAAACTCCGCCGGATTCTTAAGAGGGGCCTGATCGAGAGTTAAAAAAGAAACAAGATCGACTCGATTTCACAGACTCACCCACACAAGATGTATCGGTTGAACAATAGTTCTCAAGAAAAAAAAAGAAAGTACACAAGAGGGAATGAGGGAGAGGGACAATGAAAAATTCATACGGTAGCAGCAATTTTGCACCTGTAACCAACAAGTACACAAATGGATTTTCCCTTTTAACCATTAAACTGCATCTTTATCGGATGGCTTTAATTTAATCTTTTAGGCTGTATTTGGTTATCTGGATTTGGATTGGGATAAGTTGGGATAAGGTCGGACTAAAAATCCAACAAATATCCTTCGGATTGTGGGAAATCCCATCACATGTTGGGTGCAATTCAAAATAAGATAAAAATCTTTGAAAATCTCACTTGCGTAAATACAAACCAAATCAAAGAAGATGCACAACGATACTAACTATCAATGTCGGACATGAAAAGAGAAATCCATAGATTTTTTTTTATATTAGATATCTTATCCAGCTTTATCCCATCACTTTAGTGGGATTTTTTTATCCAGATTATATCCGGACATATCCGTGTCCTTCTACTCATCGGATAGAAAATTTTTATCTTATCCAGAGTTATATCCGATCTACTAAATGCGGCCTTAGTACAGTCGATAGTAAGAGTGATAGTTAACCGAGCCATTTAGGTGAAAGCCTAACTTGGTTGCCCGGATTGGCCAGCTTTGCCTTTGCCTTTGGGACCTTTTTGGTGTAAGTTGGTCTGGGCCGTCACGTGCTCCGCAAGTGTTCCGTTAAACCACATTTTCACCTGACATGTTTCATTAAACCTCTTTTGTCGAGCTGTTAGACAATAATTATTCATGACTTTGTAAGTCCCACATTGCTTTAGAATGGGTCTTTGATGCTCTTTATATACTTAAGGTCTCCCTCCACCTAACAGCTTAAGTTATTGGGTTGGACTTTCTAACATGGTAAGTATTTGCCCTTTCGCAATGTATGTTCACCCAAATTCCACGTGCGACTGGTATAAGTATCGATCTAGACAGCAAACACTCTGATTGTAATTTCGTTAAGAGTTCTCCACTTTCATTTTGAACTACTGTCTAAACGTCGTGGGTGAACGGTTTTGGATCCGGTCTAACCCAAGAATCGAAAACCGAACCAGAATGACAGGTTCCCAATTTCTGAAATCGGGAACCAGACCAGTTGGTCATGGGCGGCTCCCAGGGCGGTCAAAAGGAACCGGTTGCTTCGGACTCAAAGTCTTGATGCGTATTTTGTCGTCGGCCGTGTCACCGTCGGTGGAGAACGTGAGGAAGAAGGAAGACGGGCGGGCCGTCGGGTTGGCTTTGGGAGGTGACCGCGGAGCTGAGACACGGGAATGGAAGGTCGGAGATGCAAAGATGGAGGGATTACGAAACGATTTTAGGGTGTTGCGCATCAGCGGCGACGAATTAGCCATAGCGTGATAACTGGGATGCACCAAGAACTACCGCAAAACTGCTTTGCGTAACGGAGAAAGGCTTTCTCGACCTCCGTAGTCGCACACTTCCAGCACTCAGCAGAGAAAGAGAGGAGTAGCAGGAGACATGAGTTTGGGCCTGGACCTGCAAGAACCTTTGTTGTTTGGTTTGACCGCAAGCAAACTCATTTGTCGTAATTTTGTCATTATTTTAGCAAATTAATACACACACATATATCTATGTATCTTTGGCCCGGTCCAAACAGTCCGATTCTCTAGAACCAAAAACCAGACCGATCGTAACCAATTCCAGTTTTATGGAACAGGGAACCATACTGGAGTTTTCAGGAATCAATCTCGATGAGTCGGTTCGGTCCGGTCCGGGCGATTTCCAATTCGATTGGTCTATTATGTTCATCCATACTATACATACGATTTACCACTAGAAGGTTCGCATTGGGCAATCCCATCGACACGTACCTATCGTGACACAACATGTTCGGAAAATGGAAATTTTAGAAGAAAGCAATGTTAAGCAGCCCTCCACTGGACTAAATTTACCGCAAAAATCTACGTGGTGGTTCAGTTATGTTATACATTTCGAGTTTGAAGTCGCACTTTGAGCAAATGGATTATAAATCCATTTCTTGACCCATATATGATGGGTTATTGTTACATGAGTTAATTTTAATCAATTGACAGGTTCAAATATAATATGAATGTTAAATAGATTACAACAAATCGTAAATGAGTCTATAACTTACTTAAATCCAACCCACTCTCATTCTCTCTCACTTTTAGTCGATCTCTCGCTCACTAACTCTGCGCTCACACCTCAATTTGGTACGACTTTTCCTATATATGATTAAATACGAAAGTGTTTAGGAATATATATTGGACCTGATATCGATTGGGTATGAGCGAGGCTCGTATAGATAACTAGATTTACATTGCAATAAATGAGTTCTAAACGTGTTAAATAGATATACTTGAGTTGGATCATCTATGATCCGAATCAAATCCAATTTAATTCACCCGTTTGATGGATCCAACATTGAGATAGCACGTATTTGCCATGAGTACGGTCCTAAGTATTCGTTTACGAAGACTCTTTCCATACTCGTGTGTTCACATCAATCATCGACATTATACTAGATGAGGTAAATCACCACGTGGAGAACATTGCCAATTTTCGCCCGAAATTGCTTACGTGCATACCACGTAGGACAGCCGGCAATGACTGGACAATCACACCAGCGAATTCTAACGAAAAACTGATCGGAATGACTACATTAAAGTTTTAGATAAAGATTTGTGATTAAATTGATAAAATTGAAAAGTTGATAACTGAATTTATATCCGTACAATAAATTCATAATTGATTGTGCAATTACCTCTCGGATAATTTATAAGTTTTCCGTGGAAAATTTACTTCTCTCGATTGCAGATATTACTTATAACTTCACGTGGTTGTAAGTTTTCATACGACGAAAAAAAGTTAAGTTCGACGGAATTTTAGGGCCCGTTTGCTTGATGCCAAAAACGCTTTTTTAATTATTTTTTCGCCATTGGTTAAAATGTAATCCAAGTTGATAAAGATTCGATTATTTGTTCAAAAGTTAAAAGTAGGCAAACAGCAAGATTTTAATTAAGTAAAAAGTAAAAATCAATCCAATCACGTGTAGAGGTGGTTAGATCGATTGGTCGGGCCGGATTTGGATCGGGTCCATATCGACCCATTTTTACGTAGTACAAATTTTATGACACGTACCCGACCCAACCCAAACTCGACTCATAACCGACTTGGCCCGTACAATTTAATTACTTATATATTTAATCAAATTATGGAATATTTGTTTCATAAAATTTAAAAAAAAAAAATGTGAAGACCGTTTGGCCGACCGCCTACAGCCGTCACCGCGGCCCCCCGTTTGCCCGCCCATCACCGCGGCAATGATCATGCTCTTATCCTTCCCCGCCCAGTACGAGAGAGTTTGACATTCTCACATTACTTGCCCGCCCGAAGAATAACAGAAATGGGAAAAGAAGAAGGGAATCATCACCGAAGCCGATTCGCCTCGGTGGGATCCGAGGAATGTGTAGAACGGCCATAAGAATTTTCATGATGAACGATTATGATGGGTTCGGTTCGTTTGAACTCGAGTCCGAGCAAGAGCAGTTCGAAAGGGAATTTTCTTGGCGAAGGATTACGGTGGATTCGGTTCCTTTGAACTCGAGTTTACTTAGACGTAAAGGATTTGTACTTTTACAGTTTCTTGTCCACCAATATCTAGAGCGCATTTGTTTCATTGAAAATAAATCATTTAGAAATCATTTTTTTCATTAAACGATCGGTTGAATCACTTATAAAAGTGAATTAGCGTAAAATATTTTCATCATCCATGAAAATATTTAGTTAAATTATTGTCAGTAATGAAAATATCTTTTGTTGACTAATTATTTCAAAAGGTATAAGCGATCGTTTTTAGAAAAAAAAAATTCAAATCATTCATTTTTTTACGAAAAAAAACGAAGCTTGAGTGCAAAAAAAAAAAGGAAACCGCCTTAGCTACTATTGCTTTGACGGTTATCGACGTACTTTTGATAATTTTAACCTTCATATCAAATACAACTAAGACGGCCTATGAAAAAGCTTCACATCGGCTATGTATGAAAATTAATTTGAATTAGCATTTCAGTTCCGTTTGCTGAATAATTCGGAAAGTATTTTTTAAAAAATTGATCATTTATATTGCTTACAGAAATGAATAAACATAAAATATTTTTATCATTCACGAAAAAACATATCTTATCGGCTAATTATCAAGCGATAAAAAAAATTAATTTTAAATAATATTTTAAAAATTACTCATTTTTGGATCGAGCATGAAATTAGCTTTTCGTTCTTTCCGGTGTTTACCTCCCGTTTTGGCGGTACTTCGGCGATTACAAAGCATTTCGAGTTTCGCGGTAAGAAGAGGTAAAAACCACGCGTGAGAGTACAATTTAGCATCTACTCGCGATCCACAACGAAAAGCGAGCCGCTTCATTTTCCTTCTAGAAAGGCAGAAGCTTCACGCATAGAGCGAGTACCAGTCTGAACTACTCGAGCGATGGGGGCGGAGTTGAAAACCGCGACACGTCAACGTTTCGAACTGTTCTAGTGGGGAAAGACACTGAAGCGAAGCCTGCCACCTAAAGGAAGCGTCACCAACCTCCTCATCATCATCATCCTCTCTCTCTCTCTCTCTCTCCCTCTCTCGCACACATAAGCGCACTCTCGATCTTGACTTTTGCCAGAAGGCCAGGCCATTCGAGAGAGGTCGCGAGAGAGGCTCGTGGGATCGCAAGCTCCGGCTCGATGGAGAGACTGCCGGAGGAGCTCTGTTTCAAGATATTCTGCTCGCTGGATCACCAGAACCTCGCGACTGCTCTACAAGGTCGGAAGATTCCCGGATCCCTGAACTTTGTCGCGTCCAAGTTCAAAATTTTGAATTTGATTGGTCTTTCAGAGTGTCTGATCTTAGTCGTGTCCTGCTGATTCTTCGTGAACCTGGGTTCTTCGCCATGTTGACTTCTCACTGGGATTCTAGCAGGCTAAATCGAGATTTGTCTGTCATCGGTTTGCTAAATTTCGATTAAGATTCCAATAAGGGGTGGTGGTGAAATTGGATATTGAATAGTACATGCATGATTCTATATGGACAAGCAACAAGAAAATTATGAAGAAAATTATCTAGTACTTCATTTCCATCTTGGTCTGATTAAGATTGCGTTGCTCTATCAGAATAAGGATAGCTATACTGATTCGGTATACTCGGAAAACACCCTGGGTACAAAATTGACGATCTAAAAAGTATGGAACTTCAGTGAATTGCCATTTACTGATATCATCTTTTATGGAATCAATCCCCCCTTTAACTGTACAAGAATATGTTGGGCTTAGCATGTCTGGAAGCATCGTTGTTCGTGTCTTGTCAATTCAGTTGAGGTGGTTAGAGAAGGATGGCGATTTTGTGTTACAGTCGGAGACGGTTCGTCTAACTTCAGTGAGATTTGATTATAGTTCTGTCGGGATATCTTGTTTGTGAATTTAATGATAGAAAGATACAACTCGTGTTTGCGAAGTAGTCCACTCGTGAATTTTATCTGCCTGAGTGGAAAACGGTCCATTTCGGCGTGGTCAAATCGTTCTATTAACTTTATACCAAATAAAGCTTTTGATGTTTCCCTTTACATGCAGAGTGTTTTGGTATCGTTTCTGAAATTCTATTCAAGATTTTTCTTTTTCCGAGAGCAGAACGATTGGAACTGTCTTATGCTTAGAAATGTTTGGTTGGAGCGTGCTTGATTCTGCTGATGATAGATGATCCTAGATGCATCCAAGGAGGCAGTACTTATTGCGGCAAAGTAGATGGAAAAATTATGAAATTTGTGATGAATCTAGCTCGAATCTAGGAAACTTTTAGATGCATTGCATGTGTGTTCCTTGACACGATCTATCACCATGGTGATTGCGGGAATATGGGTTTAGATGAACAATTTGCACTGGCTGAAAAAGTGGCTATCTAATGACATCGGTGTATATGTAGCAGGCAATACCGGATAACCTGAAACTTCAGAAAGCATATTCTAACTTATGGTGGGATGAATTCAAACGGACTCGCTTGTGATAATTGAGGGGCAAATGAGATTCCACCCAAGAATATATAGTTCTTTGTGAACTGTTAAATCTTTGATTTAGCTTCATTTTGCTTTTGGAAGTTCAGTTAAGATGATGAAATTTAGCTTCAGTTTGCAGAAAGTGGAAAGTCTTGGCCTCGGCTGACACCCTTTGGAGTAATTTGTTCAGGGAGAGATGGGGAGAAGATCGCGCTGCATTCTATGATCCTGCCAACTCAAAGTCATGGAAAGAGGTGTATGAGGTGCAAGACCGTTGTGACCGTGTCGGACTGTATGTTTCTTCATTTACTTCCCTTCCATCATGTAGAGTTGTTAACAGAAAAAAGGTTCTCCAAAAGATCTGCTTCATATGGTGGCATTGAATATCCCTTCATGGTTTCAGGGGACTAAAGATAATCAGGGAGGGGGGTGAATACTTTATCATTCACCGAGGTGAAATTCAACATCATCTAGGTTCAACGACACCTTGCCCGTCGGGTTCCAAAAGACTTCAAAATGGGGAAGAATTGACGCCCGAGGAGGCATCCGGTCGATGCCGATGCCAAGGTATTCTTGACAGGATCCTGTTTTTCATTGGGGACTTAGAAGCGGCTTCCATGGATGCAAAACGTGGGCGGGTGCTAGAATAGCATCCGTGTTCGTATGTTTATAGCATTATCCTGTTTGTTGCATGTAAGTATTGATGTAGAATCCAATCCGTGCACTTCGATTTATAAGCGAGGAGGGCCTCACTCTTCTGTTGTGTATTCATTGCCTGATGTAGAAAGGCCTATGCGGAGATGTGTTTACCTTGCGTTTCATTTCAAACTGATGGAAATTATCATTTCTGGCTCATTCTGTATTTAGATAGAAAATAAAAATGGTTCTTTCAAGAACTTCTACCTTTTTCCAACCCTGTTTCCATCAATTAAACGCTCGTGATTATAAGCTACGATTTATAAGCCACTTGAGAAGTCAACTGCAAAAAAAGTGATGAAAGGTAATATACATGGTCGAAAGGTAATTAAGGAAAATTTGTACACTTTAGACATGAGAAGGTATCTTATGTATCATGTATAGTGGGTCACTGGGCGATGGTTTAGAATTCAAAGAACAGATTTCCTTGTTTCAACGAACATGCTGAAACTGACTTTGAGTTCCCGTGATGTTATAGGACGGATCCGGCCAACGATTTTAGCCCATTTGAACAATACGTATCAAGATGGTTAGGACTCCGGACTAGTATTCGATGAAGTAAATCACCGATTTCAGTCGATTATTCTAGACTGGAATACGACAGCTGGATTCGGTTCAGTTTGCACCACCTGCTTCCGTCTAGTCTGATCCGTCCAACGATCGGGGAGAGTTTTCTCTATTCGACTCAGCTCGGTCCTTGCGAGTTGACCGCCGAGGGAAGACATTACAGCTCATAAAGGTGAAACAAAAAGGAGGGAAAACTCCATGAAACTTAACCAATTTTCCTAGGGAACAAGGCGATGGCTAGACCGCCACAAAGGAAGACATCTGTATGAACGTAGGGATATAAAACTCTGACGAGCCAATGCGAATCCATGTTTGAAAGAAACGAACATGTAAAAGATACATTTAGATGAACGTAGCAACAGTTACTACTTTTAGGCTGAGAAACAAAAGAATGACAATTGGAACTTACATAACTGGAGTCTCCTTTCAAAGAGGTTAAAACCAAAAGAAAAATGAAAAGCTAACTAGATTCGATTGTAATCTAGCCTTGCAATCCATTGTGCCCACTGGAAGGCCAATAGCCATCTAAAGATCTCGAGTGTCCCCCGTCTTCTCATCTCCTTTTTTTCCTGCTTCATCTCCATATCTTCTAATCTCCATACAAAAAAAGAAAAACTCCATACAACTGCTATCCAGCACAAACTGCGATCGTCGTGCACAGTTGAATAACTTGCTGTTTTGCAACTTTCCCAGAATTTCCCATAATCGTCATCGTAAACAATAATCATATATTCAATGGCTCAGTTTCTGGGTCCCTTTCCTTCGCCAGTTCCCTGTCTTCTGTCTCTGTTGACAATAAGTACTTCCAAGTCATTGAAAGCAGAAAAAAGACAGGACATGAACAAGAGACGGACTGAAATACTACAATTTTAGGGATCCAAGTTCAGATGTATGCACACGTGGTTCTGGACTTGGAGGCAAAGATTTTTACTCACTTGGCTTATCGGCAATGACCAAAAGCCGCCTCTGCAAGAGGGAAGCCACAAAGAGAAAAATAGAGCACATGCCGAACATCACAGTGATGGGGAAAGCATCGACCTTCAAACACGATTCATGAAAACTTTCAGTTAGGCAGGGAGAAACGTTTCTAGGAGGGAGGACACTATTACTAGATAGCTCGACAAGTACTGGCCTCAGATTTCGGTAGTTCAGTGATCTTGATTAAATAAAGCCAGCAACTTACATTGTACAGCACAACGCAGACAAAGATATTAAGAGGAACCCGAAAGAAGTTCATGATGGTGCTTCTGGCCTCCTCCGGGATATACTGGGACCTCATCTTCATGATGGATGGCCAGAAAATGCCAACACAAGACTCAAAAGTGCAAAAGCCAAGAAGCTGGAGACAACCTGAAAATGAGATACCTCCGCCGTTGGCCTTAGAAGGTGTCACCACCATCTGTTCCAAATCAACAAAGTCAAAATAGGATATATCTCCGCGTACAAACACGAACATAAACATACAAAAAGCTGTCACAAGATCCACGCAAGAACATGCACATGCTTGTGCATGCCCTCTGTGTGTGTGTGTGTGTGTGTGTGAGAGAGAGAGAGAGAGAGAGAGAGAGAGTTACAGTGGTTAAGATGGGGAGCAGGAGAGCGGCAGCAGATATAACAAAAACAATCTGCATGTAACTTTCAACTCTGGGTGATGTGCGGGCCATCAATCTGGAGGCAAGAGAGCTACCCAGCATGGAAGCCAACATGAAGGTAGCAAAAATGAAACCATGGGGAATGTCCTCGCCATTTGGGCTCAAAGCAGGAGTCCACAGAAATACAAATGTATACATTGAACCTTCAAAAAGTGATTGGATTGCACCCAGCAAAGCGATTTTCTCATCTGACCATGAAACAGAATTTCAAGGTTAAAAAAATAAAGTAGAGTGCAATATAAGCAAGTGAAGAATATTTGAAACATGTATACACAGGAGATAACTATGAGCATTGCATATGTCAGCAAGATCAGAAATCTACCAGAAGCAATGGCTGCAGCTGCCCCCTTGAATTGAGTTAGCAAGTCCTTATTCTCAGAAGGATCTCCATAATTCTCAGTCCATGAAGATAAAATAATTGCCATACCAATAGCTAAAAAGCATGAAGCAGCATCGAAGGGTGCCACAGGCCCAAGAGAAAATGTATCAACAAGTATATTTCCAAATAGCCCGGATAGGATAGCAACAAGGCCATTGCCAAGAAATATTGCCTTTGAGAATGTTATAGACAGCCATTGTTGATCAAAACCTCTCTGCACGGAATTTGTGAGAGGACATAAGTATGAGAAATCTTGAATTCATCTAATCCAGTAATAAGAATAAAAACAGGGAAAAAACTGCTTCATCGATCAATATTATATCCAGGGAAATCGACTCAGAATGTTTGGACGTCTGATACCTCAGGAGCAAACTCTCAAGGGTGGAATGGATCCGGCTATAAATGGAGACAGCCAGAGAAATGTGTGAATTCACCATTTCATCCTCCCACCGGCACACACATGCCAAAAACAGACGCCAATACATAACAAATTCAGAGGAATCGACTCAAAATGTGAGTCTGGACATCCGAAACCTCAGGAGCAAACTCTCAAGGGGGAAATGGATCAGACTATAAATGGAGACTGCTAAAGACACATGGTGAACTCAAGATGTCATCCTCCCACCAAAGGCACATGCATGCAAAATAGATGCAAATACATGAACAGGTTTCAAGTGTACAGATATATTCTTAACTTTTGAAACTTCTTACATCTTCGCACAAACCTTGAGCTAGACAAGACAGTAAATGTTATGCAGCATGTCGACAGAGATTGTGTTAACCCTAAAGAGAGACTACGAAATCAAGGAAGTTCAAGTTAAGATAAAGCTGAATAATGTGCTTTGTTTAACTTGGCCCAAATGATCAAAAGGGCAACTAAGTCCAGTTCATTTGACATAATCCAGGAAACTTCACTATGAGTGCAGGAAAATGGAGAAACTACGTTCCCATCTTCAGCAAATGAAATCAAACTTCCCAGTAAGCCATCTAAGGAAAGCATGAGGATAGTGCCTTGTCACTGCATTTACTCCTTAGAGGTTGGAAGTTACAGTCAAAAGCTTCAAAATGCATAATAATTGTCAATGGGTAGAACTGGAATTCAGAGACAGAAGTTTCCCGACCATCAACTTGCATGCATCTTCATTTTCCAACAAAGAAGAAATTTATCCAGCTTTGTACTGGTTTATCAGCTTTACATTTTATCCAACCATCTGAGAAAAAACCAAACAAAAGAAAAGTAAGGGAATAGCAGCCATCTCTTACCTTATTGTGTTCCGCAACAAGCCAGGACTCAAATGCTGAGAACAATAAAGAAGTGGCAATACCTCCTAATACACGGCCCAACATCAGAACTTTGTAGTGAGGAGAATGCTTGGTGATGCAGCTCAGTATGTAAGCGATGCAATAAGTCACGCACGCCCTCTTCCGACCCCTAATTAAGTGCAAAAAGGATCAGTGGACCACAAAGAATTCCCGAATAGCAGAAAGGTAAGCAAAAACAGCACATAGCAGAAGCCTCACTGTTTATCTGCCAGGGATCCAACAATGGTTCCAAACAACATGGAGGAGCCAAAACCAGCAATAAAGAGTTGTCCTATATCTCCTTTTCCATACCCATACTGACTGTAAAGGTAGTAGACATAAGGGCCCTGCAACCAGTCACCGGCTATTGCCATGAAGAGCAGAGACTGTCAGATGAAGAGTTGCAAAACATCTTAAATTGTAAAATGTACATTTCTCTGCAGAGTTCGGGAAATAAGCAGCTGCTCGCAAAGATAAACTAGAGATCCAATCCACTCTCTTTACAGATTACCAAGCAACAATATGAAAATTTAGATGCCCCTAGAGAAGAAACATGGTCGGGGAGAATGCATTGACATCAAGCAAAGACAATTAGATAGAACTTGCATTTCCTATCAGAACAGTATGCAGCATACGAACACAAGGGCTGAAGAGAGGAAGTTATCGATAATGCACGAAATTGAGCTGTAGTCCTACACAATCAAGTATCACTAACGACAGCAGATTCTGATATTCCTGCGAATTTAAGAGCCCCAACCAGCAAATGAATCTGCATTTCCGTAAACAGTTACACAACAGAAGCCAAACCTCCACAGTCCACACACAAGCAGCTAAACATTAATGCAGCTGCAGATCCACTCTGCACACAGCATCCGGAACGCACGGCAGAACCCCAGATCACGCCATGAAACACCGACAACACCTCAAATGCGGATCGTCGGCACCAGCATTCTCACCAAATCATCAGATCTCAGCAGGAAATTCTCACGACGCATCAGATCCACGCCACAAGGCTCGCTCGAGGCACAACCACATCACGAGCGCGCGAGGAAAGCGAAACGGAACCGAGCGAGATCCGAGGCGGGAAACCAAAAGCAAAAACAAGAACAAGGAGGAAAAGAAGGCGAAAGGGGGAGAGATCAGAGCAAAGCTGGGAATCATTACCCATCATGAGAGAGTAAACGAGGAGGTAGTTGTTCTTGAAGGAATTGAAAGCGGAGGTGGTGTTGATCCGATCCTTGTTGTTCTTGCTGAGCTCGAGGGCCGCGACGACGGCGGCGAGAGTCCCGAACACCATGTAGTAGAACAACTCCATCGCCTCCGAGATTGCGATGCAGATTGAGACAGGGAGAGAGATGTGGAGGGAGAGTGAGGGGAAGGAAGCTTTTTTCGTAAGTGAGATACATTACATTACATTACAAAGAGAAAGATATATAGAAGCGAAGAAAGAAGAGGACGCGGGGGGTCGCGATCCGGTGCTTCGCGGCCTAACCTCGGCCACTCGCGATGTTTGAGTTTGACCCACCCGGGGCCCGGGGAGAGGGTGGGGGACAGAAAGGTCATTTCACCTTTTGAAAGGGGAATAAGAAATTATAAGAATCGCCGTAAATTTAAACCGGCTCTCCCCTCGGTGGAGACGCGGTTTCCCTCGGTTTGCCGGTAATGGAAAGTCTCTCTCGGTCAGGTCAGGGGCAATAAATAGGGAGGACGACACGTGGCGAGATCTGAGCCCGGGATCCGTGTAGATCCGGGTGTCGGTCGCATCGCAATCGCGCCCCGTCGCTTTTTGTTTTGTTTTTGCTTTTTTTTAAATTAACTCGATCCATAACTTTCGTTTTCATAATCAATATTCAAGCCTAAGCAAGATAAGAAGGCTTAGGTTATATCTAAGCAAGTTTTTGCTGGAGCGTTTCAATCGTATCAGACCCTTTTCTCGAGTCCCAGCAATGAAGTTATCGCATTTATGAGTACCGCGATACGAGGTCCAAGCTGCAAGGACGAGAGCGGCCTCACGATGATTCGATTCGGATGATAAGAGTCATAGAACTGCTTGATACCACGACCGCTCCTGGTCTAAGGGGAGACACTCGAGTGCTGCAGTGTAGGGGTGAGCATGGTTCCATGGTAGAATCGAGAATCTGAAGAACCTGGAATCGAAACCTGTAGGAACCAATCTGGTTTCAGGTTCCAAAATATATAAGGTAGGTTTCAGGTTCCAAAAATCAAGGAACCTATTCCAACGGTAGGTTCCAGGTTCCACTACCTAGAACCTGGACCTGGATCTTGATTGTGTTTTTTTTAATTTATATTTTCGTACGATCCTATAATGTTTCATGGCGTTCGATAATGAGTATATAATCTAGAGCCAAATAAATTTTTATGTTCCAAGTTCTAAAAAATGAAGAACCTATTCCAACGAGTTAGTTTCAAGTTCTAAATGTGGAACCTAAAACCGCTCACTTCTACTTCTCCTTAACTGTTGTAGTATTTACTCTCATTTTGCTTAACTAAAAATGAAAAAAAATAATAAAAAAAAAGAAATTGATAAGTTCTCGAGTACCCTTAAACCAACCCCGGAACCTGTGATAGGGTACATTTCAGGTTCCATGATATGACGGGTAGGTTCTAGATTCCAAAAAATGAAGAACTTGTCCTGACGGATAGATTCCAAATGGAACCTGTAAGAAATCTGGAACCGCTTACTCCTACTGCAGTGCCGCAAATTGAACACGTGAAATACCATGATGGCGTTACGCTTGGCATTTCTCTTGTTTAACGCAAGTCATTCGGACCGGGGGAAAATATATGCCTAAGGGTTGCCCTAATTTGGTGGGGATCATTTCGTCCGTTCTCGTCAATGCCCTTTAAATGCTTGGGATTCGTTTGGCGAATGTGCTCCCAATTTCAACGAGGCATTGAGCACTCTCACGAGTTGAAAAGACAAAAGATACTGCTGGCCCCACCAACCAATGCAAACTGGCATGAAATGGTCCGAACTTGTCTTAATACCCGACACATAAATACATAGGATTACAAGAGAATTGAGTTAATTGCCCTCCAATCAAAATCCGAAGCCTGTGTGTCGTGTATGGCATGGAATGTCGATTTTACATCCCCATCTACTCATTAAGAACTAGTCCCCTCCCCTACTAGTCATCTTCTACTAATTAAAGCATTAGAGCACAACAGGGAAAAAAAAATTGGTGACAATGTCGAATAAGACGGTTCAACGTTTTTCCACAAGGAATTATGATTTCTACGCATCCAGTGCCGAGTAGAGAAGCAGACAAAAAGATATTATAGGACAGATTCTACAGACAAGAGCTGGAGGCTAAGATGGAGACGGACCCCTTCAGGAATCCTGCGAATCCGCTCGGAGGTTCATGATCTGGGACAGGACCAGCCTCGATAGCTCATTCATGGCAGCTTGAACATGATAATCGTCGGGCTCGCTGCTCCTTTGCCAACTGGGTGACTGCGAGCTCAACCTGGTGTATTCGCTGGCCGCAAGCTTGGTCTTTTTCGATGTCATGAGAACTCTCTCCAAATCTGACTGTGATAAGGGCCTGGGTGCCTGAAAAAATACGCATCGATAGAAACCGCTTCAGTCTATCTCGAGATAGGAACGTCATCAAAGACATGCATTAAAACTACATGCATAAAACTAGCACCAAACAAGTCTGTACAAATAATACAAATGCTCATCATAGAATTCTGCATTTAATGCAGTCGCCATAGGAAACTAATCATCATGATCCTGAAACATATTTCATGTCATCGTAGAGGCAGCTACAAATGTACTGGCACATTAATCATAAAAATACACAACTCCACAGGCAACATCAAGAATCCACCCGGTACCAACGAGTTACCCAGTTGAACACGGAACCATACACGCTATTGTTTCCTTCAGAAACTTGAACCTTCAAAACAATGAGTCTAAGGGAGTCTAAGATGCAACTGCACTAGCGTAAAGAGTACTCACTTGAGAAGGCTTTCCCTTCTTCTCTTCATCTAATAGATCCCTGATGGGAAAATAAGCCGCGTTCTTGCAGAGTTCAAGCAGATCTGAACCTGTGTACCCTTCACACAAACTGGCAAGGTAGTCAAAATCAATGTTCTGTTCGACTTTCTCACCCTTCAATACCACCTTCAGTATCTCAGCCCTCTCCCTGCGATCAGGTATACCAATCTCAAAAGCTTGAGGAAGCCGGCGAAGTATTGCTTCATCAAGTTCAGATGGACGATTAGTTGCAGCAAGAACCATAACCCGAGCATTCTCTGTAAAGAGAGTGCAAAATCAGCAGAACCAAAACTTACTGCTCAAATTGACCAGAGGAACAAGCCATGTTATAGCAGCAGCCATGTATAGTAAGTATACTAGCATCCACTTCTAATGTTTTATGCGTGCACGCGCAGGTGTGTGTGTGATAGATAGAGAGAGAGAGAGAGAGAGAGAGAGAGAGAGAGAGAGAGAAGATGGGGGGAAAGAACTCACGGTCTGTCGTGAAACCATCCCATAAGGCCATGAATTCAGTCTTCATGTTTGTTAATGCCTCATGATCAGTAGTTTTACGCTGGCCCAAGAAACTGTCAACTTCATCAATGAATATGATAGCAGGCTGAAGTTTGTAAGCCAAACTAAACACGGCAGCCACTGCAAAGTATCACCATCATATATTTAAAATCAAAGCACCAGAGTCTGCACTATGAATATAAGATGAAAACAAAATTGAAAGATTCCCTCTGATTAGTGAGAGCTTTGGTGGGACCACTTGCCAACTGCTCTAAAAGCTTAAGCTGATAGAAGAAGGCGTAGTTTAATATTTATATATTCCAACACTCCCCCTCACGCTTAGTCTGGTCTTTTGCCTAGGAGGCTAGGACTAAGCGTGGACAAATTCATTGGGGAGGCAAATAGGGGCCTGGAAAGATTTGAACTCAGGACCTCCTGCTCTGATACCATAAAAGATTTGGTGGGACCGCTTGCCAACTGCTTTAAAAGCTTAAACTGATAGAAGAAGACGTGATTTAATATTTATATATTCCAACAATTAGCAACATTATAAGACCTAGAATTTTGAACTCACGGAAATTTTCACTTACTATTTAACTCCATGAGTAAATGCAGCGGTTTTAACAGTTAGCTTCATCTCTAAACAACAAGAGAGAAGAATATGTGCTAGAAGTTGCAAACACCAATAACCCCGTGCCCCCATGAAAAACCAAGCATGCTGCGTGCCATCAAGAAAAGATAAAGGAATTATGTAATACCCAAGAAGATTTGAGAAATTAATCAAACCGAAAGGTTCAACCACAAGCCCAGTGCATTAAAAGCCACTAAAAAACCAATACCACTGCCGAAGCTTTAGCATATAATGCAGTTCAGTCCATGGCAGAAGCTTTTTCTTTCTATTTATCCAACAGAAAATAATACACATTCAAATAAGTGGTCACTGACCAACCACAATGCATGAACAATATTTACCTAACTTATGCCTCACCTGATTTCTGTGACCAACTTCAATGCTTAATCATATGTGACTCCTCTAGACAAGAACTCTAATTATCTAAATTTGCTCACTCTGTGCATTCATCTCAGCTGTCACAGTACAAGAAGCAAATACAGACGTGCAAACTCACCCAGTTTTTGAGCATCTCCAAACCATTTGCTCATCAAGTTCGATATCCTCACATTGATAAAAACAGCTCCAGACTCTTTTGCTATAGCCTTGGCAAGCATGGTCTTTCCAGTACCAGGTGGTCCATAGAGCAAAACACCTTTTTGGGGACCAAGAAGTTTTCCATGTGAGAAGAGATCAGGTCTTCGAAGTGGAAGAATAACCAGTTCAAAGAGAGCTTGTTTAATGGTTTCCAACCCTCCAATAGAGTCAAATTCCACATCAATATGGTCAGGATTTATGACGTCACATGCTATCACGTCCTGAAATTGTAGAGGAGAAATATTTGAGGAAGAACAAATTGGAAATTGACATTTGAAATCCCAAAATCCTTCGTGAGAGAAGCACACTTTTCACAAAACAAGCTATTTACTGCAGCTTGCGAAGTTACCCAGGAAGATGAATGATGACTGACCAAACAACAAGATAACAGAAAATATACTCAGCCCCACTGCATATACGTAACAGGTTATCAGTTGACCAACCAGTCAAAACCAATCTAAAATAGTTTTGATGGCAATCTGATCAGCATTCACCATAATCTTAGCACATGTTCAAAACCTCGCCCTCACCACTTATGAAATTTCAACAAATTTATAAGGCATTCCCAATAGCTTCAATAACAAATTTGGGCATTCAAGCAAGGTCTCTACATCCAAGATGGTGCAAGACCATCAATAGCGACAACAACTTACAAAGATGAAACAATCATAGAAAATGAGAACGACAACTGGGAGGACCGCGCTAATCCCCCAACTCCTGTCCCACCTTCCATATGAGACTCCTTAGTTCACTTAACCAATTCAACACTATTATAGACAGGAGCTGCTATCAATGGCAATAGATACAAATCTCAATCAGATTAAGCAAAGCGCGTATCTTTGAAAACATATGCGCTCAACCCAATATCACACTATAACATGCCAGAATCTCTGCCCCTTTGGGTAAAGAACTCTATACGATCGACCGTAGATAGAATTAAAGTAGAAGTACCGACCGTATAAGGAATTAAAGTAGAAGTACCATTATGACTCAGGCAGAGCAGCATAAATAATGAGAATGGAATCCCATCAAACACCGACCGAAATATGAAGCAGATGGAAAAATCAAGCATTTTGCTGGTGGCAAGCAATTCGATTCATCTCATCTCAGTCATAAACTCATAACAACTCGAGGGCTCCCAAAAACAAAAACCAAACGCAAAAGCTCCCAAATTTTCCCCCATAAGCACATCAAAAACTGCACAATCCTCCATCCAAATCATACGATTCCAACAAACAGAAATCCGAAGAGTCTAACCTCGTAAGGATTGGTCTGGATGAGGGGGCGACCAAGCCGCTTGGCGATTTCCTTCTTGTGCTCGAGGGCCTTCTTGGAGGCCTCACGGTTCGGGTCGAGGTGACGGAGCCCCGCGAACATGACCAGGCAGCTGAGCGCCGCGCTGGCCGCGTACAGCACCAGCTTCTCCAGGAACCTCGCCTCCGAGCCTTCCATGTTTGGGTCTCGCTCGGCGGCGACGCTCGTCGACGTCGAGGGCGCCCGAAAGAACCTGCTTCTCTGTGTGCTGCGCCTGCGACCCAGAAACTCGGGCGAATTGGAGTTGGAGAGAAGAAGACGAGTCTATGCTCGAGGATGGGAGGAGGACGGAGGAGAGAGGGTTTTCGGGGGAGGAGGAGGCGTCGCAGGACTCGCAGGAGGGCCCAAAGTGGCAGTTTTGGTCAAAAAAAAAAAACGTGGTTGATCCGCTTTTCTTTGGGCTCTCAAGTCTGAGCCATCTTTTTGGGTGGGTCGGGTCTTAGCATCAGGCCAGGTCCGACCCGGTCCTTTCTACGTATCATGGTCGGCGAGAGATGGAACGGACTTTTCAGGGAGCACATCAAATCCCGCGATCTCGAATTTAAATCTTTTCAGGTCCCTTACGACAAAGTCCAGCCAAAGCGTGAAGGAGAGTCCTAGAGCATCTAGATATTAAGCCATGCATTATTTTAATAACTTTAAACTTTTAAAACGCATGATATAGTCTCGAGAAACTTGGTAATATGGGGTATTGCCATTTTAAAACGTGCGTCATTCATACAAGAAATGACGGTCTAAAGTAAATGTCGATTGCTTTCTTGTCAATAGATTTTGGTGATGTTACGGAAGCTTGTCCCGCAAAAATTTACTTATTGCTTGGCCAAAAAAAAAAAATCAGTGGTGAAGAGGCGGGCTTGATGGTTCCTACTGCCCCTTCCGATCTGATTTGCTGGGACGGTTTGTGGATCCTTCCGTCCTCGATCCTTTGCTCTCGCCAAAAGTTCGTCCACACCGATCCGTTTGAGATCCTCTTGAACTGCCCCAGTCCTTTCAGAGACCAGCTGCTTTTGCAGGCGAAGCAAAACCCACACGCTTTTACCAGATGAAGGAGCTACGCGCAACCCCATCATCTGATACATGAGTTAAGAAGCTGACCGAGTAAGTTTCAGTCGTGGCGAACCGACAGAAGACCGATCGTGGAGATGCTTACGGAGTTCACATGTTCATCAGATTATAGCGATTTTCATAAGCATAGCGCGGATCCTTTCCTCTGCCGATCTGAAATGTCCGCGGGAGTGGCTTCGAATGGGAGGATTAAAGTGCTCGCGAAGAGGCGACGGGTTCTCTCTCCTTGTCAAAAAGGCTTAGAAAGGAAGATCTCTCCTGCGAATGGAGCTCAAATTAAGTCCGTGTAAAGTTCAACAGGATCGAATCGAACGCGACAATCTCGCAAGCTTGCATTGAATTGGGCGACAGCATCTGCTTGCTTTGCTAAAAGCTCTGCCGTCTGCACTGGCCCAACTGTAAATGCTGGATAGACTTGATTAAGTTGAATAGCGTGAGCTGTGAGGTAGAGGCGAATCCCTGAACGAGCTCTATATCAAATATATGACCTTGCTCTACGGTGACGAGTCCAATCCTTTTTCTTTCTTTTTTTTCACTCGGCCAAAAACGCAACAGAGTTCGACGGAAAAAAAAAAATTTTGATCCACCTAGGCCGGCGGCCTAATGGAGGCCTCGCTGCCCGCGTTGTCGCCGCACAACAACGGTAGAGACGAAAACATACATCTGCTCGCCTTCCCCTCCTGAAGCTCAGGAATGGTGTTCTGAGCCGATTCTTAATCCCCTTTAGGAAACTTCAGGCTTGCTCAACTTACCTAACTTTCTAGAAAAGATGCCATCAAATTGATGAATGTTGTGCAGTAGCATCAGCAGCAGCAGCAGCAACCAACTCTCATATGAAGCAAGCTCTAGAAAAGTTCATAATCTTATTATTTATCCACAAAAGCCAACAGGATCTAGGGAAAGTTGGTCTATCTCCCATATGATCATTAATGAACCTAAACGCTTTCAATCTAGGAAACCTGTTCTACTGAAAACAGCACTCCGGACACGGCTCAAGTCCCTCCCTTTCAGCGTCCTTCCTGCGCCTTCGAACACCGAGCATGCCATCGTCGCCTGCGACATCGCCGCCATTTCGTGCGGGGGCACCATCTCCTTCTCCAGCCCAGGGTCGTCCTCCGCGTTGTCGTCGAGGTCCCTGTGCTGCTCCCACTTAGGCCCAGGCCCCCCGCCGCCATTGAACCACTTGGGCCAAGCGGGCACATCCACGGGGGCCGACATCCGGGCCCTTCCAGGACCCGACCCGGAGGAGCCTCCATGGTCCGGAGAGGGCGAGGGCGCAGCTTCCGGGATCGTGCGCGCGGCCGAGACGGCGGACAGGGTCGGGTTTATGTCGGGTTTCTTCCGGACGAGAAGCGGGTCAGCCAGCGCGGCGGAGAGGCCGAATCTCAAGGGCGATGGGTGGCGATTCGGAGTGGTGGTCGGGATCACGGGTGGGGAGCTCGTGTCCAAGTCAGAGGACCAGACTATATCGGACTCTTCCCATTCGAAAGAATCCTGGCCGGACCCCGGCGGTTCGAGCTGACCCATGTCACACCGTGAGGGGAAGTTGCTGTTGAGTCTTTCCATGGCAGAATTCAATTCTCTTCTCTCTCTCTCTCTCTACGGCCTTCTTCTTCTGTTATCTCTGTGGCTTGAGATTCAATGGGGAAAAGAGCGAAAAGTAGCCAGAACGAGGAGAAGAGCTGAGATGGCGATGTCCAAGTTTGCAAGGCGGCTGTTTGCCAAAATCATTTGACGCCACACGTTGGGGTAGTTTCAGGAGGACCACCCAAATGTTTGGAGATTGAATGTGAGAAAGATGCTCACTCCCCATGCATTTCATCAAATCTTTATTTCATGGCGAATCCCTCGTTTATTTCATGGCTGAAGCACGGAATCGGGCATCGGAATCATGCGGTTTGATAGGCGCGACCTACTCCGGAGGAAAGAGCTGCATAAGCGTGTTACTACGAAACGAACGATGCAATGGATACTATAATTTTTCGTGTATCTGGATATGAGTTATGATCAATAGATTGCAATGGCAAACAGAGACTATTAGATATGATAATATATTGCAATTGATCAATTAAGAATAAATGTGAAACCTAAGTAGAACCTAGAATTTGAGACATGTTACGTTTTAAGTTCCAAAAAATGGAGAATCAGCTCCGACGAGTAAATTTCAAATTCCAGGGGGGGGAAGTGACAAAAAAGTCATAAACATATTGCACTAGTGCCAACTGCCAATGGAGTTCTAAACCTCTTTTTGGTTCCAATTCAGTCCTAAACCTTTTGCATTGGTGCCAACTTAGTTTTAAACCTTTTATTGGTGTCAATTCAGTCATAAACATTTTGCATTAGTGCCAATTCAGTCCTAAATCTTTTATATTTATGCTAATTGAGTTAATCCGACTAATTTTGATCGAAAATGACTGACATGGACATCGATTATCCTACGTGGCATGATAAACGCTAATTTAGATTTTTTTTTAAATATTATTCTATAATTTTAATTTAATTTTAAGCATTTTTTTTGTTTTTTTAAAAATTATTTAAAATATCAAAAAAATATTTAAAAAAATTCTACGTTAGCGTAAGCCTTGCCAAGTAAGACAATTGATGTTCGCGCCAATCATGTTTGGCCAAAATTGACCGAATTGACTCAATTGGCATAGATATAAAATATTTAAGAATAAATTGGCACTAATGCAAAAGGTTTAGAACTGAATTGGCACAAATAAAAGGTTTAGAATTAAATTTGCACAAATATAAAAGGTTTAAAACTGAATTGGCACAAAAAAAGATTTATAACTGAATTGATATTGATGCAATATGTTTATGACCTTTTTTGACACTTTTTCCGATTCCAGTGGAACCGCTCACCCCTAATTATACCCAATTAGGGCCTGTTTGGTTCAGTATTTGAGATGAGCATTGGGGCTTTAAAGTCCCTTGGCCAAATACAAATGTTGTTTGGTTCATTTTTTGGCTCACTTTGGACAGATGCAATTGCATCTCAAATGCTCTCCAAAGGCCTTTAGGCCAAAGTACCTCTCGAGATACTTTGGGAAGTTGCATCTCAAATGCAACTATTTTTTTTTTTTACTTTATCACATTCACATGCCGCCTCCGCCCGTGGCCGACTGTCGCTGCTCATCGCCGATCGCCGTCACCGCCTCCCTCCGCCGGTGGCCGGCCGTCACCGCCGCCGGACGCCGGTGCCAGTCGCCGGACGTCGATCATCGGTCGCCTGACGCCCGCCTCCGCAGCCGGTGGCCGCTGGACGCCTGCAACCGCCAGACACCGACTGCTACCTCATCCGGTCGCCGGACGCCTGTCGTCGGGCATCGGTCGCCGCTACCGCTGATCGCCGGACGGCGACCGCCATTCGCCGGCCGTCGCCGCCAATCGCCGGACACCGGTCGTCGGACGCCGGCAGCCGCCGCATCCGGTCGCTAGCCACCGCCGCCGTCGCCGTTGAAGTCGAAGGTCACTGGTCGCCATCGGTCATCGCCGCCACTTTTTTTTTATTATAAAAAAATAAAAATATTTTACAAAGTATATTTTTCACCAAACGGCATTTACACCAAAGTTGCTTTCAAATGCATTTCTAAAAAAAAATTTGTCATACACTACTTGCATTTTGGAAAAGACCTTTAGCCTAAAGGTATTTGCATTTCCTCAAAGTCCCTTGACCAAATGCTGAACCAAACAAGTCCTTAGTCTTATTGAAAATAAGAAACCCCTTTTAG
The DNA here is from genome assembly GCA_021437785.1 of Rhodomyrtus psidioides. Classification (NCBI taxonomy): domain Eukaryota; kingdom Viridiplantae; phylum Streptophyta; class Magnoliopsida; order Myrtales; family Myrtaceae; genus Rhodomyrtus; species Rhodomyrtus psidioides. The sequence goes on along the minus strand of JAILYB010000104.1, from coordinate 2,023,824 downwards.
GCAAGCTGCTCAAACCAGAAGACCTGCTCGATCAGATTTTCTTTTCAGACTCAAACGCGAGACATTATTTTCACAAGTGCCGCGGCCATCCTCGTCAGCCGGACTTGAAACCCCAACATACCGAACCACTAGAACCGGCCCTTGGACCCAACCTTGGATCTTCGCAACTCGAGCCGATACCCGGCACACCCGGAGCATCAACAACGTTGCCTAGTATGTTATTTGGGGCCATGCCTTAATGATTTGTAGATCTATGGCAAAGGAAAAACGAAGGAAGGACAAACAAAACCGGGAAGCATGTGTCGATGTCGTCAATGAATCGAGCGTGACATCGACACGTGCAAGTGAATAATGTTTTGGCGATTCAGCCCACTGAGCCATCTTTGTCTGAACAAATCTGATGGAGCTGACTCGAAGAATTTCGTCTGTTTTTTTTTTTTTTTTAAATTGGCAAGCTTGCCTAACTTTTCAGTCGTATTAAAGAATTGTTGCTCCCTCGATGGTAATTTTGCTCATGTTCACCCACAATTGAAAAATACTTTCCAAGCTTATTACCTTGTGAACACATTTGGCTGCAAGTCAGGAACGTACTGCTGACAAAAAAACGCAAGAGGGAGTCAAAAACAAGACAAGAGTGCCTATCATTTCTGACCAAGCTGGTTGATCTAACTCTCTATAAAAACATTGAATTGCTAATTTACATATATATATATATATATATATATATATATATTATTTATCATTGTTTTTTTGAAGAGAAAAAAAAAACACAAATTCCAAACTATGTCCACCGTGACCCGTTTATTTTTATTTTTAAATTATGATGTTAAAAACTTCAAACTACGCCTGCTATGATATATTCACATTAATTTTTTTTTTCTTGTGACATGAAAAGCCCCCCAAACTCATAACTATTTGACTCATTTACTCTTTGTTAAGGTTCGATCACATGATTTTTCAGCTATAACAACGTCGTTGTTTATTTCATTTTGGGCGCCATCCCGATCACATTAGATTTTCAGCGTCCGTGTAGGTACGAAAACTCTGTTTGAGCATATCCTAAGACTGACGTTCGTTCAAATTGCTAGGTTAGGTGGATAGTCACTTTACCCTTTTGACAGAACAAAGTTCACGATCAAATATGACCAATTTTTTTTATATTTTCTATTTTGTGAGTAATTCGGTGGTAAGATAGTTAAGCAATTGATGTCCCACTTTAGGACGCAATTACCCCTGCCCAATTCCCTTCACCTAGAGAACATTGCCGTATGTTGTCTGGAAACGAAGGGCGTTTCGGACACTTCGGCGAAGGACCGGGCGCATATAAAACGCAGTGCGTGGAATCGTCTCGCGGTGCATCGAGTTTGACAGGCTGCGACAAGATCGAGGGGCGAGAGCGAGAGAGAGTTGGGGAAGCAAATTCCGATTCGTCTTCCGAGGACCCTTCTCTTTCGTAAGTAGGGGCAGATCCGTTGCTCTGTCTGATGCTGATTCTGATTCAAGATCTGTGCTTTTGGTTGATAATTCATTTCTTGATGCACTTCCACTTGCTCGGTGTTTTTTTTTTTAGGTGGGGTTGATGTAGATATCGTGGGGGGTTTTTTGCTTTTCTGTGGGGTTCTTTCCCTCAGTCAACTCACTTTCCATTTTATTGTTACAATATGATGCAAGATTCAGTACGAGTTGAACGTCCTCTTATTTCTTGGTCGACTTCACTCGTATGTTTTGAGTTAGACTTGATAAAGATGTTGTGGTTTTTTTTTTGGGGGGGGAGGGGGATGGTTTCCTTTGTCATGCATTTTTCATTTGATTGGTAAAATTTATGTTTGATTCAGTGCGTAGATTGAAGTTTTTTCGTGCCTTTTTGGATCTGTAGGAGCTGATAATGGCTTCGGATCAAAAGCTCTTTGTATTTGAGGAGGTCGAGAAGCACAATCAAACCAAGGATTGTTGGCTTATTATCTCGGGGAAGGTCAGAATCAGATCTCCCTCAATCTGATTTGTGATTGCTCTTTTGTTGCATTTTTGGATTATAATTGCTAAAGCACTGACTTTTCAATTGTAGAAGTCAAGAGTTATTAGAGGGTCGGTTGAGTTTTCCATTCGGCTAGGCCGAGTTTTGCAATTGAGGAACTTTAGCTCCTTAAGTTGTCTTGTCTGAAATCTTTGTGGGCGCTTTTAGCATTGTTTGTTTGATTTGGGGTGTTATCCATCTGCTTTGGGTGAATTTTGTGAACTTTGCTCGCTTGGAACTGACCAGGATTGTGTGTTAGCGATATGTTATGGATGTTTGTCTTTCGTGAAGTACTCAAGGCAATGAGTTTTCAAGTTTGATAATCTTCTTGTCGATTAGTGAGTTGTCAAATCAATCATAGTCTTAGTAGGAAAACATGGCGTGAGTCATGAAATTGTTGTATGTAGTCTAGCAAGAACGGAGTTTCTTATATGAAGTGGCAAAACATATATCAGAGAAATAGCTCTTTCTGTATTCACCAGAAATTCCACTGAGAGAATGCTCTATAACTGTAGTTTTAGCTATTTCTAACGTTTGTGAGTCTATCGCTGAAGCCTGAGATTCTTGGATAGGACTTCGAGAAAAAATGGATTCAGCAGAATTGGCCAATCTTCCGCTGTGCTCTTAGGCTCCATTTGTTTTGTTGATTGGAGAACAATCTCTTAAAAATAATCGCTTGTATTTGCTTACAAAAACGAATGAACGAAAAATGTTTTCATTATCCACGATAATGTTTAGACATAAATTGTTGTATGAAACAATTTTTCGTCGACTAATTCTTTCAAGCGATATAAGCAATCATCTTGAAGTAATTATTTTCTAAATTATTCATTTTCTGCTCAACAAACGGTTTTCTTGATTTGTTTTTCCTTGACAACATGTAGTTCGAAGTATCAACAGTAAGACAGATAATTGATGAATGATACACATTTAGGACATATGGCAAAACAATTGTTACTGATTCAGAATTGAAAGATATTGCATGAATTTTGTCAAATGTAGACTCTCTATTTCCCTCTCCCTCCCTCCCTCCCTCTCTCTCTAGTTGTTACATATCTTTATTGTGGTCCAGACACCATTGCAAATTGGCAGAGTGCTCTGTGATGGAAATAAGAAATGAAAATGCAACTTTTGGTTGTTAAAATCATTTCTCAGATGGAAACTGCTATATACTATTGCAGGTATATGATGTAACGCCATTTATGGATGATCATCCTGGAGGAGATGAAGTTTTGCTATCAGCAACTGGTAAGGAACAAGTTTAGCTTACTCAATTCTTTATTTCCCCTTGAAAGAAAAATTGTTAGAATACTTTAAGCCGCTTTTTTCTGGAAGCGTGAGCTTGAACACAGGCAGCTTAGGTTTGCTGAGTAAGCTGGAGTATGTATAAGGGAAAATAAAAGAGTTGATGGCAAAGAAAATCTGCCTTAAGTCATATTATTTTCTTATGTTTATCTCGATGTCTTGATTGAGTGCGGTGTGTGCTCCCCACAAATTGCAGGAAAGGATGCAACGAATGACTTTGAAGATGTTGGCCACAGCGATGCAGCTAGAGAAATGATGGATAAGTACTACATTGGTGAGATTGATGCATCGAGCATTCCTTCCAAGCGCACTTACATCCCCCCCCAGCAACCCAATTACAATCACGACAAGACTCCAGAATTTATTATCAAGATTTTGCAGTTTCTCGTTCCTCTTCTGATCTTGGGCTTAGCATTTGCCGTGCGGCACTACACAAAGAAAGAGTAGGACTGAGAACTACTGCTTGGAGACACCCTCTCATGAGGAGGGAACTGTTTGTCTTGAATTAGTCTTTAGTAGTCTGAAGAATCATAATTTGGAGTTCATAATCACGAGACCTAAATGTCATTGGTGGACCACCATGGATGATGGCAAGTTGTCGCCGGGGTCGGAACATCATCTCTCACTTTCCCCATCTCTCAATCGGATGTTCTGTTTCGGTTTGGACCTGTCATTTTCTTGCACTTTGTTAGTTTTTTTTTCCAAAGGTGCTTTCAGAGAATGTTCTCGTATCTTTACTCGTTCAATTTGTTGAATTGATAAGGATGATGATTGTTGAAGAGTTTGGAGTGGCGCTAAGAAACAACAAAACCAAGTCGACGATATCGAACATGTTCTACAGTATTCTGAGAAGCAAAATCCAGGATGGAAGATTGGGTGGTGATTTTTCCGTTTCCCTTCTGTTTTGATGGAGAAAGTTGGTTGGCACTGGGTGAAACAATTATTGAGAAGCTGCATTGTGCTCCAAACGTTGCCAAACACCCTAAAAAGCTAGCACTCTCTTACGTACCAACTACCCTGTGATTAGCTGATCGCAGAGCTACCAACTAGGAGAATTAAATTACCCCACAGCATCAAGTCAACAACGATGAGGCTGGACAATGGTGAATCAGTGGTAGGTTTAGTGATATAGAATAAATCAGGGTGATTTTACCGCTGATTTGCAGTTGGGGCTGGTGAGCTCGGATTGCGTTTTCGCGTTTCGGAGTCGTATAGATAGGTTTTTGGGTAGTTTTTTTCGATTTTAGGCAATATTACGATATCTCTGCTCGTAATATCTGATTTGAATTCTGTTTAGATTTGATTTTCATTATCTCGTTTTATGTTATCTTTAATTCTCTAAAGAGTCAGGGCATCCATCCTATGTAATCTGCACGATTCATTCTATCAAAATTTTAGTCTAACCATTTCAGTTATTACTTCCCTACGTCATTTAGGCTATGAATGATAACGCTCTAGAAACGCATAAAGTAAAAAAGTGTTTTTAAAGTATTTCGAGGATACTTTTGAAAAGAAAAAACACTTTTGGAGCAGAAACAAGAAAAAAAAAAACTTGCTTTTGTATTCGTAAAGCACTTTTTAGAAACACATTTGGAACATTTTTTAGAAACAATTTGGAGCAATTTTGTTTTCGAACACACTCTCTTCTCTTTTATTCTTGCACGATGTTGACATCTGATTTTTTATTATTTTATTTTTCAAAATTAAATTAAAAATACAAAATAATTCATAAAATTAAAAAATAAACCTTGAAAGCTTTGGCTTTGCCTTAGGAACCAATTTTGAACAATTTTTTTTTTTTAATTTTTGACATTTTTCGGATTTATTTTAATTATAAAAATAGCCGAAAATCAGGAAAAATAGTATTCGTGGTCAGAAAAATGCACAAAAATAGTCCATATTTTTATTTTAATTCCTTTTTTCATTTTTGCCCCTTAAAGTTCTAAAAATTCAATTTGGGACCACATGCCTCTTCATTGAACACAAACCTAAATTGACTAAAGAATTTCATTTTAAATCATTTTAGCCAAAAATTGTTGCTTTTAGAGTCATGACATGAGACTTTGATACCTTGCATCTCATTTCAGTCCTAAATGCACAAATATTATTTATTTTAATCCCTGATTTCACTCAAAGTACAATTAATATTTTTCTAGGGTCTCCATTTAAAGGTAATCATATTTTTAACTACTTGGAAACATTTACATGTGTAGTCATGGCCACTACCCGGGGACCACCGGTTTCGATTCATGAATCAACGGTTCTGGTTTCAATTTAGGGGGAAGCAGAACCGAGCCCTTAAGTGGTGGTTCCGGTTCCATTTTGAGCCGGTAGTTCTGGGCCGGTTTCGGGCCCTGTTCCAATTCAAAATTGAAATGGAACCTTCGATTTCGATTTCAGTTTCGATTTCTGTTATGGTTTTTTAGTTTAAAAATTAAATTATAATGAATTTGTAATAAGATTGTGATCAAATTATCGAATAATGAATTATAAAATAATCAATTATCAAATACAAATTGTAATCAAATTTGGGGGGCAAACAATAGGGAGGGTGACGGGCTTGAACTTGGGGTGAGCAAAAAAGATCGTCCGGACCGCGACTGCCCTGATCGGACCGAAACCAATGGTCAGGCCCCCAATTTTAGAGGGATTTGGTCCGAATCCCGATTCCTAAAATTGGAACCGGTGACCGAGCGGTCCGGTTCCCAGTTCTACACCCAGGACCGAACCGAATCGATCTTTTTTAAATTTTTTTAAATAAACTAATATTTTCTGTGCTGGTTTTTCTTGCTATTAGGAATGGCTCATCCGGTGGCACTTGTATGTGATTGATTGAAGAATTATGAAGTGTGCACGCGTGTGTTCAGCTTTGGGAGCTATGTAGTATGCACGATGGTTTGTTCGCTTCCGATGTATCTTTTGATCATGATTGTGTCAAGCTGAAATGAAGATGAACCTGGGCTGGGTATTGCAGCTGCATTCTGTGCACAATTTTTTCATGAGCACAGATTTTTTGGAATTGTCCAGAAACTGCTCACCCCTAGCTTGAACTTAATGAATTATGATTAAGCGTCTACTATGTTCTTGGGGATAGAAGAATCAAAACACATGTAGTTCTCTTACATTTGATAACTCCATATTTACATCATCCTCAATCATCACAACCCGTTCCGGTACCAGTATCAATGCCGGTGGTATCTCCGTCATCAAATAATTCGACTTCATTATTGAGTTCTATCTCTTGTTGCTTATATTGAGTCTTTGTCCAATCATTAATACAAGCTTGAGCCTCCACCAAATCGGGAGCTAATCTTGAACAGCGTTCATCCAAAATATTGCCTCCAGCGCTAAATGCTTGTTCTAGCACAACTGTCGAACAAAGGATTACTAAAATTTGTTTTCCAATTCGAGAAAGAATAAGATATTTGGTGGAATGTCTCTTCCACCAATCCAATATTGTGAAATATGTGCCGCCTTCAAATTCATCAAACTCAAAAAAAAGAAGTAAAATAGCTCTCTATTTCAAAATAACTTGATATTGCTCCTTTTTGCTTTTTTTTTTGCTATGCAATAGAAGTTTGTACCCTCTTTTAATTTTACCTATGTTCCCACTTTTTATGTCACTAGATTGAGAAGATTCACTATCACTTATATTATATTTACTATAAAATTCATTGTATAATTCTATTATTACGTTTTTAACCCTTGTTTGTATAGTTCTAGTATTTACACCATCAATTAAATGTAAACATTCATAATATGTATTCAAATAATCATCTAAATACAACATAGATAAAAAAACACAAGTAACTAGATAAATAATGAGAGTTTTCCTATAATAATGTAGCCATTTTGTTCGCATTGCTATGATAGAATAACTTAATTTATCATCATTTTCATTTTCTTCAAAAACCCCAACAATATTAATACATTCTATTAAAAATAAATGCATAGTAGAATAATAAATACAGGACAAAGTATAAATTGCATCATTAAAAACTTTTCAAATATCTATTTTTTTTTTTTGCAAATACCCCATTTTTATGGGTATAAATTAATTTGAGTTATATTATCTGAAATAAATGCACATAATAAATTTTATATGCAAAAGATTCATTAAGCAATTCGTAAGTAAAATTCCAACGATTTGAAATATCTCTTGGAAAAAATTTTGGTTTTTTTTTTCATTTGCTCTACAAAATTTTAACTATTCTTTCATTTTTTGGGAATGTTTCCATAAAAAATTGAATTGTTATTTTTATTGAGTCTAGAAAAATATCAAGAGTTTTTAAATCATCTTGTACACGTAAATTTAAAACATGACAAGCATATCTAACATGAAAAAATTATCCACAAAAATGGGTTTACAAATCTTTTATAGTTCAATAATTGAGGCGGTATTTGTCGCGGCATTATCAAAACAAATTGAAAAAATTTTATTAAGCAAATAATATTCTTCTAAAATTTGCGTAATTAATCTATAAATTTATTTTCCGTATGACTATCATAAAAAACTATAAATGCTATAACTCTTTTTTGAATATTTCAATGATCATCTATCCAATGACATATTATACCCATTTAAAAATGAACTTGCCAATGATCATTCCAAATATCACTACCTATATATATACGTCCATTAAAATTCATAAAAAAACTTTTATAAATCTTTTTTATTTTTATAAAGATATTTAATTATGCGTTTAAATGTATTTCTAGAAACACGTTTTGCTTGTGAAACACATGCATTTTGTATAAATTGATTAAAATCAAATCCTTCACCACAATTAAATTATAAATATTCAATGGAAATAAAATTTATCTAATTCTTCTTTATGAATTTTTTCATTATAACGAAATAAAAGAGGAGTGTTAGGATTGACGTACTCGAAAATTTGCTATTGCTCAGTATTAATTCTCGCTTCAGTTGAATGTTTCGCCTTAAAATGCCGTTTAAATGTTCCATATTCGGCTCCACCAATATATCTATATTTTATCTCACAATGTTTACAAACTACGTCATACCTTTTTGGAGCCATATCAAATTCCATCTTTGTGAAGTTATCACATACATCGGATGTAAACTCCAGCTCCGGCTCCTTTGTTGTTGACATTTCTTGGATATCGATAGGAGGATGAAGACTCTCTTGCGTTTGGACTTGTATGTTGATTTCGTCATCTACATCAACATCACGTCTCCAATATTCATAATCACGAGGACTAGGAGGATAATAAGATTCCCCCAACTGGTTCTTGCCTTTGCCACTAGTTCTACTTTTACTTGCCATTTTTTTTAGAGAATTGAAAGGATTGAGATAATTGAAATGAAGAGAGAATTTGCGTGGAAAAAAAATGAGAGATGGGAAGAGGTATTTATAATGTAGGTTAGAAATTAGTAAAGAAAAAAAAGGCGACTGTTGGCAACGGCTACCAAATAGAAAGAGCCGTTGCCAACGACTTTTTTTTTTTTTTTTATCACGGTTCGAAACCGGCTCGAAACCATCAGTTACGGGCCCAGTTCAAGGTGTAAAGAAACCATAACCGACCCCTTATGCCGAGGGCAGATTCCGATTTGGAACCGCGGGCCCGATCAACGGACCGATTTCGAGTTTGACGCAAGTCAGTTCTGGGCCCAATGCGGCCCGCGGCCATGACTATACGTGCGATTCATAATTGTAATTTTTCCTATCTATAGAAAACATATTTGATGTTCTCGTTGTCCAATTCTAATTCGCATTCTTTTTTTTTTTATATAGTTGATCTCGTCAATATTGTAATTTAATAAATCGTGCATAAATTACTTATACATATATTGGTCTAATTTGATTTAGTAAATAGAACAAATAAAATTCAGTTAAAAAGATAAAAACATCTTATTTTTAATATATATAGTCCTCTTAATTAAATGAACAAATTAGGAACAATTTTTTACAGTTACCAAACGCATTTTTTTTGTTTCAGGAATAGAAACTTTATGCGGTTATCAAACAAGTTTCTTTTTTTTTTTGTTCCAAGAACATATATATATATATATATATTTCAGTTACTAAACGCATTTCTGTTCCAAAAAATCGTTCCTGAAAATAGAAACAGAAAAAAATATTCCCATCCCGAAAGTTATTTCAGGAACAAAAACGTTACCATACACAACCCTAGACTCTAGAACTTGGAAGACTTGACAAAATGTCAACAGAGAAAAATAAGTGAGAAGCCTTCTTCAGTTCAGCTCTTGTGAGCCAAATATGATATGTAAGGGAAAATAAAAAGTTGGCACCATTTCTTTCTTCTACAAATCGGAATCTATGCTTTCCATCTCACACATTTTGAATGGAAGCAGACACGGCTATGCTCTTTCAGACTAAAGAGGTTCTCTCACTGAGAGTAATAAATACATTGAGGCATCTCTTGCCGGCTGTCGCTCCAGATGCAAACAGTAGTAATTCATAGCATAGCCGGAGATGTCTACTTCATCTAATGTATGCCCCTGCCACTTCCTCAAGCCTTGATAATGTAAGCCATGGCCAACAGGCGTATAAGCCACAGAACCGGGAGTTCGTTGCTCCAGGAAGGTCTTGACCTCCACCAGTCCCAAGATCAGTGGAAAAACAACATATACAAATTGGCCAAAAAATGAAATTCAAATACTAATCATCGGAAAGAAGCTTCTATTTTCTGATGGAGGGTCACCACCAGGTCGTGTGCATCATCTAAAAGCTTCCACACATCAAGGTGCCCGGCCATGCTGTTGCATTCTCTCAGTATCTCATCCATGCTGTTGTATCGCTCTATGATTAATTTCCTCTTCTGCAAAACCGAAGCAGCTATGGCGTAGAGCAATAAATCCTCTGTTGGCGGTGCGCGCTGCCTTATGCGGCTCCATGCCGATTTCCCAACCCCAGCCCGTATGGCAGCCTGGTCGGCCCACATCACCTCCCACAGACAAATTGTCTGTTCGAAGGTTAATTCCCTTCTAAATAGTACGACCACCATCCTATAAACAAAGAAACAATCTTCTGCCTGGAGCTTCTCCAAGTGCCTGTAAAGGTGAGAGTCCTTGGATTTGATAATTTTGGAGACAATGTTGAGCTGCTTTCTAATCCCCACCTCATCGAGCCTAAAATTATGCCGAGCCTTCCTCATGAAACTAACGAAACACCAGAAAGCCTCATGATCTTCGGTGATCACAGTAATTATTGGAGAAAGAAGATCACTCATACCCTGACAATAGCCAATTTCAGGGTCATAAACGGCATAGGCTTCAAGAACTGCAACTAGTCGAGCAGCGTGGAAAATTCTGCAAGGCTCAAGATGATCATAGTCCTTCAAACCAACAGCTTCAGCAGATCGCCGAGCCCTAGCTTCTGATATTGTGGCCTGAGATGGGGAGTACGGTATCCATTCTGGGTTGGCACGCACTGCATCCAAGCGGATAATCCGCTGCCATGTTGCGAAGTCCTCATCAGTGCGAAGGGAAGATTGAACTTCTGTCCTGGAGGGGGAGAGGTTCTCTTTGTGTGGTGTATCGGCATCATCATCCCCAGTCTCTAACGAGAAAGATGCATCAATTACTTCAACATCGTCTGATGAGTCCGTATCAGATGACTCAGAGTTCAATGTAGAGGTATCGGCATACGTAACTCTTCTTGAAGAGTCGTCTCCTTCCAACAATTTGCTAGAAGAATCATCCAAGCTCCCAGTATTTGGGCTGCCTTCCCCACTAGATAGGGACTCCCTGGCACTTTCCACTTCTTCAGAGCTAGGAGAATATGTGTCTTGAATGAGCCGCCCACTATATCGCCTGCTGCTGAAGCTGTCATCAAATTGCCTCATCAACCGACGGCATTGCCTTCGAAGTTTTTCATATTTCTTCCTGCAAAGAACAATGGCAAGAGAAATGCTAATTAAATGGAGTTGCATCAAAGGTACAAGGACAAGACTTGTCACAGAAACAATGACCAGATTGAAATTGAATAGGGAAAGCACCTGTTTTGGGTCCTTGTTATATCTCTCTCATCTTTAGAACTTTTCAAATCATACCTGACAGTAAAGGAAGTAAAATGAACAAACTGCTTGCACAGAAATTTACCATTACCACATCCTAATTCAGAAAAGGTACAAACTGTTGGTACACTAAAAGGCAACTAATATCACAGAAACTAAAGAACCTGGCAAAAATCTCACTTTTAAGAGAGGCAAAAATGCTTTCGTCGATAAGGAAGGAAAAGTTCTATAGAATCACATCAATCCCAACGTGCATATTTCTAGTGAGGGAAAGCCACAAAGATATTCAAAGGTTCAAATTCATATCTCATATCACAAGTACTCCGATATGAGATTAGCACACTCCGTTATAATAATATTCGAGAGTACAAACTGTTGATACACTAAAAGGCAACTAATATCACAGAAACTAAGGAACCTGGCAAAAATCTCACTTTTAAGAGAGGCAAAAATGCTTTCGTCGATAAGGAAGGAAAAGTTCTATAGCATCACATTTCTAGTGGGGGAAAGCCACAAAGATATTCAAAGGTTCAAAATTCATATCTCATATCACAAGTACTCCGATATGAGATTAGCACACTCCGTTATAATAATATTCGAGAGTATCAAGATTCTTACACTCCAAGAAGGAAAGGCCAAACCTCTGCCCTAATGCTTGGATGAACTCCCTGGAGAAGGATATGAACTTTTAGCTCACAGGTTATGAACATTGAATAATTCAGTTTAGATACTTCTTGAAAAATTAACCCCAGAAAGACTTGATTACTCACTCCACTACGAACTTTCTTGAGAAACTTCACTCCACCATCTCTAAGTCTCCCATCGGGTGTAAATAAACTTCTCCATTGCTTGGGCAAGAGTGCATGTTTCCTTTTCCGGCGAGACCATGGTGATTTAAGGCGGCCCCTGATTTTGATGACAGGCAAAATTAGTATATGCAAGAAAAGGGAGAAAACAGCATAAAGATAAGCAAGCAAGAGTAAATTGTACACGTTAAACAGATGCTTGGTTTCCCTATAATCCGTTTTGCAATATATCTATTCCAAATGAGTACTCATAAGACAAGTCATCAAGAAAGCAAGGACCAAAAGCATTCAACAATGCTAATGGACTTCCAGTCATCCTCAGGGAAAATGAGCAAATCCAAAAACTAAGACCAGCCTAAAAATAGACCTCGAGCCATACCACCGTAAGAACTAAGAATGGATCACCATTACAGTGCAAGAAGCAATATAGGGAGAACACACATTACAAGTGATGGTGTCATTCTCAAATAAGCCAAGTGACAGCAGCACCCACATGGCATAAAAGTTCAACAAAGCATGCAAATTTTGGTTGGGTAGTTCGGTTATGTGTGCTGTGTTCCCTTGCATATTGATATAGGTTTAATACATTGAAAAGATTTCATCGTCTCCTTAGTAAGAAAACAACCTAGAAGGCATCCGAGTTTCGCTGCCCGTGTGAACACGATTGATCTATGCAGAAGGTTTCCAAATACATGCACTTGCACCAGGAAAAAAACAAAGAGAAAAACAACAAAAGAGAACATCAGTGCTTGTGATGGAATCTAATCTAAGTAATCGCCTATGCACAGGAGAATCCATTCGATAGCAGGCAAGACACATGCGTCCAGCCAAAATGGTTATTGAAGTTCTCGAGACTTCTATTTTTTTCTTTCTTGCCAACAATTTCCATTGTTTATGGCCAATTGGCTTATCACAATTTTTTCATGTATGGAGGACATAATTTACTCTATGCTCTATTTTTACCATTCAATAAGTACTTTGATTGACCGCGGACGCATAAGAAAGTGTAGATCACAAACTGACAGAAGCTCAAATAAAACCAAAAGGAACAAACACAGTAAAAATCGAAACCGGAACTAGCACGATATGATTGTGAACCCATGAAACCGCATGAATCTTCAAATAGAACCCGATCTTTCACTGATCAAAGCCAAGCAACAATGGGCAAATTTACACTAGCCTAGTAACAGAGAGAGCATCTTCGTAACTCCGATTTCAACAATCTCTCCCAAAGTTGCCCCCCCACCACAAAAACATTTACCTGAAAAAGGGACTAACAATATGAAGAACGAGGGAAAGTCTAGAAAGTAAACGGAAGTGAAGCTAGAGAAAAAAGATCTCTGATTCAAGATTTCAACTACAAGATCTGAACGACAGAAGAGCGACATAAAACTAGAGAGAGAGAGAGAGAGAGAGACTCACCTATCAAGGGAAGAAGAACAGGAAGCTGGCGATGAATTAGCTACGACGAACAGGACCGAACGCAAATGGATCCACGAAGAAGAAGACGACGACGAGGAAGAAGGAGAGGACGAATTCGTAGAAGACGAAGTGTGACTCCGCTTTAGAGCTTTCATCTACGTGATGCATACGCGAACAACACAGCCTAACACTCCCTAACCAGTCTCTCTCTCTCTGTGTCTAGGGTTCCCCAGAAGACTTCAACTCTTGACTGGATCAACTTCCGACCCCACGACGATCGATTACCTACTAGCGGAGCAGAACACAGCAGCTAACACCGCGAGGCCGGCCAAGGCGGTGAACAGAGCCGCCGCATAAGCGGGAGGGAACGGCGCCGCCGACCAGAATCCGCCTCCGCCGCCGAGTAGGGGGAGGAATCGGGGGAGTAGGTCGGGCATGGCAGTGGGGTAGGGGGGAGTCAAAATCACGGATTTGCCCCCCCAGCGGCCGTAGAGCTCGGTGCGGGCGGCGGCGGCGGCGGCTTCTGTTCGACGATATTGATGGAGATTCTTCTTCCACAGAGACTCGCCAACTGAAGCCCAACTGCTTTCGCTTTGATCTCCTTCCTTTCTTTTTCTCTCTCTCTCTTTGCCTCTGCGTGTGCAAGCAGAGTCTTTTTCTTTGTCTCTTCTGTGGAGAGAGAGAGTGCGGGTTTGTGGGGATCGTAGAGAAGCGACTTTGAGAATCTACGGGAGCATTAAAGTTATACTTCCAAAACGACGTCGTTTGGTTGTGAAGAGACTCATTAGCATGTCGTAAAATAGTATTCAACAACGAGGGAGTAATTAAATTGGTCGCGTGCAGACCCCTTTGTCGGACTGAATCATTTTGGCGTTTTACATGAGATTTTGTTGGTTTAAATCAATTCGTAAATGTTATATGTTTGGAGAGATTGAATCAACAATTTCCGTGCGAATCATGCAATAAAGAGAAGAGATGCCTAGCCGTGCAGCAGACTTCTCGCTCCAACCGTCCAAAGAGAGCCCCTTCCAGTAAACTACTCTCACGTTCCGATCGTCCACTCGTCGAACGTTTGATCCTAATAATTTGAAATAAAAGGCGAAGCGACGGCGGCGAACGCCTCGCCGCTACTCAACCTCAATGGAGTACTCTTCTTTGTTGTTCTTACCTAATTCATCATGATCATCCCACGAAACATGTTGCCCGTCTTTTCCAAGAAGAAGGAAGTGCAGTGCACGCTAAATGTGACTTGAAAACTGTACATTTCCTTTCTAAGTATAGAAGTTGGGTTGGCATATTCAGAACGAGCAGTCTCCCTCGCCTTCCTTTTGCTGCGATGGATGCAACGATACGGTACCGTCCGAATACAAATGGGTTAGCTCAGGCGAGCCCGAAAGATCGGTGACTTTGTCTTAATTTCCAGTTTTATTTGTCTTCCCTCGGTCGTCATTGAACGGGCTCAAGCGGATGCGTTTCTGCGATCTCCTTGTCGGGGGCAGGGGCAAGGGCAAGGGCAAAAGGCAAAAGCCCCAAAGCGAGTGGTCAACAGAACACACGATGCTTTTGAAAGCATTTTTACTCAGTGAAGAGCCATTCTCTTAGTTTCAGAGTAAAAAAAAGCAGGCGTGCACCATGCTCTTTTCTTCTTCTTCTTCTTCTTCTTCTTCTTGGTGCTCGATGAAGACAACCCAGAAAAGGGGTTGGTCACAGAATCGAGGACCTAGCGTCACCGAGTGGGATAACCCCGATGATGACCCATCATCAGGTCCCTCGTTGGTTCTTGGCTGGGGGTTGCTTTCCTCTCTTCCTTTGGCTGGTCAAAAGGTCAAAAGCGACCCTGTTTTGTCCTCTTTTTCGGCTGGGGGTTGGGCTAGGGTCATCATTAGCGCTAATGAAAATCGATTAAGGAGGGAGATTAATGATACGCGAAGCTTGGGGTTGGGGGGACCCATGAGAAAAGTGCCGGCCCCTCTCTCTCTCTTTCTCGATCTCTCGAGTCTCTCCACTGGGTCGTTAGCGTTAGCACCACCTAACACTTTCCACTTCACGGACACAATCATTGGGACGGAAGGCCCACCCCGGGGGACAGCAGATTGGACACTTTCTTTGGTTCTGGTCGGCCGACTGATCGCCGGGCTCTTGAAGCTTGATTTCCATGGGGGAGGGGACGCACCGTCTCTCTGTCTCATCACAGAACTCGCCCCCTCTCTCCATTTGACCTTTTCAGGCAAAGGCCGATTTGCCATTGAAAAACGTGATGGACAAGCCTAAGGCAAAAAGCGTGGGAAGTCTTCAACCGAGAAGCTCACTTCTCGCATCGCTGATCAAAATGCTGTGAGCAGGAGATGAGAATGGACATGCTGTCCGGCAAGGAGTGGTGTAGAGTTTCTCCAACACCAGATGGAGCTTGAAGGGCTTTTTGAACAGCTCCGGAATGGCCGGATCTGGTAGCCATCAACTACGGTGTTCAGTGTTCACCATAGTGACGAGGAATCACAACCCATGCAATGGCTGCCAAGAACAGGCATGAGCAACGCGCACAATAAAATCCCAAAACCATGTCACATAACTCAAAAGTACAGGAGGCAAGTTACAAAGGAAATTGCACGTATCGAGTTCACTCTGTTGATGCTGTGATCCCGCGACAGACAGATTGCGAGAACGCCATTTTGGGCAATGTCATCAACATATCCCATAGCTTGTACATGCAAAGGCACAGAACCAGTAAGATCTCGATGAGTAAATTATAAAGGAACAAGCACCCCGCGAATATAGCAAAGCCTTGCTACTACAGCTTTGAAGCGGCACCCTTGTCCAAGAACCAAGTCAGCTCGCCCTCTGGCGAAACCATTTCAACAGGTAATTGGTCAGGAGATTGACTATTACCCAATGCAGCGTGCACTGCACCAGCTTTTCCAGCTCCAGCAACTACTAGCGCAATGTGTGCAGATGCGTTGATCACGGGGAAGGTAAAAGTAATTCTCTCTGGAGGTGGTTTCGGTGATTCCTTAATGAAGGCGACCCATTTCTTGTTTTCGCGGACAAGAGGATGACCAGGGAAAAGAGAGGCAACATGTCCATCGGGACCCATTCCCAGAAGCATGAGATCAAACTTTGGGAACCCGCTATCTGATGATGCCACTATGTTGCTCTTCACTAAATGCTTAATACATGTCTCATAATCATCCGCTGCACCCTCTGCCGACAAAGCATCGTTAATTGCATAGACATTGCCAGGAAGTATCGGCACCTAAAGTCAAGAAAGTAGCAAGAAAAATGGCTGGTCAGTCAAGAATCTTACAATTCAAAATGATCTCCCGCCAAAGAAATGTGCTGTATCTGTTTTCATACATGTCAACCTTACTTTTTCCTGATCACTGTAAATGCTAAGCTCAAGTTAATCATAACCCCTGGATAGCCATGGATAGCAGGTCACATTGATAAAAACAGATGACCCATAGATCAAAACCACTGTAGACATCTGCCAACAACTAGGTCTGGAAACCACTTACAAAAGAAACCAAGCACATGAATATCATCAAAGATGCATCACATTCACTTATATCTGCACCGATACACCCAAGTACTAAGCACTCCCAATCAGCTAAATAAACAATCATGCAACCCCGATTGAGTCGGCTGAGCTCCCTCTTAAATTGACAGAGTAGTGACCCCTTAAAAAGCGGGTTGGGATTTGCTTTGCCTTATTCAATACCAACTCATCTATTTGATCTGTTTCAATGCAAAAATGCACCTTGAAGTAACAGAGCTCAAAACCAATGAGTACCGTATCAACCCTAGAAAACGCTACATGCTAGGGTAACATTCTGTGCAATCTAAAGACGAGACGTGTCTTCAGATGATCTAGCAAGAGGAATAATGGGAACAAGCATATCCACACACATCATCAGAGCATGACCTTTGCATTTTGGAGAAGTGTAGATGACATTAAAAATCAGCCCTTTAGAGAAAATAGACATACCTGTGATAGAAAGCCATTGTAAGCGAGCTTGTAGTTACTTTCATCGTGATCCTTAGGCACAACTCTCTCATCCACCCAGAGAACATGCCATTTCGACCAGTCCACCGAATCAATGAATGGCGCTTCAACCAGTTTCCTGAAATGCATCTCACACAATGAGCCAAGCTCTTTCTAGTGTAAAGTAAATCAAAGACACATAGTCAAACAACACTCCAATCTTGACCTTCTAGTGGTATCGTAAAGCCACCAACTAATGATGATTCTAATTCTTTATGCCAAAGATGATTAGCTAATTGAAGCTGAAAGAGCGCAACTTCAGTATCTAGTCAAGCACAATGCTTCAGACATCTCGGTCTTGCTCACTAAACTAGCTCAACCTCCCCCAAACGGCTAAACAAATGGTCGCCTAAATCTCAACAGTAGTTCAAAACAACTTTGAGTTACTAACCAAACGCACAAATCTTCAGCCAGGTAAACTTGTTAATTTCGTTTTCTTCCGCGATTCGTCCACTGAAAAAATTTCACTAAGTTGTAATCTTCCTCAAGGCCTAGTTCTTCGGTTTAGCAAACACTCCTCCAATTCCCTTCCAGTTCCATGAGTGACTGAACTACCGAAAGTTAGATAAATTCCCTAGGAGACCAGAAAGTTATTACCACAAACACACAGAAAAACCAATGAAAATCAGCTCCAAACCTGAGTGACTTGATCAACGAACCTCCGGACAAGACGACACTGAACGCTCCTCTTTTCTCGACGAACTTAGCAGACAAATCAGCAGTGTACTTCGCCAGAGAAACCGCAAGATCCTCCTCGGTGTCGAACACCTCCACCTTCTTCTCACCGCTCTCAGTCGCGGTTCCGGCCATCGACGATTTCGCCCTGGGGCCGACGTTCCTCGAGCGAGTGCCGATCAGAGAGAGGCCCCCGAAATCGATGGAGAAGGCGAGCCACTTCGGCGGCGATCGGGACGAGAGCGGCGACGCGCGCGAGGAGAGGAGGTGGCGTCCGGAGGAGAATGAATGGAGAGAGAAGGCGAGAGAGGCCATGCGAAGTGGAGATTTATGGGCAGTTGGTGAGTTTGGTGGCGACGTGTTGGAGCGCGGGGCTTGACTTTTTGGTGGTGGTGTTGGTGGCGGAGGCGAAGGTTTAGGTGTCCCCGGCGAGTCGGCGACACTGACGATGATGGCCGGCGAGGTTTTTTGGCGACACGTGGGAGGGAGGCATGATTTTCGGTTTAAGTTATTTTATTTTTGGGGATAATATCATGAAAAACCTTAAATTTGTGCACATGTGATAAATTTAACCTGATTTTTTTACCACAAAAAATCTAAAACTGATATACTTGTAACAAAGCGGAGACAAGCCTGGGCGAGACGAGCAGGTATGCTATCCCCACTAACACGGCGCTCCTGGCCATAAAAGGGGACTGCCTGTTTGCTCACTCAAGCCCATTCTTGAAGCTCAACCCTCAAGGTGCCAGATATTTATGGTTCAACAGGTTCCACATAGTGGCAAGTTGAAGAGTATACTAAACCAAACCAATCGTACTACTGAGTCAACAAGAGGATTCAGATATGCGAAAGATCATGCTTATAGGAAAGGAGAAGAAAGGAAACTTAGAAACTCATATTGGAAGCACACTGATATTTCACAAAGGTTTTTTCCTCCCCTTTTACAATGCCTTCGGGGGCCTTTTATAGGCAAATTACATACCCAAGGACTTCTGACAAACTTACAGACGAATTTACGACGAAAGACTAAAAAGTCTTCGGGTGAACAGTGTTTGCTACAGTGCTACAGTACTGCTACAGTTGCTACAGTACCGTGAACAGTGCCATGAACAATACCGTGAACAGTACCATGAACAGTACCGTGAACAGTAATTTTCGCAAAAAAGTCTTCTAATCTGCAGATCCTTATCCTAGCATGCATACCTATTGCTTATGACTTTTTAGCACACCTACTTATAATAATGCACAAGGGTTTTTACAACATTCTGACAAACGACGATAAAGTCATCTCAGACTTTTATTACATGCACGTGAAACTGGGTAGTTCAAAGCCGACGACGATCTGGATCTGGGTGATAATTGGCATCGTCAGAGTCAGAGCTGTCTGGGCCGTCTTTGTCCTTTTTGAATTTATTCCAGTACCACTGTTCTTCGAGTTGGGACAGTCCAACGTCTGGGTCTTCGTCTTCAGTGAGTGAGGGACAATCTTCTTGTTCTGCCACGTGTCGTTCGCTTGACAAAATATCTTCCATAGTGACCGGGTCTGATGGATTTTGTCGCGCGCCTTGATTAGAGCTGGATGGCATCTGAGGCTGGGGCCATAATTGGAGCTGAGGCCACTTGTACGAGCTGGATGGTTGGTCCTGGGTGCTAGATGCAATGTCTGCTGTAGAGTATGGATTTTGTGACAAATGTCCTCTCCAAGGGTCTTGAGTGTCAAGAGTGTCGGTGTCCATAGAAGAACCTGGCTGGTTGCTTCTATAATCTTCAAGAGCTTGTCGTACCTGGGGGTGCATTTTGGGCCTATCCCACGAGTGGTTCATGTGGTGGTATGGCCAAATTTCCGGGGGAATTTCATGATTTTCTTGGCATAGGACCCGTTGGAGTTCTCTATACTCATACTGCATCAGTGTGATGGACTTGAGAAGTGTTGTGTAGATCCGAAAAACTTGTCGATGGAGATTGGGCTTGAATGTAGTGGTGCCATAATACAATGCTTTTTCTCGAATATCTCCGGTTGGGCTGAAGAAAACCCAAGGCCTGTGAAAAAGGACTGTGGTGTGTCTTTCTGGGTCAGCTATTCCACAATTTCGCTGAAAGATGAAGTGTTGTTTCCATGCTGCTAAAGGCTGGAACCGAGTGAGCATTTCTGTCAAAGCCTTTTGGTTTGAGAAATCTCCCATGAGTGCTCTGGACAGGACTTGGACAATCTTGTCTGTGGGAAATTCAATGGCAACAGCATATACATTGAGAAAATACCAAAAGAACCATTTGAGATCTTCAGGGAAATCTTGATCAGGAGACCACCGCAAGACATGGATAAATGGATAATCAGGATTAAGACCATGTGGTCCTAATATTAATCCACCATAAGTGCTGAATATGCGGTTCTGGTACTCATTCATGTAATACTTCAAATTCTCACAGAAATTATTTTCTGCAACTTGTCCTGGGACTTCTGGAGGATAAGTGAGAGTATTCCATGGTGTATCTCGTATTGGTGTGGTACGAAATCTTCTTGCATCCAATGGATTTCTGCGGACGTACATGTTGATGGATTCAACTGGGTGCTTCGGTCGGGACAGAAAATCTGCGAGGACATTCTTTTTGCCTGCTATGTGTTTAGCATCAAAAGAATATTTCGAGAACCATTCGGCCCATCTTAACAATTGCGGATGGGGAATCTGTTTCTGCTTGAAATTGAGCATTTGGGGAAATGAAGACATATCCATTTCGACCAAAAAGTGATGCCCAATAAGGTGGTATTCAAACTTCTTGATGCCATATTTGACTGCGAGAATCTCCTTAAAAGTGGAATGATAATGCATCTCTGCGGGAGTGAATCGTCCACTTTTGTAAGCACAGATGAAGCGCTTACCTTTGATTTCTTCAAGGAGAATGGCTGCCCAATACTTATCACTAGCATCTGTTTGCAGAATTCTTTGACCAGTGGAGGGAATTTGCAAAGGGGGGAGATGCTGCAGAATTTCTTTGAGATGAGCTACAGCCTGTGTCTGCTTCGGTCCCCATGGGGGAGCATCTTTTTTCAACATCCTCTGAAGAGGATAGAGTGCTTTAGAGATTTTTGGCACAAAGTCTCGGAGACAATTGACAATTCCAAGGAAAGCCTGGATTTGGCTAACTGTCAAATTCTCAGAGGGAAATTTTTGGAGTTCTTCTGCAAGGTGAGGACCTGGACAGTAGGTCCCTTCTTTCAAATGCATACCAAGGAACTCAATTTCTTTTTGAGCAAGGATCATTTTCTTTTGGGAAAGCATGATTCCATGTTTCTGGACAATTTCAACGAACTGGGAGAGTAATTTACAATTGGATTCCTCATCAGGACTGTAGAGGAGAATATCATCAATGTAAATCTGGGCATGTGGGAGAATGGGATGGAAAATTCTACACATGGCTTTTTGAAAGATGGACGGGGCTGTTTTAAGACCAAAGGGGACGACTGTCCATTGAAAGTGCTGGTTTGGAATGCAAAAACCAGTTTTAGGACGGTCATCAGGATGAATGCCAATTTGCCAAAAACCTGCTTTCAGGTCGAACTTTGAATAGATCTTAGCCTGGGCTAGGCTACCAAACAAAGAGTTTTTGTGAGGCAAAGGGAATTTATCATCTTGGAGGAATTTGTTCAAGGGCTGATAATTGATCACCAATCTGAGCTTACCACGATTCTGTTCTGCTCGCTTGTTCACATAAAAGGCTTCACAAGCCCATTGTGAATCAGAGGGTTCAATGAGACCTTGCGAGAGTAGCTCAGTACATTCCTTCTGGGCCAAAGCAAGATGTTCAGGATTCATACCAGAATGACTGGCTTTTGTGGGATTAACATCTTCACTTTTCTTGAATGGGAGTTTGACAAAGAAGTCAGAGTTTTTCCAAAGAGGGTTTGAACAGGTTTGGATAAACTGGGAATGGGATTCAGAACAGCAGGATAAGAGACTTTGGGTAATTGGATCAAGGATTTCTGGCTGAATGATGAAAAGTCTATGGATATCCACATACTCACGAAACTGGTCACCAAATTGTAAACCAGTGGGTTTGATTCTGAGCTGGGAAAGCTGGGCTAGAATATCCCAACCAATGATGAGATCTTTATCTGGGGAATTACAACCGAGGATTTTTGTGGATATGGAACAGTCTGGAAATATTTGGAGTGTGATGGTTTTGCTGCGGAATTTTGTGGTAAAAGTATCACCAGAGGCAGAATGGAAATACCTTGTATAAGGCGTCCAGAATTCTTCTGGGAGTACTTTTATATCCATGAGTGATGCTGCCGCGCCGGTATCAATGAGAGCAATGACTTGGACAGGTTTGTCATTTTCTGGGGTGTGGATTTGGATGGGGATATATGGAGAGTGGAATACGGGCTGGACATGGAAGGAGTCGGGGATATTATCAGGGAAGAATGCAAAGATATCACCTGGGGATTCATCAGAGTCTGAGGAATAAGTTTGGAGGGCAAACAGTGTGTCGGGTGAAGGCTCATCTTCAACAGAGAAGACAGACTCAATATCAAGGAATCTACAAGCCCTTGATCCATTTTTCTTTCCCACAGCAACTCCTAACCCCACATCCTTCATGCCAAGCTCTCCAGACCCCAACTCTTTTGCTGCTGTACTCAGCACAGCACCACCTCCTCCAAAGACGAACTTCCTTGCTCTTCGGGATCGTCTTAAAAAGCTAGACCAAGAGAAAAAAGAAAAAAGCAAACATACCTTTTTCCCACCTCCTTCAGCTCCACCAGAAAAATCTCCTCCTTCATCCCCTCCTCATAAACCTTCCCACTCATACATGGTTTCAAATCCCTTGGAAAATTTCCTTCGAAACCAGGTTCCTACCATCTCCACAGTGAAACCCATAAATCCTTCACCCCCAGCTACTCCTGGGGAGCTTGGCATGAAGGATGTGGGGTTAGGAGTTGCTGTGGGAAAGAAAAATGGATCAAGGGCTTGTAGATTCCTTGATATTGAGTCTGTCTTCTCTGTTGAAGATGAGCCTTCACCCGACACACTGTTTGCCCTCCAAACTTATTCCTCAGACTCTGATGAATCCCCAGGTGATATCTTTGCATTCTTCCCTGATAATATCCCCGACTCCTTCCATGTCCAGCCCGTATTCCACTCTCCATATATCCCCATCCAAATCCACACCCCAGAAAATGACAAACCTGTCCAAGTCATTGCTCTCATTGATACCGGCGCGGGCAGCATCACTCATGGATATAAAAGTACTCCCAGAAGAATTCTGGACGCCTTATACAAGGTATTTCCATTCTGCCTCTGGTGATACTTTTACCACAAAATTCCGCAGCAAAACCATCACACTCCAAATATTTCCAGACTGTTCCATATCCACAAAAATCCTCGGTTGTAATTCCCCAGATAAAGATCTCATCATTGGTTGGGATATTCTAGCCCAGCTTTCCCAGCTCAGAATCAAACCCACTGGTTTACAATTTGGTGACCAGTTTCGTGAGTATGTGGATATCCATAGACTTTTCATCATTCAGCCAGAAATCCTTGATCCAATTACCCAAAGTCTCTTATCCTGCTGTTCTGAATCCCATTCCCAGTTTATCCAAACCTGTTCAAACCCTCTTTGGAAAAACTCTGACTTCTTTGTCAAACTCCCATTCAAGAAAAGTGAAGATGTTAATCCCACAAAAGCCAGTCATTCTGGTATGAATCCTGAACATCTTGCTTTGGCCCAGAAGGAATGTACTGAGCTACTCTCGCAAGGTCTCATTGAACCCTCTGATTCACAATGGGCTTGTGAAGCCTTTTATGTGAACAAGCGAGCAGAACAGAATCGTGGTAAGCTCAGATTGGTGATCAATTATCAGCCCTTGAACAAATTCCTCCAAGATGATAAATTCCCTTTGCCTCACAAAAACTCTTTGTTTGGTAGCCTAGCCCAGGCTAAGATCTATTCAAAGTTCGACCTGAAAGCAGGTTTTTGGCAAATTGGCATTCATCCTGATGACCGTCCTAAAACTGGTTTTTGCATTCCAAACCAGCACTTTCAATGGACAGTCGTCCCCTTTGGTCTTAAAACAGCCCCGTCCATCTTTCAAAAAGCCATGTGTAGAATTTTCCATCCCATTCTCCCACATGCCCAGATTTACATTGATGATATTCTCCTCTACAGTCCTGATGAGGAATCCCATTGTAAATTACTCTCCTAGTTCGTTGAAATTGTCCAGAAACATGGAATCATGCTTTCCCAAAAGAAAATGATCCTTGCTCAAAAAGAAATTGAGTTCCTTGGTATGCATTTGAAAGAAGGGACCTACTGTCCAGGTCCTCACCTTGCAGAAGAACTCCAAAAATTTCCCTCTGAGAATTTGACAGTTAGCCAAATCCAGGCTTTCCTTGGAATTGTCAATTGTCTCCGAGACTTTGTGCCAAAAATCTCTAAAGCACTCTATCCTCTTCAGAGGATGTTGAAAAAAGATGCTCCCCCATGGGGACCGAAGCAGACACAGGCTGTAGCTCATCTCAAAGAAATTCTGCAGCATCTCCCCCCTTTGCAAATTCCCTCCACTGGTCAAAGAATTCTGCAAACAGATGCTAGTGATAAGTATTGGGCAGCCATTCTCCTTGAAGAAATCAAAGGTAAGCGCTTCATCTGTGCTTACAAAAGTGGACGATTCACTCCCGCAGAGATGCATTATCATTCCACTTTTAAGGAGATTCTCGCAGTCAAATATGGCATCAAGAAGTTTGAATACCACCTTATTGGGCATCACTTTTTGGTCGAAATGGATATGTCTTCATTTCCCCAAATGCTCAATTTCAAGCAGAAACAGATTCCCCATCCGCAATTGTTAAGATGGGCCGAATGGTTCTCGAAATATTCTTTTGATGCTAAACACATAGCAGGCAAAAAGAATGTCCTCGCAGATTTTCTGTCCCGACCGAAGCACCCAGTTGAATCCATCAACATGTACGTCCGCAGAAATCCATTGGATGCAAGAAGATTTCGTACCACACCAATACGAGATACACCATGGAATACTCTCACTTATCCTCCAGAAGTCCCAGGACAAGTTGCAGAAAATAATTTCTGTGAGAATTTGAAGTATTACATGAATGAGTACCAGAACCGCATATTCAGCACTTATGGTGGATTAATATTAGGACCACATGGTCTTAATCCTGATTATCCATTTATCCATGTCTTGCGGTGGTCTCCTGATCAAGATTTCCCTGAAGATCTCAAATGGTTCTTTTGGTATTTTCTCAATGTATATGCTGTTGCCATTGAATTTCCCACAGACAAGATTGTCCAAGTCCTGTCCAGAGCACTCATGGGAGATTTCTCAAACCAAAAGGCTTTGACAGAAATGCTCACTCGGTTCCAGCCTTTAGCAGCATGGAAACAACACTTCATCTTTCAGCGAAATTGTGGAATAGCTGACCCAGAAAGACACACCACAGTCCTTTTTCACAGGCCTTGGGTTTTCTTCAGCCCAACCGGAGATATTCGAGAAAAAGCATTGTATTATGGCACCACTACATTCAAGCCCAATCTCCATCGACAAGTTTTTCGGATCTACACAACACTTCTCAAGTCCATCACACTGATGCAGTATGAGTATAGAGAACTCCAACGGGTCCTATGCCAAGAAAATCATGAAATTCCCCCGGAAATTTGGCCATACCACCACATGAACCACTCGTGGGATAGGCCCAAAATGCACCCCCAGGTACGACAAGCTCTTGAAGATTATAGAAGCAACCAGCCAGGTTCTTCTATGGACACCGACACTCCTGACACTCAAGACCCTTGGGGAGGACATTTGTCACAAAATCCATACTCTACAGCAGACATTGCATCTAGCACCCAGGACCAGCCATCCAGCTCGTACAAGTGGCATCAGCTCCAATTATGGCCCCAGCCTCAGATGCCATCCAGCTCTAATCAAGGCGCGCGACAAAATCCATCAGACCCGGTCACTATGGAAGATATTTTGTCAAGCGAACGACACGTGGCAGAACAAGAAGATAGTCCCTCACTCACTGAAGACGAAGACCCAGACGTTGGACTATCCCAGCTCGAAGAACAGTGGTACTGGAATAAATTCAAAAAAGACAAAGACGGCCCAGACAGCTCTGACTCTGACGATGCCAATTATCACCCAGATCCAGATCGTCGTCGGCTTTGAACTACCCAGTTTCACGTGCATGTAATAAAAGTCTGAGATGACTTTGTCGCCGTTTGTCAGAATGTTGTAAAAACCCTCGTGCATTATTATTAGTAGGTGTGCTAAAAAGTCATAAGCAATAGGTATGCATGCTAGGATAAGGATCTGCAGATTAGAAGACTTTTTTGCGAAAATTACTGTTCACGGTACTGTTCACGGTACTGTTCACGGTACTGTAGCAAAATCACTGTGGCATACACTGTTTGGCACTGTAGCAGTACTGTGGTACTGTTCACCCGAAGACTTTTTTAGTTTTTCGTCGTGAATTCGTCTGTAAGTTTGTCAGAAGTCCTTGGGTATGTAATTTGCCTATAAAAGGCCCCCGAAGGCATTGTAAACGGGGAGGAAAAACCTTTGTGAAATATCAGTGTGCTTCTATCATGAGTTTCTAAGTTTCCTTTCTTCTCATTTCCTATAAGCATGATCTTTCGCATATCTGAATCCTCTTGTTGACTCAGTAGTACGATTGGTTTGGTTTAGTATGCTCTTCAACTTGCCACTATGTGGAACCTGTTGAACCAGAAATATCTGGCACCTTGAGGGTTGAGCTTCAAGAATGGGCTTGAGTGAGCAAACAGGCAGTCCCCTTTTAAGGCCAGGAGCGCCGTGTTAGTGGGAATAGCATACCTGCTCGTCTCGCCCAGGCTTGTCTCCGCTTCCTTTTCTGGTGCACTTGTGATAAGTTTACCTTCCGTCAGTTCTCTTTAAATTTAACCATCAAATTGCTAAGTTAAATGGCATATGACAGTTCATAGGTGTATCAATTTAGAATTTTTACCCTTTATTTGTCACAAATGTATTTATTTGAAATTTTTTGTGGTATTAACCTAATTTAACAAATGATAAATTTGTCACATGTGTACCCGTTTGGGATTTTTTGTAATAAAAAAAATTAGTTTATGGTAAATTTATCACATGTGTACGAGATTGGGATTTTTTATGGTCAAAAATAGTTTCGGGTAAATTGGTATCTGTTTGAAATTTTTCGCGGTCAAAAAATTAGTTTGGAATAAATTTATCGCATATATATCAATTTGGGGTTTTTCATGATATTGACCCTTATTTTTTAGACTAACTGTGAGTTCCAAGGGCTTTTTTGGTTTTTCCCTAATGATTGATAGAAATGGGCATTTTAGACATAAAATTAAGAAGACTAGGTGGGCGATGACAACACTTCCAATCTAGCAATCAACTGCTAGTCAAAAGTTGATTATTATACTTCTGAAGAAAGGTAAAAAAAAAAATACATCAAATGGCTCAAAAAAAAAATTGCGTGGCCAAATTGATTTCTGCCCCAAAAGCACTTATGAAGCAAAAATTATACTCCAAAAATATTGTCATGCATGCTGAGGCATCTAGATTCACATAACCTACAAACAAATTTCAGTTAAAACACATAATTGGGACAAGAATTCGGATCGCTAAAGTTGTTATGTCGTCTAAAAGATTCGATAAAGTATTTATGCCATCTCAATCAATTTTTTTTTCCTTCCTCAAATATTTTCAATCACTTATTTTGCATATATTGCGCATTTTAATTCTTTGTAGTCTCTTGAATTTTTAATTTTGTAATTATTTTATCTTTTCATATAAATGTGTATGATTCCTTTGCGTAATGTATTTTTTATAAATTTTTTTGTGATTTTATGAATTTATGGGTATTGACGAATTAGAAGTTAAAAAGAGAAGTGATTGGCTGATTATGGATTGATTTTTTTTTTAAAGTGGAAAAGAGCCTAAATTCGGCTAATTTATCTCCACCACTGCCCCTTTTTGTTTTCCTTGATTGCTTACTTTATTTGAGGCAAAAAGAAGAAGGGGAATTTTTTTTTAAAAAGGCCCAAAATGCCTTCATTTTCTCAAATAAGAGCATGCAGTTGACATTATTTCAAATAAGGGCCTGAAGTGCCTTCATTGTCTCGAACAAGGGCTTGAAGTGAATATTGTCCCAAATAAGAGTTTGAAATGACTTATTAAAAAGGGCCTCACTTACTTGTTACCAGGGGTATATTAGTCGTTTAAATTTTCTTATTATATATTATTTTCTTTTTTGAGTTTTTCCAAAAAAATTAAAAAGTAAAAAAAAATGGAAAACACAGGCGGAATGGGGTTGCCCTCCCGCCTGTGGCCGCCACCCCAACATCGGTGGGCGGGGACTCTGTCCGACGGGGTCACCTTGTCAGAGCCGAGAGAGGGCCCCGACACCCTGTCCGATCTAGGCGAGGATCGCCGGCCTGGTCCGGGGGAGGGCCGCCGCCCTTGGCTGGAGTATTTAGCCAGTCGGCCGGCCGAAGAGGTGTGGCCCTTGTTTGAAACGGTTATGGCAACTTGGGACATTTATTTGAAATTTTCCCAAAGAATTATTGTCTTGCTCATTCATCTAATTGACACTTTAGAAAGGGGAAAAAAAACCAAAAAGCTGAATTAAAAGCACTAGATAACAATTGATCAATTTAAATAAATAAATAAAACACAATTGATCAATTCTTATCCCGGTGCGGCGGTGAAAAGGGAAGAACTCCCCATCCCTCGCAAGAATATCCAAACCCAAGAACCAAACAGAGCCTACACCCAAAACCCTAATCTCGCAATTGCCTCGTATAAAACGAAAGCTCCACCTCCTTCAGCAGAAGCTGGCAACGAAAAGGCGTCTCTCGGCCGCGTAAAAATGCAGATCTTCGTGAAAACCCTAACCGGCAAGACCATAACCCTCGAGGTTGAGTCTAGCGACACCATCGACAATGTCAAGGCCAAGATCCAGGACAAGGAAGGTTCGTAAATTCCTGATTCTGGAGCTCACGATTGTTATTGAATTCAGATGTTTGAGGTTCTGCGTTGCTTTTTGAGTGTTTTAGGAATCCCTCCGGACCAGCAGAGATTGATCTTCGCCGGGAAGCAGCTCGAGGATGGCCGTACGCTGGCTGATTACAACATCCAGAAAGGTTTGCTCGTGAACCTGAGCTCGCTTTTGCGTTTTGGATAGATAGATCGTAGCTTAGTGAATTGGCCGTTAGGAGCTGTGTGCCTGTGTTTTCGAAACTTCAGCTGATTGTTGAAGGCATCGAACTTTGGAGGATCGCTGAGTAGAATCTTATCTGTTCGGTATGCGATGATTGCAGTATTTTAAGCTCCGAATTAAGGTACATACATTTTGCTATAATCTTTGTTGTGCTGAGGAAAATGAAGGTTGAAGTTTTCTCGCAAATCCGTCCTTTTTCATGCACAAGGAAAGGACATCTGTTGTTGGGTAAAAATTAGTGATCAGACATAAGAAAGTGCATCTACGGTTCTTTTTACAGGATAATCTGGTTGGTGTTGCCACATGCCAAGGATGCAAATTCTTCGTTTTGCAGATGATTTTTTGTTTGGCACTAATGTAATCAATATTTAACTCGACTAAGACACAGCAATTGGTAATAGGGCTCAGACCAAAATGTATGGATTTCTTGTTGAAATTTACTCATGACCAAAATTCACGGTCTGTTGGTTGCTCGCCCGCCAGCCATGGCTAGTCAGCTACAAGTAGGACTATAAAATAAGTGCCTTTTCAGTCTGCTTCAAACGAATGGACTGATCACCCTTGTCGTTGCATTGTGCAGAATCAACTTTGCACTTGGTCCTAAGACTTCGAGGAGGCATTATCGAGCCCTCATTGATGGCATTGGCCAGAAAATACAACCAGGACAAGATGATTTGCCGCAAGTAAGTATTCTTTTGGCACAATGCATATCACATGATTTTCATGCGTGCATCTGTTTATTCTTGATATCTCTCCTTGCATTTTTGCTTGATGTAAGTAGAAGTATGCTTTGGTATTGGACATTTCCAGAACGGTAAATCCTGCTGTTAAATGATGTACCTGTTTAACTGTGCCTTAGTTTTTGAGGAAAAAAGATAGAATCCACCTATCAAATTTAGACTTTTCTTTTTCCTTGGTTCCCTATATGACATTACTTTAGTGAAGATCATTATTAAAAATGGCAATTCATAAATGACCTCCTGCGACGGTATCTTTTCTCGCTCGATTGGGCTAGTTCAATGCTTCCTTGTAGTTTCCTTAGTTGGATGTGGTAGTCTTTAGTAAAGATAAAAATGCATGTTTGGGTTGTTTCGGATTTTTTAATGCGGCAGCCTTCTGGGCTACAGATGCTATGCTCGCCTCCACCCTCGTGCTGTCAACTGCAGGAAAAAGAAGTGCGGACACAGCAACCAGGTAGATGATTCAGTAATTCCATTCAGTTGCTTTTCGTGTCTCTCTTTTTTCCATCAGCCCCTCTCCGTATTCATCTCTCTTTTTTCGGCTAATTGTATTTGTCCATTTCCTCTTCAATTGCAGCTGAGGCCAAAGAAGAAGGTCAAGTAGATTGCTGATTTTGAAGGGCTTTGGCATGCGTTTTGTTTGGTGTATTTCGACTCAGGAAGCTTAAGTATTGCAATAGATTTCATGAAAAGTTGAACCTTTTTTGGTTATCGGTATTATTAGTCACTGGCAATACATTGTGCCCAGCATTTATACATTGCATCTCTCAATTTGATTGGACGTGTTGGAGTTTCGGTCAAAGATCTCCTTTCTTCTGTCGGAATTTTGTTTGCAATCGAGGATGATCGGTGTGACCGGTGTATGATGAATGTTGGTTGAGAACAATGCAACGGTAAGCACATTCGGAAGTGAAAATTTCTAATTGGCATCATTAAGTATTTCCAACAAGAAAGGTTATGCCACCAAAGAAAATTGAAGGTAAGAGGGGAGACGCTCGCACATACCACGTACAAAGTTGGCCCCAAAACAGATAAACAAGCCATATCCAGAGGAGCTGCCACTGCCCAAAACAAGCAAGACAGCGGCAGGAAACGTTTCATCAGCTATCGCGGATATAAGCTCGTTACCATTTTCTTTCCATTCTCTCTCAACGAGACTGTGCTCGAAGACTTTTTTTTTTTTTTTTTTTGTTGGGGTCGAAGCTTGAACACCTTTAGCCCATCCAACTTCAGATGAGCCGATGCTTTAGCTATTAGAGGTGTTGGGTCACCCCCTTGCCGAATTTTTCACCTCGTCTGAAAAATATTTTGGATCATCTTCTTCGGAGACTCTTCCGCTGCGCTTTCTAACCGAAGCAACTCGCTGCCACTGAGGCGCCAACCTAGAGCGCCCAAGTTTTCTTCGGCCTGCTCCACTGTCTTAACTCCCGGTATCGGAATTGCGCCCTTACAGATGCACCAGTTTATAGCAACCTGTTCACGGAACAATCTCGCATTTCTAACCGGGCAATTCAGATAAGATCCTGTGACAGGAGCACCACATAAAGGAACGGCAGATAACCGGGCAATCCTCTTTTCGAAGCCAGACTGGCCAGATCACGAGAAGGAACAGCTTTTTTGGCAGACGCTAAAAGAATTCACAAGGAGGAGGATGCAAAGCAGTTTACCTGAGGTATGGTTTTTCGCCGCCTTTGCGCGATATCCTCTAGCGAAGATAACAAGGGCTTCAGTCCAGGAAGAATTTGTCGGAACAGGAATGAACTGCGACGAATACACAATTCATGAGAAGATAAAGCAGAGACTTGCATGCATAAGCAAATTTTTGCCAAAGTCAGTTCACCAACATCTTAAGGTGAAGTAATGGAACTTGCCATACCGGGGACCCCGTGGTAGTTTGGAAGGTGTGTACTTTCCTGTCAGCATTCCAAGTCCCAGAGGACTATAAGCAATCAAACGGATCCCCAAAGAATCACATATCTTCTTTATCTCAAACTGATCTTCTCCCATGCTAAGCAATGAAAACTGGACCTGCGAGCGCAAACGTGGTCACGATCCAAAGTCTAGGCGAGAGCCATTTGCCGCACAATGATGAGCTCCCCGGACCCATCTTGGAAAAGCTTTAACAGACAACGAATTGAAGAAGTATTCAAATTCACCTGAGCAGAGCTTAGAGGAACGCCTCGGGCTGTGAGGTACTCGTGAATCTTCACTAGCTGCTTCGGTCCGTAATTGCTCACCCCGACCGCTCGAACTAAACCCTAAATCACCGCGGCAAGTTGTAGGAACTTGAAAGTAGTACATAACTGTGAAAGATTTCACGACTTAAAAGAGTGAATCACAATGACCTTTTCATACATTGCCACTAAACCATCCCAGAGGGCTAATTCCTGAAGAGGCGCGTAATTTGCAGTCGACCAATGCAATTGTCCGATTCCGATTTGCTTGATCTGCAATCGCTCCATAGAGGCCCTGAAACGATTCACATACTCGTCAATTCTTCTTGAGAAGCCAAAGTACAGAGAGGATTGGGACTTCATTCTCCATCCTCGCTCCCTCATTCTTTGAGTTGCCATATGGAAAAAATGAGCATTGCCTTTTTCATAGATCATAAGAGTGAGCGCAACATACTTGCACGCGTCCACGAACTGGCCGGGCGTAAGTCGCCAGGGGTATGCAGCAAACTTTGTAGCGATCACGATCTCGTCTTGTCCCTGCTCTTTCCCTACGAATGCATGGAAGTGATTCGACCAGTTGGATGAACCGGATGAGAAAAAAAACAAACTATTCGCGCAAGCATTTTCGGAGTACTTCTGTTGAGATTTCGTGTGATGCAGCTTCACACTTCGATGGAGCAGATATCTCTCAGTATTGCAGTTGACGTTTTCATGCAGTTTCATATCCGTCTTAATGGAAAGAACATTTTGTCTCCACCTTCTACAGACCCATTAGAAGCAATCACTTAGACAGGAAATCAGCTAATTACAAGACTCGTTATTAGGATTATCCTCCTCGAAATGATCAGGCAAACAACAGCAAAGCTTCACTCATTCAAGCATAGCAATTCGATCCCCTCAAACGTGCAAAGTTTCACATTCGTCCATTCCACAGATATATATATATATATATATATATATATATATATAGAGAGAGAGAGAGAGAGAGACCTTGAAGGTCTTTGATGAACTTCCCCAGGAGCTTCTCGCTCTGCCCATTCAGCCTACCAGTGCCATAAGAATCGGCCGTATCGAAGAGGTTGACCCCATTCTCAACAGCCAAATTGAAGACCCTCTGAAGATCAGAGTCCATCGATTCTTGATAACCCCACAGGAGGTGATTCCCCCATGCCCACGTCCCAAACCCCATTGGAGACACGCTCAGCGGGCCCACCTTCACCTAAGCTCCGCACCAATTTCGAATGCTTCAACAATCCTCACAGAAAGGAAAGAGTCGGGCATCGCGTTCGCGTGGCGCTTACCTTTTTCCGATTCTGCCATGGCCAGAAAGGAGGGAGCTTGAGGGACTTGAGGAGTGAGGAAGGAACAGAGGCCTCGCTTTGAGGGGTGAAGCTCGAGGGGCTAAAGTACGCCGTGGGTGTTAACAATGTCAGGGTGGAGGACGCCATTAACATTCACAGCTGCTTTCTTCTCCGCTGTTCAGTTCATCGTCCGCTCCACGCTCTGTTCTCTGTTCATTGTGTGGTTAGAAAATGGGATTCGCAGGTTCTATTGGATATTACAAGGATCGTTGTTCAGATGATAAATCTGACCTGTTTTTTTCTTTATGTAGTGAATGCGTCCGACGGTCAGTTGGCAACGGATTGGCTCTAGCCCACTAAGCCCTGTATGGGCACGCTGACACCAAGCAATTAAGTTCAAAAATATTGCCCACGCCTCGAAAAATTGTCGAAAAAGTCTTTTTTTTTTATTCAACCATAAACTTTTTAATTTTACTAATTGAGCCCTCAACATTTTCACACTTTATCAATTAAGTCCATCCGACTAATTTGATTGGGAATTACTAACGTGGAGCTAATCATTTTGCTAGGCACGATCGACACTGAAGTGAATACTTTTTAATTATTTTTTTCATAATTTCTTTCATTTCTTCTTCTTTTTACTAGCGGCTAGCCAACGACCAAAGCAGGCAAGCTAACCTCGCCTAGATGAGGGTCATCGTCGCTCACCACAGGCGAGACCCGGCCGTGCGAGGACAAACCCCTGTGAGGACTCCCCTCCCCAGATCTGGCCTTGGCAAGGCTAATGCTCATTGGGCTTTGCCTAGGTGAGGGATGCTCCAACGAGGGCTCCCCTCGCCCTGGCCAAGGCAACCTTGTCGAGCGTCGCTCCGCCACAAGCGATGGATGGCCCCCGGCAAATGGAAGAAGAAAGTTGAAAGAAAAAAATCAGAAAAAATAATAAAAAAATTAAGAAGTTATTATTAAAATTGTCCACGTCAGTGCCAACATCTATGTTAGCAATTTTCGATCAAAATTAGCTAGATTGACTCAATTGGCAAAGTGCGAAAATGTTGATCAATTGATAAAATTGAAAGGTTTATGATTAAAGTGACACAAATGTAATATATTTAAGACCTTGTTTTTAAACCGTTTTCGAGGCATCAAATGGGAAAACGAGCACGGTTCATCAGTGGGTGGCTATTATTTGTATCTGCAACCTGCAGATGGATGATCGTGTACTCAATTTTTCTGTTATTCTTGCATGCTGCGTCGCCATCGTGGCACTATCATGCATTTTTTTTTAAGATGGTCTTGATTGAAGTTTCCATATGTACAACAATAAAGATTAAGCACGTATAAATTTTTTGAAAGGTTTATGATTGAATTGACTAAAATGAAATAGATTTAGGATTTTTGGAAGAATGAAATCCAGAATACATCTTCTAAAAAATAATCAAAATGACAACTGTAAATCTTTTTTTTAATCAAAATTTCATTTCATTCACTTCCTCAATTATCAAATGCTCTTTGGTCGGAATGTTAACCACATGCTAGGTTAGTACAAAATTGACAAGATCCATCGACCCAAATTGAAGTTGTATTGGACACAGAGACTAGTCCTCCTCGGGGTCGGGGGTACTGGTGCTTCCATGCTCAGAGCTCGAGCCACCGGGAACTGAGCTTAGACCGCTGCCATTGTTGTTCTCGTCGCTACCGTGGCCGACACCCACGTCTCCGCCGCTTCGTCTGTCGTCGAGGTTGACCAGAGCAAAGCAAAGCCTGTCTCGACGGTCGTGGGAATCGACTCGGAACGACCAGATTTGAATCCTGTCGCCCGCTCTCAGCTTGTTCTCCAACGCAAAGTTGTTCCAACCAGACCTGAGGATGTAGATCAACGATGGTTTCGCTTTGTCCCTACTACCCATCTCCAACAACGCGAATTTCAACACCCCTTCTTGCTTCGGGCCGATCACGCACGCGTCTATCGCGTTCTGCGCTTTCCCGACTCGGCTTTCCTCGTCTGTGAGAAAGCTCGGATCACGGACTTGGTTCTTGGGAATCGACAGGCGACATATATGTCTAGCCATGTCCGTCCGCGACAGCTCTTTCTCGATCACAAGCTTGACCTCTTTCCCGCCCATGCCATCGATTCGGTCTTTGAATTCCTGAGGCATATCCACCGGCGGATCACTAGGGGCCGGCGGACTCCCCTTACTTTTCTTGCTGCTGCCCTCTCCTGCTTTCGCGTTGAGGCGGACCTTTCTCCTAGTACCGCAACTCTTCTCTTCTCCCGAACTCCATTCCCGGTCGCTCCTTTCAGTCGCGAACGCA
Source organism: Rhodomyrtus psidioides (assembly GCA_021437785.1). NCBI lineage: Eukaryota > Viridiplantae > Streptophyta > Magnoliopsida > Myrtales > Myrtaceae > Rhodomyrtus > Rhodomyrtus psidioides. The sequence continues at coordinate 1,987,794 of JAILYB010000104.1, read as the reverse complement.
ATACCCTCTTCGGCAACTTCTTTCCAGGGCCGGCGGCGGCGCTGCACGTCCCCACCACAGAGTGTTTCCTCCATCGCTTTCCTCTTTCCTCCTGCTCTCCCCGAGTTACCCATTACCAATTTGTTACTCCCTCCGGCCCTTTCCGGAATTTCTCCTTTCCTCGGCGCGCCTGTGGCATTCGGGGCCGCCGACTCATGGCTGTCTCCTCCGCAGGACAACAGTTCTCTTTGGTGTTTGCTTCGAGCAACTCGGGCAAACGCCGTGAGCATCGACTCGAGCGAATCGCCCACGGAATGTCCTGCGAAGTCTTCGCGGCGAAACAGCCATTTACTCTGTTCCCTCCAACCCTCCATCGAAGACGATCTCTTCTTGATGTATAACAATCGACTCAGAACGATCTTTTCCTTCGACGTTTCTGAATTGATATGGTTCAGTGCCGAGTCTTAAAGAGTGCGAAAATAATCTACGTAGAGTGGAACTAGGAAACGGAAAACTTATCCTCGGTGATTTATTTAAGGAAATCTCCGAGATTGCTTTTCAGCGTATTTTTTTTGGGTAAAGAGATTGCTTTTTAGCGTTTCTTGATGAAAGAAATAAAGAAACGAAAAGTTTCCTAACTTAGTCGTAGCATACTAGGATTCCCTGAGCTTCATGGGATAAACCATCCCTCAAAAATTCAGTTACAGAAGAGTTATCCGTTATACAGACCAAGATCGTTGTCACATTAAGTTCCAACGGCTTGCTTATCCGTTGTTTTTGTCTGGCCCAATCCCAAAAAAAACCTCAAACTTTAGCTTTTGTCCCAAAAATATCCTAAACTTTTTTTTGTCTCATAAAAAACCTTCAACTTTTGATTTTGTCCCAAGTCTACCAATCCAATCCCAAAAAACCTCAAACTTTGGCCTTTGTCCCAAAAATATCCACAACTTTTTTTTGTCTCTTAAAAAACCTTCAACTTTTGAATTGTCCCAAATCTACTAGTTCAATCACAAAAAAAACCCTCAAAACCAATCTCGTAGAATTCCCGACGACCCGACGTCGTCCGTTTAGCTTCTGTCGAAACTCCAAGTGATTCTCAACTGTCGCCCGATGATGTGGCCTTATCCCGAGACAATAGAAACCCTCGTCATCGGCTCCTTACCCGTTGATAGTCCTTGATGCCAATCGAGCCTTCCACCGAGGACCATCGTGCCGACCCTGCATCTGTGACAACAAGCTGCTGCCGACCCTGCATCTGTGACAACAAGCTGCTGCCGACCCTGCCTCTGTGACGAAAAACTGCTGCCCCTAATGCTTTCTTGTGATCATCATTTCAGTAAAAATTTGAAGTATAAGAAGAAGATTTGTTAATATCTTGTTCCCATTGAAATTTGTATGTGAATCTCGGGTAACTTAATTATGTCTAGAAATGAATTAATGCAGCTGCAATGTGTCAAACATTCTTCCTTGAAACAATTGGAAATACATTTTGATCTTTGTCGAACAATCATGGGTTCTGTTCAACTAGGCGCGAAACACTCTTTTTTTTTTAATAATTGTGGTAAATTTGGGACAAAATCAAAAGTTTGAGGTTTTTTATGAGGCAAAAAAAGTTGTGGGTATATTTGGGACAAAGACCAAAGTTTGAGGTTTTTTTGGGACAAAACCAAAAGTTGAAGGTTTTTTAAGAGACAAAAAAAAGTTATGGATATTTTTGGGACAAACGTCAAAGTTTGAGGTTTTTTTTGGAATTAGGCCGTTTTTGTCTGTATAAAAGTAAAAAATATACCGTCTAAATTTCGAAAAAAAAAATTCATAAAGGATTCTAATGGTGGGTATTCGACTATTTTGAAAGTTTTTAAATGCTTCGAATTAAGAGAGATTTTTTTCAAAAAAAAAAAAAAAAAGGTCAAACCCATACTTGACCAATTTGACTAATTTGATTTATCTTATGACCAGGTACGGCGAGTGATTACGGTGTCTGACACGACATTAAAGATTGCCATGCAAGCAATCAGATCTGAAGTGGACGAATTCAAGGAAATACTACAAGTCAGAGGACCGCAATCAGATCTGAAGTTGGCATTAATGGCTTGATTCGGAGCAGGAAATCTCAAACCTGGGTTTTGATCTAGACAAACGTTTTGTGACAGCCCTTAGGCCAGCTTCCCGACCAAAGCTAGCCACAAGAACGTCAGCCATGGATTGCTGATGACTCACCAGATGCTCCCAGATAGGAATGATTCATCTCTGGCTAACCAGAACATACATCGTCGCACGCGATGCCGCATCTGTCTAGTAAATAGAATTTAGTTAAAAGTTTAGTACCCCTAAGAATGTTCGTCAGGTTATTCGGGGTTCTTTAGGTTAGCGAAATTGTAGTAGCAGCCAAGAAGTACATGCAGAATACAGCAAGAACCAACTGCTAATGCAAATGCGTCAACATGTCTTTACATGTCCACTGTACTAACATCACAAAAGAACTCCATGCTTCAAGCTCTGAAATTCACTTCATTTCTTTCCTCATCTGTGATGCCTCTGTTACCAACCCGGGTCTCTTCGTTTCTGTTCGAGCAGGACCATTTACCCCACCAGCTAACCCCCATTCTGTACAATGTTTTCGCTGCTGCCGAGACCCTGATGCTAGTCGAGTTCATGTTACGCTGAATACCGAAAGTTCAATTGCCTAGGCGGCCCCTTGTCAGGTCCAGAAGTTCCACCACGGCGCAACGTTGCTGCAAGGATAGTCTAACATGTCGTTCGAACCAAAGTTGCTCCATTTCTCTGGCAATGCCATGGAAGAATTTTCTTCTCCCCCGCTTAGATGGTCCCGCACATCTTCCGCAGACTTCTCCGTCTCATTTAATTGGTCGTCAGGTGAGGCGACAAACAAACTCCGATCGAAAGATTCGTGTCGGCGAATTGGGTTGGCTTCGTTCTCGCAATTAGTATCTTCATCCTCCAAATTGCTGGTCTCTCTGCAGATCCTGCCCCCAGCTTGGTTTTTATCTAACATGCCACTCAACTTCTGCAACTGTAAATGACAAAAGAAGGTTGTTATTGTGAGGTTTATACTTTTCTCCAGAACAACTTGTTTCCCAAAGCACTAAGGAATGATCACTTATGTGGTCATAGTTGATGCTGATTTCATCTGATGCTTAAGATTGAAATCATTTGGAGATTAGCTTTCATCAATCATTGCCTAAGAAATGAAGTCAGGTACGATTAGAACTAAGGACAAACCATCTCTTTTCTTTTCCAAAATTCTTTGCCCCGATGTGATTTCTACAGGACCATAATCAGCAGGATCAATTTCAGCAATTCGCCAGGAATTAGACCAAGGAAGGAATCAGTGACTACCTCTTTCTCCAAATCCTGTTTTTCCGTCTTCAAAGACTCGAACTCAGCCGACAGCTTCTCGTAACTGGCTCTCAGCACCCTGTACTCTTGCTCAACCTGCTTCGACTTCCACCGCGCCCTCCTGTTCTGGAACCATATCGCCACCTGCCGCGGCTCCAACCCGAGCTCCCGCGCGAGCTCCATCTTCCGCCTCGGGTCGGGCTTCGCCTCGGACTCGAACATGGTCTCCAGCAGCCTGATCTGCTCGTCGCTGAACCCCTTCTTCAGGTTCTTGCTCTTGCCCATCTTCTTCCTCTTCATGCTCCCAGCCGCGGAACCCTCGCTCCTCTCCATCTCCAGCAGCACCCCCGGGATGCCACCCAACAGCAGAGACCACTACAGAACGTCCTGGGCGAGTGAGAGAAACTATTTATGGAGTCTATATTAACAGAGGAGCGAGTGCTGATTTGATATGTTGTCTCTCGAAGAAAAAGAGTGTGGGCTAACGTGGGCTTAGTAGTATAGCTGCGGAGGGATGATTTTATCTTTGACATGATTTGGATCAATTGCTTTCCGGGCGATGAAGACGTGTGATTGATTACAAGATTGTTTTTTCATACAAAGCCAACCGGGTCAATATCGTATTGCAGTAATCTTTCTTATATTATTCTTTGTAATGTAGCCTTGTGGTAGTCGCTATCTATCTCCTCTTCTTGTCCATTCTGGTGCTAGTAGTTGTACCTCCTTGTTTGATTATCATGAACTACTTGAGCTACGTCATGGAAGGAAAAAGGGAAATTAAAAAAAAAAAAAATCAAAGCTTGATCACCACCATGGAAGCAGAAAAAAAAATATATATATATCAGTCCTCCCTTTGAACCGCCTTTCTGGGAATGAAGCCAGAGGTTTCCGTCATTTGAAACTCCGGTAAGATCGATCCGAAAGGTGGGATCTTGACGCCGGACTACGAATTTATCTAGGTGCTTACGGTGTGTAATCGGCATGGATGAATCATACTGCACATTCCATTCGGGAGGGTTGGCTAATCGAAGAAAAATTGCGCCTTGAACTCGTGCTAGTTAACGTGTCATCAGTCTTCTCGTTCTTCTCGTCCGCCCAGATGCCAACAAGGGCGGAGAATGGAGACGAACGCGAGGAAAGCCAAGAAGGCATCATCAGTCAGCATCAAGCTCAATGCGAACTCTCGCGGGTAAAGCAGCCACTTGGCTAGTACACGTTTGAATGCGGATTTACTCAACAGTCGCGTCTCACCTAATCACGAGATCACGACGTTCCCGAAAGGATAAGGATCGAACCCGCCAGGGGGGGGGGGCGACCCCCGCGCTAGCATTTTTCCTACTTCGATCCTGCACGTACCCGCGTATCCAAATCGGGGCGAGGTTCTCTCGTGTTAGGGAGTCGCGTGTACAATAGCCGAGCCGTCCCGGTCGCTTAATCTTCGCAACATTGGGCAATCGCGGGTAAGAGACGAGCACAGGTGGGGAAAGATGAACGGTGGTCATCCGTCATTTCCTCCAATCAAAGGCGTCAAGCAGAGAAACTTCTTTATGCTCGGTCATCGCAAACCACCCGGGAACGAAGATGGTGTTCATCATCGTTTAGTCTTCGCACACCTTAGGAGTTGGTCCCTTTCGGGTCGCCTAATGGCGACAAACGACCTGTCGGATTTGTCGAGTTAAAGAGTCGTTTCCAAGTTCTTACCTGGGAAAAAGATTAGAGAGGAGGAGCCAGGAAGCCACTGAAAGAAAGCAAAGCGTTGCAATCATGATCAACCATCATCGTTCGCCAGCGGTCCAGTAGCTCGGGCGAAAGCTGACTTCACATCGGCCCGGTTTTTGGAATTTCCCGTGCGATCAGAATATCGTTCGGTTCGGTTCCGGGTTCGAATCGCGGCGGGGGGGGGGGGGGGGGGGGGGGGGGGGGGAGGGGGGCCCGCGAGAGCTATGACAGGAGAGGCTGACCTAGCGAATTTTTGTTTGTCGGGCATGGCTCGTATGGTGGTGGGAACGTCCGTGTCGTGGGTGGGGACTGCTAGGTGGCTCCCGAAGCCGTGTACGAGGGTCGCTCTTCTATGTACGTACTACGCTTAGGATGCTCTCTTGTGGATGTTGGTCGCTCCACCACGCCACGGATGCCACCTGTACGCACCCAAAATTTGGTCGGGGTCGTCGAAGCGGATAAGCACGTGACTAGAGCGCGGGGTATCATTAAGCAGATGAGGATTGCCATCGATACGATATTGATCCACGTCGGTAACCATTTCTGATCGTTTGTCGATGTCCGGCCACGTTTGGTTAACGATGCTCGACAAAGGTATTCGATTCCGAAGGGACGACGGATTACCGATCGAGGTTATCAGAAAAAAAAAAAAAAAAAAAAGGATGCCTATAGGGCGTCGGGACGCAGTTATCATTGATCCTAAATTTACCTGTGATATTTCATGTCCGGAAAAATCGAAGAACGACTTTCAGTAAAAGGTAATTCTGTTCGGCAAGGATTGAGAGTATTTGTCAGAGGTTAGAGGGTCTGGACGAGAAGTATGACCGCCGAACAAGATGGGAGGAATGGATCGAATTGTGCATCGAACAAGGATGCGCAAATGGATCGAATTGCGCATCAAGCAGATGGAGAGCGGCGCTCTTGGGATACATGCGTGAAGCTAGAATCACTCGTAAAAAAGGGGCGTTTAGACCAAGATCGGCGACTTCTTGGGAAAGTGCCCGCATATACTCCAAATGAGACAATACATCGAGTGAGTTAATTGGAGGCGTCACAATTGCCATTTTCAAAGTATTGTGTTTTTTTTTTCCCCATAAATTAATGTCTGTCTAGCAATAGTTTTTCTCTTAATGGGACGGGGCTAAAACTAAAAGTGGCCACTCTTTCGGGCCCATCCATGATCCATCAACTCACAAAGGCCAGCGCTTAGACGGTTGGTGAGCTGGCAGTTCTTTACCAATGCGGCATCCGTAGAGTTTTTTGTAATTGTTACAGTGCTGTTCAACATAATTATGAAATAATTCCGGCTAAAAATGAGCGGAAACGCATCGATTCGTGCCTGCTTCGAGTCAAGTCGAGACATGTCATCTCGAATTCGCGCTTCTCTCGATAACTTCGTGTCGGTTTTCCGGTCGTGTTCCTCGCGTCATGTCCAGAATGGCTGCCCCTCGGACACCGTCTCGAGGGAGCCGACGCGAAATTTTTTTTTAAAAAAAAATTGATATTGCATTTTCGTTTACAGGATTAATGCTTTGGGAATGTATGTAGATTAAAGTGAGGAGCGGGCTTGATTAAAGAAATTTAAATAAAAAAAAAAACAGTAATATTGAAAGTGGAGCGCGAGTGGGTTCCCCATTCTGGTGGACTAGGGGCTCCAGTTCATCATATGCTTTTGACGAAGATCTCCTTTTCATTCCGGGTCATCCCATCTTGTGGGTGAGTAACGACTCCACGGTTCAGTTATACAAAATAAGCTATCTTTTGAAAATAGATGGAAGGAGGGCTTTTTTTTTTCTTTTTTGTTAAAGAGATAAAATCACCCACAATCGGTCCTAAGTCAAATGTCAATTCAGTCGTAAAACTTTCTATTTTTGCCCGTTTACTTCTAAACGTCTTCGCCAAAATTTCATGATAGTTCTTCCGATCAATTTTTGTCGAAAACCGTTGACATAGTGATCCACATCATTGATGTTAATCCTATTGGGGGAGGGGGGGCTGCCACATCAGCGATTTCCGATGGAATTTGGCCGGAATGACTATATTGGAGTTCTTCACGAGGGTTTAGAGTTAAATGAGCAAAAATGAAAAGTTTACGTCTAATTTCTTTTTTAATTTTTTTTATTTATACTGTGTCATGAGTGAGTCGATAAGGATATGCCTTAGTATTTATTGTTCTCTAATTTTTGGGGGGACGCATATGACCTAATATGAAAGCTCTAGAAAATGACTTGCTCCCATCAACTTCTCAATTTAAATGTCCACGAAAATATCTAGATATAAATTGTCTTTTTGGTGGCGAAAATTTTTGTCATCGACAAAATTATGTCAAGCGATGCAATCAATCATTTATTAGGGTTGATCCCACAAAACATAACCAATAGGTATAACCTCTCGCTCAATATTGTAATCGACAATTGAAGTATCTGAGGCTGTATTAATCGGGGATACGCAACAAAAGGAATTGTATCTTTTTCTCTTGCTATCTGGAATCACGTGTCTTTCTTCGAAGACCGAAAGAAAAGCGGCAAATAAAATAGAAAAAGATACTTAAAAAATAGTAATCAAATCGATCCATCTCTGTAATAGGTAAATGCCTCTTTTTCTCCTGAGGCTGCCCGTATTGATTCATGGAATGGAAATCCTTCTATTTATTTGACAAGAAGTGCGAAACAAAAAATACATATATAAAAAAGAAAAAGAAAAAGAAAAATAAGAGAAATCCAATCCATGTTGGAAATGAAATTCGACTATTTTATTTGTATCTCTCTTCCACCTCGATAGGGCGATGCTCTAATTACCAGTGAGCAAAGTGTAGAGTGTACATACTTTTTATGATTGCATTTAAACCATCTCTTTTTCAATTCGAATCGCGTGGATATCTTTATGGATGGACATTTTAGTGAGAGCAATACAATTACTAGTAATCATTTTATTATCGCCAAATAGGGTGATAATCAATCATTATATGGTTTTTTTTCAAATTATTTATGTTCTTCGAGATAAATAGAGCCTAATAATAAAATGTAAGACATTCTCGTTAGTATTTTTGAGACGATTTAGGTGCAAACCACAACAATGACCGGCCCCATCGTGGAGCGCAATTCATCTGGTGCTCTTTTTTTTACAAACCAAAAAAAAAAAAACACTTTATGAAAATCCCAAAGCGGTGCAAAAAATCTCTAAGGGTGGGAAAAGGGCGTGAGAATTTCAAAATGCACGAAATTTTCAATTTAGTTTGGTTCCGAATTGGTTCAGTTTTGAATTCGATTTTTACAACCTTAGCTCGTTAGCGGGGGTGGTGATTTAAGAATAATTCGATTATATCGAAATCATGGCAAATGGAAGGAAAAGAACAAGAAGTTCAATTCGATTCAATCGATTCGATTCGATTCGATTTCTCAAATTTGTAAATGGCAATTTTTGCGAGACCGAGTGATTTGAAAAGTGCCTATCCATATCTTAGGGCGCACATAGCAACACTTCTATTTCAAAAATCAACTTCTGGCCAGAAGTTGATTTTTCTACTACTTCTTTAGAAGTTGATTTCTAATTAGAGAAATCGATTTGGTAACGGTTAAAAATTTCTACTTTTGAAACATTATTAATACAAATTATTCTATGAAATATTATTGTCAGCAGCCGAAAAATTTCTACTTCATTTTTAAACCTGTTAAATTTCTTTGAAAAATAATTTTGATTATTAAAAAATATTATTTATTTATTTTTTGTGTCGATGGTAGATTGCGGGTGGCGGCGGTTGGCAGCGGGGTGTGGCGGTTGCGGCTGGCTGAGGTCAACGAAGACGATGGGGGAAGGTCGGCCGTGAGCAGTGGTTGGCAATTGGCGAATGGCGGTGGGTGGCGGCCGAAGGAGATCTACGGTAGGCAGTGGCAAGTGATGGCCAGCGGCCGTGGATGACGGTCGACAAGGGGCGGTGGTCAGCGGCGGAGATTGGCAAAAGCAGGGGTTGTTGAAAAGCGGGTAGGGCGTAACGAAAAGAGAGTAAGACGAGAACTATTTCATGAGTTTTTTTTTTAAATCCAAAAAGCACTTATTGAGTTTTTCTTTTTTTTGTCGAAAATGTACTTCTTGAGTCGAGAAGTAATTTTTTTTAGCTTATAACTTCATAAGTAATTTTTTTACTAAATGAATTTTTTTTTTAGAAATTACGTTACCAAACGATTTTTAAAGAAGAAATTCACTTTTAAAAGTGTTATCGTGAGCATCCTAACCCACACATTTTCCGAAAAAACTAAATCTGACTTCGATTTGGCAGACCATTGGAAGATTGTACTCCACACCTTCCACGTTGACAAAATACTCGGTAATTTCTCTAAACGGCAATTGCTTCCATTGATTGCGGCGTCAGATCCGGTCCCCACACAACTAGATCATTCGTGGTGAAACGAAATCGAGGATGATTTTGTCATTAATCCAATCTCCAATTTCGTGATAAGATTTTTGTTGACAAGCGTTCTACAAAAATATCTCTTAAATCACCTATAAAAAAACAAATCGATTATAATTCGAGTAATTCGAAATTCCGAATCATGTAAACTGAATATTTTTTAATAAAATATACTTTGAATCCCGTAATATGATTTTTTTTATCGTGTGATCACGGATTTCAAAGTTAAAGGAGAATATTATTATTATTATTATTTTTTGGGGGGTCGAAGAGTTAAAGGAGAATTAAGGAAGAAGGAAAATGATGAAAACGTTGGGATTAAGGCAGGAGCAGCGGACCCAGACGTCACTATTTGCGCCGAAGACTTTGGTTCATCAGGCGCGCCGACGGCGACCCAATTCGCAAAGCCCCCCAAAGGGCCCAAACCCCATCCCCCCCCCTCCCGTGCTGACGTGTGCCGACAGAGCGTGTCGGTATACGTCAGCACTCCTAGTCGCGGGCCCCACGCGAGCCGAGGAGGGGAGCGCATTTCGCCTCCGGCCTCCTACGTGTCGCTACCTCCCGTCGACGCGTGTGACCCGCGGGCGCGAGTCGGGTCGGGTCGGTCGGGGTTTGCTACGAGCAGGCCCCGCGAGATCATCGTTACCCTCAGGGCCTCCGCTTGCTGCTTCTGCGTCGCCGTATCTGTTCCAGGCGAGTCGTTGGGGGCAGCCAAAAAAAAAAAAAGAGGGGGGTTGGATGAAAAGTCAAATTCATGAATATAAATGTTCGTGGTTGGAGATCGACATCGCAACTTGCGAGTCAATTCATTATTTTTTTTCCTTTTTTGCAAGTAGGTGAAAATACAATTTTTTTTTTAAATATGCATTGTAATTATTATGCCAAAAATACAATTTCTTTTTATTAAATTCATGGATGACTTCCTCGATGAGGGATTCCGCGTTGCCTTTCTTATTGGCTGGCCGCTTGAAATAGAAATTGTAAGTTTTGTTAAGGGATAATTACATAAATGGTCCCTGAATTTTGGCAGAATGTGTAATCTGGTCCATGAACTTTTAATTTGTTCAATTTAGTCCCTGAATTTTGGCAGAATATGCAATCGGTCCATAAACTTTTGACTTGTTCAATTTAGTCCATAAACTTTTAGTGCATGTTCAATCTAGTCCCTGAATTATAGGAAAATGTTCAATATAGTCATTTTGTTAATTTTAGATCAGGGATAATGTTGAACATTTTCATATAGTCCAAGGACTAAATTGAATATTTACTAAAAGTTCAGGGGCTGAATTGAACAAATCAAAAGTTTAGGGATCAAATTGCACATTCTGCCAAAATTCAAGGACTAAATTGAATAAATTAAAAGTTCAGGGCCAGATTGCACATTCTGCCAAAGTTTATGGGCTATTTGTGTCAATTTGCTTTTTGTTAACGCTTACAAATAAAAAGTGCCCCTTTTTTTTTTCTTTAATAATTTTGAACATGCGGAAATAAATAGGAAAGGAGGAATAAAATAGAAAAATAGGCGCGACCCGTGATAGAGTGTAATCAAGGTTTATGTTGGAACAACTTCTAGGATGGGAATTTGATGTGTGTAGTGCATTCAATTAGTCAACTAAATCTTCTTATATTTATAATAGTTTGGAGAAATTGATTTTAGGTCATACATCCCACTTCAAGGTGTAACCAAATATGATTTATCGTTTCATTCTTTTCATTGTATTTTAGGGGGTTAACACCACGACAAACTCCAAACTGATACTCGTGTAATAAATTTATCGCAAACTTTTTTTTTATCACATAAAATCTTAAATTGGTATACACGTGATAAATTTACTCGAGACTATGTTTTTACCACAAAAACTCTTTATTGGTACTTTTGTGATAATTTTACTCTTTGTTAATTTTCGTTAAATTGGGAAATATCACGAAAATTTTAAAATTAATACATTTGCAATAAACAAAGGGTAAAAATCCCAAACCGGTACACACGCCACATTTAACGAAAATTAACGGAGAGTAAATTTATCCTAAGTGCACTAGTTTAAGATTTTTAGTTGTCAAAAGAATCAGTTTAGGGCAAATTCTTACAGGTGTATCTATTTTGGATTTTTTATTGATCAGAAAAATTAGTTTGGAGCAGATTTATTACATTTTTTTATGATAAAAAAATAGTTTGGAAAAAATTTATCGCTATTTTGAGATTTTTCATAATATTAACTCTTTATTTTATTTTATGTCGCCAGTTAGACGATATCTTACTAGATATAAAGAGATATTAACCGGCACTCCATTTGCCACGTCGGATGTAGATAATTGCGCCGATTTGGCCTTTAGCGGACCTATCCCTGATATATATATATAACACGGATCCCGGCGTAAACACGGAGAAGCTTTGAGAGAAATCCCACATAATCACATAATTAAAAGCTAGCAATATTCTGGAAGCAGCAAAAATCCTCTAATCCTGGAAGTAGCTTTTTCTGATCTCCAGCTGTAAATTACCCGAAACAAAAATATAAAAGTAAAATTAAATAAAATAAAAAAGATCCTTTCATCTCTTCTTCTTCTTCTTCTTCTTAGCGAGAGAGAGAGAGAGAGAACCAGAACCACCTGATCTTCATACGCTAATGAGACCCCCACGAGATATTGACTGTTTCTCTCTCTCTCTCTCTCGAGTCGCTGGCTTTGCCTTTGTGTATAAGCTAAGCTAAAGCAAAAAACCGAGCAAACCCTACACCAACACAACACCGTCGCCAAAAGGCAAAAACCTCCTCCTCCGTTGGCCGTCTCTTCTCCATATAAAAGCCCGCCACCGCCTCCTCAACCAGACCTCCCTCCCTCCCTCCCTCGCTCCATGCTGATCGGTCATCGTCGTCTACCATGAGCAACATCCCCAGATCCCTCACCGACTCCTCCTTCACTCTCTTCCAGTTGGCCATCTCCTCCTCCGACCCTTGGCCCTTCTCTCTCCTCTCCCTCTTGTAGTCCTCCCTCTCTCTCTCTCTCTCTCTCTCTCTCTCTCTCTCTCTCTCTCTCTGTGGTTTCTTTCTTCTTCATCTCTCGTTCGGCGGCCGGTGATGGGAAGCGGAGACAAGCTGTTCCACCTGCACTTCCACCAGCACCACCACCAGCCGCGGCACGAGCACGACGTGCCCAAGGGGTGCCTGGCGGTGATGGTGGGGCAGGGCGAGGAGGAGAGAAGGAGGTTCGTGATACCGGTGATGTACGTGAACCACCCGCGTTTCGTGGAGCTCCTCAAGGAGGCGGAGGAGGAGTTCGGCTTCGACCAGAAGGGACCCATCACCATCCCCTGCCACGTGGAGGAGTTCCGCTCCGTCCAGCAATCCATCGACCGGGAGAGCTCCCTCCACCACCACCACCCCTCCTCTCACGGCCACGGCCACGGCCACCACCACCACGCGTGGTGCTTCAGGGTTTGACCACACGGAATTCGATCCTTATTCTTATCATTATCGTATCGTATGCTAGGACTTCCTTTCGTCGTTTGATTGTTCTGGGTCTGTTCACGTCGGTCGATGATGCGTGAATCACTTGTGCAACTGTGAAGAATCAGTGTCTTTTTGGCTTCTCTTTAGGTCTCTTGTTTCAGCTGTTCATTCCTGTTTTGTGGGGGGCGAGAATGCTGCTCGGGTTGTTTCGTCGAAGATGACGATGTTGACGAAAGCGTCTGATCTTGATAAACGTGGATGCTTTGATTTCTATTCCTTTTCCGCCCCCATGCTCCTGTAAATATTCTCGACAAAGGAAAAAAAAGCGAAAAAGAAGAATATTGCTTTTATTTGTAAATTAATATTCTTTCCTTTACCGGTTTGACAGCAATATCGATCAATTCAATTAAACAAATAGATTTTTTTTTTTTTTATAAAGAAAGAAGCCAGCTAGCAACTTTGTGATTTGCTGCTGATCATTTCAAATTCCGAATTACCAATGTCGGGGCAATTTCCGGGTCTAATGGGAAATGGGGATTAGGCCCGTTTACTTCACCGCTAAGTGGAGGTCGTTGGGGGAGAGCGTGCGAGGTGGGAACTCCAAACGTGTGGAGCACGATTTAAATTGGGAAAAGGAAGGAGAAGAAAACAATCATTGGACACACTATAAATATAAGATATTATTTTAAAATAGGCTAGATTTAATTTTGGACGTTAGGAGTTCAAAGATCCGCCGAGCAGTTTAAACAATCGTTTTCCCCCTACCGGTCCTAAGCAATCCTTCCCCTTACGAGTTCCTATTTGGTTCAGTGTCATATTAATGTCACTTGAGATTTTTTTGGGTGTGCATGCTATCCTCACTTGGGGCGTGGATTTGGTTCGGCATTTTTCAAAATCCATTAGAAAAAAACAGAATGGGGCTTTGGGATGAAAGTTGACCTTGAAAATGCTGAGCTATGATTTTTTTTTCCTTCCAAACCTACCCTTAGTCGTTTAAGCCGAAAGAGCGTTTAGATTAGCAGGGCTTCTATGCTCGTGGGAGACTGGGAAAAAGATCCTTAAATTGAACATTTAGGGTCTGTTTGGTAATGTTCCCATTTCTCTGTTTCTGTTCCCGAGAACAGTAAAGAATAGAAACATGTTTGGTAATGCAAATAATTATGATTCTGATTTTGTGTTCCAGAGCACTTTTGGGCCACTTTTCAGAACAAAAAAAAAGTTGGTTTTTGGGTTCCGGAACATTTTTGCAAATCACTGTTTTCCACAATATACTATGAATTTTTCATCGATACTTTCAGTTCTTGTTGAAACATGATTTATAATTATAATTATATTTATTTTTAAAATTAATTTAAAAATAACAAAAAATCATAAAAATTACAAAATCAACTTTGAAAGCCTTGGCTGAGCCTTAGGAACCAATTTTGAATTAAAAATAGTTTTCATATTTTTTAAATTTTTAAATTTATTTAATTATAAAATATCCAAAAAAATTAGAAAAATATCATTCATGGTTAGAAAAATACACAAATATAGTTGATATTTTTTTATTTCAATTTCCTCTTTAAGATGGTATTTTTAAATCTAAAAAAGATTAAACTTTCTTTTTCGCAACTCTTTTTTATTTTTTCGTTTCTTTTTCTTAATCACTATTTGATTTAATTATTTTCTATTTTCTTTGTCATCAAATATAATTATTTAATTATTTAATTTAAATGCAAATTGGGAACAAAAATTTTATGCAGTTACCAAACGCGTTTCTGTTCTTGGAACAAAATTTTTAGCAGTTACCAAATGCGTTCTGATTCTAAAAAATCATCCGGGAACATAAACACTGAGGAACAGAAACACGGGAATAGAAACATTGCTTTTGGAGATCCCTTTTTTTTTCCCTCTTGTTGCTGCTAAAATTGCTTTTGCTTTGGAGGTTAGGATGCGTTGCGTTTTTGTTGGTTGGATATAATTTGGTGGTTAGGGTTTAATATCGAATTGATTGATCTTTTTTTTTTTTAGTTTTCTATTTGATAATTGATAAAATAATTAATAAAATGGATCAAAAAGGTCTTTTTTTATCTCAAAATTTCCATATATGGGGGTGGGTAAAATTTCACGTGATTCAGTAAACAAAATAGAAATTCCATGACTTAAATTGGTTATTGATACGTTTAAGTCATGGATGAGCATCATAACTTATTCCCAACATATCATAAGATTCCCGTTCTTGAAAATCCGCACTTTTGTAATTCCAGAAAATAGGCGGAATTCGAGGATTACTCCTAGGGGCAAATCCTTTTATGCATACTCTGTAACTCTCTTATCTTATTCGAACTTTTACTCTACCCCTCTATGAAATGCGGTAGTTGAACTCCATTCTCAAAACTAAACGTCCCTATCCCATTCCCTTATCGTTGGGACTGCATATGCCTTGTGAATATAATGTCGAATTTATTGGAGGGGAAAAGGGTCGTCGAAACGAATTTTTTGGTTGTATGGTACATAAGTTCGATACTCCTAAGAAGTAATATCCTTTTAACCTTAGGAGGCGTTTTCCCTAGCCTCACTTTTGTGTGTTGCGTGGGTCCGATGGTAATGGGTTCCAGGGCAAGCAAGTCGATTCCCGATCGAAAATTTGAAACATATCTTGATTGGATTCTTTTCATATTTTGATAAACGGGAACCGAATTGAAATCCCTATTGAACCGCCCTCGAAGCCGAGTCGGCCGCTTCCAAATTGATGTCGGGATAGACGCGGGAAGCCGGATTTGCAAGTCCTTTTCTTTTCATTTCCCGGCCACCACCACCCCGTGCTGGCGCGAGGTGATTTTGCCTTCGTTGGGGGGCAACGGTGCACGACCTCTAATTTAAATTTTGCCTTTTCATCATCGAAGGGAACTAATACCGCATGCTAGATGACAAATTGACACTTTGTTTTTTTTTTTTTTTTCAATTCTTTACAAGAAATAATGGCCTTATGAATGGATTTTGTAACGGAAAAAATAGTCTCTTGAGTTGCATACATGGAGATAGAACCAATCAAGGTCCAAGCTTCACAAATGAGTTGAATATGAGGGCAATGTGAAGTAAACAAACGGGAAAACAATTGTCCCATGTTACTTTCATAGACGTGTTCCAAAAGCTTTACATTTTCCATGGAAAACTAAATCCGTAAGCAGGAGGAGGTCGACAATACCGGCCTCGGCCTACCCCATGCCCGGCCTAATGCCCCCGGTTCATTTTTTTTTTCCAAGGAAAATTTACCGAATTCAAGGCAGTATCCGGCCAAACATGTATTCCTCGCATCTCAGGACCCGGTTGGCCCGGACCGAACCGGTGGCCCTGACTCATTCTTTATTTTATTTTTTTAAAATAAATAATGATAAATTTTGAATATTGCTAAATCACTAGGGCCTTATAGATAAGTTTTGCCTCCTTTAGATTTCTCTCCCAAAAAAAAAATGCACGAATAAGTCAATAACGATTATTTTGATTACATTTGCCCCCACAATTTGATGGAACTCGGTCAGCAATTCTACAATTATGAAAGCGCAGTTAGTTTAGACAAATGAAGCCTACAAAACATTTGATAAAATATTGGACCCCACTAGAAAAAGAATTACCAAAAAAGTCCTAAATTTATTGCAATTATGTCAATTCAATCAATCTGGCCAATTTTCCCTAGAAATCATTACCGTGGCTCAGCCGGCACTGACACAGATAATTTTTAACGATAAAATTATTTTCTTACTTTTTTGTTTTCTTTTATTTCTTTTATTTCTCCCCTCTCTTCTCCTTCGCCAGTGACCGGCTGAGCCGAACTTCGCCAAAGGTCGGTAAGGTCGACCTCGCAACCCTCGCCACGATTGGCTGGAGGAAGAAGAAATTGGAAGAACAAAAATGTACTAGGAAAAAAGGAAAATCATAATATTATGTAAAGTTATTCACATCGGCGATTTTCGATCAAAATTGACCGAATGAGCTGAACTGACACAAATGCAAAAAGTTTAGGACTTAATTGACCAAAAAAAAATTAGGACTCAATTGACAACATTGCAATAGATTAAGACCTTTTTGGTAATTCTCCCTTCATCATGAGTCCCCTCACTTTTACTCGATGTGAATTTAGTTCTCAAACTTTAATTTCGTTCCAAGTAGGTCGATTATTCTTTGATTCAAACCAATTGAGTCCTCTTAGCTGACATGGGTATCTAACTCACACTGTGGGACCCATATTTGCGAACGTGGCTATTCAAGTGTGCAGCCACAATAGCAAATTAGCAAAAGATAAAAGATTGGTAGGACTGAAAGAGAGTACGAGTATCAGACTGGCTGAAATTATAATTCGAGATCAAAGGGAACGTAAAATAAAAGTTTGACTACCGGATTTTGACATGGTCCCTCCAACAATTGCCGACCATTCACGTCCGTCGAACCATCTCTCTTTCCAACCGCAATTTTTGTCAATCGTTGTCTAATGCCCTCGCCTCTCTCTCTCTCTCCCCGCGCGCGGCGCGCCATAGAGCTCGACGAAGTTGATTGACCAGGGCCAAAGAAACATTCTTGTCTTGAGAAATTATTATAGTAGACAACCTATTCTACAAGGACATAATAGGAGCCATCGGCTACAACTCGCCTTCACGCCTCGAATTAGCGGCTATACAAGCGATGGCACCGCCTCTCTTTATTATTCAATTTAGGTTTGGGTTGGGTGCGGGTGATGTCCATCCATGCCTGTCGCTCGTTAGCATAGAGGCATGGTTTGGAGGGAATTTCCGACCATTGACCGAGGAGAACATTGTACCAAAAAAGAAAAAAACAAACAAACAAACAAACAGTGGGGCTGGGACCAGAAACCAGAAAAAAGAAAGGCAACATGTACATGCACATGCGCAAGGACCCAAACATAAAGATGCTTCCCCAAAACTTTCGACAGCCGGAACATAAGCTGGCAAAATCGTGGCCGCAAAGATTGCCAGAAGTCCAAAATGAACGTGAACTAGTCAGTCCCCATTGAAGGAGCCACCGAGGGACAAAAGTCTCCTGTGTCCAAAGCCTCATCATCCTCGTTCTTGGCAGGTATATAACTGTTGCAGAACAGGCTTCTCCATCGGCAAAGTGGGGTTGAAACCCGAACCTCGACCGTTGACAAGACGGAGTCTGGCTCCAGGAACTCGTGCGCGTTCAGACCAAGAAGCTTCGTCGTCGTTTTGTTTGGTTTTGTGGTTGTTTTTTTTTTTTTTTGGGGGGGGAGGGGGGGGGGGTGTTGGGGGAAGCCTGTCGACCATAACCCTAGGATTGTGAATTGCAACTTCTCCTAGGAATACTTTCGAATCATGCGTCGGTTTCGTGCTTCCATTTGTGTTGGAACAAAGGGTCGCCCACCCTTAATCGCCACTTAAAAAAAAAAAAATTAAAGACAAGTCAACGGTCTCGTCTTGAAGCGGCGAAAATATTGAAGATGGGTTTGTCGGAGTCGTGCTCCTCCTCCCCCCGCACACGCATTCCCACCATGTACCGGGTAAAACAACGTGATCTTAGGGCCAAGCAGAAAAAACCTCCCAAATCAAAATGAATTGACCTTTTTGGTCCGGCTTGCGATTCCATAAAATTGGAATAGGAGGAATCGGACCGCCCTGATCGGATCGAATAATATTTTTTTTTCAAAAATAATATTTTAAAATGTAAACCTAAACCTAAGATGCTTGTGGTGCTTAGTATATATGACTTCCGAACTTAGCAACAACATGATATGTAATTGATCTAAGGTTGTTCGGTGAATATATAATAAACGAGAAAAATTTAATGATAAATTATTAAAAAAAAATTGCAGCCGGTCTAATGATTGGCCCTCGTAGAAATTGGACAGACCAATCCAATCACCCTTACATGATCTTACACTTTTTTTTACGGTAACATGATGAGCTTTGACTTGGATCGGGTAATTTCGACCCGATTTCTTGCATTTTTGTCTTTTGATTCGCAGTACACCGTGCACAAGATCATCGGTGAAAACTTATTGAAAACACTGTACTCGTGTGGAAAAATTGACAAAAAAGCCTTAAACATATTGAAATTGTGTCATTCAATCCTAAACTTTTTTTTTTTGCTAATCGAATCCTAAAT
This sequence comes from Rhodomyrtus psidioides, assembly GCA_021437785.1. Lineage (NCBI taxonomy): Eukaryota > Viridiplantae > Streptophyta > Magnoliopsida > Myrtales > Myrtaceae > Rhodomyrtus > Rhodomyrtus psidioides. Next base: position 1,968,759 of record JAILYB010000104.1, on the reverse strand, counting down.
ATTTTGCATTTGTATAAATTAAGTTCATTTGGCCAGAAATTATAGATGTGGCGCAGCCGATGATTGTGCACAAATAGAAAAGGTTTATGACTCAATTGAAAAAAAAAAGATTTTTAGGATGGAATTGACATAATTGCAATTATTTTACGAAATTTTTGGTAATTTTTCCGATTTACAGTTGTCGGTTGCATGGCCCAAACGTGTGCCGATTTCAGAAAAGCTCACTAGAAGGAAATAGGTTCGCGACATAACCCACGTTCAATTTAGATCCACATTGGCAGCTCGAGGTTGGGGGCAATGAGCTGATTGTAAGATAACGATCCCAAACGCAGGAACGCTAATTCACAACATGGATGTGCTGAGAGGTGTGATGATAAATTCTTCTTGAGAGCCTATTGGATCTTTCATATTCATCATGACCGGTCCGACCCGTTCGATTATTCAAAAGTCGAGATGCGTGTGGTTGTAGTTGAGGGGTCATCAAATAAGCGAGTGGGCGTCGACGATGCTTCTAGATGGGATCGACGGGGCTCATCATTATGGGGTTTGTTACATAGTTTTGGCTCTTTTCCAATCGGGTCATTTTTAGACCCAACTAACCACACCACGCATCATCCACTCCTGACACTTTTATTCATATTAATTTGAAAAATGCTTTCATGACATTGTGGTTAGTTATTTCTGATCATAGATCCACACACTATGACCGCGTGTTTTGCATAAAGCACTCACTAATTAAAAAATCGTGGGGTTAAAAATAATAACAGTACTTCTAAACTGTCAAGCTAGCGGCTTTCTATTAACGTCTAGGGATGAGCATGGTTCCATGGTAGAACCGAGAACCTGAAATCGGAACCTGTAGGGACCAATCTGGTTCTAGGTTTCAAGGTACATAGGGTAGGTTCCAGGTTCCAAAAATCAAAGAACCTGTTCCAATGGGTAGGTTCCAGGTTCCACTACCTAGAACCTGGATCCTGGATCTTAATTGTGCTTTTTTAGTATATATTTTCGTACGATTTTATAATGTTCTATGGTGTTCGATGATGAGTATATAATCTAGAGCCAAATAAATTTTTATGTTCCAAGTTCTAAAAAATGAAGAACCTATTCCAATGAGTTAGTTTCAAGTTCTAAATACGGAACCTAAAACCGCTCACATCTACTTCTCCTTAACTTTTGTAGTATTTACTCTCATTTTGCTTAACTAAAAATGAAAAAAATAAAAGAAAATAAAAGAAAATAAAAGAAATTGATAGGTTCTCGGGTACCCTGGAACCGACCCTAAAACCCGTGATAGGGTAGGTTTCAGGTTTCAAGATATGATGGGTAGGAACCGACCCTAAAACTCGTGATAGGTAGGTTTCAGGTTTCAATATATGACGGGTAGGTTCTAGGTTCCAAAAAATGAGGAATCTGTTCTGATGGGTAGGCTCTAGGTGGAATCTGTAAGGAACCTGGAACCGCTCACCCCTATTAACGTCTCGAGTTCTTTGACCAAAAAAGTTTTATGGGAATAGGTTTGGAGTGTTTGGACCCGATAAGTGGCCCGGCCCATGCCCACAGGAACTATTACTTTTCTTAAAGGTCGGGCCGGAGCCCGAAAATGTCCGGCCCGCCCATCCAACGGTGTCAAGGCGACAGCCGAACCATATGCTACACGCGCCAAAAGAGGCGCGTGAACCTTCCAATCATGTGAGCCCTATAAATAGCGGGAGTCTGCTTGGCGTTGAGATTTTTCACTTCTCTCTCTCTCCGCACTCTCTTAATTACACTCGAAGACCTCCAAAACCCTGTAATCTCCAAACCCTGTAATCTCCAAACCTCACTTATTTCGGCCCTGAATCTTCAGCTAAGGGCCCCCGACTGTTCCTCCCTCGGTTGCGCTTGCTCGTGTCGCGGCGGACCTTCTTCTCCGCTTGTCCGTAGACCTAATTTGTCGGCTGATTTTTTCGATCCGAGGGCTTTTTGTGTTTTTTATGGTCTAGGGTTTGTGGGTGGAAAGGTCGAGAGGGAGCACCGGAGGGGGAGGGTTAGTGTTGCTGCAGCAGTGAGCGGGCCTGTCTCGATGGAGGCTCCGGCTGGTGTGGCCGCCAGTCGCGCGGGTTCATCGCCGATGTCTTCGTCCCGAAAGGAGTGGCGCGCCATTTCGGAGCATCAGCCGATTCGGAGCTCTGCAAATGAGGTTAAAACTTAAATCTGAACACTTGCGTCATTTGGCTAGGGCACAATGTGAATTGATCATTGCGGTCACCGTGGAGTTAGCTTTGGAAAGCCGTAGTTTGTGCCTGACTCTAAGCGACTGTCACGAGCTTGTGGGGATTGATCTTTATTTGGCCAGGAATATGTATTGCTAGTAATCGTCATCCTTCTTCGGTGCTTGTTTTTCTCTAACTTTTTCCACACTGTTGGGCGTGGAAGGTCGTACGTGAATGGTCATGTAGGGCGTTTTTGTGATGTGATCGTGTACAGTCGGACTTATTCTCATTTAAATTCGAAAAACTGTTACCTTTATACTCTCAGTAGATAATATCTGTTTTTTATCCTTTATGTCGCTCCTTAATGTCCGGTATAGGAGAAAAGCCAAATTATATGATTAGACTCGGTATCCTCTTAGTATTTGTACTTTTTATATTCCTTTTCTCTAAATCTTGATGTAGAAGTTAAATTTGCCAAATGCCTAGCTAGGTCCAGCATTTTTGCTGTATTGGCAACCTGATTTTCAAAAAGTTCAAAGTGAACTACATTTGCCTCTCGCCTTGTCTAAACTACTCTTGGTCTTTTGGTAATTTGAATTAGCAATTCGGCTTGATTATAGCATAGTCTTTTCCAGGTCCGGTATCTGGGTGCTAGCCTCAGTAGCCCGCTTCCCCACTTTGGCATAGGAAAAGAGATTGCCATTTTTTAATCTTTTTTTTTTCCTGGCGAGGAGTTTTATAAGTAGATGTGAATTGTTAGAATAGTCATTACACTCGTCATCTCTTAATTTCTCCCTCCATTGATTCCTCCTGACATGGTAATTTCTAACAGGATTTGGAAAGGTCAAAATTAGGCCAGTCTGATGAGAGAACGATATATGAGGTAATAAACATGATGTTGTGGTTGGGGCTTATTCTTTGGACATAAAAGTGATGTGCTTTGCTGTTAATTAAGGTGCAGCAGGGAAGACAGCCGCTCGACTTCTGTACCATTACAATCGATGGCAGTTCGGGTGATGATCTATTGGAGCAGCTTCAAAGCATTGCAAGGAAGAGAGAGGATTTGCAGCATCTAGAGATTGAGATTAGAGCTCAGATGATCGCTAAATCAGAGATTGCTGAAATGCAAAACTCCTTTGACTCTCAAATCAAGGAGCACGGGGATGCTGCTGTCAAACTTCAGGTCTGCTAAAGTCAAAGTGAACTCTGAAGTTCTTGCTTTAATAATGTACTTGAGGGAAGAATTGGTTCTGAGACTTCAACCATATGTTTCTCCATATGCAAAATTAAAGTTATTTGCACTGGAAGTACTTGAGCTTGTGCATCAACTTGTTTAGAGCACAGTTATTAGGAGCAATCTCCTCTATCATGGATGAACTCGATTTGCATTTCTCATTTTGTTTTGATACAGTCAAGTTTATTCGTTATCTTTTCGACAAGGAGTAATATAATAAAATCTTAGTCTACAAACGATCAATCATAAGTCCGTGTAAGGGCTTGGAACACGCGTGATCTTACAATAAAAGGCCAGCTGAGCATTTTTCATTTCTACAAGCTGCATTCTCCTGCTCTGATTGATAATGGTATCTCATGTTAGGTTATTGGCACCCTATAGCTCTGACCAGTCAATCATCGACTAAAACTTTTCAAATATATCAGTTGATAGATATATTCGTCCCTGTCATTTAAAATGTGATGTTATTTGGGAATGCAGGAGCAACTGCATGAAAGAGAGCAAGCGATCCATGACTTGGAAAGAAGGATGGAAGAGAAAGATCGAGAGCTTAATGCTATAAAAAGAGACAACGAGGCGGTTTGTGGACCTTTTTCATTTCCTTCTACTTTCATTTCAAGGCTTGTCTCTAGTTATCTCTCCTAACTGTCCCTTTAATTTCGCAGTCTTGGGCCAAGGAGGATCTTCTAAGAGAACAAAAGAAAGAATTAGCAACTTTTCGGTGTGTCTTTAACTTCGAGTTCTGAGCTTATGCTTTAGTTTCATATTAGCTGTCACTTTGCCAGATAATACGAAAAATTTCTCTTTGATTGTGCCTTTTGGTGCGGTATTGTCATCTCATTATTGAGTGCTTTAATTTGTGTGCTTCTTGACATGCCAGGCTTATTTCTACTGCATCTTTTTTACCTCAATAAGTTTATTCCTGTGTTTGGACAGTCTGATGCTTGGACATCTTGAAGTGACTTTGATGGTAATTTCTCTCTTGTACTCTCCGCAGAAGGGAGCGTGATCATTCCGAAGCTGAAAGAATGCAACAATTGCAGCAAATTCACGACCTTCAGGAACATATTCAGGACAAAGAGAGGCAGCTCATGGACTTGAAGGAACAGGTCGGTGCTGCTTAACAGATGTGTTGCTTAGGCTTCCCAAGTGAAAAGCTTTTCGAGAGTCAACAATTTTCAAATCTCATTGGCATAAGGAAATCATACCATTTATCCCTTTTTTTTTCTAAAATTATTTGGTTGATGTGCTAGTTTACTTTGGTGCGGATAAAATATGGTCTCAATAATCTACAGCATTTATTATTACTTACTCTTTTCCTTTTTGCAGTATAGAGTTGCTCAAGAGACAATCATATATAAGGATGATCAGTTGAGGGAGGCCCAAGCTTGGATTGCACGTGTTCAGGAAATGGATGCTTTGCAATCTCATTCTTTACAAGCTGAACTGCGGGAACGAACTGAACAATGCAATCAGCTCTGGATTGGTTGGCAACGACAGGTTGATCTGTTATGATCTCTCTTTCATACTTCTAGATTGTATCTCTGATCTGCGATTAAGTTTACCTGTTTCATATTTTTTCTTTTAGTTCATAGCATTATTTGGCTATTTCTATCTCCAATGCTGACATTATTCTGTATTACATTTGTTAGGTGGCAGAAATGGAGAGATTTCATATGCATACTGTACAACAGCTTCAACTTGAACTGGCTGATCTGAGAGAAAGATGTGGATCCTTTACCGATGAATCACGTATACCACAGACAAATATGAAGGATGCATCTCAGTTTGGACAGATTAATGACAACAAATTCGATTCTAATGGATCCAGTGGGAGTACTGTGGCACTTTCAAGTGATAATTCTGGCAGTGCATCCAGCAATGGATCAACCCAGGTAGAATGCTAATTATAATATAATTTTATCTCAATGATGGGCCAAGTTAGATTTAGAGCTAGAAAAATGATCTAGATTGATTCTAGAGCGTTCATTTCATGAAAAAATAGCTCTTGGAAAGCATCTTCTCCATGGCATTTGGCTTTGCTTGGGCTATTTAGTCAATAAAAAATGTTTTCATGGTTGAGATTTGAAAAGAGAACTTTCTTTGGTTGTTATTCAAAGATATTGGACCTGCATATTGAATCAGAAATATTAGTGTATAATCGAGTTTCATTACTGACTTTTGTGTTGTTTTACTGAAATTATGCTAGTAATTTTTGTCAAGATGCCTCTAACTTCCAAGTGTTTTGGATATGTGGCAATTTCAAATTAGATTGACCGTGCTACTGGTGTTCCACTTGTGTCGTCATCACTGCTTGGACTGCCTGCATACCTTCCACCTGCTCAGGTCCCTACTCTTCATCCATTTGTTATGCATCAACAGGTTCCACAATCCGTGCCATCCAATGTTCCTCACTCACAGCTTAATCAGTATCAATCAATACCATCACTGACATCCAATCAGCAGTGGCAGAATCAACAGGTTAGCAGAGATAACATATAATTCATACATGCTGATGACCAATTTTTACTTAATGTATGGTGATTGAGTTCATGTGTTTTTGTTTGTATCATATGCACAGGATGTATCTGGAGAAGCACATGTATCAAAGCACATACAGCATTCAGAAACCCAGAACGAACAGAACTTGCTGAAATCTGATTCTGGATATGGCTATGAGATGGCGGTCAATGGCGAAGTCGTTCAAAGAGAATATCCGGATGTTCATGCGAGCCAAGTAATAAAGCCTGATTCTTCGATTTTGTCATCTCCTGGAGAAGCAAAGGTGGCGTTTTTCAATCCCTGTTTAGTCATTGAGAAATTTCCTCTTCGCACTCTTGTCCACAATTTTGAATTAAATACCACAATCTTCTATCCGCTAGTTTACCGAGTCTGTTGATAGAAGCTACTTGGGATCCTCCCAGCACGAGCAGAGTGTAAACCAGATTTCATCTCAATTTCATGATGCTCTGACTTTGGATGGTCATCAACAGAGCACTGAATCTAAGGTGGGCTGCTGTTTATGCCTTCGTAACTTTTTGCAATTATCGTTTTGCTCGTTTCGTGAGTTCATCTTCCTCAGACAGCTTGTATGGCTAAAAGAAGTTTCCATTGTCGCAATCGTATAGGAGGAGGGTGTTTCCAGTGTGACCAATCAAGAAATAGAGGTTCAAGCATTTAAAGCTGAACAGCCAACTCCTACTTCACTTCATCCTGCAAATAGTGATGCCATTGGCAATAATCATGCTGTTGATGAAGTTGCACCTGAAATGGGTATTCCAACTGGGAAGGCTATTAAGTCAACTTGTGGAAGAAGTCCAGAAATTAATCTTTTGGATGAAAGATCCTTGTTGGCTTGTATAGTTCGCACCATTCCACCGGGTGGTAAAATACGAATTAGTTCAACGGTTAGTGTTTTTTTCCTGGAAATCTTTGTCGATCTTGCGTGAAAGATTGATTCGATCGGATGAGCATTTGTGTCAATTACAGCTGCCAAATAGGCTGGGTAAGATGCTCGCACCGTTACATTGGCACGATTACAAGAGGAAGTACGGGAAACTCGATGACTTTGTTGCTAGTCATCCAGAAGTGAGTTTCTTGATAAGCTAGTTTACATTCTTGCACATGTGCGCACACACAACTAGATTAAATATTGTTGATATAGGGAAAGATCCAATATAACTGGAGAATGTTATGTGCTATTACAGTTTTTTGTGATTGAGGGGGACTACATTCAGCTGCGTGAAGGTGCTCAAGAAATGATAGCTGCTACGGCAGCTGTTGCCAAAGTAGCTGCGGCAGCGGCTGTGTCAGCTCCCCATTCCTCATCCATGCCCTCTGTGGCTCTTACTCCTATGCCACAGGCCCGTCTAAAAAGTGTTTCATCCATCGATAGCAAACAGATTAATGCTTCTGGAAACAGTTTCAATGTCACTGAAGATTCCTTGCGCCTGTCAACAATGCATATGCATTCTAATGGAATAAACTTTGGCATTAGTGGGAGTACTTCCAATGTCACGGTACTAAGCAAGTCTAAGGATGCTTTGGTTTCAAACGGTCTAGAAACGAAGCCAGGCCAAGCACCTGGATTCGTTTCCAACGGCGCACATCTTGATAAATTCAGCATTGTGAATGCTCATGGCAAAGGGCTAAGTAATGGAAGGGCTGGCTTAAATGCTGTTGCCAGACAGCCGGGAAGGTATCGATCAATGGTTGAAAGTGTCCTTTCTCATTCTTTTTATTCGACGCCTTTGCAGTTGAAACTGTTCTAGAGCATGTGCTTATTCAGTGTACTTAATTTTGCCAGGGCTAGCAACCATACTTCTATTCCCAGAAGATAGTAAGTATCATATCCTTATGGTCGCCGTATGCGTGATAAGTCATCAATCTACATTACATAACTCACGTTCCCTTTTTTTTTCTTTTTTCTCTATTTGGTTCTAGGCTTGTAGAGTATTAATTTTGTTTTTTGTGATGCAGGAGATGATTGGACGTGCATGGCTTGACTGCTGATATATTAAGCAAAACAAGGAACAACGTCCTTTCAATCACGATGACGACATGATGAATAGGTGATCGGGAATTCTTTCACACTGAAAGTTGCACTCACTCTTTGCTGACGCTCAAAGTCACTCTGATTGAAATATCTTGGCTTTAATTTATTGTCTCTCATTTTGCCTGGTCCAGTAAAATAAAAAATGTGAATCTTCATACTTTACATTGCATGCTAAACTGACAAGACTGCATTTTTTTGGCGAAAGTAAGTTTTATGCGAAGCATCCTTCTATCCCATCCCATTTTCGCTCGATCGTATTTTTGGACGGTGGATTGGGTTATGGGTGCCCAGGTCAGCGTTTCAACTTTTCAAGGTCTTGAATTTGTCCCAAGGACAATGACACATTTACTTGCCGAGCGTTGAAATGAGAAGTGGTATGGAACTTCCAGTCAATGTCTCCTTAATTCTGTGAAATGTGTTAATTTCATTGAAACCCCCAACCACCCACCCACCCACCCCCCGAGCGGCTAATAATATGCATGGTAGCTCTGAAGGTTTCGAGGGTCGCTGTACTTTAAATGGTGATCGGCATTGCCTTAGTTTCATTGGAATGCGAATATTTCGTGATGTATATATATCATCTAGCTTTGCCCTGGACATCAATGCTACCCAGGCGAATCTTGGTCGAATTTTCTCCGACTGGAATAGCCGGACTTGCTTTCGACTCTGAATGGATTACCAAATAGAGCCAGTTGTCGTTGAATGGCGATGCTTTTACGCGAGCGGGTCCGTTCAGATGTAATAATTGATCCGCAAAGGAAGAGAGAGAGAGAGAGAGAGAGAGAGAGAGAGAGAGAGAGAGAGAGAGAGCGAACTTCAAAAAAGAAGCAAAGAAATATCTGATGCTGGGTCCTAGAAGATGGACTTGAAAGGTCAAAATCACATGCGGGCCTCTATTCGACGTGCCAGCTTCGTTATAGTGGACCAACACAGCCTAGCCTGAGGCAGGACTTTAGGCCCACTTGATCCCTACCGCCGACAAAACCCAGTTGCACAAGCTGCACTTCTTCCAAATCCAAACTCCAAAGCATCTGATTTGGGAAGATAGAATACTAACTCAAACCTCGTACCTTATTGGTGCTTGAAAACTATACGGGGCTAGCCGGTTCGATCTCCGACTCAATCCTTAGGCCGGTTCAACTGCCTATTGAACACGCGCGTGCCCTGGTTCGTCCCCAACGTAGCTAGCCAACTGGGTAAATGGCAAATGTTCCTATGAAAGTAGAGTCAGTCAAATGATGCTTTTGCGATAACACTTTTGAGAGGAGGAGTGGAGGTGGTGAAGCGAAGGCGAGGGTGTCTCCTCCGCGGTGGCAGCTCAAGACTTGCGGTGCGACAACGGCACACGCCGTCGTCGCTTGTTTGTTTGCTCGCAGCATGGAGGCACGAAAGTTCGTCTTTTTCTTCCGTGTGCACTGCATCAAGAGGGGACCATCGTTTCATTTTTGGGAGTGGTGCACGTACAAATTGACCCGTGTCATGGTTGCAAAAAATTATGTCTTGATAAGTCGATTTATTACTAGCTCGATCATTTCTTTTGTGGAATGGAATACCCAATCTCGTACTCTAACATTGTAAGCAAGATCGATCGGATGTAGCCTCGAGCGCACGCGGGGACCAACCTAAAGTAAAGGGTGGTTGGGGCTGTTCCCCCCCCCCACTCATCTCTCTAAATATCTGATATAATTCAAGTGTTTTTTTTTTCTTCCTTTCTTTTTTTCTTAGTTTATGCTAAATTAATTTAACCTTGAAAACTAGGTCCCCCCCAAAAAAAAAAATCTCAAAAAAATTTACGACTAAACTCCATGGTTAACATTTTCATTTCACATTGATATAATCACATAAACTGTTCTTGAACTTTGATATAATGTGCAACGTGATCCCTAAACTTTTAATTTGACCAATGCGATCCCTAAAATTTAAGCCGAATGTGCAATGGGGTATTTAAACTTTTACTTTGGCCAATATGATCCCCAAACTTTTAGAACATGTTCAACCTAGTCATTGAATTATAAAAAGATGCTCGATGCAATCCTTCCACGAATTCAAGTTCAGGGACGATTTTAAACATTTCCTTATAGTCTATGTACTAAGTTGAACATGTTTCAAAAGTTTGGGTACCATATTGAACAAATTGAAAGTTTAGTGATCACATTGCACATTGATCAAGTTCATCGACTATATTGATCAAATTAAAAGTCGACGGATCACATTACACGTTACGTCAAAGTTCATATATCATCTGTATCATTTTTCTTCTCGCATTTGGGCCCACTAGTTGGTAAAACCTAGTTAATTTTCACCGTAGTTTTTAATGGTCGAAACGTATATTTCCACACGCTATAGACATCATTGATCGAATTTCGTCCTCACCCCAACCAAAAAGAGAAAGAAAAAGAAAAAAAAAATGCCTTTCAAGATTCATCCCTGGTCTCACGTCAACATCTGGACAACCTTTCTTCGTTAGAGCTGTCGTGCAACTCCTCGACCCTTATCTTCTTGTCGAGTACGGGCATCATTTTCCTCTTCCTCCTCTTCTCCTCCTCCTTTTTCCTCTCTCTCTCTCTCTTACATTTCAAGAAATGCGACGATAGAAGATAAACCCAATTTACGGTTTTTTCTCTCTCTCTCTCTCTCTCTCTAAGTGATATTGACAAATCGCTATAAATGGTGGGGTGACGACTTTAGGGGTGGTTGCCAACAGTGGGGACGCGCGGAGGAGGAGGAAGATGCCAAAAACCAGGGCAAATTATCTCTTTTTTTTTTTTTTCGTACGACCACTGTCTAGCGTGTGTGTCGCCATTAACTCGACAAAGACGGAGGAGGAGGACGCAACTTCCTCCCCCCCCCCCCCCCCCCCCCCCCCCCCCCCCAGCTCCCGCAAAGAAGTTCGAGTGTAAAATTTGCTTTTGGTACTTGAAAAATGACACAAACGGAGTCTCAACTTCAATCCAACGTTCCGTCCAGTCCATTAACTCTCGACTTGTTCGAACAGATCTCTACAATATCTTCCATTCCACCTTTTTTTTCTTTTGGACTTTTACTTCGTTTGACAAGATATATAAATAGTTCGTGAATGTTCGTTCAATCCATAAGCTTTCGACTTTTTCGAGCTAATCTCTAGAATAGCACGATACTTCGATTTAAGTATGTTTTAGTTTGTGTTGTAGTTTGTTTGCAAAACAAACAAATGCCATTTTTCAATCCCGCATAGGATGGAAGAAAGAGTTTTTATTAGTTAGAAGATTATTATGGTATTTTAAAAGAGAAAAAAAGGGGGGGGGGGAGGGGGGGGGGGGGCAAGTGAGCAATAATCGGAACTCTTCAACAATCGTTTTGTAATTTTTTTTTGAAAATAATAATAATAAACCAATTGTTGAATCTTAACGAAACAATGCGACTGTTCACGTAAGAGCTGCAGTTATTTTATTAAATTTAATTTCGATTGTTGATTTATTAATTAATTTGTCTTGTTGTAATTAAATAATTAGTTCCATAGTTGCAACCTTTCGGACATGAAGAATTGCGTCCGCAATTGTGAGAATCCTAACGAAATAGTGTAGCTGTTCACGACATATTTGCAGTTATTTTATTAAATTTAATTACGAGTGTTAATTGATTAATTATGTTTTATTGTAATTAATTAATTATTTATTTCAATAGTTGTGACTTTTCGGACACGAAGAGTTGTGTCCGTAGTTGTGAGTTTTGGACAGGAAGGGTTACGTCCGAATTCAACAGTTTTTATCTACGAAAAGTTGAGAACTTTTAGACAACTGTTTTCAGACAATGAGAAGGTTCGATCGAATAAAATATTTTCGAACACGAAGAGTTGTATGAGAAATTAATTACCTTTCGAATGCAAAAAGGTATTTTTCTTTCTCATTATATATTCAACTATTCTGTTCAATTTTGGCACTTCTGTTCTTATATTTTCAGATTTTCGTTTCTCTCGAAAACAGATACAACCTTCTTTTTCTGATTATTTTCTATGGAGTTCTTGGAGAAACATTAGAATCGCTGTTTAATATTCTCGCTTGAAACTCTGTTGTATCTTTGAGAAACTTTACCGCAAACCATTAGCAACATTGTGGGGGGCAAAAAATTGCTTTAAGAGAGCACTATCACGCCTCATAGTCTGATCCGTTGTTCATCCATTGGCTAAAGTTCCCAACGGCCCGTGATCTCTATAACCATAAAAGCATAATCTCATTTCAAGTAGCATCATATTTTAGTTCAATTTTAGTTAAGGAAACACAAAATACAAAAATTTGCAAATTTAACTATCGAGAAAACTTAGAGCGTGATCTAGATTAATATGAGTATGACGTATCTATAGGTATATTAACATCGTTATTGATTATTCTTGTGAGAATACATGTATTTAAGATAAAAGGAATACGAATCCGATAAAGGAGGTTATATTTATAATGTTAAAGATATTATCAGTGAAACTATTAGTTAATTAAATGGGACGGTAGTATTACTAAATACTCATAAAGACCAAAAAGGTAAAACGGTGAAAAAAAATATAGTATAATCGTTGTCCTCCTAATATAAAATCAGGAGGACGGTGTACTAAATTGAAACAAATCGAAATTTTAGAAAATATATTATTTATTTAGGAATAGTTTGGGGGCGCGCGTGGTAACACTTCTGCTTCAGAAATGATTTCTGAAGCAGTAGTTGATTTTTTCATTTCTTTCAGAAGCAGAAGTTAAAAAATAGCTGCTATTTCAGAAGCTGATTTCTGATCAGAGAAATGTAACTGGATGAAATTTCCGCTTCTGAAATAGAAATTTGTTTGGTAATGGCTGAAAAGCTTGTCAACCCCGACAACACAGCCTCAGGGAACAACATTCGTATGCCTCAGCTTGAAACATGATGCACAATCTCATCCACTTGCCGAGAAACAAAATCTCGATTTGGCTCATACATAGTATAGAAATCTGATCTAGCACTTAACAGTGGACCATTCTTTCTCGATTACCGATCTATCTCGAGAAAATCAACTTATCAACAAGAAGGGTAGATGAAGATTCATCTCGGACCGAAGCTCCAATATGCAGATTTTTATGAATAAGTACAGAATACGGTTTATACAAATCACTTGTACATGTACTAGCTAGCTATTATCTAACACCAGAACAGTACGGTATTAAACATGCCTTATGAACTTGCTAACAAGATCTGCAAACCCGAAACTCTCCAAAATGTAATACTGGAGCAGCTACAATCCCAACTATACAGCCTCGGGGAACAACATTCGTCCCATCTACGGAACCTATGGACATGGATCTCCGGAACCTTAACAAAGAACACTCCATTCGCCTCAACTTCAGTAGCAAGAACAGCGTAATCCCGTAGGGCCGTACCCAAATCTCAGTGCGACGCTCGACCCAGTCAAAGACACAACAGCACACACCAACATCACAAAAAACTCCTCCCTCGTGTTCATATCTCGCGAAGCCATCGCCGGAGAGCTCCGAGGAAAGGGCGGTCTCCAAGCAGAGGTGGCAGCGCCACCGGGTGTGGAGGAGGAGTGGCGTGGTGTCGGTGGCGGGGGAGCGCGAGTCTTCCATGGTGGGTTTGTGGAGTGGCGGGTGGAGAGGTTGCTTCCCAGAGAATGGCTTCTAATTGAGAAGCTACTATTTTTAACTTCTCAAAATTCCTCAAAAAATAACTTCTTAAGAAAGAAGTAGTTTCAGAAATAGAAATTTACCATTACGAGCCAAACGGCTTTCTGCTTCAGAAATTGTGTTACCAAACGAATTTCTACTTCATAAGTGTTACCATGCGCGCCTTTTAAAGATCATATTAGCAAATTAAAAATTTAAGGATGTCACGGTTGTAATTTATGGGAAAACTTTTCTTAGGGAAAACTGAAAAATATTTGGTACTGTCTTTATCATGGATAGGCTTTAAGGAAGGTTTTTAAACTCAGATATTGGACTGCCTTTTTCATTGATTAAATTTAGATAGAAATATATTTGGCCTAGTTTGCTTATAATTATAATTTGAAAGTTCTTTCTTTCTCCTAGTAATATTTTTACAAAATTTGTTATTACGAACATGGGCAATGAGGCATGATACATCAAAACTGGTTTGATGAGAAACTTAAAAATAACACATGTGAGTTCTAAATTTTGGTCCAACGTGCGATGTCATTCCTAATTTTTTAATGTGGTCCCTCGATTATTGGAAAATATTTAATACATTCCATAAACCATGGGCTTCATACCCAAAAAAAAAAAAAATCCTAACTTTAGCACATGTCCCGATTATATCCAAAATATTATTTTGTCTCGTATAAAACTCCAAACTTTTATTTTTCTATCAATTCTACTGGCCTAATACCCAAAAAAAAAATATCAACCTTAGCATCTGTCTAAATTATATCCAAATTTTTTTATCTCATAGAAAATTTATACCTTTTACTTTTGTCCCAATTTTACCATTGCCACCTTTCTGTCCATAGTCACCGTTAGCTAATTCTAGGTGACTCAAATTTTCTCACTGAACTTACCAATGGATCTTCGAAATTCAAAAACAGCAAATTTCATTTCAGGGAGGAGGAGATTTGAGATCGTTCGTCCAAATAATCAAATCTCCATGTCTAACCGTTCAATTGGCTATAAGTGCAGGGGAGAATCTAAAATGAGCCGCCTTGAGTGGTTATGGTTATGTATCTCTCGGTAATGTGTAGGGAAAGCAGAAAACTTTAGAGAAGTTTAGGATTTTTTTCCATAACATCTTTGCTGAGGTATAAATGGATTAATTAATTAATTAATGACGTGAAAATGCTACGTTAGGATTAATTAATGATGATTATGGATGAAAAGCTAACGGTTGTAGAATTGGGACAAAAGTAAAAGTCGGAGGATTTTTATGAGATAAATTTTTTTTGGATGTAATTGAGGCATATGCTAAAGTTGAATATTTTTTTGGGTATTAAGCTGGTAGAATTAAAATAAAAGTAACATTTTTAGATTTTTACGAAACAAAAAAAAAAGGATAAAATTGTGACAAATGCTAAAGTTAAGGATTTTTTTAGGTATCGGGCCATAGACTATATGAAAAGGTTCAACGTTGTCCTCCGTCAAAGGAATTTGCTAATGTGGCTTCCAATCCGTTAAGTTTGAGTGGTGGATAAACAAGAAGAGGTCGGTCACATGTGAACTATCAAAGTACCAATAAAGAAAAAAAAAACTATCAAAGAAAGACATTCTCCTTAAATCATGATGTACTAATAATCAACGTCATCGAACGATGACTGAGGCTCTAACTCTTTTTTCTTTCTTAAAGTAAATGGATGGATGAAGCAGTAAACACGTTAACTCACCATTTTCCAAAGTCTAATTCAATTTCGCGTCATCAAATAGCGTCTGATTTCGTCGGTTGAGGCAAATGGAAAGGCAAATTTACAGACAGATTGGGGATCACATCGAACGCATTAAAAAAAAAAGTTGGGAGAAGAATGTTGCACGTTAGATCAAAGTTCGAGGATTATTTGTGTCTTTTTCTCGTCGTCGTAGGAACTAGGAAGAAAAGAAAAAGAAGAAAATCTCACACAGCCAATACGATGGGCCGTGCTGGCCGTCGGATTACAACTGATCCAATCCAAGGGTTAGAGAGGAAAGAGCGAGATATTAGTACGGGCGCACATGCACAAGCGAGTAGTTCTCCGAAAGAAGGGTACCGACAAAGAAGAAACGGAAAAGTCCGACAATTTCCTCGTTTACACCTGTCTCCTCCCCAGTACCTGCGTAATCTCGCTTACTTTACTTTCAAAAATTTCTGAATAAGTAATAAGAACATGAAGTGTATTTTATTTTAAATAAAAATATGAAATGTCTTAATTATTTATAATTAAAAAAATGATCAAAAAAGGCTTTTTTACTATTTTTTTAATTTCTTTTTATGATTTCCTTTTTTTTTAACCTTTTCACTCTTTCGGTCCCCACCATCGTCGGCCGACCATTGCTAGCGACTGGCGTCAAGCAACAGCCTAGGCTGAGGGCGAAGCTCGTCCCGATGTAGCGATGGTCGCGGGAAAAAGGAAAGAAAAGGAAAACAGAAAAACAAAAGATAGAAATGACAAATTAAAAATGTAAACAACGCAAAATGAGATTCGATTATACCCTTATTTGAAATAATATGACACTTCAAACTTTTATTTGGAATAAGGTTCATCTCTGGCTATTATTAGAGAAAATGAAAACACTTCATACCCTTATTTGGAATTTTTTTCCTTATTTCTCTTGATGAAGAAAACAGTGACGTTAAGCGGCCACCAATTGTACAATTCGCTCTACCCGTGAATGTACGGGTCAATAAGCGGTCTTATCGGATCTCTCCACGCGATTTGAAATCAAATCAATTTTTAAATTAATGATTTTGTGTAATACGAGCTGCATTTACATATTGAAAAACTGCAAAATTTTCTTAATTAGTTATTTAAGCGCCCTAAAAGTATACGTTAATTAAATTTATTTTTATAACTGTAGTTTTATTATTGTGGATTTTTTTTTTTTTTTTGTGGGGTGGGTTCGTCTTTTTGAACTTTTCGGGGCCAATAATGTTGTTCTTCCCGATGGATGGTAACATGCATGGCCAAACAAAGGATAAAAGAGAGAAAAGTAAAATGTTGCATCATAAATAGCCGTAATCCCGCCCAATGAGATTCGTCCAAAGGGGGGCCCACCACCCTCTCAATTTAAATATCGTATCTTTTTTTTTTTTTTTTGCAAAAAAAAGTTTTATAACAACGACTATTTAATAAATAGATAAAAAACACGAGAGGTAAATTAGCAATTTTGGGATTGATATTACTCGTGTTCGAGACAATTTCCCGTCAATTCGCGTGGCATGAGTGACAATCGCGTCATATTCATGTCGAACTCCCATAACATGTGTAGATTTTTTTTCTTTTTCTGAAACTTATCATTCCTTCCAAGTCGACCGCGGTAAAAAAAAAAAAAATTGATTAAATTCTATGAATACGTTATTTAATTTGATTTGATAATGTTTCGTGTGATTTTTATTATGGCAATTTTTAAATACATTTTATAAGGAAATTCTGGATTTTTCATGCCGGACTTGTATCAATGGGTTGATTTGGTACTACGACGATGGATCTTGACATGCAATCTCGATAAATTTCATGTCGTGTGTCCTTTCGAGTGGGGCCGACGCAATTAGTTCGTCCTCTTGTGTTCAAATTGACATATTTTGTAAGATTTCCTTACTTCGATTCGGTACGAGCATAACTTGCCACCACTAGCGTTAGCGAGTGATTCAACTAACATTTTCAGTGATTAATACCATAAGAAATCTCAAATCGGTACATTTATGATAAATTTATCTTAGATTAATTTTTTTGCCACAAAAAATCATAAACTGATGCATATTTGACAAATTTTATCAAAATTAATTTTTTGGCCACAAAAAATTTCAAATTGTCATACATGCGGCAAATTTACCTTTCGATAGTTTTTGCTAAAATACCACTAAAAAACTCAAAATAGTACAAGTGTGATAAATAGAGGGTGTAATCCCAAATTAGTACACTCGTCAAGTGTAGGGGTGAGCGGTTTCAGGTTCTGGGTAGGTTCCATCTGTTAGACATACTTGTATAGCCTTGTAGTCTTATAGCTTTCTCTTACATTCCTTCTTTCTCTTTAGTCCCACATAGGAAGAGCACTAAGCTCTTTACCTCTTCTAAGCCTATATAAGGGCTTCTCATGTACATTGTTTGACACACCATTATTAGAGAACAATACCATTCTCTCTTAATCATTCTTTCTTATCATGGTATCAGAGTCAAGATCATTGTCTTGAAAAGTATGCTCTGCGGTTGCCACAAGTTGGATCTTCCGCATCAGAAATTAAGATAATGAGCTCATTATTTTTAAAAGTATGCTCTGCGGTTGCCATAAATTTGATCTTCCGCATCAGAAATTAAGATAATGAGTTTTGGGCTATTGAGCCGTCACCCAGCTTTGCTAGCGTCTCTAATTTGTGTCTCTCGATCCTTTTGATCAGCTTTCCCACCTCAACCCACTTTTCTAGCTTCGCTAGTGATTTCTCTGTTGTCATGGGCGATTCTAGTGACCGCATAGATGTCAAGCTTGATGGTTCAAACTATTCACTTTGGAAACCATCGGCAATGGCAGCTCTTGTTTACCGCGATTTATTTGAGCATGTTGAAGGTTTCCGTCTATGTCCTGATGCTCTTAAGGAAAGTGCCTCATCTGAGGCGGTTGTAAAGCGTACCGCTGAAATTCGAGCATGGACAGTTGCTGATCGGAAGGCATGGGCTATTCTTTTTGGCTCTATTGATCCTGCTCTTCGCCCACAATTTTCTCATATTGTTGGAGCGAAATGTTTGTGGGATCAGCTCGCCGAGATGTTTACTCAGACCGGGGACATTCGGGTTTATCAGTTGGAGCAAGAAATTTACTGTGCTACGCAAGGGTCTCGCTCTATTCGAGACTTTTACAATTATATGCATTCCCTTTGGAGTCAATTAGATATTCTTGCTCTTGTTCTTTGCTCGACATGCTTGAACTGTACTAGGTGTCCATCTACTCGGCTTCAAACTCAAGATAGACACCGTCTACATACTTTCCTTATGAAGCTTGGCTCTCCTTATGAAGGTGTTCGCAGCCAGCTTCTCCATCGCTCTCCTAGACCGTCCCTCCTTGACGCTATCAAAGAATTGCAGTCTGAGGAAACTCGTCTGGGTCTACTTTCCTCCTCTGCAGTTGCTGATTCCGCTGCTGTTTTAGCTGCTCCACCACATGCTCCGCCTGCTGTTTTGGCTGCTTCACCACGACCTCCCTCTGCACGTGGCTCTCGCCGCCTTTTATGTACTTATTGTCACCGTCTTGGACATGAGGAGCCACACTGTTGGCAAAAGAAGAAGGAAGCTTCACGCCCTTCAGCAACACCGCGTTCTATTCAGTATTCTGTGACATCTCCACACTCTCGACCTATTACTCTGGTTTCTTCTTCTACGGATAATCGGATTGCTGCCCTTGAAGCACAGCTTGCTCGATTGAACCCTTCTTTGCTTGGGTCTTTTCTCGATTCCAGCACTCCTACAACTTCTTCATCTACAGGAAACACTGCTGCAGCCACTCCATCTTCAGGTGACACTTCTATTACCTGGATACTTGACTCAGGAGCTGCTAGACATATGTCTAGTTCCGCTGCTTGTCTCACTCAGCTCTCTGAGCTCAAGCATCCAGCACATTTCTTTACTGCTGATGGCTCTCCTCTCCTAGCTACCCGGCGGGGTACTCTCACCATCTCTCAAGATTTCAATGTCCCTAACGTGTTACATGTTCCATCTCTAGCTCTCAATTTATTATCCGTTGGACAACTTACTGATGCTGGATGTACTGTAAGCTTTACAAATAGCTCTTGCTTTGTGCAGGATCGTTTGAGTGGTCGGATGATTGGGAGAGGTAGTAGACGGGACGGACTCTATATTATGCAGCATCTCCACCTTCCAACTTCTTCTCTTCCTTCTCCTGTGTTGGCTACCATTGATCTTGCCCGATGGCATCAACGTCTCGGACATATTCCTTCTTCTCGTCTCACCGTCCTTCATCAACGAGGTGCTTTAGGTCCTGTTTCTTCTGGTAATCTTCCTCCATGTTCTGTATGTCCCTTGGCCAAACAATCTGCTAAGCCTGTTCCTATTAGTAACTCTAGATCCAGTGCAATTTTCGATCTTATTCATTCTGATGTATGGGGTCCTGCCCCACTTTGTTCAAAGAGTGGTTTCAAATATTATGTCTCTTTTATTGATGATTACTCTCGTTACACATGGGTCTATCTTATGCGTCAACGCAGTGATTTCTTTTCCATCTATCAGTCTTTTACTACCATGATTTCCACCCAATTTAATACAAAAATCAAAGTTTTTCGTTCAGACTCGGGAGGAGAATATCTTTCTACTGTTTTTCGTTCCCTCTTGGCCAGCGATGGTACACTTCCTCAACTATCTTGTCCTGGGATTCCAGCTCAGAATGGGGTTGCTGAACGCAAGCACCGTCATATTTTAGATACCACTCGCGCTCTCTTACTTGGGACATCTGTTCCTACTGAGTTCTGGGCTGAGGCACTTCTCACAGCTGTTCATCTAATTAACCGCCTACCCTCGTCTGTTCTTCATCAAGACACCCCTTTCCAGCGTCTCTATTCTCGATCTCCCAGCTATAATCATCTTCGAGTTTTTGGGTGTACTTGTTTTGTCATTCTTCCACCCACCGAACGTACGAAGCTCACCGCTCGCTCCATCTCGTGTGCATTCTTGGGTTACAGCACCGAGCACAAGGGTTATCGCTGTTATGACCCAAATGCGCGACGTATACGTATTTCTCGCAATGTTACCTTTCATGAACATGTTCCCTTCTTCCCTACAAATGTAACACCTCCTGTCTCGACCCATGTTCCATTTATGGATTTCCCTGTTGATCCTTTTCCTGATCCTCCTTATTCTGCTTTCACCTCGGAACCAGATATATCACCACCGTCCCCATCTTCTCCTACCCGTTCTGCTGTACCTCCTACTCTACCTGCCCTCGACGATTCTGCAGTTCTAGAGCCACGCCGTAATCCTCCTCGGGATCGACGTCCGCCTACTCGGTATGTTGCTTCTACTTCTTATTCTACTGAGTTTAGCTCTTTTTTGGCTGCTGTTCATGCTGTACAAGAACCCACTAGTTATCGTGAGGCAGTTCAGCATACTGAGTGGCGTCAAGCTATGTCTGAGGAGCTCAGGGCATTGGAAAGTACTGGTGCTTGGGAGCTTGTGTCTCTCCCTCCAGGCCGCTCCTTGGTATCATGCCGATGGATATATAAGATTAAAACCTGTTCTGATGGCAGTATTGAACGTTACAAAGCACGTCTGGTTGCCAGAGGTTTCTCGCAGGAGTATGGCATTGATTATGAGGAGACGTTTGCTCCCGTAGCAAAGATAACATCTGTCCGAGCTTTACTAGCTATTGCTTCAATTCGTAATTGGCCCCTCTTTCAGCTTGATGTCAAGAATGCTTTTCTTCATGGGGATCTTCAAGAGGATATCTTCATGCAACCTCCACCTGGTCTTGGTCATATTTCTGGACAGGTTTGCCGCTTGCGACGGGCTATTTATGGTCTTAAACAGGCTCCTCGTGCTTGGTTTGAGAAGTTCAGTGATGCTATTCGATCTGCTGGTTTTACTCAAAGCGAGGCTGATCATGCTATGTTTGTTCATACCTCTTCTGCTGGTTGCACTATTCTTCTTCTTTACGTTGATGATATGGTTATCACTGGAGATGATCGCGACCATATTGAACATACCAAGCGGCACCTTCAGCAACATTTTGCCATGAAGGATCTTGGACCACTGCGCTACTTTCTTGGGCTTGAAATTGCTCGCAGTTCACGTGGTATCTTTATTTCTCAACAAAAATATACTGCTGATATTCTCTCTAGGGCTGCTCTCTCGGATGCACGCACTGCTGCTACTCCTATTGAGCTGAATCAGAAGCTCTGCTCGGATGACGGGGAGCCTCTTTCTGATGTGACCCGCTATCGAACTTTGGTTGGCAGCCTTGTATATCTTACTATCTCCCGACCCGACATTGCTTATGCTGTTCATGTTGTCAGTCAGTTTGTTGCTGCTCCTCGCACAGTTCATTATGCTGCTGTTCTGAGGATCTTGCGATATCTCCGAGGCACTTTATCGCGTTCCTTATTTCTGCCATCTTCTTCTGCTCTCAAGTTGCGTGCCTATTCTGATGCTGATTGGGCTTCCAATGTGTCTGATCGCAAATCTATCACTGGCTATTGCATTTTTCTTGGCGATTCTCTTATTTCCTGGCGTGCCAAGAAACAACAAATTGTCTCACGCTCCTCTACAGAGTCCGAGTATCGTGCTATGGCTGACACTACCGTTGAGATTGTTTGGCTTCGCCGCTTACTTGCTGACATGGGTGTTTCACTTCCGGATCCCACTCCTCTACACTGTGATAACAAGAGTGCCATCCATATTGGTGCAAATCCAGTCTTTCATGAGCGTACAAAACATATTGAGATCGATTGTCATCTGACTCGTCATCATCTTCAAGCTCGCACTATTTCTCTTCCTTTTGTTGGAACTGAGAATCAACTTGCAGATTGTTTTACGAAGGCTCTTACATCACAACGCTTTAAATTTCTTCTTTCCAAACTCTCGTTGTTTGATCCACCTTGAGTTTGAGGGGGGGTGTTAGACATACTTGTATAGCCTTGTAGTCTTATAGCTTTCTCTTACATTCCTTCTTTCTCTTTAGTCCCACATAGGAAGAGCACTAAGCTCTTTACCTCTTCTAAGCCTATATAAGGGCTTTTCATGTACATTGTTTGACACACCATTATTAGAGAACAATACCATTCTCTCTTAATCATTCTTTCTTATCACCATCTAGAACCTGGAATCTACCCGCTACTACAGGTTCCTCAATTTCTGGAACCTAGAACCCACCCTCTATACTCTGGAACCTGGAACCTACCCTGTCACAGGTTCTGGATCCGGTTCCAGGGTACCCTAAAACCTATCAATAAAACTCCATTTGCACCAAAATAGAAGAAAGTAAGGGTGAGCGGTTTCAGGTTCTATCCAGGTTCCACATATATTATTGATTGAACGATCAATGCAAATAATTACCTCTAATGACCACCATCTACTACTAAAATCCATTAACTATAACTCATACATATATACACGAAAAGTATAAAACAATAATAGAGTAAAAAACTCGATGATAAAGTAGTTTCAAATTACATACTCATTATCGTCCTTATGAAATCCCTCATAATGACGTGATGACATATACTAAAAAATAAAATAAAAGATTGCTTCAGGTTCCAGGTTCCTGTTCCAGGTTCCACCTACTTGGAACCTGGAACCTACCCGTCAAAGCAGGTTCCCAAATTTTTGGAACCTGGAACCTACCCTCTTACCTTGGAACCTGGAACCAATCGGTTCCTACCGGTCCGGTTCTACAGGTTCCAAGTTCTACCTTGGAACCATGCTCACCCCTAGTCAAGTGTCATCTAACTCAGCAATTTGAGGGCGACATTTAATGAAAATTAATGATGAATAAATTTATCGCAGATATATTAATTTGAGATAAATTTATAAAATATGTACGAATTTAATTTCTTTTCGTGATATTAATTTTTTTTTGTGTGTGTGTGTGTAAGTTTGTGTTTTGGGTTGTTGGGGGGGTGTTTGTTGTCGGGGCCCTTGGAGGATCCCATTATTTGAAATTAGGTACCAAACTGTTGGTTTTCTTTGGTCATACCCCCAAAGAAAGTCCACTTCCATCTCGACTTGCACAAACGCTGCGCGTGCCCCGCGCCGCCCAATCGCAGCTTCTCCAGGGAAAAGTGGCACTTGCCCCCATCGCAGCGTGGCCCGCACGCGGCGAAGCGAGCGTGAGAGGGGGGACGAAGACCTCGCGCTGGTCCAAGGGTTTTTAAAGGCTTCGCTACGTCAGCACATGGGCGGGTGGTCCCACCCTTCCCTCGCTCGAACCGTGTGTGCATTATCATCAGTCCATCGAAAAAGCCAAGGCCTGTGTCTGGTCTTACCACCACGTCCCCTCTGCTGCTACTGCTGCAAAACCGTTCTCGTTCCAATTTCTTTTCGATCTGCTCTGTCTTGATTGTCTCTTCTAAGAGACACAACGCAGCCTCAGAAAACTAAAACATGGGAAGTCTTTTAGAACAGATGCTCGAAAACGCTTCGGAATTGCCTAAGGTATTGTCCTATCTTTACCTCTCAGCAAACATGGGTTCGACATTCTCCGATGAGGCGAAAAGGGGGGAAGGGCGACCCGCGACGGCATGTTCGATGGGCGCGATGACTCTGGATGGTGTAAATGTCGTTTTAACCTCGACGGACGTTGATTAAATGATTTGGCATTGATTAGTGGGGGCAGATCATTGACATTTGCGACAACAGGGCACTCGAAAATCGATTGATCATAAATAGAAAAGTTGGAGATTGAGGGTACCTCTGGTATTTGAAAAAGTTTACATACGGTGGTACTGGTGTCTGGTGGTGGTGGAGAGAAAGAGATGGTTGGGTACGGAGGTGGTGAGCATTACATGCAGAAAACGATAGACGCGACAATAATGAGGGGAGAGAGAGAGAGGGGAAGTAATTATCTCCTCCTACTTTGTCTTCTAGCGTGGTGCGAATGTTGGAAGCATGGAGGCAAAGCAGAGGCCGAGAATGGCGGCAACCCATTCCTCCCCCTCAGCCTCATCACCAAAACCACCATATTATCACGCTATTATTATCATTCCTACCTTTTTAAAAAGGTCGAAAGAATGAAAAAATATCTGCGATATAAGACATGGGTCCTCTCAGTCACCTCCTTCGAGAGCTCCTCTTGAGATCTCTCTCTCTCTCTCTCTCTCTGCCAGAGACACCTTAGGCCAGTCTGAAACAAAGAGAGTTTGGGGGAAAGAGAAGTTGGTGTTTTTCTTTCCTCGTGTGCTTAAAGAACAACCTGGAGATCTGCCATTTTGGTTAAAGTTTGAATCTTTATGAGCGGAGATGGAAATGGCAATGTTCTTGGGACTGACTTGAAGCGGTGACCGAGCTGAAACATACCCTTTTTGCGAGACCATGATGGTCCATCACGAGAATCAACACGGCGGCGGCGGGGTCGGAGGAGGTGGTGGTGGTCCCGCCGGTGGTGCGTTTCCCAATGTTGTTCTTCTTCCTTCTGATGTCTCTGGTGGTGCTCGTGGCGATAATGGAGGATTTGCGAGAACTCTGCAGCCTTATGACATAGCCTCTACTGTTCACAGTGCCTTCAGATCCCCTGGTATTGTAGCCTTCCTTTCACTTTTGGAAGTCACTCCACTTTCACTCTGTTTTTAGTGTTGCAGTGGTTAAAGATTGCATCTTTGTGTCACGAACCACTGCGAAAACCTGATGGGTTATTGCGCCAGTAACTGAGGAAGCAGCTCTCTCTCTCTTTCACATCTTGTGGGTATTTTGATTTTTTTCCCTGCAGGAGCAATGTTGGGATATCCTTTTACACATGCACAGTGGAGGGAGCTTGAGAGGCAAGCTATGATTTACAAGTACATGATGGCTTCCATCCCAGTACCTGCTGAACTTCTCATCCCTATGTTTACGCCCAGAGACGGTCCTCCTCGTTATTCCTGTAATGCTTCATCTCTCCCTCTGTCTCTCTCCCTCTCTCAGTTCTGACATGCAGATTATACGCTTTGCTTCAGTATCTGTTCCTTTTTTTTTTTGGCTTTTCTTGTCTCTTTTGCTCCGCTTGTTTGATTTGATGGGTTTTGGGTGCTTCTCTAGTATACCAGCAGAAACAACATTTATATTGGTTTCTCATTTGCGCTTGTTGAATCCTTGATGTCTCTTCCGTCCCTTTTGCTTCAGTGATACTCTGTTTTCTGTATCTGATGAAATACAGTGTCTGCTGATAGCTTCTTTATGACTCTGTGGGGGGGGAAAAAAGCTTCAATCTATGTTCCTTTCCTTAGCTTTCTCAGATTCTTTCACAGGCAGCTATTGGTCACCGCTCTTTTGATGGCTTCAGTATCCTACCTGTTCTTTCCCCTTTAGAGTCCCTTCGTTACTCCCCCACCTCTAGCAAAACCATTCTCACTGGGGTCTACTACATCACCCTCTTTTTCTATTTGATTTAATGCATGTTGTCTCTTCACAGCTAAAAGAAACTCTATCTATTTACGCCGTATGCTCGCCCTTGCTTAGAAATTGACTGCTTTATCGTCGGGTTAAGTTGGGTTTTCAGTCAAATCTGTGTGCGTGAAGCCTAATGTAGTGTGTTCTTCTTGTGGTGGCGGTGGCAGTTGGGAATGGATATAGTCTAAGGTACTCGAGCAATGGAGATCCAGAGCCAGGGAGGTGCAAGAGAACGGACGGTAAGAAGTGGAGGTGCTCAAGAGAAGTGGCTCCTGATCAGAAGTACTGCGAGCGTCACTTGCACAGAGGCCGTCCTCGTTCAAGAAAGCCTGTGGAACTCCATCCTTCCTCCGTGTCCAAGAGGACCCGCCTTCTTCACCAACCCAGTCCTGTTCCAAAAACAGAGGACCCCCCTTCGTTTCTTCACAAGCCCAGTCAGAGTTCTCACTCTGTCGAATCTCCCCTCAAGGAAGCTAGGTGAGTGAAAAATTCCACCCCAAAACCTACAACTACTGAGTAGCTACTGTTCTACGCTTGGATTTCGACTATTTTGATCTTCTGCAAAGCAATTGGAAGTGCCTTCGCTTGATTACTTATGCATCAGTATTCCTTAGGATTAGGAAAAGTCAGTTTTAGATGCTATAGATGCACTTGCTTTCTTGCGAAACTTGATGAAGCTAAAGGAGAAGCTTCTATGAGCATGTTTTGCGGCTTTGGATGTTGTATTGTCTGGATATTTGACTTGTTTCTGCACAATCCATTTCCAAGGAACACGGACTGGCTCATGATAGGAGAATCTTGTCCGGTCCCAATGCCGGATCAACAACAGTGGCCAAGTTTGATGCATAGCAAAATAGGATCAACTGCTGCGAGCTCGCTCGACAATTTCAATCCTTTCCTAGCAAAAGAAGAACCCCTGAACCTAAGTTTTTCTACAGGTTATCCTTCTGGTGAATTCCATCATCTCAACAAAAACCAGTTTTTCCTCAACTCATATTCACTTCCCCTTGACAAGGCCCATATTGAGAACCCCAAGGGATTCATTGATGCCTGGTCTAATTCAATACCAGCTGGCAACAATAGCCGCTGCTCTGTTTCATCAGATGAAAATATCTCTCTTTCCTCACTTACTCTGTCCGTGGGCGGCAATAATTCAATCGAAGAAGAAATGGGCCGAGCGCATTTAGGCTTCAGTCGATTGGATTCTGACCGGAATCCGAACAAGAACCACTCGCACGCCACTTCTTGGCTTGGTTCGACTTTATGGGTTTCTTCAACGCCCGGAGGACCGTTGGCTGAAGTGCTCGGACCTGGTATAAATGCGACCCTTTCTAATCCTCCATCTCCTGGCGCAGGTAATGAAGACCCTGGTAGTGTTTTGACGACTACAGTTTCTTCTCCTTCAGGGGTCTTGCATAGAACATTGGCTTCTTTGTCCGATAGTAGTGGCGGTAGCAGTCCGACCCCCTCGAGTTCCATGGCTAGGTCAGAAATCGCTGTTAAGTGGTTCAATCCCAACAAATTGGCACCCTCTAATTGAGGAGGCAGACTTTTCCTATCATCTTCGTACTTGAGCTGTTCTTGAATGTGTTCCTAATGAATTTGCATTGCAATTTACTTTGGGCAAGTTGTAAAATGATTCGTGAAGTTGAACACCTTTTGCTGGAAATCAAGACAGATTGTTAAGTTCAAAGCACGAAACCAGCATATGGGTGCTGATTCCTTGTTTTTCCCTTCTATTGCTCACTGGAGATACTCCTGGTTGTTCTTACTTGAATGTCTTTTAATGTTGTCTACCAACAATTAAACGAGCTTACAGGTATTCTATCGTAACGTTATGGCGGCATTCCCTCCTTGAGTTTGAATGTATTTCATCGATCCAAAGCGGTGTTGGAGTGTCAAAGGCGCTAATTGGAAACATTTGGGATGTATCATAGCACTGTGATTGACATCCGGATGCTTGGTTCATGACGACACCATTTGCGCTTAAAACGCCCAGCTTTCCACCATCCATCTTCGAACTTCCAAATACAGAAAAGAAACAAATCACATGCAGAGGTAGGCTACGTTCTGATGTCTCTGGCTCTCCTAAATCAGCATTTTTTTGGGGTCATATCTTCCAGTTCTTACCTTAAATGATTTCCGACATCATTCCTGGAACGGATGCGTCCAAGAGCTCTACCCTGGGCTCGTCATACAATATGATGATATTCACCATCCATTTTGCTAATCGGATTAGGAACAGGAAACGACAGGCGTTTTCTTGCCGATTCGGGTTTTTCTCTCGCTGGAGATGGAATCCTCTGCTTCGGTACGCTCTGGGACCGTAACCTAGATTTTGCCGATGCAGTTGCAGCCATGTAGTTTGGCTTCGGTCCAGCGCTCGAGCCACTTAATCTAGGTTCAGGACTGGAATTGTACCCCGGTGCTCGGGGCGATTCCTGGTGGTTCCGGTGATATCTTACTAGGCGAGGACTCGAAGACTGCAGGACTTGGGTGCGATGTCTCGACTTAATTGGAGATTGATACAAAATGGAGGATGGACGGTGTGCACATGTATCGATTTCGATGATTTTTACCGCTTCTCCTTGGTCATGCGAGGTTCTACTTTGATTGCTTCCTGTCATCCTCTGATCAGGCCTCCGGGGCGTGCCCGGGGTCGGTTCTTCCTCACTGTCAAGTAGGTCTCTGCTGCAATCACTCCATATCTTCTAGAAGATCATGCAAAAAAGAGGAGAGGGGAATTAGATGCATAGCAAAGCTTAGGTGAGGTTGTATGATTGCAGAAGCAGGAAAGGGGGTTTCCAATTGAACCTGCTGAGTGAAAGCAAAAACAAGGTCTTTTTCGCATTTCCAAGTGACTTCCTTCCTCTTCTCCGACCCGGATTTGGTCTCTGCCGACTCGTGCGGTCGGCGATAGTTACTCCTATCACAAGAGACACTTCTTCCATCTCTAGGCTGCAACGAAAGTTCCAAGTTTCAGCAAAAACTGAAATTAGCAATAGCCGATATGGACAGACCGGTTCACATGGACTCGACTGATGTCGCTCCTGAATGCGGTGAACGCTACACTTGTGTTGTGGTCTGAAGCGCGAAAACCCAGTTTGTCATAGTAATAACTATATCTTGTTCAAAATGGAGATTCTGGAAAAGGCTTGATCCACATGAGAGAACTACTAATTTGACTACAATGTTCTCCGGTAAACAGAGCAAGTGAACATGGAAACTGGAAAGCTTGAACTTTTGCTTCTAATCATTTGTTTTTTCTGCTCTTTCTTCGCCAACACTCAGACAACAGACAAGTACAACGGGCTGACATTCGAAGGATTGATGTCCATAGATCACCTATGCGATCGAGAAAGGAAATGTAATCTTACGGCGAGTTTGATGTCGAGAGAGTCGATGGAACTCCAAAAGCTGCTGAATTCGGGAAACCTGCATTTCGTGCTCCCTGCATCTGAGAAGGAGAGCCTCTTACGTTGCTCGCATACCTGCGCCTGAACTCGAACCAAAGCCTGCATGCACTTGAGAGTCATCTCCGCTCGCTTTCTCACGTTGCGGCCTCTTACTATTGCCTGCAACTTCACCAATCCTCTAAGCGCCCGAAGCGCCTTCCTCGCCTACGATTTACACGACACGACACGACCTTAATCACTAGTCACATGTTGGTAGAAATATGACTATCGATCGAGGCAGCTTTACCACGTGCGATCAATGAGAAAGTGTCGAGAAAAATTTAAGTACGCATGTCGAATTTGAGTACTAATTTTACCAAATATCCTCTGAAGCTTGTCTGAATGACAACGGCGGCGCAGTGTTCTTTCCGAACATCAGGCCTACTGATTAGCGGGAGGACTGCAAGAGCCACTTTTGCCGCTGCCGCTGCCGCTTGAGCAGCCACTGTGGTCGCCATTGCTACTTCGAGTTGAATACCATCTGCATGGGTTTCTTCGACGACACTTCTAATTGCTGTCGTGCTTATGGTGCGTTCGCGGAAGCATTGTCGGGTTGCCGCAGCTTCTTGAGTAGCAGGCCTCAAGAACGTCCACCTTCTCTTCCCTCTCACCTGCAAAATGGCCAGAAATAAAAAAGACGGACAAAAAGGAAAGGAGAATAAAATCACTCCTTTGACCCTTTCGGAAAATTGGCGCATCTGGACTCGTACCTTGCCGTCTTCGTCTTCTTCATGAAATTCTTCTCTCCTCCTGCATATCCTTTTCAAGGCACTGAACCAAGAGCTTCGCCCACTACTTTTCCCCATGACTCAAGAAGCTAATGTTGCATCAATCTGTCAAAGACATGCATCGAAGGCAAGAACCTCTATCTATACGAGCTTGGCCTGGCTCAGTACGTAGCTGGAGTCATTGAAAGCGACAGGGAAAGGAAAGGAACAGAACTGAGATGAGACTGATGGGACGCCATCAATGGAAGTGGGCATTTCTGATCCATTCATGTGCGGAGCAGACGCTGGCCAATATCATGTGAAACGTCCATATATGTGCCGCTACGAGAGTGCAGTTACTCGTATGATGTCGAAAAAAGAAAATGGGTGCTCTTGAGCAATCTCAAAAATGGTGAAAGCGACCTACATGTTTCTGTAAAACTCAAAGTTAATTATCGAACCCCTTGTTAACTCAGCTATTACATTACATTGGACTTATGCTTAAGGATGCCGCGATGTTATTAAGGAAAAGTAAAGATTGCTGCGCAGGAATGCATCTGAGCAGTCTCGAATTCGTTTCTACACGATAAAGTTGAAGAGAATAACTCCATGCGGTCTTTCACAGAGTTCAAAGTACACAGCTTTAATAACTCTCGATAGAGTTGCAGAGAAAGGCACCAGCCAAGGGGACTAGTCAAAGCGCCATTGGATCCTCTGGGGCTGTTTGCTTTATTCGCCTGGGCTGTGTTTTATTATTGCCTCTCAAGAATCAAAAGAAAAGGCAAAGGCAAAGGCTACAAACTGGCCATTTGCAGGGCACCAAAGCGCAGAGACGCGTGGACCAGTAATTTTAAGCCTTGCACTGTTGAGGAAACATCCCCGGTTTGCATAGTTTTACTGGAGCGTGGTTCATACTTCGAACAGGGATGTTCCGCTCTCCGTTGAAGCAAGCAGGATGCGAGAGCCGTCCCGTTGTCCCAGGTCGATTGTAGAAAGGGTTAGTGATCGGTTTATACACGTATGAGAGAAAGTCTTATCTTTTGACCTAACTTTTGAAATGAAAGAGGCCCAAGATCATCCGATACTAATGTCCGAATTATCAACAAGTCAAGACCTAACAGTCACACGAAAGCGATACAATTTATCAACCCGATGTGAGAGAAGGAGATTGCTGAGGTTATTCTACATTGATTGTAGAAGGGGCTAGTGGTCGGTTTATAAGTGTGAGAGAAAGTGTCGTTTTTGGAGTTATCTTAAAGACTGTATTGCCTCCAATCTAGGCTCATGTGAGAGAAAGAGATTGCTGAGGTTATGGTCGTAGAAATGGCTAGTGGTCGATTTATAAGTAAGAGGAAAACTCTTGTTTTTTTAGTTATTTCAAAGGACGCGAGAGAGATTTTATAGTTCGAGTTCACATTTCAATGGTAGTTCGGATTTGGGCCATTGAATTAATTATTGTTATACATAATCTTTTTTTACTAGGTTATCCTGTGATCATTAACCAAGTTCGAGAATAAGATGTTATGAACGGTGCAGCTGTTTGAGGTGTCTTTAAGATGACAAATTTTGGGCAATTTTTCAAATTAATTACCAAAAATATTAAAAAATAAACATCAAATTAGGTGTCGCTCGACAAATGGGCTGTCGAGCGGCACCTAATCGGCTCTACTGGGCCCCGCTCGGCGGCCCATTTGCCGAGCGGGGCGCCAGGAGGCCCCAATCGGCAAGTGGGCCATCGAGCAGGGCCCGATTGGGTCGATTGGGCCTCGCTCGGTGGTCCACTTGCCGAGCGGGCCACCGTTTTTTTTTTTTTTTTTAAATTTCATATTTTTTTTTGGGAAAAATAAAAATAAAAAAAGAAATAAAAAATTTAAAGACGGAACACGCAAGGAGTGGAATCCATGCACTACAAAAAAATCAAGTTTTCGCCACGAAATTTGCGACGAAAAATCATCCAAAATTCGTTGCAAATCCTTTTTGCGACGAAATGCACAACGAAAAAAAATTCGTTGCAAATTTGGCGTCGCAAATTTTGCAACGAAAAATTAGATGTTTCGTTGCATATTTGCAATGAATAAATTTCCGTCGCTAACTTACAACGAAAAGATTATCGTAGCAAATTTGCAACGAAAAAATTATTCGTTGCAAATTGGCAACGAAAAAATTTATTCCTCACAAATTTGGCATCGCAAATTTTGCAACGAAAAATTACATGTTTCGTTGCAAATTTGCAACGAATAAATTGTCGTCGCTAATTTACAATTATTTCTCGGAAATTTGGCAGCACAAATTTTGCAACGAACAATTAGATGTTTCGTTGCATATTTGCAATGAAACTTGCAACGAATAAATTGTCGTTGCAAATTTGCGATGAAACATAATTCGTTGCAAATTTACAACAAATTGTTCGAAAATTTGAGACGAAAATTCAGATTTTGCGTTGGGAAATAAATTCGTGGCTCAGAGTTTTCGTTGAAAAATTCGTTGCTAATTAACCCAACCTATTATTTTTTTGCGACGGAATTTTGTTAATTTTTAAATATTCTCGATGGATTTTGCGGTGACCGAACACGAATTTTGCTACGAATTTTTATAATTTATGATCATTCAATAAAATAATTTCTTTTATGTCTCGATTTTGAATCTAATTAAAAACAAAATTAATTTCTAGAATTTATATTTACTCAGCAAGTAATAAGATGTAAATATTATAACAATCTAAAAGCAAAATACATTCATCTGTTTCTGCAACTTATGCAACAATACCTCACAAAGATCATAAAAAATGAAGGCTTAATCTTGCCGTTAGATTGGTCAACTTTGCTGGTGGATTGATCTGAGTTCAGAACAAGAGGTGCCGGTTTGCACTTCTTACTTGAGAAGAAGAATGAAGGTCTTTGAGGAACTAGGATGCCAACAGAGTCGCTGTTTAGCATGAGAATAACCGCATCCATGGTAGGTCGGTCTTCCATTTCGTCTTGCACGCAGAGCAAGCTGATGTGCATGCATCTGATGACTTCGCCCATGGAGTAAGCATTACATAAAGCTGGTTCAACCACTTCTTCTGTTGGTCCAGTACTTCCAAACCTAAAAGATCAGTTAATATCAGTTAATGTTGTTCTAATTACTGTTGTACTTCTATTAAAAGCGACGTTAGCCGAAAAAAGGTGGTCGGTAGTAAGATACTCACATAGCCTAGCAGGCCCTCATCAGAGTCCATTGAGAAGAATTGGCTGTTCTTTTTGCCAGTTATAATCTCTAGCATTAACACACCATAGCTGAAGACGTCAAATTTTACCGAGAAGTGTCCAAACATCAGATACTCAGGAGACATGTAGCCACTGCATGGAGAACAAAACACAGAAATGAGAGGATAAACCTAGAAAGTTTCACTAGGAAGACAAAATACTTGAAACGAAATAGGGCGCCACATTTTTTGCTTGTCAAGAAAATGCTCCAATATCATTAAAAATGTTATTTCTATACTCTTATATCTAGAAGCAGGCTTCGACCTTCCTCTGGGGTCAAAACACAATCAATGTATAGAAATAATGTTGTTACTGGTATCGCTTTCAAAGGATAAACATCCTACCCAGCATCAGCATCAGAACATATACCAAGCTTGAGGCATTTCTTGTGGATGTAGTTTGCAAGGGCTTTAATTCCTGAGGGAAAGGTTTTCGGATTAGCTACCAATTCACCCCGCACAGCCATCAAAGCAAAATTAAGAAGAGAGAAGCAACAATGCAAGAACTGTATGGCGTGCTAAAACATTTGTTGTGACGAATGCGGAAAACAAACGCAGAACAACAAGGATTTACGTGGTTCGATCAAGGTGATCTATGTCCACGGGTGAGGCAAATCGAGATTCCACTATAATCAAAGAGGGTACAAAATTACAAAAGTCGTTCTCAGCGACTAAACAAATAAAACCCTAGCCGCAGTAGTAAATAGGGTCCATCGGCCCAACTCTCCGCGTTACAAACCAAATCTCAATTTTCTCTCCACTTTTGGGTCGCACAAAAAATATGTCGGATCGGGTGATGAACCGGGCCCAGTACATAAAATTCAAGACATATTTAACAAATCTCCACCTTAGCTTGAATTTAAAGAAAACAGTCAAGAAGCCGAACACATTCTCCCAGCATCCCTAAGCCTACGTGAGCTAACTCGGTGTAGGAAACAAGGGATGCAACGAAAGAACATATCCACTTCATCAAAAATGTAGAACTTTCATTTACCTCGCCACTAGGCCCCAAAAGGGGCAAAACTCAACCAAGCATGCCAATCAAGTTCAAGCAATGCTTAAACTTGTTGATGGAGACTGACTTGGTCAACATATCGGCAGGATTGTCAGCAGTACCAATTTTATTTACCATCATATTTCTCTCAGCAAATGCTTCTCGAATAAAGTGGCACCTGATATCAATGTGCTTAGTCCTCTCATGATATGCTTGATTTTTAACCAAGTATATAGCACTTTGATTGTCACAAAAGACAACTGAATTATTGTCGCGACCCTCTTGAGGTTGTCGGGCTCTCGAGGGCTAATGGGCCGTCCTGTCTGGTCGGACGCGGGCCTCTCCCAAGGCCCATTACCCAAATCACAACGGAGGTATGCGTGATCGACTTTCAGTGTGGTCTAGTGACATGTGCTAAGTGTGCATGCCATGGAGTCGCCACCAATCATTTTTTTAGGGTATGATTGGACCACCCAATCGAATAGTTGGGAGTTTCTATTCAATTCTGCGAGAACCAGAGAAATGGTTTCGGGGACTTAGTTACACCAACTGTCAGAGTTGACGCCCTTTCGGTACCTAAGTTGACTGAATTTTCTAGCCTGAGATTCATGCGGATGAGTAAGGTATGAACCCTAAATCTAGAAATTCATGTAGATAAGAGTGATTATCCTAGCAATCACAATCAGTAATAAAATGCCCAACTCAAGGAATCTAGATATGCAAATAAATCACATGGCATTTCTAATAAGGTCCTATTTATCAATCACAGCTCAAGAATGATTTAGCTGTCCTAGCCATTCTACACACGATCTAACCTAATAAAAGCATTAGGAAGCATCGAAGGAGTTCGAGAGTACTCACATGGGGTTCGCCGTGCCCTGGTTTGGTCTTGGACGAGCTATCGAGCTCATGCCGACCCGATTATATTTGGGGATCCACTCGGCGTTTTACACCATGAAATCATGTGAAACAAAAACGAAAATATTCAGCAAGGGGCATTTATTGTAGATGGTGGTCAATCTAATTGGACGTCAAGACTAAAAAAGATGTAGAAATTTACAAATTAAAATACTCGAATGACATTTTTTTGCCAAATTCAACTCTATGCGTCGTGAAGAAACACATGCAATTGAACTTGAATTTTGACTATTTATGAGTTCAAAATGTAAAAGAAATTAAAATAAAAATATTGACTATTTTTCTATATTTTTACGACATCGAACGCTATTTTTCTTCATTTTTCATGTATTTTTCTATTTTTGGAAAATATTAAAAAATATTTAAAAATATGAAAAATTATTTTTTTTATCAAAAATGGTTCCTTTAGCTTGGTCAAGGCTACCAAAGATGATTTTTTTATTTTTTTAACTTTTTATAGATTTTTTATGAATTTTTTAAAAATAAACTATGAAAGACTGATCAAAAATCAGGTGTCAACAGCTGCCCCTCTTTGAGAGGAATTTCGTCAGAGATTTCTCTCAAAGACAAGGTGACACCTGTGTTCCGATCAACTCGACTAGGAAAAGAAAAGAAATCATGACATCCAATTTTCATGCCCATCAATGTGTGCTTTTCCTTAAAAAGAGATGTGCTCATTCAATTCCATGATATGATGTAAGAAAGTTAAGGAGTAGATAGACTTCCCTGCCCCTTACCTGCCGAATGCTTGCGGCATTTGCTGTGTCGATGGGTTCAAGTAGATTCCTAAGGACTTGTCATCGGAGTGTCCTGGGGATGTTAAGCTCTGACCTGTATGGTAGGTCAAACCATAATGGGATTCCTAACTGATAGGAACCTAAGGAAGACGCATCCCACATTTGGGAATTTGCCAAGGGTTTTGATCCGTGTGGTGGACTAAACTAGAAATGGCTTGCCTAATGTAAGGCTTATTAGGGAAAACGACTCCTCCCGCGTTCGGGATTCATCAAGGTTTTGATCCGTATGGTGGATCGGACCATTGGGTTGATCCTTCAGGCGGTCTCTACCAGTCCTTTGACCCTTCAGGCGGTTTCTACCATTCATTGACCCTTCATGCGGTTTCTACCATTGAGTTGACCCTTCAGGCGGTTTCTACCATTGGTTGACCCTTCAGGCGGTTTCTACCATACATTGACCCTTCAGGCGGTTTCTACCATACATTGACCCTTCAGGCGGTTTCTACCATTGATTGACCCTTCAGGCGGTTTCTACCATTGAGTTGACCCTTCAGGCGGTTTCTACCATTTATGAGATTCCAAATTGATATGAATCAAAGGATGACGTACCCGCTCTTCGGGGCTAGTCGGAGACTCGATCATTCTGTGGATCGGTCTTAGAAAAGATTTGCCTACTAAAAGGCTTCACCTAAGGATGACGCACCCAGTCTTTGGGGTGGCCAAAAGTCCTGTAGAAAGCTTAGACCTGAAAAAATTTTCCTCGCCAAGAAGATATTAGTAATCTTTGGGAAGACAATAATTGTCTAACTGACAAAATTCTACGACTTAAGTTTTAGTCATGAAATGTGCATTTTGATTGTTGGAGGTTATCCAAAACATTCCTGCCATATACAGATGTGATCATAAATTCCTTGCACGGAAACTCTAGATCAAACAATTTGAAAATTTCAAAAAGAGTTTGCTCAAAACATCCATTGGAGTATTTCTCACCCAAGAAGGCTCCTCACTGCTCTGTGATAATGATCTTTAATAGGGAAAGTGTTCAATTTCCTACCGACCTGTGCCTGGGTTTCAGGATCATTCGCAACGCATACATTTCGACCGATCAGGAGGTCTTTCACGGGACCGTAGTGTTAGGCTTGGATATCGGTTTCCAAGGGGGGCTCACTTTTGAGTCAAGGCCGTTGAACGAAATTTTTCACTATCTGCTCCGGGTTTACAAGTCAAGAACCCTGCAAAATGAGAAAGAAATAGTCTTGCTCGTACTTCTTTGAGCTAAGTTATACATTAACCCAAGTGTCTTAGTCAGATAAGACTACTTCAGGGTTGTAACATTGGAAGGATTGGGGACCGAAAAAGGCTTATTTTTTGCCCAGAAATTGTGAAGGGTTTGACATTGGTGATCATTGCAAATTTGCCACATGTCCTTCGAAGAACATCTCCATTTCTTGAAGTGTACACTCCTCTTTTAGAGCGCACAAGGATGTTTAAAAGCGTCTCTTGTTACATTAAGAGACCGTCTGTTTGTGTGTTTGCAATTTGAGCACGACAACATTTGGAGAGTAGTCATCTTGATCTAACTACTTTGCAGGGTCTTTTCATCGTCTCTCTAGACTTTACTGGGGATATTTTGAATAGACATCAGCCTTGCTTTTTACCAGGCACTTTGCTTTTTCTTGATGTCTAGGGATTTTTCTTTTCCCCCTTTTTTTAATCCCGTGTTTTTCTTTTCTTTTGGAGCTAGGATTTTCGGCAATCATGCTAGATATGCAACTTAAACTTTGGCACGCTTCCATTCCTAGAGTGATGTTGCCTTTGCTTTGGAATATGCAATGATCACCAATAGGTTGATGAAATGAATTTGCTGGCTCAACTTGGTTGTGCAAAGGATAACAGTGTGTAGGATAGAGAAATGAATCATTCTCGTCATCCTATGACACTTGGATTATCATATAAACAACACACAAAGATTTATGTTAGTCCGAGCAAGAAAATTTCTAACCGTTTACTTTCTGATACTGTTGGACTAACCTTCATTTGCCCCAATGTGGGGTGGTTCTTGACAGGGTTGAGAATGAAAATCGCCGTTCAATGGGGTTCTCAATGGGCATCTGTAGTGTTTGGAATGAAGAAATAAATGCCTCTGTCATCTCGATCCATGTAATCGTTGCGAATGACCCTTATATCCATAGGTTAAGGTTTCTCTATCATTTCCAATCTCCTCATCTCTCAAGTGTGTATGGGACGTGTTTGGATTAGGCTCGCTTCTCTTATGAGAAAATACCCTTTTGAACAGTTCAAACGACTCTTATTGGAAAAATTCATTTCATTTCATCAAGATTTATCCTTCAAAGGGATTTTATGATGCACCATACATGTGTAATTCATGTTCAGACAATCTCATGTTTTAAAACATGAATGTCAATGAAGTAAGAATTCTATGTCTTTTTAGATGTGAGAATCAAATTAATTCTGAAAGTTTTTAATCTCCAATGAATTGGGAAAAGGGATACTTACCTGCCCATCGAGGCTGGAGATCCTGGAGATATAAAAGGGATATGTCATTGTATATTCTAAAACTTTACAAAAATTGGAACGATACATCTTACCCTTGGTCATATGCTCCAACGAGTGTACAAGGGTTGTGAAAATCTGCACTTCACATAGTAACACAAGATTGTTGGGTGTTCTAAAGTTCTTTCGACTTCTTGGTTTTTGGAGAAAAATGAAACTTACATGTCTGCCTTGATGGCGAGCTCCTGCCAAGGATAAATATTAAGCATTATTTTGGGTTTCCAAATTCAAAACAAATTGGGACGATACTACTTTACTCTTGATTTGAATTCCTTCTGCATGCCAATGTGCGGATTGTAGAAGCCGGCCCTCAAGCTTGTGGCCATGATTTCTTCGTCTGGTTGGGCAACGAATCCACCTCGAGGATTTACGTCGGAGGAGATTCATTCATCTTTTTGGGCGTGTTTCATGCACTGTTTTGTTATTTGAATGCATGGCTTCTTGGGTGCCTCATCTCTGTTCATCACCTGAGAGGAAAATGAGAGAACATTATCCCCGCATCTGATTGAAAATCATTTAGGAACGATACGTTCTTTTTACCAAATGGGTGGCTCCGCGGCCAAATGTGTTTTACATTGAAAGGATGGATTCCATTACGCTCTGCGGATGATAACTATCGCTTCGGGGACTTGCCCCACGGATCAAACGATGAATTTGATGTCTTCGGCTTCGACATGCTTTCCAGATGTAGGAATGGTTTGCCCCCATTTTCAGTGGAGATGGGTTTTGTCGAGTGGGCAAGATCAAAAACTCATCCTAGATTTTGCTTTAGTCGAAGGTTGAAATCCCGACCTTGGATAAGCGAATCATGATTCATCTCCTTCTGCTTCGGATTTGTCATTTGCGTGCTTCACATTTTACAATACCAACTTCGCCGCTTGATGAAAATGAATCGATGATTTTCGAATTGCCCCAAGTTCTATAGTCATCTGCGTCGAATCTCTTTGAACTTCATCGGGTGATAGACAAACTGATAAAATGATTTTTCAATCCTGAGATCGAACTCCTGACGTTTCGTACCACTTCCAGTTCACTGACTACCAGGACAAAGCACTATTGGCGTCCCTAACTGGTTCGTTTTTTGTTATAAAATTCTTGAAGCAGTTAGCGACCCCCATCGAGAATGAAACAAGCTCAATTTAGAGTTCATAACGACTAAAGGTCCCTTAGAACGATACAGAGCTAACCGTCTTTGAGCTCGCTCGGGCTTTTGCTCGCATTTTCCTATGTGAAGCCTTTAAATGTTTTTCTTCGTGGCGTTCAATTGATTCGCCTCGACTCTAATCTAACAAGGGATTGTTGTACTCAAGCATGATGATGCTCGCAGGTAGTACTGATCGCTGCCCCAGATTAACTCTAGGCATTAAGGAAGATTATCTTGCATGGAAGACTTTATGACAGAAAGATTAATGATACATCCATTCACATGTGCCTAGTTCCCTTGAGGATTCTCGGTGATCAGCCAGCTACACCATGAATCAGACATATAATCGTCATTTTGGATCATAACTTCATAAGTCCATCAGTTTTAAACTGATCGATCCAGATATGGAGCTCCTCATCAAGGAAATCTTTTGATTCTTCGAGCAACTGATATTCGGGTTGACCATCATCGCTTGGCGTTGAAGGATTCCTGTTTCTGTTGTGAGCGATCTGATTCTTCGAGCTAGAACCTTCGTCGTTGCTCGAGATTATAAGAGGATGATTGATCGGTTCACTATCAAAAGCACCTTCCATTTGGGAATGGGAGAAACAAAAATCCTCAAAGCATCCGCCCGCTTGATCTTCCGAAATCATATGCCCAAGCCGGGCAGATCTTTGAACACTAGGCGCAATATGTTGATCGGGGATAGGAAGAGCACTAGTGAAAAGTTGCTGCTCAAACCAAGGAGTTCGTACCTGCTGCACTTGTGGCATATACTCTTGAGGGGTGCTGAGATGATTCGGGGGAATATTCTGATTAGCGCCCAAGTAGTCGATGGTGCTGCTACCAGCTTGGTCGGTGCCTAAATTCGGCAGGGTATTTCTTACTTCAGGGGCATTGTAGTTATAGCCATGCCTAGTGTTTAGGCACAAGTTGAGTTCTTTCAGGTTCAGTGCTGTGTGGCGCTGTCTTAGCGCCCTTCTGTAGCTCTTGAGGTGACTCGCGACTCCATCTTTAGTGAGTCCTGGTATGTTCATGATCTCAAGTATGCGCGTTGGATATGCTGAGTTGATCCCTAGTTGCTGAACCGCACTAAGGAACTTGAGATGAAGCTCGGGGGACCAATTGACCCTCGTCTTCTTGCGACCCGGAACAGTGTTGACAACTTGGCTATTGCTCTCTGGCCTATTTCCAGTAGAATTTGATCGAGCCAGAAATTGTTGTGGAGGGAATTCATCAGCTTTGGATTGGTCGGTCGTGATAGTAAGCTCATCGTTAAGGAAACTCCAATCATGGTGACGCATATCACATCCTTTAGAAGGCATCGATATTGACTTCGTAGAATTGATTTGTTCATGCATATCTCCAACAAAATCCGATTGTATCGAAGATGGTTCGAGGGAGTGGGGTGGTGAATGAGCATTTTCAATCCTCATATAAGGCTTATCAAGGAACATTTCGCCGAGAGTGATAGGGCCACCGCAATTAAGGCAAGCGATAGTGCTGGGAGCTTTCTTATACCTCATGTTCTCCGCTCGAAGCTTTTCGTTTTCCTCCTTTAGAATCGCAAGTTCTTGACGTCTGTGTTGAGCCCTCAATTTGGCTCGCTTATTTTGAAACCAAAACTTGACCCTCAAAGGTTTCATCCCTAGCTTCTGGCCCAATTCATTTCTTTGTTTCATGTTCGGGAGAGGGCATTCACTAAAGAAAGCTTCAAGCTCTTGGATTTCATTCTGAGTGTGGCACTGGCGACGTTTCCTTTTCCGAGATTGACCATCGCTGCTGCTGTTGTCATCGCTGCTGAGCTCCTGAACTTCGTTGCCGAAAGGGTTGGGTTCTGTGGTTCTGGTACCAGACGCCATCCTGGAATCTTCGAGATCTCTCAGTAGTTCATTTTCTGAGATTTTTGGATCAGTCGCCTCTAGCAACTGATGGTAACCCTCAAACATGTTGGATCGAGAAATGTTCGATCAATTTTTGCTCACTCAGGGTTCTCTACTCTCTCATGTATGCTCACTCTCTCTAAATTTTCTTTTGAGTGGTTCTGTATGCCCATGAAACGTTCTTTAAACATGGATGAAGATCATCAGGCAAGCGTTGCTCCCAAGATTTCGTATTTCCCGCTTTGTCGTCTTCTTTCTTCTTTTCAACGTGGAGGGACACCAAATCGATTTCCTTTTCTCGATATCCATGTCTGTCTCCCACTTATTTTCAAAAAGGTGGAACTACGCTCGCCTCCTGCTCAGTTTTTTAATATGATGGGACCGCCAAATCCTTTCGCAACTTTTTTCGATAGTTGCGCTTAACTCCCGCTCAATTTTAATATGGTGACACCGACATATCTTTTTACAACTTTTTTAGGTTTATCAAGCCTGAAATCGCGGACTGGGACAGATCTGATGGTTCACCGAAAGAGCCACCACTGCTTTACCCAATTAACTTGGCTCCACGAGCATTATTGCTATGCCTTTCTTCATTCTCGAGTTGCTATAAAAGGAGGAGTTAATGCAGAGAAGATTAACACTCTTACATAATTGCCTTTTCTTATTTTAATCACTCTACCACACTCATCTTCTTCTCCCCCACTCCAACGAAAATGACCTCCTCTCCTATTCGCGCTTTCTCGGCCGAAAATTTGGCCCAGTGGGAAAAACTCTATAACCTCCTCGGTCGAGGCTATGCTCATATAGCCGATCACCCAGAAACTGAAGATGAAATCTGCATTTTGCTCGTGGAAATAGACACCACCTCCATCGAGGGCACTAATTTAGAGAGGGAATATAGAATCTTCCCAACCCTCTTTATAAACTTTTTAGAGACTTACCGTGTCGCTCATCGAAAAGCTACCGTGGCTCACGTTTTGCGAGCTCGCTATGAGGATCGGTCCAACTGCTTGGTGTTGGCCAACATTGTGGCCGATAGTCACAGAAAGGCTGTTGAGTTCGCCAACAAGCGAGTCTCGATGTTGCTTCGCGAGAAGGGAAATTTGGTGGAGCGCTTGGCCTTATCCCTGACCACCTATGAGCACGACCGTCGTAATGTCGTGTTGAAGTTTCAATGTGAGTGGCAGGAAGAAAGGCTTGACAGCATTACCGCGGATATAGCCCATGGGAGAGGACTAGTTCGGGACCTGGAAATAGCCGCCGAAGATCACGGGACCAAGGTTGCCGAGCTTAAAGGGGAATGTAAACGCCTTCTTCTTAAGCTTGCAGATCTCGAGTCTCGAGGTGGTGAGTATAAGCAAAGCATCAATAATATGGAGGGCCAACTTGGTTCCTTTGTGATGCTAATTAGGGCTCATTGCGGTTTTATGTTTCCACCCCGATGATTTGTATGATCTGCTTTTAAGGTCCCTCGATTGAGCGAAATGAATGAAAGCTCTAATGTGTGTGTCTCAACTTCTGTATGGCTGACTTTCTCGAACACCTGACCACTCTCAACCTAGGCAAGCTGCGCTTTGACATTTATGATTCGAGCGTGTACATCTTGATTTTTTAATCTTGCTTATGATCGGATAAAGGAACCTCCCACCACGATTATCCACAAAAAGACTTCTCTTCTCTACTTGTTTTTAACCTGTTTCAAATGAAAAGGCAGAATCAGAAGAAAGAATTTGAAAAATAAAGCATAAATCCTTTCAATTTTATGCTTACTTGTGATTAATAGGGATAAGAGCTTTTACAAGGGTTTTGACCTTGTGCAAAAGCTTTTATCAATATTCCTCAAAGGAAAGCATATCATTGAAAGGAATGTAATTCACGATAATCGCCTTTGATCAATTCCAAGAAAATCAATGGAATGTTCAAAAGTACACAATTACGATATGTTTTAAATTCAATTGAAGATACGGTATCCAAATTAAAGCCGTTTGCTAAGAACGAGAGTAATTTGGATATCTATCTTTTCATTAAATTTAAAAAACACGAATACTCTTGATCAATTATTGTGGATTACCAATGATGCAAAATATGCATGAACCAATTCAAGTTTATAGTTCCTTCTGGCGAAATTGGGATTGTATTGCCCTATACGGCCAAAAGGTTGTATAAGACTTCCAATTTCAATTTCATCCAAAGGAATTATAAAATTGATTTTGGAGTATTCGAGTGATTAGAAGAAATGCCACTATCACATTCCAATGACAAGTCAATAGAAATACAACAAATTTCAATCTGAATGTATATAAACACAAATAGATCCCTAATACAATCAATCTAAGGGGTCAGATCGAGAGGATCTCAGCAAAATAAATCCTATACAAGAAGGCTAGAAATGAAAATTAAAACAAAGGAATGTGATCTTAATACTTAGAGATGCCCCAGTTTCGATCTTTGAGACGTGACTTCAGGATCACCTATTCCAAATCGTCATCTTCATTAGATGATACCTCA
The DNA here is from genome assembly GCA_021437785.1 of Rhodomyrtus psidioides. Lineage (NCBI taxonomy): Eukaryota > Viridiplantae > Streptophyta > Magnoliopsida > Myrtales > Myrtaceae > Rhodomyrtus > Rhodomyrtus psidioides. Next base: position 1,924,880 of record JAILYB010000104.1, on the reverse strand, counting down.
ATGATGTCCATAGCAGGCTCTTCTTGTCCACTTGGTGCTCGTAATGGGATGACACCATCTTCATCTTCCATCAAGAACATTGGGAGGAAAACACACCTATCTATCCTCAAAATGGCATTTAATCCAATCACCGGAATTATGCAATGAATATAATGATTAAGAGCTGTAACAAGTTCGAGGGATAGAAAAGTCTTACCAACCAAACTTAAGAGAAAATCAAGCTTTTCTGTATTTTTAGCAGTGTTAGGTATACTAACCTTCCATAGACAAACGCATGAGACAAGTGAGGGAAAACTCCTAAAAATCAAAAGATAGGGCTTGGTACCTAAAGCCAAGGTTCTCACCTCGAATTCTGGGAAGAGCCGATTCCATTGCACAACTATCGTTGCATTGGGACTCAATCCATAGTTCGAAGTGAGCGGAATTGAAAAGTGGATTACCCCATGTTTTTCCTCACGGAGATTCCATTTTCAATTCCTTCTATTGTGTTCCTAAAGAGGGCGCCTGGGGTTTTAGGCGCAATTGTGTGTATTCATTGTGTCGTGCTAAAGTAAAAGACATGCATTTTATTTAACAATCACCGCTTCAATATAAACATCCACACAATCATACATCCAAAACTCCTGCCTGCATAAAACAAAGTTAACAAGCACTTCACCCCTTATTTCTCCCGTCTACAAAAACATCTAACACATTCGTTAGCATATACACCTCACTTTCGAGAGCATCTGCATAAAATTAGGTTAGAAGAATCAATCAACTTTTTAATCGGCTCAAGTCCACTAAATGGTTAAGAACCAGTCCCCAGTGGAGTCGCCAGTCTGTCGCGACCCTCTTGAGGTTGTCGGGCTCTCGAGGGCTAATGGGCCGTCCTGTCTGGTCGGACGCGGGCCTCTCCCAAGGCCCATTACCCAAATCACAACGGAGGTATGCGTGATCGACTTTCAGTGTGGTCTAGTGACATGTGCTAAGTGTGCATGCCATGGAGTCGCCACCAATCATTTTTTTAGGGTATGATTGGACCACCCAATCGAATAGTTGGGAGTTTCTATTCAATTCTGCGAGAACCAGAGAAATGGTTTCGGGGACTTAGTTACACCAACTGTCAGAGTTGACGCCCTTTCGGTACCTAAGTTGACTGAATTTTCTAGCCTGAGATTCATGCGGATGAGTAAGGTATGAACCCTAAATCTAGAAATTCATGTAGATAAGAGTGATTATCCTAGCAATCACAATCAGTAATAAAATGCCCAACTCAAGGAATCTAGATATGCAAATAAATCACATGGCATTTCTAATAAGGTCCTATTTATCAATCACAGCTCAAGAATGATTTAGCTGTCCTAGCCATTCTACACACGATCTAACCTAATAAAAGCATTAGGAAGCATCGAAGGAGTTCGAGAGTACTCACATGGGGTTCGCCGTGCCCTGGTTTGGTCTTGGACGAGCTATCGAGCTCATGCCGACCCGATTATATTTGGGGATCCACTCGGCGTTTTACACCATGAAATCATGTGAAACAAAAACGAAAATATTCAGCAAGGGGCATTTATTGTAGATGGTGGTCAATCTAATTGGACGTCAAGACTAAAAAAGATGTAGAAATTTACAAATTAAAATACTCGAATGACATTTTTTTGCCAAATTCAACTCTATGCGTCGTGAAGAAACACATGCAATTGAACTTGAATTTTGACTATTTATGAGTTCAAAATGTAAAAGAAATTAAAATAAAAATATTGACTATTTTTCTATATTTTTACGACATCGAACGCTATTTTTCTTCATTTTTCATGTATTTTTCTATTTTTGGAAAATATTAAAAAATATTTAAAAATATGAAAAATTATTTTTTTTATCAAAAATGGTTCCTTTAGCTTGGTCAAGGCTACCAAAGATGATTTTTTTATTTTTTTAACTTTTTATAGATTTTTTATGAATTTTTTAAAAATAAACTATGAAAGACTGATCAAAAATCAGGTGTCAACAATTATCTTCCTGCTGGAGCCCAAGTTCCTGAACAAGATTCTTTAACCAAATAGCTTTTTTTACCGCTTCTGCTGCTGCCATATACTCTGCCTCTGTAGTAGACAAAGCAACTGTCGACTGTAGGGTTGACCTCCAACTGATAGCCGAGCCAGATAATGTGAAAAGATAACCAGTCAAAGATCTTCTCTTATCGTGATCACCTGCAAAATCAGAATATACAAATCTCACAACTGTGGTACCGTTGGAACTGTTTCTATCAAACACTAGGCCCAGCTCTGCGGAGCCTTTAAGATACCTAAGTATCCATTTCACTGCCTGCCAATGGACCTTTCCAGGGTGTGCCATATATCTACTAACCACACTAACTGCATGCGCAATGTCGGGACGAGTACATACCATGGCATACATCAGGCTACCAACTGCACTGGATTATGGGACATGAGACATTGTAGTCTCATCGACCTCTGATTGAGGTGAATGTATAAGTGAGAGTCTAAAATGAGATGCTAACGGTGTATTGACAGGCTTAGCGTTTTGCATGCCAAACTTCTTAAGTACCTTCTCAATATAACTCATCTGCGAGAGATAACTTCCCTGCTTTTCTGTCCCTCTGAATCTCCATTCCTAAGATCTTCTTGGCAGGACCCAGATCTTTCATCTCGAACTCCTCATTGAGACGTTTCTTCAAGATCAACACATTTGATATGTTCTTTGCAGCAATGAGCATGTCATCCACGTATAAAAGAAGATAGACAAAGGATCCATCTGAACCCTTCCTGAAGTAGACACAACTATCATAGCTACTTTTATAATAACCACTCCCTATCATAAAGCTGTTGAATCTTTTATACCACTGTCTTGGAGACTGCTTCAAACCATACAAGGATTTTTTCAATGTACAGACATGTTCTTCCTTGCCTTCTACATAATAGCCCTCGGGCTGGGCCATATAAATAGTCTCCTCAAGCTCACCATGTAAAAAAGCAGTCTTCACATCAAGTTGCTCAAGCTCTAAGTCAAATTGAGCAACTATAGCCAGCAACAAACGAATGGAAGTGTGTTTTACCACAAGAGAGAACACTTCATCATAATCAATTCCCTCCTTCTGATTGTAGCATTTAGCTACAAGCCGTGCCTTGCATCAAGCATTTTCTACACCTGGAATGCCTTCCTTTTTCTTGAAGACCCATTTACACCCAATGGCTCTTTTTCCCTTTGGCAACGGCACCAAATCCCAAGTCTGGTTCTTGTGGAGTGATTCAAGTTCTTCAGCCATAGCAACAGCCCATTTTTTTGATTATGTGCAAGTAATAGCTTCAGTATAGGTAGAAGGTTCCTGAATACCCATATATTCTGCTGTCGTAAGAGCATAAGCCACTAGATCAGAGAACCTATATTTTTGAGAGGGGACGAGTCTGCCTCCTTTCTCTGCCAGTAGCAATAGAGTATGGCTGCTCCACCTCATCTAAAACTTCCTCATCTGAACTTGAATCGACAGTAACAATTTGCTCGCTCAAATCATTCTGAGATGTCTTTTCTCGAAGTTCCACCTGAACCTCCACCTCATTCCTATCACTCTCATGTTTTCTTGCAGACTCATCAACAACCTTCTTTTGATCAAGCATAAGCATTTCATTAAAAGTAACATCCCTACTAATAATGAACTTAGGTGAGTTAGGTTTCTGGCACCATAAGCGATAACCTTTCACCCCATCAGCATACCCAACAAAGATACATTTCTTTGCTCTAGGTTCTAACTTACCATCCTTAACATGAAAGTAAGCAAGACATCCAAAAATCTTTAGATTAGAATAGTCACAAGGCTTACCTGACCACATCTCAAAAGGAGTCTTGCATTCTATTACTGTTGAAGGAGAACGATTAACCAGATAACAAGCCGTGTTAACTGCTTCAGTCCAAAAATCCTTTTCCATCCCAGCATTAAAGAGCATGCATCTTGCTCTCTCCAATAGAGTTCTGTTCATCCGTTCTGCCACTCCATTTTGCTGTGGAGTGTGCCTAACTGTACGGTGTCGAACGATACCTGCATCTGCACAGAATTCATTGAAATCGCCACCACAGAACTCAAGACCATTGTCGGTCCTAAGGCGTTTGATCTTCTTCCTTGTCTGATTCTCAACAAGGGCTTTCCACTTCTTGAAGGTTTCAAACACATCACTTTTTCTTTTCAGAAAATAAACCCAAACCTTCCTGGAATAGTCGTCAATAAACGTCACAAACTAAAGAACACCACCTTTAGATGGAACCTGTGATGGTCCCCATAAATCAGAATGGATGTAGTCGAGTGTGCCCTTCGTCGAATGCGTGCCCGTACTGAAACTGACTCTACACTGTTTGCCAAATGCACAGTGCTCACAGAAATCCAGCGAGGTTGTCTGCTCACCACAAAGTAAACCACGTTTACTCAAAACTGTCATGCCACGCTCACTCATGTGGCCCAAACGCATATGCCACAGTTTCGTTCTGTCATTATCCGAAACAGAATTTGATGTGCCAATTGAAGTACCCATAACTGTACTACCCTGCAGATGATACAAGTGATTCACCTTGCTTCATTTCATCACAACCAGATTGCCTTTGGAGACTTTGAGAACTCTACCTCCACCTGAGTACACACACCCAATGGAATCCAAACTGCTCAAAGAGATAAGATTTCTCTTTAAGTCTGGTATGTGCCTTACTTCAATCAAGGTTCTTACTGCTTTGTCGTGGCACTTAATCTCAACAGTACCAATTCCCACAACTTGGCATACAGCATCATTTCCCATCAAGACTGATCCACCATTCATTGGCTCATATGTGGTGAACCATTCCCTATTTGGGCACATGTGATATGATGCTCCCGAGTCCATTATCCATACATCATTAGAGAAACTAACGGTAGAGCATGCCGTAAGAACATTGTCTGACGCATTAGACTCATTTTTGTCAGCAACATTCGCCGCATCTTGTCTTTGAGCATGCTGCTTATCCTTTCTCTTGAGCAAAGGACAATATGATTTGTAATGTCCCCTCTTGTGACAATAGTAGCACTCGACGTTCGTATTATCTCCAGGTGGCCTAGATTTTGAACGAGTAACAGATTTATCTCGGAAGACTTTATCCCTGCTCTTGGTCCTGCCTCTCACAAGCAAACCATCTGTTCTGTTTCCACTGGTATTCCCATTCAACTTCGTTCTCAGTTCTGCAGAACTCAATGATGTTTTAACATCCTCTAAAGTTATAGATTCACGTCCATAAAGCATCGAGTTCACAAAATTTTCGTATGAGGCAGGCAGTGAACATAACACGATCAAAGCTTGATCTTCATCCTCGAGTTTAATATCTAAAATTTTCATATCCATAATAATTTTATTAAACTCATCCAAATATTCCTGAACAGGCGTACCTTCACGCATCTTTAGGGTATAAAGACGCTGCTTCAAATAAAGTCTCGATGTCAAAGATTTCTTCATGTAGAGACTTTCCAATTTTTTCCAGAGACCAGTCGCTGTTTCCTCATCGGCGACTTCTCGCAAAACATTGTCATCTAGAGACAACTGGATCGCACTATGCGCCTTCTCATCAATCTCTTCAATCTCAGCCGAGGTCATGTCGTCTGGATATTTTCCATACAGTGCCCTAACAGTACCCTCTCGCTTCAACAAAGCCTTCATCTTTATTCTCCATAATCCGAAGTTGTTCTTGCCGTCAAAAGATGAGATCTGAAACTTCAAAGATGTCATCTTCAAGAATCCCAGAAACGAACTCGCTCTGATACCGGTTTGTTGTGACTAACACGGAAAACAAATGCAGAACAACAATGATTTACGTGGTTCGATCAAGGTGATCTACGTCCACGGGCGAGGCAAATCGAGATTCCACTATAATCAAATAGGGTACAAAATTACAAAAGTCGTTCTCAGCGACTAAACAAATAAAACCCTAGCCGCAGTAGTAAATAGGGCCCAACTCTTCGCGCCACGAACCAAATCTCCTATCGGCTCAACTCTCCACGTCACGAACCAAATCTCAATTTTCTCTCCACTTTTGGGTCGCACAAAAAATATGTCGGATCGGGTGATGAACCGGGCCGAGTACATAAAATTCAAGACATATTTAACAACATTATATAATCCGTCTCGCCAATATGATTGAAATGATAATAATTGCTTATAATAGTACATATGTCTAGCGGAAAAGACTAAGACACAATGCTAATGTCCCATTTGAAGCGTACATTTGTCTTATGTTATGGGGTCGGATTCTAGGTTGATAAATGAATTAGGATTGAGGAAAAAGTAAAAGAAAAGGAAAGTGGAAACAGAGAAGTAAAACAGCAACAGAAAAGGCTAAAACAGATTGAAAGTTAGAAGACCACGCACTCCTCTCACTGGAGGTTGACAATAAGAGAAAGAGCAAAGAACTTGTATCACACCTTAATATGAGAACAGTTAAATCAAAAGTCAAACTATCTTATTTAAAAGTATCTTTGGTGAAACTCAGCGAATGGAATAATTTCGCTATCACCACCTAGGAAAATAATTTGATAGAACTATAGCACCATAGCGAACCGCCAATCATCCTGAACAAGCCCAATCTTTTCTTTATCCACGTTATTATAATGTAAATCATAGAAAATGGAACTAACATCAGGGCAAGAGCTTGATATACTTGTGTCATAGCCAAACAACAATCCACCGATTCCAGCCGACAGCGCAAGCCTCATAATATACGGCGTCTTCCACGTCGTCCACCAACATTCGGTGAACTCTGTCTTATCGGCTTTCGTATGACCTCCCTCCATCTTATCCTCCTCAGATACACACTTGGGAAAGAACCAAAACAATATCTATCCTGCCAAAAATTATAAAAAGAGTCACTATCTGCATACTCGTGTCGAATACGAAAAAGGCACAATCTTTATATCAATCCTGTCCAGTAAAGTTAAATCACCAAAAGATGACAGAAATAACTAGAAAGGAGAAACAACGAGCCTGTTAACTAATTGTGTCATGCGCACTTCAAAATCTAAAGATTGTAAAAGTAAAGTTTCGCACTCTGAAAACTTAAGATCATTGTTGGAACTAAGCAAAACCAAAGAAACTGGAACTGACCTTAGCATTTCGTTTGGGAGTAGACCAACAGTCATTTGCAGTCCATTGGAATAAATAAGTACACAACCAGTTATATAAAATGCTATTCTGAGATTTAAAACATCATAAAAGTATACCTATATTGACGTACACATAACCTAAATTTGCCAATCTAGTTGAAACAAGTGCGTCAGCTGCACATGGAAAGACACTCATCAGTACCCAATGGACAGAAGAATGAGTTAAGTGAAAACTTCACCTCTCTTAACAATGAAATGTATGCACATTAGTCAGTCCATTCCCCAGTCTTCAGTCTAATGACATCCTAACTATTATGGGCGCGCATGAAACCATAATAACTTTACAGCACCAATAGCTTGCTCCTTTTTTCTTCTTTCTATTGAAAAATACTGCGCTTTCCAAATTCACTTCTAAGTTTTAGAGTTTGAAAACTTCACGAAGCTGACATTTGATTAGTGAAATTAAAGACGATTGTCATCCAAAACCTAAAATGTTAGCCGGCTTCCGAGAAGAACTAGAAATTAGAACAAGCAGAAAGTTTCCCTTCGACAAAATTACCTGATTGAGCAGGTCTCTCTGCATTGCAAGAACCCTCTTGCTCTTCTCAATGGTGGCCTGGAGCTTGTCCTCAGTTTCCACATTTCACCGTCATCGCCTTCCGCAGATCCCCTCCTAGCAGCTCTCACGCTCAAGAACTGCCCTCTGTCATGCATGTCGCGACCCGTCCGAAATCAACGGACGCGGCTAATGGATTACCGATCGCGGCCCCCCTCTCTGAAATGTGGATCGCGGGCCTTAGATCGGCGCGGGCCCTCCCAGGCCCATACCAAATCGCGGCGGGAGTATGTCTTTTGAGGGATTCGACGATAAAAGTCGATCGCTTTCGACCTTAGTGTGGTCGTGGTGGCATGTGCAACTTGTTCATGCATTTGGAGTCGCCACCGGTCTTTCTTGGAGGGTAGACCGGAAACCTTACTGACCGATTGGGAGAGATCGATCAGTTCTGCGGAACCAGAGATTTTGGGTTCGGGGACTTGGTTACGCTGGTGTCATTACCAACGCCCTTTCGGTACCTAACGCGAGTGATTTTCCTAACTAAGAGTTCATGCAGGCGCGATTTTGGGTGAGATATGTATGAGTCAGGGTTTCATGCAGATCGGAAGACTAGTCCTATCAAATCACAGTCAATATAATGAAAGCGCAAGTCAAGTGCATAAATAAATCACGTTAATGCACATCAATTTCAATCATTGGCCTCCTAGTATAGCCCTAAGGGCTTAGGGAAGATGTGATTTAGGGTTAGGGGTAAAATGGGAAGATTCGGGGACAATTAGCCCGAAGGGCAAAATTGTCATTTTTGGAAGGTTTGGATACCGAATTACCCAAAATATTCCATGGCCAGTTGATTGTGGCCATTTCCCATTTTTGAGAATTTTTTGGAATTTCTTGACTTTTCTTCAATTTTTGGAAGACGATTCGCCCAAAGGGCGAAATCGTCATTTTAAGAAGGGTCGGGGTTCAAAACACCCGGAATGAGCCTTGGCCAGTTGTTTGTGGCCATTTCCTATTTTTTGGATTTTCTTGGATTTTTAGAATTTTTTTGGAAGGCGGTTTGCCGGAAGGGCAAAACCGTCATTTCTGAAAAGATCGGGGGTCGAAAGACCCGAAACAGGTCGTGGCCAGCTGAATGTGGCCATTTCCTATTTTCTGGAATTTTTTAGAATTTTTCTGAATTTTTCGAATTTTTTGAATTTTTTTATGAATTTTCTATTTTTTATTGATTTTTTTGAATTTTTTATTATTTTTTATTATTTTCTGAATTTTTTAATATTTAAAAATATTTTCCGGGCCGGGTCAAACCCGGCCCACGCCTCTCGGGCGCCCGGCCCGACCCTAGGGGTCGAAACCGGCCTAAAACGACGTCGTTTTATATTTTTAAACATTTTTCCATTTTTTAACAATTTTTTGATTTTTTATCTATTTTATTTAATTATCCGAAAATTCCCCGGATCGGACGGTCCACGTCGTGCCACGTGGCTTCGTCTCGTGCGTCCGATCTTCCACTAGATCGGGCGACCCACAGAGAGCCACGTGGCTCAATAATAGCCGTCGGATCAAAAATTAATTTTCATTTTTTAGAAAACCTACAAATCGGACGCTCTAGAACGTGCCACGTGGCTTCCTCTGGTGCGTCCGATCTTGTACAAGATCGGACGTCCCTCAGAGAGCCACGTGGCACATCCTCGTCCGCTGGATCGATTATTCGAAAATCATTTATTTAATTTTGCAAAATTCCAAGATCGCGACACGTGTCGCGATCGTGGCCGTCCGTTTGTTTTATTTGAAAATAACCGGACCGGACCCCACCCGGCTGACGTGGCTGCCTACGTGGCACGCCACGTCGGCCGTTGACCGTTGACCGGCCGGAGGGTCGCCGGAGAAGACGATGAACAGTGAAAAATCCGGCGGGAATAGTAAAAATTCCGGCGAGGTCGCCGGAAAATTGCGAAACGGACCCGAAACTTGGTATTTTTCGCCCGTTCTTGCGGCATTCGACTCCTTAAACACTCAACATCAATATTCAACCAAAAAGGGACAAAAATCACGTCGGTAACCGCCCCAAAAATCCGGCGACCGAACCGGCTCCGGCGAACCGATTTGCATAAAATTTTTTGTCGTTCAAACTCGATTTCTTTGCATCACATGGCATCCAAGAAGAGTCTAGAAGCTTACCTGAGCTCGTTTTGAGCTTAGCGACCGCCGGAAGCTCCCCGCCGAGCTATAGGTCCGAACGGTGAACGGCGAGACTCCGGGCTCGGTTTTCGCCGGGTTTTGATGCAAAGCGAGGACATACACAGACCATAGAGTAGTGCTAGGATTAACTTAGGACAAAAAACGAGCACATGCTACGCAGACAATGCACGGCCGAGGCAAAACCGAATCGAAGTAGGCATCGTCATTTCATCGAACACATGGCGTGCGTAAAGAAAAATGGAGATCCGGCGAGATACCGACCTACCCGGAGATTGCCGACGACCGCCGAAGCTCCGATGGGGTTCCGTGGTGTGCGGGGAAGCCTTGCCACCTTCCGGCTTCGTCCTTACTCCCCCCAAAAAAAACCCCCTCTCTCCCATGGCCGAGCTCGGTTTTAACCGAGAATCTCCTCTCTCTCGTGGCCGACCGGCGTGCCTCGGCACGCCCACCGCCTCTGCCCAACGAGCATGGGTCTATGTGCTCCCGTTCCCCACGCCGCTCGTCCTTTTTCTTCTAAAAAAACGCATGCCCACGCTGTTTCTGCTCCTCCCCTGCCTTGCTGTTTCTGCACGGGTCTGCAACAATGTTGCAGACCCGGGTCGGACCGGGTCGGGTCGGGTCTGGCCCGACCGGCCCGGTTCGGCCAAATCGCCCAAATCGCCAAATTGACCCCCCAAATGACCTCTTTTCATGAAATTGATGGCAAAATCGGATTCCTTGACATGTTTTACATCAAATATGGGTATTTTCGTGAATCAATTTATTGAAATTATGTGAAAACCCCAAATTGTCCCTAGGATCCGAAATTTAATTTCGCCAAATCGAAGGCCTAAACGATCGAATTAGCCAAAATTGAGCCCACCAATGGATTCAGCATGATGAAAACTGTTGGGTAGAGGTGTTTAATTTTAATGGGTGTGCCCGTGTGAAATTTAATTTCAAAAATTGTGAAACCGGGGACTAAATTGAAAGATTTTTATGCAATTAAGCCCTTTTGGTTAAAATTGATCAAATTGGAGGGCAAATTGGCCCAATTGCATTTCAATACTTTGGAGTCCAATGTCATAGCTTATAAAAGCCGAGAATTGAAAATTAAAAGACTCGAAAAGGATATTTTAGGCCCGGTTTGGGATTAGGTTTGTGAAGGAACCCCATGAACCAAGCCAAATTTCCCTAATAAAAAGTGAAAATATTAAATATATAATTAAAATAAAAGTTCTGAATATTTTTGTGTAATTTTCTGACCACGGATGGTATTTTTTCTAATTTTTTGGGTATTTTTATAATTAAATAAATTCCAAAAAATATTAAAAAATTCAAAAAATATTTTTTGTACAAAATTGGTTCCTAAGGCTAGGCTAAGGCTTCCAAAGTTGATTTTGCAATTTTTTGACCTTTTTTGCTATTTTTAATTAATTTTAGAAATAAAAATTAAAATAATGGATGGTCAAAAATCAGGTGTCAACAGCTGCCCCTCTTTGAGAGTGAGCTCATCAGAGGTTGCTTTCAAAGACAAAATGACACCTGGATCTTGACCGACTCGACTGGGGGGAAAGAAATGCTATGACATCGGACCTTCAAGTCTTTTGATGAATGCTCAAATTAATCACCGGTTTACTCTTGCGATTCGAACATAGGCCGGAGTGAGAGAGGCTTACCTGAAGCTCACCTGTCAGATGCTGCCATTTTCAATGACTTTCAAGAAGATACCTAGGACTCGTTCAGAATATCCTAGGGAGATTAAGCCCTGACCTGTATGGTAGGTCATACCTTGAGTTGACCCTTCAGGCGGTTTCTACCTTTGGTTGACCCTTATGGCGGTTTCTACCATCAAGTTGACCCTTATGGCGGTTTCTACCATATTTGACCCTTCAGGAGGTATCTACCGTTGAGTTTAGTTTTGACCCTTATGGCGGTATCTACCTTGAGTTGACCCTTATGGCGGTTTCTACCATAGTGAGACTCCAGACTGATAGGAATCTCAGGATGACGCGCCCGTTCTGTAGGGTTTGTCGGAGACTCGATCGTTCTGTAGATCGGTCTTGGAAAAGGTTTGCCTACTAAAAGGCTACGCCTATGAAATGACATATCCCGTCTTGTTGGGACTAGTCGAAGACTCGATCGTTCTGTAGATCGGTCTTGGAAAAGGTTTGCCTACTAAAAGGCTCCGCCTATGGAATGACATATCCCGTCTTGTTGGGACTAGTCGAAGGCTCGATCATTCTGTAGATCGGTCTTGGAAAAAGGTTTACTTACTAAAAGGCTACGCCTATGAAATGACATATCCCGTCTTGTTGGGACTAGTCGAAGACTCGATCGTTCTGTAGATCGGTCTTGGAAAAAGGTTTGCCTACTAAAAGGCTACGCCTATGAAATGACATATCCCGTCTTGTTGGGACTAGTCGAAGACTCGATCGTTCTGTAGATCGGTCTTGGAAAGGTTTGCCTACTAAGAGGCTACGCCTAAGGAATGACATATCCCGTCTTGTTGGGATTTTGGGGTGGAATAAATGTCTCTTCCGCGGCTACCGGCTGCAATCCGTTCCGAAGGGTGAGAGCTTCGAGGCATGGCTATCCGGCGCGGGCTTCGCGAAAAAGGCGGTCACCGTATCTCTAGGCGGCAAGTCGCGAGCGTTATGGGCTCCGATCTCGAACTGTGCTTTGAGACACCTCTGTCGTATATCCCTGTCTGGTGGGATTTAGGGTGGAATAAATGTCTCTTCCGCGACTACCGGCTGCAATCCGTTCCGAAGGGTGAGAGCTTCGAGGCATGGCTATCCGGCGCGTACTTCGCGAAAAAGGCGGTCACCGTATCTCTAGGCGGCAAGTCGCGAGCGTTATGGGCTCCGATCTCGAACTGTGCTTTGAGACACCTCTGTCGTATATCCCTGTCTGGTGGGATTTAGGGTGGAATAAATGTCTCTTCCGCGGCTACCGGCTGCAATCCGTTCCGAAGGGTGAGAGCTTCGAGGCATGGCTATCCGGCGCGGGCTTCGCGAAAAAGGCGGTCACCGTATCTCTAGGCGGCAAGTCGCGAGCGTTATGGGCTCCGATCTCGAACTGTGCTTTGAGACACCTCTGTCGTATATCCCCGTCTGGTGGGGATTTTGGGTGGAAGAAATCTTCTGAAGCTGAAAATTGGCGATCCGGTCCGGAAGATGACAGATCCGCGGCTACCAACCTGTGAACACTTACAGAGAGATTTATCTAGGTCATCGCACTTTTGGGGGATCCCATGACGCTGACTAGCGGGGTCAGAGGGGATTTTTATGTTTTTTGAAAGGGTTTTCCATGACAAGGGTTCTCCAAGTCAGAGGGGATTTTTGAATTTTTGAAAAGGGGTCTCAGGATGAGGGTTCTCCACGTCCGTTGAGACTGTTTGATATCTTTGAAAAGGGGGCCTAGGACGAGGGTTCTCCACGTCAAACTAGGACTGCTTGATTTTTTTGAAAAAGGGGTCCTAGGACGAGGGTTCTCCACGTCAAACCAGGACATGCTTGATTTTTTTGAAAAAGGGGTCCTAGGACGAGGGTTCTCCACGTCAAACTAGGACTGTTTGGTATTTTTGAAAGGGTCCCGAGACGAGGGTTCTCCACGTCTACTGGGATTGCTTGATTTTTTGTAAAAGGGGTCCTAGGACGAGGGTTCTCCACGTCATGCTAGGATTGTTTGATTTTTGAAAAATGGGTCTTAGGACGAGGGTTCTCCACGTCATACTAGGACCATTTGATATTTTTGAAAAAGGGTTCCTAGGACGAGGGTTCTCCACGTCATGCTAGGACCGTTTGATTTTTTGAAAAGAGGTCCTAGGACGAGGGTTCTCCACGTCATGCTAGGACTGTTTGATTTTTTTGAAAAGGGATCCTAGGACGAGGGTTCTCCACGTCAAGCTAGGACTGCTTGATTTTTCGAAAAAGGGTCCCGAGACGAGGGTTCTCCACGTCTACTGGGATTGTTTGATTTTTTTTTGAAAAAGGGTTCTATCCTCACCCCTTTTTGAAAGATCCCAAAACCTGTCGGGAATTCAGTTTTGAAGCCGTGAAAGATTTTATCTTTGCAAAGCTTCACTTGGAGTTTGTTGAGGCGGCATTCTGGGAGCTGGGTCCTCCAGGTATCCTGCAGAAGTTTGAGCCTGAAAGATTTTTCTTCACCAAGAAAACGTTAGTAATCTTTGGGAAGACCACGGCTGTCCATTTGACAAAAATCGCACGACTTGAGTTTTAATCGTCAAATGTGCATTTTGATGCTGGAGGTTATCCAAAGCATTCTTGCAGCACGCAAATGTGATCACAAATCCCTTGCACGGAAAATCTGGATCAACAGTTTGAAAATTCCAAAAAGAGTTTGTTCAAAACATCAATTGGAATATTTCTCGACGAGGAGGTCTTCTCACCTGTTTTGAGGTAATGATTTTTATAGGGGATGCACTCAATTCCCTACTGACCTGTGCCTAGGTTTTAGGCTCATTCGCAGCGCATACATTTTGATCGGTCGGGAGGTCTTCCACGGGACCGTAATGTTGGGCTTGGGTATCGGTTTTCAAGGGAGACCCGTTTTGGAGTCAAGGCCATTGAATGAAAGTTTTCACCATCTGCTCCGGGTTTACAAGTCAAGAACCCTGCAAAATGAGAAAGAAATAGTCTTGCTCGTACCTCTTCGAGCTAAGCTATATGTTAACCCAAGCGTCTTAGTTAGAGAAGACTGTTTCAGGGTTGTAATGTTGGTAGGATTGGGGACCGAAAAAGGCTTTTTTTTTTTTGCCCAGAATTTGTGAAGGGATTGACATTGGTGATCATTGCAAATTTGTCACCTGTCCTTTCCATTCTGCATCTTCAAATTTTTTTAGGTGTGCAACCGCTTTTGAGGTGTGCACAAATTCTTGCGAAAGCGCCTCTGGCTGCATTAAGAGACTAACAACTCTATCTGCGTCTCTGCTCCGCGCTTGACATCATTTGGAGGAGCGACGTTTTGATCTGACTCCTTTAGGGGTCTTTCTTTCTTCCCAACTAGGCTTCATTGGGGATCAAGCAAACAGCTTGTACGAGCATCGACCTTGCTTTTACCAGGCACTTTGCTTTTTCTTGATGCTGGGGATTTTTATCTTTTATCATCATTTTTTGAAACCCCGTTTTTCTCATCTTCGAGAGATCGTGTTAGACATGTGACCAAAGGTCTAACGAGCTTCAGCATTAACTTAGGGATTTCTTCGCAAACCCTAAGTTTGAACTCTTCCGCTTTTGAATTGGCGCTGCCTCTGTCTTGGAACTTGCAATGACCACCAACGGGTTTATGAAGTGAATTTGCAGGCTCAACTCGGCTGTGCAAATGATATGGTGTGTGGGATAGAGAAATGAATGCTTCTCGTCATCCTATGGCACTTGGATTACCATATAAACAACACACAAAGATTAATGTTAGTCCGAGTAAGAAAATTTCTAACCATTTTCTCCTGATGCTGCTGGACTCACTTCCATTTTGCCCCAATGTGGGGTGGTTCTTGACAGGGTTAAGAATGAAAACCGCCGTTCAAAGGGTTATCAACGGTCACCTGTAGTGTTTAGGGATATGAAACGAATGCCTCCGTCATCCCAATCCATGTAATTGCTGCGAATGGTCCCTACTTCCGTAGGTCCAGATTCTGCTATCTGATCCGCTCCACTCCTCTCTCAAGTGTGTATAGGACGTGTTTGGATTTAGGTTTTGCCTCTCGTCTTTTGAGAAAACGTCATTTCGAAATTTTTGAACAACTTTTGATTAGAAAAATCTCTTTTATTTTCTCCAAAAATTTTACCCGTCAAGTGGGTTTTATGATGCACAATGCATGTCCTTATTCATGTTCAGACAACCTCCTGTTTTATAACATGAATGTCAATGAAGTTTGAATTCTATGTCTTTTCTAGACATTGGATTCTGAAAACTTTTCTTTTCTTCTCCGTTTTTTATTCAACATCTTCAATGGATTGGGGAGAGGGATACTTACCTGTCCCCCGTGGCTGGAGATCCCTGAAAATGCGGAAGAAACATGTTATTGTACGTTCATGAATTTTTCAAAAAATTAGAACGATACATCCTACCCTTGGTCATGTGTTCCAATGGGTAATACTTGGGGTGTGAAAACCTGTTTCGCCTTGATGGTGAACCCCTGTCAAAGACGGGAAATAGGTGTCAGTTTGTGTTCCAAAATTCGAGGCAAATTGGAACAATACAGCCTTGTTCTTGCTTTGTGTTTCCATTTGAACACAAACGCGCGGCTTGTAGAAGTTGGCCATCTATCTTGTGGCCATGATCCCTCCGTCTGGTTGGCGATAAATCCTTCTCAAGGATTTGCCCTAGGGGAGATCCATTTGTGATTTTGGACGCATTCCAGCGCCACTCTTCAGAGTTCCTTTTATTCAAGGAAAAAGGAAATTTCTATCAGAATGCATGTCAAAGCATGTAATGTGGGAGCGATACTTTTTACCCTCCACTCAGTCTTATAATCAAAGACCATTTCTTGGAGTCCTGACTTCTAAGGTCGATAATTCTATTTGCCTCCTTGTCGGCGAGTTCTTTTATTTTGCGGCTTTCTGGTGCCAACAATTTTCAGTCCATCTTGACGGCGAATCCTCTCGCTTCGCGCCTCCATTTGAACGCAAATGTAAGGCTTGTTGAAGTCGGCCATCTAGCTCGTGGCCATGATCTACCCGTCTGGTTGGCAACGAATCCTTCTCTAGGATTTGAACCGGATGAGATCAATTTGTGCTTTTGGACGTATTCTAACGCCATTTTGCGGGGTTCCATTTCCTGGCAGCTTGCCCCCTACAACGGATATTTCTTTTCGATTCCACGTCGGGCGAGATCCTTTATTTTGTGGCTTTTTGGTGCCACCAATTTTCTGCCGAATGAAAGCAAACTCATGTTAAGCATGGAATCTTCGGGAGATCAAATTGGAACGATACAAAGTTACCGTTCACCCAGGTTTGAATCCTGGGGTTTAATTCTGATGCGAACGACTCTGTCATTGCGTCCACGGATTTTGCCAGAGAAGAAACGTCCTTCTTTGTCCGGCGCACAAATGATTCACTTGCCCCAGTTGGGTGTGATTTGTCGTAGCTAGGCGACGCTTGCTCCAGCTAACTTCATTTTGTATTTTGCTGCAATCCTCATCCTCTTTGGGGATGTCTTCTCTCTTGGGATTCATGATGACGTCTTACTGACGTATTCCTTTCCTTCGTCGATCATTGACGCTTCTCATTTGGTGTGGACGATGGATGTTGCTTCCTCTCATTTATATTTGTGAGTGTTGTTCGTGAGACGATCCTCGATCACATTGACAACTGCTTTGCCCCAATTGGGCGGTGTTCATCTTGGCAGCGTGCCTTGGCATTCCCACGCTCCTTGACGATTTTCAATCCGATTTGAAGACATTCATGCACCTGCATATGAAGGGTCAGGTGTGGGTATTTATCTGGCTTCATTTGAAATTTCAGGAAGGAGGTACTCCCTTCGAGACTTCGTCCTTCCACCATTTGAAGGAGCAGTGTTTTCCAAGTATTTTGCCCCAGTGAGGCTTGTCTTGGTGTTTGTCATCTCTGGGTTTGATAACCCTGGTTCGATGCACTTTCATGGGGGATCATGAGAATTTGGCCCCGGCTTGGCTCCTCGAAGCAGGTGGGGGAGCCCGCTCTCATGAATTTTTGTCGATTCTGGTCATCTATCTCGATTGCCAGATTCTTCGATTATTTTTTCTCTGTCCCTAGACAGCCTGACAATCTGGGGATTTGTCATGTAGCGGTTTGGTGATTCTCTCGATCACAGTCGCCATTTGAGATGTTCGATGTTCCCCTGTTGAAAAGGAGAAATCTCATGAGTAAAGGGCATGTATAATTGACTATTGGAGTCGATACAATTTACCCTTGAAATTTATCCTGCGGGAACCGGCATTTCTCCCTTTGGGTTCTCTGTGCGTAGGGTATGTGCATGATATGCATGTTATGTATGCTTAGAATGGCATGCCTGAAATGTCACCAAGATGGTTAGTTGACATATAGGGAAAAATCCATGCACGATGCATTTCTTTGGGAGATGTTTTAAGAACAAAGATTAAAACTGAAAATGTGAGATGGGGGCTAGTCCTCTTATCATTGGACATCCTTGCTTCCCAAAACTAGGAGACGTGTGGGAAATCAGGTCTCAGGGCTTTTCTTTTCTTTTCATCTCTTCTTTTCTTTGCATCTTTTCTTTTCTCTCATTTGGATCGTCATCGACCGATTTGTGTTCCCACACGTCCCCCATTTTTGATTTTTTTCTTTTTTTCTTTTTTGTTGTTTTTTCTTTATTTCTTTATTTCTTTTTTTCTTTTTTTGTTTTTTTTTTTTGAAACTGCACTTGAAATTACAAATGAAGTAAAATGCAAATAGACTAAAGAGTAATGATGGAAAGGAAGAAGTGACTCCCTTTATCCATGTAATCGGCCGTCATCGTTTGTCGGATCAGCTGGGTTGGCATAGTCTTCGATAGGGTTACCCATGTACGTCTTGTCCAGTCCTTGGCAATCTGATGACGGGTCTTGCTGGTTATTCTGCTTTATCTCATCAAGATCCGAGACGCCATTGTCGATGAGTTTCTGCACCTTGATTTTCAGTCGAATACAGTTGTCTGCGTTGTGCCCCTTCTCCTCTGCATGGTAGGCGTACGACATGGCTTCATCATATCCTTCGGACAATGGAGGATTATACCTCGACACCTCATTGGTCACCATCCCTTTTTCCGAGAGCATTGGGAGCAGTTTTGATAGTGGCATGGGAAGTGATGTAAACTGCATTGGTGACTTCTTCTTGGGCTCGCAAACTCTCGATGTTCCGCACAAGGCATTACCCCTGATAGGAGTTGGGGCCGACGAGTCCTCCTGCTTCAATGAGCTTGATATGACTATCTTGTTAGCCTCACATACCGGACGATGCCTTCTAAGTGGCGTCTCGCCCCCTTTGTTGGCATTCCAGGTGAACTTTCTGTCTTCTCGGGACGCTTCTTCCAGACGCTCTCCGTACTCCTCTAATTCATCGATCTCTTCAATGTCTTCGACACTCAATGAGTACCCAGCAGGGATCTCCCATGACTCTTTCCTCATAGTCTCTACCGCATATCCTTTAGAGGTTAAGTTAAACTTCTCGAAGGATGCCGTAAAAGCGGGGTCTTCAACCCTACCGATGATGCCCGCATTACCCATCTCGGCTAAGCATGGTTCTTTTCGCCCCATCGAGGTGGTACCCTTCTTAGGGTTTCGAGAAGATAAAGCTGGTACCTCATGTAATTCAGGTACGTTGATGATAAGCCTTAGATCACCTTCTGATCCATCCTCGGATATATCGCTGATTTCGTGATCCGGCAAAAGGTCTGGCCGGACGTTGAGTCCTGCCCTATCGAACACCAGCAGGTTGTTGTCGATGAGAGCTTGCACATCATACTGTAGTGCTCGACAATTATCGACATTATGTCCCTTCTCACCCATATGGTACGCACATGTTCGATTCATGTCAAACCCTGGGAACCTTGGCGGTTTCGCCCTCGGTATTTTTTGGGCTACCAACCTTTCCTCCAAAAGCCGAGGGAGTAGTTCTGACATAGGAAGTGGTAGTGGTGCAAAGAAAGGAGGACCTCTCTTGCTTGATTGGCCGGCTTTCTCTAACTTGGGCGCTGGTTGTCTCCGGTGAGGGACGGAATCAGGTGACTGATGTTTCGACTTGTGTGAAATTTGACTTGCGACCATCATCCCTCGATAGTTGGTCTTCATCTCCCTGACCGGTTCTTTACTCATTTGAGAAGATTCTCCACGCCTTTGTTTGTCTCTGATTATACTATTGCGCTTAGCCCATTCCCACCTTTCACCCGCGTGTACCAATTGTGAAAATGATTGGTAATGAGCCGTACTCAACCGACTAAAGGAATCATAGGGGAGAGCTTTCAGAAAGTGCTCTATCAACTCCTCTTCGTCCAATGGAGGTTGGACTCTGGCTGCTTTCGCTCTCCACCTTTGTGCGAATGATTTAAAGCTTTCATTTCTCCTTTGCCTCACAAGTACCAGATCCATCCTGGTAGAGGTGGCCTTCCTGTTGAAATCGTATTGCTGGAGAAATTGATTGGCCAGATCGTCCCATCCTTGGATACCCTTGACGTCAAGCGCTGCAAACCATCCTAACGCGGGGCCAACCAGGCTATGCCGAAAATTCTGGACAAGAAGTGAATCATCCCAGTCGTAATCAGCCATTGCTTCCAAATAGTAATCGATGTGAGTTTTCGGGCAGCCAATGCCATCGTATCTCTTGGCGAATTCTGGCCTTTGTGGAACCTCAGGCACCCCCCTTTTAAGGCGTGTGAGAGAGGCGTTGGGTGGACAGGTTTCGATGTTGGTTGGGTTTACGTGACCTTCAACGTTCTTCTGGTGACTAGAGTCTTTCTCTCGAATTAGGTGAGTGACGAACAGATTCTCTCCAGTCAATGCATCTTCCTCAATAATACCAAGCTTTCCTTTGTGCTGTTTTTCCAGATCGGCCATCTCAGGGAAAACTTTTGCTCCTTCAGCTTGATCAATGTCTGATATTTTAGGCAAAACAGGTCGGACGGTCGGGTCGAGATTGGAGACCGTCGGGGATGCCCCTTGTATGGTGAAGATGAGTGTCTTCATCTCTGTCATCGTTGCAATCACCTGAGTCATCTGGCTCTCTAGGGTGGTCAAACGTTTCTCCACGCCATCCCGGTCCATCTTAACCTGTGACTGATTCTTCACACAAGTCTTCGGATTTTGATTTTGGAAATTACCTGTTCGAATGACAGGAATATGTCAGAAAGGGAAATAAAGCATAAATCCTTTCAATTTTATGCTTTCTTGTGATTAACGAAGATAATGACTTTTACACAAGCCTTAACCTCATGTGAAAAATTCTTATCGATGTTTTTCAAGAGGAAACATATAATTGGAAGGAGCGTAATCCATGGTTATTACTCTTGACAAATTCCTAGAAAAATCTGTGGAATGTCCAAGAAGATAAAGATGCAATTCCAATGTGTCCTAAATTCGGTGGGAGATAGGACATCCAAATTGAAATTGTTTACCAAAAATAATTCGAATATCTAATCTCCTCTTGAATTCAGAAAACACGGATGACTTTAGTTAATCACCATGGATTACTAATGATGCATGATATGGGCCGATTCAATTCCATGTCTCACGCACCATGAAATGAAGATTAGATTCTCGTACTTGCGTTAGACACGCCAAGTGTGAGTCCTAACCAGAATTTCATCTGTAAGAGACATGTAATTGAACCGTAAAATCTGAATGGTTGAGAGAAATTCCAATGTCGCGTTCCAATGTCAAGACGCTTAGAAATGACTCAAAGGCCAAAGTACCAAAGGTAGAAGGGAGTTCTACAGGCAGACGCTCCTTACAGACTCGAAGGTTCAGATGAATAATTAAATAGGGAGACAGTCAGAATGCGACCCTAGAGAACCTAAGGAGATGCCCCAAGTTGGGTCTTCGGGGCACGTCGTCCATCGTCCATGCTCTGATTAGCTCGGGTCGCCGTCTTCATCAGATGAAATGTCTATAGGGGTGGAAGAGGACGGCTGGTTCTCGAGAGAATCCTCTTCGTCTGATGAAATCTCGATGACCACTAGAGGGGATGTTGGATTTGCTCGTATCCTGCTGAATATGTCCTCTAACTTCAGATAAATGTTCCACATCCTTTCCCTTTCGTACTCGAATTTATGTTCGCGTTCGAGTTGCTTGGCGGACTTGGTGTAGAAGCAGTCTGTTCCTCGGATAAGATTGCGTCCAGTAAGCGCCCTCCCTTGGATAAATCGGAAGGAGTGGAATCCGTTGAATGTCTCGGTGGCTCGATGACGGATGACACGTCGCTCATATTCGAACATCTCGAGAATCTTGGAATGACTTGGGGAGACCATCTCTAGCCTATCCATACTATAAAATGGAATTGGACTCAACCATCGGACTTGATGAATGCAACATGTCGTGCGAAATAAAAGATTGCAAGTGAGTTTAAATAGAAATGGCAGGACCTTACCATGAGAGGTACCCAATGATTTTTGGTTTTTAGGTATACCAACCATCCATATACATGCGCATGAGACAAGTGAGGCTTGACTCTAAAAATCAAAATGGCTTAGGTGAGGAAACTAGAGGCTTCCCTCTATCCGAGTCGATAAATTCGCCCATGAGCGCAATCCACAACAAATGGATAAAAGTCTCGACTTGGATAGTGAGTGGGATCGAATATGGTCAACCCCAGCGCAATCCACGCTAGAGCGTTGCATATCGATCCCTGATCTATGGCTACCTAAAAAGGTGATTTCGCGGCCTGGGTTTGGGCGCTTTGTGCAAAGTGTCGTGATCCTCAAATATGCAGTGAATCATGCACAACAATTTATATATCAATCAGCGCTTCAAATCATCCATATAACATACATTCCTACGCCCATCCTGCATAAGACGATGTTAATCATAGACTACACCCCTTATCACTCCAATCTGCAAAAACATATAACACCTATCGTGAGCGGACTTACCTCACCTTCAAGAGCGCCTGCAAGGTTAGAAAAATCACTCAACGTTTTAATTACGGCCTAAGTCCACTTGAGGTCCAGAACCAAGTGTTCTAGAACAACGTCCCCAGCGGAGTCGCCAGCTGTCGCGACCCGTCCGAAATCAACGGACGCGGCTAATGGATTACCGATCGCGGCCCCCCTCTCTGAAATGTGGATCGCGGGCCTTAGATCGGCGCGGGCCCTCCCAGGCCCATACCAAATCGCGGCGGGAGTATGTCTTTTGAGGGATTCGACGATAAAAGTCGATCGCTTTCGACCTTAGTGTGGTCGTGGTGGCATGTGCAACTTGTTCATGCATTTGGAGTCGCCACCGGTCTTTCTTGGAGGGTAGACCGGAAACCTTACTGACCGATTGTGAGAGATCGATCAGTTCTGCGGAACCAGAGATTTTGGGTTCGGGGACTTGGTTACGCTGGTGTCATTACCAACGCCCTTTCGGTACCTAACGCGAGTGATTTTCCTAACTAAGAGTTCATGCAGGCGCGATTTTGGGTGAGATATGTATGAGTCAGGGTTTCATGCAGATCGGAAGACTAGTCCTATCAAATCACAGTCAATATAATGAAAGCGCAAGTCAAGTGCATAAATAAATCACGTTAATGCACATCAATTTCAATCATTGGCCTCCTAGTATAGCCCTAAGGGCTTAGGGAAGATGTGATTTAGGGTTAGGGGTAAAATGGGAAGATTCGGGGACAATTAGCCCGAAGGGCAAAATTATCATTTTTGGAAGGTTTGGATACCGAATTACCCAAAATATTCCATGGCCAGTTGATTGTGGCCATTTCCCATTTTTGAGAATTTTTTGGAATTTCTTGACTTTTCTTCAATTTTTGGAAGACGATTCGCCCAAAGGGCGAAATCGTCATTTTAAGAAGGGTCGGGGTTCAAAACACCCGGAATGAGCCTTGGCCAGTTGTTTGTGGCCATTTCCTATTTTTTGGATTTTCTTGGATTTTTAGAATTTTTTTGGAAGGCGGTTTGCCGGAAGGGCAAAACCGTCATTTCTGAAAAGATCGGGGGTCGAAAGACCCGAAACAGGTCGTGGCCAGCTGAATGTGGCCATTTCCTATTTTCTGGAATTTTTTAGAATTTTTCTGAATTTTTCGAATTTTTTGAATTTTTTTATGAATTTTCTATTTTTTATTGATTTTTTTGAATTTTTTATTATTTTTTATTATTTTCTGAATTTTTTAATATTTAAAAATATTTTCCGGGCCGGGTCAAACCCGGCCCACGCCTCTCGGGCGCCCGGCCCGACCCTAGGGGTCGAAACCGGCCTAAAACGACGTCGTTTTATATTTTTAAACATTTTTCCATTTTTTAACAATTTTTTGATTTTTTATCTATTTTATTTAATTATCCGAAAATTCCCCGGATCGGACGGTCCACGTCGTGCCACGTGGCTTCGTCTCGTGCGTCCGATCTTCCACTAGATCGGGCGACCCACAGAGAGCCACGTGGCTCAATAATAGCCGTCGGATCAAAAATTAATTTTCATTTTTTAGAAAACCTACAAATCGGACGCTCTAGAACGTGCCACGTGGCTTCCTCTGGTGCGTCCGATCTTGTACAAGATCGGACGTCCCTCAGAGAGCCACGTGGCACATCCTCGTCCGCTGGATCGATTATTCGAAAATCATTTATTTAATTTTGCAAAATTCCAAGATCGCGACACGTGTCGCGATCGTGGCCGTCCGTTTGTTTTATTTGAAAATAACCGGACCGGACCCCACCCGGCTGACGTGGCTGCCTACGTGGCACGCCACGTCGGCCGTTGACCGTTGACCGGCCGGAGGGTCGCCGGAGAAGACGATGAACAGTGAAAAATCCGGCGGGAATAGTAAAAATTCCGGCGAGGTCGCCGGAAAATTGCGAAACGGACCCGAAACTTGGTATTTTTCGCCCGTTCTTGCGGCATTCGACTCCTTAAACACTCAACATCAATATTCAACCAAAAAGGGACAAAAATCACGTCGGTAACCGCCCCAAAAATCCGGCGACCGAACCGGCTCCGGCGAACCGATTTGCATAAAATTTTTTGTCGTTCAAACTCGATTTCTTTGCATCACATGGCATCCAAGAAGAGTCTAGAAGCTTACCTGAGCTCGTTTTGAGCTTAGCGACCGCCGGAAGCTCCCCGCCGAGCTATAGGTCCGAACGGTGAACGGCGAGACTCCGGGCTCGGTTTTCGCCGGGTTTTGATGCAAAGCGAGGACATACACAGACCATAGAGTAGTGCTAGGATTAACTTAGGACAAAAAACGAGCACATGCTACGCAGACAATGCACGGCCGAGGCAAAACCGAATCGAAGTAGGCATCGTCATTTCATCGAACACATGGCGTGCGTAAAGAAAAATGGAGATCCGGCGAGATACCGACCTACCCGGAGATTGCCGACGACCGCCGAAGCTCCGATGGGGTTCCGTGGTGTGCGGGGAAGCCTTGCCACCTTCCGGCTTCGTCCTTACTCCCCCCAAAAAAAACCCCCTCTCTCCCATGGCCGAGCTCGGTTTTAACCGAGAATCTCCTCTCTCTCGTGGCCGACCGGCGTGCCTCGGCACGCCCACCGCCTCTGCCCAACGAGCATGGGTCTATGTGCTCCCGTTCCCCACGCCGCTCGTCCTTTTTCTTCTAAAAAAACGCATGCCCACGCTGTTTCTGCTCCTCCCCTGCCTTGCTGTTTCTGCACGGGTCTGCAACAATGTTGCAGACCCGGGTCGGACCGGGTCGGGTCGGGTCTGACCCGACCGGCCCGGTTCGGCCAAATCGCCCAAATCGCCAAATTGACCCCCCAAATGACCTCTTTTCATGAAATTGATGGCAAAATCGGATTCCTTGACATGTTTTACATCAAATATGGGTATTTTCGTGAATCAATTTATTGAAATTATGTGAAAACCCCAAATTGTCCCTAGGATCCGAAATTTAATTTCGCCAAATCGAAGGCCTAAACGATCGAATTAGCCAAAATTGAGCCCACCAATGGATTCAGCATGATGAAAACTGTTGGGTAGAGGTGTTTAATTTTAATGGGTGTGCCCGTGTGAAATTTAATTTCAAAAATTGTGAAACCGGGGACTAAATTGAAAGATTTTTATGCAATTAAGCCCTTTTGGTTAAAATTGATCAAATTGGAGGGCAAATTGGCCCAATTGCATTTCAATACTTTGGAGTCCAATGTCATAGCTTATAAAAGCCGAGAATTGAAAATTAAAAGACTCGAAAAGGATTTTTTAGGCCCGGTTTGGGATTAGGTTTGTGAAGGAACCCCATGAACCAAGCCAAATTTCCCTAATAAAAAGTGAAAATATTAAATATATAATTAAAATAAAAGTTCTGAATATTTTTGTGTAATTTTCTGACCACGGATGGTATTTTTTCTAATTTTTTGGGTATTTTTATAATTAAATAAATTCCAAAAAATATTAAAAAATTCAAAAAATATTTTTTGTACAAAATTGGTTCCTAAGGCTAGGCTAAGGCTTCCAAAGTTGATTTTGCAATTTTTTGACCTTTTTTGCTATTTTTAATTAATTTTAGAAATAAAAATTAAAATAATGGATGGTCAAAAATCAGGTGTCAACAATGCAAAACTAACATTCTGCTGCAGTAAAATGAACACTTGAGCGAGCCATCTTCAACGGTTCTCAATCAGGAACACCCGCAAGCTAAGCCCCTCGAATGAGGCAGAACCGGCAACTTCCTCGGTCGATTGCTGAACGAACCCAATCTGGGTTGGCGCCGATTGGGACAGTAAAGAAGCAGAGAGCTCTCTGCCTTGGGCTCAAGGAAAAACTGCAGAGACGCAAGAGAAGTCAAGGAAATACAACAAGGAGCAAGATAACGAGATGGTAACAAGAAGTCGCGAGCATCTCATTATCACATTTGTGAAAAATTCAAGTCTTTGCATTTGTTCAAATGGAAGAAATCTTCGTGGTCTCAGACTTAGGAATTTGACAGAGCATGTAATCACTCATTTTAGAAATCGCATGTATGTCATTAAAATACCCTCTCTGGTATTTCCTTCATCATCAATGTCCCGATCATTGGTAAATCTCAGTGGCATTCTTTCAGCTCCAGTTGCTAGAGATGTTGCCAATCCACCAACATGTCCCACCTTCATTAGCCCAAAATATGCATCTGCAATGTATAAATTTCAGTAGTCAAGAAAACTGAAAGACATTTCATATTTGTGTCTACAATGCATACAATCTTTCTTCCTGTTGTTGGCATCGTTGACCCAAACAAGTTAAAACCTGGTGATTTAGTTGGTGTAAACAAAGACAGTTATCTGATCTTGGATACTCTACCATCTGAATATCATTCCCGTGTGAAAGCTATGGAAGTAGATGAAAAATTAAGGCTTAAAGGAGAGAAAAATTAAAATTCTAACTTACGAAAAAATAAAATACCTTCTTCAGAAATTTAAACTGATCGTACCATGTCTTCATCTCCACCTTCTTGTTTAACCATTGAAAAAACATCTAATAAATTCATCAGGATCATCAGCAGCATTCTCATCCTCATTGTGTCGCCCATCATTTTCCCAATCACCTATTTCATTAGTGGGAGGTACAAGAGGAACATGTTCATTTAGATTGAGGTGTTGCATGATCCTTTGCATCTGAGACTGCGTTTGATACTCAAAGGATTTATGTCGTTCATCCATTTGTCTCATCTGCTCATCTTTCTCTACGAGCCGATCTTTGACCAGTTTAAGCTCTTCGTCCCTCTCTTCGAGCAATTGTCTTAGTTGGATAATTTCCTCATCCCTTCGTGTCCTATTTGAAGCAGCCGTACTGGAGGACGGACTTCCAGTAGCCCTTCCTATGAACACCCTTGACATGCATCCCAGGCCATATGATTTCTCACCAATCGCCTCCAGCCACAATGCTCGTTGGTCAACACCCCCACCATCACCGCCACTAGCCGTACTCAATAGCTCATCATATTTTTCCTACATCAACAAAATAGATAGGAAAATAAAATACCTTCATATATCTAACTACCATAACATGAAAACATTCATCGTTTTCAAACTGTATTTCCATAAAGTCAAAAGTATATAACCTTACATACCTTAATACATTTTGCTCGGTTGCTAGTCCATGTCTTGTCTTTTTTTTGAAATGTTCTTTCAAATGTAACCACGAATGACGGCTCCACCCCCAATTCATGTGCCTACAAAATTGAAACACAAATGAGCAATTAAATTAAATTAACTTACCAAATATTTAACAGAACTTACCATCCTTTTTCTATGCTCCGCAATGTTGATGGAACCCTCATCAGACGTTGCAGACCCTTCAGTGGAACAAGAAGCTCGATTCTTCTTGTTTTGTTCACACCTTTCCTTCGTTTTTTTCTCTTTCCTAGCCTCTCTTTATTTCCTCCCAATCGTCACCAGCGATGAAAGATGGCTTGACTTTGGCTGCCCTTGCTCTATTCATCACTTGGCGAATGTGATCACCAGTTTTTTTCTTAAAAATTCTTCTAATTTCCTCCTCCTCCGATTTCTCTCACTTGAACTTTCGCTGTATTCAATGGAAAAACAACTGATTTCATTTATGCTGAACTTCATTTGTGAGAAAACAAAAGAACAAAACTTACTCTGAACTCGTTCCACCACAATTCCCTCACATGTGTTGGAACGGCACTATAACTACTCCACGACCCCCTCCAATAGTTATTCACAATTTTATTAAGTTCACGCACCACTTGCGTAGCGTCCGTGAACCTGCAAACAGGACAATTCAATTCACATCTATATCTAAAACCAAACGAAGCGATGACCGTAAATATTATTGACGTTAAAAAAAGTACCGACGAATCTCCATATGGGCTTATCACAGTCCGGCTATCTTCTCCAGGTGTGCTTCCCTCGTGATGCGAGTGTTCCACTAAAGCTCGTGGAACCGAAGTACCTTCAGGTTGGATGAGTCCATGGGCAAGTGGTGGATGAGGGTGAGATGAGAGGGCCGGGAACGAGCCAGCGGAAAGGGCCGGGGACGAACCAGCGGAAAGGGCTGGGGATGAGCCAGGGGAAAGGGCCGGTGACGAGCTAGGGGAAGGCGAAGGGGAATGGGAAGGGCCCGGTCTTCCCTGTGAAGATGCACCGCGGATGTTACCTCCACGCACGGCAAGTAGTGGTCGAGGGTGAGATGAAAAGGTTGGGAATGAGCCAGGGAAAGGCGAAGGGGAATGGGAAGGGCCTGGTCTTCCCTGTGAAGATGCACCACGCTTATGCTGTCATGTAAAAAGGTTAGACAAGTATCAGCAAAGATGACAACATGTATTAGGGACACATAATGATGTACATCATGACTTACCATTTTATATTTTGTTTCGAAGAGGAGGACAAAAGCTTGAGAAATTGAAAGTGACTTGCTATCGCCTCTGATAAATAGCACAGTTTGGACTCTAAACGCAACAGCAAAAATTCCCAAGCATTAGTATTGACAAGGAATTTATACCCAGGGCAATAGAACTTGACAAAAATTCAACTTATTTTGAGGTTTTCATGTCATTGAAAAGTCAAAAACATACTCCCAGTGCCGACAAGATAAACACCGCAGAAATCATAATCTGAATATCAGCCCATAAAGTATGTTTAAATATACTTGAAACTTATTTCCGCATCTAAGCATGACTTTCATGTGCACATAGAATGTGGATAAGGAGAGAGAAGGAGCAGAACAATAGCAGTGAAAATCAGAAACATTAGATGAGTCAGTGCTAGGATTGGAACCCTTGATTGAGTTTCAATACCTTGCTGGACACCCATTTGGCAAAAAGCCTATACTGTCATATAACAACGTCATTTTGTAGGTCAAACTTAAACATTATTAAATAACTACAGTACATATGAATTTAGAAATGACTAATAGAGTAGCTTCAAACTTATTCAGATATTAAAGACCCTTAGATGTTTAGACTCACACCTTAACACCTCTAGGAAAACAAAATGCTACTAAATCCCTCGTCGCATTGCTGATCTCTTGCCAGGAGGATATTTAAATAATATATGTGTTTAGGAGAAATAAGAAACTACCATTAGCTTGCCTTCAAAGGAAATTACTCCTGCAAAAAAAAAAATACTCAAAGTAACTAGCAAAAGTAAGTAAACACAAAACAGGCAAATCGATCTGTTAGTGTTAAATTGAAGCCGGCTAAAACATACATGCCTTGCAAGCTTCAGAGAAAGGCCGCATATCCAAATAGACGATGGCAAACTAAAAGCCATATCATCAGCCATATAGCAAATTAAAAGGTCAAGAGAATATGCAATGGCATATTTAAAAGATATTTGCCAGGACTGCCAAATTCTTTTTGGGGAAGGGAGAGAGATCAATGATTTTGCTATTAAGCCTTACACTTCACCTAAGGCTCCAGTGTTAGGAAAGAAGGCGCTTGATTCTACAACAATTTGGAGTCTATTAATTCAGATTTTTCGATCTCTGACTCCCATTTTTTCCTCTTAATAAATGCATCCTCGACTACTTCCAAGTTAGCATCTGAATGAAGACCAGCAATGATGAAATGTTAAAAGAGGAAAGTTGGTGGCACATAAGCATCGTTGTCCTACAAGAACAACTTCAAGTCACTGAAATGAACATATAAAGTTTAGACAGTGCATAGCCATTCGCCTTCACGAATTCTGGGGTATTGACGAAAGAGGGAATGCACAATATGTAAAACTAAGGACGAAACAGAGCCAACTAAACACTAATGAAATGATGTAGATGATGAGGGAGATACTACACAATGATATTGTCTAAAATCACAAGAGGTAAACGAACTTCATTTGTCTTGGAAATGTATGGATATTACCTCAAATTACAAATAAAAAAAATCTATTCACAAAGAGACTCCTTCAAAAACCACATGAAAAAGGCAAGCTTTGAGCATACATCACATACAGGAATGATGGTTTGTTACTAACGGCATAAAGAAGAGATTGATCACCAATTTAAGCAAGACAAGGGCGACGCTCGGCCGAGCTCGATTAGGGCTTCCCTCGCCCAGATCGGCGAGGGCAAGCGCGAGGCTCGGCCGAGCCCGATTAGGGCGCCCCTCGCCCAAACCGGTTAGGGCGACAGTCGGCGAGGGCTATGGCGGCCATAATCGGGCTCGGCCGAGCCTCACCCTCGCCGATCTGGCCGAGGGCCGCCCTAATCGGGCTTGGCAAGGAGACGAAGAGGAAATAGGGTTGTGCGAAACTCACCGAAAACGTGTTTGAAGAGGCGGACGACGGTAGTCGAGCTGAGGAGCGGCCGATGGGAGAGCGAGCTGAGAGCCGTGACGAAGCAGAACGAACAAGGGCACGAAAGTTTCGCAAGCCGAACGAGCAAGGGACGACAGTGGTCGAGAGCTTTGGATGCAGGAGTGTTTTATGTGTCTGAACTAAGAAGGAGGTATATTTCCTTATTGTTGACACCTAATTTTCGATTAGTTTTTTTTTTGTCATTTCTTTAAAAAAATTATAAAAAAATCTATAAAAAAGTCAAAAAATTGCAAAATCAACTTTGGCGGCCTTGGCCAAGCCTAAGGAACCATTTTTGACAAAAAATAATTTTTCATATTTTTTTTACATTTTTTAGTATTTTGAGAAAATACATGATTGAATTTGAGAAAAAAATGAAAAAATAGCCAATATTTTTCTTTTAAATCCCTTGTCTTTCACAAACAGTCCAAAATCAAATTTAATTTTGTGTGTTTCTTTGTAACGCACATGATTGAATTTGAGAAAAAATATCAATTGAGTCTTTTTATTTGTAATTTTGGCATTTTTAAGGACCTTGACATTCAATCTGATTGTCCCCCACTTCAATTTAGCCCGATTGTTAGCACAAATTGCCCAATCGAACAAATTACATGCTAAATTGCATTTTAGTCCTTGAAATTGGGCACAATTGAAATTACTTTCAATTAAAGGGCTATCATGGCAAATTAAACATACTGCCTAATGGATTTTACCATTTTGAATCGATTGGCATAGGTAATTTGTCCCAATTTGATCATTTGGGCCTTCAATTGCACAAATCCATAATTTGCAATTACATAAAAATTTGGGATTTTTGGTGAAATTGATATGAACTTTTGGGCAAAACCACATTTTTAGAAAAAATCCATGCCCTAGATTCGATTCTAAAAATTAATTGCAAAAAATTCCCAACAGATTTGGATTAATTCCGAAAATTATAATTCAAAACCGGTTCAGACCGGTCTGCTACAGTGCCTTCTTCCCCAACTCTTCCCGCGCCATTTACAGACTTGCGAGTTGGATTTTAATGGCAAAATTGGACCCTCAATCGGCGTCAATTGGTAAAATTGATGGAGGCGTTTCGTAGACAATGAAGTTTACCGTCGATTGAGACCATGGTCACGGCTAATGGCCGCCGGAGGAGGAAGAAATCGATCAGTCAATGCCCCAGCGGCCGTGAAAATCAACATCAATGAAACTACTAAATTGGCCGTCCATTAGCGCTCGACGAAAGGCTTGACGGACTTGGGCAGGTACCCAACGGATTCCGTCACCGTCCGGTGACCAAATGGCATGTGTGGGGCACGTGACAGAGCCAATGGGAGTTCCCCCGCTTCGTGCCAAAATTTGAAACAGGTATATAAGGCTAATGGACTTTTCAGTTAGGGAAGTTAGCGAGTTTAGTTGGAAAAGGGGGAGCAGAATCGAGGGAGGGAGAGAAAAAGCGACTCAGAGCTCGCCCTCTAATCGCCATTGTCGAGGGCGAAGCTCGAAATTGAAAAGCATCGGTCAGGCCTTTCCAGGCTAGACCAAAGCTTGAGAAGATCGTCAGGAGGTCGCCCATACTGAGAGGAAGCGATCGCCGGTGGTAGCGTAGCCTGAAACCACGAAAGCAAGTAATCCTGAGCTTCGAACTCTACACTGAGCTTCAATGGCGGATTTCAGTTTTGGTTATGATGCTTGCATTTAACGTGTGTGTTTTGCTCTTTGAACATCATTGACCATCATCGCATCTTCCTTTTGCATTGATTTTGCTTGAATACCTCGAATTGAGTCTTCGAACTTAGCCTCCATAGCCGACCACTGTTCATATTTGCCTAGCCCAATCTAGGCCGTAGGAGCTCGAGGTAGGTCTTATGTACCTCCTGCCATGTCAATCTGTGAATGAATTGGTCTGATTTCGTGCGGCCTATGTGATTGAACCTCCATGGCCGTACACGGCGATTCACATGATGTTCTTGATCCTGTGGATTATATGCTCCGATCCTTAGATATGTTAGGATAGAGTCGATTGCGAGTCGATTGGTGTTGGTTTCGCGTGATTTCATCAAGATCTTACCGTTAGATCAGTGCCAGAGTTTCTCAGCCGTCCATTCCGTCGGGGTCGAGAGGTTGAAGACGATGCTGACCTGCGAGTCAACGAGTCAAAATGCTTAGGTGGCAGTACGTCATAGGTCCACGTGTCGGTCTAGTCAGCTCGGCCGTTGGAGGTTGTTAATCGAATAGATAGATCCAACGGTTGAGATTAATCGAGTCTAATGAATGATGACCGTCGGATTAGAAATTAGGATAATTCGAAAATGATTTTAATCAGAAAATAAAAATTGGTTGAAACGGCGCCGTATGGGTTAGTTAGTAGGCGACGTCGTTTAGGTTAGCATGAATAGACGGTTTAGATTGAGTCTTACGTTCTAATCGTGGCCGTAGATTTTAGTAAGTCAATCAGACGGTCCTGGGCGAGTCCTCGTTTAATCTAGACCGTAGGATCTAGTCAGACCATCCGATGGCCGTGGATTAGCCATGCGGTTCATTAGGGACCATCGGATTAAATCCGATTAAACCAAAAATAAAAAAACACGCGAGGCGATGTCGTTTTAAGGAGTTGGTCTCGCGGGTCCGGGTCCGGGCCGGGTTCTTACCCGAGTGGGTCGGGTTGACCCGGTCCGAAATATTTGTTTTAAAAATAAATAAATAAAAAAAATCAGAAAAATCCTAGAAAATCCAAAAAATGCTAGAAAATTCCAAAAAATTCCAAAAAAAATATGAAAAAATTGTGGAAAAACCCTAGATACTCCAGAAATCCCCAAAAATCGAGGATTGACCACAGACAACTGGTCAACCCTATTTTGGGGTTTCTTATTCGTTCTTCCGAGACTTGACGATATTACCCTTTAGGGGTAAGTCGTCTCTGTTGTATATGCGAGATAAGGCCGATAATGCCAATGTAAGAATTAGGGTCAGGTAGGCGACCAATTCTTAGGTTTGGGTTTTCGAGTCCCGCCCCTTTTCTCAAAATGACGATTTTGCCCCTCAATGGGAAAATCGTCTTTCTTGTTTCAATCGAGTCCTGAAAATTGCTTAAAATTAGGGTTTGGGTCAGGTGGGTGACCAGCCCTAATATTTGAGATTTTCAGTCCTCATTTTTGTCTGAAATGACAACTTTACCCCTCTAAGGGTAAAATCACTTTTAAATTTCAGAAAAATCCTAAAAATTCCCGAAAAATAGGAAATGGATTGGATTGATGGGCAATCTTATTTCCCCCGTCTTTTGACTTCCCAATTCATCTAAAATGATAAATTTGCCCTTTCGGGGCGAATTGTCATCGAATTGTTCAAAATTACGATTTTGCCCCTCATGGGCGAATTATGTCAAAAACACTCCTAAGCCTTAATTGATATTTCTCTAGGCTAATAGGGCCTCATTAGGGATGCCATGTTGCTTTCATGTGTTTTATCCGCATGTACTGGATCCTTGATTTGCGCATTTACTTTTAATGATTGTGAGTGATAGGGTAGCCATTCCCACCTGCATGAACTCCTAGATTTAGGATCCGTACCCCACTCATCTGTATGAAATCCTAAGGTCAGATAAATCATTCAATTTAGGCTATGTTACACGGATACAGGGACACGACTCGCGACACGACACGATACGATACGCCGACACGGCAGTTCTAAAAAATAGAGAATTCCGACACGTTGGGACTCGATTGTATATTATATTATATTATATATATACACACACGATACATTATTATTTTTATGATTTCATAAATAAATAAAGAATAAAAAGAGCCAAATGAAAAAATAATGAAGTGCTACTATCCATGCTTGTGAGAGACACAAGAAGACGAGAGAGAGAGAGAGAGAGAGAGAGAGAGAGAGAGAGAGAGAGAGAGAGAGAGAGAGAGAGAGAGAGAGAGAGAGAGAGAGAGAGAGAGAGAGAGAGAGAGAGAGAAAAGGGGCTTAAAAGTAGGTGAGGAAGTGAATCCACAAGAGTCCCACATCGCCCAAAGTCAGCGAAACTGGGGAAAAATTGCCTATAAATTGGCGGCTCAACTCCAAGGAAACTGAACAAACGGGGTGGGCCTCAAGGGGCCAAGAGGCCTTAAAGGCCATTTGGAGGCCTTTGTCTGGATTTAAATTTTGAAGTTGAAAATTTTGGTTAGGACACGCGAGTCTTAGGCGTTGACTGGCGGACGCGGTTAGGACACGAGTTGACCGCGTGTCGGCTCGCGTCCGAGCGTGTCCAACGCGTATCCGTGTCGGACACGTGTCCGATACGGGAAAAATTTCCTAAAGTGCGTGTCCGTGTAACATAGAATTTAGGTACCGAAAGGGCGTCAACTCTGACATTTGGCGTAACTAAGTCCCCGATCCCATTTCTCTGGTTTCCGCAGAATCGAATTGACCGCTCCCAACTATTTGATAGGGTTTCCAATCTTACCCTCCACGAAACAATTGGTGGCGACTCCTTGGCATGTACATGTATCACATGTCACTAAACCACACCGAAGGTCGATCACGTATATCCAGCCGTTGCGATTTGGGTAATGGAGCTTGGGAGAGGCCCGCGTCCGATCAGGCGACGATCAGGCGGCCCATTAGCCCCCATCCTCCGCGAGAGGGTCGCGACACTTATTTGCAACGAAAATATTGTGTTCGTTGTAATTTGCAACGAAAATATAATTGCGACGAACACAAAATTTTCGTTGCAAAATTTTCGCAAAATCTTCATGATAATTACAAAAATTATTGAAAAGTGTCAAAAATCCTGTTGTGGCAAATGCGAAAAAACAAACACAAAACACAAGGATTTACGTAGTTCGATCAAGGTAATCGGTCTTCGCGACTGAACAAAAAGCACACTGCTCATAAGTTTCTCATATGACGAAAATCCTCCGTACCACAAAATAAACCCTAGCCGCAGCATAAATAGAGCCCAACTCTTCGCGTCACGAACCAAATCTCATATCGGCCCAACTCTTCGCGTCACGAACCAAATCTCAATTTTCTCTCTACTTTTGGGCCGCACAAAAAATATGTCGGGTCGGGTGATGAACTAGACCGAGTGCATACAAATTCAAGACATATTTAACAAATCCTAATCTTCATCACCATCATCATCTTCACCTTCGTCTTCATCTTCGTGTTGATCTTGATCTTGATCTTCATCTTGATCATGATCTTCATCTTCATCTTTTTTTTTTGGTAAGGAGATCTTCATATTCATCTTCATCTTCTTCAAGAGTATCATATTCATCCTCTGTCTTGAAATTAGATTCTTCAACACCTTCTACATTTGATTCGCGAATTTCATTTGGATCCACTTCTATTACAGCTCCGCATGGATCTCGTAAAGTCGGAATGTTATATTCCTCAACTTCAATCGTATTACAGACTTCCTCTTGTTGATACGTTGTATCCTTCCAGTGTTCCTCGATTTTTCTTCATGCTTTAGTTTTACATACAGCCCACCAGGCAGCTTTATCGCGTTTCAAACTAGGGTACGGTGCATAATATACTTGAATTGCTTGTTGTGCCAAGACAATTGGTTCAGATTTCATATACCTTTTTTTTGTGATTTACTTCAACAAAATTAAACTTCGTATGCACCTTCATTCCTGTGACGGGATCGAACCACATGCACTTAAATAACACAACCCGCATTGTTGGTCCAGGGTACTCTATCTCTATGACTTCATCCAACGAGCCATAAAGATCATCTTTCGCACTACCATCATTGGATGACCGAACACACACGCCACTGTTCATTGTACCTTTTCCCATTCCGTACTCTCGAGTGTGAAAATTGTACCCGTTTATGTAATATGTTGGCCAAGTTCGTACTGTTCTTTTTGGACCCCATGATAGATGATATAGCAATCCTTGCTCTTCGATTTGATCATAAGTATTGTGAACCTGAAGTCACAAACGCAAAGTCAATAATATTTTTTTAATTAATAATTTATAAAATATTAATAACTTGTTTTTCGTCTATAGGCAACTTACATATATTTTGAACTATGCTGCAAATTGTTCATCGCATAAACGAGCAAACTCATTCGGTGGTAGTCCGTACATTGAAGTTTGAAAAATCCTATTAACAAATATCATTTATATATTAGCAAATGTTTCACACTATATGTGTGTGTGTACGCGCGCGCGCGCGCAAAAGTACACTTACTCGAAGTAGGGTTCCACTTCTGGACAGTTCAGCAAAATATATGTATGGGCTGCTCGCCATTCTTCGTCTGTTAAGTAACGAAACTTACATGCGCCGCTTGGTCGACCAAGGTAATTGAAAATAGAGAATGATTTGCAATTGGGATCAATAGGCCCCTCATCATTTCTTCCTGCTCTCCGCCTCTTGCACTGTACGTGCGGCTCAAAATAGTATGATGCAAATGTTGTCACTTCTTCCACAATATATTCATTACAAATTGAAGCTTCAACACATGCTTTGTTCTTCGCTTTTCTCTTCAAATGATATAAGAACCTAGTTGTAATAGAAAAAAGTTCATCAGAACATAATAAGTAATAAGCAATTTCAAATTCGGTAAAAAAAAACATTTTACCTCTCAAATGGATACATCCAGCGAAATTGGATGGGACCTGCAACTTTGGCCTCATAAGACAAGTGAACTAATAGATGCTCCATTGAATCAAAGAACGATGGAGGGAATATCCTTTCTAAGTTGCAAAGAATGATTGGAATATCTCCCTCTAGTTTCTCCATGTGTGATGCTTTTAACATTGTGGAGCAAATATCATGAAGAAAATTACTCAATTCTGTGATGGCGCCCCATACAAAGTTCGATAGAAGCTCCTTGAAAGCTATTGGCATTAGTCTTTCCCTAAATATGTGGCAATCATGGCTCTTCAGACCTGTCAACCTGCATTCATTCAAATCAACACATCTCCCGATGTTCGAAACGTATCCATCAGGAAATCGCACAGATTTCAACTACTGACAAACAACCTGTCTCTGCTCCCTGTCTAATGTGTAAACCGCTTTTGGTTTTGGTCCACTGCTGCTTGCATTCACATCTAGTGCTAGCCGATCACAAATATCTCTCATATCTTTTCTTGCATTCAAATTATCTTTCGTTTTTCCAGTGACATCCATCAGAGTATTGATGACATTATCGAAAACATTTTTTTCTATGTGCATGACGTCAAGATTGTGACGAATAAGATGAGTCTTCCAATATGGTAAATCTCAAAATATACTGCGTTTAGTCCACTTATGTGCTCTTCCGTACGCAATAGTCGTGCCAGGGGGATTTTTAACAACAGTTGGAAAGTCATGCACTCGCTCCCAAATTTGATCACCAGTCAACCTCAATGGTGGGGGTGTTCTTTCAATCCTATTCTTGATGAACTCTTTTTCATTCCTTCGGAATGTATGATTTATCGGTAAAAATTGTCTGTAACAATCAAAATGGCTGGCCTTCCTACCGTGTTTTAATCTGAATGACTTCGATCTCTCCATACATATCAGACATCCTAAGATCCCAGCTGTACTCCATCCAGATAACATCTCATAAGTTGGAAAGTAATTTATCGTCCAAAGAAGAGCAGCCTTCATTACAAATGTTTGATCAGTGGAAACATCATACGTAGGAACACCTTCATCTCATAGTTGTCGTAACTCCGCAATCAATGGTTGCATATAAACATCTATCAATTTTTTCGGATTCTACGGGCCAGGCACGATCAATGTCAAAAACATATAAGGTGTCTTCATGCACATACCAAGTGGCAGATTGTACGGAGTTAGGATAACTGGCCAACATGAATAATTTTTTTCCTGATTTCCCAAATGGAGCAAATCCATCGGCACAAAGACCTATCCTGATGTTTTGAGGCTCCATCGCAAACTCATGGCATGTTCTATCAAAATATTTCCATGCCTCTGCATCTGAAGGATGACACATCAGACCCTCCTCGGTTTCATGGTTTGCATGCCAAGTCATGTGTTCAACAGTGGCTTTAGACGCATAAAGCCTTTGTAATCTGGGAATTAAAGGCAGATAAAAAAATTGCTTACGCGGTCTATGCTTCTGATAACGACCCCGCCTCCTGCTAATTTTGTATCTCGGTTGGCCACAAAATTTACAGGATTCGGTGTTTTCATCATCCCCCCAATATAACATACAACCTGTACTACATACATCAATCCTTACGATTGGAAGACCTAAGGTATCCATTAGCTTCTTCATGTCATAAAAATTACCTGGCATGATATTATCGCGAGGCATTGCTTCCCGCATTACGTCAACAAAAGAGTTAAAGCAATTCCCGGACACATTATTCTCTGCCTTGATGTTTAACAGTCTTGCCGTCACTGAAAACTTAGTGTGGTTGTCACAACCTGCCCATAAAGGTTCATCTGCTGCTTTCAACGCTTCACAGAACTAATTAGATGTAAAAGTTTCGTTGTGCACATTCTCATCAAAACTTGCGCCTCCCGCCTCTTCCATTTGTGATGCATAGCTAGTACCCACTTGTTCAAATGTGGGAGCAAAGCTAGTACTCGTATAGTTCAATTCTGAAGCAAAATTCTGACCGGCTGCATCAATCACTATCCTCTGATATGGGTTCAATTGATTATAATGACTACATTCCTCCCCAGCTAAAATTTGAGCACTTGTTCCATATCCTTCATCAAATATAAATTGTTCACCATGGCAAGTCCAATTATAATAGTTCGGAGTGAACCCAAATCTACAAAGATGCTCTCTAACTTTGTCACACTCGAGAAATTTATTATTACTGCACTTTTTACACAGACATCTTAACTTATTTTCATCCATCAACTCAATTTTACCACTAGCAAAGTCCAAAAACTGTTCCAACCCAATACGAAACTCATCGGTCATTCCTCGACATCCAGATAAGTTCCTATTATACATCCAAGCCCTCTCTCTTTGCATTATGTCTGTATCAAAATTTTTTAAAAAAATCTTAAAATATCAAAATACCGTATCCACTATTTAATATTCTTAATTAAAATAAAAAAATTGTAAAAATTAAAATACAATCAGCCATTAAATTTGCGACAAAATACAAGTAGCGAAATTTGAGGTGCAAAAATGTGAAGCGCAAAAAATTGCCACGAAATTTGCAACGACCCATAATTCGTGGCAAATTTTGCAACACAATCTTGTTTTCGTTGCAAATATATATTTATTTTAATTCTTAGGGCACTGCACTAGTTGCAACGAAGGTGGTTTCCGTGGCAAATTTGCCACGAAATTGCATTTTCGTTGCTAACTTTGCAATGAAAATCAATTCGTTGCAAATTTGCAACGACATTATTCTTTTCATTGGAAAACTTTATTTATTTTAATACTTTGGGCAATGCATTGGTTGCGACGAAGTTGTTTTCCGTGGCAAATTTGCCACGAAATTTCTTTTTCGTTGCTAAATTTGCAACGAAATGTCTTTCGTTGCAAATTTAACAACGACAATATTCTTTTCGTTGGAAAACTTTATTTATTTTAATTATTAGTTAGCCGCAAATTTTGTGACGAAAATGTTTTCCGTCACAAAATTTGCCACGAAACCAGTTTTTTCTTGCTAAATTTGCAACGAAAACATATTCGTCGCACATGTTGCGACGAAATTCTCCGTTTCGTTGGAAAAATTTATTTATTTTAATTTTTAGGGAAGTAAGTGCATTGCGACGAAATTATTTTTCATCGTAAACTTTGCCACGAACTTGTATTTTCGTTGCTAAGTTTGCCACGAACATTAATTCGTGGCAAAATGCGTGACGAAATAATGTTTTCGTTGCGAAAATTTGCGATGGAATCCAATTTTTATCGTTAAATTTGTGACGAACGTGTACTTTTTGTCGCTAATTCGCTGAAAATCCCTCCCCTATATTCACCGCGAGTGCGCCACCCTATATTAACGTTTTTGCGAAAAAAAAGTTGTAAATATTATCGCTAATTTTACATTACAATACAAACACCTTGACTTATAAGATCTACTTTACTTCGAAATAAAAGAAAAAGTTGCAATGTGAATAAGGCTTACCTAAGTATTAGACTGAATATTTTGTACGAGAAAGTGATCTGTTTGATGAAAATCGCAAGATCCACTTGAATTGTGAAATCTCTAAATGGACATGTACCTAAAATAAGAAAAACAAAAATTACTTAAGATTCATGAAACTTATGGCATTTGATGGAAGAAAATGATGAAATAAACGATAATTTTCTCTGGCATTACCATAAGACACAAATGAAAATGGAGAAGGGAGAAGACAAGAGGCAAAATGAAGAGAGCAGTCGAAAGACAAGAGTGCGGATTGCGGAGAGAGAGATACAAGAGTGTGGACACAAAAAAAAGGTCATGGAATTTTAAAGGGGGGAAACTTAATCAGCCACGCAATTAGCGACAAAAGAGTATCGTTGCAAATTTCCGACGACAATTGCGATAAAAAACTGACCTTAGCAATGAAAAAGTGTCGGTGGTATTTAGCCACGAATCCAATTCGTGGCAAGCGTTGCAACGAAATATTTTTTCATTGCAAAAATATATTCCATGGCAAATTTGCCACGACAGTTACTTTTCGTTGCTAACTTTACAACGAAAACCTATTTGTTGCAAACTTGGCAACGAAACAACGTTTTTGTTGCAAATATTTACCTTTGCAACGAAAACACGTTTCCGTCGCAAATGTTTCGTGGCAAAATCCATTGTTTTTTGTAGTGAATTTTGCAACGAACACTTATTCGTTGCAAAAAACCATGTTTTCGTTGTAAAATTTGCAACGAACACTAATTCGTTGCAAATTTTTGCAACGACATAATTTTTTCATTGCAAATATTTGCAACGAACTCTAATTTGTTGCAAATGTTTGCAACGCAATCACTTTTTTGTTGCAAACATTTGCAACGAACTCTAATTCGTTGCAAATGTTTGCAACGACATAATTTTTTCGTTGCAACATTTGCAATGAACTCTAATTCGTTGCAAATTTTTGCAACGCAATCATTTTTTTGTTGCAAACATTTACAATGAACTATAATCGACATAATTTTTTCGTTGCAACATTTGCAACGAACTCTAATTCGTTGCAAATCTTACAACGAAATAATTTTTTCGTTGCAAACATTTGCCACGAATTAGAGTTCGTTGTAAATTTTGCAACGAAAACAGGATTTCGTTGCAAAAATTTGCAACGAATAAGTGTTCGTTGCAAATTTTGCAACGAAAAAATTATTTCGTTGCAAAAATTTGCAACGAATGGTTGATTTCGTCGCAAATTAGCAATGAAATTTGTTTGTGCCTAATGTCGTCGCAAATTTGCGACGAATTTTCTTTTCGTTGCTAAATTCGTATTTTTTTGTAGTGATGACCACCAAAGCAATTCACCCAAACGACAACTAACAGGGCAAACAGCACAATTGACAACATCATTTGTAAAT
The DNA here is from genome assembly GCA_021437785.1 of Rhodomyrtus psidioides. NCBI lineage: Eukaryota > Viridiplantae > Streptophyta > Magnoliopsida > Myrtales > Myrtaceae > Rhodomyrtus > Rhodomyrtus psidioides. Next base: position 1,882,702 of record JAILYB010000104.1, on the reverse strand, counting down.
TAATTAATCTATACACTTATTAAAAGACATGAGATTGATTTGGGCATGAAAAAATACCTAGACCCCCTTTCCCACTTCAAACAACATGATATAATTAGTCTGGTATGAAAAGATCGAAAGAAAAAAGAGGGAAAAGACTTTTCATTCATAATCGAGATGTGACATCGGAGGGAGAAAATGCAAAATTGACAAAGAAAACGGCGTTTTTTTTTGTCCCAAACGGACATCCGAGCAATGAGATATGCCCTTTCAAAGTTTTCTCTCTTCTTTACTCGTTTTTCACTCTTTTGTTGCAATTCTCCATCTCTCGATGCGGTTTTTAGCTATTTTGCTAGGGGTTTTCATTTATCTATTACTGCGGTTTTAAATAATTACATAAATACACATTATTTTTTAATTAATGATCGATGATTATCTTATAAAAAATATGTTTCAAAAGATAAATAATTATAAATAAAATAATTATAATAACTATAAATAATTAAAAAAGCGAAAAAAAAATTACGAAAAAAATAAATTAAAATGAGCTCATTGGCCTCCCCGCGCTCGGCATATGGGCCGCCGAGCGGGGCCCAATAGAACCGATTGGGTGCCATAGGCGGCATGCATCTAATTTGGTATTTATTTTTTTAATACTTTTTTGGTAATTTTTTTAAAAATAATTTGGAAAATTGCCCACGACTTTTTGCATGATGTAAGAAACAACCGACGACAACATCTTGAGCGGCGACAGGTGTCGGAACCAGGAACTTGTAACCCTCTTTCACTGCACACGTACGATACTTTGGATCGACCTCGCCAATCTCTCTCCAGAAAAGATCAAACCACAAATCTATCCCCAGAAAGAATCATATTCAGAGCTCGCTCTTTGGATCACGCTCTACGTTAACAGAGCATAGTTCTAGTGAAAATGGCCGGCTCGTTAGTATCGTACGCTCCACCTTTTGTGTCGGTCAAACCCGGGGCTCCGCGACAGCTGCTGCGGGTCGGGCTTCCGTCTAGCAGTGGCAGCCGCTGCGGCGACCCACCATGGCGGGTGGCAGCCGTGAGAGCGGCGCAGGGTGGCGAAGACAGAGACACGTCTCTGGACGTGTAGGTGGATCGGAGAAACCCAGGGACTGCACTTGACAGGAGGCCTAAGCGTTTGGCCGTTGACTTCTCTCCCTTGGGTACTTCTTCAAACATGCTTGATATATTTACTTTCTTCCCTAAAGCAATTGAAGTTGTTCCTGATGCATTTTTATCTGATGGCAGGGATGATGGATCATCTATCTCCGATAAGGACGGTGCGGCAGATGCTCGACGCCATCGATCTCCTCTTCGACGACTACATGGAGAGCGGCGGGGGATGGGAGATCCGCCCGCCGTGGGACATCCACGAGGACGACTGCGAAATCAAGATGCGGTTCGACATGCCGGGGCTGTCCAAGGAGGACGTCGAGGTCTCCGTGGAGGACGACGAGCTCTTCATCCAGGGGGAGCGAAGGGAGGAGGAGGAGGAGGCGAGCGGAGGAGACAGCGGCCCGTGGTCGGCCAGGAGCTACGGTTCTTACTACACCCGGCTCCAGCTCCCGGACGACTGCGAGAAGGACAAAGTCAAGGCCGAGCTCAAGAACGGGGTGTTGCTCATCTCGATCCCGAAGGCTAATAAAATGGAGCGCAACGTTATTGCTGTCGAGGTCGAGTGACAAGTGATGCGAGTAGGATTTAACCGCGTCTTAAGTGACAGTCATGGAGATCCTGTACTTTGCTCGTGCCTCAGTTCTGTTCCCTCACCTCGTCTACATATCCATATGCTCAAGAAACTTTCTTTGTCTATACATGTTAAAAATGAGTTGAACCTGTTTCTTGAGTGTTAAATGAGTTATACATAAGTTGTAAATTGATTGTAAAGTGACTTTACAACTTACTTAGGTTTCGTTCATTTTCGTGCTTTGTTGTGGAAAATGTTTTTCGAAAATTCATTATTTGGGTTTGAATTGAAAATAGGTGAAATAGATCAAATGAAGGGTCGCGCTTTTTTCACTCTCATTATAGCTAAAACACTCCATACCACAATGTTTTAACAATACTGACCTTTATGGATCCCACCCATAGTTATCAAGGCGTCGCCTAGGCGCCAAGGCGACCTCGGGCGACTAAGGCGTCCTGTCGCCTTGCTGGTTCTCCTCAAGGCGGGCGCCTTGGTCGCCTAGGCGTCGCCTTGTGGACGCCTTGGGCGCCTAGGCGACGCTTTGGGTGCCTTGAGAAGTACAATTATTAAAAGTTATTTATTTTTAATAATTTTTCATGCCTATATTTACTATATTAAAAGTTATTTATTTTTAATAATCTTTCATGTATATATTTGCTCGGTTGAATCATGAATGTAAGTTTTGAAGTACAAATATAAAATGTACAATTATATATATATATATATTTAAAAATTTAGCTACATTGTTGCCTTATCGTCTTGCGGACGACTAGGCGGGCGCCTAATCGCCTAGGCGTTTTAGAGGCCTCTGCTCGCCTTGTCGCCTTAACAACTATGATCCCACCTTTTTTTTTAAGTATTCTTTTTTTCTTAGTTGTCTTTTCTCGTGGGTTTTATTTTTGTTCCCCTCCTTTACTTCTCTTTAATCCCTCTTAATTCTGATCATGGTTCAAACCTTGATAGTATCTATAAAACAAATTTAATGAGAATAGGGAGTGGATTTGACAATCGAGACTGACACAAAAGCAGGAGACACCGCGGGGGCGAGGAGGAGAAAATCCTTGCTGATTTTGAGATGAGATTGTCGTTTTTTAAGGTGACATTTTTGGTTTGCATATATAACTTAGTGAGAGCATGGGCAGATTCGAGCCATGGCGATTCTTCGATGGCGAATTGGCGATGACGATGAAGATTAGGACCAAGAAGACGAAGATGGAGAAGCAAACAGTGCTAATGAGGATCTAGATGAGGGCTTCGATTTCTAGAATGGAATCTTTAATGGAGTTTTTTCCTTGTCCTCGTGATCGATGGAAGAGTTTGATGCGAAATGGGACATGAATAAGACGGAGCAAAAGGACGAAATGAGGGGGAAGAGTAAAGAGATATGAGATGGGTTTTTTACTTATGGTTAAACTAAGAGTTGAAGAAATGGAGATGGAAGAGGACTAGTTGGGTGAAGAGGAGGTTTCTGCAAATTTGGATTTCAACTCAATGGGTTGCTTTTGTCGGTGATTAATTTTTTTTTTGGTGTCGGCGACAGACCTAATTACAAGGAAATAATAGATTATCTCATGGTTGAATTTGAACAAAGGGGGTAAATTACAAAGTTTACACATACATCCCAACTCATGTATGAACCCAACAAAGCCGATTGCAATATCAAATAGTCTGTATTTATTGAGAAAAATAACAAGAAGCAATCCAATTACGTAATGAGATAAAATGTAGTAGATAAATTCTTTCGAAAATTCGTTGAAACTAAAGATCTCGTCATCCCATGTCCACACTTTAAGTTTAACGAACAAAGAAACCAGAGTGCAGAAAATACAGGTATGAGATGCAAAGAAAATCTTAATGTTCGAGCCTCACTTTCTCTTAGTAACGATCAAACTCTAAATGAGATTTCAAATTTTCAAGTTTGACTAAAAAGGAATGCATGGAGAAAGAATGAGCTGATCTCAATTCCGCTTGCAAAGCTTACTGCATCAAAAACTTGTCTATTATTGTCACGAGAGAGGGTGTTTTAGAAAGAAAGAGATAGAGAATAAATGAAAAGAAGGAAAGCGACAAAACGAGAAAGGAAAGAAGAAAAACAATTGAAGAATGCTAAAAAAAAGATGAGACCCATAAAGGTTAATATTGTCAAAACATTGTGATGAGGAGTGTTTTAGCCAAAGAGGGAGTGAAAAAAGCATGACCCTAAATGAATCTATTTAGATCTCGATAAAAAAAAACATTCAATCATTTTCGGTCTATTTGGATCTCGATTAAAGAAAAACTTATTTGGATCGAACCATTTTCCATCCGATTCAAATTTGAATTCAAACCCACCCATTTTACGGATCCATTTGTCCAGCATTCCTTTTCGAATCTGGTATCCCTTTAATGGGCTCGCCGAAGTTGGGCCCAATGTAAAGTAGAAACTGTTCATAGCAAGAGAACAAGAGCTTTTCACGTTTCGATGTACCGTCCTTTTCTCGTGCGTTCGTCAAGCAATACATAGCCGAGAAACGTGGCCTCCTAAGTGGCGGACAGTCGGCAAAGATGGCCGTCGTGACAGCCCACAAAAACGACGTCAAACCTTGGATACTCTGTACCCCACGTCACCCAATGTTTGACTCTGGTGTTTCTCTCCTCTCTTTTCCTGCAACTGGCCAGTTGATTCTAGCCGTTGTCTTTCACCGTTTCTCACATTATCTAGTTTGCTTTTCCATAGGATCCTAAGCACATACTAGATCACGAGATTTCAAGACAAAATTTGTGTTATATCTCTGTTTTCCCCTGTTTCTCTTTTCCTCTGGCTCCCAAAACTGAGATGCCTGCACGTTGTGACGTTGCAACTCATGCAATAATGCCGATTTTCTGCCATTGGTAGTGGTCGAGGGACGGTCTCTGAAATTTGGCTTAATGTAAAACGTGGTTCCCTTGAACTATAGATCAATATGCAATGTAATCCATGAATTTTCAATTTGTTTGATATGATCCTTAAAATTTTGATATATGTCTAAAATTAATTTACCTGAATTATATAAATTATCCAATATTGTCCTTCACATTGCATGTTGGGTTTCAGTTCAAGGATCATATTGTATATCGGGTCAAAATTGAAGGACCATTTGTGTCACCATTTCTTATAATATTCAAACGAGAGCATATGATGATGTCGCCAATGTTTCGAGGAAAGCACCCACAAAGACCATGGCCAACATCAAGAATTTGCAAGGAAATGGCCGGGAAGGAGAAGCGAACGCGATGTTATGGAAAAGGGAGATATAACGATAAAGAAAGATTTTTGGATGAGGAGAGAGTGAGTGAGATGGCGAGAGTTGAATACAGCGAGGCACGTATCGTCTTCGGACCCATTAAAAAGTTCGGAAATTAATGGTGCGAGACTGATTAAATTTGGAAGTTAATATCGAATTCATTGCGTCCTCCTTTGGAAACCTCTTCTTAGCTCTACCACCCACTTCCACTATTCTCGTCGTTTTTTCCCTTATTCAGCCATTGAAATAATCTTTACCCTCCACGATTTGCTGCATGTGCATATAATTTTCTCACCTTATGCATTGATTTCCTTCCGTTCTGATCTTTTCCTTCTCCCTACATCAACGGTTCTGGTTGAGAGTTTTCACATGGGAGGCAGTTTTTTTTTTCCCCTCTCTTCTTCCTTGTTGAAGGAATCTTCGTTGGGGGAATCTGAGAAGGCCCTGTGCGAATGTTTTTCATATCAGCTGGTCCTGCTATAAAGTGCAGGAAGCACACTTGATGACCCTGATCATGGTCCTAGACCCTGTTTTGACCTGATTCTCTTGCTGGTTGCTTTTAGGTTTTTCTCTGTGTTTCGTGGGGTGGGTTTGAGATCACACGGGTCCTCTCTCCTCACTTTCTTCCTAAAACCTTTTTCTGTGATTTGGGTTTTTCTCCGGAATCCGAATCTTCGAGCGTATGTCCTGCTGTTCCTGTAGTTGTTGGCGAAGTTTCCGGCTTTCTCGGGTTTAAATGTCTCGCTCTCGGCCGGCGCAGCAGGAGATGGTGAACGTGAACGAGGCCTCGCAGTCGGGAGACACGACCTACACCAAGATCTTCGTGGGCGGGCTGGCTTGGGAAACTCGAAGAGAGGCGTTGAAAGGCTACTTCGATCGGTTCGGGGAGATCCTAGAGGCTGTGGTGATCGCCGACAAGTTCACTGGGAAATCCAAGGGATACGGCTTCGTAAGTTACAGTTAGCGACGTATCGCCTTTCCTTTTTTATGTAAATTTAAGGATGAGAGGAAACAAGTGTTGGGCGACCGCGTCTGACGGTGGCTGTTCGATCCTGCTTGATCATTTGTACCAGGTGACGTTTAGGGACCCGGATTCCGCGAGCAGGGCTTGTCAGAATCCTTACCCGGTCATCGACGGGAGGAGGGCTAATTGCAATCTCGCTTCTCTCGGCGCGCAAAGGAGTCGCTTCTCGACAAACCAGCAAGGTGCTCGTTCTTGGTGTGACTCTTGACAGTTTCTTCAGGGGTGTATCAATTTTTTCAGCCGCGAGAAAAGTACAACTGTTGCATCAACGGTGGAAAAGCTTCAATTACTCTGTTTTGGTTGTTCCTGCAAAGTAACTGGTTGTCTGTTTTCTCGTTATGGCGATTGGCTGTCGCCATGTAATGCCTTCAGGAGTACTTTCAAGTGCATGTCTAGTTTCTGTGAATAATCGATATATTAACGCCGGCTTCGTTCGCAAAGTGCAGGTACCGAGAAATTCAGGCAGAAATCCGCATCAGCGGCATCCTCCAGCTTCAACGCCTCCTCTCCGTATTTTCCGCAATCCGTCCCCCATAACGCGTTTACCTACTCAGCTTACGGGTATTCAAAACCGTGTCACGTACATGTTTGTTCATAGTACCATCCTTCTCTGCTCTAAATTCCATTTCTCGACATTTCAGGTACCCGAGTTATCCTCACAACTTTTACGCAATGGTTAGTCCGATTCCTTGCACTCGTTGAACATACCATTGCATTGCATTCGTGGCAATTTCGGTGCTTAATTCAGAAGTAGGAGTTCATTGGGAAACAATTGGATAGTCAAAATCAGTTGAAATCCTATTCAGATGATGACGATAGAAGGGAATGATCTATACGTTTTCATGCATCTTCTGTTGATCACTTTGTGCTAGCTGATCCTGCAAGGTAATGTCTTTTGAACGAGCAGATTGTATGCATTGCAGAATAATTACAATGTCTATGGGGGCCAACACCAACAGCATCCAGCTTATTACCCGTCTCCGGCACCTGGGTCCTCGGGGTTCTACTTCTACCCATTCTATGCGCATCCTGCGCAGAGTAGTTCGACACAGTACCCAAAACTGATGCGATATCCGCTCCTATCTCCGACAGTCCGTGCCTTGGAGTTCCCGTCAGCAACTACCTCGGCTTCTTTGCTTCCTGTCGTGACCAGTTGAGTATAATCGCACTCGTCTAAGACTTAGTACTTTCGGTTTTGTCCTGTGAACCGGTGAAAGAATGTCCCTATACTGCATCGTTCAATCGCAGCACAATCAACCGCATCAGCAGTTCCTGCAGAAACGAGGGACTAACCTGCACACAAGAATGGCTAAAAGATTCACGGGGCAGGCGGAGAAAAGGCGCTAAAGGAGCAAAATTCGAAGTCTCGACGGGCTGCGAGTACAGAAATATATGGAGGCACAGAGGAGCAAAATTTTATTACTTCGTAGGCTAGGTCTTTTCTTACTCGGTTCGTCTTCTTCATTCACATGGATTACAGGAATTCACCTTCATTTCGCAGCATCGCGCACATTCACATACATGCACATTGGATAGCATACTCGACATGGAATTTCCGTTTCTAACGAAAAATTTGAACTCAATTCTCGACAATGTTCAGGTTTGTGTCTCTGTAGTGTTAGCGACCACACTAGTGGTCCTAAACACCCCCCCCCCCCCCCCAAGTCGGCAATGTTTCTGTGCCTCGCATCGATGCCCGATGCCTAGCAGCTTTACATACTATTCTAGTAAAATGTAGTCGGGCATCTTCAGTTGAATAACCAGTGCCTAGCAGCTTTACATACTATTCTAGTAAAATGTAGTCGGGCATCTTCAGTTGAATAACCAGTGCCCCGAAACTTGAGCGATATGATAACACCAAAAATATACGCTGTCGACCGAGAAAAAGTGTTAAGGAGAAGGGTCGGTCGTGCACGTAGGATCGCACAATTGCGCAACCACCGGATGTGAACTATGATTTCATGAGACTGGAAACTGCTTTGCCGAGTAGCACAAAGACGAGCAAAACCACTGCCAGAGAATGCATTAAAGATGGAATATTTCCTTGGCAATAGGAAACAGGCTGAAGCAAATGCCAAGACTAACAGAGTCAGTTTGTAACTGTAGTCTGTAGTAGCATCAAAGGTTGTCTTGCAGCCTATCGAGTATTTGCTATTGGGCTTTGTGTAATCCACAGACATTTGGCATTGCAAGCAACAAAATAAAAAAAAAATATGGGATAAACGCACCGAAAGTGCAATTACAATTGAGCTAAAAACTTTCAAAAAGCGCGGTCAAAATATACTATTATTCTAAGACTTTCAAAATATGCAGTTAAATTTTAAAACCTATTGACGAAAATACAATCTAAATTTTAAGACCTTTCAAAAACAAAGTACTTGATTTCACCAATTTAACAAGTTTTTGTATTTGATTACACTTTTTGAAAATTTAATCCAGACATTTGAAACGCGATTCTTGAAAAAAAAAAAAAAAATTCTTGAGGAGAACATTATGTACCTGATGGGCACCCATATACTTTAGCTCATGCAATTGCTGAGACGACAGAAGTTGAATGAACATAAACAAGACGAAAAGGTTCTCCCGACCCGAAAAAGATTTCTCTCTCTCCCTCTCTCCTCCGAGTTTGTCTCGTGGATCCTATAACACCCAATTTAAGCTTAGGGTACAGCAACAATATCCATTCCATCTTCAAATCCAATTAACCGAACATAAAATTCATTTAACAACTCGAGTGTCAACGGCAAAAACGTCCAGGAGTTAAAACCACACAAATGGAACAAACACGAAATAAGAACTTTTGGGGTTCTTTAAATAGCACAGCAATCCTCCAACGGGCAATAGTTTCACCGAAAATACCAAGAACTCACATTGCACTATGCTACAGCACTAGGCCACTCTCAAGATCTTCAAACTCTCTACATGCTTACCAAACTAAACATGGAAAGTCTTCCTACACGCCGGAACAGATCAGTCTGAGATGGAGGAAAAGTGATACACATAGATAGACGGGCACGTTGCAAGTACCATATAGTGACTATGTACCTATGTATGTGTGATTAAATGTCTATCATCAGCAGATAAGTCCTAGAAAGATGAAGAGCCATAATTAATGCGTCGGAGAGTGAGGAACTCGAGGCCTGACTGGGGTCTTCGATGGACTCACCCTGCACGCGTGAAGCGAAGAAAACTGGTTAAAAGATGAGCGAGTCCTATATTAATCTCGAGTCGGGGAAGGACAAACAGTTAGATCACAGATATCATGAAGAGAACACGAGGAACAACCTTATGGGCAAAGATCCCAAAACCACACCACTGCAACTAAGAGCCGCAATTGCACTTTCAGCCTGCAATTATGGTGAAGATGATCAATGAGCAGTGCAGGGTCGGCAGTAGACATAAATATGTTCTACTGATTTTGCTGAAGACATCATAAGGCGATGCTCTATACTTCATAGATAGTGAACACAGAAGGAGGCTTGTCATAAAACAATCTAAAATCAACATATATTGTCTTGCCAACATCAAGTGAAATTCCAGAACCTTTACAAAACTAAATACCCACAACGACAGGATACCAGACAGGATACCAGACTATGGCTGGTGATTTTTAGGGCTATCCTATGTAGCAACAATACCCATACACCAATGCCCCAGCTATTTGCTCATAATTACCAACATTGAACCCACTACAAGGTGCAGCAACGCCTTTTTTTTTTTTTTAACCCCTAATCTTCTCATTCTATCAAGCATTACAAAATGAGGAAACCATTGATGAGCAACACGTCATGGCTAATGTACCATACGTCTATGCATATGCTAGAATACCACTGGTCACAACTTCGCCCTAGCATAAATATAAATTTTTGTGTTTTTGTCAAGGATTCAAATATCTAAGTGAGTTCCATGAAATCAAATTAGAGAAGACAGCTTACAGGCTAATGTTTCAACAGTTATTTGGCATTGATCCAATCAACACAACTAGGACAATGCACCACCACGTAAGCTACAAATGTCTTTCCATTGTCTTGTGCATAAAACAATTACATGGTGATAATATACAGCTGCTCATAGCAGAAGCATTGATAAAGGAAGGTATTTAAAAGCTTAATTTTATCCTCGGCAAAGCAAGGCTGAGGGAGCCTCACTCGACCACACTAGACCTATGCTAACCTGTTCGAAGCCATCAGCAACAACAAATGCTCACCCAAACCTCAGAAGAGGCAACATTTACTTAAGAAAGTATTTTTTTCCTCTTTAATCAGTACAGGACTACATCTCTGGTGTAGCATTATGCGATTTTTTTCATTAAAGTGCGGTACTATGGACCATACTCTCCAATTTAGTCCCTAATGTAGCAATGCTTCCGCTCACCTGCCACTAGGACAAGGCTTCAAACTCAGTACGACTTAAACTTCACACTATGCATTTCCTAACACACCAGCCTTTCGGCTTTCAGCTCAAGTAGTCTATAACAACCACTTCCTGAGGGCCCTAAAACTTCAACTGAGGAGGTTCAGCATAAATCCAGAGGTCATACAATTAATTAGTAAAGCATTAGAAGTGATTATGATATGAATCTGACACTATAAACCCGACATTTCCGATGTCATTAGACAGGCAAAACCCAATTCTGCATGTAGGAACACAAGAAATCACTCCAGTCGACTTGGGAGGATCAAACTTGGGTAATCACAGACGATTCCAGCCAGCACCTGTGAGATTCGGTGTCTATTTGGCTAGAGGGAGAGAGTGGGAGACCGTCACCAAGTGGCACTAACAGTTTATCTAACATTGAGGACCACTAAAAGCTAAAATCTTCAGCACCAGGTGCTCTAACAATGAACAGTAGACTACAAGCAGTGTTTTAGGAGTATATATTCCATTTTGCGATTCCGCTGATGCTGAGGACCTTCTTTTAGGCATTAAAAGAATTTCCAAATGTAAAAGGAAACAGTGAAGCGAAGACCTGAGAGAGGTCGCTTAGTTGCAGATATCCACAAGTTAAAAATCATCAAAATAAAAATACTAGTAAGGGTCAACCGCCCGATAAAGACAAAAACCACCACTAGGAAAAATTAACTGACATGAGATGATTAGAATATAGACAAAGGCATAGTTCTTAGTGACTAGAAGGCCAAAAACATCCAGCCATCACATTCCTTGGAAGCAATCTAATTAAAAAGATCTCATCTCCTAGATTTCAAAATAATGCTCAAAGGGAAAAGATTCTTAACTCACTATAAAGAACCTCAATTCAGATTGTATTAGTCCAGAGAGAACTTATATTCATAGACAGTAGAGGATAGCTATAAGAATTTAGCATCGCAAGATCTGGCTTTACCATCACAAACTCCACAAAAGCAATACGAGTTGAATGATGGTAGTCTCCAAGTAGCCTCAGACGGTGAACCTGCAGGAAGCAAATCCATACAAGTGCAGCAAAAGTTAATCCAAAGTGAAGCAAGGACTAAAATATTACTCAAGCTGCAATTGCTCACCTCTCCACAGAGAGACTCAAAGAAGAGCTTAACATCCGCTTGAGTAACCTGCATTGATGATCAACAAAATGAAGAAGTGCAAACGCAATTCCACCGGGATAACTACTTCCAAAATAGGGGAAGTTCCTGTCTACCGTCTTGTCAATGTTTGTGCAATAAACGGTTCTTGAGCACATCTCGCGTTCATCATCAGACTGAAAAAGAACAAGACCATTATTATCTCAGAGAAGATGGAAATACTTAGGTCAATACCGGAGAAAAGGCATGATGAGATAACTGGGACAGTTTACTCACCCTTGGCAAAAATGTTGGATTAACAGGTGCAATAGCAGTTTTGGAAGGCTGAACCCTAATGGGATAATAACCAAGAACAGTCCCTGAAAGATTCAAAGCAGCCCTTGCACCATCTGCAAGAAAAAGTAATGATTATGTCAAAATGAATGTGACAAGCAAAAGTTTGCTATGGCACTATAAGTATATTCAACCATATACCTTCGTCAGTAAACTCAACAAAAGCAAACCGGAGACAGGAGCTTGGATCGCCACACACACGACAGTCGACAACCTTCAGCAGAAAAGAGATGCTTTAATGAAATGGCACCACCAGCGTCAAACCAGTACACTAGATAACTGAAATTCTGCTTACCTGCCCAAAACTATTGAAAAGAGCTGCAAGTTGCTCTTCAGTTACCTATTCAGAATAAATTACAGACCCAATCAAACCCAGAGATGGGTACTGGTAAGAGGGAAAGGATAAAACATTACGAGCAACAGATCACATTTCCATCAACGAACAATAGAAGTCCAGTAGAGCCATACAATGTTAAACAAAATGCTTACCTGTTGATCAATGTCAGTCACATACACGGTTCTCCTAATTATCTCATGATGCTGCGCCATGCTAGTTCTACTATTTATCCGCCGCTTACCCTGGCTATAGTTATTCTTCCTCTGAAAAACAAAAAACAGCCACACAGAAAAGAATAGGTAAGCAATTAGCTCAGAAGTTAGCAGACAATAGAAATGACAATTAGATTAGAAACTACACAAAACAATACCACAGCCCGGTTAACTTCACTGAATGATAAACTATTCGTTCCCAAACTGACAATATTCCAACACCGACTTATTCATTTGCTAATTCAGGATAACAAACTGAAGATCGCATCATTCAATGCTTTCAATTTTCTCAACCTTCTGAACTAACCATCAGATAACATTATGGAAGATTTCTATGAATGAAAGTGCAGCTAGCGTCAATACCCTTCTTCCGGTATGTCCATTGCCATCGACCCCATCAATCTGTAACACAAAATTCTGGGGATAGCCAAAGCCGCCATCAGCTAAATAAGCAAAGCTCTGACCCAGAGAAGGAGGCACAAACTCCTCAGCCATAGGATTCAGCTTAGACAACATATCCACAAGCTCCCTCACGTCGTTCATTCCACTCGACCCAAAATTACTTCCGTTCCTGCGGAACCCGTCTCTCATCTGACTCATTTGACCATTTCTACTCCCCCTAGCGACCAGAACTCTGCCGTTCACATCCGCACGGCCATTAGCGCCGGCGTTGACTGGCCGATCGAGTTGGGTCGCGGCACCGTTCCTGGGTTCTGATTTCGCGGAATCACTCGACGCATTCCCGTCCGACGATACAGCAGTAGCGTCCAAATTCTGACCCGACGCGCCGATCTTGACCCCAGCATTCTCAGCGACCGCCATGATCAAAGACCCTTCTTTTTTTATTCTTCTTCCTTCTCCAAAAGCTCCTGCCTCTTCTCTTCTGCAAAGAAGGCTTTATCAAAGATCAAACGATGCCGATAAGGAAGGAAATCCCAAAACGATTAGATTCAGCAAGAGTACGTCTGGCCGAAGCAGCAAATTACCTGCCTTTATCTAATTCGCATTGACGCGAGAGCCCAAGGAAAAGACCCACCACCACCAGATCCTGTCTTCCCTCCTAAAACCCAAGAACAAATGGCAACAAAAAGCACCAAAATCGCTGCGGGGTTGATGAAAGAACAGGTGAAAAAGGCGAAGCTCCCACCTTTTGCTTTTATACTCGAGTCATTGTCTCAGTGATGACCCGTGTGAGAGAGAGAGAGAAGAAATGGGGTTACTTTAGAGAGACAAAGTCGTAGCGGAGCTCGTCTTCGGATCGTCCGGTTGCGCTGCACTGTCCCTTTTGGACCTGCTCGCTTTCGATGGGACACCGGTGTTGGGTGTGCGCGTGACGCCTGGAACAGAAGAAAAGTCTTGTCCGAATACCATTTTCCCTTCCCTTCCCTTCCCTTCCATTTTCCCCCGAATGTAGAGGTCATTCACGATGGGGTCATTGAATCCTAATCGAGAGATTATTACAATCTTATCATTGCCTTTTCACGACACGTTTGGTGGTTTAAAACATTCTCGAAAATCTTAGTACTGAAGAATTTCATCATATCTTTCGTGAGATATATTACATACCACGTGGATATATTTTAGCAGTAAATATGCGATGAAGTTTTAGTTTTGGCCAGTAGTGCTCTTCTTCAGGACTGGAGTGTATGGAGAAGATCTGCCAGCGATCATAACTTTGAAAATCTCAAGATTACTCGACCTATCTGATCTGATTTTATTAATAATAATAATAATAATAATAATAATAATAATAATTAAGTATTTTACTCGGGAATTCGAAACTTCTTGTCAAAATTATGCGTTTTTCAGTACAATTTGGCCATTCATGTCAACCGGGGGAAATGCCGAAATGGACATGAGATATGTTCGGTGGAATAGCGATAGAGGAGATGACCGAAAAAAAAAGAACAAAAAGAAACGAAACGAAAGAAAGAAAGGAAAGAGAAAATGAGAGAAGGGAGAGTTCTAGAGTATTAGGCGGATATGCTGATGACGTGGCAGGGGGAGAGAGAATGCCGTGCGGTAGTGTCCATGATTGGCGTGTTGGATCGATGGCCCTAACCACTGCCACGTGTACTCTAGATCATCGTGATCGGATTGGATTTATTACAATCCCAACTTGGAAATGCTCACCGTGATAAGGTCAAAAGATGACATAAAACCAAAATTTCCATTCTCATCCATTACGCATTTGGCGGCTTTGACAAAATTCCGGTTCTGATTGGGCCTTTTTTCGTGGGCCAACCGCCACGTGCGATCGGTAAATTGGCCCATCGGTTGGGGCCGAACTCAAACGTGCCCGACCCGTCAACCCGTCCCAGCTCAGCCGTTGAAGTAAAAGCGCAAGAAACCAAACGCGAGGGTCCTCCAGACTCCCACCCCGGCCAGCAAAGCGAAAAAACCCTAGCGCTCGCGTGCTCCTCTCTCTATTGACGTCGCTCGGAGCTCGACTCGCCTCTTCTCTTGCGCTCGCTCTCCGGAGGGAACGTTCCCCGCGCTGTCGAACTCAGGTGCGGCGGTCGTCCTTTGTAAATTCAGATTGCGTTGTTTCTTCAAGATTTGGTTACGGAAGATCGACTACATTTTTTAAGCATCTGGGATTTAGGCTGCGTCTCTTTAGCTTCTGGTGTCATATGATTTGGTTTGCTTCTGAGGAACGATCGCAGGACCGGGTTTGCATTGCTGAATTCACCGTTTTAGGGGACTTTGGTACGGTGTCTTTAGCTTCAGTCGTGACTGTGTGGAAATGCGCTGTAATGCATCTTTTTGGGCTCGGGAATTTGGTTTGGAAATGCAATGTCGCCGTGGGGATTTTTGATAGAGGGGCGGGTCTGATGGTCACCACTTATTATTTAGCACGATCAAGCGAACTGTGTGCTTTTTTTTTGGTCAAGGGACATGTGGCTTTTTTATATTTGAGTGTGGCGAGCTTTGTGTCATCTTTTCAAACAAATATGGATGTGTTAGTGTGATTGGCGTGGTGCCTGTGCAAGTTTAAAATGTGAGAGGCGCGGCATGTTTCTGACAAACTTCGAGGGTTTCACTTAACTTACCCTTTATTTGATGATCTGGTAAGGTGCATCTTTTGTTTTTTGGGGATTTAGCTTGCAAGGGACTGTTGGGGCCATAATTTTACCTATGATCATTTGCTGTTGATTTTCTGTTTGGTCCATGTGACTTTTTTGCCGAGATGGAAGGATAGTAAGGACTGCTGAGTTCCCGGCATATTGGTCATCTTTATATTGTGCAAAATAATTGGAGAGAGAGTTATGTGAGGGTGCCAGTTCTTTTAGTGGTAACTGCAGTTTGGGAAGTATTGTACAGGACGCTGTTGAATAAAGTGCATTATCCCTGAAAGTTAATGTGATGCAAGTATTTTGTTGTGCTAGGGAGGGCTTGTGTATTGATTTTTGTGAACTTGTATATTCAGTCTCATTTGCACCCACTGGCGTTTGATTGAGCACTCTTACTTTCATTCCACCCTTTGAACTATGTCATGCTACACACAGTTTGACAGTAGCAACCAATATGGATATTTTTCCATCAGGACAATTGCTACAATGCAGGTTTTACCTTGAGAGTAAGGCATAGTCAACTATTGACTCACTAACAAGACATGTCTGGCATATATATTTTTCTACAGTACCCTTTTGGTGTTTAATCAAATCTATGTTTTAATTAAACAGAGTACATGTTTAGCAGGCTTGTTAAACTCCGACGATTTTAAAGGGAGATAAGTAAGGTGAATGAATTGATGTTTCTCAATCTTACCTGATCTCATGACACGGATCCTTTGTTTATGATAGATGACAAGTGCTTGGACAAATATGAGCTTTGCAATCATTCGTAGGGATTTAGAGAGGGAGTGGGAGAATCAGGGAGGAGTAATGGGTATTTTTTTAAAAAACTGGAGACCTTGGTCACTTCCAGAAGATCTATACATCTGCGAATTTTCTGGAGAGGATGTGGAGATCGAATTTGTTTTCAAATTTAATATAGCTTTGGAGCATCTTGGAGCAAATGAGCAGTGGAGCTTGTGGAGCATGGCTCACCGCGGGATTGCTCTCTTGGTTTGCTTCATAGTTTTGGTCTTTCTTTTCGTTACTCTTGACAGCGGTGGTTGACAGATTATGGCAGCTGGGTTAATGTCAACGAATTGAGTAGGAACAAGTTAGTTTTCAAGCTTCACTAACCTATTCCTTGCCCTGTTGCAGTGAAAAACTTTTGAGATAGAAATGAGTAGCCGCTTTTCTCGCTCAATCTACGTTGGCAACCTGCCATCTGATATAAGGGAATGGGAGATCGAAGATCTGTTTTACAAGGTCTAGTTTAAAGTTTCTTCCTTGTATAGCTGTTGTTCTGCCATTTTTGCCTTGTCAAATTAGCTATCAGATATTTTGGCATTGGTGTCTTTGACAGGTGTCTGGACTGTGAGGCGTTGTTTTACCCATCCTGCTTCATCATATCAATATCATTGAATTCTTTTTGTATAAATTGCTTCTAGTTACCTAGGGCTGCAAACGGTGGATCAACCTGAGTTTATCTTCTCAATTTCCACTAGTTATATGTGAAGCTTATTGGATAGTCAGCTGTGAAGTACTTAAGTGTCTTGATTCCCCTAATACATTGTCTACTCAAGGTTGCTGCGGTTTTTATGTTGTCATACGTGTTTATATAGGTTGAGTGAAATCATTTCTTAAATGACTCATTCTGAGATTTTACTGAGCTATGACTAGATTAGCCAGCTTATACAAGTTCTTTTGCTATCTGCAGTATGGAAGGATATTGGATATCGAGCTGAAGATTCCGCCTCGTCCTCCATGTTATTGTTTTGTGGAGGTACTTCATGATAGCCTTCATTTTACTAAACTATGTTATGGTATTGGTAATGCTTACAGTCATAGTGATATACTTGGCAAATATGTGTATCACTTATAAACAGTTTGAGAGCTCTCGAGATGCCGAAGATGCAATTAGGGGTCGTGATGGATACAATTTTGATGGCTGCCGTCTGCGGGTAAGTTGAATGTCTTCCCTTTTGGTGTGTTCTATTTTTTCGGCTTTTCCTTTTTTTTTCTTTGGCTTTTGACTCGTCCTTGATGCAGGTTGAACTTGCTCATGGTGGTAGAGGACAATCATCTTCAAGTGATCGTCGTGGTAGCTATGGTGGTGGAGGTGGGGGTGCGGGTGCGGGTGCGGGTGGGGGTGCGGGTGCTGGTGGTGGTGGTGGGGGGCGCTTTGGTGTCTCACGCCATTCAGAATTCCGAGGTACTCAATTTAGGACTACTCAAAATACAATTATAGATGTAATAGGAGAACTGTGGTTTGAGTTTATGAGAATGAACTTGATTTTTTGTTAAATTTATATACAGTCATTGTTCGAGGGCTTCCTTCTTCTGCATCCTGGCAGGATTTGAAGGTGAGGCTTTTTTTAAAAGCTTTGAATCTAGCATTGTTTTTGCTCGATTGAATGTTTATATTAATTGCAGGATCATATGCGGAAAGCTGGTGATGTTTGCTTTGCGGACGTTGCGCGTGATAGTGAAGGTTTGCTATCAAATTTTAATACGCATTGCACCAGGATGATTTTCTTCTATCATTTCCTTTTACTCTGGTTGATATGAAAATAATTTTTGAGTGCTACTTTTAGTTGACAAAGGCTGTCTAGTTGATGAACGATCAGCATGGATTTCTATTAGTTTGTTAGAGTTTCTATATTTCTCAAGAGAAACTGCAGATATTTTATTGGAGTCATTGAGCACAAGCATCAATTGTTTCATCCCCCAATCATAAATCGTGGGACGGAAAATTAAAATAACATCTACATCTGTCAATGTGAAATTTTTAGCTGACTTGAATTCTTTAGGATTGTCTTGCCTTCAGAAATTTAAAGTGGCCTCTTTATGTCATAAAGTGGATGGGCTCTCCTATAATGTACAGACATCAATGCTAATGTTAGATAAATGCATTTACTTTGTCAATTGTTTTCTTGTTTTGATCATGCTCTGAGAATCAAGCTTGAACTGCCCAAACGTTGTGTGGGGTATTGAGTGCTTATGCTAAATAAATTTCTAGAAAATATGGGCTGAGACTGAGTGAAACTTCCACTTATGCGTATTGAAGTAGTACTTCTTCTGCCTTGGCATATATAGTGTGGTTTTCTGCAAAATGGTGATGTCAGTATCTGAATAATTCCTTCTGCTTCCCTCCACTTAGTTCCATGAAAGACTATCCTGATAGTCATCTCTTAAGTTTGAGGTTCTAAGATGCATGTAGGCTCATGAATGTATATTTGTTGGTTTCAAATTATTTTATGTAATGAGAGAGCACTGTACTTTGGTAGATTTATCATGGAAATGAAGTTTTCAATTTACTTTGTACACTTTAGCCAACTTCTGATGTCGTGTCTGTATGGGGACCCATTTTCATTTGAAATCCTCCTTTGATGTGATGAACCGCTAGATCTGGTCCTCACTTTGGTTATAGATAAAACGTCATACTGCTTAAAGCATGATAGAGATGATTAGAGTCTGCACCATGCAATATATTTATGAAGTGCTGATATTTGAGATATGTGCAATCAGGGACTTATGGCATTGTTGATTACACTAACTATGATGATATGAAGTATGCTGTAAGTTTATGAAAAAGAGCACTTAATTTGCTGGAATTACTTTCCAGGGCTCCTAATTTTTCTCTCTTTTTCCTGACTTTGTGTAAAAACCTTCTATTTGTTCAGATTCGGAAACTTGATGACACTGAATTCAGAAATCCATGGGCGAGATCTTATATACGGGTGACTTATTCAGTGAATTGGTTTATAAATTTGATGTTTTAGATAAATTAAGCTCTGTATGAGAACTAAGCTTTAAAAGTAGAGGTTATAATTTCAAGAACATGGAGTTTTAAGTCACATTGTTAAAGTCTTCTTCTGATTTGCATCTTTTGGTCACTTGGCTAGGTGAAAAAATATGAAAACAGTCCTTCTAGGTCTCGCAGCAGAAGCCCCAGTAGAAGCAGAAGCGACAGAAGGGAACGAAGGTTCTCTCTATCTATTTATCTATCTATCTATCTATCTATCTATATATATATCACTCTCTCTCTCTTGATGCGCTAGTATGCCTTTTTTCTTTCTCTAGTAAATCGCCGGGTCGATCTGCATCAAAATCGCCATCTAGATCTAGATCAGCATCTCCAGTCAAGCGTCCTAGGTATGTAGGTTGGATTCTAATCTTAATTTGCTTCTTTGTGCTATCTTCTGTTTCTTATACTCTTGGTCATTTTCTCTGTGCCAAAACATACAGAGCAAGGTCCAGATCAAGGTCAGCATCTCCCCGTCAGGTGAGTTGTTTTCCCCCGTGTACTAAGATGCATGTTATGCGAGGCAAATTCACATGGAGCTGATCTATTGAGTCTTAGGGTTCTGCTTCTGGAAATTAAAGATTAGAATATCAATGATGTACGAGATGACAGTTCCTCCTGGGTTTATTGATTGGAAGGAAATGAGGGATGCACTATTCCTGGAATAGTTGGCAATTTCATACAAATGTCTCACAACTGTCATAGATAAAGTTGACACTCAACACTCCTATCCCTATGATTGTGATTGAAATATTTGAGCCTATTACCGCCGTCAATGATATTGTTGAGTCTATTTCCCCATCAATATGCACATGGGACAAATTTCCAGTTCTTATGGAGGACGAACTTTTACTTTTAAATCAATGAAGAAGCAATTAACATTTTTATGCTAAACAGTAATAGTAGGTCTTTTCTTGGTTGGTGATTCTGTGCGTCTCTGAAGATATCCACATTTCTTTTCAGGTGAGGTCAGGTAGTGGCTGATTCCTTGAAGCATAAGTCCTGGTGCTTATGGTCGTAATGAAGAAAGTGAGTTTAGGGAACTTTGGGATCCATCTTTGTTGGGGATTATGATGCTTTACTCAGAAAACTTTAGGTACTGAAGAATATCTGATACTGTTTTGTGATGTCCTGTAGTGTTGGATTTCAATGCGTCGTCTGAATATTATGTAGCTTCGAAGATGCTATGGTGTTGTTTGAGATGATGATGGCTTGGCTCAAAACAAATCCAAGGGAGAGATTGCATCCTGGTTTGGAATTAATGCTGATGTCGAACTGGCTGCCAGTGGTCTTAGCACCCAAATTTTTCTTGTCCTTGTCAAGGTCCATCCCCCGGAGCTATGCGGAGGAATCTGAACTTGGTCTTCTAGCGATATTTGATGGATTCACGAGGATACTCTTATTCAAGGCACCTTTTAACTCGATGAATCAAATTGCCAGATACCGTCAATAGTGTATTTCAAAATCTAATGAATTGGATACAATTTGAAACAGAGAGATAAGCATATTGCGGCCAAGAACAAGGCGCGGCAAAACTGGTTCTCTTGGGCTTTATCATTTCCTAACCTAGAAACTAGTTTGAACGGTATGTCATTTGAGATGGAAAAGATCCAATTGCTGTTGGCGTGTGTTTATTCGAACGATCTGGCTCATAGTGAGACTTAAACCCTCTTTTCTAAATCAAAACTGTCAATATCTCAAGGCTTATGCCGTAGCCAAAGCGTAAGATCGAAGCCTTGACCATCGGTGTAGTAGGATGATGTCAAGGAACTTGCGTCGATCGTCGTCGTCGTCGTAGGACGACATGAAAGAAACTCGTCATGCCGGATTGCTGAGGAGCAATGATGTCCCATGAACTCACAATCTTTGTTCTAAACCTCATAATTTCGCCATTTGGAGTGTGAGCACTCTCCCTTGAACTCACTGGTCTTTAGCTGTTCCTCGTTGTATCGATCGTGCATAATCCTTTGAACCAACAGCAAATTGCCCCCCAAGATGCTTCCACCAAATAAGTACATCATACATGAATGTTCCCCAAATAATTGGATCATCTCGTTGTGCCGATCTTGTGGTGATCATCTCTATCTTCAGATTGTTATCATCCAATAGCAACAATATCGGCCGTGCCCCTAGAGAATCCACAATACGAAAGAGACTTGCAGAATATTACATCTTTGAGTACTCTTATCCTAAGATGATCCCGGAGGCACCTCCAATCACTATTTCCACGTTCAGAAGTGCTAATCCTGTAGATCCCGCCACCGCCATACATCATTGCGACCCCATATTTGTTCGAAGAGGAAGTGGGCTGACAAGGCGAAGCAGCTCCTTGATGTGGTAATAGTGACTAGGATCTCCATCTCTCCTTGCCGCTGTCGTCCGCCTGAACATCGGGGGGAAGAGAGACTTGCGCCACGTCGAAAGGGTTGTAATGGTCACCTAGAACATCTCTTATTGCCGTGCATTTCTTCGCTGTTATTCCTAGCGGGGATCAAAATTATCGTCTCTGTAAAGAATCGAGATCAATTGCATGTTTTTTTGACCCTGCCGGTGGACCAAACAGAAATCCCGGCATAATCCGACTTGCTTATCTCTGTCTAACCAAAATTGCTCAAAAATCTTTTCACAACTGGTCCGAATCCATGGGCCAGGCCCAACCGACGGTGTTCGTTTGGCCCAGCACACAGGTCACGTGCTTCATCCACGTGATAATCCAAACCCTAGCTTCCCGTGGCATTCATAAGTACGTCCGTCTTCCCCAGAGCTTCACGCCGGCACGCTCGCTTCCATCAGCTCTCTCAGGCAGATTTTTGAAGTTGAAGGTCTTCTCCCCCGCCGCCAAAATGTCAGCCGGCGAGCTCGCTTGCACTTACGCCACTTTGATCCTCCACGACGATGGAATCTCTATCACCGTAACGCTCTCTCTATCTCTCAGGCAAATGCTCATGTCTTCCTGCTCTTGATTGTCATCGCTGAAACTTCGAATGTTAATGAAACAGGCGGAGAAGATCGCCTCGTTGGTGAAAGCAGCAAACGTCTCCGTGGATTCGTACTGGCCGAGCCTATTCGCGAAGCTGGCGGAGAAGAGGAACGTGGAGGACCTCGTCATGAACGTCGGTTCCGGGGGCGGCGCCGCTCCCGTCGCGGTGGACGCACCAGCTGGCGGCGCCGCCGGAGCGGCTGCGGCTGCTCCTGCTGCTGTTGAGGAGAAGAAGGTAGTCTCCTCTTCTTTTGGCTACTCCTTTCCATATAAAGCTAAGAGGATTTGATTGTGGGGATGTGCAGAGGTTTTTCTGCATCTGATCGATTCTGCGTTGGAAAATGGAAAATTACTTAGTCAAATTTTTAGCAATATTGCATAGCGGCGATTCCGAATTCGGGCCCTGTTGCATATTTTTTTTTGGGCTTTGTTCTTCCTTATGATTTGAACCTAGAAGATCAGTAAAGGCTTCTTTATTTGCGACCGTAGTGCAAATCATTACGGATCATTGCACGAATTCGGAAATTTGTTAAGACGACGATGCGCTGCTGAGTTGGTGTTAGCAACTGCGACATCACTTGTCCTGAAAAATCTGCGTGAGAAATTTGCAGGGATGTTATTCAAGTTCACTTGTCCTGGTCTAATTGATGGCTTTGATGGACAATCACATCGTCATTTGTGTCTGAGTTGCTGCTTTTCTTATTGAATTTGCCTGCAGGAAGAAGCGAAGGAGGAGAGCGACGACGACATGGGCTTCAGCTTGTTCGACTAAGGAAACAAGTACTCGTTCTGGTTCTTCCTGTATTTTTTGTTTGGTTCTTCAGATTATAGGATCTTTTGGAAAGTTTCATCCCTCGATTTGGTTGTAAGCTACAATGTCGACATCTGGCGGATCGTTTGATATTGAGTTGGCTTGAAAAGCAGAATTATGTCTGTTGCTGATCTTTTGATATTGAACCTTATCACGCTTAACGCGCTAGGAGTTACTTGTGAAAATTCTCGAAACACACAGAAGACTAGTAGCTAGCTGCACATTTACTTACTCGAAATGATCACTCTGGTCACGGTGAATGATCATCGTACAGAATTTGCTCTTGGAGAATATAAACGGTCGGAGGCCAATTCTTGTCCGTGGCAGATGGCATACATTGCTATACATTGCTATCGTTTGTGTAACAACTACAAGTCTCTCCACAATCGCGCTTTCAATGCTGACATATAACTCTACTGTATTGGAACGTTCTATACAACACATGGCTGATTTAACATAGATTAGTCTAGGGCCTTCCATTCTCATTGCCTCTGAACATAGCTAATTTCACATTCGAACGAGGGAGGGGACAATCAATGAGAATCTTCTAATATTACACCAAAAGAAAGAGGGGAAAAAGAAGTTTTTATATAAGATGGCGATTAGGTATTTTCTGTCTTTTTGACAATGGAAACAAATTTTTTTTTTTTCTTGTTAGTCAGCCATTAGGGTAGTTGGTTAGTTCATTGGAGCATACTGAAAAGCAGGTATTGGAAGCTGACCAAGCTTAAGGAGTGGCCACATTCTCTTTAGCTTGAGGAGCAATCTCCTCCCCGTCGACTCCAGGTTCGCTGCCCGCCACCTCTAGACTTAATAGCAATCTCTCCCAGTTCTTTGCCGGTCCCTGTCACAACAAAGAGGCAACTCTCGGAGAAGCTCAAGAAAATGGTAGCTAATGCGTTCGGACTTCCCCTCCATTGTTTCTAGAGGAGAACAGCTTAATATATGGGAATATTACTATACGACTTCCTTATGCGATTCTTTATTCGTTGTTGTTGTTTTTTTTTTTTTTTTTTGCCTAATCGTCAAACACGGTTCGATAACAACGATAAACATCACACGATGCCTGAGAAGTAAATGTCTGACCTTCCAGGAGAGATCTTGAGCCATGCAGTTTCTGATCATCTCCTTCAAAACGGGGGTGCCGTAAGTTGCTAGTGCCCTTTTAACAGTCTTTGCTATCGCTGCTACATCGGCAGGATCAACAGTCTCACACTGAAAGGGTAGTAAAACATGCAGCTTGTTACACGGCACGAGTTTTCATCGACCTTTCCTTGCGGGATGATAAACGAAAGTGACTCACCTCGACATTGAAGGCGCCCATTTGGAATCCGGTATAACCTTCTAATACAGTGTTGACCAGACCGCCGGTGGATGCCACAATTGGTACCTGCATCCACGGTTGAGTCTGAGATTTGTGTCTACCAGAGGGATGCTTAGCAACAACTGCGAGAAATTATCAGGTCGCGAAAAGATGGAGAGAAATTCTACAAGCATGCGTACCGTTCCATATCTCATGGCGTGCAGCTGAATGAGACCGCACGGCTCGAATCTACTTGGTACCAGCATAAAGTCAGCACCAGCTGTGATCATATGCGCCAGGGGAACATTGAATTTGGCGACTCCCCTTGCCTTGTTAGGGTACTTGATCTCAAGCTCTTCAAGTTGTTTCTCCATATGTTTCTTCCCAGTGCCCTGAATATCGAAAATTTAGATTGTAAATAAGTAGGCAACCCAGTTCTGAAATTGCAGCAGCAGAAGCAACACTTGGAAACAATTCATTTCTATCTTCTTCGTTCTTACTAGAACAATTATCTGGACATCTGCGCCGATGAAAAGAGGAATTGCTTGTGCAAGAATATCGGAACCTTTCTGCTCTTCAAGCCTACCGATGAAGCCTATTACAGGGACATCTCTGATTGGCAATCCAACATGAGCTTGCAGTGCTTCCTTCAGTAGGGGCTTTGCTTGCATCACCTGAGAATTACCGAAGATGTTGATTAATCCAGATTCTCAATTCACTAGCAAGTCAATTTAAGCCTTTCAGACAAGGAGTAGAGATAGATCTTACATTTGTAGTATTGTATTTGACGTCGATGTACTTGTCTGACAGTGGATTCCACTCTTGGACATCCATGCCATTGACAATTCCAGTGATGCCAGTCATTCTGATGATATTATCCAATTCTACACCTTTTTCTATGCTAGAGACGAGTTCCTCTGCATAGTATGGACTCACTGTTACAACCCTGTCCGATTCTAGTATTCCAGCCTTCATCCAATTAATCTTCCTGCCCTTCACCGGCTTGTCGTAGCTTTAGGAACAAAAGGCTATCAGATCAGACACAGGTTCAATACATACATGTTGGAAGGTTGAAGAAAAAGCTAGACTAGTCGTACCCGTCAATAAAATCGAAGGATGCCCTGTACTGGTCTGGAAGGTTCAATAATGAGAAGTCTGCATATGCAAATCTACCCTGGTATGCAATGTTGTGGATACAGAAAGCAACCTAAAACCATCGCCATGAATATATTTAGCTCGCCGATCTCTAGAGACTTGAATAAGAACACTCAAGTATACTAAACCAAAAATGCGTACCTTTGCATTTTTGTAGATTCCTCTAGGCTTGTACATTGATTTTAAGTAGCAGGGGAGAAGAGCAGTGTGCCAGTCGTTAGCGATAAAAACGACATCCTCACCTACATTTTTGTGAATTCGTCATGTATCTGATCATGAAAAATCAACCGAAATGATCTAAAATTTTCGCTCGTCCTTTTCTTTCTACTTTGCAAAAAAGAAAAATAAATGAAGAAAAGAGAAGGAATGACCCACACCATAATGTCCCTTGAAGTACTTGCTGAGGTTCAAGTTTAAAACTCGTGGTGCTTCCAGAGCTGCCTGATGATCATTGCATTCTCACGTTAGTGTCAAAGCATTCCAATGGTAACAAAACGAGAGTGGTGGTGGTCTTAACACAAGTAAAGTGCATGATTGACTCTCCTCCTGTTAAATTGAAAATCTATCTTTTTTCAAATGAAATTTTGAAAGATGGCAAACATCGTTAGCTGCGATGCATGAACAGCTTAAAGAACCGACCTGGCATAGCAAGCTGAATCTAAGTTGGTTATCGATATAGTCCTTCCCTGCTTGGGGACCATAAATCTTGGATCCAGTTTTCCCCCATACCTTATTATGTCAAACCATGAAGATGGATTCAGCTCAAGAGATTTTTACCGATTCAATTTGCAATAGTCAATGACGAAAGTTTCCCCACAGGAGAATGAACAGTGTATGAAACTTACTTTTTCCAGAAACATGGGGTGGTCTACAAAAACACGATCAACTCCTCTTTTGTAGCAGTGGAAGAAGCGAACCGTTTCAATTCTATCGCCGACTTTAATCTGCAGAACGAAAAGAAGGCTCCGAGACATATTCCATGGAAAGTGTGAGCACAATGCAAGTATGAGCCAATAGAGAACTTTACCTTAGCCACCACCTCTGTATCCCAAGCATCTTTATACTGATCGTAGCGAGGGCACACAGTCATGACTCGATGACCTATTGCCTGGAGAAGAAGCGTAGAACATCGGCTTATAACCATAATCATTTGAACTTCTGAACCGGAGCTAAAAGAGAGAGAGAGAGAGAGAGAGAGAGAGAGAGAGAGAGAGAGAGAGAGAGAATTTGCCGGTAAACAGAAACAGAAGTATGCCGTAAGATATGCTTACCGCCATAGCTGGTGGAAGTCCTCCAAGAACGTCACCAAGTCCACCAGTTTTGCTCCATGGGCCAACTTCTGCGCCTACGAAGATTAAGTTCATCCCAGTTCCACATTTGATGACTCCTAAGGGGCTCGCAACCTCTGTCTTTAATGCCTGCCTTCTCGATTGTCTGCTAGCTGCCCTTAAATTAGTCCTAATCCGCAGCATATCCAGCTGGTTCAAGGACCTCAAGCCACAGTGTGTCGTGGGTTGGTTTTTCAGGTCCTTGTGGGTCAATGCTGTTTTGGAATCCGACCCAGTTGCTCCCGCAGAGCTGAGACAAGAGCTCCTAGATACGAATCGAGCAGCACTCACGGACGCCATTAGGGGAGAGATGCTGCACACGATCGCCTGGAAGGGTACACGTAATTTGACGATGTAAAGGGTTAATGCGAAACAGCCATAATCAAATGTTGCATATATATTTCATAGCCAAGCAGTCGCAGGAATACAGATTCAAAGAGTACATTTCTACAGCACTCTTGGAAATTTGGTAACATCAACACCTATTCGACATATTTCTGATCTAATAAAGCTCAGCATGTTTATCAATTTTCAGAACCAACGACATCGCATTTGAAATCGTGTGGACGCCACCACGGAGCCAACGCCGCTCGAATTGAGCACACTTGGTCCTACATAACGTGAAATCTGCTCATATTCTTTTGTATTTCCTATTGCAACACGCTATTTACACGTTCAGTACATTCAAATCAACCGCGAACTTGCAACATCGGTCATGAACAGATGAACTTAGCATCATGCAAATGAACAACAGAGGCACCGGGGGCATCGGAAGAACGGCATGCTGATGCACGGATTCGAAAATTTAAACTGGATTCTCAATGACAACGGCGAGAGAACCGCAAATAAAGCGGCGCCGAGAACGAGAGGCCGTCGTTCGGATTCGAAGAAAAGCAAACGCAATCGGCGAAACGCTACGACGCCGCAGTCGCATTCTTCTTCGCTCACCTGGAGAGCTGGAGCAGAGAGCCGTGTGGTTCAGCACAACCCTCGGTCGCTTCAGAGAGCCAAGAGCTTCGGCTGCGAACTGCGAGTGAGTTGTGAGCTCGAAGAATGGGAGGAACGGCCGCCATTTGTAAAACGGAGCCCCGACCCGGGGCCCACAAGTCCCACGTGGCGGAAGGATAGCGGTCTGGAAGGTCGCTCCAAGTCAATGACGACCTCTAATTCTGATTTGAGGCCGTGAGGCCGCCTGAAGCGGGGCCCATGGTAGCCCAAAGCGAATATACGGCCAGCTCCCGTTGATGATATTATTTTAAACTATTTTCTAACGTACGATGTTGCAGGCACCAATAACTCTGGTCGATCCCATTGACCAAGAACAAAAAATAAATAATTCTGGCCCAATTCAAGCCGTGCATTCTGTTTTCAATGCCCTTTCTATTTTTAGCCGTCGATCTTTCCCCAAAGATATCTCAATTTGAAGTCAAATATTTTAAAACACCACGAGGCCATTTTGAATTTTTTGCGATGTCCCAAGGCACTTCGATTGAAAAGACACATAAAAAAAAATTCAAATAAGGATCCAGAGTATTATTATTTGTTGTCCACTAAGAGGGTAAAAGTTCGCATAGAAAATTAGGTTGATAGACAAACCTGAAACTAATCGCAAACAAGTAATCTGAATGCAGATGAATTATTCGAGCCCAACGAAATAACGTGTATCCTTAAGACAAATTTATCCCCTCAACCGGTACCTAAGGTTCTTGGACAATTGCCTCCAAGGATAGAATGGGTTGCCTTTCCTCGAAAACGGTACTTGTTTAAGAGGAAACCTTCGAACACAACTTCGCGGAATAGTCGCACAAAATGATGACGATGATGAATGAATGATGAACATAACAATTATATCTAATACTCGTTTATCATACACCCGTAATGCGACGGACAATGCTTTACTTTTATAGAAAGTGAAGCAAAGAGTCACGAAGTCACAAGGCTTCATCGAAAGGGTTCGTCAACGAAAAAGCATGATTTCGTTGAAAGGATTTGATGAAACGTCACGAAGTCGTACAGTTTTGACGAAACATTACGATGTCGTACGGTTTCATCGATGAAGGGTTACGAACCGAAATAACTCTTCATTTCTCATTCAACTTCTTATGAGACTTTGGGAAAAAGTTCTAATAATCCCCCACATGAATGAGAAGTTCAATTATCAAAACTCTTCATGAATGCATGATATGTAATGTGTGAATATTCCATGAGAGAACGTTGTATCGAGATAAGTAGTCTGAAACTTTAAACTTTCCCTAGTGTGATCTATCGGACTTACTCAATCAATCAGTAGACTTGATGTTAGTTGAACTGTCGACCTTTGGTGTAAGCCTAGACAATAGAAATCACACAACTATCTCTTGAATAAAGTTGGTTCTCACTATTGTGTTCGTTTTGACCATGAACACCGCCTGGTCTCATGAGTGCTTTAGAGAATTCGACCTTTTTAATTTTCACAGAAGCGGCCCTCACTTCCCACTCACATAGGTGATTTCTGAATGTGCAGTATATCACATACTCGATTCAGAATCATTAAAAGCTTATCCTTAACATTCACATATTAGTACTGTCTATATATAGAAATGAATAGAAAAATTCACAGTACTCTACACCGCTTTCATAACTTGATTGTCCTTTTGAACCTAGATCTTGGGATCTCCAGTTAACTAGGTATGGTTTTCGCTACGATGACTTATTTATGGCCTTAAAACTTGATCCTCTTGATGTTGTCACAACCATCTCTCTAGTTAGGCTTTTTATTAATGAATTCGCAATATTATCCTTTGACTTCACATAGTCAATTGTGATAATTTCATTAGAGAGAAGTTGTCTTACTAATATATATAACATTTCTCGCCCCCACATTTTAAGATAATTCTTGAAATCTTTTCAAGACGGTGGTAGCCTTTCAATGAAAGCAGCCATTTGAAATGATTTACTTAGAACCATATCTTTGGCAAGAATGTTATGCATAATCTTTTAGAGTTTTCAGGACTTGAATTAGGACGGTTATGAAATCAACCATCTTTAAGTCCAGAAACTTGCCAACGATGAATCTTTTCAATCCATCATATTATGTTTCAGATTTCTCGTGTAGATTTTCCCATAATTCCTTAGCCATTTCAGTGGCTATAAACATTATAGAGGGAATTGTCCAAACTATTTAAAATTTGGTTGCGACACAGGAAGTCAAAATGCTTCCACACACATCTACAGCAACAATCCTTTCCATGTTTGTCTCTTCTTCATCCAACTTACTTAGGAGCATCCTTATTGAGAAACCTTGCCAAATTCAATGTCATGACATATAACAACATCTTCTATTGTCATCTCTTAAAAATCAGACTATTGAACTTTTCTGCCTTCTCTCAAGAGTTGGGATAGATGCAATAGACATTATCAATGTCGAAGCCATGAAAATGGGCCAACATACCCTTGAGAAATACACGTACATATGATTTCATATGCATTCTAATAATTTTATATCCATCAACCAAAATCAAATGTGGGATATAAGATAACATAATCTCCTACTATTGTTTGAGTTTGCTTTGAACTGAAACCAAATTCCAAACATACAATTTAACATAATTAGAGATATTTTGACTAATATCTAAGTAATTAAGTATGTGTAGATTACTATAAGATGACAGAACAATAAGTAAATGTGCAATGACAGGCCTAAAAATGTAAGCCACATCGGTAGACATGGCCATTTGGGCCCGGAACCGGTCCGTTGATTGGGCCCGCGGTTCCGAACTGGAACCGAAACCAGACTTCAAGGGCCGATTCTGGTTCCGAACCCGAAAAAAAAGGGGCGCGGGAGGGGGGGGGGGCACTGTCCCCCTCGGGAAGAGCCGTTGGCTCTTCCCCCAATGGGCCGAGGCCCGTTGCTATTTGCAACGGCCTTGCAAATTTCTTAAAAATAAAAAATAATTGTAAAAAATAAATAAATAAAACTCTATAAAAATCTCACAATCCCTCTTTATTTTTCTTACAATTTCTTACAATTCTCTCGAATACTCTCAAGTCTAAACTCTCAAGTCAAATTCTTTTGATTCGATAGTCTCTCTCAATTCCGTCTCAATTCTTTGAATCAATTTTCCGATCAATTCTCTCAAAAAATGGCAAGTGGAAGCAGAAATACTAGAAAGGGAAAGAGCCCGATGAGGATGGGAGAATCCAATTTTCATGTTCATGAATATGATCCTCGTGGATATGCACGTTGAGAAGACGACGATGTTCCCAATCCCGACATCGAGCATATCGCAACGCAAGAAAGTCTTTATCCTCATACTGTCACTGGTGTCGAAGAATCGTCGATACCAAAAGAGCCGGGACGGAAGAGCCGAGAATCCGACTTACAGTTACACTTCGACAAAGTATGGAATGAAAATAAAGGTAAGTTTGATATAAGCTGTAAATATTGTCCGCAAAAATACAAACTTGGTAAAGGAGATGGCTATGGAACATTTTGTTGGCATCTGACGAAAAAACATCAAACACAAGCAGGGATCGACACTAATCAACAACAAATTTTCGGGTTCGCCAATCCTAACCCTCATCATTTATTCCGTTTCACTAATGCACTTTATAAATAAACATTAGCTGAATATGTTTTCCTTGAGCATGCTCCGTTTAATACTGGTGAAAATTTTAATTTTAAATATTTGGTAAATACTGCGCTGGTTCCGCAAGCACCTTCTGTTCCGAAAACTACTCTTAAACGCGAACTTAAACGAGTTTATAAAGATCGAAAAAATGATTTGAAAATATTTTTTGAAGAATTCAAAGGACGTGTACATATCGGTAGTGATATTTGGAGTGATTCTTGGAATATTAATTCTTATATGGATGTCACATGCCATTGGATATGTGATGATTGGGTTATTCAAAAAAGATTTCTTGCATTTCGAGTTTTTCCTGAAAGGGATACGGCCCATAATATTTATAGAGTAATTAGGCAAGTTTTAGAAGAATGTAGTTTGATTGATAAATTTTTTTCAATTGGTTTTGATAATGCCACCGCAAATACTACTTCCATTCCCGAGTTAGAAAAAATGTGTAAACCTTCTTTTGGCGGATAATTTTTTTACATTAGATGTGCTTGTCATGTTTTGAATTTATGTGTTCAAGATGGTTTACGTGTTCTTGTGACTTCTCTCCACCCAATAAATAATGCAATTAGATTTTTATGGAGCCGCCCTCAACTTATGAAAGTGTGGGGAAACTTTTGTAAAGAAAATAAGAGAAAGGCAAAAATGTTTCCAAAATATGTTCCGACTCGTTGGAATTCTACCTACGAGATGTTTCTACAAACTTTTGATTACAAATATTTATTATGTTCCTTTATTTTAAATACTGTTCCAGATATTGCTTTACTCCCGCAACATTGAGACGTTTGCAAAAAAATGTTAGATTGTTTGAAAATTTTTAATGATGCTACTAAAACTTTATCTGGTATTTATTATCCTACCACGCATTTATTTTTAATAGAGTGTGTTAATATTGCTAATATTTTTAATGCATATGAAAAAGATACTGACTTAGTTTCGAGTATTTTAGTAATGCGAGAAAAATGGTTGCATTATTATTTGAACATTCCTCTTGTCTGTTTAGTTGGTGTTGTTTTCGATCAACGTACTAAGTTAGATGGTTTATTAGATTATTTGAATGCTTATTATTATGATTGTTTACATTTAGATGAAGTAATAAATATTTCAATCATACAAGTAGAGGTTAAAGGAGCTATAGTAGCATTATATAATGAATTTTGTAATAGATATGGTTTAAGTGACAATGGATGTGGATCTGCCCAGCATAGTGTCTCAGAAAGCGATGCGGGTATTTCACTACTTAGTAGAGGGTATAAAATGCTCAAGAGTAGGAAAAAAAAAACAGAATGGGACATCAACAGGTAGTATTTTCGAATTGGAAAACTATTTAACAATTTCTTTTGAGTTTAGCGATTCCGAACACAACGCAGATTTCAAGATCCTTGAGTGGTGGAAGAACCATTTAACTCAATTTTCAGTTCTCTTCCTCATCGCGAAACAAATACTAGCGATCCCTTCTTCAACAGTGGCGGTTGAACAAGCATTTAGTGCTGGAGGATTAATTTTGGACTCCCGCCGTTCAAGATTAAGTCCGAAAAGTGAGGAGTATCAAGCTTGTATCGATGATTGGACAAAGGCTAGATTTCGCCAACAAGAGCTGGATCGAGAACACGAATTCTTCAGTGATGACTGTGGAGATACTACCACCACCACAACGGCTAGCGACGATTGACGATGAGGTAAGTTGGGGGTTACCAAAGGTAAGATAACTACATGGGTTTTGATTCTTCTATCCCCAAGAAAATATGTAGGCGCTTAATGATAATTCATTAAGTTCAAGCCCATTCATTCCCTCTTTTTTTTCCATATTTTATTACAATCTACAATTTGATTATAATTTATAATTTATTAATTTTATTTTATTATTTTAAAAATAAAATTAAAAGTTCGGAACCGGGAACCGGGAATCGGCCCGGAACCGACCATGTCTACACACCAATTCATGTACAATGCCATGTGCCGCACATCCACATCCTGCACTCGTATAGTGCAACACCGTGCACAATGTGCACAGTTGCGTGCACGCATGCGTTTGACTGGGCGTGCGAAACCTCACAACTATTGGCCTTTTTTTTTTTTATTACTGTTCACTGAATAAGTGCAAAAATTATCCAAAGTTAATCCAACGAAACAATTCACTTCCGTTGCGTAGCCAATGTGTACGATGTTTCCGACGGCTTATCACCATTTTTTTTTTAATTTCTGCATTGTTCGTTGTACCAGTGGACAAAGTTCTCCACTGTTCATCCAATGTTGATCCCAAGAGAACACTTCACCTTATTTATTTTTTATTTCTCCATTGCTCATCGAAACAATGGTCTAATTTCTTCACTATTCGTCCCATGCTTCAATTTACTTTCTTTACGCATCCAGTGCGTATAGCTTTCTCGGAGGCTTACTACAACACGTTTTTCACATTTGAATGAGATCTATCTCACCGTGCAATAAAATGAAAAAAATTCATCGCATGACGGTATTGTGGTGTATAACCTCTAAACAAGTCTTCCAGACTCTGTTCGTCTTGAAATATACATGCAGTAATCTCAAAGCAACAAACCAAAACTCAGTAGAAACATATATTTTAACCAAGGCTCTGATACCAATGATGGAATCGAACATCGAATGCGACCATTCATTTTTCTCGTATTATCGAGAAGAATCCGAATATGTAATAAAACAGAATTTTCATCAGACGAAACTAACAATAATTTGTCAGAACAGAATGCGTACAACTAAAGTAACTATACGAACCCAGCACAGGAAAACACCAAGTTTGTCTTAAGATTGTTGTCCACTAAGAGGGTAGAAGTTCGTATAGAAAATTAGGTTGATAGACAAACTTGAAACCAATCGCAAACAAGTAATCTGAATGCAGATGAATGATCCGAGCCCAACGAAATAACGTGTGTCCTTAAGATAAATTTGTCCCCTCAACCGGTACCCAAGGTTCTTGGATAATTGCCTCCCAGGTTAGAACGGATCCCCTTTCCTCGAAATCAGTACTTGTTTCAGAGGAAACCTTTGAACACAACTTCGCGGAATAGTCGCACAAAATGATGACGATGATAAATGAATGACGAACATAACAATTGTATCTAATACTCGTTTAACATACATCCGTAATGCGACGGACAATGCTTTACATTTATAGAGAGTGAAGCAAAGAGTCACGAAGTCACAAGGCTTCATCGAAGGGTTCGTCAACGAAAAAGCATGATTTTGTCAAAAGGATTCGATGAAACGTCACGAGGTTGTACAGTTTTGACGAAACGTTACGATGTTGTCTGGTTTCATCGATGAAGGGTTACGAACCGAAACAACTCTTCATTTCTCATTCAACTTCTTATGGGACTTTGGGAAAAAGTTCCAACATTATTTTCTCAAATAAAGATTTGAAGTGATGTTTTATTTCAAATAAGGACCTGAAGTAGTCATGACAGTTTGAAATAAGGACCTGAACTGGTGGTTCAGATTTCAATTTAGGGGGAACCGGAACCGAGCCCTTAAGTGACAGTTCTGGTTCCGGTTCCTATTTTGAACTGGCGGTTATGGGCCAATTTCGAGCCTTGTTCCAGTTCAAAGCCAAAATGGAATCTCCGATCTTGGTTATGATTTTTGAGTTTAAAAATTAAATTGTAGTGAATTTGCAATAAAATTGTAATCAAATTATCAAATAATGAATTATGAAATAAAAGAAAATAATGAATTATCAAATATAAATCGTGGGGGAAAAAGAAAGGGGGATGGGGCTTGAACTTAATGAATTATTATTAAGCGCCTACATATCTTCTTGGGGGATAGAAAAATCAAAACCTATGTAGTTCTCTTCCTTTTGATAACCCCATACTTACTTCATCCTCAATTGTCACTACTCGTTTCGATACCGGTATCAGTGGGATCTCCGTCATCAAAGAGTTGAGCTTCATTATTGCGATTTATCTCTTGTTGTCTATATTGAGCCTTTGTCCAATCATTAGCACAAACTTGAGTCTCCACCAAATTGGGAGCTAATCTTGAACGTCGTTTGTCCAAAATATTGTCTCCGGCGCTAAATGCTTGTTCTACTGCAGCTGTCAAACAAGGGTTGCTAAAATTTATTTTGCAATTAGAGCAAGAATTGGGTATTTGGTGGAATGCCTCTTCCACCAATCCAATATTGTGAAAATCTGTGCTACCTTCAGATTTATCAAACTCAAAAGAAATAGTTAAATAGCTCTCAAAAGAAATCGTTGCCAAGCAACGGCATTTTTTTTTAATCCCCATTTTCCACGGTTCGGAACCAGCTCGGAACCACTGGTTCAGGGCTCGATACAAGGTTTGGAGAAATAGTAACCAGGCCCTTATGCCTCTGGCCGATTTCAGTTTCGAACCGCGGGCCTGATCAACGGGCCGATTCCAGTTTTGACCCGAGCCGATTCCAGGTTGGCTCGAGTTCAATCTAGCCTGTAGCCATGACTAGTTCAGGTCATTGTTTGAGAAAATTAGGATATTTTGGACTTTTACTTGAAATTTTTCCTAAAAAATATATGTTGTTGCATGGTCTTTTGCTCGTGTAAAGCATGGCCTAAAACCCAAAAAAACTCCAACTTTAGCATTTGTGTCAATTATATCCAATTTTTCTATCTCATAAAAAACCCCAAACTTTTAGTTTTGTCCCAATTCTACTCAAAACTTTTACTTTTGTCCCAATTTTATCGACCCAGTACAAAAAAAAACCTCGACTTTTACTTTTATCTCAATTCTACCCAAAACTTTTACTTTTGTTCTAATTTTATTGCCCTAGTACCCAAAAAACCCTCAACTTTTATTTTTGTCATAATTTTACCAATCCTCAACTTTTATTTTTGTCCCAATTTTATGCAAAACTTTTACTTTTGTTCCAATTTTAGGGGTCTAGTGTTGACACTTGTTTTTTTAATCAATTTTATTAGAAAAATATTTAAAAATCCATAAAAACTTGTAAAATTTCAAAATCAACTTTGGAAACCTTGGTCTAGCCTCAGGAACCAATTTTGAATACTTTTTTTAAATATTTTTTTGAATTTATTTAAATATAAAAATACAAAAAATTCACAAAAATACAATTCGTGGTCAGAAAAATGCACAAAAATAGTAAATAATTTTATTTCAATTCCCTCTTCAATTTGGTCCTTTCAAATCTCAAAAATTCGATTTGGGTCACTATGTTCCTCCATAAACATAAACCCGAATCGAGTATAAAAATTTCTTTTTGAGTTCTTTAATTTTCAGTTTTTGCTTTGAAAAGGCCATGACATTGATATCAAGAACCTTGAAGTGAAATTGTGTCGATTTGCCCCCCAATTTGATCAATTTTGATGCAAGGGGCCTAATTGCACTGTTGACACCTAAATTTTGATCAACTTTTTTTTTTATTTTATTATTATTATTATTATTTTTTATTTTGAAAATTCATAGAAAATCCATAAAAAGTTGAAAAAATTGAAAAATCAATTTTGGTGACCTTAGCCAAGCTAAATGAACCATTTTGACCAAAAAAATAATTTTCATAATTTTCATTTTTTTATATATATTTTCGAAAAATACAAAAAAAAAAGAAAAAAAGAAAAAGAAAACCAAGAAAATCAAGAAAAATAATATTTGAGATCACAAAGATATATAAAAATAGTCGGTATTTTTATTTTTATTTTATCTATTTTCTAACCTCATAAATAGTAAAATTCAGGTTTGATTTTAGGTGTTTTCTGATCACCATAAAATTGAATCTGGCAAAAATATTAGTAATGATTAAAAGGAAAAGGAGTGAAAACATCATCATCAAAAGGAAAAGGAAACTAATCATTTTGTCTTTTCTTTTGATTATTTTATTATTATTCTTACTTTTTAATATTTTATTTTATTATTATTTTATTATTATTTTATTTTTTATTATTATTCACTCACCTTTTCCCTCATCCGTCGCTGGCTTCTTCTCCCCCCGCGACTTCATCTTCTTCTCCTCCTTCCTCTTCTTCCTCTCCCGTAGCTTCTTCTTCTTCTTTTCTTCTTCTTCTTCTTAAAAATAAAATGGAATCCTCACCTTCGTGCACTATTTTCCTTCGCCTTCGACCCTTCCACCGTCGTCGCTAGCCGTCGTACCTCAAAGCCGCCGTGAATAACCCAAGACCCGCGGCCTCCACCCGTTTCGGAGTTTGGTTCGGGATTGTTTCGGATCGGGCCAAATCCGTCATCGCCAAAGCGCGCTATCGCCTCCGGCGACAGCCCCGGAGTCCTACCTCCTCCCTCGGAGCTTATGGAGCCTACGCGCCGCTGGTGGAGCCCAGAAACAGCCTCGGGTCACCACCCCGTCGTCGGAGCGTATCCGGACGTGTCGGAACGTGTCCGGACGTGTCCGGACGTGTCGGAGCGTGTCCGGACGTGTCGGGCGTGTTGGGCGTGTCGGAACGTGTCCGGACGTGTCGGAGCGTGTCCGGACGTGTCGGGCGTGTCGGAGCCGTGTCCGAGCAGTGTCGGAACAGTGTCGGAACAGTGCATGAACAGTAACGGGCATGGGGATGGTCGCAGGCTGGGGCTGGGCGATTGAAAGCTGGTGTCCAATCCGGTATGTTTTACGTACCCGATCCGTATATCAGGATTATTTTTCTAAAATATTGCATTTATAGACTTGATTTGTATGTATTTGTTTCAGTCTAGTGGTTAGCTTATTTATCTGGTTGAGTGTTATCTATTGTCAAAGACATGCTTTTTGTTAAAATATTTTCTGAAAATATAAAAAAATATTAATGAATCAAAAATGCCAAAAAAATGGAAAAATTAAAGAAAAACAAAAAAATTGAGAAAAATTGCAGAAAAATTCTAAAAATTGTCCAAGGCTGAAAATGACAAAAAATTGATTTGTTTTCATTTTTGGGATTTTCTCCCATTTAATCCAAAATGGCGATTTCACCCCTCAAAGGGTAAATCGTCTTTGATATTCTAATGAATTGTGGAAATTGCTTAGAATTTGGTGATGGGCCAGATGGGTGGTTAAACCTTATGTCTAAGATTTCCACATTTCATTTCCATTTTAGAAAATGACGATTTTACCCTTCGAATGGTAAATCGGTTTCTAAAATTCCCGAAAATCACGAAAATTGCCAAAAAAAAAAGGAAATGGGTCAATTGAGTGACCAAACCTGTTTTGACTCCGGATTCATTCCGAAATGATGATTTTGTCCTTTTTGGGCAAATTGTCCCCTTTGTCTCAAAATTACGATTTTGCCCCTGATGGGCAAAATCATGTCTAAATCATTCCTAAGCCTGATTGATGCTTCTCTAGGCCAATATGGCCTTATTAGGAATGCCATGTGATTTATTTGTACATTTGAATTCATTGATTTGTGCACTTTATTATTGATTGTGATTGTCAGGATAGTCATTCCTATCTGCATGAACTCCTAGATTTAGGACTCGTACCCCACTCATCTGTATGAAATCTTAAGTCAGAAAACTCAGTCAACTTAGGTACCGAAAGGGCGTCAACTCTGATAGTTGACGTAACTAAGTCCCCGAACCCATTTCCCTGGTTATCGCAGAATTGAATAGAAACTCCCGACTATTCAATAGGGTGGTCCAATCATACCCTCCAAAAAATGATTGGTGGCGACTCCATGACATGCACACTTAGCACATATCACTAGACCACACTGAAGGTCGACTACGCATACCTCCGTTGCGATTTGGGTAACGGGCCTTGGGAGAGGCCCGCGTCCGACCAGACTGGACGGCCCATTAGCCCTCGAGAGCCCATGGCGAAATTCGAGAGGGTCGCGACAGACTGGCGACTCCACTGGGGACTTTAGAGAACTTGAGCCGATTAAAAAGGTGATTGATTTTTCTAACATGTTTTATGCAGATGCTCTTCAAGGTGAGGTACGTACTTTAACCCTTGAGGTGTTAAATGTTTTTGCAGATTGGAGAAATAAGGGGTGGAGTACTTGTTAACTCTGTTTTATGCAGGTTGGGCGTAGGAATGAATGATTGTGTGTATGTTTTATATTGAAGCGGTGATTGTTAAATAAGATGCATGTTTATCGCTTTAGCACGACACCGAAAATACACACAACCGCGCCTAAAACCCCGGGCGCCGCCTATAGGAAAACAATAGAATGGATTGAAAATGGAATCTCCGTGAGGAAAAACACGGGGTAATCCACTTTTCAATTCCGCTCACTTCGAACTATGGATCGAGTCCCAATGCAACGATAGCTGTGCAATGGAATCGGCTCTTTCTAGAACTCGAGGTGGGAACCTTGACCTTAGGTGCCAAATCCTTTGATTTTTAGAAGTTTTATCCTCCCTTGTCTCATGTGCATGTCTTTAGATGGTTGGTATATCTAAAACCACCTAAAAAAAAAATCGGTGATCCTAGAGTTACATCTCGAAGATTGGAACTGGGGCATCTCCAAGTGTTTGGGCCACATTCCTTTGATTGATTTGACATTCTTAGTCCTCTTGTATAAAATTAATTTTGCTGAGATCCTCTATATCTCGTCCCGTAGATTGATTGTATTAGGGATCTATTTGTATTGTATACATCTTGATAAGGCTCATTTCTATCGAAAATGGGGGCAAATTCCCCAAACCCGTGGAGCATAGTGGAATTCGTCCCTTCAGTGCAAAACACATTGGGCCGCAGAGCCACTCGTTTGGTGAAAGGACGTATCGTTCCTAATTGATTTTTAATCAGATCTGGGGATAAGTTTTTCTCCATTATTTTTATCTCAGGACGTCTCTCCTCTGACAAAGTCAATAGACGCAATAACAGAGTCGTCCGCATCAGAATCAAACCCCAAGATACGAATTTGGGTGAACGGTAACCTTGTATCGTTCCAATTTGGTCTTCCAAGACCACATGCCTAACGTGAGTTTTTACTCATTTTACAGGAAGTTGTTGGCGCTGAAAGCCTCAAATGAAAATAGCACGCTAATAGGGAGGCGAATAGAATCATTGGCCTTAGAAGTCAGGATTCCAGGAGATGGTCTTTGATTATAAGACCTAGTGGATGGTAAAAAGTATCGCTCCTACGTCACATGCTTTGACATGCATTTTGATAAAATCTTCTTTTTTTCCTTGAATAAAAGGAACCTTGAAGAATGGCGCTGAAGTGCGCCCAAAAACACAAATGGATCTTCTCTGGGGCAAATTCTTGAGAAGGATTCGTCGCCCAACCAGATGGGAGATCAAGGACACAAGATAGAGGGCCAAATTATGCAAGCCGCGCGTGTGTGTTCAAACGGAAACACAAAACAAGAACAATGCGGTATCGTTCCAATTTGTCTTGAATTTTGGAACGCAAACTGACACCTAATTCCCTTCTTTGACAGGGGCTCGCCATCAAGGCGAAACAGGTTTTCACATCCCGTGTATTACCCAACGGAACACATGACCAAGGGTAAGATGTATCGTTCTAATTTATTGAAAAATTCATGAACGTACAATAACATGTTTCTTCCGCATTTTCAGGGATCTCCAGCCGTGACGGGAAGGTAAGTATCCCTTTTCCCAGTTAGCTGGAGATAAAAAAAAAAATGTCAGAATCCTTTCAATAATCATGCCTAAAAAGGATAGAGATTTTTCAATGCATCGATATTCATGATTTAAAACAGGAGGTTGTTTGAACATGAATAAAACATGCATGGGGCATCGTAAGATTCCCTTGAGGGGTAAATTTTTGGAGAAAAAGAAAGAGATTTTTCCAATCAAAAATTGTTCAAAACTTCCAGAAGGACGTTTTCTCAAAAGACGAGAGGCAAAGCCTAATCCAAACACGTCCTATACACACTTGAGAGAGAAGTGGAGCGGATCAAATAGTAAAATCTGGACCTACGGAAGTATGGACCATTCGCAGCGATTACATGGGTTGGGACGACGGAGGCATTCGTTTCTTATCCCCAAACACTACAGGTGACCATTGACAACCCCTTCGAACGGCGGTTTTCATTCTCAACCCTGTCAAGAACCATCCCACACCGGGGCAAAATGGAAGTAAGTCCAGCGGCATCAGGAGAAAATGGTTAGAAATTTTCTTGCTCGGACTAATTAATCTTTGTGTGTTGTTTATATGGTAATCCAAGTGCCATAGGATGACGAGAAGCATTCATTCTTTATCCCATACACTGTATCATTTGCACAGCCAAGTTGAGCCTGCAAATTCATTTCATGAACCCATTGGTGATCATTCCAAGACGGATGTCGCACCACTTCAAAAATGGAAGAGTTCAAGACTCAGGGATTACGAAGAGAATTCTCGGACTGATATTTAAAGCATGTTTAGACTATATGTCTAACATGATCCCATGAAGATGAGAAAAATGGGGATTTCAAAAATGAAAATGAGAAAAATCCCCGGCATCAAGAAAAAGCAAAGTGCCTAGTAAAAGCAAAGCCGATGCTCGTGCTAGTTGTTTAATTGGTCCGCAATGAAGCTGGATGGGAAAAGGGGAAATCCCTGAAGGAGCCAAATCCAAAAGGACTGCTCCCCAAATGCTATCAAGCGCAGAACAAAGATATAGAAAGAGTCAGTCTCTGAATGCAACAAGAGACGCTCTTTAAAGAGCTGGTGCACATCGCGAGATAGGTTGCGCGCCTCAAAGGCTAAAGATGCAGAAAAGAAAGGACAGGTGGCAAATCAGCAATGATCACCAATGTCAAACCCGTCACGAATTCTGGGCCAAAAATAAGCTTGTTTCGGTCCCCAATCCTACCAATGTTACAACCCCGAAACAGTCTTCTCTGACTAAGACACTTGGGTTAACATATAGCTTAGCTCGAAGAAGTACGAGCAAGATTATTTCTTTCTCATTTTGCAGGGTTCTTGACTTGTAAACCCGGAGCAGATGGTGAAAATTTTTGTTCAATGGCCTTGACTCAAAAGTGAGTCCCCCTTGAAGATCAAGAACCAAGCCCAACATTACGGTCCCGTGGAAGACCTCCCGACCGATCAAAATGTATGCGCTGCGAATGAGCCTAAAACCTAGGCACAGGTTAGTAGGGAATTGAGTGCATCCCCTACAAAAAAAAAAAAACCACTATCGCAAAACAGGTGAGAAGACCTCATTGTCGAGAAATATTCCAATTGATGTTTTGAACAAACTCTTTTTGGAATTTTCAAACTGTTGATCCAGATTTTCCGTCCAAGGGATTTGTGATCACATTTGCATATTGCAAGAATGCTTTGGATAACCTCCAGCATCAAAATGCACATTTCATGATTAAAACTTAAAACATACGGTTTTGTCAAATGGACAGCCGTGGCCTTCCCAAAGATTACTAACGTTTTCTTGGTGAAGAAAAATCTTCCAGGCTCGAACTTCTGCAGGATTCTTGGAAACCCCAAATCCCAGAAAAACATTTGCTCCGTGGAGTGGAGCACGCAGGTTTGAACTTTCTACAGGATACCTGGAGAACACAGCTTCCAGAATGTCGTCTCAACAGACTCAACTGAAGTTTTGTCAAAATAAAATCTTTCACTGCTTCAAAACTGAATTCCCGACAAATTTCGGGATCTTTCAAAAGAAGGGGTGAGGATGTGATCCCATTTCAAAATTTAGGCGGTCTCATCGAATGTGGAGAACCCTCGTCATGAGACCCCTTTTCAAAAATCAAGCAGTCCTAGCTTGACGTGGAGAACCCTCGTCCTAGGATCCCTTTTTCAAAAATATCAAACAGTCCTGGCATGACGTGGAGAACCCTCGTCCTAGGACCTCTTTTCAAATATCAAACAGTCTCATCGGACGTGGAGAACCCTCGTCATGAGACCCCTTTTCAAACCAAAACAAAGGTAGATACCGCCTGAAGGGTCAAATGAAGGTAGATACCGCCTGAAGGGTCAAATCAAAGGTAGATACCGCCTGAAGGGTCAACACAAGGTAGAAACCGCCTGAAGGGTCAAATAAAGGTAGATACCGCCTGAAGGGTCAAATGAAGGTAGATACCGCCTGAAGGGTCAACTTAAGGTAGAAACCGCCTGAAGGGTCAACTTAAGGTAGAAACCGCCTGAAGGGTCAACTCATGGTAGAAACCGCCTGAAGGGTCAACTCGAGGTAGATACCGCCTGAAGGGTCAACTCCAGGTAGAAACCGCCTGAAGGGTCAACCAATGGTAGAAACCGCCTGAAGGGTCAATCAAAGGTAGAAACCGCCTGAAGGGTCAATCCAATAGTGAAAATCACTTAAATGGTCAACTCAATGGTCCAATCCACCATACGGATCAAAATCATTGGCAAATCTCAAATGGGACGCGTCTTCCTTAGATTCCTATCAGTTAGGAATCCCATTATGGTTTGACCTACCATACGGGTCAGAGCTTAACCTCTCTAGGATACTCTAGTAACGAGTTCCTAGA
This sequence comes from Rhodomyrtus psidioides, assembly GCA_021437785.1. Lineage (NCBI taxonomy): Eukaryota > Viridiplantae > Streptophyta > Magnoliopsida > Myrtales > Myrtaceae > Rhodomyrtus > Rhodomyrtus psidioides. Next base: position 1,838,906 of record JAILYB010000104.1, on the reverse strand, counting down.
AATTCTCTTGAATCCATCAAACACCGCGAAAATCGCACAAACATCGAACAGGTAAGTGGCAGGTATGTCTCTCTATTATCTCACTCTCTCATGTCAAAATGTTTCCCCCTTCAAGAAAGAGCATACATGGACAAACATGAAAATTGGATGTCATGACTCCTTTTCCTTTAGTTTCCCGAGTCGAGTCGATCAAGACTCAGGTGTCACCTTATCTTTGAGAGAAACCTCTAACGAGATTCCTCTCAAAGAGGGGCAGCTGTTGACACCTAAATTTTGATCAACTTTTTTATTTTATTTTATTATTATTATTATTATTTTTTATTTTGAAAATTCATAGAAAATCCATAAAAAGTTGAAAAAATTGAAAAATCAATTTTGGTGACCTTAGCCAAGCTAAATGAACCATTTTGACCAAAAAAATAATTTTCATAATTTTCATTTTTTTATATATATTTTCGAAAAATACAAAAAAAAGAAAAGAAAAAGAAAATCAAGAAAATCAAGAAAAATAATATTTGAGATCACAAAGATATATAAAAATAGTCAGTATTTTTATTTTTATTTTATCTATTTTCTAACCTCATAAATAGTAAAATTCAGGTTTGATTTTAGGTGTTTTCTGATCACCATAAAATTGAATTTGGCAAAAATATTAGTAATGATTAAAAGGAAAAGGAGTGAAAACATCATCATCAAAAGGAAAAGGAAACTAATCATTTTGTCTTTTCTTTTGATTATTTTATTATTATTCTTACTTTTTAATATTTTATTTTATTATTATTTTATTATTATTTTATTTTTTATTATTATTCACTCACCTTTTCCCTCATCCGTCGCTGGCTTCTTCTCCCCCCGCGACTTCATCTTCTTCTCCTCCTTCCTCTTCTTCCTCTCCCGTAGCTTCTTCTTCTTCTTTTCTTCTTCTTCTTCTTAAAAATAAAATGGAATCCTCACCTTCGTGCACTATTTTCCTTCGCCTTCGACCCTTCCACCGTCGTCGCTAGCCGTCGTACCTCAAAGCCGCCGTGAATAACCCAAGACCCGCGGCCTCCACCCGTTTCGGAGTTTGGTTCGGGATTGTTTCGGATCGGGCCAAATCCGTCATCGCCAAAGCGCGCTATCGCCTCCGGCGACAGCCCCGGAGTCCTACCTCCTCCTTCGGAGCTTATGGAGCCTACGCGCCGCTGGTGGAGCCCAGAAACAGCCTCGGGTCACCACCCCGTCGTCGGAGCGTATCCGGACGTGTCGGAACGTGTCCGGACGTGTCCGGACGTGTCGGAGCGTGTCCGGACGTGTCGGGCGTGTTGGGCGTGTCGGAACGTGTCCGGACGTGTCGGGCGTGTCGGAGCCGTGTCCGAGCAGTGTCGGAACAGTGTCGGAACAGTGCATGAACAGTAACGGGCATGGGGATGGTCGCAGGCTGGGGCTGGGCGATTGAAAGCTGGTGTCCAATCCGGTATGTTTTACGTACCCGATCCGTATATCAGGATTATTTTTCTAAAATATTGCATTTATAGACTTGATTTGTATGTATTTGTTTCAGTCTAGTGGTTAGCTTATTTATCTGGTTGAGTGTTATCTATTGTCAAAGACATGCTTTTTGTTAAAATATTTTCTGAAAATATAAAAAAATATTAATGAATCAAAAATGCCAAAAAAATGGAAAAATTAAAGAAAAACAAAAAAATTGAGAAAAATTGCAGAAAAATTCTAAAAATTGTCCAAGGCTGAAAATGACAAAAAATTGATTTGTTTTCATTTTTGGGATTTTCTCCCATTTAATCCAAAATGGCGATTTCACCCCTCAAAGGGTAAATCGTCTTTGATATTCTAATGAATTGTGGAAATTGCTTAGAATTTGGTGATGGGCCAGATGGGTGGTTAAACCTTATGTCTAAGATTTCCACATTTCATTTCCATTTTAGAAAATGACAATTTTACCCTTCGAATGGTAAATCGGTTTCTAAAATTCCCGAAAATCACGAAAATTGCCAAAAAAATAGGAAATGGGTCAATTGAGTGACCAAACCTGTTTTGACTCCGGATTCATTCCGAAATGATGATTTTGTCCTTTTTGGGCAAATTGTCCCCTTTGTCTCAAAATTACGATTTTGCCCCTGATGGGAAAAATCATGTCTAAATCATTCCTAAGCCTGATTGATGCTTCTCTAGGCCAATATGGCCTTATTAGGAATGCCATGTGATTTATTTGTACATTTGAATTCATTGATTTGTGCACTTTATTATTGATTGTGATTGTCAGGATAGTCATTCCTATCTGCATGAACTCCTAGATTTAGGACTCGTACCCCACTCATCTGTATGAAATCTTAAGTCAGAAAACTCAGTCAACTTAGGTACCGAAAGGGCGTCAACTCTGATAGTTGACGTAACTAAGTCCCCGAACCCATTTCCCTGGTTATCGCAGAATTGAATAGAAACTCCCGACTATTCAATAGGGTGGTCCAATCATACCCTCCAAAAAATGATTGGTGGCGACTCCATGACATGCACACTTAGCACATATCACTAGACCACACTGAAGGTCGACTACGCATACCTCCGTTGCGATTTGGGTAACGGGCCTTGGGAGAGGCCCGCGTCCGACCAGACTGGACGGCCCATTAGCCCTCGAGAGCCCATGGCGAAATTCGAGAGGGTCGCGACAGACTGGCGACTCCACTGGGGACTTTAGAGAACTTGAGCCGATTAAAAAGGTGATTGATTTTTCTAACATGTTTTATGCAGATGCTCTTCAAGGTGAGGTACGTACTTTAACCCTTGAGGTGTTAAATGTTTTTGCAGATTGGAGAAATAAGGGGTGGAGTACTTGTTAACTCTGTTTTATGCAGGTTGGGCGTAGGAATGAATGATTGTGTGTATGTTTTATATTGAAGCGGTGATTGTTAAATAAGATGCATGTTTATCGCTTTAGCACGACACCGAAAATACACACAACCGCGCCTAAAACCCCGGGCGCCGCCTATAGGAAAACAATAGAATGGATTGAAAATGGAATCTCCGTGAGGAAAAACACGGGGTAATCCACTTTTCAATTCCGCTCACTTCGAACTATGGATCGAGTCCCAATGCAACGATAGCTGTGCAATGGAATCGGCTCTTTCTAGAACTCGAGGTGGGAACCTTGACCTTAGGTGCCAAATCCTTTGATTTTTAGAAGTTTTATCCTCCCTTGTCTCATGTGCATGTCTTTAGATGGTTGGTATATCTAAAACCACCTAAAAAAAAAATCGGTGATCCTAGAGTTACATCTCGAAGATTGGAACTGGGGCATCTCCAAGTGTTTGGGCCACATTCCTTTGATTGATTTGACATTCTTAGTCCTCTTGTATAAAATTAATTTTGCTGAGATCCTCTATATCTCGTCCCGTAGATTGATTGTATTAGGGATCTATTTGTATTGTATACATCTTGATAAGGCTCATTTCTATCGAAAATGGGGGCAAATTCCCCAAACCCGTGGAGCATAGTGGAATTCGTCCCTTCAGTGCAAAACACATTGGGCCGCAGAGCCACTCGTTTGGTGAAAGGACGTATCGTTCCTAATTGATTTTTAATCAGATCTGGGGATAAGTTTTTCTCCATTATTTTTATCTCAGGACGTCTCTCCTCTGACAAAGTCAATAGACGCAATAACAGAGTCGTCCGCATCAGAATCAAACCCCAAGATACGAATTTGGGTGAACGGTAACCTTGTATCGTTCCAATTTGGTCTTCCAAGACCACATGCCTAACGTGAGTTTTTACTCATTTTACAGGAAGTTGTTGGCGCTGAAAGCCTCAAATGAAAATAGCACGCTAATAGGGAGGCGAATAGAATCATTGGCCTTAGAAGTCAGGATTCCAGGAGATGGTCTTTGATTATAAGACCTAGTGGATGGTAAAAAGTATCGCTCCTACGTCACATGCTTTGACATGCATTTTGATAAAATCTTCTTTTTTTCCTTGAATAAAAGGAACCTTGAAGAATGGCGCTGAAGTGCGCCCAAAAACACAAATGGATCTTCTCTGGGGCAAATTCTTGAGAAGGATTCGTCGCCCAACCAGATGGGAGATCAAGGACACAAGATAGAGGGCCAAATTATGCAAGCCCGCGCGTGTGTGTTCAAACGGAAACACAAAACAAGAACAATGCGGTATCGTTCCAATTTGTCTTGAATTTTGGAACGCAAACTGACACCTAATTCCCTTCTTTGACAGGGGCTCGCCATCAAGGCGAAACAGGTTTTCACATCCCGTGTATTACCCAACGGAACACATGACCAAGGGTAAGATGTATCGTTCTAATTTATTGAAAAATTCATGAACGTACAATAACATGTTTCTTCCGCATTTTCAGGGATCTCCAGCCGTGACGGGAAGGTAAGTATCCCTTTTCCCAGTTAGCTGGAGATAAAAAAAAAATGTCAGAATCCTTTCAATAATCATGCCTAAAAAGGATAGAGATTTTTCAATGCATCGATATTCATGATTTAAAACAGGAGGTTGTTTGAACATGAATAAAACATGCATGGGGCATCGTAAGATTCCCTTGAGGGGTAAATTTTGGAGAAAAAGAAAGAGATTTTTCCAATCAAAAATTGTTCAAAACTTCCAGAAGGACGTTTTCTCAAAAGACGAGAGGCAAAGCCTAATCCAAACACGTCCTATACACACTTGAGAGAGAAGTGGAGCGGATCAAATAGTAAAATCTGGACCTACGGAAGTATGGACCATTCGCAAGCGATTACATGGGTTGGGACGACGGAGGCATTCGTTTCTTATCCCCAAACACTACAGGTGACCATTGACAACCCCTTCGAACGGCGGTTTTCATTCTCAACCCTGTCAAGAACCATCCCACACCGGGGCAAAATGGAAGTAAGTCCAGCGGCATCAGGAGAAAATGGTTAGAAATTTTCTTGCTCGGACTAATTAATCTTTGTGTGTTGTTTATATGGTAATCCAAGTGCCATAGGATGACGAGAAGCATTCATTCTTTATCCCATACACTGTATCATTTGCACAAGCCAAGTTGAGCCTGCAAATTCATTTCATGAACCCATTGGTGATCATTCCAAGACGGATGTCGCACCACTTCAAAATGGAAGAGTTCAAGACTCAGGGATTACGAAGAGAATTCTCGGACTGATATTTAAAGCATGTTTAGACTATATGTCTAACATGATCCCATGAAGATGAGAAAAATGGGGATTTCAAAAATGAAATGAGAAAAATCCCCGGCATCAAGAAAAAGCAAAGTGCCTAGTAAAAGCAAAGCCGATGCTCGTGCTAGTTGTTTAATTGGTCCGGCAATGAAGCTGGATGGGAAAAGGGGAAATCCCTGAAGGAGCCAAATCCAAAAGGACTGCTCCCAAATGCTATCAAGCGCAGAACAAAGATATAGAAAGAGTCAGTCTCTGAATGCAACAAGAGACGCTCTTTAAAGAGCTGGTGCACATCGCGAGATAGGTTGCGCGCCTCAAAGGCTAAAGATGCAGAAAAAGAAAGGACAGGTGGCAAATCAGCAATGATCACCAATGTCAAACCCGTCACGAATTCTGGGCCAAAAATAAGCTTGTTTCGGTCCCCAATCCTACCAATGTTACAACCCCGAAACAGTCTTCTCTGACTAAGACACTTGGGTTAACATATAGCTTAGCTCGAAGAAGTACGAGCAAGATTATTTCTTTCTCATTTTGCAGGGTTCTTGACTTGTAAACCCGGAGCAGATGGTGAAAATTTTTGTTCAATGGCCTTGACTCAAAAGTGAGTCCCCCTTGAAGATCAAGAACCAAGCCCAACATTACGGTCCCGTGGAAGACCTCCCGACCGATCAAAATGTATGCGCTGCGAATGAGCCTAAAACCTAGGCACAGGTTAGTAGGGAATTGAGTGCATCCCCTACAAAAAAAAAAAAAAACCACTATCGCAAAACAGGTGAGAAGACCTCATTGTCGAGAAATATTCCAATTGATGTTTTGAACAAACTCTATTTTGGAATTTTCAAACTGTTGATCCAGATTTTCCGTCCAAGGGATTTGTGATCACATTTGCATATTGCAAGAATGCTTTGATAACCTCCAGCATCAAAATGCACATTTCATGATTAAAAACTTAAAACATACGGTTTTGTCAATGGACAGCCGTGGCCTTCCCAAAGATTACTAACGTTTTCTTGGTGAAGAAAAATCTTCCAGGCTCGAACTTCTGCAGATTCTTGGAAACCCCAAATCCCAGAAAAACATTTGCTTCCGTGGAGTGGAGCACGCAGGTTTGAACTTTCTACAGGATACCTGGAGAACACAGCTTCCAGAATGTCGTCTCAACAGACTCAACTGAAGTTTTGTCAAAATAAAATCCTTTCACTGCTTCAAAACTGAATTCCCCGACAAATTTTCGGGATCTTTCAAAAGAAGGGGTGAGGATGTGATCCCATTTCAAAATTTAGGCGGTCTCATCGAATGTGGAGAACCCTCGTCATGAGACCCCTTTTCAAAAATCAAGCAGTCCTAGCTTGACGTGGAGAACCCTCGTCCTAGGATCCCCTTTTTCAAAAATATCAAACAGTCCTGGCATGACGTGGAGAACCCTCGTCCTAGGACCTCTTTTCAAATATCAAACAGTCTCATCGGACCGTGGAGAACCCTCGTCATGAGACCCCTTTTCAAACCAAAACAAAGGTAGATACCGCCTGAAGGGTCAAATGAAGGTAGATACCGCCTGAAGGGTCAAATCAAAGGTAGATACCGCCTGAAGGGTCAACACAAGGTAGAAACCGCCTGAAGGGTCAAATAAAGGTAGATACCGCCTGAAGGGTCAAATGAAGGTAGATACCGCCTGAAGGGTCAACTTAAGGTAGAAACCGCCTGAAGGGTCAACTCATGGTAGAAACCGCCTGAAGGGTCAACTCGAGGTAGATACCGCCTGAAGGGTCAACTCCAGGTAGAAACCGCCTGAAAGGGGTCAACCAATGGTAGAAACCGCCCTGAAGGGTCAATCAAAGGTAGAAACCGCCTGAAGGGTCAATCCAATAGTGAAAATCACTTAAATGGTCAACTCAATGGTCCAATCCACCATACGGATCAAAATCATTGGCAAATCTCAAATGGGACGCGTCTTCCTTAGATTCCTATCAGTTAGGAATCCCATTATGGTTTGACCTACCTATACGGGTCAGAGCTTAACCTCTCTAGGATACTCTAGTAACGAGTTCCTAGAAATTCTCTTGAATCCATCAAACACCGCGAAAATCGCACAAACATCGAACAGGTAAGTGGCAGGTATGTCTCTCTATTATCTCACTCTCTCATGTCAAAATGTTTCCCCCTTCAAGAAAGAGCATACATGGACAAACATGAAAATTGGATGTCATGACTCCTTTTCCTTTAGTTTCCCGAGTCGAGTCGATCAAGACTCAGGTGTCACCTTATCTTTGAGAGAAACCTCTAACGAGATTCCTCTCAAAGAGGGGCAGCTGTTGACACCTAAATTTTGATCAACTTTTTTATTTTATTTTATTATTATTATTATTATTTTTTATTTTGAAAATTCATAGAAAATCCATAAAAAGTTGAAAAAATTGAAAAATCAATTTTGGTGACCTTAGCCAAGCTAAATGAACCATTTTGACCAAAAAAATAATTTTCATAATTTTCATTTTTTTATATATATTTTCGAAAAATACAAAAAAAAGAAAAGAAAAAGAAAATCAAGAAAATCAAGAAAAATAATATTTGAGATCACAAAGATATATAAAAATAGTCAGTATTTTTATTTTTATTTTATCTATTTTCTAACCTCATAAATAGTAAAATTCAGGTTTGATTTTAGGTGTTTTCTGATCACCATAAAATTGAATTTGGCAAAAATATTAGTAATGATTAAAAGGAAAAGGAGTGAAAACATCATCATCAAAAGGAAAAGGAAACTAATCATTTTGTCTTTTCTTTTGATTATTTTATTATTATTCTTACTTTTTAATATTTTATTTTATTATTATTTTATTATTATTTTATTTTTTATTATTATTCACTCACCCTTTTCCCTCATCCGTCGCTGGCTTCTTCTCCCCCCGCGACTTCATCTTCTTCTCCTCCTTCCTCTTCTTCCTCTCCCGTAGCTTCTTCTTCTTCTTTTCTTCTTCTTCTTCTTAAAAATAAATGGAATCCTCACCTTCGTGCACTATTTTCCTTCGCCTTCGACCCTTCCACCGTCGTCGCTAGCCGTCGTACCTCAAAGCCGCCGTGAATAACCCAAGACCCGCGGCCCTCCACCCGTTTCGGAGTTTGGTTCGGGATTGTTTCGGATCGGGCCAAATCGTCATCGCCAAAGCGCGCTATCGCCTCCGGCGACAGCCCCGGAGTCCTACCCTCCTCCTTCGGAGCTTATGGAGCCTACGCGCCGCTGGTGGAGCCCAGAAACAGCCTCGGGTCACCACCCCGTCGTCGGAGCGTATCCGGACGTGTCGGAACGTGTCCGGACGTGTCCGGACGTGTCCGGACGTGTCGGAGCGTGTCCGGACGTGTCGGGCGTGTTGGGCGTGTCGGAACGTGTCCGGACGTGTCGGGCGTGTCGGAGCCGTGTCCGAGCAGTGTCGGAACAGTGTCGGAACAGTGCATGAACAGTAACGGGCATGGGGATGGTCGCAGGCTGGGGCTGGGCGATTGAAAGCTGGTGTCCAATCCGGTATGTTTTACGTACCCGATCCGTATATCAGGATTATTTTCTAAAATATTGCATTTATAGACTTGATTTGTATGTATTTGTTTCAGTCTAGTGGTTAGCTTATTTATCTGGTTGAGTGTTATCTATTGTCAAAGACATGCTTTTTGTTAAAAATATTTTCTGAAAATATAAAAAAATATTAATGAATCAAAAATGCCAAAAAAATGGAAAAATTAAAGAAAAACAAAAAAATTGAGAAAATTGCAGAAAAATTCTAAAAATTGTCCAAGGCTGAAAATGACAAAAAATTGATTTGTTTTCATTTTTGGGATTTTCTCCCATTTAATCCAAAATGGCGATTTCACCCCTCAAAGGGTAAATCGTCTTTGATATTCTAATGAATTGTGGAAATTGCTTAGAATTTGGTGATGGGCCAGATGGGTGGTTAAACCTTATGTCTAAGATTTCCACATTTCATTTCCATTTTAGAAAATGACAATTTTACCCCTTCGAATGGTAAATCGGTTTCTAAAATTCCCGAAAATCACGAAAATTGCCAAAAAAATAGGAAATGGGTCAATTGAGTGACCAAACCCTGTTTTGACTCCGGATTCATTCCGAAATGATGATTTTGTCCTTTTTGGGCAAATTGTCCCCTTTGTCTCAAAATTACGATTTTGCCCCTGATGGGCAAAATCATGTCTAAATCATTCCCTAAGCCTGATTGATGCTTCTCTAGGCCCAATATGGCCTTATTAGGAATGCCATGTGATTTATTTGTACATTTGAATTCATTGATTTGTGCACTTTATTATTGATTGTGATTGTCAGGATAGTCATTCCTATCTGCATGAACTCCTAGATTTAGGACTCGTACCCCACTCATCTGTATGAAATCTTAAGTCAGAAAACTCAGTCAACTTAGGTACCGAAAGGGCGTCAACTCTGATAGTTGACGTAACTAAGTCCCCGAACCCATTTCCCTGGTTATCGCAGAATTGAATAGAAACTCCCGACTATTCAATAGGGTGGTCCAATCATACCCTCCAAAAAATGATTGGTGGCGACTCCATGACATGCACACTTAGCACATATCACTAGACCACACTGAAGGTCGACTACGCATACCTCCGTTGCGATTTGGGTAACGGGCCTTGGGAGAGGCCCGCGTCCGACCAGACTGGACGGCCCATTAGCCCTCGAGAGCCCATGGCGAAATTCGAGAGGGTCGCGACATGCACGATTTTCTTTCAATTTAGTCTCCAGTTTCACGAATCTTGAAATTAAATTCTCTCTAGGGACATCCATGAAAATCAAACACCTCTACCCTATAGTTTTTCGTCATCCCGGAACCCATTGGTGGCCTCAATTTGGATTGATTTGATCGTTTGAGGCCATCGATTAAGCAAAATCATTTTCGGATCCTAATTTGATTTTGGTTTCATTCAATTCTAAGTTAAAAATTCGTGAAAACACCCAATTTACATAAAATCCATACTGAGGGATCCAATCCGACATTCAATTGAAAGAATTTGGTCATTTTTGGATCCCACTTTGGTTTTTTTTTTTAAGCTGAATCGGATCAATCAAGTGGGTCAAACTCGGCTCGATTGACCCGGGTCAGCCCCTCCAACAAAAAGAAATGCTCAACGACAGATGCAGCAAAGCGACAGAAGCAAGAAAGAGGTCCCTGTGTCTTGCACCCTCGCGCGGATAGGTCCTCCAGAGCCGAAAATGGCCAGAATTCCACACAAGTTGGCAAAACTCAGAAAAAAAACATCCCCCAAACACCTGCGCCAACTCTTACCTTGTCCATCCATGTGCAACCTTGGACCAAAGAAAACAACAAAAATACAACTGGGAAAGGAGACCAAAACTGGGGAGCTCTGTCTCTTTTGCAGGAAGATGGGAAACGCATGAACCGCTCTCCGACCACAAGGCTCCTCTTTTATAAAAGCAGTGAGAAGGTCCAGAAGAGGGGGTTCTTCGGTTTTCAAAAAAAAAAAAAAAGAGGAGGCTCAAGAGTGTGGAACTCTTGAAGCAAAGCTCGCTCTTGGGTAGAGGTGGCAATATGGGTCACAAACCCATATTTGACCCATATTTTACAAATATGGGTCAAATATGGGTCATTAACTTTTAAAAGGTTCACTAAAAATGGGTTAACAATGGGTCACACTTGAATCAATTTTCGACCCACATTGACCCACTTTCGACCCATATTGACCCACTTTCGACTCATAAGGATAACATCCTTCCACAAGTTACAAATGATCTCGGGACCGGGACCCGGTCCCGGGGCCTGGTCCAGAGGTCGTGTTCAAGGGCCAGGGCGGGTTCCGGGACTGGGTGCCGGGGCCGGGTCCGGGGGCCGACTCCGGGGGTGGGTCCGGGGCCGGGGCCGAGGCCGAGACCGGGTCCCGGGGCCGTGGCCGAGACAGAGTCCCGGGGGCCGGGTCCCAAGGCCGGGTACCAATGCCGGGGCCGGGTCCCAGGTCAGGGGCCGGGGCAGGGTCCTGGGGCCGGGGCCGGGTCCGGAGCCAGGTCCCGGGTCCCGGGCCGGGTTCCAAGGCAGGGGCCGGGTCCCGGGATTGGGTCCGGGTTCGGGGCCGGGGCCGAGTCCCGAGACCGGGCCGGGGCTGGGACCAGGTCCGAGGCCGGGGCCGGGGCCGGGGCCGGGGCCGGGGCCGGGTCCGGGTCCGGGTCCCGGGGCCGGGGCCGGGTCCGGGTCCGTGTCCCGATGCTTGGGCCGGGACCGAGGGCCGGGTCAGGGTTCGGGGCCAGGGCCGGGTCCCGGGGCCGGGGGTCCGGGTCCCGGGGCCGGGGGTCCGGGTCCGGGGCCGGGGTCGGGTCCGGGGCCGGGGGCCGGGTCCGGGTCCAGGATCGGGGGCCGGGTCCGGGGCCGGGGACCGAGTCCGGGTCCCGGGGCCGGGTCCCGGAACAGGACCGAGTCCCAACGCCGGGGGCCGGGTCCCGGGCCGGGGGCTGAGTCCCGGGACAGGGTCCGGGGCCGGGACCGGGTCCCGGGTCCAGGGTCGGGGGCCGGGTCCGGGTCCTGGGCCGGGTCCCGAGGCCGGGGCCGAGTCCGGGTCCCGGGGCCGAGTCCCAGAACAGGGCCGAGTCCCGAGGCTGGGGGCCGGGTCTCGGGCCGGGGGCCGGGTCCCGGGCCGGGGGCCGAGTCTCGGGACAGGGTCCGGGGCCGGGTCTCGGGGTCGGGTCTCGGGTCCCGGGCCGGGTCCGGGTTTGGGTCATTTAATATGGGTCAGATGGGTCAATATGGGTCGGACCATATTCGACCCGACCCAAACCCGACCCGACCCACCAATTTGCCACCTCTACTCTTGGGTACTCTGAGAGTGAAAAAGAACAAAGAGGAGGGGATTTCTAGGTAAAATAACAAAAGAAAATAGCAGGACCTCGTGGGAGAGCCGGTCTTGCGAGAGAAGCACAAGAGAAACTGGGAAAGAAGATTCATTTCTTATTCAGAATCGAGGGACCATCGGTTCGGAATTTGACACATACTGATAAAGATGTCCATGTCTCCTGTTTTGGCCTAATTTAGAATCTCTGCGACGACCGAATGTTGTAAATTAACTAGCATTGTTGCTTAACGAGCCATTCAAAAGAACCATGACAGCCCCCCCCCCCCCCCCCCAAAAAAAAAAAGACTTTCCCTTTGCTGGAAAAAAGGACGGATTCATTTGCCTTTTAGATTAGGGGCCTAGATTTTATCTAGGGTTTGGATAACCACGAGTGACTTTAGGGCCGGCGACACCACTTAGCGTCTTAAAAACGAATTGATCTGCGTGAGTTTTCGAGACACTTGAAAAGCAGACGTTTCAAAGTACTTTGAAAATACGACAAACACGAGCCTTGCGCGAGTTGATACCCCCTGGGATGCGTCAAACGTTACTACAACTTACTATCTTATCAACATCTTGAAATAGATTTACTCTGACCAATCAGACCGAACCAACGTCTCGGCATCACTCGTTAACAATAATTTCGATAAAAAAAAATAATTGAAAACTCTAATGGGGCAAGAGGAGAAAGCAACTGATAATGATCGATGGATTATCTTAGTAATTCTAGTACTTCGCACAAAACTATGTTTAGCTTATCCCGTCTTCGGCTTTATGTCCTGTCCCCGAATCCTTTCGAGATAATGGTTTTTTCTCTTTTGGTCGAAACTTTCGAGATAAGTCGCCAATCATAATTAGGGGCTTAAATTAGGGGGACCATAAGCTTTTGTTCTCGACCACTTATGTGCCTTTTTCCCTCTACAAATGAAGCACGTTTTCATGAAGGCAAGATATCAGTAATAAGTAGAACGAAATTCACTTTCCAAGAGATCAGTCAATAACAGGATTTAGAAGCAAAGGTAGATTTAAAAGGAAAAAAAAAAGTGTTGGCTTGTATGAATGTAAATTATGAAGTGAAAAATTTAATGAATGTCCATGTTGTTTCAAAAATGCATAGTTGTGGACAATCTCGGCTATTATTAGTAGGGTTGTCAAAACTAAACCGAAAAAACTGAATCACTAACTGAATCGAACCGAACTAAAAATTTGTTCATTTTGATTTAGTTTGGCTTTGGGTTTGGTTAGCTTTTTGGTTCATTTTTTTTTGGTTTGGTTAGCCAAATTGAATTGAAAATCTCTTTTTTATTTTTTTCTTTCTTTTCTTTTTTTTTCCCCTTTTCTAGTAGTTGAGGCCGGCGACCCCCGCTGGTTAAGGGCTGCAACCCCTCCCAAATGGGGCGTCCCGAATTGAACTAGATTTTTGATTCAGTTCAGGGCGAGATCTGGTTCAGTTCAAGTTTACCTCCTAATGATAGATTCCGTTTGTTTCACGGAAAATGAGTAATTTGGAAAATATTTTCCAAAAAGTAATTGTTTATATCTCTTGAAAAAATAAATAAATGATTTTTTTTCATCGCCTATGAAAATAGTTAGGCATAGATTGTTATCGATGATGAAAACATTTTTCGTTGATTAATTTTTCTAAACGATATAAGCAATCACTTTTCGGAAAATATTTTCCAAATCGCTAATTTTTCGTGAAACAAACGGAGCCAATTCGAATCGATTTTCTAAAAAAAAAAGAATCGAACAGAACCATTTACACCACTAATTATTAGACGGATCCACATCGAAAAACAAAAGCAAATTCACAGTTCAACAGAATCACGGATGAGGTTATTCGATCGAGCTCTTGAAACACTAATGCCATATAATCATGGATGAGGTTATCTGATCGAGCTCTTGAAACACTTATGTCATATATTTCAAGAAGTAATTTAACGTTCCAACTAACTTAGACTAGGTAATTTACTAGGGATAATTACATAAATGGTCCATGAACTTTGGCAGAATGTGCAATCTAGTCCCTGAACTTTTAATTTGTTCAATTTAGTACCTGAACTTTGGCAGAATATGCAATTTAGTCCATAAACGTTTGACTTGTTCAATTTAGTCCCTAAACTTTTAGTACATGTTCAATCTAGTCCATGAATTATACGAAAATGTTCAATATAGTCCTTTTGTTAATTTAATATCGGTGATAACGTTGAACATTTTCATATAGTCCATGAACTAAATTGAACATTTACTAAAAGTTCATGGACGGAATTGAACAAGTTAAAAGTTTAGGGATCTAATTACACATTCTGCCAAAGTTCAAGGACTAAATTGAACAAATTAAAAGTTCATGGATCAGATTGCACATTCTGCCAAAGTTTATGGACTATATGTGTCATTTTGCCTAATTACTAAGACATTGACTCTCGACAACTGTAAGGACCTAACATTTTAACACTAAAAGAATTTCAAACAATACGATGGACATAAAGCCATTTTCCTCTCATGCCTAGGCAATAATTGTGACATAGGCATCTTATAATAACCGCCCTGACATTAATGGATGAAGTAGGTATCTATGTACGATATTGTAATTAATGACCATCGTGCCAAGGCCAACGGAAATCTCCAAGAATCCTGCCCTAGGGTTTTAAAATAAAGAGGTGGCAAACTGGATGGCATTGCCCGTTGGATTCGATAATGAGTGGACTGCAATTGATTAAACACCGAAAAAAGTTATAAAAAAAATCCTAAACTTATTACAGTTATGCCAATTCGATCATTAGCCTTTTCTTTTTACACCAATTGAATTTCCAATTCAGTCCATTCGATCAATTTTGATTGGAAATCGTTGACGTGGACGCTAGCCATCCTATGTGACACGGCTAATACCGAATTATGGAATATGTTTTAAGAAGGCTAACTGAATTATATATCAGAAAAAATTCTCTTATAAATAATAATTTGGATGAGCAAGTCGTGTCTCAATGCCGAACAGAAGTTTACCACATCATTTTGTGAATGTAACTTTTCTATACTTAACGGGAGATCATCAACGTATTTTAAAAAAAAAATAGCAACTTGGCAGATCAATTTCCATTTTACAAATCTCTACTTTATCCGTATTCCTTTCGGAGGGGGTGTCAAAACCGTTGACGATATTCCATTTCCACACTATAAAAAGGGAAGAAGCTGCAACAGAAAAAACCCAGGCCCTAAGCAGCTTCTCTTCTCTCTCTAATGAAGAAGAAGAAGAAGTCGAAGGTTGTTGGGAGAAGTAGACATGGCGTGATATTGGTCCGGCTCATCTTTCTGCATTTCGTGCTTACTATTAGCTATGTAGTATCTTCAAGACGAGCCGAATCAATATCACTCTTGTATGCTTCTTTCCCCTAGTTTTCCTTTCTGAGATGAAGAGACTTCTCATCTTGTTATGCTCCTTAGGATCGCGCCGCAGCAATTGTCGGTATCCGCGGGTTCCATTTCGCTTGTTTTCCTTCCTAAACCGCAAGATCTTGATGGGTCTGTGGTTTTTTTTTTTTTCACATCTTTTGTGCTCGTATGAGTAATATTTAGGTCATGTTCGGGCGATCTTACCCTAAATACATCAGACACCTCCATTTGTTGGGGAAGTTTCTCTCAGATCTGTGGATAAATGTGCGTGTCAAGTGTCATGTTTTTACATACGGAAGCCCTCTTTCTTTTCCTTTCAAAGTCCGACTGTATCTTGCAACGTGTTTTTTTTTCCAAGGATGTCTGTCTGAGTTAATTTTTTAGATCTGCTGGCAACTCTACTGTGAACACATTGCATCGGTCAATAATCTTTTGCTTTTACGGCTGTCCAATATGAATCACTCCATCTGCATACACGGGTATGTACTTATCTATACAATGCCATAGAGAGATATCGTCCGCAGAACTAGTTTAGCGACATATCGTTCTCACTTATCGCTTCTTGTGGTGCTAGCCATTACCGCAACGCAATCACCCCTCGATTCGAAATGTCGCGGGATGAAGAAGTGCGAGAAAACAAAGGAGGTCAAGCAAATCAAGCGTTGCTTAATTTCAACCGCAAGCTAGAAGCATGCACTCTTTTGGGGTTGGAACAAAGATGACCTGAAGAACAGCAAGATGGACTGTGGATCTATTAATTCAAAAGTTACCTTATTATCCTGAGAAACAGTGGGTCTAATACAGATCTCGTCCTCGTTGAAACTGTTGACGCACGTGATCGACGAGAGGAGCGCGTCTCTCTTTTTCCAGTTGGCATTGGGCAGTCTTCTCAGCCACTGCCCAACCAATCACATCCACAAGCAGCCAAGAAATCGTTACGTGATCATGTAGATAGAATCAATCATTTTTGCAAAATCGCGGATTACATGTTCTTTTCTGAAAGAGAAATCCTTAGAATGGAGCATGTGTTTTATGAAGACATTTATTGATATGTATTGGAGGGTGGTCTTTATGTGATTATGTGTTATCTGTGTCGTGACTACAATTAATCACTCTTGTAAATACAGGCAATTCTAATTAGGGGTTAAAACCATCATATGTGCTCCAATAGTGGCCAATCCCTCCTATTTCACCCGGGTTAAGGCTGTTCAGTGCCTTCGTAGTTCGATCAATTGAACTCTCACAATCGGGTTTTCATGAAGTTCATGGTTTTTCGGGCATCTTTAAAGTTTGGCTTGCTCCGGGACAACCATTTTACTAATTGTTGCGTGGTTGAGGAAATTGGGCCAGAACTTGATTTTTAAACGCTGTCAAGAAACCTGACTAGTTCATTTTTTTTTTTTTTTGGGTTATCTTTGGCATTAGAGGTGAGTTGTGGACTCTCTGACCGCAATCAATTGCTTCGTTTCCGACAACGATTTGGCGATTCAACCCATCAAGGCTCCCATCTATGTAAGGATACCAATTATCACTATGGTCATCAATGGGCCTATAATTCTCTTATTCGATGATTTGCAATCATGACTCCTTATCTGAGAAGGACCATTTCCTCAAAATCGAATTCCTCATCATCATCCGTCATTCATCATGCTTTGATCAGCCATGCCACTTTTCCCACTCCCTCATTCTTAGGGTCTCAGGGTGGACATAATGTTATGGGCCAAAAATTTGGTCAAGGACATGGTGGAAAGATATCTTGCATGATCAGCCGAGTTTGCAATTCTCCTATGATCAATTCAGTTCTCAATCGTTATAGGCCTCCTATGTTGATCGCTTCTTCACCCTTTCGGGAGAAATACCAAAGTTTTAAACCTATTGCATTGGTACCAATTCAGTCCTAAATCTTTTAATTGAACCAATTCAGTACTAAACTTTTTTTGCATTAGTACCAATTGAGTCATTCCAGCCAATTTTTGTTAGGATGCACGTGTGAGTTGTGTTAAAAGTTAGCATGCACATGTGAGTTGTGTTAGAAGTCCCACATTAGAGAATTAATATGGTGTGGAATAAATAATATATTCAAGTTGGCCCATAACTTATTGACTTAAGCATTTGAGTGAAGGTGACTCTAATTGGATATTTTAACGGGCTCGGACTTGAGATCCCTCTTGGTGATCTCCCTAAGCAAAAAGTATCGGACATCTGCTGCGTGCTTCCAACAATGGTATCAGAGCCGATGGTTAATTGGGTGAATATCTCAAGGAAAGAATTTGGTGGTCAATGCGATTTTCGAGCCGATGGGCGTTGTGGTATAACAGTGCATTGATGGAGATTCAAGTTGAGATAGAACTCAAAAAGAAAGATTTCCTGGCCGGTGGGTACCGTGGTATAGCAAGGCGGGCTCAATGGGCATTGATAGAGATTCAAGTTGAGATGGGTCTCAAAAAAAGAATCTGGTGGCCAACGTGATTTTCGGGCTGGTGGACGTTGTGGTGTAGCAACGCCGGCCCGATCGGCATTGATGAAGATTCAAGTTGAGATAAGTCTGGTGGCCAACAGTTGTTTTCGGGCTGGTAGACGTTGTGATGTAGCAACATGGACCCGATCAGCGTTGATAAAGATTCAAGTTGAGATAAGTTGGTGTGGGAGGATACTTGGATGCAAACCTAACATTGGAGCTCATGCGTAACTGTCGCGACCCTCTTGAGGTTGTCGGGCTCTCGAGGGCTAATGGGCCATCCTGTCTGGTCGGACGCGGGCCTCTCCCAAGGCCCATTACCCAAATCGCAACGGAGGTATGCGTGATCGACTTTCAGTGTGGTCTAGTGACATGTGCTAAGTGTGCATGCCATGGAGTCGCCACCAATCATTTTTTAGGATATGATTGGACCACCCAATCGAATAGTTGGGAGTTTCTATTCAATTCTGCGAGAACCAGAGAAATGGTTTCGGGAACTTAGTTACGCCAACCGTCAGAATTGACGCCCTTTCGGCACCTAAGTTGACTGAATTTTCTAGCCTGAGATTCTTGCGGATGAGTAAGGTATGAACCATAAATCTAGAAATTCATGCAGATAGGAGTGATTATCCTAGCAATCACAATCAGTAATAAAATGCGCAACTCAAGGAATCTAGATATGCAAATAAATCACATGGCATTCCTAGTAATGCCCTATTTATCAATTACAGCTCAAGAATGATTTAGCTGTCCTAGCCGTTCTACACTCGATCTAACCTAAGAAAAGCATTAGGAAGCATCGCAGGAATTCGAGAGTACTCACATGGGGTTCGCCGTGCCCTGGTTTGGTCTTGGACGAGCTATTGAGCTCATGCCGACCCGATTATATTTGGGGATCCACTCGGCGTTTTACACCATGGAATCATGTGAAACAAAAACGAAAATATTCAGCAAGGGTCATTTATTGTAGATGGTGGTCGATCTAATTGGACATCAAGACTAAAAAAGATGTAGAAGTTTACAAATTAAAAGACTCGAATGATATTTTTTTTTGCCAAATTCAACTCTATGCGTCGTGAAGAAACACATGCAATTGAACTTGAATTTTGACTATTTATGAGTTCAAAATGAAAAGAAAATTAAAATTAAAATATTGACTATTTTTCTATATTTTTACGACATCGAATGCTATTTTTCTTCATTTTTCATGTATTTTTCTATTTTTGGAAAATATTAAAAAATTGAAAAATTATTTTTTTTGTCAAAAATGGTTCCTTTAGCTTGGTCAAGGCTACCAAAGATGATTTTTTAATTTTTTAACTTTTTATATATTTTTTTATGAATTTTTAAAAAATAAACTATGAAAGACTGATAAAAAATCAGGTGTCAACAGCTGCCCCTCTTTGAGAGGAATTTCGTCAGAGGTTTCTCTCAAAGACAATGTGACACCTATGTTCCGATCGACTCGACTGGGAAAAGAAAAGAAAAGAAAAGAAATCATGACATCCAATTTTCATGCCCATCAATGTGTGCTTTTCCTTAAAAAGAGATGTGCTCATTCAATTCCCTGATATGATGTAAGAAAGTTAAGGAGTAGATAGACTTCCCTGCCCCTTACCTGCCGAACGCTTGCAGCATTTGCTGTGTCTGATGGGTTCAAGTAGATTCCTAAGGACTCGTCATCGGAGTGTCATAGGGATGTTAAGCTCTGACCTGTAAGGTAGGTCAAACCATAATGTGATTCCTAACTGATAGGAACCTAAGGAAGACGCATCCCACATTTGGGAATTTGCCAAGGGTTTTGATCCGTGTGGTGGACTAAACTAGAAATGGCTTGCCTAATGTAAGGCTTATTAGGGAAAACGACTCCTCCCGCGTTCGGGATTCATCAAGGTTTTGATCCGTATGGTGGATCGGACCATTGGGTTGATCCTTCAGGCGGTCTCTACCAGTCCTTTGACCCTTCAGGCGGTTTCTACCATTCATTGACCCTTCATGCGGTTTCTACCATTGAGTTGACCCTTCAGGCGGTTTCTACCATTGGTTGACCCTTTAGGCGGTTTCTACCATACATTGACCCTTCAGGCGGTTTCTACCATTGGTTGACCCTTCAGGCGGTTTCTACCATACATTAACCCTTCAGGCGGTTTCTACCATTATGTTGACCCTTCAGGCGGTTTCTAACATTGATTGACCCTTCAGGCGGTTTCTACCATACATTGACCCTTCAGGCGGTTTCTACCATTGTGTTGACCCTTCAGGTGGTTTCTACCATTGTGCTGACCCTTCAGGCGGTTTCTACCATTGATTGACCATTCAGGCGGTTTCTACCATTGAGTTGACCCTTCAGGCGGTTTCTACCATTTATGAAATTCCAAATTGATATGAATCAAAGGATGACGTACCCGCTCTTCAGGGCTAGTCGGAGACTCGATCATTCTGTGGATCGGTCTTAGAAAAGATTTGCCCACTAAAATGCTTCACTTAAGGATGACGCACCTAGTCTTTAGGGTGGCCAAAAGTCCTGCAGAAAGCTTAGACCTGAAAAAATTTTCCTCGCCAAGAAGATGTTAGTAATCTTTGGGAAGACAATAATTGTCTAACTGACAAAATTCTACGACTTAAGTTTTAGTCATGAAATGTGCATTTTGATTGTTGGAGGTTATCCAAAACATTCCTGCCACATACAGATGTGATCATAAATTCCTTGCACGGAAACTCTAGATCAAACAATTTGAAAATTTCAAAAAGAGTTTGCTCAAAACATCCATTGGAGTATTTCTCATCCAAGAAGGCTCCTCACTGCTCTGTGATAATGATCTTTAATAGGGAAAGTGCTCAATTTCCTACCGACCTGTGCCTGGGTTTCAGGATCATTCGCAACGCATACATTTCGATCAATCAGGAGGTCTTTCACGGGACCGTAGTGTTAGGCTTGGATATCGGTTTCCAATGGGGACTCACTTTTGAGTCAAGGCCGTTGAACGAAATTTTTCACTATCTGCTCCGGGTTTACAAGTCAAGAACCCTGCAAAATGAGAAAGAAATAGTCTTGCTCGTACTTCTTTGAGCTAAGTTATACATTAACCCAAGTGTTTTAGTCAGAGAAGACTGCTTCAGGATTGTAACATTGGAAGGATTGGGGACTGAAAAAGGCTTGTTTTTTGCCTAGAAATTTTGAAGGGTTTGACATTGGTGATCATTGCAAATTTGCCACATGTCCTTCGAAGAACATCTCCATTTCTTGAAGTGTACACTCCTCTTTTAGAGCGCACAAGGATGTTTAAAAGCGTCTCTTGTTGCATTAAGAGACCGTCTGTTTGTGTGTTTACTATTTGAGCACGACATCATTTGGGGAGTAGTCATCTTGATCTGACTCCTTTGGAGGGTCTTTTCATCATCTCTCTAGACTTTACTGGGGATATTTTGAATGGACATCGGCCTTGCTTTTTACCAGGCACTTTGCTTTTTCTTGATGTCTAGGGATTTTTCTTTTCCCCCTTTTTTTAATCCCGTTTTTTCTTTTCTTTTGGAGCTAGGATTTTCAGCAATCATGCTAGATATGCAACTTAAACTTTGGCATGCTTCCGTTCCTAGAGTGATGTTGCCTTTGCTTTGGAATATGCAATGATCACCAATAAGTTGATGAAATGAATTTGCTGGCTCAACATGGTCGTGCAATGGATAACAGTGTGTAGGATAGAGAAATGAATTATTCTCGTCATCCTATAACACTTGGATTATCATATAAACAACACACAAAGATTTATGTTAGTCCGAGCAAGAAAATTTCTAACCATTTACTTTCTGATACTGTTGGACTAACCTTCATTTGCCCCAATGTAGGGTGGTTCTTGACAGGGTTGAGAATAAAAATCGCCGTTTGTCGCGACCCTCTCGAGATTCGCCATGGGCTCTCGAGGGCTAATGGGCCGTCCAGTATGGTCGGACGCGGGCCTCTCCCAAGGCCCGTTACCCAAATCGCAACGGAGGTATGCGTAGTCGACCTTCAGTGTGGTCTAGTGATATGTGCTAAGTGTGCATGCCATGGAGTCGCCACCAATCATTTTTTGGAGGGTATGATTGGACCACCCTATTGAATAGTCGGGAGTTTCTATTCAATTCTGCGATAACCAGAGAAATGGGTTCGGGGACTTAGTTACGCCAACTGTCAGAGTTGACGCCCTTTCGGTACCTAAGTTGACTGAATTTTCTGACCTAAGATTTCATGCAGATGAGTGGAGTACGAATCATAAATCTAGGAATTCATGCAAATAGGAATGACTATCCTGGCAATCACAATCAATAATAAAAGGCGCAAATCAATGAATCCAAATATGCAAAATAGACACATCAAATCAACATGACACTCATAATAAGGCTCTATTAACTTAAATAAGTATCAATCAAGCTTAGGAATGATTTAGACATGATTTTACCCATAAGGGGTAAAGTCGTAATTTTGAGACAAAAGGGACAATTTGCCCAAAAAAGGCAAAATCATCATTTCAGAATGAATTCGGAGTAAAACAATGTCAAAAATAGGTTTGGTCACTCAATTGACCCATTTCCTATTTTTTTTGCAATTTTCATGATTTTTTGGAATTTTAGAAACCGATTTACCATTCGAAGGGTAAAATCGTCATTTTCTAAAAATGAGAATGAAATGTGGAAATCCTAGACATAAGGTTTAGCCACCTATCTGGCTCATCGCCAAATTCTAAGCAATTTCCACAATTCATCGGAATATCAAAGACGATTTACCCTTTGAGGGGTAAAATCGTCGTTTTGGATTAAACGGGAGAAAATCCTGAAAAACGACAACCAATCAATTTCTTTTGATCATTTTCAGCCTTGGGAATTTTCTAGAATTTTTTTAGTAATTTTCTGCAATTCTTCTCAATTTTTTTGTTTTTCTTTAATTTTTCCATTTTTTTGGCATTTTCTGATTTATTAATATTTTTTTATATTTTCAGAAAATATTTTAACAAAAAGCATATCATTGGCAATAGACAACACTCAACTAGATAAATAAGCTAACTACTGAACTGAGATAAATACATGCAAACCAAATCTATAATGGCGACATTTTAGAAAAATAACCCTAATACACGGATCGGGTACGTAAAACATACCGGATTGGACACCGGCCTTCAATCGCCCAGCCCCAGCCTGCGACCATCTCCATGCACATCACCTGTCGATCACCACATCAAAATGTCAACAATCAATTTTACAAGTTTTAAGACCGGTAATAAATAATAATAATTTAAAAAATAAATAAATCCCGGCTCGGAAACGGGCCAATTCACTCAGCCATGGACCGGCTATGGGCTCACGGCCTCGGCCCAAGATCACGGCCTCGGCCCACGGCTTTGGCCCACGGCCTCGGCCCACGGCTTTGGCCCACGGCCTCGGCCATGGGCTCGGCCATGGGCTCGGCCTTGGCCCACGGCCTACGGCCTCGGCCCACGGCCTTGGCCCACGGCCTCGGCCATGGGCTCGGCCATGGCCTTGGCCTGCGGCCTCGGCCCACGGCCTTGGCCCACGGGCTCGGCCATGGCCGAGACGCACGGCCACTCGGCCGACGTCCTCAGCCCACGTCCTCGGCCATAGGCTCGGCCATGGCCGAGGCGCACGGCCACCGGCCTACGGCCTCGGCCATGGCCGAGGCGCACGGCCACCGGCCCACGGGATCGGCCCACGGCCGGGATCGGCCCGAACACGATGGATTCGTGGCCAAGCGGCGACGACGAAGAGCGACGACGTGGCAGGGGGCGAAACAGAGGAGGAAGATGGAGGGGGATTGCGGTATCTAGGAGCTCCACGAGGTCGTGATAAACAGCAAGACGGACGGGATCTCGGCACGGCGTCGGAGGGTGGCGGAGCAAGGTGGCGGTAAGGGTGGTCGCCGTAATCTAGGGGAGGATGAAAAAATGAGAAGAAAAGAAAGAAGAGAAGAAGAGAAGAAGAAGAAGGAGGAGAAGAAGATGAAGTCGCGGGGGGAGAAGAAGCCAGCGACGGATGAGGGAAAAGGTGAGTGAATAAAAAATAAAATAATAATAAAATAATAATAAAATAAAATATTAAAAAGTAAGAATAATAATAAAATAATCAAAAGAAAAGACAAAATGATTAGTTTCCTTTTCCTTTTGAATGATGATGTTTTCACTCCTTTTCCTTTTAATCATTACTAATATTTTTGCCAGATTCAATTTTATGGTGATCAGAAAACACCTAAAATCAAACCTGAATTTTACTATTTATGAGGTTAGAAAATAGATAAAGTAAAAAATAAAAATACCGACTATTTTTATATATCTTTGTGACCTCAAATATTATTTTTCTTGATTTTCTTGATTTTCTTTTTCTTTTTTTCTTTTTTTTTGTATTTTTCGAAAATATATATAAAAAAATGAAAATTATGAAAATTATTTTTTTGGTCAAAATGGTTCATTTAGCTTGGCTAAGGTCACCAAAATTGATTTTTCAATTTTTTCAACTTTTTATGGATTTTCTATGAATTTTCAAAAAAAAAAAAAGTTGATCAAAATTTAGGTGTCAACAGCTGCCCCTCTTTGAGAGGAATCTCGTTAGAGGTTTCTCTCAAAGATAAGGTGACACCTGAGTCCTGATCGACTCGACTCGGGAAACTAAAGGAAAAGGAGTCATGACATCCAATTTTCATGCTTGTCCATGTATGCTCTTTCTTGAAGGGGGAAACATTTTGACATGAGAGAGTGAGATAATAGAGAGACATACCTGCCACTTACCTGTTCGATGTTTGTGCGATTTTCGCGGTGTTTGATGGATTCAAGAGAATTTCTAGGAACTCGTTACTAGAGTATCCTAGAGAGGTTAAGCTCTGACCCGTATGGTAGGTCAAACCATAATAGGATTCCTAACTGATAGGAATCTAAGGAAGACGCGTCCCATTTGAGATTTGCCAATGATTTTGATCCGTATGGTGGATTGGACCATTGAGTTGACCATTTAAGTGATTTTCACTATTGGATTGACCCTTCAGGCGGTTTCTACCTTTGATTGACCCTTCAGGCGGTTTCTACCATTGGTTGACCCTTCAGGCGGTTTCTACCTTGAGTTGACCCTTCAGGCGGTATCTACCTTGAGTTGACCCTTCAGGCGGTTTCTACCATGAGTTGACCCTTCAGGCGGTTTCTACCTTAAGTTGACCCTTCAGGCGGTTTCTACCTTAAGATGACCCTTCAGGCGGTATCTACCTTGAGTTTGACCCTTCAGGCGGTTTCTACCTTGAGTTTGACCCTTCAGGCGGTTTCTACCTTCAGTTTGCTTTGAAAATGGGTCTCATGACGAGGGTTCTCCACGTCCGATGAGACTGCCTAATTTTTAAAAAGGGGTCTCATGACGAGGGTTCTCCACGTCCGATGAAACTGTTTGAATTTTGAAAAGGGATCTCATGACGAGGGTTCTCCACGTCCGATGAGACTGCCTAGATTTTTTTTTTAAAAGGGGTCTCATGACGAGGGTTCTCCACGTCTGATAGGACTTTTTCTTTTAAAAGATTTTTTCTTCCCCTTTTTTTTAGAGATCCCGAAGTTTGTCGGGAATTCAGTTTTTTGAAGCAGTGAAAGATTTTATTTTGACAAAGCTTCACTTGAGTCTGTTGAGGCGACATTCTGGGAGCTGGGTTCTCCAAGTATCCTGCATAAGTTTGAGCTTGAAAGATTTTTCTTCACCAAGAAAACGTTAGTAATTTTTGGGAAGACCACGGCTGTCCACTTGACAAAAACCGTATGACTTAAGTTTTAATTGTGAAATGTGCATTTTGATGCTGGAGGTTGTCCAAAGCATTCTTGCAACATGCAAATGTGATCACAAATCCCTTGCACGGAAAATATGGATCAAACAATTTGAAATTTCCAAAAAGAGTTTGTTCAAAACATCTATTGGAGAATTTCTCATCCAAGAGGGCTCCTCACCGCTCTGTGATAATGGTCTTAAGGAATGCGCCAACTTCCTATTAACTTGTGCCTAGGTTTTAGGATCATTCGCAGCGCATACATTTTGATCGGTCGGGAGGTCTTCCATGGGACCGTAATGTTGGGCTTGGTTATTGATCTTCAAGAGGGACTCACTTTTGAGTCAAGGTCATTTGAATGAAATTCTTCACTATCTGCTCCGGGTTTACAAGTCGAGAACCCTGCAAAATGAGAAAGAAATAGTCTTGCTCGTACTTCTTCGAGCTAAGCTATATGTTAACCCAAATGTCTTAGTCAGAGAAGACTGTTTCAGGGTTATGACATTGGTAGGATTGGGGACCGAAAAAGGCTTGTTTTTGGCCCAGAATTTATGAGGGGATTGACATTGGTGATCATTGCAAATTCGTCACCTGTCTTTTCCATTCTGCATATTCAGTTTTTGAGGTGTGCAACCGCTTTTGAGGTGTGCACAAGTCCTTTAGAGAGCGTCTCTTGTTGCATTCAGAGACCGATAATTCTCTCTATATCTTTGCTCCGCGCTTGACGCCATTTGGGGAGTAGCCCTTTTGATACTACTCTTTTAGGAATTTCCTCTTTTCCCGACCAGACTTTACTGGGGATCAATCAAACAGCTTATGCGAGCATCGGCCTTGCTTTTACCAGGCACTTTGCTTTTTCTTATCTGATGCTGGGGATTTCTTTAATCCCTTGTCGCAAGCGGGATGCTTGGCAATTGTGCTAGATATATGACTTGGCTCTTAGCACGCTTGAGTATCGACTTAGTAGCTTTTTCGTAAACCCTAGGTCTTGAACTCCCTCGTTTCTGAAGTGATGTCGCATCCGTCTTGGAAAGTGCAATGATCACCAACGGGTTTATGAAATGATTTTGCAGGCTCAACTTGGCTATGCAAAGGATTCGGTGTGTGGGATAGAGAAATGAATGCTCCTCATCATCCTATGGCACTTGGATTACCATATAAACAACACACAAAGATTAATATTAGTCCGAGCAAGAAAATTTCTAACCATTTCCTCCTGATGCTGCTGGACTCACCTCCATTTTGCCCCGATGTGGGGTGGTTCTTGACAGGGTTAAGAATGAAAATCGCCGTTCAAGGGGTTATCAACGGTTACCTGTAGTGTTTAGGGGATATGAAACGAACGCCTCCGTCGTCCCAATCCATGTAATCGCTGCGAATGGTCCCTACCTCCGTAGGTACAGATTTTGCCATCCGATTCACTTCCCTCATCTCTCAAGTGTATGTAGGATGTGTTTGGACTGGGTTCGCCTCTCTTTTGAGTAAACTTCCTTTTGAATGATTTGACAAATAATCATATTTGGAAAAATTCATTTCTTTCTTTCCCAAAATTTATCCATCGAGGGGATTTTGTGATGTATCGTGCATGTTTTATTCATGCTTTGGGCAACCTCCCGATTTAAATCATGAACATCGATGCATTGGATAATTTCCATGACGGCTAAAGGGATTTTAACATTCTTTATCTCCAGCTAACTGGGAAAGGGATACTTACCTACCTGTCGCGGCTGCAGACCCCTGCAAATGTAAAGAAAGCATATCATTGTAGGTTCACAAATTTTTCAAAAATCGAAACGATACATCCTACCCTCGGTCATGTACTCTGACGAGTAGTACATGGGATGTAAGAACTTGTTCCTCTGCAAGGCGACTCCCCTGCCAAGGATAGACAACAAGTATCAATTCATATCCTCGAATTCAAGACAAATTGGGACGATACAACTTTACTCTTGATTTTCATCCCATTCTGATGTGGCGTGTTGATATGAACAACATCTATCAAATCCGCCTATCCATGCTTGGAGTGTTTGTAACATCACTGGTTCATCTGCCCCCAGCTGGGCAGCGTCTGTTCTGCTATTTGAACGCATGACTCCTTAAGTGATTTATCCATGTTTATCATCTGAGAAGGAAAAGAAAGAAGACATTATTTCGGTATCCGATTGGAGATCGTTTAGGAACGATACATCGTTTTACCAAATGGGTGGCTTCGCGGCCAGATGCATTTTGCATTGAAGGGGTGGATTCCATTATGCTCTGCGAACGATGATCATTGCTTGGGGAGCTCGCCCCTGAGCTTAAAGATGCTCAAAAGGTAAGGCGGATCTTCGTACGACTAGTTTTAAGCGTAAATGAGAAATGCCCCCATGGGAGCCTTACAATGGGATTGCCAATACATTCATTCAGGCTATTCATCCTCTTTTCTCCGAACATTTTTTTACAAATCGCGCCTTGAATCAAACACCTGATCGTCGGCTCTGTATCACTATTGCAAGAGTCCGCCAGCTTCAGGCTGATCGAGCCAGAAATTGAGTTCCTCTCCAAGGAAATCGCTCGAATCTCCGAGCCATTGATGCTCAAGTCGAGTGTCACCGACCGCTGGCGATAGATCACTCTCGCCTTGGATGATTTGATTCCTCGAGCTGGAACCTCCCTTGTTGACCGGCAAATATGTAGACATGTCCCATGTAAATGTTGGATTTGCCATGGGAAGAGCACTAGCAACAGGTTGGTACTCAAATTGGGGAGTTCCTATTTGCGGGAACTGCGGTATATACACTTGAGGGGTATTGAGACTGCTTGGTGGAGCGTTCTGATTTGGGTTAGAGGAGTCAGTGACATGGTTGCTGGTCTCGTCAACACCGAAACATGGTTGGGTGTTCCCGGCTCTACAATCATCGTGGTTGCAGTTATGACCAACATTTAAGTTCGAACCAGCTCCATCCGAGCTTAGTGTCACCCGTCCCTCTTTTAGCAACCTCTTGAAATATCCAAGGTGGCTCGCGACGTTAACTTTAGAGAGTCCCGGCACGTTCAGGATTTCGTGTATGCCCGTTGATCATGCCGTGTCGATCCCCAACTGTCGAACTGTATCAACAAATTTCTGATGGAGTTCAGCAGTCCAAGAAAATCGCGCTTTCTTGTCAACAAGAACAGCTCGCCGACTAATCTCTATGAGATCTGATTGTGTTGGAAACTGCTCTTGTAAGCCTTCGACGGTATCTGACTGCACCGGAAGACATTGCGAAAGGCATTGTAACATATGAGCACTACCAATCTCCAGAAGTGGCTCTTCGGAGAATATTTCACTGATGAGAATATGGTTATTGCAATCAAGGCAAGTGGCGCTGCTCAGTGCTTCCTCATATCTAGCGCTTTCTGTTCGAAGCTTTTCATTTTCTTCTTTCAGAATCGCTAGCTCTTGCTGTCTATGTAGATTCCCCAGCCGGGCTCGTTTGTTACGAAACCACTTATTGACCTTCCCAGGCTCCCACCCTAACTCTCGACCTAGCTCAGCCCTCTGCTTCTCATCTGGATGGGGGCATTCCTCGAAGAAAAAATCAAGCTCCCGGTCTTGACTTGAAGTATGGTGAAG
Organism: Rhodomyrtus psidioides; assembly: GCA_021437785.1. Classification (NCBI taxonomy): domain Eukaryota; kingdom Viridiplantae; phylum Streptophyta; class Magnoliopsida; order Myrtales; family Myrtaceae; genus Rhodomyrtus; species Rhodomyrtus psidioides. The sequence goes on along the minus strand of JAILYB010000104.1, from coordinate 1,809,657 downwards.
GGGATGTTTTCCTTTCTGACGCTGATCACTGCTATGGGTATTGTTTTCATTACCACAACCTTGAGTTTCATCGTTGGAAGTGTCAATCTCCATGACCATCGTGCCGGATTCGGTCCCGTGATCTTCAAATTCTTCCAGCAGTTTAAGCTCGGAGACTTCCAAGTCGGGCGTTTCCAACAAATGACGGTATCCTTGGAACATTTTGGATCGAAGTATCACTGACTGATCGTCGCAGAAGTCATCTGATCCTTCGAAATATTGATGCATGGGTTGGGTAGTATCGCCCGACTGGTTCTTCGAGTTGGAACCTCCATTTCTTCTCGAGAACATGAGAGGGGAGTTGATCGATTGACCCCCATAAGCATCTCCTACTTGGGAATTAGGGAAACAAAAATGCTCAGCGCATTCCCTTGTTAGATCCTTTGAAACCACATGCCCTAGTTCGGCAAGTCCTTGGGCACTAAGCGCAGAAAGCTCATTAGTAAGCGGAAAAACAGCGACGGATGGGTGCTGCACCTGCTGCATCTGTGGCACACACTCTTGAAGAAAATTGGGATGACTCAGATGAATATTCTGATCAATTTCCCAATAAGTGTTGAATTTGTAACCGAGGTTAGCATGACGCTGTCTTAGCGCTCTTCTGTAACAACCGAGGTGATTTGAGACCATAGCCTTGGTAAGTTCTGGTGCATTCAGGGCCTCCATTACTTTCTTCGGGCGTGCATAGTCGAGCCCTATTCGCCGAACCACGTCTAAGAACTTGCGGTGAAGCTCAAGGGGCCACGCGAAAATCTTCTTCTCTTGGTTCAGAATAGCGTTGACAGCTTGACGGCTGATCTTTAACCCTTCTCGAGCAGGATCTGATCCTGCCCGAAGCCGTTGTGGAGAAGACTCTTGGGCTCTGACGTGGTGACTCTCATCATAGTGGCATATATTCCCTCCTTCAGAAGGCGCTGGCACTATCTTTGTGGGATTGATTTGTTCATGCACATCACCAGTATTTTCGATCATAGCAGAAGGCTTAACGGGAAACAATCTACTGAGAGTGGTAGGGCCACCGCAGTTAGGGCAGACAATAGTGCTAAGAACTTCTTCATACCTCACGTTCTTTGTTCGAAGCTTCTCGTTCTGTTCCTTTAGAAATGCGGTCTCCCGTCGTTTGTACTGCTTACTCAGCTTGGTTCGTTTATTTTGAAACCAATTCAAGATCCTCAAAGGGCTCGTCCCTAGTTTTTGACCCAACTTCTTCCTCTGTTCTGTGTCCGGGAAAGGGCATCCCTTGAAGATAGCTTCAAGTATCTGGACCTCATCCGGAGTGTAGAGCTGGCGACGCTTTCTTTTCTGGCGCGGATCATCGTCGCTGGCGTCTTGGTCACTGAGGGCTTGAGTCTCCTGGATGGTCGAGTCGATTTCCATATCCTTCGTGACGAATTCATTTCCGAGGTCTTCAAATTCCTCTAGCCGTTCAAGTTCGGAAACATTCAGGTCAGGCGTTTCCAACAGATGATGGTACCCCTTGAACATTTTGGGTTGAAATGTCTTTTCCTGATCTTCGTTCGCTTGATCTTCTCCACCCTTTCTCAGATGTTCGCCCTCTCTGTAATTATCAGAGATTAAGCGTGTTCCAAGAAGCGTCGCTTTGAAATCGAGTAACGAGCGTCTGACGGGCGTTCCTTTCGAGACTTCGTGATTCCCCCCGTCCGTTCTTACTCTCTCTTGCCTGAGTGGAGCGTGCAGATTTCCCGTGTCGACTTTTGCTTTATCGAGCATTACGCATGTCCCCCTAGCTCGGTCTCCAAAGTAATAGGTCCGCCGGCCTTTAGATGTTGTTACCTTTTCTAAGCCCGAAATCACGGGACAGAGGTGGATCTGTGACTCACCAGGGATGTATTAATGAGGCTTGATTAGCCCTGCTGCGTATAGAAAAATTATTGCAGCTTTCCCTTTCTCGTTCGAGCGTTAAAGGGCGAGAGGTTGACATCGAGGAGATTAACATTTCGATCTAACCTCTCAAACACTCCTCCATCATTCCTTCTTTTCTCTGTCGTTGAATCGCATATGGCTTCCTCTCCTGTACCCGCTGCCTCAGCCGAAGCTTCAACCCAATGGGAGAGGTTTTATCACCTCTTGGGTAGAGGTTATGGCTACATAAACAGTCATCCTGAAGCTGAGGTTGAAGTTCGTACTCTGATTCCGGCCCTGGATACTGTGTGTATTGAAGGTACGAAACTTCAAAGGGAGTTTGTGATCTTCCCAACTCTCTTCAACAATTTCCTGCAGGCTTATGAAGTTGCTAGCCGGGAGGTCACTTTGGCTGGTATCGTGCGAGCCCGCTATCAGGACCGAACTGAGTCCCTGATGTTGGCCATGCTGACGGCCGATAACCATAAAAGGGCTGTTGAATACGCCCACGCCCAGGTTTCGATGTTGGTCCGTGAGAGGGACAACTTGGTGGAGCGTCTGGCTCTTTTTGACACCGCCTTTGAGCAAGATCAGCACAACCTCGTGCTGAGGTTCCAGTGTGCCTGGTTGGAGGAAAGGCTTGAAGACCTGAGCATGGATATAGCTCGCGGGAGGGTGCTGGCTCAGGACTTAGAGCTTGAGTTCGAGTACTATGAGACCAAGGTGAACGACCTTAAGGAGAAATGTCGCCTCCTTTTCTTCAAGCTTGTAGACCTCGATTCCCAGAGTGTGGGTTGTAAGCAAGGCATGGATAGCATGGAGAATCAATTGAGCTCATTTGTGATGCTCATTAGAACTCACTTTGGATTTACGGTTCCTCCTCAGTAGTCTGTTTGTAAAGTCTCCTGTTAAGTGCTATAAATGAGAGTGTATGTACATTTCCGCTTATCCTTCGCAAGATTCAATATTGCCCTTGGTTTCGCAATCATAGTGTTTGAGGCAACTGACGATCTTTCCGCTTTCGAGCCCGCTCACGTTATGTTTGTAACCTATGCTGTCACGTTTGCCTTCGTGCGCTTGGTCGATTTACCTCGAACCCATCGTGACAAAAGATTGTTGTAGCTAAACATGATGATGTTAGCAAGCATCATTGTGTGAAATCAACCCTAGGCCTTAAAGAAGAAAGGAACTGCTCCGATTGAAACTTTACAATGCGCAAATAAGAAATAAGTTCTACTTGTGTACAAGCCCCCCCTTTTCTCTGGGTATGTTCGATCACCACCCCATCATGTCTGGGTTCAGGTGCGCGGTCATCGACTCCAGATCATGGCCGTGAAGGTTTGCTAGCCTCCTCCTGATGGATTCTTCGAACTGTGACCACCATCTTTGTTTGAGAAGAAAAGAGGAGGGTCGACCTCTTTCCTATCAAAAGCGTGTCTCACTCAGAGATCAGGGAAGCAAAATTGTTCGAAGTGTTCCCCCACTAGATCATCTGAGATCATATGCCCTAGTTGGGCGAACTCCTGAACATTAGACGTCGTGGGTGGATCAGCAGCAGGAAGAGCGCCGGTGGACGGCCGCTGCTCGAGCGGGGAAGTGTATATTTGTTGCACCGGTGGCACGTATTCTTGAGGAACATTAAGATGACTGATAGGGCTATATTGACCAATTCTCCAACAGTTGGTGGTAGAGCTACCGGCTTGGTTGGTATCGAGACTCGGCAGGGCTCTTCTTGAGGCATGGCTGTTGCATTCGTAGCCGTACCTAATGTTCAAGTTCGAGTCGGGCTCTTCTAGGCGCCGTGCGGCATGACGCCGTCGTAGCTTCCTGCGGTAACCATTAAGGTGGTTTGCGACTAACCTTCTAGCGAGCCCCGGTTCATTCATGACCTCATGTACGCGTGTTGGACATAATGAGTCATTCCCTATTTGGTGAACCGCATCAAGGAATTTTCTGTGAAGCTCTGGAGACCATATGAACTTCTTTTGACGACTCAGGATAGCATCCGTGACTCGGCGATCATTCCTCGATTCACTCTCGGTGGGGTCTGGTTGTGCCAGAGGTTGTTGCAGGGGAAGCTGGTTGACTTCGAACTGGTCTGTGGTGATAGTAAGCCCATTGTCAGGGAAATTGTAGTAACGCGCCTCCCCTCTTTCCAAAGATGGTTTGAGGGAGTGGGGTGGCGGACGACCACCTGCGATTCTCATAGAAAACTTATCACGGAACATTTCGCGAGTGTCGATATAACCACCGCAGTTAAGGCAAGCGGCGTTGATGAGGACTTCCTTACACCACATGTTTTCTGCTCGAAGCTTGGCGTATTCTTCTTTTAGAGTTTCGAGCTCTTGACACTTTCCCCGAACCACTGATCTGGCCCGTCTGTTTTGAAACCAGTGCTTGACCCTTAAGGGTTCCATCTCTAATTTCCGGGCTAATTTTCTTCTTCGTCTCGTATCCGGGTAACGGCACTTATTGAAGGCGGCTTCGAGTATCTGGATTTCCTTCTCAGTATAGAGCCGGCGACGTCTTCTTCCACGAGATGGGACATCGCCGCTGCCATCGTCGTTGCTGCTACTGTCGTCGTCGCCACCACTGTCATCGTCGCTGCCCTGATCCTGAACCTCGTTGCCAGCAGGGTTGGGTAGTATGGTTTCGACATCTGGCTCGATCCCAAAGACTTCGAGGTCTCCCAACTGCACATTACCTAGGACATTTGGGTCAGTCATCTCCAACAAATGACTATGACTGTTAAACATACTGGATCAAGAAAAGGTTTGTTCGTCCTTTTTTAATCACTCAAGGTCTTGTAATCCTCTTCCTATGTTTACTCTCTCTAAACTTTCTTTTGAGTGACTTTGCGTACTCAGGAGTCGCTCTTCGAGCATGGAAGACGATCACCAGGCGAGCGCTCTTCTAGAGATTTTGAGTTTCTCGTCTTGTCGTCTTCCTTCCTTTTCATGGTGGAGAGATCACGGATCGCTTTTCTTTCCTCGATAGCCGAACCTGTCCCCCACTATCTCTCAAAAGACTAAATTACGTCCACCACCCGCTCAGCTTTTCATCATGACAAAACTATCAACCCTACCGCGGCTCCTTCGATATTTGCGCTCGACTCCCGCTCCATCTCAATAATGGTGAAATAGACAACTCTTTTACAACTTTTCAAACTCGTCAGGCCTGAAATCGCGGATCGAGACATGTCTGATGCTTCACGGGAGGAGCAGCCCCTGCTTTACATTAACTACCCCGGCTCCACAAGCATTATTGCCGTAACTTTTCTCCATTTTTGAGCTACTATGAAACGAGGAGAAGGTTAGTGCTCTCATTTGCCCAGCTTTCACTTTCATTCATTCCATCGCACTCGTCTTCCTTTCCATCCTTCCAACAAGAAATGGCTTCATCTTCTGCTTCTTCCTCTGACTCTTCCCATGCTTGCGTCTTTTCAATCGCAGTCCCGGCCCGATGGGAAAAACTCTATAATCTCTTGGGTCGGGGCTATGCTTACATAGCCGATCATCCGGAGATCGAGGCTGAGATCCGCGTTCTATTTGCGGCCACTGACACTACTTCCATCGAGGGTACTGAGTTGGAGAAGGAGTATAAAACATTCCCAGCCCTCTTTGCAAACTTTCTAGAGGCTTACCGCGTTGCTCACCGGGAAGTTCTCGTGGCTCGTGTCTTGCGAGCCCGCTACGAAGACCGCTGTGACTGCCTGACGTTGACTAACTTCGTGGCTGACAGCCACAACAAGGTTATGGAAACTGCCAACGAGCGGGTCTCGACGATGCTTCGTGAACGTGAAAATTTGGTGGAGCGTTTGGCCTTGTGCCTGATCACCTATGAGCACGATCGTCGTAACATCATGTTGAAGTTTCAGAGCGATTGGCTGGAAGAGCGACTCGATACTGTTACGGCGGATGTATCCCGTGGGAGGGAATTGGTCCGGGACTTGGAACTTGCTGCTGAAGATCACAGGGCCAAGGTTGCTGACCTTAAGAATGAGTGCAAGCGCCTTCTTCTCCAGCTCGCGGATCATGATATACGGAGCGGTGAGCGTAGGCAGGGAATCAACCATATGAAGGGCCAATTGAGCTCCTTCGTGCTGCTGATTAAGGCTCAGTTCGGCTTTATTTTTCCGCCTCGCTAATCTGTATTAATCTGCTTTGAAAGTCTTTCGATTGAGCGAAAGTGAATGAAAGCTCATGTGTGTGTGTTTTAGCTTTTATATGGTCCATTTCTTCGAGCATCCGGACATCTTAGACTTAGATGAGCCGATCCATAATAAGTCGAGTATATGTGCTCTGATTTTCTAACTCGCTCATGGTCAGATGAAAGAATAGCCTCAGACTTATCCGGGAAAAGATTTCTCTCTATTACCTATTTTTTACCTGCAAATGAAACGACAGAATCAGAAGGAATAATTTGAAAAAGAAAGCATAAACCCCTTTCAATCTTATGCTTGCTCGTGATTAATAAGGACAAACTTTTTACAAGGGTTTTAATCTTGTGCGAAAAGTTTTTATCAATATTCCTCGAAAGAAAGCATACTATTGAAAGGAATGTAATTCACGATAATAGCTTTTGACCAATTTTCAGAAGAGCGAATTAGTCAAAAGTGCAAGGCATAACGACGTGTTTTAAATTTAATTGAAGATACGGCATCCAAATCAAGGCCGTTTTGTTAAGAACGAGAGCAATTTGGACATCTATCTTGTCATTAAATTCGAAATAACGCCAATAATCTTGATCAATTATCGTGGATTACTAGTGACGTATGACATGCATGGACCAATTCAAGTGTATAATTCCTTCTAGCGAAATAGTTTCCTCCAAAGGAATTATAAACTTGACTTGGGAGTATTCAGATGATTAGAGAAAATGCCACTATCACATTCCCATGACCCGTCAAAAAGAAATACAACCAAGTTCCATCTGAATGTATACACCAATAGATCCCTAATACAATCATTCTAAGGGGTGAGATAGAGAAAGCCTCGATAAAAATAAACCCTATACAAGAGGACTAGTAATGGAAAATGAAACCAAAGAAAGTGATCCTAACGTTTAAGGATGCCCCAAGTTCGATCTGTGACTTCCGGATCACTTGCCCCAACTCTTCATCTTAATTGGACGATATCTCAATAATGTCCATAGTAGGCTCCTTTGTTGCACACTCGGTGTTCGTGACGGGATATCGCCCTCCTCGTCTTCTATCAAGGACGTTTGGGAAAAAAAAAAAAACACACGCATCTATCCTTGAAATGGCATTTAATCTAATCACCAGAATGCAATGAATGAAATGCCTATATTTATCTGAACTGAAATAAATTTGAGGGATAGAGAGTCTTACCAACCAAACTCATCGACTTATGTGCGGTTTTAGGTGTACCAACCGTCCAAAGACATGCGCATGAGACAAGTGATGGTGAACTTCTAAAAATCGAATGGTTTGGCACCTAAGGTCAAGGTTCCCACCTCGAGTTCTAGAAAGAGCCGATTCCATTGCACAACTATCGTTGCATTGGGACTGATCCATAGTTCGAAGCGAGCGGAATTGAAAAGTGGATTACCCCGTGTTTTTCCTCACGGAGATTCCATTTTCAATTCCTTCTATTGTATTCCTAAAGGCGGCGCCAGGGGTTTTAGGCGCGGTTGTGTGTGTCCATGTGTCGTGATCATCACGATGCCAATCATGCACAACAGTTTATCAATCAGCACTTCAAATCATCCATACAACATACATTCCTACGCCAACCTGCATAAGACAATGTTAATCACGGACTACACCCCTTATCTCTCCAATCTGCAAAACATATAACACCTACCATGAGCGGACTTACCTCACCTTCAAGAGCGCCTGCAGGGTTAGAAAAATCAATCAACTTTTTAATCGGCTCAAGTTCTCTAAATCCCCAGCGGAGTCGCCAGTCTGTCGCGACCCTCTCGAGATTCGCCATGGGCTCTCGAGGGCTAATGGGCCGTCCAGTATGGTCGGACGCGGGCCTCTCCCAAGGCCCGTTACCCAAATCGCAACGGAGGTATGCGTAGTCGACCTTCAGTGTGGTCTAGTGATATGTGCTAAGTGTGCATGCCATGGAGTCGCCACCAATCATTTTTTGGAGGGTATGATTGGACCACCCTATTGAATAGTCGGGAGTTTCTATTCAATTCTGCGATAACCAGAGAAATGGGTTCGGGGACTTAGTTACGCCAACTGTCAGAGTTGACGCCCTTTCGGTACCTAAGTTGACTGAATTTTCTGACCTAAGATTTCATGCAGATGAGTGGAGTACGAATCATAAATCTAGGAATTCATGCAAATAGGAATGACTATCCTGGCAATCACAATCAATAATAAAAGGCGCAAATCAATGAATCCAAATATGCAAAATAGACACATCAAATCAACATGACACTCATAATAAGGCTCTATTAACTTAAATAAGTATCAATCAAGCTTAGGAATGATTTAGACATGATTTTACCCACAAGGGGTAAAGTCGTAATTTTGAGACAAAAGGGACAATTTGCCCAAAAAAGGCAAAATCATCATTTCAGAATGAATTCGGAGTAAAACAATGTCAAAAATAGGTTTGGTCACTCAATTGACCCATTTCCTATTTTTTTTGCAATTTTCATGATTTTTTGGAATTTTAGAAACCGATTTACCATTCGAAGGGTAAAATCGTCATTTTCTAAAAATGAGAATGAAATGTGGAAATCCTAGACATAAGGTTTAGCCACCTATCTGGCTCATCGCCAAATTCTAAGCAATTTCCACAATTCATCGGAATATCAAAGACGATTTACCCTTTGAGGGGTAAAATCGTCGTTTTGGATTAAACGGGAGAAAATCCTGAAAAACGACAACCAATCAATTTCTTTTGATCATTTTCAGCCTTGGGAATTTTCTAGAATTTTTTTAGTAATTTTCTGCAATTCTTCTCAATTTTTTTGTTTTTCTTTAATTTTTCCATTTTTTTGGCATTTTCTGATTTATTAATATTTTTTTATATTTTCAGAAAATATTTTAACAAAAAGCATATCATTGGCAATAGACAACACTCAACCAGATAAATAAGCTAACTACTGAACTGAGATAAATACATGCAAACCAAATCTATAATGGCGACATTTTAGAAAAATAACCCTAATACACGGATCGGGTACGTAAAACATACCGGATTGGACACCGGCCTTCAATCGCCCAGCCCCAGCCTGCGACCATCTCCATGCACATCACCTGTCGATCACCACATCAAAATGTCAACAATCAATTTTACAAGTTTTAAGACCGGTAATAAATAATAATAATTTAAAAAATAAATAAATCCCGGCTCGGAAACGGGCCAATTCACTCAGCCATGGACCGGCTATGGGCTCACGGCCTCGGCCCAAGATCACGGCCTCGGCCCACGGCTTTGGCCCACGGCCTCGGCCCACGGCTTTGGCCCACGGCCTCGGCCATGGGCTCGGCCTTGGCCCACGGCCTACGGCCTCGGCCCACGGCCTTGGCCCACGGCCTCGGCCATGGGCTCGGCCATGGCCTTGGCCTGCGGCCTCGGCCCACGGCCTTGGCCCACGGGCTCAGCCATGGCCGAGACGCACGGCCACTCGGCCGACGTCCTCGGCCAAGGCCTCGGCCATAGGCTCGGCCATGTCCGAGGCGCACGGCCACCGACCTACGGCCTCGGCCATGGCCGAGGCGCACGGCCACCGGCCCACGGGATCGGCCCACGGCCGGGATCGGCCCGAACACGATGGATTCGTGGCCAAGCGGCGACGACGAAGAGCGACGACGTGGCAGGGGGCGAAACAAAGGAGGAAGATGGAGGGGGATTGCGGTATCTAGGAGCTCCACGAGGTCGTGATAAACAGCAAGACGGACGGGATCTCGGCACGGCGTCGGAGGGTGGCGGAGCAAGGTGGCGGTAAGGGTGGTCGCCGTAATCTAGGGGAGGATGAAAAAATGAGAAGAAAAGAAAGAAGAGAAGAAGAGAGGAAGAAGAAGGAGGAGAAGAAGATGAAGTCGCGGGGGGAGAAGAAGCCAGCGACGGATGAGGGAAAAGGTGAGTGAATAAAAAATAAAATAATAATAAAATAATAATAAAATAAAATATTAAAAAGTAAGAATAATAATAAAATAATCAAAAGAAAAGACAAAATGATTAGTTTCCTTTTCCTTTTGAATGATGATGTTTTCACTCCTTTTCCTTTTAATCATTACTAATATTTTTGCCAGATTCAATTTTATGGTGATCAGAAAACACCTAAAATCAAACCTGAATTTTACTATTTATGAGGTTAGAAAATAGATAAAGTAAAAATAAAAATACCGACTATTTTTATATATCTTTGTGACCTCAAATATTATTTTTCTTGATTTTCTTGATTTTCTTTTTCTTTTTTTCTTTTTTTTTGTATTTTTCGAAAATATATATAAAAAAATGAAAATTATGAAAATTATTTTTTTGGTCAAAATGGTTCATTTAGCTTGGCTAAGGTCACCAAAATTGATTTTTCAATTTTTTCAACTTTTTATGGATTTTCTATGAATTTTCAAAAAAAAAAAAAAAGTTGATCAAAATTTAGGTGTCAACACCGTTCAATGGGGTTCTCAATGGGCATCTGTAGTGTTTGGAATGAAGAAATAAATGCCTCTGTCATCTCGATCCATGTAATGGTTGCGAATGACCCTTATGTCCATAGGTTAAGGTTTCTCAATCATTTCCAATCTTCTCATCTCTCAAGTGTGTATGGGACGTGTTTGGATTAGACTCGCTTCTCTTATGAGAAAATACCCTTTTGAACAGTTCAAACGACTCTTGTTGGAAAAATTCATTTCATTTCATCAAGATTTATCCTTCAAAGGGATTTTGTGATGCATCATATATGTGTAATTCATGTTCAGACAATCTCTTGTTTTAAAACATGAATGTCAATGAAGTAAGAATTCTATGTCTTTTTAGATGTGAGAATCGAATTAATTCTGAAAGTTTTTAATCTCCAATGAATTGGGAAAAGGGATACTTACCTGCCCATCGAGGCTGGAGATCCTGGAGATATAAAAGGGATATGTCATTGTATATTCTAAAACTTTGCAAAAATTGGAATGATACATCTTACCCTTCGTCATATGCTCCAACGAGTGTACAAGGGTTGTGAAAATCTGCACTTCACATAGTAACACAAGATTGTTAGGTGTTCTAAAGTTCTTTCGACTTCTTGATTTTTAGAGAAAAATCAAACTTACATGTCTGCCCTGATGGCGAGCTCCTGCCAAGGATAAATATTAAGCATTATTTTGGGTTTCCAAATTCAAAACAAATTGGGACGATACTACTTTACTCTTGATTTGAATTCCATTCTGCATGCCAATGTGGGGATTGCAGAAGCCGGCCCTCAAGCTTGTGGCCATGATTTCTTCGTCTGGTTGGGCAACGAATCCACCTCAAGGATTTACGTCGGAGGAGATTCATTCATCTTTTTGGGCGTGTTTCATGCGCTGTTTTGTTATTTGAATGCATGGCTTCTTGGGTGCCTCGTCTCTATTCATCACCTGAGAGGAAAATGAGAGAACATTATCCCCGCATCTGATTGAAAATCATTTAGGAACGATACGTTCTTTTTACCAAATGGGTGGCTCCGCGGCCAAATGCGTTTTACGTTGAAAGGATGGATTCCATTACGCTCTGCGGATGATAACTATCGCTTGGGGGACTTGCCCCACGGATTAAACGATGAATCTGATGTCTTCGGCTTCGACATGCTTTCCGGATGTAGGAATGGTTTGCCCCCATTTTCAGTAGAGATGGGTTTTGTCGAGTGGGCAAGATCGATAACTCATCCTAGATTTGTCTTTAGTCGAAGGTTGAAATCCCGACCTTGGATAAGCGAATCATGATTCATCTCCTTCTGCTTCGGATTTGTCATTTGCGCGCTTCACATTTTACAATACCAACTTCGCCGCTTGATGAAAATGAATCGATGATTTTCGAATTGCACCAAGTTCTATAGTCATCTGCGTCGAATCTCTTTGAACTTCATCGAGTGATAGACCAACTGATAAAATGATTTTTCAATCCCGAGATCGAACTCCTGACATTTCGTACCACCATTTCACTGACTACCAAGACACAGCACTATTGGCGTCCCTAACTGGTTCGTTTTTTGTTATAAAATTCTCGAAGCAGTTAGCAACCCCCATTGAGAATGAAACAAGCTCAATTTAGAGTTCGTAACGACTAAAGGTCCCTTGGAACGATACAGAGCTAACCGTCTTTGAGCTCGCTCAGGCTTTTACTCACATTTTCCTATGTGAAGCCTTTAAATGTTTTTCTTCGTGGCGTTCAATTGATTCGCCTCGACTCTAATCTAACAAGGGATTGTCGCACTCGAGCATGATGATGCTCGCAGGTAGTACTAATCGCTACCCCAAATTAACTCTAGGCATTAAGGAAGATTATCTCGCATGGAAGACTTTATGACAGAAAGATTAATGATACATCCAGTCACATGTGCCTAGGTCCCTTGAAGATTCTCGGTGATCAGCCAGTTACACCATGAATCAGATATATAATCGCCATTTTGGATCATAACTTCATAAGTCCATCAGTTTTAAACTGATCGATCCAGATATGGAGCTCCTCATCAAGGAAATCTTTTGATTCTTCGAGCAACTGATATTCGGGTTGACCATCATCGCTTGGCGGCGAAGGATTCCTATTTCTGTTATGAGCGATCTGATTCTTCGAGCTAGAACCTTCGTCATTGCTCGAGATTATAAGAGGATGATTGATCGGTTCACTATCAAAAGCACCTTCCATTTGGGGATGGGAGAAACAAAAATCCTCAGAGCATCCCCCCGCTTGATCTTCCGAAATCATACACCCAAGCCAGGCAGATCTTTGAACACTAGGCGCAATATGTTGATCGGCGATAGGAAGAGTACTAGCGAAAAGTTGCTGCTCAAACCAAGGAGTTCGTACCTGCTGCACTTGTGGCATATACTCTTGAGTGGTGCCGAGATGATTCGGGGGAATATTCTGATTAGCGCCCAAGTAGTCGATGGTGCTGCTACCAGCTTGGTCGGTGCCTAGATTCGACAGGGTATTTCTTACTTCAGGGGCATTGTAGTTGTGGCCATGCCTAGTGTTTAGGCACAAGTTGAGTTCTTTCAGGTTCAGTGCTGTGTGGCGCTATCTTAGCGCCCTTCTGTAGCTCTTGAGATGACTCGCGACTCCATCTTTAGTGAGTCCTGGTATGTTCATGATCTCAAGTATGCGCGTTGGATATGTTGAGTTGATCCCTAGTTGCTGAACCGCACTAAGGAACTTGAGATGAAGCTCGGGGGACCAATTGACCCTCGTCTTCTTGCGACCCAGAACAGTGTTGACAACTTGGCTATTGCTCTCTGGCCTATTTCCAATAGGATTTGATCGAGCCGGAAATTGTTGTGGAGGGAATTCATCAGCTTTGAATTGGTCGGTCGTGATAGTAAGCTCATCGTTAAGGAAACTCCAATCATGGTGACGCATATCCCATCCTTTAGAAGGCATCGGTATTGACTTCGTAGAATTGATTTGTTCATGCATATCTCCAACAAAATCCGATTGTATCAAAGATGGTTCGAGGGAGTGGGGTGGTGAATGAGCATTTTCAATCCTCATATAAGGCTTATCAAGGAACATTTCGCCGAGAGTGACAGGGCCACCGCAATTAAGGCAAGCGATAGTGCTGGGAGCTTTCTTATACCTCATGTTCTCCGCTCGAAGCTTTTCGTTTTCCTCCTTTAGAATCGCAAGTTCTTGACGTCTGTGTTGAGCCCTCAATTTGGCTCGCTTATTTTGAAACCAAAACTTGACCCTCAAAGGTTTCATCCCTAGCTTCTGGCCCAATTCATTTCTTTGTTTCATGTTCGGGAGAGGGCATTCACTAAAGAAAGCTTCAAGCTCTTGGATTTCATTCTGAGTGTGGCACTGGCGACGTTTCCTTTTCCGGGATTGACCATCGCTGCTGCTGTTGTCGTCGCTGCTGAGATCCTGAACTTCGTTATCGAAAGGGTTGGGTTCTGTGGTTCTGGTACCAGACGCGATCCTGGAATCTTCGAGATCTCTCAATAGTTCATTTTCTGAGATTTTTGGATCAGTCGCCTCTAGCAACTGACGGTAACCCTCAAACATGTTGGATCGAAAAATGTTCGATCAATTTTTGCTCACTCAGGGTTCTCTACTCTCTCATGTATGCTCACTCTCTCGAAATTTTCTTTTGGGTGGTTCTCTATGCCCAGGAAACGTTCTTTAAACATGGATGAAGATCATCAGGCAAGCGTTTCTCCCAAGATTTCGTATTTCTCGCTTTGTCGTCTTCTTTCTTCTTTTCAACGTGGAGGGACACCAAATTGATTTCCTTTTCTCGATATCCATGTCTGTCTCCCACTTATTTTCAAAAAGGTGGAACTACGCTCGCCTCCCGCTCAGTTTTTTAATATGATGGGACCGCCAAATCCTTTTGCAACTTTTTTCGATAGTTGCGCTTAACTCTCGCTCAATTTTAATATGGTGGCACTGACATATCTTTTTACAAACTTTTTTAGATTTATCAAGCCTGAAATCGCGGACTGGGACGGATCTGATGGTTCACCGAAAGAGCCACCACTGCTTTACCCAATTAACTTGGCTCCATGAGCATTATTGTTGTGACCTTTCTTCATCCTCGAGTTGCTATAAAAGGAGGAGTTAATGCAGAGAAGATTAACGCTCTTACATAATTGCCTTTTCATATTTTAATCACTCTACCACACCCATCTTCTTCTCCCTCCCTCCAACGAAAATGACCTCCTCTCCTATTCGCGCTTTCTCGGCTGAAATTTTGGCCCAGTGGGAAAAACTCTATAACCTCCTAGGTCGAGGCTATGCTCATATAGCCGATCACCCAGAAATTGAAGATGAAATTCGCATTTTGCTCGTGGAAATAGACACCACCTCTATCGAGGGCACTAATTTAGAGAGGGAATATAGAATCTTCCCAACCCTCTTTATAAACTTTTTAGAGACTTACCGTGTCGCTCAGCGAGAAGTTACCGTGGCTCACGTTTTGCGAGCTCGCTATGAGGATCGGTCCAACTGCTTGGTGTTGGCCAACCTTGTGGCCGATAGTCACAGAAAGGCTGTTGAGTTCGCCAACGAGCGGGTCTCGATGTTGCTTCGCGAGAGGGGAAATTTGGTGGAGCGCTTGGCCTTATCCCTGACCACCTATGAGCATGACCGTCGTAATGTCGTGTTGAAGTTTCAATGTGAGTGGCAGGAAGAAAGGCTTGACAGCATTACCGCGGATATAGCCCATGGGAGAGGACTAGTTCGGGACCTGGAAATAGCCGCCGAAGATCACGGGACCAAGGTTGCCGAGCTTAAAGGGGAATGTAAACGCCTTCTTCTTAAGCTTGCAGATCTCGAGTCTCGAGGTGGTGAGTATAGGCAAAGCATCAATAATATAGAGGGCCAACTGGGTTCCTTTGTGATGCTAATTAGGGCTCATTTCGGTTTTACTTTTCCACCTCGATGATCTGTATGATCTGCTTTTAAGGTCCCTCGATTGAGCGAAATGAATGAAAGCTCTAATATGTGTGTCTCAACTTCTGTATGGCTGACTTTCTCGAACACCTGACCACTCTCAACCTAGGCAAGCTGCTCTTTGACATTGATGATTCGAGCGTGTACATCTTGATTTTTTAATCTTGCTTATGATCGAATAAAGGAACCTCCCACCGTGTTTATCCACAAAAAGACTTCTCTTCTCTACCTGTTTTTAACTACTTAGAGATGCCCCAATTTCGATCTTTGAGACGTGACTTCAGGATCACCTATTCCAAATCGTCATCTTCATTAGATGATACCTCAATGATGTCCATAGAAGGCTCTTCTTGTCCACTTGGCACTCGTAATGGGATGACACCATCTTCGTCTTCCATCAAGAACATTGGGAGGAAAACACACCTATCTATCCTCAAAATGGCATTTAATCCAATCACCGGAATTATGTAATGAATATAATGATTATGAGCTGTAACAAGTTCGAGGGATAGAAAAGTCTTACCAACCAAACTTAAGAGAAAATCAAGCTTCTCTGTACAGTGTTAGGTATACTAACCTTCCATAGACAAACGCATGAGACAAGTGAGGGAAAACTCCTAAAAATCAAAAGATAAGGCTTGGTACCTAAAGCCAAGGTTCTCACCTCGAATTCTGGGAAGAGTCAATTCCATTGCACAACTATCGTTGCATTGGGACTCAATCCATAGTTCGAAGTGAGCGGAATTGAAAAGTGGATTACCCCATGTTTTTCCTCACGGAGATTCCATTTTCAATTCCTTCTATTGTGTTCCTAAAGAGGGCGCCTGGGGTTTTAGGCGCAATTGTGTGTATTCATTGTGTCGTGCTAAAGCAATAAACATGCATTTTATTTAACAATCACCGCTTCAATATAAATATCCACACAATCATAAATCCAAAACTCTTGCCTGCATAAAACAAAGTTAACAAGCACTTCACCCCTTATTTCTCCCGTCTACAAAAACATCTAACACATTCGTTAGCATATACACCTCACTTTCGAGAGCATCTGCATAAAATTAGGTTAGAATAATCAATCAACTTTTTAATCGGCTCAAGTCCACTAAATGGTTAAGAACCAGTCCCCAGTGGAGTCGCCAGTCTGTCGCGACCCTCTTGAGGTTGTCGGGCTCTCGAGGGCTAATGGGCCGTCCTGTCTGGTCGGACGCGGGCCTCTCCCAAGGCCCATTACCCAAATCGCAACGGAGGTATGCGTGATCGACTTTCAGTGTGGTCTAGTGACATGTGCTAAGTGTGCATGCCATGGAGTCGCCACCAATCATTTTTTAGGATATGATTGGACCACCCAATCGAATAGTTGGGAGTTTCTATTCAATTCTGCGAGAACCAGAGAAATGGTTTCGGGAACTTAGTTACGCCAACCGTCAGAATTGACGCCCTTTCGGCACCTAAGTTGACTGAATTTTCTAGCCTGAGATTCATGCGGATGAGTAAGGTATGAACCATAAATCTAGAAATTCATGCAGATAGGAGTGATTATCCTAGCAATCACAATCAGTAATAAAATGCGCAACTCAAGGAATCTAGATATGCAAATAAATCACATGGCATTCCTAGTAATCCCCTATTTATCAATTACAGCTCAAGAATGATTTAGCTGTCCTAGCCGTTCTACACTCGATCTAACCTAAGAAAAGCATTAGGAAGCATCGCAGGAATTCGAGAGTACTCACATGGGGTTCGCCGTGCCCTGGTTTGGTCTTGGACGAGCTATCGAGCTCATGCCGACCCGATTATATTTGGGGATCCACTCGGCGTTTTACACCATGAAATCATGTGAAACAAAAACGAAAATATTCAGCAAGGGTCATTTATTGTAGATGGTGGTCGATCTAATTGGACATCAAGACTAAAAAAGATGTAGAAATTTACAAATTAAAAGACTCGAATGATATTTTTTTTTGCCAAATTCAACTCTATGCGTCGTGAAGAAACACATGCAATTGAACTTGAATTTTGACTATTTATGAGTTCAAAATGAAAAGAAAATTAAAATAAAAATATTGACTATTTTTCTATATTTTTACGACATCGAATGCTATTTTTCTTCATTTTTCATGTATTTTTCTATTTTTGGAAAATATTAAAAAATTGAAAAATTATTTTTTTGTCAAAAATGGTTCCTTTAGCTTGGTCAAGGCTACCAAAGATGATTTTTTAATTTTTTAACTTTTTATATATTTTTTTATGAATTTTTAAAAAATAAACTATGAAAGACTGATAAAAAATCAGGTGTCAACAGTAACGGGGGGATTGTTAGGATGCACATGTGAGTTGTGTTAGAAGTCTCACATTGGAGAATTAATATGGTGTGAAGCAAATAATATATCTATTTTTGCCCATAACTCATTGGCTTAAGCTTTTGAGTGAATGTGAGTCCAACTGTATATATTGACGGGCTCGGACTTGGGCTCCCTTTTGGTGATCTCTCCAAGTGAAAGTATCATTTTTCTGGTGCGTGCTCCCAACAATTTTGATCGGAAATTATTGACAATGGCACCCAACATCCTACGTGGCACAGTCGGCGTTGATGTTGATATTTTTTTTAAATATTATCTTATATATATATATATTCTGACATTATCTTACTGATGCATCAAGGGTCGGCTGGTTGGTGCATTGGCTTTACTGTAGTAGAGGCGAAAGGTATGACCCTTCAATTCGAACGCCCCATATTTCGTGCCACGCGGAGCGTGGCATTTCCTTTTTTTATAAAGTTCGTATAACTTCTAATCGACCATTAGGTTAAAAGCCCAATGCTCTACCAACTGAGCTATACACTCCCAAAAATATGTACTAGTAAATAAGGAAAGGATTGGTGCGGAAAAGAAAAGAGGGTGGCCCCTCTTCTTCTCATCATACTAAAAGGGCGCGGCTCTATACGAGGCTCGTACTGCAGAGCAAGCGAAGAAAAAAGGCTTTATTCACAAGAAACTTTGGAGAGGGTCGATCAGTCCAGTCCATTTGTAGACCTTTAGAAAGCAATAGCCCCCTTCTCGTGGTCTGTGTCTCCTTCGCAATGGTGTAGGATGTCAGAGGCTGTTGCCCCGTGGCCAAGTCAAAGGGGTTTAAGTTCGCCACCACCTCCGGGCCCGAGCTCTGCTTGAGCGTAGTCAACCAGCTTCGTGACTATGGCAATTTACTTATGATACTTAGTTGACATTCATAAAAAGTATCTGTGATGTTGTTGCATCGATGGTGCCCGAGGCTTGACTTGGACGAGTTGCTCCTATCGACATAGGTGGTTTGGTGAAATGGTAGCGAATGCGTGAGCAGCAAAAGCCTCTTCTACTGTTCCTGACCCTCACCTGAGAAAGAGGGGGAGGAGCTTCCTTGAGTTGAGAGATGGGTCCAACTTAGGGGCTGATTAACTTAACCGAATAAAGAAAAGTGTGGTTTTCCCACCTAGCAGAGAAAATAGTAAGGATAACGAGCGCTCCGCCCACTTGGCGGGCGGCAGGAGCAACATGCAAGTTCTTGGAAGGTTTTTGTTCTTTTTTTTTGTGTGTTTTTCCCTTTTTGGACTTTTTTTTTGTTGTTGGTCGGTAAGGGCCACCAGCCAACTCTCGTTAGTCACGAGCGAGGCTCAGGACGCCCTTTTCCAGACCAGGCGACGGTCGAGACGCCCTTACTCGAGGTCGGCGTGGGCCACAATGCCCTCTCTGAGTCTGGGCAAGGGGTAGCACGAGCCTTAGTGGCCGACGACCCTTATCGATCAATAACAAAACCCTTGCTGGCCAATTAAAAAAAAAAGATGTAAAGCCTAAAAAGGAAAAAAAATATATATTAAAAGATTGAAATTATTATAAACAAATAAAATTAAAGTTTGTCCACGCTAGCGTCGGTCATGCCATGTAGGACGGCCTGCGATCATGTTAGCGATTTCAAGCCAAACTTGACCGGATTGACTTGATTGGTATCAATGTAAAAAAGTTTATGACTGAATTGGTACCATTTTAATATGTTTATAACCTTTTTATGCTTTTTTCCCACTTTTTAGTCGGCTTTCAAGGCCCTATGTTCCTCCATTTATCCAGGGAGGTATTATTGGTTCTAAGAGCTCACCTTATTTGTCAAATTTATAACTGGTCGGGCACACCATATTGTGATGTCGACGTACAACGGTTTTACTATACCAATATAATTCTCATTGAGGTTTTATTTTTAATATTGTAGAGATCATAAGGAAAAATATGCTTAAATGGAACTAGAGTACTATTCTGAACAAAAAGATAATACAAAAGATAGCATATTTTTTTTTTATTTAGGAAATAGATTGAAATGAAAAACTATTATAAAATATAGGTAATAGGTGTGATAATGAACATGTGTGAATAGTATTTATGTACTGATTTGACTTTGCTATGAAAAGCTGAGGGACAAGATGGAACAAAATTAAAGTCTAAGGATTAGATTGCACATTTTGCACTAATTTAGGAACTTGGGTGACTTTCTCCCTCGTTTAATCAAATAAAATGACTACACTTAACATTCAGAATAGTTCAAGGATCAAGTTGAACAAATTAAACCTACAAGGATAGTATTGCAAGAAGCTGAACCAAAGTTCAAGAGCTATTAGTGTCAATTTTTCTCGTAATCTTTGACAAGACTTCAACCGGTTGAAGCAAAATTTGACGTAGTCTAAGGGGGGTTTTGTTCCAGCTTCCACGTTCAAGGTTAGTTTTATCCTAGATAACGTTAAAATTCAGAATGATGCATCTCATTCCAAATGTGAATAACTTGCTTATTCGTATAAGACGTACATCCCGCTTATCACTATAGAACACATCGCTTAGCAATTAAACTTAGTCAGAACTATAACTTAAGCAAAGCACAACGGCATCAAGCCCCACAATTATATCAAGCATAGAAATGTGCACATTTGAGCGTGTTCGAAAGGTTGTCGGAAAGTTATGTCATCCTAATTACCAGGTGAGATTGAGAGATGAAGTTAGGGTTAATCTATTTGAATGAAAACTCTTTTCGGGAAATTATTTTACAACTTTCTTATATTTGGATGACGGAAAACTCATCGATGTACGGAAACTTTTTCCATGGATTGAAAACAACAAATTTAGATTGGAAAAAAACTTCCCCTTTTGATAAGAAAGAAGTCACTTTCCCTAAACCATCAAACAAATGAGAACTCAACCATGAAGTTTTCAGTAAAACAAAAGTGCTATTGATGTTGGTCGAAAATAATTGGAATCAACTTTAGAGTGTAGCCAACATTGTGAATCCAATGTCAAGAGGGCAATATAACTTCTGCTAGCCTCGCCGACATGGATGTCTGTCATCGCTGACCTGTAGCCCGACCAACACTAACATAGACAAATTTCTAATTTTTGCATTTCAGTTATTATTCTTTACTTTTTACTTTACTTTTTTTTTCATTGTGGCGAACAAGGGTTGCAGTCCTCGCCTAGACCATCGCCGGTCACGGCTAAGTTGCCAAGCCCTCGCCCAAGTGACCCTTCGCTAGATATTAAAAATTATAAAATTTATTCAAGTCAGCGCCGGTCATGCCTACTTTTGCAAAAAATAATTTCTGTGAAAATTTGAAGTATTACATGAATGAGTATCAAAACCGCATATTCAACACTTATTGTGGATTAATGTTAGGACCACACAGTCTTAATCCTGATTATCCATTCATCTATGTTTTTCGGTAGTCTCCTGATCATGATTTCCCTGAAGATCTTAAATGGTTCTTTTGGTATTTTCTCAATGTATATGCTGTTACCATTGAATTTCCACAGACAAGATTGTCCGAGTCCTGTCCAGAGCACTCATGGGAGATTCTCAAACCAAAAAGCTTTGACAGAAATGCTCACTTGGTTCCAGCCTTTAGCAGCATGGAAAAACCACTTCATTTTTTGGAGACGCAGTGGAATAGCTGACCCAGAAAGGCACACCACAGTCATTTTTCACAGACCATGGGCTTTTTTCAGCTCAACAGGAGATGTTCAAAACAAAGCCCTGTCCTATGGCATCAATACTTTCGAGCCCAATCTCCATCGACAAATTTTTCGGTTCCACATAACACTTCTTAGGTCCATCACACTGATGCAGTATGAGTATAGAGAACTCCAGCGAGTTCTATATGAAGAAAATCAAGAAGTTCTTCCTAAAATTTGGCCATACCACTACACGAACCTCTCGTAGGATAGGCCCAATATGCACCCTCAGAGTATCCATAGAAGCAACCAGCCAGGTTCTTCTATGGATACTGACACTCAAGACCTTTGGGGAGGACCATTGTCACAGAATCCTTATCCTATACAGGATATTGCATCCAGCACCCAAGACTAGCCATCCAGCTCGTACACGTGGCCTCAGCTCCAACTATGGCCCCAGCCTCAAATCCCATCCAGCTCTAATCAAGACCTCCGACAAGATCCGCAGGACCCTGCCACTATGGAAATATCCTATCAGGAGAAAGACACGCGGCAAAACAAGAAGATAGTCCCCCACTATCTGAAGACCCAGACTGTCCCAGCTCGAAGAACAATGGTATTGGAATAAATACAAGAAAGAGAAAGACGGCCTAGACAGTTTCGACTTTGACGACGTCAATTACCATCCGAACCCAGACCGACGACGGCTTTAAACCACCTAGTCACGTGTGTGTTGAAAATGAAAATGTGTGTCAAAGTCCTCGTTCAAATGTCATTGTTTGGTGTGTTAAAGTCTTAGAAATTAAATGTGTGTGTAAGACTACGTTCAGAAGACTTTTCGGGAAAAAGTACTGTTCATGTACTGTAGCAGTACTGTTCACCCGAAGACTTTTTCAGTTTTTCCTCGTGAATTTGTGTGTCTGTTGTCAGAAGCCCTGTTGAAGTGTTATATGCCTATAAAAGGCCTCTGAATGCATTGTAATCGGCAGAACTTGCCATATATGAAATATCAGTGTGTTTTTCTAAAAATCATGAGTTTTTAAGTTCCCTTTCTTCTTTTTCCCTATAAGTATGGTTCTTTGAAGATCAAAATCCTCTTGTTGATTCAGTAGTACGATTGGTTTGGTTTAGTATGCTCTTCACTTGCCACAATGTGAAACCTGTGAAATAGAAATATCTAGAACCTTAAGGGTTGAGCTTCAAGAATGGGCTTGAGTGAGCAAACAGGCAGTCCCCTTTTAAGGCCAGGAGCGCCGTGTTTGTGGAGATAGCATACCTGCTCATCTCGCTCATCCATGTTAGTGATTTCCATCCAAAATTAGCCGGATGGACTCAATTGGTATTAATATAAAAGTTTTGGGACTCAATCGGTACAATCGAAAAGCTTAGAACTGAATTAGTACCGATGCAATAAATTTAGGATTTTTTTGGTACTTTTTTTTTTCTTATTGTACCCTAAAAATCTTGTTTTTGAGGGCAAATGGAAAAAGAAGAAAGTTTGTGGTTCCTAAAGAATAAGAACCCGCTTCTCTTTACATGCTAGTAAAGATAGATAGATGGATGGATGGATGCCTCATTGATAGCTTAAACCCTAGAAGTTCATGTAAATTAGGTGTATTGTTGAAAAGATGATCCATGAGATATGCTAAGTAGAACAACATCCCACGTTATGCAACTGAGATATGATCACTATAACTTGGTAAGATGCATCAACTGACATGAGATCCCTTCAATTAACTACCCAAGTTTAAGTGCAGATCGGAATGAGACCGCGATTAAGGACGCACGTGGAGTTGGAGAACGACAACTATGATGAACAAAAAGCCAATAAATGATCAACGGGGCCTTCAGAACTGCCTCTAAAGTGTGAATAATTTCATCTACAAGCTTAAATTATTCATTTTGTGGTCAATTTTCCCACCTTACGCTAATACGAGAAAATTATCCAAAGACTCCTAAACATATGGCACTTTTATTAATTGAATCCTAAATATTTTCGCGCTTTGCCAGTAGAGTCTATCCGGTCAACTTTGGCAGGAAATTGCTAAAATTGGACATCGGCCGTCCTACATGATACAGTCGGTGCTAACGTGAATATTTTCCTTTTTTTTTCTATTTTCCTTTTTACTTTTTTTACTTTGTATTTTTCCCTCCGCCAGCCATCGTCGAGCCTCATCGATGGCCGACAGAGGTCGCCAGCCTCAGGCAAGGGTTGGGTGTCCCTTGCTCGAGGCTGACAAGCTCTGCAGGCCATTGACGAGGCTCAGCAATGGCAAGCGCAGGGGGAGGGGGGGAGGAGGGGGGAAGTAAAAGAAAAAGAGGAAAAAGCCATTAATTTTTTTTTTTTAAAAAAGTATGAAAATATTATTGAAAATCACACATGTCAGCACCAACTATGTCACGTAAGAAGGCTGGCGTCCACGTTAGCGATTTCTGGCCAAAAGTAGCAAGATGAACTCAACTGATAAAACGTCAAAAATTTTAAGACTGAATTGATAAAATTAAAAGATTTAGCATAGAACTGTCAATAGTGCAATAGGTGTAGGATTCTTTGGACAATTTTCCTTACTAACATGACATCTAGAGTCAGGAGCGGCGCAAAAAAAGCCATTTAGTGGGCTTGATCATGATTATTAATTTTTTTGCTACGCATTTCGGAATAATGTTGCCGACCAATCAATTCCACGGATTGTAATGAAATGTTCTAATATCTCTATCTATTGAAAACTATAATGTTCGACTGGTTTAATGTGGTACAATCTGCAATTATTCTGCTGGTAAAGGGACATCTCTGGCACGTGCTTAAAAAACAGGCATGAGTGATGGCCATTGGAAGATAATTTGACACATATGATTGAGACATCTACGTGTCTTCTGGTTGGCCTACTCTCTTGCTGATTACTTTGGAATCTCTGCGACGACCGAATGTTGCAAATTGAATCGTATTGTTGCTTAGCGAGCCATTCAAAAGAACAACGAACCAAACAAAAAAAAAAAGGAAAAAAGAGGATCCATCGGGAGTTTCCCTTTGCTGGAGAAAGGATAGATTCTATTGCCTTTTATATTTGGAGTCCTAGATTTTCTCTAAGGCTTTGATAATACCTTAGGGTCGGCCACACCCACTTAGCGTCTTAAAAAATGATCCATCGACATGTGTTTTCGAGGTACTTGTTAAGCAACGTTCCGAGACATTTCGAAAAAAATTTAACAAAGACAAGCTTTTGCATGCGTCGGTATCCCATCATATTAAATTAACATAAAAAAAAAATAACATCTCGGGATAGCACTTATTGGCAATAATTTCAAAAGAAATAATTAAATCCCCACCGGAGCAAAAGGAGGAAAAGCAATTAAATGATCGCTGTATTATCTTAGTATCATGTACTTGGCACAAAACTATGTTTACCTTATCCTGTCCTTGGCTTTATGTTTTGTCCCCTGCTCCTTTCGAGACAAGTTGCTAATCATAATTAGGGGCTTAGATTAGGGGGACTGTAAGCTTTTGTTCTCCCCCACTAATTCGACTTTTCCCTTACAAAGGAAGCACGTTTTTTTTTTAACAAAAAAAAAAAACACGTTTTCAGTAGGCAAGTTATCAGAAGTCGGACGAAATTCACGTTTCAAAGGGGAAAGGTATTAAAAAAGTTTAAAACATGTATATCTATTAGTATTAATTCAACTCTAAACTTTTTATTTGAACCAACCTAATTTAAACATTTTATATATTTGTTAATGAAGTCCATCCGGCCATTTTTAGTTGAAAATTATTGACGTGGACACCGGCCATTCTAAGTGTAGTGGTCGATGCTGATATAAACATTTTTCATGATTTTTGTTCTTTCTCTTTTTTCTTTTCATTTTGGCTGGCGAGTATCACCCCCCCTGCGGTCTGTGAACGAGGCTGTGAAGGCCCTCATCAGCGGCTGGCGACACTTGCCAACCAAAATGAAAAGAAAAAAAAATAAGAAAACTCAAAATTTAAAAATAGTAATTTATAATGTTCACGTCGGCGTCGTCTGCACCATACAGGATGGCCGGTGTCTACATCAATAATTTACGTACGGCTAAAATTAGCTGAATGAATTTAATTGGTATCAATGTTAAAAGGTTTAAGACTGAATTAATCCACTTATAATATTTAGGACTGGATCGATATCCATGCAAGAACGTTATGACTTTTTTAGTATTTTTTTTTTGTTTCAAGACACTTTATTTCGGGTTATCACGGGATTTTTTTTTTTTTTTAAAAAAAGGTAGACTTGACTGTAAATGATGAATTGGATAGGCTAATTATGTCCCATAATCTTCAAAAATGTGTACACTTGGAAAGTCGATGTTAGTATTAGATTGATCTCATCGAAAAATGAAAACAAACTCATAATTCAACAAAAATCACTTGCGAGGCTATTCGATCAATCTTTGAAACGCTCTCGTATTTTAAGGTACAATTCTTCCAGCCGACTAGGTAATTAGGGAATTTTTGGCCCTTGAAGATGGTATTGGGGATCTAGTGCACATGGCAACACTTCTTGAATAGAATTTATACTCCAAAAGTGCTTTTGAAGCAAAAATCCATTTGGTATCGCAATTTCTGAAGCAGAAATATATTGAGTTACGCAACTTCAATTTCTGCTCAGAAAAATAAATAGAAAAATCAACTTCTGACAAAAAATTGATTATCACAACAAAAGTTTTGCCATGCGCGTCCTAAAACTAATCTCGAAGTTTCGAACCAAGACCGACTCATTTTGAAATAGGACGGTAACGACCTAACTTTTTAATTAAAAAGAAAATTCAAATGACATGATGGACATAGGCAATTTTATAATAACCACACTGGCACCAATGAATGGCGTAGGTATCTATGTACTATGCGTCCATTGACTATATTATGACTTTGTAATCATCGTGCTAAGGCCAATGAAATCTCCAGGGATAGATACTGCACTAAGGGTTTAAAATAAAGAGGTGGCCGGATGGATGGCATTGCTCGTTGGATTCCTTAATGAGTGGACCGTCATTAGCTACACGTTCCAACTGCCCTGATCAAATCACAAGAGTACCTTAGGAATAATATAAATGATTTTAAAATGACGTGACGGGCTATCTTTATTCGAAACAAATCAGTTATAAATAGCAATTTAGATAAGTTGAGCCGTATTAAGGTTCACCGCCTCATTTTGTAATTGGAATTTTGGGAGTCAAATCTTTTTGGGTACGTACGTATCATGGTTCGAAAAAAATAAACGCTAGATATACGTGACATTCAAAATGTCCATTTGATAAACCCGATTTTCACGCTAAAAACCTTTTACTTTGTCCGTGTTCCTTTCTGGGAGTGTGGAAACCCTTGATTATATTCCATTCACGCACTATAAAAGGGACCCGGATCCCCTGCCTGTATGGCAGGGGATTATTATCATGTGGACCCTTAGATCTTCCCCCCATTTTTAAGGGGGAAGATCTAAGGGTGTTAGTTGTTATGATCCTCTGCCATTATGGCAGAGGATCCAAAGGCCTATAAAAGGGGAAGAAGCTCCAACAGAAGAACCCACAGGCCCTAATTAACTAGCTTCTCTTCTCTCTCTAATGAAGTAGAATTGTAGAAGAAGGAGAAGTGAAGGTTGTTTGAAGAAGTAGACATGGCGTGATATTGGTCCGGCTCATCTTTCTGCGTTTCTTGCTTACTATTTAGCTATGTAACATCTTCGAGACGAGCCGAATCAATATCACTCTTGTATGCTTCTTTCCCCAAGTTTTCCTTTCTGAGATGGAGAGTCCTTTCGTCTTGTTATGTTCTTTTGAATCACACTGTACCAATTGTCGGTATTTGTGCGATCCGCTTCCTTGTTTTCCCTCCTAAAGCTCCAGATCTTGATGGACCTTTGCTTTTTTTTCCAGACGTTTTGTGCACATATGAGGAATATGTTTAGGTCATATGTCCATGATCTTCTCCTAAACAGATCAGGCATCTTCCGCAAGGAGAAACTACATTTTTTGTGGAAGCTTCTCTCAGATCTGTGGACAAATAAATATATCAAGTCTCATGTTTTTGCAAACGGAAGACCTCTTCTATTCCATTCAAAGTTCAATGATATATTGCAGTGTGTTCTTTCCAAGAATGGGTGCCCGAGTTAATTTTTGAGATCTGCTGGCTACTCTGTTATGCATATGTTACTGTTGGAGATATCCCACATCGATTGCATGAGGGGTTGGTGGTCGGTTTATAAATATGAGGAAAAACCTCATCTTTTGAACTAATTTTTCGGATGAGAGAGATCCGAAACCACCCAACAATTACTTCAGTCAGCAACTCTTTGCTTTTCGCATAGATTTCGTATAATCACCTGTTGATTCTGACATATTGCAAGATGAAAGAAGTATGAGAAAATGAAGGAGGTCGAGTTAATTTGCATACTCTTTGCTATACTCATACCAAAGAGCAACACTTGTTATTGCATGCATTCTTATATAATCAGAAGAACTAAGAAATACATATGGCACTTAGTTTCAATTGCATGAACTGGGTTACAGACGTGCATCATCCTGAGGAGCGCCTCTCTTTTTTCCAGTTGGCATCGGGCAGTCCACTCAGCCACCGTCCATCCAAACATCTTCAAGCAGCCAAGGAAGAAGACGATATCACGACGAGATAGACAAAATCAATCATTTATGAAAAGCTGCTGAGCAAGTGCTTCCTTGTAAAAAGAAAAAAAGCAATTCTTAGAATGGAATTGGTTTTATGGAGACGCTATTCGGATGTAATTCATATTTATGTGGAGGGAGGGGGGGACATTATTCTTTTATTTGCATCTAACTGTAAGTAATTACTCTTATAAATACGTATTGCGCACCATAATTAGGGTCAAGCTATCATAAACACGCTACGATTATTCTCTCTCAAATTGTAAACATTCACATGATATCATAGCAAGAAAAAGAAAAAGGCATCAGCCTTCTTAGCATCTCACCCCATATGAAGACTTCATTTACTCCAATTTCTATCTCAAAAATGTATAGTGCATCTCCAATGCGTTCTTCTGCTCTACATACCACCTCTTTTAGCATCCTCCTCTATTTCCATTAATCCTAATTATTGGTCAACTCTTCCCAACATTGCGCCCAATTCTATCTCTTCTTCCCTTTTCCTGCTTCGCTTTCTGCTTCTCAGGTTACGGGCATGCACTCTACCTTGCTGTCTCTTATCGTTCCCCGACATCGCAAGTCTCGTCTTTATGAAGCTTGATGAACGCAGTAATCCTTTTTGTGGAAACCTCAATTTGAGCCTATTCCAATCTGCAACAATTTGCTAGGTTATGTGATTGTGGATGGGTCTTTTTCGTGTCCGTCCGAAGCTTGTCACTCATCACAACGACGCGGTGATGGTTGATCCCTCCTATTTTTGATCTATTCGACCCTCACAATCGAGCTTTTCATGATGTTCACGATGTTTAGGCATCTAAAGAGATTTAGCATGCTCTTGGACAACACTTTACTAAATTGTAGCGCAGCCAGAGAAATTAGAATAGAATTTGACTTTTAGAGCGTTCTCTCGTGTCATTTTTTTTTTTTTTGGCATATGAAGTCTTATGGCGAACTTTCTCATCGTAATACAATTCTCTCATTCCACAATCTACAGGCACGACTCCTCGTCTAAGAAGAATAACTTCCCCAAAATTGGATGCTTCATCTTTATCCAATATTCATCGTGCTTTGATCGGCCATGCCACTTCTTCCACTCCCATGTTTCAAGGGTCTCGGGGTGGACGTAATTTTAGGGGGCAAAAACATGGTCAGGAGTAGAGGTGGCAAATGGGTGGGTCGGGCCGGGTTTGGGTCGGGTCGAATATGGTCCGACCCATATTGACCCATCTGACCCATATTGACCCATATTTAATGACTCAAACCCGACCCGACCCGCGACAGACCCATACCCGACCCAACCCGTTTTGACCCATATTACCAAAACAAAATAATTTTTTAAAAAATAATATAACTAAAATAGTTCCCGACCTCGGTCCCCGTCCCCGGCCCCGGGACCCCGCCCCAGCCTCGGGACCCGGACCAGGGTCTCACCCCAGCACCTGCCCCGGGACTCGGCCCCGGCCCCGGTCCCAGGGCTCGGCCCCGGCCCCGGGACCTGGCTCTCGGCCCCGGACCCGGGCCCTGCCCACGCCCCCGCTCCCTACCCCCGCCTCGGGACCCGGCCTCGGCCCCGGACCCGGACCCGGAACCAGCCCCGGGACCCGACCCCGGGAACCGGCCCCGGCCCCAGACCCGGGACCCGATCCCTGCCCCGGCTCCCGGGAGCCGACCTCGGGACTCGGCCCCGGCCCCGGGACCCGGCCCCGGCCCTCGGAGTCGTCGGGAGTCGGCCCCGGCCCCGGACCCGGAACCGGCCCCGGACCCGAGACCCGACCCCGGGACCCGGCCCCGGACCCGGACCCGGGACCCGGACCCGGCCCCCCGACTAGATCCCGGGACCCGGCCACCGGCCCCTGGACCCGGCCCCGGCCATGGGACCCGGCCCAGGACCCGGGACCCGACCCCGGCCCCGGCACCGGCCCGGACTCGGACCCGGACCTGGACCCGGACCCCGACCCCGGCCCCCGACAAGATCCCAGGACCCAGCACCGGCCCAAGACCCGGGACCCGACCCCGGCCCCAGCCCAGACTCGGACCCGGACTCGGCCCCGGGACCCGACCCCGGGATCCGGCCCCAGCCCCGGGAGCCGACCTTGGGACTCGGCCCCAGCCCCAGGACTCGACCCCGGCCTCGGACTCGGACCCGGCACCGGACCCGGCCTCAGCCCCGGGACCCGGCCCCGGAACCCCGCCTCGGCCTCGGAATCGGGACCCGGCCCCCGCCCCGGGACCCGGCCCAGGACCCGGGACCCGACCCCGGCCCCGGCCCGGACTCGGACCCAGACCCGGACCCGGCCCCGGCCCGGACTCGGACCCAGACCCGGACCCGGCCCCCGACCCGGCCTCGGACCCGGGACCCGACCCCGGCCCCCGACCAGATCCCGGGACCCGACCACCGGCCCTGGCCCATGGACCCGGCACCGGCCCAGGACCCGGGACCCGACCCCGGCCCGGACTCGGACCCGGACCCGGCTCCAGGGTCCCGGCCCCTGGAGCCGACCTCGGGACCCGGCCCCAGCCCCGGGAGCCGACGCCGGGACTCGGCCCCGGCCCCAGGACTCGGCCCCCGCCCCGGACTCGGACCCGGCCCCGGCCAAGGGACCCGGCCCCGGCCCCGGGACCCGGCCCCGGCCTCGGGACCCGGGCCCCGCCCCGGGACCCGGCCCAGGACCCGGGACCCGACCCCGGCCCCGGCCCCTGACCCGGGACCCGATCCCTGCCCCGGCTCCCGGGAGCCGACCTCGGGACTCGGCCCCGGCCTCGGAGTCGGACTCGGGAGTCGGCCCCGGACCCGGAACCGGCCCCGGACCCGGGACCCGGCTCCAGGGTCCCGGCCCCTGGAGCCGACCCCGGGACCGGGCCCCAGCCCCGGGAGCCGACCCCGGGACTCGGCCCCGGCCCCAGGACCCGGCCCCGGCCCCGGACTCAGACCCGGCCCCGGCCCCGGGACCCGGCCCAGGACCGGGACCCGACCCCGGCCTCGGCCCGGACTCGGACCCGGACCCGGCCCCCGACCCGGCCTCGGACCCGGGACCCGGCCCCGGCCCCGGGACCCCCGCTCCCGGCCTCGGACTCGGGACCCGGCCCTGGACCCGGACTCGGAACCGGCCTGGGACCCGGACCCGGACCCGGAACTGGCCCGGGACCCCGGACCCGGCCCCCGACCCGGCCCCGGACCCGGGGACCCGACCCCAGCCCCAGCCCCCGACCAGATCCCAGGACCCGGCCACCGGCCCGGGCCCTGGGACCCGGCCCCGGGACCCGGCCCCGGCCCCGGGACCCGGCCCAGGACCCGGGACCCGACCCCGGCCCCAGCACCGGCCCGGACTCGGACTTGGACCCTGCCCCCGACCCGGCCCCGGACCCGGGACCCGACCCCGGCCCTCGACCAGATCCCGGGACCCGGCCACCGGCCCTGGCCCCGGGACCCCGGACCCGGAACCGGCCCGGGACCCGGCCCCGGACCCGGAACCGGCCCGGCACCCCGGACCCGGCCCCCGACCCGGCCCCGGACCTGGGACCCGACCCCGGCCCCCGACCAGATCCCGTAACCCGGCCACCGGCCCCGGCCCCGGGACCCGACCCCGGCCCCGGGACCCGGCCCAGGACCCGGGACCCGACCCCGGCCCCGGCACCGGCTCAGACTCGAACCCGGACCTGGACTCGGCCCCCGACCCGGCCACGGACCCGGGACCCGACCCCGGCCCCGGACCCGGGACCCGACCCCGGCCCCCCGACCAGATCCCGGGACCCGGCCACAGGCCCCGGGACCCGGCCCCGGACCCGGGACCCGGCCCCCGGCCCCGGACTTGGGACCAGGCCCCGGACCCGGCCCCGGGACCCGACCCCGGCCCCGGCCCGGACTCGGACCCAGACCCGGCCCCGGGAGCCGACCCCCGGGACCCGGCCCCAGCCCGGGGAGCCGACCCCGGGACTCGGCCCCGGTCCCAGGACTCGGCCCCGGCCTCGGACTCAGACCCGGCCCCGGACCCGGCCTCGGCCCCGGGACCCGGCCCCGGCCTCGAACTCGGGACCTGGCCCCGGCCCCGGGACCCGGCCCAGGACCCGGGACCCGAACCCGCCCTCGGCCCTGGCCCGGACCCGGCCCCCGACCCGGCCCCTCACCCGGGACCCGACCCCGGCCCCCGACCAGATCCCGGGACCCGGCCCAGGCCTCCGACTCGGGACCTAGCCCCGGACCCGGACCCGGACCCGGCCCTGGCCCCGGGACCCGGACCCGGTCTCGGCACCCGGTCCCGGAACCCGACCTCTAGACCAGGCCTCGGGACCGAGTCCCGGTCCCGAGACCATTTGTAACTTGTGGAATGATGTTATCCTTATGAGTCGAAAGTGGGTCAATATGGGTCGAAAGTGGGTCAATATGGGTCGAAAATTGATTTAAGTTTGATCCATTGTTAACCCATTTTTAGTGAACATTTTAAAAGTTAATGACCCATATTTGACCCATATTTGTAAAATATGGGTCAAATATGGGTTTGTGACCCATATTGCCACCTCTAGTCAGGAGCATAGTGAACGATTCTCGCGTTATCAACCGGCCTTGTATTTCTCCTATGATTAATTCAGCTCACAGTCATCATTGGACCCCTATGTTGATTGCTCCTCCACCTCCCCTAGTCGTTCTATGGTGGTTTGAGGCCCTATGTTCCTCCATTGACCTAGAGAGGTATTCTCGGATCTAAGCCTCACCTTATTTGTCATATATGTAATGGCTTGGGCACACCACTCTGCAATGTCCATAAGAATTGGACAATCCCAATACAATCCTCAATGAGGTTTTACTTTTAGGATTATAGAGCTCATAAGGTAAAATATACTTAAATGGAACTAGAGTCATATTTATATACCAAATAGCATATTGTTGTTGTTTTAGAAAATTGATTGACATGAAAAATATTACAACAGGTAATAGTGTAATTATGAGAAATTGTGAGTAGTATTGAAGTGCTGACTGGACTTTGATATGGGAAAGGAACTATATTAAACAAAATGAAAGTTTAAAGACTAGATTACACGTTTCGCACTGGTTTAGGAACTTACTAGTGACTTTCTCCCTTGTTTAATCAAATAAAAAGATTGCACTGGACATTTGAAATAGTTCAAGGACCAAGTTGAACGAGTTAAACTTCCAAAGATCATATTGCACATGGGATCAAAGTTTAGAATCTTTTAGTGTTATTGTTCTCAAAATCTTTGACGGTTGAAGAAAATTTCTCGTAGTCTACGGTAGTTTTCTTTCTTTCTTTCAACTTCCACGTTTAAGGAAAACGTTAAAATCTACAATTCTCAAGGTGATACATTCACTCCAGAAGTAAATAACTTGCCTGTTTGCATAAGACATCCATCCCCCTTATCACTATAGAACATGACGCTTGGCCATAAAACTTAGTCAAAACTACAGCTTAGCAAAGCCTAATGGCATCAAGCACCACAATTGCATCAAGCATGGAAACTGTTGTCCACATTTTTTAGCGTATTCCAAAGGATGTCGGGACGTTATGTCATCAAAATTACCAGGGTCTGCTCTTTCTTGGAGGGAAACATCCATCAAGAACGATCGAGCGCAAAGGAGAGGGGATCAGCCGTGCTTCAGTGGAGGAATTCTGCCATTGCCTGCTGGCCATTGCTCACCACCATCCGAAGCTTGAAACAGGTTGGTTTATACCTCCCTTTTGTAGACGGTCATGTTCTAATAGAGCGCTCGCCGGGTCGAGAACTCCAGTCGTTCGGCCCGACGAGCTCCAGTATAGGTGTCAGGTCAGTGTGTCCCCTGTTGATCCTATTTGTGTTGTTATTGTGCTTAGTAACGGCTTCGTTCGCTCCCATCATATGCTTATTCACCGTTTTACCCACGCACCATACCCGCCCGTTTAAAATGCCGCCACCAAACCATATTCCGTCTCGTCCGTTTTGTGGTCCCATTAAAATCCTTTGCTCATGTTGTATTTCTGGTTGGTGGGAGTATTCGTGTTGGTTTACATAACGGGAGTCCTCGGGAGATAGTCGGCGGTTATTGAGTTTGTTTTATTTGTGGGCTGAGTTTGTCGTTGGGAGTTCGTTTCGGTGAGTCCGGTTGTGGTCCAGCGACCGTGGTGCTGTAAACGATCGAAGTTGGACGGTTTCAAGCGCAGATCGATGGGTCGGACTGGCACCACGAGTGAACGGTCAGCAATGGCATTGCCTCGCGTGGCGATGGGTTGAGATGGCATCGTTGAACCGGGCCTGGAATAGAGCGAGGCGGACCACCGATGGCGAAAGCTGGCTCTTGACGTCAACGAAGAAGGCGCAATGAGGTCTGAGGAAGAAGAGACCCACGAAGAAGACCCAAAAGAGGAGGAGTAACCATGAAAAGTTAAAAAAAAAAAAAAACGGTTTTTGTTATAAAAAAGGGATAAGATCTGTTTAAAGTTTTTTTTTTTTTTAGAATCTCAATCTAACGTGATCCTGATTTTGTGAGTCTAGTGTTCTAAAAGAAAGGGAATTAATTAAAAAAAATAGAAAATGATAAGCTGTGGACGATGAGAAGGATCAGTGCACGTAGGGGGAGGACTCTTGCGAGTAGAGTTAAGAAAATGATGGCCAGTGTGCGTCTGATCGGTGATCAAGGCGGTGGAAGTTGGGGTCAACGGAAGGCCGACGACGGCCTGAGTTGATGGTCATTGGTTCCGATCGTCGGTGTTGACGGTGGTCGGCAACGGTTTGAAGGTGGTGCCAGGGCAGTTCATCGGGTCGACGGGCACTTTTTATGCGAGCAAGTTTGGTGGTGATCATCGGCGTCGACGGTGGGAGGAGCGGTCACAGTAGAGTCTGCGTGATAGAGTTTACGATGAAGAAGACCACGAAGAAGATGTCCTGCAAAGAATAGTCCCATGCACAATTAGTAAAAGCAACAAAAGAGGAGGAGAACAGTGAAACGTGATATAGGTTTTGGGTGCACGTTGGCTTGCTTCGGCAAATTAGGTCAAGATCGACGTTGGGCCGATCGAATGGGTTGCTGGTCATTCAGCCTGGACGGAGAGTGGACTAGAAAAGGGTTGGGCTTAGAAGCCCAATCCAGATCACCATTTTCGAAATTTAAATAGTAATAAAAAAGATTTCAAAAAAAATATAAAATTATTATAAAAATTAGAGAAAATTCTCGAAAATTAAAAAAAAAATAGTTTTCTTGGATATTTAGCCTAAATTAATATATTTAGACTCTATTTCCGCGAAGGTGGATGGCCGGTGTCCAGTCCGGCTCATTTCTTTTGTACACACAACCTTGTTGTTTAGCTTTATTTCATTTTATTTGCGGCTTTGTATCAAAATACCCAAGGGCCGCGGGTGTTTATTTATCGCTTTAGAATAGCTCTTTATTCTTCTTCTTTATGCCCTTTGAATGCTTTGGTTGATTTTTCTTTTTTAAAATAAAATTAAAAAAATTAGAAAAATGTCATAAAATAAACCCTTACAATACCATTTTGTGTGAACGCTTAGCATGGTTGTAAAAATATGATTAGGAACTAAAAAGTAATTAAACCTCGCATGATCACTTTAGGCAACAATCAATCTCGCGGTAACCGCAAGAGCTCTAGTAGATGTACTAGGGTAAATTAATCCCCGAACCCAAGAAAATCTTTGGTTTCGTAGAATCGAGCTGCCCCTCCTAACCGCTTGATAAGGTTTTCGATTTGCCCTCCTCGAAAGATCGGTGACGACTCTCTTTTGTGAGTACATTCACACATGCCACCTGACCACACTAAGGTCAAATACGAATTTTCTGACGTTGCGACTTGGTATGGATTTGGAAGAGCCCGAGCCAAAAGGGGCCCGCATTCGAGGACCTCCCTCGGCAATCAATTAGCCCGCCTTTCTCAATTTATTTATCGAAAATTGAGGGCAGGTCGCGACACCTAGACATAGCCGGTTCCGGTTCCACCAAAAGGGGGAACCGGAGGTTCCGGGCCGGTTCCGAACTTTTAATTTTATTTTTTAAATAATAACATAAAATAAATTAATTAATTATTAATTTTAAATTATAATCATTTATCAAATTGTACATTGTAATAAAATTTGAGGAAAAAAGAGAGAGAGGAGGAATGAGCTTGAACTTAATGAATTATCATTAAGCGCCAACATATCTTCTTGGGGATAGAAGAATCAAAGTCCATGTAGTTCTCTTACCTTTGGTAACCCCAACTTACATCATCGTCAATCGTCGCTATCCGTTGTAGTGGTGCCAGTAGTATCCCCACAATCTTCACTGAAGAATTCGTGTTCTCGATCCAGCACTTGTTGTCGAAAATTAGTATTTGCCCAATCATCGACACAAGCTTGAATCTCCACACTTTTCGAACTTAATCTTGAACATGGGTCCAAAATTAATCCTTCAACGCTAAATGCTTGTTCAACTGCCACTGTTGAAGATGGGATTGTTAATATTTGTTTCGCGATGAGAGAGAGAACTGGAAATTGAGTTGAATGGTTTTTTCACCACTCAAGAATCTTGAAATCTGCGCTGTGTTCGAAATTATTAAACTCAAAAGCAATTGTTAAATAATTTTCTAATTCAAAAATACTACCTGTTAATGTCCCTCTATGTTTTTTTTTTTGCCTACTTATGAGCATTTTATACCCTCTACCAAGTGAAATACCCGCATCGCTTTGTGAGACACTATGTTGGGCAGATCCACATCCATTGTCACTTAAACCATATCTACTAAAAAATTCATTATATAATGCTACTATACCTTGTTTAACCTCTACTTGTATAATTGAAATATTTATTGCTTCATTCAAATGTAAACAATCATAATAATAATAATAATTCAGATAATCTAATAAATCATCTAGTTTAGTACGTTGATCGAAAATAATACCAACTAAATAGACAAGAGAAATGTTCAAATAATAATGCAACCATTTTTCTCGCTTCACTAAAATACTCGAAACTAATTCAGTATCTTTTTCATATTCATTAAAAACACCAGCAATATTAACACACTCTATTAAAAATAAATGCGCAATGAGATAATAAATACCAGAAAAAAATATTAGTAGTATCATTAAAAACTTTAAAAAAATATAAAAAAAAAAATTTCAAACGTCCCAATGTTGCGGGAGTAAAATAATATCAGGAACAGTATTCGAAATAAAGGAACATAGTAAATCTTTGTAATCAAAAGTTTGTAGAAGCATCTCGTAGGTAGAATTCCAACGAGTCGGAATATCTTTTGGAAATCTTTTTGCCTTTCTCCAATTTTGTTTACAAAATTTTCTCCACTCTTTCATAAGATGAGGCCGGCTCCATAAAAATCTAATTGCACTGTTGATTGGGTGGAGATAAGTCACAAGAGATCGTAAACCATCTTGTACACATAAATTCAAAACATGGCAAGCACATCTAATGTGAAAAAATTATCCGCTAAAAGAGGGTTTACAAATTTTTTTTAACTCGAGAATGGAAGCAGTATTTGCGGCGGCATTATCAAAACCAATTGAAAAAATTTTATTAATCAAATCATATTTTTCTAAAACTTCCCTAATTAGTCTATAAATATTATGGACCGTATGTCTTTCAGGAAAAACTCGAAATGCAATAAGTTTTTTTTGAATAACACAATCCTCACCTATCCAATGGCATGCGACATCCATATAAGAATTAATATTCCAAACATCACTCCAAATATCACTACCTATATGTACACGTCCATTGAATTCTCCAAAAAAACTTATCAAATCATTTTTTTTTTCGTTTTTTATAAACTTGTTTAAGTTCGCATCTAAGAGTAGTTTTCGGAACAGATGGTGCTTGCGGAGCCAACGCAATGTTTACCAAATATCTAAAATTAAAATTTTCACCAGTATTAAACGGAGTATACTCAAGGGCAACATATTCAGCTTATAAAGTACATTAGTGAAACGGAATAAAGGATCATGGTTAGGATTAGCGAACCCGAAAATTTGTTGTTGCCTAGTGTTAATCCCCGCTTGCGTTGAATTTTTTTATCAGATGCCGACGAAATGTTCCGTAACCATCTCCTTTACCAAGTTTGTATGTTTGCGGATAATACTTACAACTTAATCAAACTTGCCTTCATTTTCATTCCATACTTTGTTGAAGTATAGCCATAAGTCGGATTCTCAACACTTCCGTCCCGGCTCCTTTACTGTTAGCACCTAAATTTTAATTTTAGGAAAATGCATTGATTAAACAGAAAATGAGAATCAAGGCTAATTCTCATTTTCTGTTTAATCAATGCATTTTCCTAAAATTAAAATTTAGGTGCTAACAGCTTGCCCCTCTTTGAGTGGAGGCTTAGAGAGGTTTCGCTCAAAGACCAAAAGTGGCACCTAAATTTTCATTTAAATTGATTTTTTTCTTTTTTTTTCTTTTTTTTTATTTGGAAATGATGCAATGCAAGGCTGAAAATAACATGCGTCTAACTTCTTTTTTCAAAGGACTCGCGCATGGATCGCGTAAGGGGTATCTGTTTCTGTAAATATCTTATACGTTGAGGATTCCCTTAATCACCAGCGCTGTGAGGATCTTAAGGTACTGGGCCCACCCGTCCTCAGGAATTTCTTTCTTCCTGACTCGGGGCGATGCAAGATGTCTGTAAGCCGAATTCGCGAGTTTTGGATCGCAAATCGGTAATGCTTCTGCACCATGATCATCCGCTCATCACGTGAAGCATTAGCTGTGAATAAAGCTTTCAAACCACAATCATCCGCTCATCCTGTGGAATGTTAGCTGAGAAATGCCTTTGCATCACAATCATCCGCTCATCACGTGAAGCATTGGATATGAGTAAAACTTTCAAACCACGATCATCCGCTCATCACGTGGAACGTCTGCTAAGAATTAAGCTTCTGCATCACGATCATCCGCTCATCACGTGAAGCATTAGCTGAGAATAAAGTTTTCGAACCACGATCATCCGCTCATCACGTGGAACGTCAACTGAGAATTAAGCTTCCAGACCACAATCATCCGTTCATCCTGTGGAATGTCAGCTGAGAAATGTGCTTCTGCATCACGATCATCCGCTCATCACATGAAGCATTAGCTGCGAGTAAAGCTTTCGAACCACAATCATCTTCTCGTCATGTGGAACGTCGGCAATGAATAGTGCTTCTGCATCACGATCATCCGCTCATCACGTGAAACATTAGCTGCGGGCCGGATTTGCGAAATGCTGGTATCGCAATCAGGTAAAAACTGAATCACATTCATCCTTTATGTGAAACAGTGGACAGAATTACGAAATGCTGGTATCGTAATCTGAGAATATCTGAATCACATTCATCCTTTATGTGAAACAGCGAACAGATTTGCGAAATGCTGGTATCGCAATCTGAGAAAATCTGAATCATGTTCATCCTTTACATGAAACAGCGAACATAATTGCGAAATGCTGACATCGCAACCTGAGAAAATCTGGATATGGTGCTCGAGTTATGGATCGAGCGGGCCTGATTGTCTTCGGGGATCTTCTGTCTAGATCACCATGCTTAGCTTGATATGCAACATTGAAGATGCGGTCATCCAAGTCTTTTTAGTTCATAAGAAAATGTTGTCTCGCATGAACTTTAATGCAAATGCAACAACTTGTGAGCTTCTACTTGCATCGTAAAGCTCCACTGGGGATTTTATCGATAAGGAAAACTGTTTGATCCTTTTGACAAAATTTGACCAAATAGAATGAGGAACCTTCAGTCAGAAAGGGCTTTCACCCATTCTCTTAAAGTGGTTCAGGTTAAAGATATACTTACCTGAGGATTTGGAAGACTACCTGGTCGGCATTTGCCAGTAAGGTTTGCTTATTCAATGGTCATTGGATGAATTTCGAGACTTTAAGAGGCAACTCGATCATCAAAAATATGCTACCTGCCAGACAATGTTAGAGGTAGCATGTGCAAACATAGTTGCTGAAATTCATCAATCAAATCATGCAAAATCACTATGTTAATCTTGCATTGTGCATTTTGCTTATGACTCATCATGTGGTTCGTGCATAACTATTCTATCAAGTTTGCGTTACCAATTCTGTTCATGGAGGTTATCACATTGTGAATGCCTCGAATGTAATCTGAATGGGGGATTCCAGTTCGAAAGGGCTTTCTCTCACTCTGGGGAAAAGCTGTATATCCCAACTGCAGGATTCGAAAGAAATCACTCAACTTTACTATCATCGCATTCGACAAGGGTCCGAGTAATCTCGCAATTGGTACGACCGAGCCGATCTGGAGGTCTTGATAAGGACCATAATGAGGGCTAGGTCAGGGGTTTTCAAATGAGACTCCAATCGAGTCAAGGCTATTGAAATGAAATTCTTCGTCATTTGTTTCGGGTTTACAAGTCAAGAACCCTGCAAAAATGAGAGAGAAATAATATTGCTCGAACTTCTTCGAGCGAAGCTTAAAACATTCAACTCTACGTTAACTCAAGTGCCCAAGTCAAAAGAGACTTTTGAAGGGTTGTAAGGTAGGTTAGAATTGGGGACTGAGGAACAAGAAGGTTTGTTCTGGCTTAGAAAATATATGAGAAGGGCTTGACATTGGTGATCATTGCTGCTTGTCTCTGACCTTCGCCTTCAAATGATGCCATCATTGCTTGAGAGATGGTACAAACTTTCTGCTAAGGACTTGCATTTTGACATTATAGAATGACATTCAGCAGTATTTTGCAAATGAGAAAGAATTTGGATGGGCGTTGGCCTTGCTTTTACCAGGTGCTTTGCTTTTTAAATGCCCCAGAATTTTTAATTTTTTTGTTGAGAGATCAGCATTTTCTTTGCTCTTTCTCTTCTCTCTTCTTTTTTTTTTTTTTAACCTCGCTGGGCTGCTGCATTTTTCGCCTTTTGACGAGTTCTTTCGGGGATTTTCTATTGACCCAATTTTTCAACTTCTTCTGCTCAGAGATCAGCCATACTTGCTTTGAATTGAGCATATGATCACCAACATGGGTTTAAGAAATGAATTTGCAGGCTCAAGTGGGCTATGTAAGGGATAAAATGTATATGATAGAGAAATGAATGCTCTTCATCATCCTAAAGCACTTGAATTAATGTTCGAGAAGAAATACCCGAAGATTGATGTTAGTCTGAGCAAGAGAATTTCTAACCATTTACCTCAACTTGCTTTTGAAATTTTCTGTTTTGCCCCAATGTGGGGTGGTTCTTGACAGGGGTAATAGAAGTGAAACCTCCGCTCAAAAGGGGTAACAATGGATGACCTGTAGTGTTTGGAAGAGAAATAAATGCCTCTGTCACCTCGGCTATCGTACCTTTTGCAAGAAAACCTTTTGCCTTGAAGGATGCAGAATAGTACCACTCAACTTACTGGGGGTTAAAATTTAGGGATGTGTGGAAATGGCTTGCCTTTCATCATCCTGTCATGCCCCATTCTGTACATTTGATACATCTCGTTTGGTTCACGCTTTTTATCCAGAATTGGTAATTTGAACATGAAGAGTAATCATGCATAAATCGTGCAGTGTGTGAGCATTGGATAGAATTTTCAAATAGCTTGTCAAGTGTTTGCTTAAAGAACATAATATGCACGCATGAGAAAATTCTCAAGGAATGAGGATTGGAATTGCCCCAGTTTTAAGGAAAAGAAATACTCCCTTATCCGGCACGACAGTGACCCATGTCTACATGCTGGCAAGTCCCTATCAAAATTAAACATTAAATGTCAGTTTGTGTTTCCAAATTCAAGAAAAATTGGAACGATACCGCCTTTCCCTTGCTTTGCATTCATATTTGAACACAAATGTGCGGTTTACAGAAATTGGCCATATAGCTTGTGGCCATGATCTCTTCGTCTAGTTGGGGCAACGAATCGCACTAGAGGAGATCCATTAATGCTTTTGGACGTATTCCCCACCATTCTTCAGGGTTCCTTGACTTCCGAAGTCGATATTTCTTTTCGCCTTCATGTTGGCGAGTTCTTTTCTTTTGAGGCTTTTCAATGCCGATATCTTCCTGTTAAATGAGAACAAGCTCATGTTAGGCATAGGATCTTCGAAGATCAAATTAGAACGATACAAAGTTACCGTTCACCCGAAGTTCATATCTTGGGGTTTGATTTTGACGTGGATGACTTTGCTATTGTGTCCGTTGACTTTGCTGGAGACTCAATGTCCCTTTTTTTTTTTCAGCGCACGAATGATTAACTTGCCCTAGTTAGGCGTGATTTGTCATAGCTAGGTGATGCAAGTTGATTGCAAAAATTTGCCATATTCAGAGACATATAATTGCTCGATATTCCAAGATTTTTTTTTTAAGGGAAAGAGATACTTACCTATCCGGCATGGCAGCAAGCCCTGTAAAAATCAAGAGGGAACGTGTCAATATATGTTCTCAAATTTCAAAAGAATTAGAACGATACAATTTCACCCCTTTTATGCATTCCTTGAATCGAAGAGGTTCTTTGATTTGGATATGTTCCTTCAGTTTGGAATAGATTGTATGTCCCTGCAAGAAGAAATAGAGTGTTATCTTCAAAGCTAAATGGCTTAAAGAATACATACTCCCTTTCTAAGGCTAGAGTTTAAGGCATGTTTGCCCATTTTCAGTCAGGATGGGTTATGCTGTGCGAATAATGTCTGAAATTGCCCCCAGATTTGAATTATAAGAATTTGGTTTCGAGCTTTGGCAAATGACTCGTTTCATCATTCGATCCTTTTGAAATGGGTAGCATCGGTTTGCCTCCCTTTTCTTCAGAATGAGCTGTGGCTTTGCACGGACCACAAATGACATGATTGTTGCCAATGTCATTGATAGTTGACATGCCTCATAGTTTTATTACCTGCAAGGAAAAGAGGAATGGATGTCATTAGAGTCAGTCAAGTTCCGAGAAAGGAAACTTACCTCTGGATTTGCTTGTCAGGCATCATCTGATGGGACCCTGTTAGATTGTGGTTGGGATCTTGCTCCTGAATAACCTAATTGATAAGACTATCGTGATCTCTTGCAATGTTCAAGCTTGCCTCGGTCCTGAATTCTCTAGATGGCCCCCTATTAGTTATGATTGAAATATCATAGTGGTTGATACGTCAATATCATAAAGCAATCCCTTCTCCACCCATTCTTGAGATCTTCTCCAATCAAGGATGAATGCACCCACCCATTTTTGACTTGGTTGAATCGATCAGAATTTGAGTGCTCATCGACCGATTAATGGACCAGTATACGAGTCGGTCTAGGATCGATTGAAGTCTTCTGACTCAATTGTGATTTCAGGGGTTGATAACTTATGCAAGGATTGTTGAGCATTTAATCGGTCTAGCCTGACCGACTAGAGGACTATCGGATCATTTCAGAGGGAACCTTGGTTCACGATTGATTCTTGAACTTCAATTTGATCAGGCCAATGTGCACTATATTCAAACTGACCAGTCGCTCCATCGATTGACATGGGAGAATGATCAAATGCGAAGCATGGATCTGCCTCAACTGGTCGACGGACTAAATTCTTCCAAGGGCGTCCAGCTTGATATTCATGCGTGGGGCCGTCCAATGACCGATCGGGCTAGTGCGTAGTGAGAGTTAAGAATCCGCGCTCTTTGCCCAATAGGGAGACGAATGAAACGGTGATGCACACTTCAGGACGACTAATCGCTGTAATGGTGCCTGTGATTTGCGATGTGAACATCATCTAGAGCCTGACTGAATACAAGCGTGATTTTGCGAGCTAAGCACTTAGCACTGTACATGAAAGGACCTCTTTGAGAAGTGAGACACCCATAATAACCTCCACGAAGCTATTGAAGTTGCTGGAGAATTTGCAGGCACTAGCCAATGAACACCATGTGTGGTTGACTTCCCTCCTTGGTGATTAATAGTGAAGGTGGTAGCACCAATGTATGAAGCTCTCTACAGAAGCTTTTCTCGAATGCCTCCAAAATTCTACTTGCCTATTTTTCTTCGTCCAGTTGACTAATGGACATGTACAAGTGCCCTGATCCCTCAGAGCTCTCTGAACTTTCTCTGTCTCTCAAAAGCTGCCGAGAATGCCATTCTTGCTACAAGCGACTCATGATTTCCTACAAAAGAAGAGGAAATAATGAGAATATGATTCAAGAGAGGCCGGTCCATGACTCGCCCAATCGATCGACTTTGTTTTTCTTTTCCATGCAAAAATTAGACAAGATTTCCTTACGAAATAAAATTTGCTCATTTTTTTTTTAGAAATCTTCTTGCACATTAATGACTTGGGAAATATGTGATAAAATCCTTCTGACATTTTAAAAGTTTCCCAAATAACTTTCTTCTTTTACCACAATGAATTTCCAAGGGTGAATTTATCATGAAAAGTCTTCTACCCAACATTAAGGAAAGATATGACAAAATTTTTACTGGTCAACAAAATTTCCTGAAGGGATTTTTCTACATTTATCTTTTTTTAAAATGGACCACCAGTTTATTTTTATTTTATTTTTTTGAAGAAAAGGACCATGATGTTAACTTCAAAATTTGATTGACATCTAACATGGACCGACCAAAAAACAAAAATCAAGATAAAGTTAGAGGACTTACTTTACCTTGAAAAATAACATGACAATCACATAGACATGCACATGGATTGTGAGGATAACCTTAGTC
The DNA here is from genome assembly GCA_021437785.1 of Rhodomyrtus psidioides. Taxonomy (NCBI): domain Eukaryota; kingdom Viridiplantae; phylum Streptophyta; class Magnoliopsida; order Myrtales; family Myrtaceae; genus Rhodomyrtus; species Rhodomyrtus psidioides. The sequence goes on along the minus strand of JAILYB010000104.1, from coordinate 1,764,972 downwards.
TAACTATCCTAAAGGTTGGCAAATTGAAGTGAAAGACTTGCGACAAGGCGACAATCTCGCGCACATAATCAAGATTAGTCGTAATTTTACGACGTAACCAGGATTAGCCGGGTCATTTCAACTTCTGCTTTTCGAGTTAAAAATTATAACCCCACTTCGGTAATCTTACCGAGCATGAGTTCTAACTTTTGAAACTGATTTTTGAAAAGAGAGTCGGGATCAAATTCGGACTAACTTTCAAACGTGATCTCACGAAGAACGTTAGGATCCAATCTTGATACCATCCTGAAACTAACGGCCCAGGTCCGGCCACGAGTTATGTCTGGTGTAGTGCTAATACAATTAATCATGCACAACAATTAATAAGCAATCACCGCTTCAAAATGTGCATAATTAAACAAGCAATTCCTAAACACAAAAACCTGCAAGACAAAGGGTTAGCCAAACACTCCATCCCTTATAACTCCCATCTGCAAAATCATTTAAGACATGGTTAGGCACTTACTTGGAGTCCATGCTGCCAAACAAAAAATGCGATTTTTTTCATGAAATATTTTAAGGCCTAAGTCCACTAGGTTCTTAATTTTTCAAAAATTAAGGACAAAAATCCCCAGCGGAGTCGCCAAGCTGTCGCGACCTAAAAAAATAAATTTTCTAGGCTAATGGATTATCAGGTTAATTAAATTAACTAACCTAACTCGAACTCTCCCAAGTCCATACCAAATCGCAACTTAAGGTTCAATTGGTTAACATGCAATGTATTTTGAATTTGGAGTCGCCACTAATCATTTATGGTAGGTCGATTAGAAACCTAAATAAAATAGCGGGAGAACTATTTTATTTCTACGAACCAGAGATTAAGAGTCCGGGGACTTGATTACGCTAGATTACTCGAACGCCCTTTCGGTACCATTTTATTTCATGAAAAAAAAATCATTTGAGAAGGCAACATTGATTGATTTTAACCTAAGTCACTAACAAAGGTTATCATGCGGGTGCACAATCAATTAATGGAACATCCAGAAATCAATATAATCAGGGGAGCATGCGCCACACAAGTTAAGTCTTTTTTTTTAATTTGTTATTTTTATATGAATGCATGAAAGACTGTACTATATGTGATGCATGAAATTATTCTATGATGTAATGACATGAATTACATGTAAGGCTAAACTAGATGACATGCAAATTAAATGAATGCACAAATGAGAGCATGATTTAATTAAATTAACTACGTGACATATAAATTAATTAAAATCAAGACATGCAAATCTAATATGCAATTTAAGCTAAAATGCAATCTAACATGACATGACAAAGATGAATGACATGGCATAGATGACATGTCAAAGATGAATGACATGGCATAGCAAAGATGACGTGGCAAAGATGATGTGGCAAAGATGACATGGCAAGGATGAATTTTTATTATTATTTTCGGATGAATTTATTCCCTAAAATAGAACTATGCCAAAACAATTCTTATCTTGCATATTTTAGAGTCTAAATTGACCTAAACCCTAATATATAAAAGACGATTTATTTTAGACATGAAATTCTATTTAAACATGCAATTTCTATCCTAAAAATGCAATCTAATCTAATTATTTACAAAAAGGATTGGATGTGCAATTATCTATGTGATGCTATTTTATTGAAAATATATGCAATTTTTAAATATGGAAATGAATGAATGCAAATTTTTTAGAATTTTCGGGATACCTCACGCGACAGATATATTCTAAAAATATGGCAATCAAACAATTCATATCAAATCAGGAAAGTGAATATGCCAATCAATTCCAATCAAGAAAGTGGATATATCAATTAAGTTTCGAAATATTTCGCGAATATTTGGGTCAATCTTTAATTCGTAATCTTACGATTAACGATTGAACCCAAATCCTTGCCTAATCGAATATTCCATCAATAATCTTAAGGATGGACGTTCTCGATCGTATAGCAAGTTGCGGATTAGGAAAGAAAATTTTCCTAAACAACCTGTCTTTTGAAAAATACCCACTTTGACGCAAGATGTGCAAAATATTCCAAGATAGGCAAGTGAATATTCAATACTCGAGACATGCAAGTAAATATTCCAATTAATAAAAATCAGAATTTTTACCTATTCTGAATATTGTCATTCCAAATTTGAACCAAAGATTGCGGATCATGGACCGGCGGATCGGATGGCTACGGTGAATACCCATAGTCTCGGTTAGCTCTAGATAATCCGTAAAAATCGCCCAAAGTCAACCTAAAAAGAAATCATCTGCACGTTCGCTCGGTGGAGGAATGGAAACCGAGAGAGGAAGCCTTCATGTATGTCCTTCAATGACCACCAATTGGACCATCTTTTTTTAAGCTAAATTCCAGCACGCGCAGTTTTCAGACTTACGTTAAAAAAACTAGCACTTTCCGGACCCGATTCGCTAGAAACCACTTCCAATTGATCTACCACACGTAATAGCAATATTAGATCCTCAAATAACATGAAAATAGAGGCTGATTACCTACAAATCAAGGCTGAACGGTGGCTGGAGAGAAGCTTAGTTTGATGGGGGTCCGCTCTTGGCGATGATCGGTGATGAGCAAGAGACCTACGGCGGCTGAACAGGGACAGCTACAAGGCGGCTAAGTTACTGCAGATAGAAGACTTGATTCCTTGGTGGCATATTGTTAGCGAATTTGCACGAACAGTGATTTGAATGAGACCAACGAAAACCTGCACATGCGAATACTTAAACCAAAACAAATATCCAAGGTAGTGGACTCCTCCTTGAATGTGGTCATGCATCAGAAGACTCCATCGAGAATTAAATGAACAATTCAGTAGATGACAAACGCTTGGGCACGATGAAGGTAAAATCTCATCGTCTCTGAAACCTACTGTTCATTAGTAAATTTAGCAAGAAAATTCGAGTCACGTAGAATTAACTAACGATGATTATGAAGCTGACGGTGATAGAATTGGGATAAAAGTAAAAATTTTGGGTAGAATTGGGACAAAAGAAAAAGTTGAAGATTTTTTTTATACTAGGCCAGTAAAATTGGGACAAAAGTAAAATTTTTGAGTAGAATTGGGACAAAAATAAAAATTAGAGATTTTTTATGAGACAAAAAAAAAGTTTTGGATATAATTGTCACAAATGCTAAAGTTAGAGGCTTTTTTGGGTATTTGGCCCATATTTGTTAGCACTATTTTTTTTAATAATTATTCAAGAGTCCATAATTTATTGTACAACGATTAATTTAATTTTAAACTTTTTGATTTTTTCAGTATAGCACAAATCTTTTGACAATTTATTAAACTAGTCCCAAATCTTTTGACTATTTATCAACATAGTAATTGCAGCCAATTTTGGCTAAAAATCACTGACAAAGAAAATTTTTGTAAATTTTTTCCTTTTCCTTTTTATTTTTTTCCTATGAAGAAAAAAAAAAGAAATATTATGTTTTTTCTTCTACGTAAAACTGCCGGCGTCCACGTCAGCGATATTTGGCCTAAACGACTACATTGACAAATTATCAAAAGTTTAGAATTAAATTAGCAGGATTGAAAATTTTAGAACTGGATTGATGGCACAATAAGTTCAGGACTTTTTTGGACAATTTTCATCATTTGTTCTTTTTGTGTAAGACGCGCTAAGCCGGGACATCGCTTTGGTCTCGTTCTTTAACTCTTCTCCATTCGAGTATGGCGGCAAATAACGTGGTCGTCTGATCGGCTCGACGAGGAGGGCCGTAGTTTTTGGGCGCGTCGGACTAAGACGACGGTGGCGGAGCTAGCATGTATCTATTCCGATTCGGGCCACGCGGCATCTTCGACGGACAACGATCAAAGTGTCGTATTGGGGCGAACTGATGAGGTAGTAATAACTTCTGTGGAGGCAATGTGACAAAGAAACCCACGAATGAATTTTGATTAAAGGAATTTTTACGAGATACCAACATTAAAATTTCTGTTTGGGGAAGAACTATTATTGCAAAGGACTTCAGTTATTTCTTTTTGATAAAGTAAAGAGATTGAAGGTCAGCGGGATCGACGGTGCTCGGGCAGCGGCCTAACGTCGGCAAGCCAAACCCGGCACCGGCGATCCTCCCTTGAGGTCGTCGTGTGACCCAAGCGGAAGATCGCGCGACCCCGGCGAGTTTGACCTTGCCGTTCGCCCGTGGACGAGGGTGAGACTAGAATTCCTGAAATTTAGTGAGGGTAAAGTTGAAAGATAGAAAAATTCATTTCCATTCCGAAAACGCCCAAGAATCAAGATAAAGCTTGATTAGACTCGCGTTGGGCTAAAGTGATTTTAGAAATGCTAATTTTGACTCAAAGACAGTTTGAGATTTTGTTGCTAAAACGCCTCAATTTCGGCTCAAGAAACCCATCAGACATCCAGCCCCCATTTGAAATGCTGCGCCCAATGCAGCCCAGGTCATGTTCTGCCCTCGGCCTTCACAAAAAATGAGAAATCAAGGGTGGTTATGGTAACACTCATGGAAGTGAATTTCTACTTCAAAAATGCTTTCGGAGTAAAAAAAATCCGTTTGGTAATGTAACTTTTGAAGTAGAAATTCGTTTGGTAATTTTTTTTATTTTTAAAGTAAATTTTCACTTCTAAAGTTATTTTCCCCCAATTTGAGAAATTAAAAAAGTTACTTCTTAACTCAAGTGATACTTTTTTGATAAAAAGAAAAAAAAAACTCAAGAAGTAGTTCTCGCATCATGCTCTTTTAATTACGCCCTCACCTTCTTTTCGACCACACCTGTCTCCGCCTTCGTCAACCCGCTAACTGCCGCTCGCTGACCGTCACCCACCGTCGACCATCGCCCATCACCGACCTCTGTGGCCACCACCCATCCCCAACCACCGATCATCGCTTGTTGCTGCCCACCGACGCCTAGATCGCCGCCGCTTGTCGATTGCCCCCCCCCCCCCCCCCCCCCCCAATCGCCACCCGTTGTCGGCCGCCACTCACCATCGCCAACCATTGACTGCCGTCGTGGCCGACCACCACGTCGCCCGCCATCGCAGTCCACCATCGACCTCCTCCGACCATTGCCGCGACCACCGCTGCTCGCAACCGCCCCCGAGTTGCCGTCTCCGACCGCCGAAGAGAAAAATCAATAATATTATTCAATAATAAAAATTAAACTTTAAAGGAATTTAAAAAAAATTAAAATGAAGTAGAAATTTTTTAGTGATCGATAATAATTTTTCGCAGAAGATTTTTGCGTTAATAATGTTTCAGAGATAGAAATTTTCAACCGCTACTGAATAATTTTTTTGATCAGAAATAAACTTTCAGCCAGAAATTGATTTTTCAGGCATAAGTGTTGCCATGATCGAGCTAAGAGGACGGTACAGGTGTTGGTCAAAGAAGACGGACCGTTGACTGCAGGCTGCACATCCTTCTCGTGTGCTTGAGGGAGAAGAAAGTTGACCCGGTTGACCTAGACTGTTTCCCCGTTTGGATAAAAGCTTTACGAAAAACCGAAGCACCGGGACATCAAAACACCCATCACCACCGCTCATCTCCCTTCTTATCGATCGATCGGACGGTGTCCCACCAACTCCCCGTGTACATGGATGGAAGCTTCTAGCGACCACTCTCTGGTCGACCCGGCACGCGCTGCTTTCTCGCACACGTCAAACGACGGAATCCCCCATCGTCGACCCGTTCAACGCCCCCCAGCCAAAACCGCTTCGACGGTTCCCACCTCCAGTAAACGGTCAAAGATCGGCCCACGTGTCGAGCCGTTGAACCGATCATCCTTCCTCGAGCTTTCCCCTCGAAGAAGATACGGCTCACCATCCTCGCTCGCTCGTTCCAGGTGCTTCTACATTTCCCGATCGCCTCCTTAAATACCTCCTCCTTTCGAATCCCTCTCAGCTCATCAAACTAAGACCCCAAAAGCACAGGCGAAGCTCGCCTCAAAGCTCGCATCGAGTTTATCCGATTCTTTCGCGATCGAGACAAAGATGATGTCCATCTTCAGCTCCTTCGAGGCTCTCTGCGCCGAGTCGCACGGCCAGAAGATCGCCTTGTCTTTCTCTCCGGCCAAGCCTCAACCGCCTGCGGATTCTTCGCCGGCGGCCCAGAATGCGAAGAGCGCAGGCGGCAAACAGTTGCCTCCTGCCCCGAGGCAGCCGCAGCCGAAGCAACGAGCGCCGAGGTTCGCGCCGGAGCTGGACGGAGTCCACTGCTTCGAGACGATCCTCCCTTACTGATCAGACCACGACATGGGCAGCCTGAATATTTGTATTCTTTTCCCAAGGATTCTTTTTTTTGTATATGATTGAATACACTTCTGCGTAGTTACGAGGTTAATGCTCGATCAAAGTTTCGACTCAATCGCGAGTTCCATCGTGTCCTCTTTTTCTCTCTGCATTCTGCCTGAGTTGCCCGCTGCGATTTCATTAGCCATACGACGCTAACTCGTGAGGATGATTAGAGGTAGACGCATTAAAAAGATTCATGAATCACAATATCGAAAAGATGATGATGAGGGGTAACTGCATGCGCTGGTTTTCAAATTCATCAACGGTCCATCGACCGTGTGCAACGGTTAGATTTACGGGCCGGTTCGTGTGAACCGATAATCCAGCTAATTTTCGAAGTGGTAACCCGGGTCATCAATTATTATCTTTTCAATTAAGTTTTAGTAGATCATTTAATAATATTAGAAACAAAGTGACAATGAGTTTGAAATATTGACTTTCAACTTTATATTGATTTTCGTGGATTGGTATCTCAATTGCACTCAAATAATTCATTAATGTAGAATTTAACTCTACGGGGGCGGACGAAGCTCCGAGCAAGAGACTCCACTCGTTTCGTCCTCGTTCCTCGAGGAACACCATCGTTCCCATGCTTTGTCGCTTACACACACCGTCACCTTCCCTAATTGCTCATTATTGTCATTGATCATCTCACCGCGATCATCTGTCTATTCTCAGTTTTAGATTTCTCTTTAAATTTGATCATCCCACCGCGATTGTCTTGTTCGTTCTCAATTTTAGGTTTATTCTCAGTTTTAGATCTCTCTCACAGACTACATCTTTCCCCACGAGCTTTGCCAATCGGCAACCAGCCACTGATCATGATCATCAATAAGCATAACCATCGATACAAACTCTGACGTTCCTTATGGCTATCTATGAGGGCCTACGCATCGGTGTCTTACCAATGACCTAAGTAGCACGGACACCGACACCGACTCGGGGACACGACATGACACGATATGCCGACACGTCATTTCTCAAAAATAGAAAAATCCGATACGTCGGGGACACGTTATATATTAAATATATAATATCATATATACAGATAATAAATTATTATTTTTAGGATTATTTCAATCAAATTAAATTGATTCAAATTCATAAATAAATAAAAAGTTAAAAAAAGCCTTAGAATTGATCTCACATCGGTGATGATTAAGATAGACAAAAACAAAATAACTTGAGAAAATTCGAGAATCCCACATTGGTGGTGAGTGAGAGGACAAATATGAAGTCACTTTAAAAAGCCATGAATGAGACCTAGAAACTTACAATGTGAAGAAAGGAGTTCCACATTTGATGTCTAGTGAGAATAACAACTACATTGACTCTTTAAATTGTCAAGAATAAGATATGAAAAATTATTTCTAATGTCTATTTGCCTAATGATGAAATGAATATATATTTTAGTGAAAAAGCTTTTTAAAATGCTTGACATGCGTGTCGCACAAGTGTTTGATGTGTTGATCAGGTGTCGAAAATCGACACGCGTTGACCACATGTGCCGGACACGGGTGTCGGCCGTGTTGACCAAGTGTCGAAATGTCGACAAGCGGTCAACGCGACCGACACGGGTGTCGGGAGGTGTCGGACGGAGGTATCGGACGGGTGTCGGTGTCGGACACGGTGTCCGACACGACACTCTTACCTAGGAGGAGTGTCAGTGCTACATAGCCAATGACCCCACCTTGCTCAAATCACGTGCTCGTTCAAATCAGTATCATGTCGATGACTTGGCTAATATTTCGTGTAAACAAATCCATGAACAACCTTTGGTTCTTAACTATTGTACGTACTGAAGGGTAGCCTTACATCCTTAAAAATGAGAAAATGTGCTGTGATAGCAGAAACTTGCTGTAGACCGCAGGAGATGAAAGCGAAATGGGCATTTATAACTTGCATGCTACAGGTCAGGAGATGACTACCACACAGCAAAAGTGGGTTTTGCTTCAAAAGTCTACTTCCCATAAGTAGCACTGTCATTGTTTAATCAGTTGTAATTTAGCGATTTCAGTATGAAATCATTCTGGCTACGCTTGGCCTTTCAATGATCTCCTGCCGGTATGATGACGATCACGCAAAAGGCCTTGAAAAATCTTATGTCATCGCCTATCATCCCCTTGCTTCACCTCGCTTCGCTCACTCGGCGAAGAACGGCTCTTTGGCCGCGTCTATGACCACAGGATCAAATTTCTGTGCTTTGCCGTTTCCTTTAGGTACTATCAGACCATATCCCCCATCTTTTCTCTTGTACAAAATGTTGATCTCACCTGCAGTGAAGACATAGAATTAGTCGAAATCCGAGGAAAGATGGCTATGAGGAGAGAGCAACAAAGCATAGCGACCGTCATACCGGTTTCTTCGTTCCGGAACCCATAAAAGTCATGATCGACATTTTCCAGTTGCTCAATTGCTTCAGATACCGTTAAAGGTGGCATTTCAAAGTACTTGGTCCTGACGATCTGAGAAATAAGTTCACTGTTAGTGTGACTCGCAAAGGGCGTTAGCATGTCATAAGCAAGAATAAACTAAGGGTTCGTCATGAGATAGTAACCAGTCAGAGTAACAATGGCGGGAAATATCAAGCAGAACTACTCGTCGTAGTATCTGCCTGACTCGTGAAAACTGCAGCAACATACCGGGAGGGTAAACACAAGTTGTTCTTTCGCATTGCAAGAGCCAAATAAACGATCAACAGGTCGTGTCAAAAGAGAACAAAGCTCAGCAGTGTCACCTAGACTTAAATATAACGATCTACGAATTATAGCTCGACCACAACTTATAAGTAGGATAATCAGCTGAGGAGTATCTGAATCTAAAGGCTATTATGGAAAACTACGAAAAGTAGAGTCGAATTACAGGTTCCCACAGTTCCTTTTTTGGTGCTCCACTAAAAAGACATACAAGCAGGCAAAGTCTGCTATGAACGTGAGCACACAAAGAACAAAAGAGCTAATGTATTGACAAGCAGTAATCATAGTTGCTGCCACGACATGAACAGAAAAACTTATCTCTCTGTGTTTGACTCAATTTAGTCCATTTTGTGCATATCATAAATACAGAGAACATGGGTGGACTAGAGAAACATTGGACAAGATATCAATTGAAATTGATGTTTTTATAGAAGGAAGAGCAACCTTGTGAGAAATAGATTGGCGTACGGTTAGGCTTCATTAAATTGAAGTTTGCTACCGAGAGTATAACACGAAGAAAGGAAGAGGTCAGTCGAAACTTACTTGGGAAAAAATAGTAAAAACAAGATTTAATGTGGGAAATAGATTGACGGACAGTTTGTCTTAGGACGAAGTGAAGGAAGGCTATTAATATTATGGAGGAGTAGAATTCTCATGTTCTTGAATGTCCTTATATATATATACATATTTATCTCTTTTTCTTCAATCGGCCTTGCTTTTATTTTATGTATCCTTGGGTTTATCGACCACCGACTCCAATTTGTTTGGGATAAATGTGTTGTTGATGTTGACGTTGATAGAAGGAAGAGCAACCTAGTGGTACTACACATTTTAGAACAAAGAACACTTTTGACAGTCTGAGCAGACAGCTTCACAATCTCACCACTCCAGGCCATTCATGAAGCCTCACATGACTGATGCAATGCAACACATTCACCTAATCCCCCAAAGTTGCAAGCACAAATCTGATTTGGGAAATAAGCGACTACCTATTGTTTTATCTAATAAACTGCTTGCCTCATAATTTTTCCCATCAGAGTTATCTAATAATTTACTCACACAAGTGAAGGACAAAGTGCATCAAAGAATGTCAGCGACAAGCCTTATAACATCAGTTTTAACTCAATACTAGAAAGAATTGCCTCATTGTCAAACAGGCACTGGCATATGAATCGTGGCTACTGAGTGCAAAAACAGTAGAGAAGTGAATGGAGCACAAACCGATAGAGCCAGACATTCCAGAACAGATGACAAGTGTAAAGCAAACAGTCATAACCTCATCAAAGTTCCGATCTTCTTGTTGAGGAACATCTGCAACATCATCTTCCACAACTGGCGGCACAGCCACCGGTTCTCTAACTTTGAGTCTATCAAATCCCTTCATGTGCCTACCGTGATCAGACTCCTTCTCCTTGATCTTTCTCAACTTCCTTTGTATAATCGACGACACCATATCAATACTTCCATAAACCGACTCCGCCTCTTCCTCGGCTCGAACCACGCCATGCCTCTTGGTGAACAATGTGACCTGAAACTCGAAAGGAATCAGAAAGTCGATAGCAATCTCAAAGTCGAACCCTGGATTCAGTCATCACTACCTCACATCTCCGAACTTTGGGGCCTTTTCCAAACTCTCCGCCTCGTATCGACAGCCTGACATCAACCTCGCGCACGAGGTGGCTATGCTTCTGCACAGCCTTTCCAACTTTTTCCTCAACATAAGACTTCACTGAGCTGTTCAGCTGTACCAAGTAATAGGAAGATCCACATTATTTCATCATCCTCTATTCCGCGAGTCAGGGAAAGATAAGGGAAAATCATGGCTTGTGTTTCTGCAAATTAATGAAAATCCAAACTTTAACTCATGCAATTAGCTCGATGCAGATATGTTTCATCCCCTTGCACCAGCCGTTCTCAATTTCTTCACCCACCCACACTTTGATTGGACCACTCTCGTCCATTGGCAAATGCTCGAGACTAAACACCCAAAGTAGATAATTTGAGAAGAGAAAAGCAGAGAGAGAGTCAATCACCTCCAGATTTTTGCCTTGAATGATCAATTTAACGGAAGAGAGCGGTCCATCCCAGGACATGCAGACGACCAGCGGCCCGTGGCGTTTGCTCCTCGCCGTTCTCCTGCTGAAATTACTGATAATGCTACTGAAATGGCTGGTAAAGAAGGAGGATCTGCTCGACGACAGGCCCGGGACCTGGGTCCTCGCCACCGACAAGAGCGGCGAGCCGAGATAGGAGACAGGAGAAGGTGATGGAGACGCTGCCGACGCCGACGCCGACGACGTGGACGACGGTGGTAGAGGCGGACCGTGCAAGGCCGTTTGCAGAGACGACGCGAACAGGGTGGCCATGTCGGAGCTCCCACGAGGGGATTACAGCAGATTCTCGGTTTAGGTGTGGTAGTGTAGGGATGACTAGAGGAAAGCGAGAGAAGATTTTTGCCTTGAGCAGAAGCAGGAGGATTCTTCAATATTCAGTTTAAATTGGAATTTTCCGGTTTGGATAATTCTGGGTTTTGGTTCTGGTGTCGGAATTCAGACGTGGCAGGCCATCCGGAAGAGAGCGGAAATATCCATGACTACGCGGAGACGAGGATTGGATCGGGTCGGGTCGGGCACCACCAGCGCACAGTTGACCAAAATGGTCCCGCCCGCGCTCGATCTCCTCTAGACGGCTGGTTTGTGGGCCCTACCGACATTTCTCTATGTCCGGTTTGGGCCCAAAACAACGGCCCCGCCTAAACCTTATCCGGATAGTTCTTCTCTTTCTTCCTATTTATTTTGACAAAAATAGAAGAAGTGAAGAAGTCACAAACGATCTTTGATATTTTTGTAAGCTATGACTATAATTCGTATGCGACGATCCAAAATATCACGTATAGATTCACAAATAACTAATTCATAAAGTTAAAGAATTGACGCATCTGTTTTCGGAACCATCGATCATGATGCGGAATTGCGACGATCCGATACTCAAGAGCTTATCCTCTATGAACCTTCTTTATCGTTGGCTTCAATGAGACGGCCCCTCACATGTCGTTCTGACGACTCCTTATGTGAGGATATGCGGACATTAGGGTTTAGAAGAGAGACTTGAGCTCTATTTATAGAGAATAAACATATCCCCTCATTAAAGATAAGGCTTATCTCGGCACATACTATCCAACCACATATCCAACTAGAATTAGAAAACTGTATATATCTTTTTTTATTAGACTAATTAATTTATAATAATAATTAATAAAGCCCACAACGAATATATTATAATATATATTCTAACATTCTCCCACTTGGGCTATATTAATTAAAATTGTACTTTATATGCGTATCTTTATATTGGTCTAGAGATAATTCCCAACAGTCAATCCGATTCCATAAAGTCTTAAGCACCGAACCATGCCAGTAACTGCATCAGAAGACACGGAGCCATCCACGATCACAAATACTCTTAACTTTACGAATATTGTTTAATATGGTAATATGACAATCGAATAACATCTCAAATAACATAGACAACCTTATATGCTATCCTCCTTGTCAGTCATCATTCTCTCACCTTATGTGTCACGAAACCGGATGTGTCACGAGAGAACATCTTTACGATTTCAACGAACCAACATATGTCTTACCTTTATAGTTAAGTATACTTTACGTGTAACAAGACATATGATTTTGGCTAAAATAAATGCCCTAGCCATCACTCAAGTTTTACACGATATTTTGAGATTTTCAACTGATATATGTATTCAACATCACCTTAATCATAAATGCTTTATCGCATGTAATAGAGTTGATACATATGTAGATGTTACAAAATGTAACAAACACAGATGTAAACTTTATTAGAGCAAATATCGAAAACAGCTCCCGCTGAACAACAGCATCTCATGATGCTTACTCAGCCCATCAATTAACATGTCATATCAACATCCCACGATATTTTTATGTCTGTGGCATGTCATAACAGCATCCAATGATGCTTTTATGTCTGCGACATGTCATCTAAATGTGTATAGGCAAAGACCTTTAGTTAGTGAGTCTACAGCCATATCATCTGAGTAATAAGTTCTACTGTAGTGTCACCATATTAATCTCTTACCTTTATGGTCAAAAACTTGACCCCCAGATGCTCAGACCTTAGGACCTCTGCTGTTGTTAATGAACAATATTGCAGAGTTACTATCACAATACAACTGTATATGAAGCAAATAGTGCGTGATATTTAGGCATCTTTTATTTTTAGGCAATTTCATATTTTTATGATATTTTCGTAATTTTGCAAATCTTATTATCATTAGGGTTAGCACCCTATATAAGCTTGTTTCAAGGGTTTTGAGAGCAGTTTTTTGAATATTTGAAGAATATACGATTTGATATCGTTTTTGAGAGAACAATGATTGTTCCTCATTCTATCGATTTTGTTCTTTATTCCCTTCTTTCTATCATGTTTCGGCATTGTCGCGACCCGTCCGGAAGCGGACGCGGCTAATGGATTACCGATCACGGGTCTTGGATCGGCGCGAGCCCTCCCAGGCCCATACCAAATCGCGGCGGGAGTATTCTTCGACGATAAGAGTCGATCGCTTTCGACCTTCAGTGTGGTCGTGGTGGCATGTGCAAATTGTGCATGCATTTGGAGTCGCCACCGGTCTTTCTTGGAGGGTAGACCGGAAACCTTACCGATCGATTGGGAGAGATCGATCAGTTCTACGGAACCAGAGATTTTGGGTTCGGGGACTTGGTTACGCTGGTGTCGTTACCAACGCCCTTTCGGTACCTAAGTTGATTGAATTTTCTGCAATTTTTCTCAATTTTTTTTTGAATTTTTCCTTAGTATTCACTTTTTTTGAATTTTTTTTATTATAAATTTCCTGAAAATAAGTCCCAACTGAACGGTCCCTAACTCGCCACGTGGCGTCTCGGTGACAATCGAATCATTTTAATTGTTGTAAAATTCGAAATTTATTTCTTTTAATGTTAAAAATATTTTTTTTATTCTGAAAATCATCGGATCACGACACGTGGCTCATCTGCAACCATCCAATCTAGCATTTTTTTTTTTGTTTTTATAGGACGCAACACAATGCAAAAAAAAAAAAATAATAAAGAAGATATTAAGTCATTATACAACATAAACATAAGCAAAGGAGATGGGATCCGGTGAATTTTACGACGTCGGAGTCCGTCGGTGCTCGTGCAACAATGTGTGGGGGGTATAAACCACCAGCAGGAGGCTCGGCCTTCCGATTCTGGGGTAGCACAATATAATTTACAGAAAATAAATAAATAAAACACCTTGGACACCAATAGGAGGCTTAGCCTTCCGATTCTGGGTCTTTTATGCGAAATATAGAAATGTTATGACATAAAGTAAATACACAGCAAATATTTAGACACCAACAGGAGGCTCGGCCTTCCGATTCTGGGTCTTTTATGCGAAATATATAAATGCTATGACATAAAGTAAATACGCGGCAAATATTTAGACACCAACAGGAGGCTCGGCCTTCCGATTCTGGGTCTTTTATGCGAAATATAGAAATGCTATGACATAAAGTAAATACACAGCAAATATTCAGCAACCTTAAAATTCCAGAACATAGCCTATCATCTTAGGAAGCCATCACCGAAAATTTCACCTTAAAAGAAGTCCAAATGAGTGAGATATGACCACAATACCTCAATTCGCTCGATTTTCGTCGACTGTTTTTCAAAAAATCACCATAATTTAACCAGACCTCGAAAATTCACGAAACCAACGGGAAATTGTTAAGGACATCTTAACTTAACCTGTGATGGTCAGAGGGAGGCGCAAAGGTCGCCGGAAGGGCTGATCGTGGAGGACGACGGCGGCGGCAGAAACTGGTCGTTACAGGGTCAGCAGCGACCTTTGCTCATTCAAACGGCTCCATCGGACGAATGGCTGGGCCAAATGAGCCTTATAATATATCCCTGGAAAGATAAGACGATAAGCTTTCTATTGGAGGTGGTTTCGCCTCGATCTGATATTGGACGACGGAGTTATGACCGGAACAGTGAGATGGTTCGGGAAAGGGAGAGGAGAGAGGAAGAAGAAGAAGAAGAAGAAGAAGAAGAAGAGGAAGAAGAAGAAGGAGGAGGAGGAGGAGAAGGAGAGAAGACGTGCGGATGATGAAGGGGGAATAAATAGTAATGTAAATAAAATAAAATAATGAAATAATAATATAATAATAATATAATAATAATATAATAAAATATTAAAAAGTAAAAATAATAATAAAATAATCAAAAGCGAAGACAAAATGATTAGTCCCCTTTTCCTTTTAAATGATGATGTTTTCACTCCTTTTCCTTTTAATCATTACTAATATTTTTGCCAAATTCAATTTTATGATGATCAAAGAACACCTAAAATCAAACCTGAATTTTACTATTTTATGAGGTCAGAAAATGGATAAAATAAAAATAAAAATACTGACTATTTTTATATATTTTTGTGACCTCAAATATTATTTTTCTTGATTTTCTTTTTCTTTTTTTCTCTTTTTTTGTATTTTTCGAAAATATATTAAAAAAATGAAAATTATGAAAATAATTTTTTTGGTCAAAATGGTTCATTTAGTTTGGCTAAGGTCACCAAAATTGATTTTTCAATTTTTAAACTTTTTATGGATTTTCTATGAATTTTCAAAATAAAAATAAAAATAAATAATAAAAATAAATAATAATAATAATAAAGTTGATCAAAATTTAGGTGTCAACAGCTGCCCCTCTTTGAGAGGAATCTCGTTAGAGGTTTCTCTCAAAGATAAGGTGACACCTGAGTCCTGATCGACTC
Organism: Rhodomyrtus psidioides; assembly: GCA_021437785.1. Classification (NCBI taxonomy): domain Eukaryota; kingdom Viridiplantae; phylum Streptophyta; class Magnoliopsida; order Myrtales; family Myrtaceae; genus Rhodomyrtus; species Rhodomyrtus psidioides. Next base: position 1,749,164 of record JAILYB010000104.1, on the reverse strand, counting down.
GACTTCGGAAACTAAAGGAAAAGGAGTCATGACATCCAATTTTCATGCTTGTCCATGTATGCTCTTTCTTGAAGGGAGAAACATTCATTTGACATGAGAGAGTGAGATAATAGAGAGACATACCTGCCACTTACCTGTTCGATATTTGTGCGATTTTCGCGGTGTTTGATGGATTCAAGAGAATTTCCAGGAACTCGTTACTAGAGTATCCTAGAGAGGTTAAGCTCTGACCCGTATGGTAGGTCAAACCATAATGGGATTCCTAACTGATAGGAATCTAAGGAAGACGCGTCCCATTTGGGATTTGCCAAGGATTTTGATCCGTATGGTGGATCGGACCGTTGAGTTGACCATTATGACGGTTTCTACCATGAGTTGACCCTTCAGGCGGTTTCTACCTTTGACTGACCCTTCAGGCGGTTTCTACCATTAATTTGACCCTTTAGGCGGTTTCTACCATTGGTTTGACCCTTCAGGCAGTTTCTACCTTTGGTTGACCCTTCAGGCGGTTTCTACCATTATTTTGACCCTTCAGGCGGTTTCTACCTTGAGTTGACCCTTCAGGCGGTATCTACCTTTGTTTGCTTTGAAAAGGGGTCTCATGACGAGGGTTCTCCACGTCCGATGAGACTGCCTAAATTTTGAAAAGGGGTCCAGAGACGAGGGTTCTCCACGTCATGCTAGGACTGTTTGATATTTTTGAGAAGGGATCCTAGGACGAGGGTTCTCCACGTCATGCTAGGACTGCTTGATTTTGAAAATGGGTCTCATGACGAGGATTCTCCACGTCCAATGAGACTGCCTGATTTTTTAAAAAAAGGGTCTCATGACGAGGGTTCTCCACGTCCGGCGAGACTGTTTGATATTTTTGAAAAGGGGTCCTAGAACGAGGGTTCTCCACGTCATGCTAGGACTGCTTGATTTTTGAAAATGGGGTCTAACCTCACCCCTTCTTTTGAAAGATCCCGAAATTTGCCGGGAATTCAGTTTTGAAGCAGTGAAAAATTTTATTTTGACAAAGCTTCACTTGAGTTTGTTGAGGCGACATTCTGGGAGCTGGGTTCTCCAGGTATCCTGCAGAAGTCTTTGGGAAGACCACGGCTGTCCATTTGACAAAAACCGTATGACTTAAGTTTTAATCGTGAAATGTGCATTTTGATGCTAGAGGTTATCCAAAGTATTCTTGCAACATGCAAATGTGATCACAAATCTCTTGCACGGAAAATCTGGACCAACAGTTTGAAAATTCCAAAAAGAGTTTGTTCAAAACACCAATTGGAATATTTCTCGACAAGGAGGTCTTCTCACCTGTTTTGCGATAGTGATTTTTTATAGGGAACGCATTCAATTCCCTACTAACCTGTGCCTTGGTTTTAGGCTCATTCGCAGCGCATACATTTTGATCGGTCGGGAGGTCTTCCACGGGACCGTAATGTTGGGCTTGGATATTGGTTTTCAAGGGGGGGACTCACTTTTGAGTCGGGGCCATTGAATGAAAGTCTTCACCATCTGCTCCGGGTTTACAAGTCAAGAACCCTGCAAAATGAGAAAGAAATAGTCTTGCTCGTACTTCTTCGAGTTAAGCAATATGTTAACCCAAGTGTCTTAGTCAGAGAAGACTGTTTCAAGGTTGTAATATTGGTAGGATTGGGGATCGAAAAAGGCTTGTTTTTGGCCCAGAATTCGTGACGGGTTTGACATTGGTGATCATTGCTGATTTGCCTCCTGTCATTTCCTTTTTGCATCTTTAGTCTTTGAGGTGCACAACCGATTTTGAGGTGTGCACCAGCTCTTTAGAGAGCGTCTCTTGTTGCATTCAGAGACCGACTCTCTCTATGTCTTTGTTCTGTGTTTGGCAGCATTTGGGGAGCAGCCCTTTTGGGTTTGGCTCATTAAAGGATTTCCTCTTTTCCCATCCGGCTTCATTGGGGATCAATCAAACAACTTGCACGAGCATCGGCCTTGCTTTTACCAGGCACTTTGCTTTTTCTTAATGCCGTGGATTTTTCTCATTCATTTTTGAAATCCCATTTTTTTCTCCTCTTCATGGGATCGTGTTAAACCTATGATCAAAGGTCTAACAAGGTTAAGCATTAACTTAGGAATTTTTTGCAAACCCTAAGTCTTGAACTCCTTCGTTTCTGAAGTGATGCTGCATCCGTCTTGGAATGTGCAATGATCACCAACAGGTTTATGAAATGATTTTGCAGGCTCAACTTGGCTATGCAAAGGATTCGGTGTGTGGGATAGAGAAATGAATGCTTCTCATCATCCTATGGCACTTGGATTACCATATAAACAACACACAAAGATTAATGTTAGTCCGAGCAAGAAAATTTCTAACCATTTTCTCCTGATGCTGCTGGACTCACCTCCATTTTGCCCCGATGTGGGGTGGTTCTTGACAGGGTTAAGAATGAAAACCGCCATTCAAAGGGGTTATCAACGGTCACCTGTAGTGTTTGGGGGATATGAAACGAATGCCTCCGTCGTCCCAACCCATGTAATCGCTGCGAATGGTCCCTACTTCCGTAGGTCCAGATTCTGCTGTCTTATCCGCTCCATTTCTCTCTTAAGTGTGTATAGGACGTGTTTGGACTAGGCTTTGCCTCTCGTCTTTTGAGAAAACGTCCTTTTGAAAGTTTTGAACAACTTTTGATTGGAAAAATCTCTTTCGTTTTCTCCAAAAATTTTACCCGTCAATGAGATTTTATGATGCCCAATGCATGTTCAGATAACCTCATGTTTCAAAACATGAATGCCAATGAAGTTAGAATCCTATGTCTTTTCTAGACATCAGATTCTAAAAGCTTTTCTTTTCTTCTCTATTTTTTATTCAACATTTTCAATGGATTGGGGAAAGGGATACTTACCTGTCCGCCGCGGCTGGAGATCCCTGAAAATGCGGAAGAAACATGTTATTGTTCGTTCATGAATTTTTCAAAAAATTAGAACGATACATCTTACCCTCGGTCGTGTGCCCCTGCGAGTGCACACAGGTTGTCAAAATTTGTCCTCCTTGATGGTGAGTCCCTATCAAGGATAAATAGCAAGTGTTAACTCATATTCCCAAATTGAAGACAAATTGGGACAATACAACTTTACTCTTGGTTCTCATCCCGTTCTGACGTCGCGTATTGATATGAACCACGTCTATCAAATCCGCTTATCCATGCTTGGAATATTTGCAATATCAATGGTTCAGCTGCCCCCGGTTGGGCAACGTCTGTTTTGTTATTTGAACAGATGGCTCCTTGGGTGATTTATCCACGTTTAACACCTGAGAAGGGAAAGAAATGAAACATTACTTTGGTATTCGGTTGAAGATCGTTTAGGAACGATACATCGTTTTACCAAATGGGAGGCTTCGTGACCAAACGTATTTCGTGCTGAATGGGGGTAGATCCCATTATGCTCCGCGGGTGATAGTCATCGTTCATGGAATTTGCTCCACGGATTAAGTGATTAATCCATGGCCCTTGGCTCGAAGACGTTCAAAGGGTAATGTTGACACTCAGAGCGGTTAGTTTTCAGCGTTAATTACAATGTTCCCGCGGGAACTTTACAACGAAATCCGTAACACATTCATTCGATGTATTCACCTCTCACTCTCCTGAGCCTTCTAATGATTTAGCACACGAGCTTCGAACCAGATGTCCGGTCGCCAGTACCGGTCACGACTGCGAAGATGCACTTGTTCCAAAATGCTTGACCCATAGGCTGAGTTGCTCATTCAGGAGATCGTCCGACCGCTCGAGTCGTCCAAGTTGAGCATCCTTAATTGCTGGTGACAGACTTCTCCCATTTTCGGCATGAACAACCTGGTTTCTCGGTTTATGCGTGATCCACACGCCGAGTTGCTCACTGAGGGACTCGCTTGAAATTTCAAGCCATTGACGCCCAAGTCGGGCATCCTCAACCGTTGGCGATGGGTTCCTCACACTACTTTCGACATGAACAACCTCACTTCTCGAGTTGGTATTTTCATCGTTGTCCAGTAGGTTTGTACCCGATGCTGGATTCGCCGTAGGAATAACACTAACGATCGGTTGGTGCTCAAATTGGGGAGTCCATACCTGCTGAAATTGTTGTACATACTCTTGGGGAGTACCAGGGTAACTCAGGGGGGAATTCAGCCGATCGAACCAAGAATAGATGTTTTCAAGGAGATCGTCTGAACCATCGAGCGACTGACACTCAGGTTGAGTATTGTCGACTACTGGAGAAGGAATCTTTTTGCCATTTTCGTCATGGACCACCTGATTCTTCGAGCCGGAATCTCCGTAATCGTCTCGCAAGATTGTATGTGCATCTCCTGCCAGTGTTAGATCCGCTGTAGGACTAGTATTAACGGCCAGTCGGTGCTCAGACTGGGGAGTCCCGATTTGCTGAAATTGCGGTACATACTCCTGAGGAGTACTGGGATAACCCATGGGAGTACTCTGATTGATGCCTGAACAATCGACCGTGTAATTGTCAGTCCCATCGGTGTTAAGAGGTGATTGGATGCTTCCTGCTTCATGAGGATTGCGATCACAGCCATGCTCATCGTTTAAACTTGAACTGCCTCTCTCTTGGTCTAGCGCCACTCGTCCATCTCTCAGTAGTCTTTTGTAGCACCAAAGGTGGTTCCTGACTTTATTTCTATCCAATTCCGGCATGTTCATGATCTTGAGTATGCGCGATGGGCGAGCCAAACTGATCCCTAACTGTTGAACTGCATCAACAAATTTGCTATGAAGCTCCGAGGTCCAATAAAACCTTGTTTTCTTGCTAGCCGAAGTAGGGTTGGCAACTCGGCGGCTACTCTTCGTGGAATCTGGTCGTGTTGAACCGCCTCTATCTTGGTCTAGCGACGCTCGTCCATCTCTCAGTAGTTTCTTGTAGCGCCAAAGGTGATTCTTGACCATATTTTTAGTCAGTCCCGGCACGTTCATGATTTCGAGTATGCGCAATGGGCAAGCAAAACTGATCCCCAACTGTTGAACTGCATCAACAAATTTGCTATGAAACTCCGGGGTCCAACGAAATCTTATTTTCTTGCTAGCCGAAGTGGTGTCAGCAACTTGGCGGTTACTCTTCTCGGAATCTGGTCGTGTTGGAGGTTGCTCTGGAGGGGATTTAGTGGTCTCAGATCGGCTGGTCATGATGGTGAGTTCATCATCGAGCGGACCCGACTTGTCATGACGCATGTTCCCTTCCACAATGGGCGTCGACTTTGACCTTAGAGCACTAGTTTCCTCTTGTAGATCCTCGGCGGTACCCGCCTGTTCCGAAAGATGTTGCGAAGGGAATTGCAACAAATGAGCATTATAAACCCCCAGATCTGGCTCTTCAGTGAATACTCCGTCCGTGGGAACAGGGTTACCGCACTCCAGGCAAATAGCGATGCTTAGAGCTTTTTTGTACTGAGTGTTTTTTATTCGAAGCTTTTCATTTTCCTCCCTTACAACCGCTAACTCGTGCCGATCGCGTTGCTGCTTCAGCCGAGTTCGTTTGTTTTCAAACCAGCACTTGACCTTCCGAGGCTCCCACCCTATCTCCTGGCCCATTTTGATTTTCTGTTCCATGTCCGGATAGGGGTATTCCCTGAAAAACAATTCGAGTTTATGGACTTGACCTGAAGTGTTGCGTTTGAGATATTCCCCTTTCTGACGCTGATAACCGTCGCGGGTACTGTTCTCGTTAACCAAGCCGCGGGTTTCATCATTAGAAGGATCGGTCTCCATGGCCCTCGTGTCAGGTTCGGTCCTGAGATCTTCAAACTCTTCCAGCAGCTCAAGCTCGGAGACCTCCAAGTCTGGCGCTTCCAGTAAATGACAGAATCCCTTGAACATTTTGACCGGGATATCACTGTTTGATTTTCCGTTAACTCAGCTTTCTTTGTTCCTCCTTGGATCTTCACTTTCTCTGCAAATTCTGAGAGGTTAAAGGAGCCGGATCACCGTTTTTCAATCAAAGGTGATGGCTACCCGACGAGCGCTCTTCTCAATGTTTCGAGATTCCCACTTCGTCCTTTTGTGATGGCTACTTGACGAGCGTTTTTATCAAGGCTTCGTAATTCCCACTTTGTCCTTTTTTGCTCTTTTCTACGTGAACGGAGCCTGAAGATCTCTTGCGTTGATTTCGCTTTGTCGAGCACTACGCTTGTCCCCCTGGCCCAGTCTCTAGAGTAACAAGCCTGCCCACCTTTCGGCGCCATTATGTTTCGTAAAACCCGAGATCACAGGACGGTGGTGGATTCGTGACTCATCGGGGATGCATTAACGAAACCCGCTTGGCTCTACTGCACATAAAATATTATTACCACTTCTCCCTGTACTCGAGCATTTATAAGGTGATAGATTGATGTCAAGAAGATTAACACTTTAGCCTTATCAGACTCAGCCTCTCAAACACTCTTCACATTCTCACTCTCTTCTCCGTCATTCCATCGCATATGGATTCCTCCTCTATGCCTGTTGCCTTACCTGAAGCTTCGACCCAATGGGAGAGATTTTACCACCTCTTGGGTAGGGGTTATGGCTACATAAACAATCATCCTGAAGCTGAGGTTGAAGTTCGTACTCTGATTCCGGCCCTGGATACTGCGTGTATTGAAGGTACGAAACTGCAAAGGGAGTTTGTGATCTTCCCAACTCTCTTTAACAATTTCATGCAGGCTTACGAAGTTGCTAGCCGGGAGGTCACTTTGGCTGGTATCGTGCGAGCCCGTTATCAGGACCGAACTGAGTCCCTGATGTTGGCCATGCTGACGGCCGATAACCATAAAAGGGCTGTTGAATACGCCCACGCCCAGGTTTCGATGCTGGTCCGTGAGAGGGACAACTTGGTGGAGCGTCTGGCTCTTTTTGACACCGCCTTTGAGCAAGACCAGCACAACTTCGTGCTGAGGTTCCAGTGTGCCTGGTTGGAGGAAAGGCTTGAAGACCTGAGCATGGATATAGCTCGCGGGAGGGTGCTGGCTCATGACTTAGAGCTTGAGTTCGAGTACTATGACACCAAGGTGAACGAACTTAAGGAGAAATGTCGTCTCCTTTTCTTCAAGCTTGTAGACCTCGATTCTCGGAGTGTGGGTTGTAAGCAAGGCATGGATAGCATGGAGAGTCAGTTAAGCTTTTTTGTGATGCTTGTCAGAACTCATTTTGGGTTTACTGCTCCCCCTCAGTGATCCACTTGTAAACTTTCCTGCTGAATGAAATAAATGCGAGTTTGTTTATATATGCTCTTTCATTCTGCATTGTTGACTAGCCAAGAAAGGTTTTTGCTTTCGGATCTACGCGACTCCTTTTTCGCCTGTGTCAACAGATTGACTACGCATCATTCTCACAGCCCGACGCTTTATATTTGATTGACCTGAATGCCTCGTGAGAAATAGATTTGTAGTTGCTCGAAACTTAAAGATTGCCCCTGATTTTGCGGTCATTGCGTTTGGGGCCGCTAGTAATCTTTCACTTTCGAGCTCGATCACATTCTGCTAGTAACTCATGCTATCAATTCTGCCTTCACGCGTCGGGGCTGATTTTACCTTGAACTTAATAACAAGGAATTACCGTATACACACGAGATGACGTTTGCGAGAAACATTATGCAGAATCAACTCTAGCTATTGAAGAAACAAACGCATGCACCGATGAGAACTTTACAATAGGAGATACATCCTTCTCGCGTACATCCCCTTCTTTCTTGGGGCATGTCCAATGACTAACCAGTCTGGCCTCAGCTTAGGTGTGCCATTACCAAGTGCAGATCATGGTTGCCAACCTTTAATAGCTTCCAACTGATCGAACCAGGTATCAAGTCCTTCATCGAAGAAATCACCCGACCCCTCGAACGATTGATGTGTAGGTTGAGCTGCATCGCCCGACGGGTTCTTCGAACTGGAACCTCCATCTTTGTCTGGGATTATAAGAGGAGATTTGATCGATTGACTACCACAAGCATCTCCCACTTGGGGATTAGGGAAATAAGAGTGCTCCAAGCTTTCTCCCATTAGATCATCTGAAGCCATATGCTCTGATTGGGCAAACCCTTGAGCACTGGGCGTGGTGGGCTGATCTGCGACAGGATGAACACTTACTAGCTGCTGCTCGGACGGAGGAGTGCTTACTCGTTGCACTTGTGATGCGTGTTCTTGAGGAATATTGAAATGACTCGCGAGGATATCCTGATCAAATCCCCAATAGTCGTCCAGATTCGACCGGGCCTCATTTGTCATAAGGGTGCTGGGTTCGCAGCCGAGTCTATTGCTCGGATTCAGTTCTGCATAACGCTGTCCTAACGCCCTTCTGTAGCAACCAAGGTGATTCGCGACTAATTGCTTGGTAAGTCCCGGTACGTTCATGACCCTAAGTATGCTTGTCGGACCTATGAAGTCGAGTCCTATCTGTCGAACTGCGTCCAAGAACTTGAGATGAAGCTCCGGGGGCCAAGTGAATTTCTTCTTCTCGTCGTCCAGAGTGGCGTAGATAGCCTGCCGACTAACCTCTAACTCCTCTTGAACCGTATCTGATCTTACCGGAAGCTGTTGTGGAGGAGATTCATGGGCTTCGATGAGGTGACTCCGATCATAACGACACGTATCTTCTTCCTCCGAAGACACTGGTATAATTTCTGTAGGATCGATCTGCTCATGCGCGCCATTAGCAGGATCTGATTGTACCGGAGATGGCTCAAGGGAGCAGGGGGATAAATGAGCACCTTCCATCTTCGTAGAAGGCTTACTGGGGAACAATTTACTGAGGGTGGTAGGGCCACCGCAGTCAGGGCAGGTAATAGTACTGAGAATTTTCTCATACCACATGTTTTCCATTTGAAGGTTTTGGTTCTGCTCTTTTAGGGCCGTGATCTCCTTACGCCTGTGTTGGACACCTAGTCTGAAACGTCTATTCTGAAACCAAAAATGGATTCTCATAGGATTCATTCCCAGCTTCTGGCCCAATTCAATCTTTTGTTCCTCGTTTGGGCAAGGGCATTCATCGAAGAAAGCTTCAAGCTCCTGGATTTCTTTCCGAGCGTAGCGCTGGCGACTTTTTCTTTTCCGGGGTTGAGCGTCGTGGCCACTGCCGTCGTCACCACTGCGATCTTGATGTTCGTCACCGGCGATGTTGAGTTCCATGGCTTCGATGTCGAATCTGATTCTAGAGAATTTGAGGTCTTTCAACGAACTCGTCACTCGGGGTTCTCTGTTCTCTTTTGTATACTCGCTCTTTCGATTTGTTGCCTCCTTTTCCTCGAAAGCTAGGTCTGTTCAGCGTTCTGTTTTTGAAACGTCGGAACTGTTTACCTCCTGCTCAGCTTTCCGACACGAAGGGGTAACCAAATCCTTCCGCGGCTTCTTCGATAGTAGCGCTCGCCTTTCACTTTTCCTCGATAGTCATGCATGTTCAGCACTGTCTTCTCTTTTTAAGTGGCAGAGCTGTTCACTCGCCGCCCAGCTTTATGCGTGATGGAACAACACAATCCTTTCGCGGCTTCTTCGATAGTTGCGCTCGCCTTTCACTTTTCCTCAATAGCCATGCCTGTTCAGCACTGTCTTCTCTTTTTAAGTGGCAGAGCTGTTCACTCGCCGCCCAGCTTCATGCGTGATGGAACAACACAATCCTTTCGCGGCTTCTTCGATAGTTGCGCTCGCCTCCCTCCCAGCTTTAATAATGGCGAGACCGACTTTGTCAGGCCTGAAATTGCGGATCAGGACATGTCTGATGATTCACGGGAGGAGCAGCCCTCGCTTTACATTAATTAACCCGGCTCCACAAGCATTATTGCTGCAACTTTTCTCCACTCTCGAGACGCTATAAAATGCGGAGTTGGTGTTTGGGAGATTAACGCTCTCATATAATTTTCTTCCATCCTCTAATCGCTCCACTACACACATCTCCGTCGAAAATGGCTTCTTCCCAAGTTCACACTTTCTCAGCCGAAGCTTTGACTCGATGGAAAGAGTTCTATAACCTCTTGGGTCGAGGCTACGCTCACATAGCCGATCATCCCGAAACCGAGGATGAGATCAGAGTCATGTTCGGGGACCTGGACATCACCTCCCTCGAGGGTACCGCGTTGGGGAGGGAATACAATATTTTTCCAACGCTCTTTACGAACTCCTTGGAGGTCTACCGCGCTGCTCATCGGGGAGTTACCGTGGCTCGTGTCTTGCGAGCCCGTTATGAGGATCAGTCCGACCGCCTAGCGTTGGCTGACTACCTGGCCGATAGTCACAAAAAGGCTGTTGAGTTCGCCAAAGAGCGGGTTTCGACATTGCTACGCGAGAGGAGGAATCTGGTGGAGGACTTAGCTCTATCTCTGGCTACCTATGAGCGCGATCGACGTAATGCCCTGCTAAGGAATCGGAGCGAGTGGCTGGAAGAAAGGCTCAACGGCATAAACGAGGATATAACTCGTGAGAATGGACTTGTTCGGGACTTGGAAGCAGTCGCCGAAGATCACGAGACTCAGGTTGTTGCAGTCAATGATGAACGCAAACGCCTCCATCTCAGGCTTGCGGACCATGATACGCGGAGTGGTGCGTATAAACAAAGCATCCATAACCTGGAGGGCCAGCTGGGCTCCTTTGTGTCGTTGATTAGGGCTCACTTCTGCTTTACTTTTCCACCCCAATGAATTGTATGACCTGGTTTGGGCAAGAATGAATGAAAGCCCCTGTGTTTGTTTTAGCTTTTATATGATCCATTTCTTCGAGCATCCGGACATCTTAGACTTGGATGAGCCGATCCATAATAAGTCGAGTAGATGTGTTCTGATTTTCTAACTCACTCATGGTCAGATGAAAGAATAGCTTCAGACTTATCCAAGAAAAGATTTCTTTATGCTACTTGTTTTTCACCTGCAAATGAAAAGACCGAGTCAAAAGGAATAATCTGAAAAAGAAAGCATAGACCCCTTTCAATCTTATGCTTGCTCGTAATTAATAATGACAAGAACTTTTACAAGGGTTTTAATCTTGTGCGAAAAGTTTTTATCAATATTCCTCGAAAGAAAGCATACTATTGAAAGGAATGTAATTCACGATAATTGCTTTTGACCAATATTCAGAAGAGCGAATTAGTCAAAAATGCAAGGCATAACGACGTGTTTTTAAATTTAATTGAAGATACGGCATCCAAATCAAGGCCGTTTTGTTAAGAACGAGAGCAATTTGGACATCTATCTCGTCATTAAATTCGAAATAACGTCAATACTCTTGATCAATTATCGTGGATTACTTAGTGACGTATGACATGCATGGACCAATTCAAGTGTATAATTCCTTCTAGCGAAATTGGGGTTGGATTACCCTGTACGACCAAAAAGGTCGTGTAAGATTTTCAACTTTAGTTTCCTCTAAAGGAATTATAAACTTGACTTGGGAGTATTCGGATGATTAGAGAAAATGCCACTATCACATTCCCATGACCCGTCAAAAGAAATACAACCGAGTTCCATCTGAATGTATACACCAATAGATCCCTAATACAATCACTCTAAGGGGTGAGATAGAGAAAGCCTCGATAAAAATAAACCCTATACAAGAGGACTAGTAATGGAAAATGAAACCAAGGAATGTGATCCTAACGTTTAAGGATGCCCCAAGTTCGATCTGTGACTTCCGGATCACTTGCCCCAACTCGTCATCTTCATTGGACGATATCTCAATAATGTCCATAGTAGGCTCCTTTGTTGCTCACTCGGTGTTCGCCATGGGATATCATCCTCCTCGTCTTCTATCAAGGACGTTTGGGAAAAACACATGCATCTATCCTTGAAATGGCATTTAATCTAATCACCAGAATGCAATGAATGAAATGCCTATATTTATATGAACTGTAATAGTTTTGAGGGATAGAGAGTCTTACCAACCCAACTCGTCGACTTATGTGCGATTTTAGGTGTACCAACCGCCCAAAGACATGCGCATGAGACAAGTGATGGTGAACTTCTAAAAATCAGAGGGTTTGGCACCTAAGGTTAAGGTTCCCACCTCGAGTTCTAGAAAGAGCCGATTCCATTGCACAACTATCGTTGCATTGGGACTCAATCCATAGTTCGAAGCGAGCGGAATTGAGAAGTGGATTACCCCGTGTTTTTCCTCACGGAGATTCCATTTTCAATTCCTTCTATTGTGTTCCTAAAGGCGGCGCTTGGGGTTTTAGGCGCGGTTGTGTGTGTCCATGTGTCGTGATCATCACAATGCAAGTCATGCACAACAATTTATCAATCAGCACTTCAAATCATCTACACAACATACATTCCTACGCCACACCTGCGTAAAATAAAGTTAATCACAGACTACACCCCTTATTACTCCAATCTGCAAAAACATATAACACCTATCGTGAGCGGACTTACCTCACCTTCAAGAGCGCCTGTAGGGTTAGAAAAATCACTCAATTTTTATTACGGCCTAAGTCCACTTGAGGTCTAGAACCATAGTTTCTAGAAAAGTCCCCAGTGGAGTCGCCAGCTGTCGCGACCCGTCCGGAAGCGGACGCGGCTAATGGATTACCGATCACGGGTCTTGGATCGGCGCGAGCCCTCCCAGGCCCATACCAAATCGCGGCGGGAGTATTCTTCGACGATAAGAGTCGATCGCTTTCGACCTTCAGTGTGGTCGTGGTGGCATGTGCAAATTGTGCATGCATTTGGAGTCGCCACCGGTCTTTCTTGGAGGGTAGACCGGAAACCTTACCGATCGATTGGGAGAGATCGATCAGTTCTACGGAACCAGAGATTTTGGGTTCGGGGACTTGGTTACGCTGGTGTCGTTACCAACGCCCTTTCGGTACCTAAGTTGATTGAATTTTCTGCAATTTTTCTCAAATTTTTTTTGAATTTTTCCTTAGTATTCACTTTTTTTGAATTTTTTTTATTATAAATTTCCTGAAAATAAGTCCCAACTGAACGGTCCCTAACTCGCCACGTGGCGTCTCGGTGACAATCGAATCATTTTAATTGTTGTAAAATTCGAAATTTATTTCTTTTAATGTTAAAAATATTTTTTTTATTCTGAAAATCATCGGATCACGACACGTGGCTCATCTGCAACCATCCAATCTAGCATTTTTTTTTTGTTTTTATAGGACGCAACACAATGCAAAAAAAAAATAATAATAAAGAAGATATTAAGTCATTATACAACATAAACATAAGCAAAGGAGATGGGATCCGGTGAATTTTACGACGTCGGAGTCCGTCGGTGCTCGTGCAACAATGTGTGGGGGGTATAAACCACCAGCAGGAGGCTCGGCCTTCCGATTCTGGGGTAGCACAATATAATTTACAGAAAATAAATAAATAAAACACCTTGGACACCAATAGGAGGCTTAGCCTTCCGATTCTGGGTCTTTTATGCGAAATATAGAAATGTTATGACATAAAGTAAATACACAGCAAATATTTAGACACCAACAGGAGGCTCGGCCTTCCGATTCTGGGTCTTTTATGCGAAATATATAAATGCTATGACATAAAGTAAATACGCGGCAAATATTTAGACACCAACAGGAGGCTCGGCCTTCCGATTCTGGGTCTTTTATGCGAAATATAGAAATGCTATGACATAAAGTAAATACACAGCAAATATTCAGCAACCTTAAAATTCCAGAACATAGCCTATCATCTTAGGAAGCCATCACCGAAAATTTCACCTTAAAAGAAGTCCAAATGAGTGAGATATGACCACAATACCTCAATTCGCTCGATTTTCGTCGACTGTTTTTCAAAAAATCACCATAATTTAACCAGACCTCGAAAATTCACGAAACCAACGGGAAATTGTTAAGGACATCTTAACTTAACCTGTGATGGTCAGAGGGAGGCGCAAAGGTCGCCGGAAGGGCTGATCGTGGAGGACGACGGCGGCGGCAGAAACTGGTCGTTACAGGGTCAGCAGCGACCTTTGCTCATTCAAACGGCTCCATCGGACGAATGGCTGGGCCAAATGAGCCTTATAATATATCCCTGGAAAGATAAGACGATAAGCTTTCTATTGGAGGTGGTTTCGCCTCGATCTGATATTGGACGACGGAGTTATGACCGGAACAGTGAGATGGTTCGGGAAAGGGAGAGGAGAGAGGAAGAAGAAGAAGAAGAAGAAGAAGAAGAAGAGGAAGAAGAAGAAGGAGGAGGAGGAGGAGAAGGAGAGAAGACGTGCGGATGATGAAGGGGGAATAAATAGTAATGTAAATAAAATAAAATAATGAAATAATAATATAATAATAATATAATAATAATATAATAAAATATTAAAAAGTAAAAATAATAATAAAATAATCAAAAGCGAAGACAAAATGATTAGTCCCCTTTTCCTTTTAAATGATGATGTTTTCACTCCTTTTCCTTTTAATCATTACTAATATTTTTGCCAAATTCAATTTTATGATGATCAAAGAACACCTAAAATCAAACCTGAATTTTACTATTTTATGAGGTCAGAAAATGGATAAAATAAAAATAAAAATACTGACTATTTTTATATATTTTTGTGACCTCAAATATTATTTTTCTTGATTTTCTTTTTCTTTTTTTCTCTTTTTTTGTATTTTTCGAAAATATATTAAAAAAATGAAAATTATGAAAATAATTTTTTTGGTCAAAATGGTTCATTTAGTTTGGCTAAGGTCACCAAAATTGATTTTTCAATTTTTAAACTTTTTATGGATTTTCTATGAATTTTCAAAATAAAAATAAAAATAAATAATAAAAATAAATAATAATAATAATAAAGTTGATCAAAATTTAGGTGTCAACAGGCATCATTTGGTACCAGAGCACAGGTTGCTTCGAACTGATGGCTGAACGAAATCGAGGTGGTCGAAGACAGCGTGCTCGTGGAGGCCGGGAACGTAGAGTCATTTCTGATGCAGATGAACAGCCACGTCTGAGAGACCTGCAAGACATAGAAAAAGAAGAGCTGAGAAGACAACTTCAGGATTTGAAGCGACGACTTGCACGGGTGCAGAAAAGGCGAACCTATATGGAGCGACGACTTGCGCTGGCGGGGTTGTACTTTCCATCCAAAAAAAATCCGATCGTCGATGAAAATCTGATCGTTGATCAAGATCCGATCGTTGATGAAAATCCGACCGTCGATGAAAATCCGATCGTTGATCAAGATCCGATCGTGGATGAAAATCCGATTGTCGATGAAAATCCGATCGTTGATCAAGATCCGATCTTTGATCAAGAACCAATCTTTGATCAAGATTTGATTTTTGATACATATCCGATTTGTTATGAAAATCCAGTTTATGATGGTGATCCAATCTATGATGAATCCGATGGAGAATAAGAGGATACGGATCCAGTCATGACGGTAAAAGCTATTGAGTCGGCAAAGGGCGGCGAGTTTGTCCCTGTTGACGTTCCCCAGGCGGCGGTGCAGATGTCGACGTGGGGGGTGGATGCGTTCGAGGTGGTGCCGATGGGTGATTCGATGGCTAGGTTTGTGTTCGAAGGCATGCCCGTGGTCCGTGAAGCTTGGCTGATCGACAACATCGAGGAAAAAAAGATGCAGCGTTTTACGACATGTTGAGTGTTATGGCTGTAGAAGATAGGGGAATACCCAGGGACAAGCACGATCCGAATGCAGAGGAGCGGCTTGAAACATGGGAGAATGTCGACAATGCGGTGAGGAGTGGTATCGGTAAGAAGAAAACGAAAAATCACCGCAATGATATTGTGGTCTTGTTGTCAAGGGTTGAGCCAAGGGCAAGTGCATCCTGCAGCGCCACCAAATATTTGCTGAGTTTGAGGCGATCTCTGAGGAGAGCAGAGCAAAGCTTCTCGATGGGGCTTTCGATGAAGTCCTCAAATCCACTCAGGAAGCAAGAGTGTCACCTCCATGGGTTGCTTTCACTATTCGTCCAAGACCAGGTGAGTGGGAATACATCCGTGTGAACGTCCATGCGTTTATTCTTGAGCAATTGGAGGTTGCTGAGTATCTGCACTTCAAAGAAGAGCTTGTTTGTTGCATTTGTTGGGGTAGTAGTAGGATAAAAGTGTGTGCGTTGTGGGATTTCATCAAGGTGGTTTGGGACAAGAGGTGGGATGGCGTGTTGGACTATCCTATTCTCATTCCTTTGATAATTGTGTTTCCGCCGATGGGAGAATTGAAGGATCTGCTCGAGCTGCTCTACTTGGTCGATCAAGCCAGAAGATGCGTTCTTGATGCCATGTCTTATTATGATTGTGCTAAAATCAAGATCCTAGCTTTCGACAAAACCGGCACAATCATGAGAGATGAATTCACGGCGAGGCACTTCCGATTCCTCACTGAAGCCACAAGCATCGAGACTTTTCTTTATCGGATCTCATCAATTGAGAGCAAGCCGAGCCATTCGATGACTGCTCCACTGGTACGGTATGGGAGGTCACTTTCCATAGAGGCAAAACCTGAAGATGTCAAGGATTTTCCAAATTTTCCTAGTGAAGGAATTTCATGGCAAGAAAAGGGCAGTGCGAAAGCAAGCGCCACTAGATCAAATGATGATACTGGGAGAGTTGATGCTGCAGAAGAAGAAACATATGACGTTTTCCCTACTATTAAATTTATGGGCATTAATTTTTCTTATGATAAAAGGCGCAAGAAGTTGTCCGCGGAAGTTTGTATGGATACCGTGAGCGTGATGCGCACATCGAGTTCTTCAAAGGGAATTTTTTGGGGCTGAAGCTGATGTATTATTTGATTCGATGGAGAGGCCGTCCCCGACGTTTTTCAGATGAGAAGGCACAACAAGATTTGAGGACAAATCTTTTTCTTGGCAGGGGAGAATGATGCAAATATTGCATGATATTTAGGCATCTTTTATTTTTAGGCAATTTCATATTTTTAGGATATTTTCGTAATTTTGCGAATCTTATTATCATTAGGGTTAGCACCCTATATAAGCTTGTTTCAAGGGTTTTGAGAGCAATTTTTTGAATATTTGAAGAATATACGATTTGATATCATTTTTGAGAGAACAGCGATTGTTCCTCATTCTATCGATTTTGTTCTTCATCGCCTTCTTTCTATCGTGTTTCGGCATCATTAAGTTTGTTTTGAGGGTTTTGAGAGCAGTTTTTCTAATATTTGAAGAATATACGATTTGATATCATTTTTGAGAGAACAGCGATTGCTCCTCATTCTATCGATTTTGTTCTTCATCGCCTTCATTCTATCATGTTTCGGCATCAGTATAGGTCTATTCACAACATTAAATACGGCCAAATCTTTAATGAGATTTCGGAGCCAAATAACTTGAATAGCAGCTAAAAAACATACTACAAACTCTACTTTCTTGATCGATGATTACATATATTTCTGTTTACAATTTTCTGTAATACTGCACTTTCCTTTAGACATTTAAATGTCTATATTTGTCAACTTCACATTATCCTGACAGTCGACAAAGCCTGAATTCGAATGCGCTACTAGCTGCAGGTCCTGAATATGTCCGTAAATTAGCATATAGTCTTTTATCCTCTTTAAGTACCTCAAAACAATCTCAGCAGTAATCCAGTGATTGCATTCTAGAATTAACCAATATCTACTGATAAGTCTCATTGCAAAAGCAACATCTGGTTTAGTGCACATCTGGTTTAATGCAAGCTTGAACATACATGATGCTTTTAAGTGCACCATGATATGGTACATTCTTTATTTGGGTTTTCTTAATAACTGTATGAGGATATTATGACAAATTCAGTCTATTGCCCTTAATAACAAGAGCAACTCCTTGCAACACTTTATACCGAATACAAACAATGTGTGTCCTCTAGAAATAACCCAACATGTGGCGAGAATGATCCATATGTATCTCAATGCCTATGACAAAATATTCCTTATTAAGATCAATCATGTCAAAATGCTTTGATAATATCTGCTTCACCTTATGTAGTAATTCAAGAAAATCACTTTCAAGCAAGATAGCATCTATATAAGACACGAGGAAAATAAATTCCTCCCACTAATCTTACAGTATATACTAATTTATTTTGTTGTTGACAGAATAGAATATAACAACAATATTATGAAACTTCAAGCAACAATTGTCGAATAGCTCACTTAAACCCATAAAATAGACTTTTCAGTCTAAAATACCCATGAATATGTTCGAACTTTATTCTATGGTATTATATGGGATTCATCTTTCTTTAAGTACAAGTTTTACTTGAATCATCTGCTGCAAAACGTTCGGATTACAAAAAAAAAAACTTTCATGTTAAGAATTCCAATAAAAAGAAGTTTCAATATCTGTACGGTAAAGCTCCTTGTTATAATGAACTACTAATACCTTAATCATTCTGAAAAACTCTTTATGAAAGACTAAATAAAAATTATTTTAAGTCCACTCATTCTTTACGAGTGAAAAAATTGGGCTATCAATCTGTCTTTAAACTTCTCAAATAAAACACTGATCAAAATATAATTGGATATAGTAAACAAAAACTTCAATATGGAGTCCCTTTAAGTTATACATACCCAATTGCAGCAGATATACTTGTGACCTTGAGGCATACTAATAAACTTTCAAACACCGTATGTTTCATAGTCTGTATCATCTACCATGCACCCAACCACAGTTCTAATTATGAACAAGAAATAACAACTGTATAAATTACTAGATCAATTGTATAGTCGATTTTGCAGTTATGCTCTTCTGGATAGACTACACAGTATGATTTGATACAACTGATCGTCTCTGTCTGATAGATCTTTTAAGATGGGCTACTTTAACTTTTATTCTGCGCTTGTGAGGTCTGATAAACTTCATTAGGAATTGTCTTAATAACAAGAACCTAAACCCCAACAGAATCCAATCTTAACTTAGAATGCTCCATAATAATCTGTATAGACAGAGAAAAATGATACAGTAATCCCTATCATACCGTTACCTTTAATAGTCTGTGAGCGACTACCCTTATTCGGCTATATCAAGCTCCAGCAATTTAGCTATCTGTAATTTCACAATTCTTGTTCCTCTTTGGATGATAAATCAATACCCCTTTAGATGATCTGGGTAAGGTATGACATAAAACTGAGTGGCTCT
This sequence comes from Rhodomyrtus psidioides, assembly GCA_021437785.1. NCBI lineage: Eukaryota > Viridiplantae > Streptophyta > Magnoliopsida > Myrtales > Myrtaceae > Rhodomyrtus > Rhodomyrtus psidioides. Next base: position 1,730,136 of record JAILYB010000104.1, on the reverse strand, counting down.
AGAGTCCAACTTATCTAATGTTGAATTATGTAACTTTATTTCTGCATGAATGTCTCAAACCTTAATATGGTTCAAACTAGATTAACGTCCAACCCATGACTTAAAAAAACAATGAAATGGTTTTGGTAGAAACTTAATGGGTTATTTTCAAAGTTTCACTCTACAAAAGTCATATAAATTGATTTTACAAATCATACTTTTCATCATATCTATATGGTGTGATTTTATCTTTCGGCCACACATTTCTATTCAGGACTACCAAGCACAAAGCCACAATCCCAGAATCATCTTAAGTATTTGGTAAATAGCTCTTTAAGCTATCAAACATTGCCATGTCGACTATAATACTCATAATCACGGTCAAAACTGACAACCTTTATGATTTTTCCCAACTGTTTCTTGACTTTAGTTCGAAATTCCCTGAACTTGTCAAGAAATCCAAACTTTTCCTTAATCAAGAACATATAACCATATAGGGAATAATCTTCAATAAATGTGATGAAATAAAAAATTTCTACACATTTTTGCCATATAGGATCCACTTATTCCAATATGAATGATCTCCAATAGATCATAACTGTCAACTACAACTTCATTCTTTATCTTAGTTATTTTACATTTACAACAATCTACGCATGTGTCTAGATCACTATTAAGAGTGAGTAAAATGTTTGACTTTATTAATCTTTCCACTCTTTCTTTAGAGACGTGATCAAGAAGTTTATTCCATAATGAGTATGATTGTACCGTAGGCAAAATGCCTTTTGAAACAACCTTTCTACTGTATAAGTGACGTATAATTCATTGGAAGATAAACATAATTCATACAATACATTGGACATAGTGTAGTACCAAGCTTTATTTTAATTAAAAGAAATAGTAATTGCTTTATTTGAAATCTCAAAAGAGTAACTACACATATCCAAACTTGATATGGAAAATAAATTTCGTCTTTAAGGAGGACACATAAAATATGTTTCTTAATGTCACATTAAAACCAGAATCAGAAATGACGTTCCCATCAATTCAACGTCAGCTTTATAGTTGTTTCCACAATGAGCTTGATTCAATCTGATTTGATATCTTTCAATTTGTGAATTCCATATGGTAAACGCGACATAAGATGCCGCACCGCTATCTAACCATCACAAACCAGATGAGACTTTAGATAGAATAAATTCACAAACCAATATCAAAGAATCATTACTTTATGCTCATACTTAGATAACCAAGTCTTTGTATTAACTGTAGTCTTTCTTTATGTGATCGTTCTTCTTATAAAATAAATAGCGATCACCATTCTTCTTAAAGGATGCTTTCAATAGACCCAAGTAGTCAGAATGACTGGTGGTTTATGTATTTCTTTATGAGTATGATTTCAAAACCGCTTAATATGCAATTCCACCAACTTTAAGACGTAATCTTTAATCTTAATAGAACCATCACACCCGATGTTGATGAGTCATTATAAATATGTATCACTCTTAGTAATAGACGAGATATAATTTCAAAGCCTCCAAGGCTTCCTTTATTTACTTAGTAGTGTAGTTAACTGGCAAAAATACTTTTCAAGTATTCTTTAATTGATCTCTTTATATCAAATAAGCGAATCTGATCGCTCTTTACCCAATAAGCACATAATGCTTTTGAAAGTTCTCACTAATGAAAGTGAGAACTACATGACTTTTCTTGACAAGAGCATACAAATATTTTCCAGTCATGTGTAAATAGAAAATCCTCATTGAGTTCTCAAAACTTGAACGCAGATAAATCTCAATCCTCAGTTTTAACAGAGTTGCCGTTCACAAAATGGTGACGGTAAAACAATCAATGCTTTTAATTAGCATAATGTGAAATTTCACCTTGAGAGATATATACATCATCATATAATCACCTTTGGGCAGAAAACATGACATGCAGTTGTATACACCCCACATTACAGCGGTCATGAGAATTTATTTCAATCTTCGTTAATCACCACTTTTTGGTGTATGACGGCACTTAGACTAATCAATCCTCAACCATATGTTGTACATGTAACCCTCTATGCAAGAATACACAATTACCTCGTTTTGGAGTATAACTACGCATTATATTAGGAGACATCCCAATACTTTGTAAAATATTCTTTATTAAACTCAATCAAGTGTGCCACTTTGGCGGTCACAACCCAATTGAATTTACCTGAATTTAGGATATAAACTTTATATTTCACATTTACCGTATGCATGTAATTTCAGAAATTATGGGTAATTTTCCTCAAAATTATATGCCATGCTAATTATCATCGATACAACCAACAATACATGTCAAACCATAAACATATACACGATAAATCATGCTCACATATTCGTACATGGTACTCACATGTGAGCTTTGCACCTGTATTTCACGAAACCATATAGAAATACCTGGTAGAGCACAAGCAGCACGCCAATACTTGAAATATCTCACGTGCACCTTTCTTTCTCTGTGCTCAGTCCCCACACGCTGACACTTGCATTGAACATGTTTGGTCTCAATCAGTACTGAAAACTAATCCGATCGGTCTAACCGGTCCAACCGCTACCCCTAACCGACGTTGCGAACCGGGTCGAGGCGGTTCGACTGAACCGGTCCAACCGAACGGTCCGAGTCAACGGTCAACAAATTGGTCAGGTCATGAGTCGGGTCGGGTCAACTGATTGGGTCAAATCACCTGGGCTTGAGTGACGTCATGTGACATCAGCCTGCACGTGCCATGCACATGTGGGCCTAGGTCTTGCTTGCGTGGGGATGACTGGCGTGCTTCATACAATCCGAACATGTACATATCTATTTTGCAGGAGTCATGATCGAGAAAAGCTTGGATTAGCAATAGTATGTACGTGCTCTAAATTCCTTTCGACCAAACTTAAAGCTTATCGTCAGTGTATCTCTTATGCATAATCCCCATCATAATTAAATAATTATTCAATGCAAATTCAAATCAGGTTATAACATAAACATTATCTCTCACAAACCATATCCATGCAAATCGGATCCAACAACCGACCCCTCCTGCATGATCTCAATTTGCATCGTTTTTCGTGAAATATCAATCTTGTTCTTTTGCTCGCTGGGAATTGAGAGATCGGCACTCTATTCTTTAGCTTTACTGAATACTCCCCGATTTCGTGAATCGTCGAACATCAAGAATGCATTAAAATCAGTCCAACCATTTATTTTTTTTCACATTATTCTCGCATGTGAAGAACTGTCGATTAATACTCGAAAAAATATGAAGCACAATTCGAATAAAGAATTCCGTAAATCAACAAAAAAAAAACGTGATTCAAGATCTAAAACGTGCAGACTCTGATACCATATGTAAGCTGGGGCTATAATCCGTATGTGGCGACCCAAAATCATCACGTATAGATTCACGAATCACTAATCCATAAAGTTAAAGAATTGACGCACATGTTTTCGGAACCAGTGATCTTGATGCGGAATTGCGACGATCCGATATTCAAGAGCTTCTCCTCTATGAACCCTCTTTATCGCTGGCTTCAATGAGACGGCCCCTCACGTATCGTTTTGACGATTCCTTATGTGAGGATATGCGGACATCAGGGTTTAGATGATGGACTTGAGCTCTATTTATAGAGAATAAACATATCCCCTCGTTAAAGATAAGGTTTATCTCGGCCCATACTATCCAACCCCATATCCGACTAGGATCAAGAAACTGTATATATCTTTCTTTATTAGACCAATTAATTTACAATAACAATTAATAAAGCCCACAATGAATATATTATAAAATATATTCTAACAATTTTGTCTCAATAGGAGATATATTTTATCAACTTTCAATTTGTTCAACGTTATTTTGGTGCAATATCGTAATTTTTAATTTGTTCAATGTTGCCCTGAACTTTAGGTAATTGTTTAATTTAGTCCACAATCTTAATGAACATATTCAATGTTGTCATTCCATTAATGCAAGTTGACGGAATTTGCTAATTTGGCTACCAGTCCGTTAAAAAAGGCTACTCGTGAAATATCCACATAAGATACTCAATTGAAATTAGAATATGATAATCAATTTAATTTGTTCAATGTGAGAAAATGATTATCCATTTAATTTAACAGCGTTGATAATTATATCCTGATTTGAGTTGAATATTTTAAGCAAATAACTCATGTGTAACATTATTTTTGTTGTCCACCATTCAAGCAGAATGATAATATTTGCTATTTTCATATAATCTACTGACTAGATTGGATGTTTATCTAAAGTTTAAGGACCACATTGAATAAGTTAAAAGTTCAAGAACAACATTTGAACATTGCACATTGGGCTAAATTTCATAGAGCACATTGAACAAATTAAAAGTTCAAGGAAGACATTGCATAGTGGTCAAAGTTCAAAGATCATTTGTGTAATTATCCTAAAAAGATAAATATCGCTCACTAGATGGTGCTCTTATATTAGTGATTTTATTTTATAGGGATAAATGCATTATAAGTCCTAAAATTCGTCACGAAAATACAATTGAATCATAAAATTTTAGAAAATATAAATTCCTAAGTTTGTCAATTTAGTGTAATCAAGTTTTTCTATGAATACCGTCCAACTTTGACTAACGAAAACGCCGACATGTCTTTCTTATTATTTTCTCTCTCCCATATGGTGTGTCATGGCTAAAACATGAAGGAAAATACAAAAAAAAACATCATTTTGGTCCAAATTTGATTATTTTAATTAAATGTTACTTAAATGGATTAAACAAATAAAAGGAAATTTTCAAATAAAGGTCTGAAGTACCCTCATTATTTCAAAAAAGGGTCTAACAAAGGACATTTTCGTTATTTACTTTTTTTTAAGATTTTTCTTCTTCTTCTTTTTTTGCCAGTGGCAGCCATACTAGTTACTGCAAGGGCTAGGCGGGGGTTGCCTCACCTACGCTGGCCGCAACAAAAAAAAAAGAAAGAAAAAAAATTAAAAAATTAAAAAGTAAATGACGAGAATATTCTTGGTCAGGTCCTTCTTTTGAAATAGTGATTGTACTTCAAACATTTATTTGAAATTATCTTACAACTAAACAAACAAAAATAGATTAAGGGGAAAGAAGGCAATGGCCTATAGGGCTCTCCTACTGCCGTCCACCATCACACGGAAAGGGCTTGTAATGACAAGGAGAGGGTCGGCCAAGCTCTGTCGAGTGGCCGAAGACCCTGGTTGATCGGTAAGGATCGACCAACCCTTGCTGGCGTTGGTGGGCAATCGCGATTAGGGTTTTGCAGGCCTTCGCCCTCTTTTGCCGTCATCTTTTTTTCTTTTTCAAAATTATTTTTAATCTAATTTAAGTAATATTTAATTTAAAAATCAGATTTAGATCAAAGCATGTCGTTTTTGCCTTGTTTTTTCTATTTTAGCCACGTCAGCGCTACATAGAAAAGTGACATAATAGTAAAAAAAAAATCATGTCGGCATTTTTTGCTAGTCAAGTTAAATAGAGTCAACGAAAGAACTTGATGGTACTAATTTGGCAAGTTTTAAGACTTAGTTGAACTTTTTGAAAATTTTTAAGACTCAATTAAACTATCGTGACAAGTTTTAATATTTTCGGTACGTTTGATTCCGTTATATAATATCGCAGTTTCTCCTCGCTCTATCTTCTCCTCATGTAATTTGTCGGTCCCACCATTTTTTTTTTTGATAACCGAGGTTCCGCGCAGCCGGCGAGCTTCGGTCAACTAGCGGTGGAGCACGACTAGTCCTCGAGGGGGAGGAGGGGCTAGCGCAGGATCCCACCATTTTTCTCTCTCTAAAAATAAAAGTTGCATGATCTATTTCGTCTTTTTGCCTTTTCATGGCTTAGAGTTCCTCCCTCCATCCCTCATTACTTCATCTTTTCCTCGTCTTTTTTTCCTTTTTCTTCTTCTCGGATGGCCATAGCGCTAGGTCTAAGCTCTATTGTACCGGGGCCATGACCGCAGTAGCTACCTTAGCCTAGCGGTGTAGCAAACTTCTGACGGCCATCTCAACTCTATGACGGATATGGTCGTGGCCCTGGTGAGCACTGTGATGCGACCCCCATCGAGACCTCCACCTCGATGAATTGGGCTAATAAATTTCCAATCGAGCCTCCACCCTGAAATGTGGATCGTGGGCCTCCATTTTGAAATGTGGATCACGGGCCTCCTTGGCGCAGGCCATCCCAAGCCCATACCAAATCGCGAGCGGGAGTAATTTTCAACGACGGGAGTTGATCGGGTTCGACCTTGGTGTGGTCGGGTGGCATGTGCAATGTGTGCATACATTTGGAGTCGCCACCAGTCCTTCTTGGAAGGTGGACCGAAAACCTCACTGATCGATTGAAAGAGATTGATCAGTTTTACGGAACCAGAGATTCTGAGTTCAGGGACTTGGTTACGTTGATGTCATTACTAACGCCCTTTCGATACCTAACGCGATTGATTTTCCTAACTAAGATTCATGTAGGCGCGAATTTCTGGTGAGGTAAGTCTGAATCAGGGTTTCATGCAGATTGGAAGATTAATCTTATCAATCACAATCAATGTAATGAAAGCGCAATCAAGTGCATAAATAGACCACATCAATGCACATCAATCATGATCAAGGTCTGCTAATATAGCCTCAAGGGATTAGAGAATGTGTGATTAAGAGGTAAGGGTAAAATTGGAAGATTTGGGAACGATTTATCAGAAGAGCAAAATCATCATTTTTTTTCAAGGGTTCGGATGTCGAATTACCCAAAATGATCCACGGCCAGTTGATCGTGGCCATTTTTTATTTTTGGGAATTTTTTATTTTTGGAGTTTTCTAAAAAAAATGGAAAAGATTTGCTAAAAGGGAAAAATCATCATTTTTGAAAATATTGGGGGTCAAAACAACCACAATAGGTCTTGGCCAATTGATTGTGGCCATTTTTCATTTTGGGGATTTTTTTATATATATTTTTATGAATTTTTTCGATTTTTCTGAATTTTTAATATTTTTTTATTCTTTTATTGAATTTTCGTATAATTTTTTAATATTTTTTAATTAATAAAAATTATTTTTTAAACCGGTTCAACTCAGCCTACACCTCTCGGGCACCCTGCCCGACCATAAGGGTCAGAAACCGAGTAGTTTTGATTTTTTGAATTTGTTTTTTATTTTTAATGATTTGTTTTTCTAATTACTCGAAAATAACCCTATTGGACGCTCCAGGATATGCCACGTGGCTTCTCCTAGTGCGTCCGATCTTGATTTTAATTAATTGATTTAAAAATGATCAATCTGACGGTTCTCCTAGCGCCACTTGGCAGAATGGTGACCATCGGATCAATTATTTTATTATTTTCAAAAATCATTTATAATTTTGAAAATCTATTTTAATTTTCGAAAATCACCGGATCGTGACTCATGGCTAATCTGCAGTCGTTCGATCCTACGCTTTTTATTGTTCTTCTTTTTTAATAAAAGTGAGGCTCCCAGCGTTGCCGGCATCCTTCAAGGGCTCGCCGAGGAAAATGACCGGCGTCAGCGATTCTCGTTAGCACCTTGCCGAAAAAATGAAACCGACGTAAAAAAGTCGCCAAGATTCACTATTTCGACACCCGTCGACTCCTCGGCCTCTCCACATCAACATATCCCCATTTTCCTGTCAAAACTCCCCTAAAAAAGAGTGAACCAAACGTCGACAGTACCGATTTTTCGGCGATCTCAGAAACTTCAATTTTCTACGTCCAAGCTTTGACCCAATCGACTGAATAACATCACACACAGATGAGAAGGCTTGCCTGCGTCTCCATTGGGTTCAGCGACCACTTGAATGATGTCGGCAAGTCCTTGACTTGAATATGGATCGACGAGCATCGGACCACCATTTTTAATGTGTGTCAATGCAAAATAATCATGAAAAGAGGCTTAGTAATGGTTCTAGGATAGATTCATAATAAGGAGACGCGAATATGGATCGAGAGCTAGACAGCCGAGAGCTAGAATAGACAAAACGATTCTATGGATATTTCATCGAACACCCGGCGTGCATATGAAATACAACTACTCAAATTGGAAATCGAGGTGCCATTAACAGAACCGAAGCGAACAAGCATTTGAAAATGGACCCTAACATGGTGACCGTCGTCGGTATACGTTTGGTCCGACTCTATTTGGCGAAAAAACCAAACGGAGTTGAACATACAATGTGCAAGAATACTCGGTAGAACAGGGAATACAAAGATGGATGATAAGAGGACCTGTTTGGTCGAGTTGATGATGTCTGAACCTCTAGTAGAAGTACCTTAGGTGCCTCATAGCTTTAAGATGCCCGTTCGACCATCGGCGATACCCCGAACACCACTTTTTGCCTTCGGTCTCTCCTGTTGTTTTTTGCCTTGTTTTTTCTCTAAAGGGCCATGGCCGAGCTTCCTCCCCCTCCCTCTCGTTCTCTCTATCGCTCTCTATGTTCTTTGTGTTGCTCGCCCTTTTTCTATGTAAGAATGGCCTCCTTCCCGAATCCTCCCTCTCTATATCTCCCTCGGCTCACCTCCCTCTCTCTCCACCCATACCCGACCAACATTCCCCCCAACGGCCATCATCTTTTTTTTTTGCTAATCCTTATGTGTCAGCTAGCCAAGTCGTACATTCTCGGTGCAGTAGAGACTAAGGGAAAATTTGTGGCATCTCGTTCGATCGTGGATCAGAAGGAGAGGAATGTGTGAAATTGGCTGGTTTTAGGATAAGTTGCAGACCCAGATTCGTCGGGTCAGGTCTGGTCAAGTCCGACCTAGCATATCCGGCTTCGCATTTTCATTCAATTTGGGGGTCAATTTGGCCATTTTTTTTTTATGAAATTGAAGCGAAAATTGGGTTTTTCATCATGCATTTCACATAAAATGAGCATTTTTGTGAATTTCCAGCTTGAAATTGGATGAAAACCCCAAATTTCACAAAGGATCCGAAATCAAAATTTGCATTGCTCGTGGTTTGAACAGCAATTGAGGCTACCATTGGATCCATAATGATGAAAAATATAGGGTAGAGGTGTTTGATTTTCATGGGTGTGCCCATATAAAATTTAATTTCGAGATTTACGAAACCGGAGACTAAATTGAAAAGAATTTGTGCAATTAAGCCATTTTAGTCAAAATTGATCAAATTGGAGGGAAAATTGGTTCAATTGCACTTCAAAACTCTAGATACCAATGTTATAGCTTATGAAAAGTGAAAATTAAAAATTAAAAGACTCGAAAGGAAATTTTTTATGCTCAATTCGGGTTTATATTTGTAAAGGAACATAGTGACCCAAATCGAATTTTTAAAGTTTGAAGTGATAAACTTAAAGAGGGAATTAATATAAAACTATCGACTATTTTTATGTATTTTTATGACTATGAATGCCATTTTTTTTTCTTTTTTTTTGGTATTTTTATAATAAAAAATTCAAAAAAAAAATAATAAAAATTATGAAAAATATTTTTTTACTTAGAATTGATTCCTAAGGTAGGCCAAGGCTTCCAAAGTTGATTTTATAATTTTTATAATTTTTTTTGGCTATTTTTAAATTAATTTGAAAATAAAACTTAGATAAAACGTGATAAAAAAATCGACCAAAAAACAAGCACAAATCCCACCTTGTGCGTCTTGCCGCAGCCTCAAGCTTAGACCGCAAACTAGCTCGACACAAATAGAGATGGGTTCGTCAAGAGAGAGAGAGAGAGAGAGAGAGAGAGAGAGAGAGAGAGAGAGAGGTGTTGACGATAAAGTCCTTTATTCTTGATTTGTCGAAGGTATTAGATTGTCTTGCCTACTGAAATCCGTTTATTTCACAATAAGTCTTCACTTTCAAGAATGTTTTCCTAAGAAAATGAAACTCATTTTTCAAAGTGATATAAAAGATAATAGGGATAAGTGCACCAGAAACCCTAAAACTTATCGTGAATGTGCAATTGAGTCCTAAAACTTGCAAAATGTGCAATCAAGTTCTAAAACTTGTCAATTTGATGCAATCAAGTCTCTCCATTAACTCCGCCCAATTAGGCTAATAGAAAATGTTGATGTAGCTTATTTTAATAATTTCTCTCTCCTACGTGGCATATAATTTAAAGCCAAAATTCCACGTGTGCAAAATAATGTCATTTTAGAACATTTTCGAATCAAATACGACGTCGTTCATCTATTGCCCTAAACCTGCTTTCTTTCGTCGTTCTTGTCGTTCTTTTGTTCTCTAAGTTATGAGCCCTAAATCACAAGTGGGTTCGTGCGAGCCCCAAATCGAAGCTATGAGATATCTTCTTCTTCAATCACGAGCATGCAAACCCTAAATCGAAGATCTGAACATCTTCTTCCATCGCTGGTCCGCAGAAGTCGTCTTATCTCGTTTCGTGGCGTCGTGATGGTGAATCGAAGGTCGCCGTCAAATCTGTTCTTGTTGCTTGCAAGTCGTCCGGCGGGAGCGAGTATGTGCAAGCCCTAAATGCTTATTTCATTATGACGCTGTGGCAAATCGAAGGTAGCGTAAAATCTCTTCTCATTGCGTGCAAGTCTGTCTTCTCTTCGAATGTATCGCATTGTCGGAAGAAAATTATTCTCTTTGAAATGCCGAGAATGTAAGAGATATGTACTGCTTCTTGATTTTTTTTCCTTTTTGGAAACAAATTTTCAGGTAAGGAAATTGGAGAATACATTTGTCAGACGTTATTAAATTTTGTGAAGTTGTCCAGAATCTGAAAAGATTATTGCCAGAAAGAAAAATCGTAAATGAAGGCCTTGCAATGTTTTACAATAGGCATGGTATTATACAGAGATGCAAAGATTGCTAAGACATTGTCGCGACCCGTCCGGAAGCGGACGCGGCTAATGGATTACCGATCGCGGGCCTCCCCTCGCACAAGGGTGCGGATCGCGGGCTTTGGATCGGCGCGGGCCCTCCCAAGCCCATACCAAATCGCGGCGGGAGTATTTTTCAAAGGGATTCGGCGATAAGAGCCGATCGATTTCGACCTTAGTGTGGTCGTGGTGGCATGTGCAACTTGTGCATGCATTTGGAGTCGCCACCGGTCTTTCTTGGAGGGTAGACCGGAAACCTTACTGATCGATTGGGAGAGATCGATCAGTTCTGCAGAACCAGAGATTTTGGGTTCGGGGACTTGGTTACATCGGTGTCATTACCAACGCCCTTTCGGTACCTAACGCGAGTGATTTTCCTGGCTAAGAGTTCATGCAGGCGCAATTTTAGGCGAGGTAGGTTTGATTCAGGGTTTCATGCAGATTGGAAGACTATTCCTATCAATCACAATCAATTTTAATGAAAAGCTCAATCAAGTGCATAAATAAATCACATCAATGCACATCAATTCAAGTCAAAGGCCTCCTAGTATAGCCATAAGGGCTTAGGGAAGGCGTGATTTAGGACCAGGGGCAAAATGGGAAGATTTGGGAACGATTAGCCCAAAGGGAAAAATCGTCAAATTTTGGAAGATTTGGATACCGAATTACCCAAAATATTCCACGGCCAGTTGTTTGTGGCAATTTCCCATTTTTGAGAATTTTTTGGAATTTCTTGATTTTTTTCTTCAATTTTTAGAAGACGATTCGCCCAAAGGGCGAAATCGTCATTTTTAAGAAGGTTCGGGGTTCAAAACACCCGGGATGAGCCTTGGCCAGTTGGTTGTGGCCATTTCCTATTTTTGGGGATTTTCTTGGATTTTTTTAGAATTTTTTTTGGAAAACGGTTTGCCGGAAGGGCAAAACCGTCATTTCTGGAAAGATCGGGGGTCAAATGGCCCGAAACAGGTCGTGGCCAGTTGAATGTGGCCATTTCCTATTTTCTGGAATTTTTTAGAATTTTTTTGAATTTTCCGAATTTTTTTGAATTTTTTATGATTTTTTTATTTTTTTATTGAATTTTTGAATTTTTTTATTATTATTTTATTATTAAATTACGAAAATAGTGATCTAGATTGGACTTCTACGTCCAACCCTCTCAGAGGCCTTAAGGGCCCAAGTTGACTTAATAGGCTTAGTCCTAAACTCATTCTTTTCCCCTCTATTTTAAGGAAGACCCAATTTTATTCTCAAGCCCAATCTCATTTTCCAAGCCCACTCTATACCTAGGCCAGCAGCCCACTCGGCCGACCCAATGCGTAACCAAATTTGCCGAAGCCAGCCAATGTGCACCCAAAACTATGTTATGTTTTACTGCTCTCCTCTCCCCTTTTATATATTTTTATTTTTTTTATTTTTTTAAGCATTTTTTATTATTATCCGAAAATCCTATAGATCGGACGGTCCACAACGCGCCACGTGGCTGAACCACGACCGTTCGATCAGAACGATTTTATTTTATAAATTCGAAAATTAAACCTCATCCGATGGATCAAAACGTGCCACGTGTCGGACTTTGGTGCGTCCGATCTTGAGCATGATCGGACGATCCACAGAGCGCCACTTGGCGAAATATTGACCATCGGATCTAATTTTTTTATTTATCCGGAATTCATTTATTTAATCTGAAAATCATTTTTTTTATTTTTCAAAAATCCAGGATCGTGACACGTGGCGGAACCACGGCCGTCCGATCCTGGTTTTGATTTCACCGGCCCGGACCCACTTTGCTGACGTGGCAGCCCACGTGGCACGCCACGTCAGCTTTGACCGTTGACCGCTGACCGTTGACCGTCGGCGAATCGCCGGAGAAGACGATGAATAGTGATTTTTCCGGCCAAAGTCGCCGGAGAGCCCCGAAACCGAGCCAAAACTTGGTGTTTTTTCGTTTCTTTCTTCGGCGTTCGACTCCACACTGGCCCAGCATCAATAAACAACCAAAGCATGGCAAGTTTTACGTCGGGATACGGCCGAACCATCCTTCACCGAACCGGCGCCGGCGCCGGCGAACATAGTTGCAGAATTGTTTTTAACTTTAAGCTTGATTCTAATCGTTCAGAGAGCATCCATGGGAGGTCAGGAAACTTACCTGAGATCGCCCAATCCTCGGTGATGGCTTGAAGTTGCCCGTCGAGCTTACGGTCCGAACCGCGGCCGGCGGAGCTTCGGCTCGTGTCGTCGGCGCGTTCTCACTGGTTTGGGCTCACGGGCGGCGACCTTGACTCCAGTGAAGATCAGTCTCGCGTACTCAAGCTCCAGTACCACCTTGCTCCCCTCTGTTTCTGCCCGAACACCTCATCCTTCCCCTCTTTCTCTCTCGGTCTCCATTTCTAGCTCACTCTCGGCCTCTTGTTCTTTTTTTTTTTGTGCGCCCATTCTCTAACCGTCCACTTCTCAACAGGAAGGCAGTTTTTTTATTCTTTATTCTTTATCCTCCCCATTGTTTTTCGAGTGAGTAGATTGCCACCTCTTCCTTTCTTTTCTCTTTCTTTTTGTCTTTTCTGTTTCATGGTGGTGGAGAACGTGATGGCCCTGACATCTATTGCTTTAAGTTGTCCCTTTTCTTTCCATTTTTTATTCAATCTTATTACTTTGCTTCTCAATGTCCTTCTTTATCGCAGATTGAGGAGCAATTCCCAGCCCATATTCTCCTTATTTTCTTGGTCCCTCACGTGTCCACATATAAAAGTGGATGCCTCTTTTCCCCACGGTGGTTTGCTGGCCATCTCTCTTTTAGCTGGAGGTTCATGATGGGTTTCTTGTTATTATTATTTTTTTCTCTACTTGTCCTTGTCTACCCATCGTCTGCCCATCATCTCTAAAGTTTGATGGGTTGGCTCCTTCTTCCTTTAAGAAATTTGCAGTGGGCGCCTCGCACGCAGAGGAGAGCTTTGCAAAGAGCGAGAAAAAGAGGAAGATAGCCATTAGTGGAGGGAATGTGTCCTGAGATAATGACGATGTTAGCGATCAGATGAAGCTTATCAGTATTGACCCGAATGTCTTCGTCTTCGTCATCGACGCAACTCAATTCTGTAAATGTGATGCATGATATGCTATGCATGAAAGAAAAAAAAATTTGTTCAAAATTGGTCCCCGAGGCTAGGCCAAGGCTTCCAAAGTTGATTTTGTGATTTTATGACCTTTTTTTGATATTTTTAATTAATTTTAAAGAATAAAAATCACAATAATAAATGGTCAAAAATCAGGTGTCAACAGCTGCCCCTCTTTGAGAGGAATCTCGTTAGAGGTTGCTTTCAAAGACAAAATGACACATGAATCTTAACCGACTCGACTGGGGAAAAGAAATGCTATGACATCGGACCCTTAAGTCTTTTGATGAATGCTCAAATTAATCACCGGTTTACTCTTGCAATTCGAACATGGGCCGGAGTGAGAGAGGCTTACCTGAAGTTCACCTGCCGGATGCTGCCGGTTGCGACAACTTTCCAGAAGATACCTAGGACTCGTCATTTAGAAAATCCTAGGGAGATTAAGATCTGACCTGTATGGTAGGTCATACCATTATGGGGTTCCTGACTGGTAGGAACTTGAGAAGGGCGCATCCCACGCTGGGGGATTTGCCAAGGATTTTAATCCGTATGGTGGATCGGACCTTTGCGTTGATCCTTACAGCGGTATTTACCAATGAGTTGACCCTTGTGGCGGTTTCTACCTTGGTTTGACCCTTCATGAGGTTTCTACCTTGGTTTGACCCTTCAGGCGGTTTCTACCATTGATTGACCCTTCAGGCGGTTTCTACCTTTGGTTTGACCCTTCAGGCGGTTTCTACCTTTGATTGACCCTTCAGGCGGTATCTACCTTTGGTTTGACCCTTCAGGCGGTTTCTACCATTGATTTGACCCTTCAGGCGGTTTCTACCTTGTGTTGACCCTTCAGGCGGTATCTACCATCATTTTGACCCTTCAGGCGGTATCTACCTTGTGTTGACCCTTCAGGCGGTTTCTACCATGTGTTTGACCCTTCATGCGGTATCTACCATACATTGACCCTTCAGGCGGTTTCTACCATTGATTTGCTTTGAAAAGGGGTCTCATGACGAGCGTTCTCCACGTCCGATGAGACTGCCTGATTTTTGAAAAGGGATCCTAGGACGAGGGTTCTCCACGTCAAGCTAGGACTGCTTGATTTTTGAAAAGGGGTCTCATGACGAGGGTTCTCCACGTCCGATGAGACTGTTTGATATTTTGAAAATGGGTCCTGGGACGAGGGTTCTCCACGTCCTGCTAGGACTTGGGTCTGTTGAGGCGACATTCTGGGAGCTGGGTTCTCCAGGTATCCTGCAGAAAGTTCAAACCTGAAAGATTTTTCTTCACCAAGAAAGTGTTAATAATATTTGGGAAGACAATAATTGTCTAATTGACAAAATTTTATGACTTAAGTTTTAGTCATGAAATGTGCATTTTGATGCTAGAGGTTATCCAAAGCATTCTTGCAACATGCAAATGTGATCACAAATCCCTTGCACGGAAAATCTGGATCAAACAATTTGAAATTTCCAAAGAGAGTTTGTTCAAAACATCTATTGGAGAATTTCTCATCCAAGAGGGCTCCTCACCGCTCTGTGATAATGGTCTTTTGTAAGGAATGCGCTCAACTTCCTACTAACCTGTGCCTAGGTTTTAGGATCATTCGCAGCGCATACATTTTGATCGATCGGGAGGTCTTCCACGGGACCGTAATGTTAGGTTTGGATATTGGTTTTTAAGGGGGACCCGCTTTGGAGTCGAGGCCATCGAATGAAAGTCTTCACCATCTGCTCCGGGTTTACAAGTCAAGAACCCTGCAAAATGAGAAAGAAATAGTTTTGCTCGTACTTCTTCGAGCTAAGCAATATGTTAACCCAAGTGTCTTAGTCAGAGAAGGCTGTTTCAGGGTTATGATGTTGGTAGGATTGGGGACCGAAAAAGGCTTGTTTTTGGCCCAGAATTTATAAGGGGTTTGACATTGGTGATCATTGCAAATTTACCACCTGCCATTTCCTCTCTGTATCTTCAATTTTTGAGGCGTGTAACAGCTTTTGAGGTGTGCACGAATTCTTCAGAGAGCGTCTCTGGCTGCATTAAGGGATTGACAACTCTGTCTGCGTCTTTCTTCCATGCTTGACATCATTTGGAGGAGCGGTCTTTTTGGTCTGACTCCTTTAGAAATTTTCTCTTCCCAATTAGGTTTCATTGGGGATCAATCAAACAGTTTATGTGAGCATCGACCTTGCTTTTACCAGGCACTTTGCTTTTTCTTGATGCCGGTGATTTTTATCTTTTGTTGAAATCCCGCCTTTTCTTTTTCTTTGGAACTACGATGTTCAGAAAATTGTGCTAGATATACAACTTGAATCGTAGCACACTTGAACGCCGATATGAAATCTTTCTATAAATCCCATCTCTTGGATTCTTCCGTTCTTGGAGTGATGCAGTTTCCATCTTGAAACATGCCATGATCACCAACAGGGGTTTATGAAATGAATTTGCAGGCTCAACTTGGCTATGCAAAGGATATGGTGTGTGGGATAGAGAAATGAATGCTTCTCGTCATCCTATGGCACTTGGATTACCATATAACCAACACACGAAGATTAATGTTAGTCCGAGCAAGAAAATTTCTAACCATTTTCTCCTGATGCTGCTGGACTCACCTCCATTTTGCCCCGATGTGGGGTGGTTCTTGACAGGGTTAAGAATGAAAATCGCCGTTCAAAGGGGTTATCAACGGTCACCTGTAGTGTTTGGGGGATATGAAACGAATGCCTCCGTCGTCCCAATCCATGTAATCGCTGCGAATGGTCCCTACTTCCGTAGATCCAGATTTTGTTGTCTGATTCGCTCCACTTCTCTCTTAAGTGTGTATAGGACGTGTTTGGACTAGGCTTTGCCTCTCGTCTTTTGAGAAAACGTCCTTTTGAGAGTTTTGAACAACTTTTGATTGGAAAAATCTCTTTCGTTTCCCAAAAATTTTACCCGTCAAGGGATTTTATGATGCCCCATGCATGTTCTTTTTCATGTTCAGACAACCTCCTGTTTTAAAACATGAATGCCAATGAAGTTTGAATTCTATGTCTTTTCTAGACATTAGATTCTGAAAGCTTTTCTTTTTCTCTCTGTTTTTTTTTATTTAACATCTTCAATGGATCGGGGAAAGGGATACTTACCTGTCCCCCGCGGCTGGAGATCCCTGAAAATATGGAAGAAACATGTTATTGTACGTTCACGCATTTTTCAAAAAATTAGAATGATACATCTTACCCTTGGTCGTGTGCCCCTACGAGTGCACACAAGTTGTGAAAATCTGTCCTCCTTGATGGTGAGTCCCTATCAAGGATAAATAATAAGTGTTAACTCATATTCCCAAATTGAAGACAAATTGGGACGATACAACTTTACTCTTGGTTCTCATCCCGTTCTGACGTCGCGTATTGATATGAACCACGTCTATCAAATCCGCTTATCCATGCTTGGAATATTTGCAATATCAATGGTTCAGCTGCCCCTGGTTGGGCAACGTCTGTTTTGTTATTTGAACAGATGGCTCATTGAGTGATTTATCCACGTTTATCACCTGAGAAGGGAAAGAAATGAGACATTACTTTGGTATTCGGTTGAAGATCGTTTAGGAACGATACATCGTTTTACCAAATGGGAGGCTTCGTGACCAAACGTATTTCGTGCTGAACGGGGTAGATCCCATTATGCTCCGCGGGTGATAGTCATCGTTCATGGAATTTGCTCCACGGATTAAGTGATTAATCCATGGCCCTTGGCTCGAAGACGTTCAAAGGGTAATGTTGACACTCAGAGCGGTTAGTTTTCAGCGTTAATTAAAATGTTCCCGCGGGAACTTTACAACGAGATCCGTAACACATTCATTCGACGTATTCACCTCTCACTCTCCTGAGCCTTCTAATGATTTAGCACACGAGCTTCGAACCAGATGTCCGGTCGCCGATACCGGTCACGACTGCGAAGATGCACTTGTTCCAAAATGCTTGACCCATAGGCTGAGTTGCTCATTCAGGAGATCGTCCGACCGCTCGAGTCGTCCAAGTTGAGCATCGTTAATTGCTGGTGACGGACTTCTCCCATTTTCGGCATGAACAACCTGGTTTCTCGGTTTATGCGTGATCCACACGCCGAGTTGCTCACTGAGGGACTCGCTTGAAATTTCAAGCCATTGACGCCCAAGTCGGGCATCCTTAACCGTTGGCGATGGGTTCCTCACACTACTTTCGACATGAACAACCTCACTTCTCGAGTTGGTACTTTCATCGTTGTCCAGTAGGTTTGTACCCAATGCTGGATTCGCCGTAGGAATAACACTAACGATCGGTTGGTGCTCAAATTGGGGAGTCCATACCTGCTGAAATTGTTGTATATACTCTTGAGGAGTACCAGGGTAACTCAGGGGGGAATTCAGCCGATCGAACCAAGAATAGATGTTTTCAAGGAGATCGTCTGAACCATCGAGCGACTGACACTCAGGTTGAGTATTGTCGACTACTGGAGAAGGAATCTTTTCGCCATTTTCGTCATGGACCACCTGATTCTTCGAGCCGGAATCTCCGTAATCGTCTCGCAAGATTGTACGTGCATCTCCTGCCAATGTTAGATCCGCTGTAGGACTAGCATTAACGGCCAGTCGGTGCTCAGACTGGGGAGTCCCGATTTGCTGAAATTGCGGTACATACTCCTGAGGAGTACTAGGATAACCCAGGGGAGTACTCTGATTGATGCCTGAACAATCGACCGTGTAATTGTCAGTCCCATCGGTGTTAAGAGGTGATTGGATGCTTCCTGCTGTATGAGGATTGCGATCACAGCCATGCTCATCGTTTAAACTTGAACTGCCTCTATCTTGGTCTAGTGCCACTCGTCCATCTCTCAGTAGTCTTTTGTAGCACCAAAGGTGGTTCCTGACTTTATTTCTATCCAGTTCCGGCATGTTCATGATCTTGAGTATGCGCGATGGGCGAGCCAAACTGATCCCTAACTGTTGAACTGCATCAACAAATTTGCTATGAAGCTCCGAGGTCCAATAAAACCTTGTTTTCTTGCTAGCCGAAGTAGGGTTGGCAACTCGGCGGCTACTCTTCGCGGAATCTGGTCGTGTTGAACCGCCTCTATCTTGATCTAGCGACGCTCGTCCATCTCTCAGTAGTTTCTTGTAGCGCCAAAGGTGATTCTTGACCATATTTTTAGTCAGTCCCGGCACGTTCATGATTTCGAGTATGCGCAATGGGCAGGCAAAACTGATCCCTAACTGTTGAACTGCATCAACAAATTTGCTATGAAACTCCGGGGTCCAACGAAATCTTATTTTCTTGCTAGCCGAAGTGGTGTCAGCAACTTGGCGGTTACTCTTCTCGGAATCTGGTCGTGTTGGAGGTTGCTCTGGAGGGGATTTAGTGGTCTCAGATCGGCTGGTCATGATGGTGAGTTCATCATTGAGCGGACCCGACTTGTCATGACGCATGTTCCCTTCCACAATGGGCGTCGACTTTGACCTTATAGCACTAGTTTCCTCTTGTAGATCCTCGGCGGTACCCGCCTGTTCCGAAAGATGTTGCGAAGGGCATTGCAACAAATGAGCCTTATAAACCCCCAGATCTGGCTCTTCAGTGAATACTCCGTCCGTGGGAACAGGGTTACCGCACTCAAGGCAAATAGCGATGCTTAGAGCTTTTTTGTACTGAGTGTTTTTTATTCGAAGCTTTTCATTTTCCTCCCTCACAATCGCTAACTCGTGCCGATCGTGTTGCTGCTTCAGCCGGGTTCGTTTGTTTTCAAACCAACATTTGACCTTCCGAGGCTCCCACCCTATCTCCTGGCCCATTTTGATTTTCTGTTCCATGTCCGGATAGGGGTATTCCCTGAAAAACAATTCGAGTTTATGGACTTGACCTGAAGTGTTGCGTTGGAGATATTCCCCTTTCTGACGCTGATCACCGTCGCGGGTACTGTTCTCGTTAACCAAGCCGCGGGTTTCATCATTAGAAGGATCGGTCTCCATGGCCCTCGTGTCAGGTTCGGTCCTGAGATCTTCAAACTCTTCCAACAGCTCAAGCTCGGAGACCTCCAAGTCTGGCGCTTCCAGTAAATGACAGAATCCCTTGAACATTTTGACCGGAATATCACTGTTTGATTTTCCGTTAACTCAGCTTTCTTTGTTCCTCCTTGGATCTTCACTTTCTCTGCAAATTCTGAGAGGTTAAAGGAGCCGGATCACCGTTCTTCGATCAAAGGTGATGGCTACCCGACGAGCGCTCTTCTCAATGTTTCGAGATTCCCACTTCGTCCTTTTGTGATGGCTACCTGACGAGCGCTCTTCTCAAGGCTTCGTAATTCCCACTTCGTCTTTTGTGATGGCTACTTGACGAGCGTTCTTCTCAAGGCTTCGTAATTCCCACTTTGTCCTTTTTTGCTCTTTTCTACGTGAACGGAGCCTAAAGATCTCTTGCGTTGATTTCGCTTTGTCGAGCACTACGCTTGTCCCCCTGGCCCAGTCTCTAGAGTAACAAGCCTGCCCACCTTTCGGCGCCATTATGTTTCGTAAAACCCGAGATCACAGGACGGTGGTGGATTCGTGACTCATCGGGGATGCATTAACGAAACCCGCTTGGCTCTACTGCACATAAAATATTATTACCACTTCTCCCTGTTTACTCGAGCATTTATAAGGTGATAGATTGATGTCAAGAAGATTAACACTTTAGCCTTATCAGACTCAGCCTCTCAAACACTCTTCACATTCTCACTCTCCTCTCCGTCATTCCATCGCATATGGATTCCTCCTCTGTGCCTGCTGCCTTAGCTGAAACTTCGACCCAATGGGAGAGATTTTACCATCTCTTGGGTAGAGGTTATGGCTACATAAACAATCATCCTGAAGCTGCGGTTGAAGTTCGTACTCTGATTCCGGCCCTGGATACTGTGTGTATTGAAGGTACGAAACTGCAAAGGGAGTTTGTGATCTTCCCAACTCTCTTCAACAATTTCCTGCAGGCTTATGAAGTTGCTAGCCGGGAGGTCACTTTGGCTGGTATCGTGCGAGCCCGTTATCAGGACCGAGCTGAGTCCCTGATGTTGGCCGTGCTGACGGCCGATAACCATAAAAGGGCTGTTGAATACGTCCACGCCCAGGTTTCGATGCTGGTCCGTGAGAGGGACAACTTGGTGGAGCGTCTGGCTCTTTTTGACACCGCCTTTGAGCAAGACCAGCACAACTTCGTGCTGAGGTTCCAGTGTGCCTGGTTGGAGGAAAGGATTGAAGACCTGAGCATGGATATAGCTCGCGGGAGGGTGCTGGCTCATGACTTAGAGCTTGAGTTCGAGTACTATGACACCAAGGTGAACGAACTTAAGGAGAAATGTCGTCTCCTTTTCTTCAAGCTTGTAGACCTCGATTCCCGGAGTGTGGGTTGTAAGCAAGGCATGGATAGCATGGAGAGCATGGAGAGTCAGTTAAGCTTTTTTGTGATGCTTGTCAGAACTCATTTTGGGTTTACTGCTCCCCCTCAATGATCCACTTGTAAACTTTCCTGCTGAATGAAATAAATGCGAGTTTGTTTATATATGCTCTTTCATTCTGCACTGTTGACTAGCCAAGAAAGGTTTTTGCTTTCGGATCTACGCGACTCCTTTTTCGCCTGTGTCAACAGATTGACTACGCATCATTCTCACAGCCCGACGCTTTATATTTGATTGACTTGAATGCCTCGTGAGAAATAGATTTGTAGTTGCTCGAAACTTAAAGATTGCCCCTGATTTTGCGGTCATTGCGTTTGGGGCCGCTAGTAATCTTTCACTTTCGAGCTCGATCCCATTCTGCTAGTAACTCATGCTATCAATTCTGCCTTCACGCGTCGGGGCTGATTTTACCTTGAACTTAATAACAAGGAATTACCGTATACACACGAGATGACGTTTGCGAAAAACATTATGCAAAATCAACTCTAGCTATTGAAGAAACAAACGCATGCACCGATGAGAACTTTACAATATGAGATACATCCTTCTCGCGTACATCCCCTTCTTTCTTTGGGCATGTCCAATGACTAACCAGTCTGGCCTCAGCTTAGGTGTGCCATTACCAACTGCAGATCATGGTTGCCAACCTTTAATAGCTTCCAACTGATCGAACCAGGTATCAAGTCCTTCATCGAAGAAATCACCCGACCCCTCGAACGATTGATGTGTAGGTTGAGCTGCATCGCCCGACGGGTTCTTCGAACTGGAACCTCCATCTTTGTCTGGGATTATAAGAGGAGATTTGATCGATTGACTACCACAAGCATCTCCCACTTGGGGATTAGGGAAATAAGAATGCTCTAAGCATTCTCCCATTAGATCATCTGAAGCCACATGCTCTGATTGGGCAAACCCTTGAGCACTGGGCGTGGTGGGCTGATCTGCGACAGGATGAACACTGACTAGCTGCTGCTCGGACGGAGGAGTGCTTACTCGTTGCACTTGTGATGCGTGTTCTTGAGGAATATTGAAATGACTCGCGAGGATATCCTGATCAAATCCCCAATAGTCGTCCAGATTCGACCGGGCCTCATTTGTCATAAGGGTGCTGGGTTCGCAGCCGAGTCTATTGCTCGGATTCAGTTCTGCATAACGCTGTCCTAACGCCCTTCTGTAGCAACCAAGGTGATTCGCGACTAATTGCTTGGTAAGTCCCGGTACGTTCATGACCCTAAGTATGCTTGTCGGACCTATGAAGTCGAGTCCTATCTGTCGAACTGCGTCCAAGAACTTGAGATGAAGCTCCGGGGGCCAAGTGAATTTCTTCTTCTCGTCGTCCAGAGTGGCGTAGATAGCCTGCCGACTAACCTCTAACTCCTCTTGAACCGTATCTGATCTTACCGGAAGCTGTTGTGGAGGAGATTCATGGGCTTCGATGAGGTGACTCCGATCATAACGACACGTATCTTCTTCCTCCGAAGACACTGGTATAATTTCTGTAGGATCGATCTGCTCATGCGCCCCATTAGCAGGATCTGATTGTACCGGAGATGGCTCAAGGGAGCAGGGGGATAAATGAGCACCTTCCATCTTCGTAGAAGGCTTACCGGGGAACAATTTACTGAGGGAGGTAGGGCCACCGTAGTCAGGGCAGGTAATAGTACTGAGGATTTTCTCATACCACATGTTTTCCATTTGAAGGTTTTGGTTCTGCTCTTTTAGGGCCGTGATCTCCGTACGCCTGTGTTGGACACCTAGTCTGAAACGTCTATTCTGAAACCAAAAATGGATTCTCATAGGATTCATTCCCAGCTTCCGGCCCAATTCAATCTTTTGTTCCTCGCCTGGGCAAGGGCATTCATCAAAGAAAGCTTCAAGCTCCTGGATTTCTTTCCGAGCGTAGCGCTGACGACTTTTTCTTTTCCGGGGTTGAGCGTCGTGGCCACTGCCGTCGTCACCACTGCGATCTTGATGTTCGTCACGGGCAATGTTGAGTTCCATGGCTTTGATGTCGAATTTGATTCTAGAGAATTTGAGGTCTTTCAACGAACTCGTCACTCGGGGTTCTCTGTTCTCTTTTGTATACTCGCTCTTTCGATTTGTTGCCTCCTTTTCCTCGAAAGCTAGGTCTGTTCAGCGTTCTGTTTTTGAAACGACGGAACTGTTTGCCTCTTGCTCAGCTTTCCGACACGAAGAGGTAACCAAATCCTTCCGCGGCTTCTTCGATAGTAGCGCTCGCCTTTCACTTTTCCTCAATAGTCATGCCTGTTCAGCACTGTCTTCTCTTTTTAAGTGGCAGAGCTGTTCACTCGCCGCCCAGCTTTATGCGTGATGGAACAACACAATCCTTTCGCGGCTTCTTCGATAGTTGCGCTCGCCTTTCACTTTTCCTCAATAGTCATGCCTGTTCAGCACTGTCTTCTCTTTTTAAGTGGCAGAGCTGTTCACTCGCCGCCCAGCTTTATGCGTGATGGAACAACACAATCCTTTCGCGGCTTCTTCGATAGTTGCGCTCGCCTTTCACTTTTCCTCAATAGTCATGCCTGTTCAGCACTGTCTTCTCTTTTTAAGTGGCAGAGCTGTTCACTCGCCGCCCAGCTTTATGCGTGATGGAACAACACAATCCTTTCGCGGCTTCTTCGATAGCTGCGCTCGCCTCCCTCCCAGCTTTAATAATGGCGAGACCGAATTTGTCAGGCCTGAAATTGCGGACCAGGACATGTCTGATGATTCACGGGAGGAGCAGCCCTCGCTTTACATTAACCCGGCTCCACAAGCATTATTGCTGCAACTTTTCTCCACTCTCGAGACGCTATAAAATGCGGAGTTGGTGTTTGGGGGATTAATGCTCTCATATAATTTGCTTCCATCTTCAAATCGCTCCATTACGCACCTCTCCGTCGAAAATGGCCTCTTCCCATGTTCCCACTTTCCCAGCCGAAGCTTCGGCTCGATGGGAAGAGTTCTATAACCTCTTGGGTCGAGGCTACGCTCACATATCTGATCATCCCGAAACCGAGGATGAAATCCGAGTCATGTTCGGGGACCTGGACATCACCTCCCTCGAGGGTACTGCGCTGGGGAGGGAATACAGAATTTTTCCAACGCTCTTTACAAACTCTTTGGAGGTCTACCGCGCTACTCACCGGGGACTTACCGTGGCTCGTGTCCTGCGAGCCCGTTATGAGGATCAGTCCGACCGCCTAGCGTTGGCTGACTACCTGACCGATAGTCACAAAAAGGCTGTTGAGTTCGCCAAAGAGCGGGTTTCGACATTGCTACGCGAGAGGAGGAATCTGGTGGAGGACTTAGCCCTATCTCTGGCTACCTATGAGCGCGATCGACGTAACGCCCTGCTAAGGAACCGAAGCGAGTGGCTGGAAGAAAGGCTCGACGGCATAAATGAGGATATAACTCGTGAGAATGGACTTGTTCGGGACTTGGAAGCAGTCGCCGAAGATCACGAGACTCAGGTTGTTGCAGTCAATGATGAACGCAAACGCCTTCACCTCAGGCTTGCGGACCATGATACGCGGAGTGGTGCGTATAAACAAAGCATCCATAACCTGGAGGGCCAGCTGGGCTCCTTTGTGTCTTTGATCAGGGCTCACTTCTGCTTTACTTTTCCACCCCAATGAATTATATGATCTGGTTTAGGCGAGAATGAATGAAAGCCCCTGTGTGTTTGTTTCAGCTTTTATATGATCCATTTCTCCGAGTATCCGGACATCTTAGACTTGGATGAGCCGATCCATAATAAGTCGAGTAGATGTGTTCTGATTTTCTAACTCGCTCATGATCAGATGAAAGAATAGCCTCAGACTTATCCAGGAAAAGATTTCTCTCTATTACCTATTTTTTACCTGCAAATGAAACGACCGAATCAGAAGGAATAATTTGAAAAAGAAAGCATAAACCCCTTTCAATCTTATGCTTGCTCGTGATTAATAAAGACAAAAACTTTTACAAGGATTAATCTTGTGCGAAAAGTTTTTATCAATATTCCTCGAAGGAAAGCATACTATTGAAAGGAATGTAATTCACGATAATCGCTTTTGACCAACGACGCGTTTTAAATTTAATTGAAGATACGACATCCAAATCAAAGCCGTTTTGTTAAGAACGAGGGCAATTTGGACATCTATCTCGTCATTAAATTCGAAACAATGCCGGTACTCTTGATCAATTATCGTGGATTACCAGCGGCGTAACACATGCATGAACCGATTCAAGTGTATAATTCCTTCTAGCGAAATTGGGGTTGG
The DNA here is from genome assembly GCA_021437785.1 of Rhodomyrtus psidioides. Taxonomy (NCBI): domain Eukaryota; kingdom Viridiplantae; phylum Streptophyta; class Magnoliopsida; order Myrtales; family Myrtaceae; genus Rhodomyrtus; species Rhodomyrtus psidioides. Next base: position 1,704,529 of record JAILYB010000104.1, on the reverse strand, counting down.
ATTACCCTATACGACCAAAAGGTCGTGCAAGACTTCCAATTTTAATTTCCTCTAAAGGAATTATAAACTTGACTTGGGAGTATTCGGATGATTAGAGAAAATGCCACTATCACATTCCCATGACCCGTCAAAAGAAATACAACCAAGCTCCATCTGAATGTATACACCAATAGATCCCTAATACAATCACTCTAAGGGGTGAGATAGAGAAAACTTCGATAAAAATAAACCCTATACAAGAGGATTAGTAATGGAAAATAAAACAAAGGAATGTGATCCTAACGTTCAAGGATGCCCCAAGCTCGATCTGTGACTTCCGGATCACTTGCCCCAACTCGTCATCTTCATTGGACGATATCTCAATAATGTCCATAGTAGGCTCATTTGTTGTTCACTCGGTGCTTGTCATGGGATATCATCCTCTTCGTCTTCTATCAAGGACGTTTGGGAAAAAACACACACATCTATCCTTGAAATGGCATTTAATCTAATCACCAGAATGCAATGAATGAAATGCCTATATTCACATGAACTGTAATAGATTTGAGGGATAGATAGTCTTACCAACCAAACTCGTCGACTTATGTGCGGTTTTAGGTGTACCAACCGCCCAAAGACATGCGCATGAGACAAGTGATGGTGAACTTCTAAAAATCAGAGGGTTTGGCACCTAAGGTTAAGGTTCCCACTTCGAGTTCTAGAAAGAGCCGATTCCATTGCACAGCTATCGTTGCATTGGGACTCGATCCATAGTTCGAAGCGAGCAGAATTGAAAAGTGGATTACCCCGTGTTTTTCCTCACGGAGATTCCATTTTCAATTCCTTCTATTGTGTTCCTAAAGGCGGCGCTCGGGGTTTTAGGCGCGGTTGTGTGTGTCCACGTGTTGTGATCATCACAATGCAATTCATGCACAACAGTTTATCAATCAGCACTTCAAATCATCCACACAACATACATTCCTACGCCCAACCTGCATAAGACAATGTTAATCACGGACTACACCCCTTATTTCTCCAATCTGCAAAAACATATAACACCTACCATAAGCGGACTTACCTCACCTTCAAGAGCGCCTGCATGGTTAGAAAAATCACTCAGCGTTTTAATTACGGCCTAAGTCCACTTGAGGTCTAGAACGATAGGTTCTAGAACAAATTCTCCAGTGGAGTCGCCAGCTGTCGCGACCCGTCCGGAAGCGGACGCGGCTAATGGATTACCGATCGCGGGCCTCCCCTCGCACAAGGGTGCGGATCGCGGGCTTTGGATCGGCGCGGGCCCTCCCAAGCCCATACCAAATCGCGGCGGGAGTATTTTTCAAAGGGATTCGGCGATAAGAGCCGATCGATTTCGACCTTAGTGTGGTCGTGGTGGCATGTGCAACTTGTGCATGCATTTGGAGTCGCCACCGGTCTTTCTTGGAGGGTAGACCAGAAACCTTACTGATCGATTGGGAGAGATCGATCAGTTCTGCAGAACCAGAGATTTTGGGTTCGGGGACTTGGTTACGTCGGTGTCATTACCAACGCCCTTTCGGTACCTAACGCGAGTGATTTTCCTGGCTAAGAGTTCATGCAGGCGCAATTTTAGGCGAGGTAGGTTTGATTCAGGGTTTCATGCAGATTGGAAGACTATTCCTATCAATCACAATCAATTTTAATGAAAAGCTCAATCAAGTGCATAAATAAATCACATCAATGCACATCAATTCAAGTCAAAGGCCTCCTAGTATAGCCATAAGGGCTTAGGGAAGGCGTGATTTAGGACCAGGGGCAAAATGGGAAGATTTGGGAACGATTAGCCCAAAGGGCAAAATCGTCAAATTTTGGAAGATTTGGATACCGAATTACCCAAAATATTCCACGGCCAGTTGTTTGTGGCAATTTCCCATTTTTGAGAATTTTTTGGAATTTCTTGATTTTTTTCTTCAATTTTTAGAAGACGATTCGCCCAAAGGGCGAAATCGTCATTTTTAAGAAGGTTCGGGGTTCAAAACACCCGGGATGAGCCTTGGCCAGTTGGTTGTGGCCATTTCCTATTTTTGGGGATTTTCTTGGATTTTTTTAGAATTGTTTTTGGAAAACGGTTTGCCGGAAGGGCAAAACCGTCATTTCTGGAAAGATCGGGGGTCAAATGGCCCGAAACAGGTCGTGGCCAGTTGAATGTGGCCATTTCCTATTTTCTGGAATTTTTTAGAATTTTTTTGAATTTTCCGAATTTTTTTGAATTTTTTATGATTTTTTTATTTTTTTTATTGAATTTTTGAATTTTTTTTTTATTATTTTATTATTAAATTACGAAAATAGTGATCTAGATTGGACTTCTACGTCCAACCCTCTCAGAGGCCTTAAGGGCCCAAGTTGACTTAATAGGCTTAGTCCTAAACTCATTCTTTTCCCCTCTATTTTAAGGAAGACCCAATTTTATTCTCAAGCCCAATCTCATTTTCCAAGCCCACTCTATACCTAGGCCAGCAGCCCACTCGGCCGACCCAATGCGTAACCAAATTTGCCGAAGCCAGCCAATGTGCACCCAAAACTATGTTATGTTTTACTGCTCTCCTCTCCCCTTTTATATATTTTTATTTTTTTTATTTTTTTAAGCATTTTTTATTATTATCCGAAAATCCTATAGATCGGACGGTCCACAACGCGCCACGTGGCTGAACCACGACCGTTCGATCAGAACGATTTTATTTTATAAATTCGAAAATTAAACCTCATCCGATGGATCAAAACGTGCCACGTGTCGGACTTTGGTGCGTCCGATCTTGAGCATGATCGGACGATCCACAGAGCGCCACTTGGCGAAATATTGACCATCGGATCTAATTTTTTTATTTATCCGGAATTCATTTATTTAATCTGAAAATCATTTTTTTTATTTTTCAAAAATCCAGGATCGTGACACGTGGCGGAACCACGGCCGTCCGATCCTGGTTTTGATTTCACCGGCCCGGACCCACTTTGCTGACGTGGCAGCCCACGTGGCACGCCACGTCAGCTTTGACCGTTGACCGCTGACCGTTGACCGTCGGCGAATCGCCGGAGAAGACGATGAATAGTGCTTTTTCCGGCCAAAGTCGCCGGAGAGCCCCGAAACCGAGCCAAAACTTGGCGTTTTTTCGTTTCTTTCTTCGGCGTTCGACTCCACACTGGCCCAGCATCAATAAACAACCAAAGCATGGCAAGTTTTACGTCGGGATACGGCCGAACCATCCTTCACCGAACCGGCGCCGGCGCCGGCGAACATAGTTGCAGAATTTTTTTTAACTTTAAGCTTGATTCTAATCGTTCAGAGAGCATCCATGGGAGGTCAGGAAACTTACCTGAGATCGCCCAATCCTCGGTGATGGCTTGAAGTTGCCCGTCGAGCTTACGGTCCGAACCGCGGCCGGCGGAGCTTCGGCTCGTGTCGTCGGCGCGTTCTCACTGGTTTGGGCTCACGGGCAGCGACCTTGACTCCAGTGAAGATCAGTCTCGCGTACTCAAGCTCCAGTACCACCTTGCTCCCCTCTGTTTCTGCCCGAACACCTCATCCTTCCCCTCTTTCTCTCTCGGTCTCCATTTCTAGCTCACTCTCGGCCTCTTGTTCTTTTTTTTTTTTTGTGCGCCCATTCTCTAACCGTCCACTTCTCAACAGGAAGGCAGTTTTTTTATTCTTTATTCTTTATCCTCCCCATTGTTTTTCGAGTGAGTAGATTGCCACCTCTTCCTTTCTTTTCTCTTTCTTTTTGTCTTTTCTGTTTCATGGTGGTGGAGAACGTGATGGCCCTGACATCTATTGCTTTAAGTTGTCCCTTTTCTTTCCATTTTTTATTCAATCTTATTACTTTGCTTCTCAATGTCCTTCTTTATCGCAGATTGAGGAGCAATTCCCAGCCCATATTCTCCTTATTTTCTTGGTCCCTCACGTGTCCACATATAAAAGTGGATGCCTCTTTTCCCCACGGTGGTTTGCTGGCCATCTCTCTTTTAGCTGGAGGTTCATGATGGGTTTCTTGTTATTATTATTTTTTTCTCTACTTGTCCTTGTCTACCCATCGTCTGCCCATCATCTCTAAAGTTTGATGGGTTGGCTCCTTCTTCCTTTAAGAAATTTGCAGTGGGCGCCTCGCACGCAGAGGAGAGCTTTGCAAAGAGCGAGAAAAAGAGGAAGATAGCCATTAGTGGAGGGAATGTGTCCTGAGATAATGACGATGTTAGCGATCAGATGAAGCTTATCAGTATTGACCCGAATGTCTTCGTCTTCGTCATCGACGCAACTCAATTCTGTAAATGTGATGCATGATATGCTATGCATGAAAGAAAAAAAAAATTGTTCAAAATTGGTCCCCGAGGCTAGGCCAAGGCTTCCAAAGTTGATTTTGTGATTTTATGACCTTTTTTTGATATTTTTAATTAATTTTAAAGAATAAAAATCACAATAATAAATGGTCAAAAATCAGGTGTCAACAGACATGAGTCTCAATCTCTGTTGTTCCGCAGAGAATGAGGCCAGAAGAATGGTTTAATAAGCTTGGTAGAAGCATATATACTTTATCTTTTGGCAAAAACATATATGCTTGCGAGAACTCTAGTGCATAGCTTTTAGTTCTTCTGGTTTAGTGTAATCGGTTGGTAGAGAACCTATAATTGCCACATTGAAGAATAGAGACCACAAGAATGAAGCCGCGAACATAAGAATCCAGTGGCATAACTCCTCAAGAGGAGGTGAAATCACAGCTAACCTGTTATTGTGGTCTTAAATCACTAATTCTCTTGGCAAAGACAAAGAAAAATGCAGGAAGAAGGTTCTGTGGATGTGCTAACTTCAATGGTCCACGTTGCTGTGATTTTTTTTTGTAGGTTGATCCAAAGATATCATATCGAGCAAGGGACGTAATAGTCGACCTCCTCGAAAGGAATCAAGCACTGTGTGAATCAAGCCAATTGAGACGTGATGAGGTCGATGTGGGCTCATTGTTAGCTGAAATTAAGATCGAAAGGCCGAAGAATAGACGATCAAAGGAGAAACTCACACGAGTGAAGCAAATGACATTTGCTTTTTGCATGTGTTGTATCATTTTGGTTGTTATGTGTAATGTGAGACTCGGTGGGAAGTTTCTAAGTCTTCCACAGTAAACCCTATTTGAAGTTTGTAAGTCTATAAGTGTGGTCGTGGATCAATTAGATGAACGTATGTTGTTTAGATTCTAGTTATCCCTAGCATGTCACATTAAGTTGTTTCATGTTTCAAACAACTCATTTTGCGCAATTTTGGTTCCTTATCTTCTTTTTGTGCAAATAAGCTCAAAACCACATATGACCTTGTGGCAAAACGTGCTTAGCATCTCCGAGGGAAAAATCGTTGTTAACATTACATTTTGAGTCGAGATTTTGCTTGGATTTTATGCAGTTTATCATAATACAGCGCGAAATTTTCAAGGCAAAATCAAAAGTGCCTTGAGAGCCATTTTGATTGCGTACATGAAGTGTTTGGCTAAGTACGCACTAGTTACTCTCTTATTATCAAAAGCGATACTGCATATATGCTTATCTACGTATCTTTTCAAATGAAATGACCTAGTTTTGCTATCAAAAGCACCATAAATCATCCAATTACAATTGGTCTGCACACATGGCTCTTACAAATATTCTAGTGTTCTTCGTGTATTTAATTGTTCTTTGCTCAGCCATTGAATACCTCAAAATTGCATCTTTAAACTTGGCCGCATCTTCGAATGTCATGCCAACAACAAATGCTAGATTTGTACCATTTTGATCATATGATGGGAACCTCCTTCTCCTCCTTGAAAGAGCAACATCTTCCTCTTCTCCCCCCTCTTTATTAGTGTAACGCCCCTGACTCGGCCCCAATGGTACACTAGTACATAAGTGATGCCAATTAGGGTTCGGAGCCGATCTCGACCCTAAGGCCTAAGTGTCGACGGGTGAGGTCTTTCGACATCCCAGGCAAGTCGACCTCAATTCGTCCCACCATATTATTAAATTTACTCACACAAGTTATGATTCTTGTTACTTATTTAGACAAACTACACTTATAACACTACATAAGTAAACACATCATTTTATTTATAAAACATCTACTCTATTCATATCACTTCATCAGTACATACTTCTATCTTCACTAAATAGGTTTACATATAGGACGAGGATATTCCTAGTGGCGTGTACATCAAAATTCGCCCCTCCTTGCAATCATTTTTCCTTTGTCAAACAAAAAGTTAACCTCTTGATCCCTCCTACATGCCACGTGTTCACTATTATGGAAGCCCGGTGGTCCATCGAAGTTCCTAATTGGGCCGAAGATGTCTCCTCCTCCAAGAACTATATACCACGCCACATAACGGTGATGGACCAAATGGTCGAGCCCCTCATCCACATGGATAGCAGTAAGGTAACGGCGTAGGGTAGTGTTCGACATCTACAACATCTGCATGAGTAATTTCAATAGACATGACGAGACCAAAGTGAAGTGGTAATTAGATGCCATACCTACAAATCAGAAAGTATAAGGAGTGAGAATATATCTCAGTAAGTAAAACCTTTAAACTATTGATAGTTAGCTAATATTGAACATAAGAATCAAGCAAAGGCAATGAACATATCACCAAACCATTCGGCCATGTAGACTTTCATAGGAAAGCATGCAACTTTTCCATCATTTCATATACGTCCCGCGCTTTTCGTAGGCCCACCCGTCCATTCTTGGATGAGGCATCTTGGCGTGCACTTTCAATATACCAAGGCATCTCGTAGGGCAACCTGAACATGACTTGAACATGTGCTTCCGTCAATCTAATCAATTTGTCCCATACCAAATTTCATATTCGCCCATGAACGAGGCATATCATATCATATACTTTGAATTTACCGTCATGGACAATAAGGCATGAAAAAGGAGCATGCAAACCATGATTCTTCTATGCAAGATACTTAGATCGATACTAGCTTTCGTCCTAGCAAAAGTTTAGAAAATTCAATTACATATCTTGTCGACAAGAACGTATAAAACAAGATGAAGAGTTGACGACGACAAGTGGTGGCCGAATGTTACATGTATGCCTTGAGGATTCGGTCGAGAAAGATAGAAGAATTAGATAAGAGGAGAGGGTGGCCGAATAGAGGATGAGAGGGAGAGAGAAGTGGTGTGAGGTAGGGGGTCCTAAAGGGCTCCATGCTTTTTATAGTGAGGATTTGTAATTTATTTCTCAATTTTTCTAATTTCTTGACTTATTCTTCAAGCAAATTTTGTCTTCTTGTTCTTTACATGTGGCGCCCAACTTATGATATTTACATCGCTCAGTTTAGGAGTGGGTGATTTCGACCTTAAACTGAGCTAATTAAGAAAATGCTCTCACCCGACGACGCCAAGATGTGCCAAGATATGCCAGACTCTATGCATGGTCGTGCCGTTCACGGCACATAGCCAAGCCACTCACGGCACATGGCCAAGCCCGATGCCAACTCGGCTGCTCCTCCGCCATGGCTCGGATGAGAACCAACTATGTTCGGAAATCCGAAGCTCGATCCAATCCTAATCCTAAAGGGCTCCATGCTTTTTATAGTGAGGATTTGTAATTTATTTCTCAATTTTTCTAATTTCTTGACTTATTCTTCAAGCAAATTTTGTCTTCTTGTTCTTTACATGTGGCGCCCAACTTATGATATTTATATTTCTACATAATCCTATAATTAATGAAGGAATATGAGTCATTATTTTATCGGTTAAGGTGGCCCTCTTATTTTAATCCACATACTCTTATATTTATGAATATATGGACATGTGGTTATTAAAGATTCCAGAGCATATCCCTTTATATCACATGCCTAAATGAGGTGTCCCTATTCTAGAGCTTTCTCAATGATTCTTAGTTCTTTAGCTATTAGGGTTTTCTAATGGTGCTAGGGTTTTCTAATGATTCTTAGGGCTTTCTAATGGTTCTACAATGTTCCTTAACATTATATTAGTTTTGACTAATCAAAAACCTTATCATCTACCTAAGAGTCTATGCCTTGATCTTATCATCTAGGGATTCGTGCCTTATTATCTACCTAAAAATGCATGCTTTCACTTTTCAAAGATGATGCAGTCACACTTTGACTTTTCAAAAGAGTATAGAAAACCCTAGGTGCCACCTATTGCTAGAACGAAAATCTAAGTGATTCCATTGGAATTCATAAACGTTATTAGTATTAGGATTGGATAGAGCTTCGGATTTCCGAACATAGTTGGTTTTCATCCGAGCCATGGTGGAGGAGCAGCCGAGTTGGCATCGGGCTTGGCCATGTGCCGTGAGTGGCTTGGCTATGTGCCGTGAACGGCACGACCAGGCATAGAGTCTGGCATATCCTGGCACATCTTGGCGTCGTCGGGTGAGAGCATTTTCTTAATTAGCTCAGTTTAAGGTCGGAATCACCCACTCCTAAACTGAGCGTCCAATCGAAACATAACCGAGGGTGATCAGTCTGCGACTCGTGATCCCACACGTCATATTGCACAGCCAAGGGTGATTAGTCCGCGGCTAGCACGTATCTGGGTACGAAGTTCCAATGACATACTGCCTTAGGCGAATTCAAGATCAATTCATTCATGTGCCGAAGTAATGCTGCAATCGATTCACGAGCCAATCATATCAGGGTCGATTCATGGCCGATATACGTCTAACAAAATCGATCCATATCAAGTCTCGTACTCGCTTCGAGAACTACCGCAATATGGCATCTCAATCGGACGAGAATAAGGCATGGTCGACCGTAGATATTACCTATCCGAACACTAGAATCGATCATGCCTCACTAATAGGCAATCTTTTCACAATTGTGAACTAGCTCTATTCTTGACGTCCGCGGCTTCAATCCTAGCTCGTTCGGTGTAGAACTTAGTTGGATCCTAAAATTTGAGATGTTACAATTTGAACCCGAATAAAGACTTTCTTTCTCATTAGAATAATGGTACTCTTTTTCATACCCAAAAACATCCACAGACAAAGGATAACTTGCTGACCCTATTGGAAAGTTAACCTCTAATTGGGAAGTATTAGCTGCCTCAATGCCATGCCTATGTATGGTTGTATATTCCTTTAACTTTTTCCTTGCATCAATTAATTCAAGATGATCATCGTCACTCGAGTGTTGCACATCCACCATATTACATGCATCATCATCCTCATCTAGATCCCTATAACCAACCTCAATCCGATTCCTGACATTATCAATAGTCCCAATCACATTTTCGAAAACATTACTAGCATCCTCATTGAGATCCCCATCACCAACATCAACTTGATTCATGTCATTATCAGGGTTCTCGATCACATTTTCGAACACCTTATGCACCGCAATGTCAACTTTGTCCACATTCACCTCATAAAGACCTTGAATTTCTATCTCAGCACTCGTCTTTTTGTTATCAACATACTCCACATGCAGTTCGATAATTTCAAAATACATATGATGATAGAAGAAATCTATCACAGCAGAGTTATCCCATAAATATCTGAGATAATCGTCAACAGTACTACTTCTAGAAACTCTGTAATATAGTTTTGCTATCTTACACTCATCCAACGCTTCAACAGCTTCAGTTATATTATAAAGAGACCCTTTGCTTAAGTCTATTTCGACAACCTTGACCCTTCCACCTATGTATTCCAAGGGTGGTCCAACTTGAAACTTTCCTCCAAAGAAAACAGTAACAAGGACTTTGTTTTCGGCCATTTGACCTGTAAGGGAACAAAAATAAAGTGCACTCTAGTTTTGAAATTGGCTTTGCGATGAACTTATTCATCCCAAACTGGAGAAAGTAGGTCAAGATTCTAAGGAATTTAAAGACCATGCTTATTGTAAAACATTGCAAAACATTTCTAATGGTTCTGAATGAATTCATGTACGATTTCCCTTTTTCCTATTACAAGAAACGAAACCCACTTCTGCTGTAGAATGATTTTTTTTTTCTTTTTGGGCTTTCTCTCACATTCTTTTTGTCAATAATATTTTCAGATTCTGGACAACTTCACAAAATTTAGCAATATTTAACAAATGTATTCTCCAATTTTCTTACCTGCAAATTTGTTTCCAAAAAGAAAAAAAGAAGAAGCAGCACATATCTCTTACATTCTCAGCATTTCAAAGAGAATAGTTTTCTTCCGACAGTGCGATACATTCGAAGAGAAGACATATACTTGCACACAATGAGAAGAGATTTTATGCTAACTTCGATTTGCCACCGCGTCACAGTGAAACAAGTATTTAGGGCTTGCGCGGACTCGCTCCCGCCGGACGACTTGCAAGCAACAAGAACAGATTTGACGGCGACCTTCAATTCACCATTGCTACGCCACGAAACGAGATAAGACGACTTCTGCGGACCGGCGATGGAAGAAGATGTTCAGACCTTCGATTTAGGGCTTGCACAAACTTGCGATTGAAGAAGAAGAAGAAGAAGAAGAAGAAGAAGAAGATATCTCATCACTTCGATTTGGGGCTCGCATGAACTCACCTGTGATTTAGGGCTCGCAACTTGAGGAACAAAAGAACGACGAAAGAAAGCAGGTTTAGGGCAACAGATGAACGACGTCGTATCGGATTCGAAAATGTTCTAAAACTGACACTATTTTGCACACGTGGAATTTGGCTTTAAATTATATGCCATGTAGGAGAGAGAAATGATTAGAATAAGCCACGTCAGCATTTTCGTTAGCCTAGTTGGGCGGAGTTAACAGAAAGACTTGATTGCATCAAATTGACAAGTTTTAGGATTTGAATGCACATTTCGCAAGTTTCAGGACTCAATTGCACATTCTCGACAAGTTTTCAGGACTTCTTGTGCACTTATCCCGAGATAATATTAGGATTAGGATTTTTTTTTTTTTTAAATCCAAACTGCTGATCTTCAGTCAAACAAACATATTTCGCTTTGCCAACCTCACCCTTTGCTCGGAAGCAGGGTCCTGTATTATGGAGGAAGTACTTCGCATTATCTTTTTATGTGGCGTGGCAATAATAAGTAATAACATGGTGTAACATCACCCGAGTATTGTGACTCACACGTCTCACTCAGCATGGTGACCATAACCAATGGCCAGGAAGAGTAAGGCGGAGTGCCCGGAGGACGTCACAAAGGAGAAGCTGCTCAAACAAAGCAGAGTCAACAGATGTGGAAGAGTCAATACGTTGATAACCAAGCCAATGGTGACACGCTCCCATCACCCAAAGCCCAAGCAATTTCGTCTTGTTCATGATGAAGTTTTGCTTGATTCCTTCAGCGGGTTCCCTCTCATCGAAGTTGCCTCCGCAGAGGGGGAGCAACACGGCAGGCAGTCTTTCCTTTTTCCCAATCAATCAATTCAAAACTGACTCGAACGGCGGTGTGAATTTGCACATCTTTCCTGAGATTTTGAAGCACGGGTTTCCCGTGAATCTGGCCATTACGGCCCATACGCTGGTCGTCTCCAAGCCATTATCCGATTCTGACCGTTTTATCTGGAGAATCTCTTTCCCGACCGAGGTACCTTTCCACGTGGGAAATAGACCCAATGGCTGACGCGAGTTAACGTTGTTCAAGACCTTAGCTGGTCTCCACCGAAGAAAATTGAGTAAGGCTGGAGCAGTTTCCGGACGGTCCAGATATTCCGCTGGATATTTTGGAATCCACTTATCAGAGCCGGTTCTCTAATTTTTGGAATTTAAAAATGTGACGATCCAGCTTGACGGCAGGCGCGGGAGAAGAGATGGCTATGCCTCTAGCTTGGATGTGCGCGGAGGCGAGGCTAAGCTCACGTCTCTTGTCCCACATTGTTGAAGAGGGAGTGGGGAATCCTAGATTTGTTGATAAAGCTTGGGTTCTCTACCCTATGTAACGTGTTTTAAAAGGCATAAGGACCAACGAGCCTAAAGCGGACAATATTACGCTATGCTCTTAAAGGGTACCATGGTTTCTTACAAAAAGCTACAATGCGTACCTTATAACCTGAAAATTACCCAGTTTTGCCTATCGGTTGCCGACAGCCGTAGAAAATCAAACAAACAAGTTTATTTTCCAAGAGTAGAGATATTGCGTAGTTATCTAACGCATTTGAATTGATGTCGAGAATAGAATGGTTTCAAATTGAGCTAAGAGGAGTTGGGTTACGGCATAGGGCCCTACCCGACATCCGTCGGAAATTAGGAAAGACCATCTCTCTTTTCTGTCCATGCCATGCGTACGGCAGACCCTTTGCAAACCCAATTCGAGCATCTGGTCCATGGATCGCACTAGTGGTAGACCCGCGAGGCGAGACAAAAGAGCTACAACCGACAGTGCACAGTACACATAACTACTCCAATGGCAAAGTACTTAACTGATGACGGACTCATCGTTCGATAACCAAACCGTCGTCGAATGTCCAAGAATTCTCGTTCGCGCCGAATATCAAGTGTGGATAGAATTTAAAACAAAGTGCTTAAATGAGGGAATTGGCGAAAAGATAGCCATGCTTCCTAGATTGGAGCAATCTCCCCACCGCATATTCCCATAGAGATTTCTTCGGCACCGTGCGGTTCACATTCACCCAAAGCTAGGAAGTCCGCACACGAGAAAGGTGTCGTGTAGCTCCCACTTCGTTTCGTCTCGTCTCGATATCGAAATTTATTATTTGATATTTGCATTCCGAGAATCTTTTTTCTTTTTTTTTTGCCGCCGACGTTGTGAGCGGTAAATAATTACTTAAAAAGAATGTTATCAGGGCTGATTATATTTGTTCACATTCGAATTGTTATATTTTCCAGCATAAAGTCTCTAAGCTCATATCGTATAAAATATATGGTGATTTGAGAAGCATGACCAAGAGCATGCTTAGCTTAACTAGAACGTTGGGTCAACCGAATGTCGAGTTAATCTCGGGTTCGCGTAAATTACACGAATCGCCGAAGCAAAACCGACCACGTGGCACCTATTATCAATTTGATTCTTAGATTTTTTTTATTTTTGGGGGGGGCCAGTTGGGGCCTCTAGCGAGACGATCATCCGTCGTCAAGTGATTAGGACCAAAAATATCTGGCCCTATAGAAGAATAAAATAATAAACAACGGACATGTTGGCCTCGACTGAAAACGCATCAAAGTCATGATAAACACAACCTTAATGATAACAACCACGGATTTTAATGACAAAACTAAGGTTGAGTAGACCCCCGTGGGCTCCAAATCGTCCACTTGCCAAACGGATGGACTACACGTCTCCTCGGGGCATCCCCCCGTGCTGTCCAAAAATTGACATCCGACCAATCGCGGGAGGGGAATATAAAGATTAGCGTTTGAAAAAAATTGCTCCGATCGCCGAATCCCCCCAACGGGAGGTCGACACGTGGAGCTTCGCGAAGAATAAGCGCCCACGTTTTCCCGTCCAATGGAGGAAAAAGTAAGAAATAAAATAAAGATGAGCAGAGCGCGCCCCACCCCCGACAACTCCGAAAAATCCAAAGGCCACAAAATCAAGCCACCCCTAAATATCCTCCACGTGTCGCGACTCTGTCCATGAGATCCGTGTCAGCGCTCTGCCCCCAAAAATATCTCCCCCTAAACAAATAATTTCCAGGCCCCACGTCCCGCCACGTGTCGACCCCCTTAAAAATATCCCGAGCACCACAAGTCCCCCGCCCCCATGCCTTTTTGACCTCACAAAGGGGAAAGAAAAAAGGATGGAAGGAGAATTTTTCAATTTTTCATTTTCATTTTGATTTTGATTTTTTTTTTAAAAGGCCACCTACCAACCACAAGACCAATGACTCTCTTCCTTTTGATCGCTTGGCTCGGGGATCCGATAGAGCGATGACGTGGCGCTCCACAGCCACACACATGATGGGGCTCTAGATATTTCGCGTGCGCGCATTTAGGCGAGATATTTCTTGCCGTTGGATCTTCAAGCTGTTAGCGGTGGACCCGGCGTCGTCACCGTCCGATCTCCGCCAGATTTCGAAGATATTTTGAGTGCTTTCTCTCCATCTCAGCCAAAAACCTCCCCTAGCCCGAAAGGAGGGAAAAATAAAAAGAAGGAGGTGTTGGGGGAAAACACACACAAAAAAAAAAAAAAACACAACAAACACGAAGGAGGTGATTTCAGTTTCGTTTCTTCTCCATTTTCTTTGTCGTGTCGCGACGTGAAGGGGAGCTGACGGAGAGATGGTGGAGGTGGTGGTGAGCAGCGACGGGATGGAGGCGATGAAGGAGGAGGGCGGCGGCGGGTGGACGGCGGTCGAGGTGGCGGAGAAGCCCGCGGGGAGCCCGAACGGTGTGGTGAAGTGGGAGAAGTTCTTGCCGAGGATGGTGCTGCGAGTGCTGCTCGTCGAGGCCGACGATTCCACGAGGCAGATCATCGCCGCGCTCCTCAGGAAATGCAGCTACAAAGGTCTGTTTTGGCTCTCTCTCAGGTCGCGATTTCTCTTATGGTGATTGCTTCGTTTGTTCTGTCTTCTCTGCTGTTTGGGAAGCTTGATTGCCAAACGATAATGAAGAAGGTCGATGTTCGGAGTCTAGTTCGGTAGGTTTTCCAGTTATAGTAAGTTGAGATCGAGGAGTGGTGTTGATACTGTTGGAGGCTCTGAATCTATGCTTTTGTGCCTGCCGGTTTGGCTTCTTAGGCAAATTCCCGTACAAGTCATGTGGTAGCGTCGCAATGACAGTATCGGAAACCGCGTCCTCTTGTCCATCTCCTTCAGTTTGCGGCTTTTTGGATGAATGGTTTCCTAAATCTTCTATCATTTGTCACGAAGGGTTTCTATTCTGGTTTACCAATTATGTGTGTCCTTTTCCTTGTATAGAACATCATTTTTGGCTTTCTTCTAGGCAAGGAGCCCTTTGCTGGGTTTGATTGAAGTTTCCAGCTTAATGTGAATTATCACACGTTGTCTGTTGTTGATGCACCTTGTGAGTTGCTTGCATCCTCATTCAGAAGAAGAGGTGTAGTAGAAAGTATTCTGTGTATATGATAAAGAGGCTAATTAGTCTGAAATCAGGAATACATGGTTTGTCTTGTGCCATGTTTCATAGTGCTTAGCACTGCCTGCACCAAGACATGCATTAATTAGGTTATGATTTGGTTTAAGCTGTGGACGCCTTGTTAATGTAGACTTATTCTGTCTGCCCTAAAAGAGGTTAATTAATCAATCTCCAACTGTATGTTTTAGGCACAGATTCTTAGAACTCAGGTCTAGAATTCCCTTTTGTCTCTATGCATTTTAACTTGTCAGCCCTCATAATGGAAGTGACTTTATCCTTTTGTTGAGCAGTTGCGGCTGTTCCTGATGGTTTGAAGGCCTGGGAATTACTGAAGGGAAGACCTCACAACATAGATCTCATATTGACCGAAGTGGATTTGCCATCAATATCTGGATATGCCCTTCTTACTCTAATCATGGAGCACGATATATGCAAAAATATTCCTGTCATAAGTACGTCTTACATATTTATACATGGAAGATTTATATTCTTTGTGGGTGCCGTGGTCCAAAATGACATGTTTATTATTCCATTGTTATCTTGTAGTGATGTCCACACAGGATGCTGTCAGCACAGTGTACAAGTGCATGTTGAGAGGTGCTGCTGACTATCTTGTCAAGCCTATTAGGAGAAATGAATTGAAGAACTTGTGGCAACATGTGTGGAGAAGACAATCTGTAAGCCTCCTAACTTGTTTGTTCAATACTCAGATCATTTAAGATTATTATTAACAATGGCTTAGCATTTTTCCATCTCATTTATATGTGTACTTCAAAGTTATTGCTTGTTGTAGTGAATCCTGATTTCTTTACTGTTTAAGCAGTCAACTGCCAGTGCAAGTGGCCGAGAAGATGAGACTAATGCACTGCAGAAGATCGAAGCAACTGCTGAAAATAATGGTTCAAGTAATCATTCGAGTGGGTACATGGCTTGTGTCGTGAGAGACAAGGAATTAATTGAGAAAGGAAGTGATGCTCAGGTTAGTATGCACTCCCAGTCGAGGAAGCACACTTCCTTGCTAAGAGGAATAAAAGCACTGCCTGTGCAGTCAATGTGATTTTCTCTATAAAATCTACTGGCAATCTGATATCATATATGCAATTTGGAGTTGCTTTTATCGTTAATATCCAACTGCAGATCCACTTTGCTTTTACGTTCCATGTAGTAATAATGCATCAGATCCACTTTGCTTTTAAGTTCCATGTATTAACTATACGTTTGTTTCCCTTCTCCTGTAGAGTTCTTGTACAAAGCCAGACTTGGAAGCTGAGATTACAGAAATAGAACAAGTGCCAGATTTTTCTCGGCCTGGGTGGGACAAATCTTCCGTGGATGACAATAAGGTAGCAATGCCTGAAGAGAAAGTGAAATCAACTCAGGAAGAAATTGTCTTGCAAGATGCTGCTGCTGATGGTATGCTACTCGTGACTTCATCATTTTTGTTTTTGTTGCATTTAATTTTTTAACAGAACACCTGACTCCACATTCTTTCTGGAAAAGCAGCTATTGTGGATGCTCGCAAAAGTTCTCATTCATTGACTCAGATCAAGGATGCCAGGTCTGAAGTTCACAGGGGGGATGAAAATGCTGTCAGTGATGGGTGTGGTGATAATGATGGAATAATGAATTCATATAGACAAGCGATTAACTTAATTGGAGCATTTGAGAATAATTCAAATGTCTGTTATGTCGATTGTCCATCCAATTATGGCACGAGACAGTCAGACTTATCGCCACATCTGGATCTTTCCTTGAAAAGATCTGATCCTAGTGCGTTCGGGAATCAAAGTACTGAAGAGAGGCGAACACTTAAGCATTCTGATGCTTCTGCGTTTTCACGGTGAGTTTATTTTCTTGTCGGACATTATAATTTTGGCTATGAGGAATAAATTCGAATATGCAGCTGGTCTGTGGTGCATTTTTCTGTTAATGAGTTCTGTTTTTTTTTTTTTTTTGGGCACATTTAGATGCTATCTCTTTAGTTGGATTTGTCATCTTCAACTCAGTTTGGAAGTCCAAATGCAGGTATGTGAACAAATCTTCACAACCCTTGCGGCCAGAGTCAGTTAATGTTCCTATTCAGCAGATGGAACATGGAAGGGACTCTGATAAAGAGGCTTTGCATGTTGTTGGTGATAGTAATCCTGGCACCCCTGTTCCCGTTCAAAGCACTCGAAAAAGTACGATTGCATCGGGAAGCACTCAATCTAGGCAGTCTGAATACTTCCTTTCGTGCCCTCAGCAGAGTGGTTTTCCGGCTCCCATTCCAGTGAGAGGTGTCAGGTTTGACAATCTAACCACAGATTACGGTTCTCTATTTCCTCGAATATACTGTGGGCAATCAGTTCCCTCACCAGTGCCAAGTCCGAGTACTGCTGGCCAGCAAGATGCTTTCTTCCGCGCTGAATCGCTTCATCAGTCAAGTTGTGAAAATAATAATTGTGATCGCATACAGAACCACCTCGATCAAAACACAAGCAACTCCTCCAACCAGAGTAGGTACAAACAGGAGTTCAAGATTGATTCGTTGGAGGATCAAGGACATATTTCGTCGGGTACAGACAGGAGTGCAACTAGCAGCTTCTGCAATGGCACAATAACTCGTCTTAGTAGTCTTGACTGTGGAAGTGTCTCTGGAAGTAACGGCAATATGAATCAGGCATCAGCAACGAGGCATGCTGGTGAGAGCATTGGTGGAGATAGTCTTGTTTCTCAAGATGGAAGCTCTCGACAAGCTACACAAAGAGAAGCAGCTTTAGCGAAGTTTCGCTTGAAGCGAAAAGATAGATGCTATGAAAAGAAGGTAAATACTTTTACTTTGGTCCTTCTTTTTCAATAGTACAAGTAGTCATCATATTTGCCTACTCGAGCCTATTTCCTTTTGTTGTGAGACAAATGTTTTGATTTAAAACTGATGGGCATCCAATAGGGATTTAATATGTGGAAACTGTATCTCATGCCTTGAAATTTATTTCCTGTGGAGTTCTGCAGCATGAGTGTGAAAACTTGTGTATTTTTAATAATCGCGTTGAGTTGCAATCGGGACAAATTTTGTCCATTGCTCTTACCAACACCCTTATATGTGGTCTTGTTCTGCCTAGAAGTCGTGTGATTTTTCTCCCTCCTCTGCATAGAAACTTCAAAGGCCATAATGAGATCTTGGAGATTTAGGTCTTTTTTCGAGCCTTGTGACAGAATTGAATGAATGGTTTCTCAAGCCTGGAGATCTTAGTGGCAGCATGCTGATTTTGAAATAATTCGGCTTTCAAAATGGAATATGAATTTCTGAAACACGCTGTATCAAATCTTGATAGGTGAAAGTGAAACTCAGAATGGACGTGGACTTTAGGAGGTGTTACTCTAATGGAAATCTTACATCTGCTCATCTGGCTAGTTAAGAGTTAATTAGGTCGTATTGCTCAGAACTTAAGTGTATGATGGCATTTTATTTCAGATCAATCCTTTGGTTTCGCATGTTTTAGAATCTTAATAATCACGAAAATCAAAATCCCACCTAGTTCCATTTTCCAGCATGTAGACTTAATTATGTTGCTGTCCCTCAGGTTCGGTATGAAAGCAGAAAAAAACTTGCGGAGCAGCGTCCTCGAGTGAAAGGACAATTTGTACGGCAAGTGCTTACAGATCCTGCACTTGGAGAAACCATTCCTTGACTTGGAATCTTATCCACACGCTCAACTGAACTATCTGGTTTCAAATGGGGGCCATGGTCTCAAGGTTAGCTGAACCAAGACGCGTTTTTGAAGAACGCTGCACCCATTTGTGATTGCTTCGCTTAGTAGTGGAAGGACTTCCCAGGATGCGTCTTCTAACACCTTATTCTCGCCCCTCTTTTGTGGATAGAGAACAAAGTTATCAGTAGGATTCATTGTATCATAGCACTAAGCAAGTCCTTTTCCTTTGCTTTTAGCTTTTTTGTTTTGTGAGGTATTTGCATGTATGCTGTTTTTTTAATCAGATATGCAGGTGTCCGTTTTTTGCAGAAGTTAGGGATGGGTTCCTCGTATAAACAAAATGTGGCTTATTGACTGGCTGCTGTTTGACACGATATATATAGCTAGTGTTTGATACTGCAGACTCGGTGCTGCCCCTTTGTTCCTCTTCCGTGGTACATTTTAAGTTGCGTCTGTCACATAGATGTGGTCCTCCATTTGGGTCGGGAGAGAAATCAAGGCTCGAATGTGTCTCTACTGAATTAGTCGTTACTGCATTGTCATCAATGCAGAATGCAAACTCGAGTTCATCCCATCGAAAGAATGATTTCGAAATCAGCAACTGAAATTTTCACGGGCACCGACTTGAGTTCAGCCTAAGAATTCTTCTTCTCCTTCTCCTCCTCCGCCTGCCCGTTGAAAGGTGAATATCGATTCATATCCCAAGCACGACGCACCTTTATTCGGTCAGAAGAGTCTCAGCATATAATCAAAATCTAGTAATGCATAGAGTTCGAGACGATTAAACTTTCTCGAAAATGACAGGATAACGTATTAAAATGAGTGAAGGACGCTGCAAAAGCAAAAAGGAATCCAGGAAGATTTCGACCCAGTAGTATTGCGGTGGTTTTATATCATATGGTCAGTCAACTCAAGATGCAGAGATACATGAAGGAGCATCAAGGTTTGATGAGGGTCGTTGTCTTGTCCGATTTTGTTTTTTTCTGTAAATGTCGATGAGCAATCGGATCATTGGTCTCAGGAATCCGATGTCACTAGAAGATCAGCTCGTGGAATTTTCCTCTTGCGCGTTCCAGTTTCTTAACCCGGAAGCAAATGGAAAGACTGTCCAATAATGGCGAGGCAATCATCCTGAGAAAGTGTTATTCCCATGGGGGATACTGGAAAAGTGGATCTAGGGCGACGCACTCCATTGCCTTCTCCACCTCAGCCTGCCTGTTGCCATGGCTCATCAAGATATTACCCATAAAATAAAATAAAAAAAACGGAAAAAGAAAGCCAGAAGTCCTCCTCTTATGGCGATGTCCGTATCGATGTGTAAGGGTTTACAGCGTAAAAAAAAAAAGGCAAATTCCTGGAGCAGTTTCTAAGCGATCCGAGCGAAAATGCAGTAAGAGCGATGGGGAGATGAGAAGAAGAAGATGATGATGATGCAAGTGACCACTGCATTTCATGTAGAGAACGTGACAGTGCATGACCATGCACTTACGCTCGTCCTCCTTTATTCTCATTGGATCTCCAAAACCAAAAGCACCACCACACACCATCGTCGAATCTGCCACGGCTTCGACTTTTGTTAGAAAGCAGCAGATTCAAAAGCACATGTTTGTCCAGCTTTTTCCCATCTGAATAGCTTTGCGGCCGGGCGGGCTAGTGGATTGGCAGATACACATCAAGACGACGCAGCATGTATTTTTACCTGGGGCGAGGCTGAGCTTGTTCGACTCCAGATCTTTATTCTCGACTGTTCCCGAATTCCATCTCGTCTACTTCCAAGAAAGGTTGTACTGGGACAAGGCTACTACCTAGTTTGCAAACAACACAAAAGTATGGAGTTCCACTTCTCGATGAGCAGGCGGGGGTCTGGGAGAACCGCTCTGGCGGGGTCTCAAATGCCAGAAAGCTTTTATAAGTTGAGCCCGTATCGTTAGTTTGGGCTTGGAGCTCATGAATATATATACATAATTTCTTTTTTTTTTCTTTTGTGATTGAGAGTTGTAACGGAGAGCTTGAAAGTGCTAATTAAAGTAGAATTCTCTGAGAATATAGCTCTAGTTTAAAGATAAATCATAATAAACTTTGTATCTCTTTTTATTTTATTTTATTTTTTCCTTCCACCTTTGCTTTCTATTTCATTTTGTTTATGCGCATATGGCTGTCATGTCGCATGATTTAAGATGCCACTTGGAGCCGCTGACTAATTTACCTGAACACTGCTCTCAGGAAGAAGGAACAGGGCAGACGAGGATGTTCAGAAGAACAATCCAAGGTTGGATCCTTTATATGCGCAACGCTTAGAATTCATTTACTTTAAAGCAGAATTATTAATCTAAATTAGAGCGGCTCACAAAATTTTTATCGGATTAAATTAGCAATTGATTTTGAATTACCAACTCCGTTTGAGTTTCTTGTCGTCGTTTTTTTTTTTTTTTACCAACAGTTATCATCTTTCGCTTGTATGTGTTAGTAGTCCGTCGGATTTACAAACTCGTTTTTAGAGATTACCAACTTTACTTAGTGTGACTCTCCATCAAAGACTACGTAGTATTGGATTGTCAACTCTCCTTTGAACCACTTATCAACATTTATTTAGTTATTCTTTTTAATTAGCTGACTTTTCTTATTACCAATTTTCATTTTTATCTCTTAGTAACACCTTAAATTCACCAACCCTTTTTAGGGGTTACCGACCTTAGTGACTTCTCAATTGTTTCGAGATGAAAATTTCCTACTCTAATTAAATTATACACCAAATTTATTTTTCTTTTCATTTACCGATATCATTTTTTAGTTTTACCAATTTCTTTTTACCTTTCTTAAATATGCTTTAAATTCACACATTCTTGTATGAAATTTTAAACGCATGCAATTTAACAACTTTTCTCTAGTTACGTTTTTGACTAATTTTGGGACCAACTTTCACTTAAGTTAGTCACCAACTGTTATTTAATTTTTGCTCCTATTGGTTTACTAATAGTGGGTAAAGCACTCCAATAATGGTTGTTTGATATTGGTAATTGATACATTAAGCGAGTTGGTTAAAAAAAAGGTAAATAAACTTTCAGAAATGATGAGACTAACTATAAATTTGACCTCGGAATCATTGATCCAAACATCGTACAGGTCGACACCTCAACCGACAAACAAGCACGCAGATTAGAAAACCAAAGGCTAAGCTATTATTGTATTTTATACCTTGGCAGAAGTTGGTAATCAATGTAATTGAGGATGGTAACTCTAACAACAGTTGGTAATTTAAAAAGTAAGCAAGTAAAACAAATAAAAGTGGAAATCAAGTAATGAGTTGGTAATTTTTTTTTATAAAAAAAAAAAAAAGAGTACAAGCAAATGATGGTAAGAAACTCAAACGAGAGTCAATAACCCCAAATTAGTCAATGACTTAATTAGAGAAAAAAATAATAAGTTACTTTAACAAGGGTTGGTTGTTAATTATATATAAAAGTTGGTGAACAATAAGATAATTTTTCGTTTCGAGTGATAAGAGAAGTTGGCAACTCAAAAAAACCAAATAAATGCCGGTAACTACTCAAATAAGCATCGGTAATACAAAATTACGCATATATACATATTTGGAGAAAAGTTGACAATCGCTCTAGTTGAGGTTATTGATTTCTTTAAAATGTTGGTAAGTAAAGTATATAAAAGTGGCAACTCTATAAAATAATTAGCAAATTATACAAAAGGAAATAAGTAAATATTGCTAAGGAAATAAATGACTGTTCATAATTTTAAACTAGTTGATTACTTAACTGGATAAAAGTTGGTAGATCCAATACATAAATTTTCGCAATTATCTATAATAATTGGTAATAGCTGGTAAAAAATAAGAGATAAGAACCATTTCCAACTTAAGAAAATCAAATAAACATTAGCAACTAACTGGAATAGAAGTAGGCGACAGAAAATTTGTCCATGATCTAATCGGAGGAAAAGTTAGTGCACATTTATTGAGGTTGGTAATTTCCACAAAACAAGGGTAAAGTTTTAAAAGTTACTAAACAACACAAATAAGAGTGAAAAGCTGATAACTTGAAGAGAGAAAAGCTGTTAAGTCACTCAAATGAAGGTCGGTAATTTTGTATAATAGGTGGTAAATTTGAGGCGTTAATAATAATAAAAAAAAGGTACAGAAAAGCTTACAAAATATAAGATAAGCCTTTTTTGTCAGAGAAAATAAAAGTTGGTATTTCTTTCAACAAAGTAAAGGTCGGTAACTAATCCAATAATAGTTGGTAATGCAAACTATAATTGGGGAAAATTTAGTTATCACTCTAATTATGTTTGGTTGTCCATGAAAAAGTTGGCAACTTAGTTTGAAGGTTGATAAGCTCAAAGAAAACACCAATAAACGTTGATAGGAAACTGAAAGGAAAGTTGGTTACTTAATGGGGAAAAATTAGTAAGTCATACAAAGAAAATTAGTAAATCCGCGCACGTGTTGATAAATCTAAGACATTTGTAAGAAAAATAAATAAAAGTTAGTCAACGATAAAACAAAAGCCGATAAATTTAAAGAAGCTAAATAAACTTCAGTAAATAGTCGGTAAACTCAAGTGAGAGTTGGGAACAAAAAAAAAATAGTTGATAATATAATCCAAAAAAGTTGGTAAGTCATTCAAATAACAATTGAAAATTCATGTAGAGTAGGTAAATTAAAGACTTGGTAAGAAAGACTAATGATGATAATTTGCAAATTCTGACGAGTTGGTAATTTCACAATGTTTCACTAAGTTACCTTTTTAACACATACCAACTCTTTCCGAAAACTATTGTTAAGGAAAGAAAAGTCCTTTTTTGTTTTTTTCCGGAATCGTTCCTAAAGATTGTAGTGTCACGAAATAGCAAAGACCCTTCGGTTGCGTTTGGTGGTCCGAATTTGAGCCCGGATAAGATAGAATAAAGTTGGATTAGAAATCTTCCATATTGTCTTTTGGATTTTGTAAAATCCCATCATATGTTTGCTAGATGTCCAGATAGGATATGATATTCACACTTTGTCTAGTCCGCAACCTCTCCGCCGCTCCTCTAGGGTTTCCTCCGCTCCGATAATGCCGCCTCCGAGCAAGTCCCTCCGATCCTCCCACCACAGGGCCGCCAAGGAATCGAGCGGCGATCGTGAGACGTCGCCCTCAAACAACCTCTGGATCGACAACCTGTCTGCCAACATCACTGACACGAATCCGATGGACGCGTTAGGCAAGTATGGCGCGCTCAACGCCACCTCGTACGCCTCCCGCAGCTTTGCCTTCGTCTTCTTCAAGCTCCCCGACGGCACCGCCGCCGCCAAGGACGCGCTACAAGGGACCTTCGTGAAGGGGGACCTCCGCCGCCAAGGATGCGTTGCAACTCCTCAAGCTTCAACGTCGAAGTGCTGCCAACATGTCATTTTCCTTTCGTCACTCCGTCGCCCAAATCATTGCTAGGATAGTCCGCCGACGTCAAGGCCGGGCTCTAATTGTCGACGACTGCCGGCGCGAATTCCTCGACGGCATCGGCCGACCGCCGCTTCGAAATCGGCCCGACCCCATTGGACCTGCAGATCGAGCCGGCATCGCTGCACGGCAGGGCAGGCTTGGGCTGATGACTGTGGCGGACGGTGGAGGAGCCAACGGTGCCGCTGCCAAGGATGCGCTGCAGGGGACTTCCACAGAGGAAACGCTAAAGGAGCGGCTGAGAGGTTGCGGATCAGATCTCATGGTGGTGACGTCCTTCCGCAGTGAATAGGGTTTGTTATTTTTTATTCAATCCGAGTGTATCCTACCCCCACCCCGGATTTATTATACGGTGTTTTATCCGGATTTATCCGGTCCGGATGACATCTCCAAATATCGGATAGGATAATTCGTTATCCTATCCGGGCCCAAATCCAGACCACCAAATTCAGGATTAAACCCACTGCTGATAATGCTTGCCCGGTGAATTACAAATTTAGGTCTCTTTCGTAGCTGCCCAACTTTACCATGATCAGGTCGACAGCTCGTCCTAGTTTAACCCCTTTTTTTTCCCAATAGCGAAGACTTGATTGAGCGCCGCAGGGGCTTACTCGGGTAGCCGGAACTGTATCATCAATCCAAACAGATGAAGTAGAGCCGTCTCAAATGCCGAAACATCGCAAGAACTTTCTGATGAAGAAACGATTTTGCCACATTGAACTTGAATCCCTACGTACACGTTAAGATTTACAAAGTTACAAGTGGCTGATAAGTATGCCACGGACAATCCTTGCCTATCGGAACCCACAAGACGACCTGCAAGTCAAAAGGCATGAAAGCTAAAAATTATTGCTGCTTTCTGTCTTCTTGGGCACCTTTACTTAACTCCCTCCCTTCTCTCGTTCCTTAGCATTGCTAAACCACCTCCTCTCTCCCTCTCTCCCCACTCATCTTGTGCATTTCCTGCAAATGTCTAGAGTCCTTATCAGTTCACCAGAGCACTGCGCGAGGCGAGGATTCAACACCGACGCACGCTACAAGAAGCTGCTTTTCGCGTTCTTCACCGCCCTGACTTCGTTCCTCACGCTGGTTGTTCTCGTTTGGCTCATCCTCCACCCGGCCAAGCCTCGGTTCACCATCAAGGAAGCCGATATCGACCAGCTCAACCTCTCCAGCCCTCACCTCAACTCCTCTATCCGGCTCACTTTGCTCGCCAAGAATCCAAATGGAAAGGTCGGGATTTACTATGACGACCTACAAGCTTATGCTGCTTATAGGGGTCAGCAGATAACGGTCGAGTCCGCTCTGCCTCCTTTCTACCAAGGGCAACAACACAGCGATCTCCTGACCGCTTCATTGGTTGGGAACGGACTTCCAGCGGCTGCTTCTCTCGGTTACCAAATGGGACGAGATCAGGCGTCTGGGAAGCTAGTGTTGAGCCTCAAGGTGAACGGACAGCTGCGGTGGAAGGTTGGGACTTGGGTTTCCAGGAAACACGCGCTCAATGTCAATTGCATCGTGGTCATGGCCTTTCAGCCCGGTGCCCTGGTTACCCCCTTAAAGTCGAAGCAGGGGAATCGGTGTTCGACTTCCATATAAAATCGACATGTACTGATATCTACATTCACACTTTGTCAATATTGTCTTGTAAGCATTCTGGCGACCCGTAAATCCTATCAATGAATGGTCCGGTGTGTTAAAAAAAGAAGAAGGAAGTTATTGATTGCATGTGAGGATGAAGATCTATGTTCAGCTTTTCATTGTAACTCTTTATCTTGTCTTTGCGTATCATCATTCATACAAAGCTTTGGATGAGTGGGAATGGGAGGGGATATACGTGTGGATACTGCTTTTTCCACTTTCTTTGGCAAGTGGGTATTGATGTGGAGCATTATTCAGCCTTTGCTTGGGTTGCAGAAGAAAGAAGGAAAGTTGACAGGAGCTGATATTCCAAGAGGGCAAAAATCGAAATGGTAAAGGAGAGACTAAAGGCGGGAAAACAACTGCTTTTTGGATGAGAATCTTCACACATCCTAGCCAATTGCCCAACTTTAATCATTAGCAGATTAATGGAGACCACCATCAACAAGTGAACATTGCCTAAACTCATCATCCCAACTGCAAAGATTAGTGTAGCTTTTCCAATGATTTTGTATCGTGATTGGTTCTGCTCATCGGGTATTTCAATTTCATGAAACAAGCCTATAATCCGGACAAGATGCTGCAAATACAAAAGAGTGCAGACTCTTCGGTAAAACTGACATGATCCGGACCAGACTCTGTTGGCTATTCAGGTTCCTAAACAGAGGAATTAGCTACATCACATAAAATGCAGAGCTCGAATTCTACAGTGTCTTAGAATTCTAATCTTAAGTTCACCAAGCTCTTTGTCCTACCGTGAGACAAAGACGTGTCTTGGTTTTTCTTGGTGTGAGAGAGAGAGTTCACAACTATCAAAAGTCCTCAAGGCCACCAGTTATTCTCAGCTGGATTTCTGTCTCTCACTAGATTTCTCTGTCACATGAGAATTCAGGACATGAGGCGAGCTAACGGAACATTCCCGCCACGGAAATCGTCATTCTTATCGAAAACCAAAACAAAACATATCCAGCCCCGCACGTCGTCAAACTATCGTGCGTGAGCATGTGCTAGAAATCAGAAGGAAAGAATACCCCATATCCAATATGAAACTGCATTGACAGCAACAGGTTCAAGTCCGTGTATATGAACACGTGACTAATTTCTTACATTAGCTGCTCACCAGAACATCTTCATTCGAGAAAAGCTTTACGCAAGTAGAACTCACACCAGCCCAAAATGATCATAACTTTATACTGTTCAAAGACAAGTCAACCTTTTTGGCCCAGAGTACAAAGGACGGTCAACTTGCGGTGCCATTCTCCGAACCGGATATGTTCGGATATGCTCGGATATAACATGGTGATAGAGATACAATGTCTGACCCTAGGGCTGATTTTTTTCCCTCCAAACAACATGTGGCTTTTAAATTGTCGACCTAGCCAAGCCATACGCATTTCCTGCAGTGAGTCGACTGCTCGTCAAACACGTCCAGCTTAATTACTTTCAGTGTCAATCTCTCCCTCCCTTTGTACCTCTCTGATCGGTTCCAGATCTCATCAACCACTGTAATTTGGCTGAAACTTCGGCCTACAACCATGAGGCAAGTTGCCAGACCAACCGTCCGTCTCGAATGAGTTGCCAAGACTTGATCCTGAGTGCAATCTGGTCTCATGGCTTGTCCTCATGGTCACCAGCCTAGGTTTCAGCCAAATCGCACAAACGTGCAGTGAACAGTTAATTTGCAATTGCCCACAGCCGGTTGACACATTAAAGGCCAGGACTTTAAAGGAAGAGTGGCCGAGAACATCCGATAGCTCCTATTCTTGTACTCCAACATAATCCCATCGACATCCTGATGCTTGCCAAAAACTTCTACCACAGCAATGGCTTATTTCCGATCTTACACTCATAATTTTGCGGTGAGGAGGTTTCTTTAATAATCGAATTCCCTCTTAGCTGGAACTTCGAGGGGTGACAGGAGGACTTAAAGTTTACCATAATGTTTCAAGTTCAAACTCTCTTATCAAACTAAAGTCCATTGCTGAAGTTCTCACTTTACATGGTTCCTGACCTTGTCTGGTTCGATATATACAACCTTAGTGAGGCCTCAGAAAGATGTACAGCAACTGGAAACCAACAAAGCACCATGAGAACTTAAAGAATCACATCACTTGAACTCATCATATCACTAAATAAGATGTCATGAGCGAATATACATCAGGCTCGTCATGAGCTACAAAAGCTCTGTACAACCATCACTCCATCTGAAGATGCAAGTTATTACCAAAGCACAAACATCTTGACGAGCTCAGGTAAGGATCAACCTCATACGTTACCGAATCGTGTCTTATTCTCTATCGTATAAATTAAAGAAAAGACAAGAAAGAAAGCCAAAAAAGACACCAAAATTGTCAAATTGAAGCGGCAAGACTCCCCAACCCTCCAAACCAGGAACTAGAATTCAAGATTCAATAGAATCGGCACTCACCCATTTCCAGTAATGCCTCTTCACGGAAACCGCCCTGTTCGCGATACCAGCATCGCTGCTACCTTCGTATTCCTCTTCCTCCTCCGTGCAGAACTCTGCGTCCGGCAGTCCCTCCACCTCCACCTCGAACGAGTGCAACATGTAACACGCCGGCAATCCCGGATAAGACATTGAATTCCTCTCCTCCACTTTCATCTTATATGATCCCGGGACAATCCTCACAACATGCCCTATATCCCCGACCTCCACCCGAATCACCGATCCCAACTCTTCCCTCACGGCCCTGATCACCGCCATCTCGGGGGTCTCGCTCGGCTTCATCTTCTCGGACAAGGGCCTGCACCGATGGCGGATGCTGCCGTCGGACAATTCCTGGCGCGACTCGACGAGAACGCGGCCGTTGGCCCCCACAACACGGACCGAGACGACATTGACGGTGCGGATCGGAGGGACGGAATCGGCGAGCGAGGTCTCGCCCTCGGATATCTCGAGCCAGAGGTTGTGGACGTTCTTGGTGCCGGGCTTGACGCCCCAGGAGGCGAAGGAATCGGAGGGGAGCCGCGGCTCGAGCCAGTCGGAGAGGGACTGCGGGGTGGCGAAGCGGTGGCGGATCTTAGGGCCGGAGCGCGACATGGTGGGGATTCCGAGTAACCGCCGGAGGTTTAAGTGGCAAGACAATACCGGGATCTTTAGGGCTTTGGCTTTAGCGGTGGCAGCGGTGGAGGAGGAGGAGGAGGAGGAAGAGGAAGAAGAGGAGGGGTGGGAAAAGAGGAAGAGGAACGAGAAGGCAGTGAAGAGGAGTTCGGGGAGGGTGGCGCTGGGTTGGTGGCGGAGGAACTGAAGGTGGTGGTGGTGTGGGTGGCGGCGGCTGCTTTTGGTGATGGGTTGCAGCGGCTGTGACATTATCAACAATGTCGGGGATGATGATTATTGCTCCGGCTACGATCAAGATCAAATTTTGGGGATTGCGTTGGTGATACTGATGACGAGCAGTCCATAGAGAGAGAGAGAGAGAGAGAGAGAGAGAGATTAATCGGCGAAGGAAAGAAGAAAGGAAAGTTTTTGTTCTCTTCGGATTGAGGTTGGTGTCTGAGAATAAGAGGTGAGGAACACAGGTGGGGTTTGGGATCAGACGTACTGATGTCCTAATATTCCCCCCACCCTTTTCTCTTTTGTTCTGCATCGGGTCAGTTTGATTTGGGCCTATCTTCTACTTTTGAATATGGGCCGTTCAGATGGTCAGCCCATCCACGGCGGCGGCCCAAGAATCAACGAAAGATAAAGTTGGATACGGGAGCGTACGTATATTATATGTATCCACCAAAATTGCAATCAAGGACTGGGTAAGGTCAATCAGGAGTTTGGAATAAAAGATTGACGAAAATATGCAGGCGGGATATCACCACGTCATCCGACGAGGAGCGATCGGCAAAGCACCGCGACTGTGCTAACAACAGAGCCCATGAGTGGCCACTGGGCCGGCTCTTGTGAAGTTTTGGCCGAGCATCGGAGGGAACAGTACTACGTCGGGAAAAATTATCAAAACATCCCTAAACCTACTCCGACTGTGTTAATTCAATCATAATCTTTTTTTTTTGGACCAATTCAATCCTAAACCTTTTGCAGATGTTTCAATTCAGTCCATTTGGCGACCGGTACTGACGTGATGAATTTTTAATAATATTTCAATATTTTTTGAACTTTTAGTAGTTTTTTCTGCCTTTTTTTTTTCAAATTTCTTTTCTTTTCTTTTTTGGCTTTGGACCAGTAGCCTCATGCAAGCCACTGACGGGAATTATTTAAAAAAAATTAAAATTTTGGAAAACATTAAAATATTGTTAAAAATTCGTCATGACAGCGTCGTTCGGTTAAATGGACTGAATTGACACATTTGCAAAAGATTTAGGATTGTAATTGAGCAAAAAAAAAAATTACGACTGAATTGACACAATTACAATGAGTCTAGGGCTGTTTTGATAGCTTCCGAGTGCTATGTGATGGGAGAGCGCTTTAGAGGCATTTGGAAGTAGCATGTCGACGGAACACCAGAAATTTCCACCTTTGAAGGTACTCAATATAATAACTGCCGCTTGTTTGTAATCGTGGCTAATGGATGATGAATATCGTGTTGTATTTGTGGTAAAAAGGATCCTGATTCTCAATAAGCGTCAATCGATTAAGTTCACCGTTTCAATCTACTTTCCTCGCAAAATTTATTCTTTATCTTATGTACCTTAAGATCTCACGTTCATCTATTTGTTTTCATTTTGGCGGTCAAATACCTTTCTGTCTCGAATCGTCACAGAACCCATTTTACAAAACAAAAACAAAAACAAAAAATGATTTTTTGGCGAAATATCTTTCACTACTCAGGTGGATTGCCATTTTTGGCGATACAGAATCGTATTGGGCATATTCAAAGTTTTTCAAAGAGAGAGAGAGAGAGAGAGAGAGAGAGAGAGAGAGAGAGAGAGAGAGAGAGAGAGAGACTTTAATGTATTTGGCATGTGAAAAACTTACAGACCGACCAACAAAAAAAGCTATAGTCTCCTGCAAAAAGGCTACAAATCTCAATTTCTCATCTTCATTATGGTGGTTTTGGTGCAGACAACTTGCCTGGATCTTGTCCTCCAGGCCAGGCCATTTTGCTGAATTCTATTCCCCTCCCTCTGGTTCTCAATTTCTCGGCTCCTCCGGCCGATCGCTCCATAGCTTCGCTCTGCCGATGGGACATGTGCCGTGGCCCTGGTCGATCCAAGCGTCGAGGCATCCACGATGAAACCCGTGGCAGCAGTAACACAGCTCCCTCCCTTGGTCGCTCCCCTCCAAGCAGTTCATGCACACCGCGCACGCACCCGAGCCGAGCCGAGCCCGCGTCCCTCCTGCCGTCCGGCGGTCCTCCTCTTCTCTCCAGGAATTCTCGATAGGACAGCACAGGACATGGATTCTTCACCGGTTCGGGTACACTGGAGGTGAACGGGAGCGGAACGAGCAAAGGAGAAGGCCAGGAACCGGCCGCTCAGTGATCGTGTCTGTCGAATCCATGAACTTGCGAGTCTCGTGAGCGACGAGGAAGACGGTAAAATAGCAGGCTCAATGACAGTGACTGGCCGATAGCAAAACATCCACCAAAACATAATTCGAAGCAATTCATGAGTTTTGTGTGGTCATCTTTGGAGGCATTACTAACGATGACAAGTTTAACGTTAATAGATGCACAAAATTGTCAATAATCTGTAAATAACGAATGACTATGGTTCGTTACAGTAACGATTAGCCGAACAAGTAGGGGGAAATCATTACCACTGTGATGTTCGTCAATGCCAATTTATTCCAGTCGGGATTACTCTCGCAGTCAGTCCAGAAAAAGCATGATTGTGCATATATCTCATCGCTTAGCCAAATTTCATGAAAGGAGGTAGAACCCCGCCGACCCACCACGAAAGAAGTCGCATGCCTTTTGACTTCACTTTTGCATCTACAGTGTATCGGGAAAGAAGAACGATACAAATAGCTCATGTAACTTTAGTCCGTCGTCAAATATAATCTAGACTTTTAATTTATTTAATATATATATATATATATAATTGAATTTAATCCATGAACAAATATGAAAATTTTAATGTTATCCAACCAAAAATGAGTTGCAGATTCGACTCTGTTATGGGAAGCCGTTCTCACAGCTTCTCTCCTTTTCTTTTCTTTTTTTTTTTGTGGGGGGGTTGGTGCTATAAGTAAGTCGATTGAACAATGCATGAAGCCCTTCAAAGTACGCATACGTTATCTGCGAATTCGATTGCACGGAGCTCTTTCTTGCCTCCAACCCGGAGGTGGGATTTGATCCACGTTCCCCGTCGAGGCAAGCCACCGTAGTGTTTGTTAGTCGACATATCCACCTGATCAGAGGGATTGCTCGTCATCGAATGGCAATCAAAATCTGGTCAATTCGCATGATTCGGGATCGATCCATGAAAACCATACCAAACCAACTCCCTATTTCCGAAGAACTCAATTTGAGTATAGCTAATCGAATGAAACTAAACATCCAAAGCATTGGCAAAATAACGTAGTCTAGGATAAGTAAACGAGAGAGAGAGAGAGAGAGAGAGAGAGAGAGAGAGAGAGAGAGAGAGAGAGAGAGAGAGAGAGAGAGAGAGAGAGAGAGAGAGAGAGAGAGAGAGAGAGAAAGACTGCCATGAATCACAATGATCTAGACAGCAACCACAAATTCAAGGCGTGAACTTGTTCACGATCCAATTTCGTTAGCAAGGTTCCGATACAGCGATTAGATTATAGTGACAAAATACACCAACTTGATCCGTCTCCGAGGACCATGCAGAGAAGGAGAACAGACTTCTCACCTGACACCCAAATAATCTCCAACCGTGACGGGGAGCAATCTCCATTCTACTATGACCTACTTGTTGGCAACCCACGCATACAGCCTGAAAAATGCCGACACGCCAATGATTTACATATTCATCAAGTAGCTACAAGGTAGTCACATGGTAGTCGTCTGTGCGGAAAGTTAAAAAGAACAACTTCATGATATGACACCACGCATGCTAAAAAGGATAGGCAAAGCTAAGCCGACTGAATGAGGAAATTAGTCACAACAGTCTTGGAGTGTTTAAATCAAGATGAGGGAGGAAAATGCATTGTGCGCAGGATAACCGACAGCAATAGCACTGGATAGAAGGATGTAAGCCAGCTTCATCTTCTTAGTATCTAACAATTTGCCCAAAGTTTTCGTTCATGGTAATGCGAATGTCAGGCACGATGGTGACAGCACTTAGTTAAGCAGCTCTCCCATGTTGCAAGACCTTACTGATGGCTTGATTTACCAGGATGAAAGGACAGACAAATAATAAAACATCTTGTTAAGAAATCTTATGGGCACATGCACTGCAGTATCAAAATGAAAAGCTTCTTGGTTAGTTTTATAAAGCTTCTTTGGTTAGTTTTATAAGCCACCAAAATGAGATCTCAGCAATCTCATCAGGACTTATCAGCCTTAAACAGTATGAAATTATCAATCTAGTGTCCAGTCTGAGGTAGCAGATGCAGCAAAGGCAATAGAAAACAGGTTTTGAAAAGAGCAAGAACATCAAACCAAATCACTTGAGAATGCATGTGCCTCAACCAACGACACAGAGAATTCCAAACTCTACAAGGGCCCAACATCTAAACAGTGGCTGGAGGAAAAACATTCGATCCGTCTGGCCATAGCCAAATGCTTTGAACTTGACTTGCCCTTGTGGCTTTTAACTTCTAAAATAAGCAATGCCATTTTTCAGGACATGAATTGCCAAAGCTGCTTTGAGCAGCGGGAAGATATAATGGTGCTAATAGACCATGCAGGTTCATTATATGTGGTACTGAGTCGCTAACAAGATAACCATGTATACTGAAAAGAGGAGGTTAAAAACGCGCTGCAAGAAAGCTACAGTAGCTTAGCCACACCAATTAAACAAAGATCAGTCTAGCATATTGTTCAGGTTGAAGTTAGACGATCAGCCGCGTGCTTGGTGGAGCCGGGGGAAGTCTCAACTTTAAGTGGACGCATGCAAACCTCAAACCCTGCACCAGCTCTCAGCAGTCGACACTGCCAAGCTATCAACTTTAGCTACAAGACTCCCTGAATTAATGCGAAATTATTTGTGAATGGATTACACCGGCAAAAGATTATGAATTAATAGAATGCTCAAGGAGGCCAATTTAATCCTACCCCACAACCCACGAACAAGGAGGGAGTGGTAACATCTGACAGGTTAAGATTGCTAAACATGAGACAGGACAACATGACATTCAAGGAGGTTAGGGGATGAGTCCTGCCACAGGGTTGGAGAGAACTCATAGAACACAAAGTCCCATCACCCTGCGGTTTTCATCAGTGACAAATGATATTATCCAGAGACTTGGGATGTTCAAAGAGAGCTCTCACTGTGCCACTTGAAAAAAAAGAAAGGCCACCTTCGGTAAGTAATGTTGGCAAATGATTTGAGCTATTACGATTGGACAGCACATGCACTTCAACACGGTGTCTAAGAACCAAAATGAAACCCAATGAAAGCTATGAAGCGCCTGGAAAACAAGCTAGAATAGTTAGCTAACTGAATTTCTCAAGGTAGGATTAGCATTGAGTAATTCTGGGATACCTATATAACGGAAAATAACAACACCCCATGAAAGCGAGCTTCAAATCACTTGAATTAAAGTATAAATTAACTATCATGAAAGAGAAATTTCAGAACTCAAATTTCCAAGCGCTACATTTCATTCCAACTTCGAAGAGCATTTCATTTAGGCACCGATGAACCTAACCTAAACTGTTCATCTAGACAGAAGCCTCATCATGCTCAGTAACTCCTAACTCCTAAGCATAGAACCATTGTGAGCAGACCATTGACTACTTACTGAGATAGAGAGATCTTTCACACCTCAAACTTTCAAAAGCTGCATCTTGTTTGAAAACGAGATAGCAATCCAATCCGGCTGCGCTGCACACCACTGCAACTGGTTAATCTCGGACCCAGCAGAGTACATCGACGTTGGGTCAATCCCATTGGGCCCGGCAACCGTGGGCAACTCCCAAATGAGCGCCTGAGAGTCATCCCCGGCCGAACAAATGTGCCTAACACTCTGTGGAGCCCACGCAATCGCATTAACGCTTGCCCGATGCCGCTCGAGCTCTGCGACTGGCATCGCCGGCGACCTTATGTCCAAGATCACAACTTTATTGCTGTCCATCAAAATTGTGGCCATGTATCTCAAGTCCTGCTTGTTCCAAGCCAGTCTGAGCAACGGAGTATCGGGTTGAGGGCTCTCGTAAATGATCGTTGAATGCTCCTTGTCTCTCAAGTCGAAGATCCGCACCGACCCATCAGCGGAAACAGAAGCGAAAATCCTAGCTTCGCCCCAGGCAATGTCGTAAACCTCCTTGTCGTGGGCGATCAGCTGCGTCTCGACCACGTTCTTCTCGATGTCCCAGATCGTGCATGTGGTGTCGATGCTGCACGTGCCGATCCTCTTGGGCTCAATCTCGTTCCAGTCGAACGACGTCAGTGGGGCGCAGAATTCGCTCGTCTTGCTGTTGTTGAGGACCGCGACGGACTCGATGGAGTTCTCTCGGACCTCCCAGAGGCGGAGATAGTCGCCGGAGGAGGCCAGGAGGTCCGATTTCGAGGGGTTGCTGGAAGGGGGGTGGAACATGAGTTTGGTGGGCGGGTAGGGGTGGTCGAAGGAGAGGCCCGGGTGGGTCTTGAAGGAGAGCGAGTCCGGGTCGAAGGAGACGACGTCGACCCGGTTGGTGTACTCCTCGAGGAAGCTTCCGACGGCGATGCGGTGGTGGTGGTGGCGGGAGGGGGAGGAGGAGACGGCCATGGCGTAGAGAGGGTAGGGGGACTCGTGGGTCACGGAGTTCTCGGATTTCAGGTGGTGGGATTCTTGGGTCGAGTTCTCCATTTTCCAGATTTTCTCGGGAAAAGAGAGGGAAAGTGGAGAGGGGCTGATTTTTCCCGGGAAAATGGACGAGGGGGGCTTTGTGAAAGCACGGGGCAAGTATTTAGACTGATGTCGTTTTGGCTCGACAGGAAGATTAAAACACGGCGGCGTCATTCATCTAACTTTGTCGTTGGGATCCGGGGGAGCGGTCAACGTTGACTAGTAGGAGGGAAGGGGTGCCACGTGGGTTGGACCATGGACCGAGATCGGGACCGACCGAGCCCGTGGCATGACTCGGTCAGACCGGGACGAGAGAGACAGGCAGACACATTGTTTGACCAGTCTCGACTCGTGAAAACTGAAAACAAAGAGCAATCCGTGCGAGAAACTGAAAGACGGAAGCGTCGTTTTGAAAAGGGTCAGAGGGATAATAGAATAAAATAGCCCTTAACTTCTTCTCCCTTAACATGATCCATCAACTTTTAATTTTTTTCAATGTATATATTTATCTTAATACTTAATGTGTCTCGTAAACTTTTAATTTGTGCAATATAATCCATGATCGTTACCTTAATGTTCAATGTATTCCATTAACTTTTAATTTATTCAATGCGGTCTCTCAATTGTAATATATTTTCAATATAACTCTTGAACTTTATAATAATATTCAATGTAATCCTTTCATTATTTAATATCTGTTGGGAAATTTCATCGTAAATGAGATGAACAATGGAATCAGACTTTGATGCGTGTAATCACTCTCTTTAAGAATTTATTCGCCCCACAACGTTGCTAATGATTTCTGGCAAATATCCTCCAGGATATAACAAAGTCTCAACGAGAATAGCAGATAGCAATTCTGATATTTCTCCAGGGTCTCTCTAGGAAACAATTGGAAGAGTTGCTGTATTTCTCTTGTGTTCAAAGAATGAAAATTCAAATAATAAATGAAGATTATTCTGAAAATGAACAGAACACTTGAATATATAATGCGAACGAACACACATTTTCGCGTCCGAAAAGTAGTTAATTCTCATGCAACTCTTCGTGTCCAAACAGTTTATTCAATCGCACATCTTCATATATGAAACTGTAGTTATTTCCGAACAGACACCAACACTCCAAAGGTTTTAAGAGTGCCTTAGAAAACAACCGCTAATTGAATAGACACAACCTTTCAAATGCTATCAAAATCTTTCGTGAACAGTTGCACTGTTTCAATAGAAAACAATGGTAATTGTTGATTTATGCCAAATCTAGTCCAGTATGCACTCACATATTTTCGATGTGGGACAAGGCACCTCTTAGTTTGTTTTTGCAAACAAACTACCAACAATCCCCCACTTTGTTTGTAAAAATAAAATTTCTCAAAAAATACAGCCAACATTTCCATGAGATTAATATACATACATAAAGGTCTCTTTCAAGTTAAACCTTTATTTAGTGCAAATATCTCAAAACTCTATTAAAGTCACAAGTAGCTTGGCTTTAAACTTGTTACTCTATATAATAGAATCGGACATACCGCACATATACTAACCTCTTATTTCAACGAGAAGTTTATATTTACTCAGCACTATTATAGCATTGTACTTGTACCTGTTTCATGAGCTCTCTATAAAGCAACCTCAACTTTCGTAAGAAGCGGCACCACTTCTAAGCCCATATAGGTGAAATTTTTTCACGTGTTTCTGTTACTAATGAATACGCTACTAAAACGTACTATACTTCATTAAGAGTATAACTCAACCTCTAAACATAACAGACGATACTGACTTCTCATGTCCGGGCTAGTGTCAACATTAAATAATCACTATCAGTAACTTGTTTTTACCCATTAAACCTTATAACTAGTGATGTGCTAGTATCAGGTCGGGTTGCCATTACTGGCAATTTTAATTAAAGGGTTTCAGCCCATTTCTTTTGAAGTCACATTTACCACGTCTCTTGGTAAAGTCTTTGTAAAGAGATCAGTCAGATTCTTACTTAATCTCACATAGACAATTGTTATGGTACCCTCTTGAATCAATTGTCTCACGCACTTATGCTTTAGGCTAATAAGTCTAGACATTTCATTATAAGTGCCACTATGATATCTTGTCAAAGTAGCCTGATTGTCTCAATGAACAAAAATATGAGGCATAGGACTAGGCAATAATTTAATGTCTAACAGTAAATTTCTAATCCCACTCAGCCTCTTTTTCAATTGCCGCTAAAGCAATGAATTCTAATTCTATCGTTGAGTAAGTTATGTATATTTGTTTCTTGCTCGCCTAAGATACAACACATCCACCTATTTTCTTGTAATCCAACTAGTATCGGCGTATCCTTCTAGTAAAGCCGAATAATTATTATAGAACAATCACAAATCTTATAGTTCTCTTAACCAAAATTCTGTGACAACATTATAATGTTCTATATTTGGATTACTACTATATCTACTCAACTTACACACGAAAAATGTAATATCAAGTCTATTACAATGCATCGCATACATTAAAGACCTTATAGCACTCACATATTTAAATTGTGCTATTGCTTTACCAGAATCATAATTTAATTCCATACATGAATCAAATGGAGTACTCATTTCTCTAAAGCCAAGATGTTTAAATTTATTTAACATGTTTTTAATATAATCAACGTTGGCTCAAAGAGTAACCCCCACTATGTTTTTAACTTTGATGTTGAAGATAGTATCTATTTTGCTCAAATATTTCATAGATACTTCTTAACCTCAATTATCCCAGTCATATTATTTTCAAAGATAAGCATATATCATCAATTAAAAGATCAATAACCTTCTACGAAGGCTTATATCTCTTTCTCCTTTTCCCTCTCGTTTGGCTTATTTCTTTTTGTCTCAGCTACCTTATCATTTTACTTTTGGAGCTTTAAAACTCCAAAAGAACATTTAGCACAAAAACAAGAAACCAAAAAGCAATCACGGCCAAGCATAATTATGAAGCATTGGTCGTCACAAAACAAAGTATCTAGTTCTTTCCACATGAAAGCCCCGAAATATTCAGATCTCAATATAACAGAAATGCTCATAACGGTTTAATGTCATCAACACTTAAAATGCAGTAATACATTTCTCAATCAAACAAATTCCTTACTCTAATTAGGAACCAAGAAAGAGAATTGCCTACTAACTTGTGACGAAGACGAACCACATTGTTGCGCCTTATGAACTCTGAATAGTTGTTGATTCGACTTTGTTAACCAGTTATTGCTTATATTGCAATCTTGACCCATCCGTGAATCCTACTTGCCGATGGCAGCGCTCCGCACAAGAGAGCTTCTTCTACGGGCCTCACCTTGAGTGTAGGATATTCCATGTATTTTATACATGGACTCCAAAATCTCAAAGTCATTATGCACCCACAATCATGAAGGTGCAGGGAAGGATCGGTGGATTTACCATCCTAAAATCTTACTTACAGTAAGCGAAATATACGAACTAGACACACACATCCGCCAACACAATTGCATCACATCATTATGTCCTCTTGGTGTCCAAATTTCCCGTGTACGAACACATTTATTCATGTTCGAAACATCGCACCAGTTCATGTCAAAACATCACACCAATTCATGTTAGAAAAATTATAATTCGAACATGACCGTTCATGTGTGATAACTGTCATTCGGACACAACCATTCGTAAATGACAACCGCCTTTTGGACGCAATTGTTCATGTTCGAACAATCACAATTTTAAAAAATATATATAATCATAAAATAATTGATTTCAAAATAAAAATAATTAAGGTTTGTTTCCATCTGCGGCGTGCGCAGAATGCTAAGTGCGCGAAAGCATATACTTCTTATTGCATTCTCTCAGATACAAACCAATTCTAGGCCATATCTATTAAAAGTCGTGTCCCAGAGAGAATCTGCTGCCATTCATGTTCGACTTTTCTTCAACTTGACAAACCATCGGCTTCTTGTGATTAGGGGCATCAAACTTGAAATTTGCAAGTGAAGATTAGAATTTGGCATTAATTTTTTTTCTTTCATAATCATCTGGACAAAGTAACCGTTGTTTCGGCCTGTCCATGCACATCAAACCTTACAATCATGGAATCCCAAAGATTCATGTTCCATCCTTTTGAAAATCTGCTCAGCCATCCCCAATAATTAAGCCACGCCAGCGCAAGCACTCAACGTGATGTGCATGGTGTATCCATTCAGCGCGAACAACTTCTGCATCTCATGGAACAATTCCATCACATCATTGAACTCACCAAACCGAACAAACGCATTGATTAGGCATCCCACGAAACTGCACCTCTCGAGCATTTTTTTTTTTCGAGCACTTCATGTCCCCAAAATGCCGCACGCACAAATTCTTGCCACATAGTTTATATAATTCAAATGGAAAACTGACCAATATGCAACATCATCATGGAATAATCGAAGACCACAAATATGATTTTTTTTTTTAATGATCAGTCTAGCACATATAGAAAGAACTAATGATCATTTGTACTTCCTTAGACAAACTAATCGATTTTGAAGAGGCTTCGACTTGCTCCCTTCGTTCGTATGATTTTCGCCTGATGAAATTTGACTCGTCATCCGAAACTCCATAACAACATTGTGACAGCATGCCAACACTTAATCAAATTCTGGATTCATTGTTGTAGAAATAAATCCTTAAAATTGTTGGGAAATTTCGTCGTAAATGGGATGAACAATGGAATCAGACTTTGAGGCGTGTAATCACTCTCTTTAAGGATTTATTCGCCCCACAACGTTGCTAATGGTTTCTGGCAAATATCCTCTAGGATACAACAAAGTCTTAACGAGAATAGTAGATAGCAATTCTGATATTTCTCCAGGGTCTCTCTAGGAAGCAATTGGAAGAGTGGTTGTATTTCTCTTGTGTTCAAAGAACGAAAATTGAGAGAAGAAATGAAGATTATTCTGAAAATGAACAGAACACTTGAATATATAATGAGAATGAACACACATTTTCGGGTCCGAAAAGTAGTTAATTCTCATGCAACTCTTCGTGTCCAAACAGTTTATTCAATCGTACCTCTTCATATATGAAACTGTAGTTATTTCCGAACAGACACCAATGTTGACACCTGATTTTTGACCAAGTCTTTTCAGTTTTATTTTTGAAAAATCACAAAAAATTCATAAAAAGTCAAAAAATTACAAAATCAACTTTGGTTGCCTTGGCCAAGCCCAAGGAACCATCCTTGACCAAAAAATAATTTTTCATATTTTTCACATTTTTAGTATTTTTAGAAAATAGGAAAATACTAGAAAAATCAACAAAAATGGAATTTGAGGTCACAAAAATATAGGAAAATAGTCAATATTTTTCTTTTAAATCCCTTGTCATTTTGACCTCATCAAGAGTCGAAATTCAAGTTTAATTTTGTGTGTTTCTTTGTAACGCACAGGGTTAAATTTGTCAAAAAAATATATTTTGAGTCATTTAATTTGCAATTTTGGCATTTTTTAAAAATCTTGACATTCAATCTAACTATCCCCTATTTCAATTTAGCCCAATTGTTTGCGCAATTTGCTCAATTGCACGGATTTGACAAAATTACATACTAAAATTGCATTTTAGTCCTTGAAATTAAGCATAATTGAAATTAATTTCAATTCAAGGACTATCATTATAAACTGAACATGCTACCCAATGGATTTCACCATTTTAAATCAATCGGCATAGGTGGTTTGACCCAATTTGATCATTTGCACCCTCAATTGCATAAATCCCCAACTTGCAATTACATGAAAATTTGGGGATTTTATAGAAATTGATGAAAACTTTTGGGCAAAACCACATTTCTAGATAGAATTCATGCCCTAGAGTTGATTATGAGGTCCAATTGTAAGAATTTCCCACTGATTTGGGTTTAATTTTGAAAAATCCAATTCGGAACCGGTCCAGACCGGTCAGACCGCCGGTCGGACCGGTCAGACCGGTTTGCTACAGTGTCGTCTTCCCCAAAAGAGCTCGAGCAGATGAACAGTGACGGGCTGAGTTTCGAAGGCCAAATTGAAGGGCAATTCGCGACTAATTGAAAGAGGAATGGTGGGCGTCTTGTTCTTTACCTCAAGACCTACCGATCGAGACCAACCCCGAGACGAATGGCCGCCGGAAGAGCTCCGGCAAGGACGGTCAAAATCGGGGGTACCTGCGAAAGTCAACAAAAGCCAAACACAGCACTAACCTATGCCAAATTCACGCGAAATGAAGCTCGCCACGCAACCAAATAGGGTTGAGCGAAGTGCCCATCAGCCCCGACTTCATTTTGACCACATTGCACGTGATTACACGTGCCAAACAGAATCAGTTGGAGACCCGTTCGGCAACAAAAAATTGAGAAAGCTATATAAGCTAAAGAGGCCTTCGCGCTAGGTGGAGAGGGGGATTCAGTTACAGAGGGGCGAAACTGAATCGAGAGAGAAAGAAAACGCGAGAGAGAGCTCGTTCTCCGACCCTCCGTCGTCGAGAACTTGAGTTCGACTGCAAAGCGCTGGTTAGGCCGTCTCCGGCCAAACCGAAGCTGAAGAAGACAGTCAGAAGTTCGCTTTGAGTGCCAGGAAGCGATCGCCATCAACCGCGCAGCCCAAAACCGCCAGAACAGGTAATCCCGAACTTCAAGCTTAAGCTCAGGTCTTCAATGGCGGACTTTGATTTTGACTTCAATCTTTGCAATTCCTGTGTGCTTTTCATCCCTTAGACATTACTGACCATGTGCGCGTCTTCATTTTGCATCAATTTTTCTCACATACCCCGAATCGAGTCTTCCGATTTAGCCTCCATAGCCGATTCTTGCCCAGAGCTCGAGGTAAGTCTTCTGAACCTCCATTGGTGCTATTCTGTGACTGAATTTCTCTGATTTTGAGTAAATCGTATGATTGAGCTTCCATGGCCGTACTCGGTACTTTGCATGATACTCGTGATTTTGCGAATAAGATGCCGCGATCCTTAGATATGTTAAGCTAGAGACGATCGCGAGTCGATTAGAGTTAGTCTCGCACGATCTGGACCGAGCGAGCTCAATCGGAGCTCGAGGTAAGTCTTCTGAACCTCCATTGGTGCTATTCTGTGACTGAATTTCTCTGATTTTGAGTAAATCGTATGATTGAGCTTCCATGGCCGTACTCGGTACTTTGCATGATACTCGTGATTTTGCGAATAAGATGCCGCGATCCTTAGATATGTTAAGCTAGAGACGATCGCGAGTCGATTAGAGTTAGTCTCGCACGATTTCATAGAGATTCCACCGTAGGATCGCCGCCGGAGAATCTCATCCGTCCATTCCGCCGGGGTCGAGAGGTTGAAGACGAAGCTGACATGGCGCGGTCAACCGGTCAAAGTCCTAGGTGTCAGTCTGTTATTGGTCCACGTGTCGATCTAGTCAGCAGGCCGTTAGCAGTTTGTTATTCGAATTAATAGATCGGACGGTCTAGGTTAATCGAGTCTATTAAATGACGACCGTCCGATTAGCAAGTAAAAATATCCGAGAATCATTTTTAAATCGGAAATTCGAGTTGATCAGAAACGGTGTCGTTTGGTTAGGTGGGTAGGCGACGTCGTTTAGGCTAGTAGGATCGGACGGCTCAGATCAAGTCCCAGGTTCTAATCGTGTCCGTTAGTTTCAGTAAGTCAATCAAACGGCTCAGGTCGAGTCTTCGCTTAATCTAGACCGTAGGCTCTAGTAATCAAATCCAACGGGCGCGGATTAGCCACGCGGTTCAGTGTGGACCGTCGGATTAATTCCGAGTAAACTGCAAACCAAAAAAAACGATTAGAAACGGCGTCGTTTTTGGCTATGGGTCGCGCGGGTCCGGGCCGGTCGCCGTGGGCCGTGGGCCGGGTCACCCGACCCGGCCCGAATAACATTTTTTAAATAATAAAATTTCGAAAATGATTTTTTTAAAAAAATAATAATAAATAAAAAAATCAGAAAAATCTTAGAAAATCCAAAAAAATGCTAAAAAATTCCAGAAAATTCCAAAAAAATATGGAAAAATTGTGGGAAAATCCTAGACACTCCAGAAATCCCCAAAAATCGAGGATTGACCACAGACAACTGGTCAACCCTATTTTTGGGGTTTCTTATCCGTTCTTCCGAGACTTGACGATATTACCATTTATGGGTAAGTCGCATCTGCTGCATATGCGAGGTAAGGCCGATAATGCCAAGGTAAGAATTAGGTCGGGTAGGCGACCAATTCTTAGGTTTGGGTTCTCGAGTCCCGCCTCTTTTCTCAAAATGACAATTTTGCCCTTCAATGGGAAAATTGTCTTTCTTGTTCCAATTGAGTCTTGAAAATTGCTTGAAGTTAGGGTTTGGGTCAGGTGGACGACCAACCCTAATATTTGAGATTTTCAGTTCTCATCTTTGTCCAAAAGGACGACTTTACCCCTCCAAGGGTAAAATCACTTTTAAATTCCAGAAAAATCCTGGAAATTCCCGAAAAATAGGAAATGGATTGGATTGATGGCCAATCCTATTTCCCCTGTCTTGTGACTTCCCAATTCATCTAAAAAGACAGATTTACCCTTTTAAGGGTAAATTTTCCCGAATTATTCAAAATTACGATTCTGCCCCTCATGGGCGAATCATGTCCACATCACTCTTAAGCCTTGATTGATATTTCTCTAGGCTAATAGGGCCTCATTAGGGATGCCATGCTGATTTCATGTGTTTTATCCGCATGTACTGGATCCTTGATTTGCGCACTTATTTCTATTTTGGTTGTGAGTGATAAGATAGTATTTCCCATCTGCATGAACTCCTAGATTTATGATCTGTACCCCACTCATCTGTATGAATATCCTAGGATCAGATAAACCATTTAACATAGGTACCGAAAGGGCGTCAACTCTGACAGTTGGCGTAACTAAGTCCCCGAACCCACTTCTCTGGTTTCCGCAGGATCGAATAGACTACTCCCAACTATTCGATAGGGTTTTCCGATCGTACCCTCCACGAAACGATTGGTGGCGACTCTTTGGCATGTACACTTATCACATGTCACTAGACCACACTGAAGGTCAACCACGTATATCCAGCAGTTGCGATTTGGGTAATGGACCTTGGGAGAGGCCCGCGTCCGATCAAGCCAGCGATCGGGCGGCCCATTAGCCCGCTCCCCGCCTCCACGCTCGGGAGAGGGTCGCGACAACCAACACTCCAAAGGTTGTAAGAGTGCCTTAGAAAATAATCGCTAATTAAATAGACACAACCTTTCAAATGCTATCAGAATCTTTCG
Source organism: Rhodomyrtus psidioides (assembly GCA_021437785.1). NCBI lineage: Eukaryota > Viridiplantae > Streptophyta > Magnoliopsida > Myrtales > Myrtaceae > Rhodomyrtus > Rhodomyrtus psidioides. The sequence goes on along the minus strand of JAILYB010000104.1, from coordinate 1,659,635 downwards.
TGAACAGTCGCACTGTTTTAATAGAAAACAATGGTAATTGTTGATTTATGCCAAATCTAGTCCACGTGCGCACTCACATCTTTTCGATGTGGGATAAGGCACCTCTTAGTTTATTTTTGCAAACAAACCACCAACAATATCACGGTCAACATAAAATATTTTCACATAGTCCATGCATTAAATTGAGCATGTACAGAAAATTAAGGGACTATATTGAATAAATTAAAAATTTAACATAAAATATTTACACAATAGACTAAAGTTTAGAGACCAAACAAATTAAAAGTTTATGGATCATATGGCATATTGCGCCAAAGTTCAGGGATCGCATTGCCTTTTAGCTTCCAGGTTCAATCTTGAAGCTCTACCCTCAAGGTGCCAGAAATTTCTAATTCACAGGTTCAGAAATTTCTAATTCACAGGTTCAGTATGCTTTCTGCACGCACGAAATATGTGACATCACATTTTGAGTTTCGCGCTATTGACACCAAAATTGGTTCATCCGTCGATACACGTGCCTGTAGCATAAAGAGAGTCAAGGCGAAATACCAGAGCATGAATAGATCACGCGCACAACAGGTGGACATTTTCATATGTATACTAATTTACTGGAGGATGTTCAAGTGCTAATCAACGATAGTATACATAAATGCCACGTGTCCAGATGTTGAATACGACAACGGAATTGAGAATGGTCACTGATTTTGACACCGACAACAAGTTGTGCCGCTAGAGATTTGAAATAGTCAGAAACGAGAGTTACATGACAGATAGTTTATCATGTTAGACGATTCATGAAAATTTCTCCATTGAATTAGGCCCTTAAAAAAATGACAAGCAAATTTTGCCTTGAGAGAAAAGAACCACGAATTCACTATCAAAGTATTATGTCTGTCTCAAACATAATAAAACACATTTTATATGAGGTGTTAAACCTAACCCTACTAGGATTCTAAACAATATAACTCAAAATTATAAAATTGCCACTAAAATTATAAAAAAAAAACGCATAAAAATAGGAAATTACGCAATACTTCGTAGATCACAATTTTATCCGCATAAAAAAATTCAGCTGGGTCGGGTCTCTTTTGTTTTCCGTTCTTTCACTTAACCATTTTCAATGAACTTGTTGTCAAGATTCGAATCATTTTAGAATCAAGCCAATTGTTTCGAAAAGTTTAGTTTCTATTCATCTCGATGGGTCATTTAACCCCTTGCTTTTAATTTTTCACGTACTTTGACGGAAGAAGGCCTTGATGAGTAGCTTCTCAATAAAAACTAACACGAGACATTGATTTATTTTGAAGGTGTGATATATGAGATGACAAATAATAATAATAATAATTTCGAGGTCATAACAAAGTAACAACATATTGCATTTTAATTTAATAACAAAGTATGAAAACACATTTACATGTTATGTTAGGGAAAATTGCCCAAAAAATCATGAACATATTGTACTTTTGCCAATTCAGTTATAAACCTTTTAATTTTATCAATTGAGTTCTAAACATGTCACTGACCGCGGGTGAAAGCAACCTTGCTCAGATCTGGGTGATGCCAAGCGAGAGGGTCGCGAGTCCACGGCCCTCGCCTAGGGTCGACTAGAGAGGGAAAAAAAATAAAGAAATGAAAAATAATAATATTAAGATGGTATGAAAAATTGTTCATATCAATGTTGGCTGTGCCACCTAGAACAATCGGCCTCGCCACTAGACATTCCTTGAAGGAGTTACGGTTACTTGGGCTTTGGACAATGAGGATCCAAGTGTCAAATAGTATGATCCGTGTTAAGCCGATGACAACTCAGGCGAGTTCGGCTCGCTCCCATGAACCTTGAACTCATGTGAGATTCGTCAATGTTCATGGTTTGACTGGGCTTGCATGACTCGGGCCCATATCTTTGGGCGATGGAAAATGGGCCGAAAGCAGGCCCTTTTGTAACAAGATGTTGTGAACCCAATGATGAACTCGGAGTCTTCAAGTGTTCCATCTTTGAACCTAAACTTCTCCGAATGGTTGGTGTTTCAGCACGGCCCAAAACTGAAAGCTACTACATGATAGCTCTTGTAAGTGCTAAGAGATTCAAGATCTTCCCCAAAAACTGAAAAAAAAAAAGGAGTAATAATCCGACCAATAAACGCTACCAACTACAGGTAATTGACGTACCATTCTTGAAATCTCATGGCCTCCGCTATGATTCGCGCGAAATGGTCGACGACAGGCACTTTGGTATTGATCTATTGGGCAATCCATATATGATTGAACAAGCCATCTTGCTGGACTACGACCCAAAATATGTGAGACTTATCACAATATATAGCGTAGACCCGTCAAATAGGTGAGTCGGGTCGGGTTTGAGCCGGGTCATGAATGGCCCGACCCAAATAGACCAATTTAACCCGTTTATGACCCATTTTATTGCAATGCAAATCTAATGATCAATACCCGACTCGACTCGGCTCATGTTCTTAAAACACTTTTATTTTTAATCCAATCTAGGAAAGCCTATACCCAAATTGAGATTGAGTGAGCGTGAGATCGAGGGAAGGGCGATAAAGAATGAATGGAGTCATGGATATGGATTGGATCTAAGTAAATTATAAACTCATTTACGATCCATTTAAAACTCGTATTATGTTTAAACTCATTTATAACCTATTCACGAGAGATGTGCTTTGAAGTAGCGCGTTATCCTCTGGAGCAAGCATTGACCTTGACTCAGAGATATTTTGAAGTCGTTGCACGATGACCCTCCCTCCCCCCCCAATCATTGATGCTGATGACCCACAAAAGCAAGTGGCTATCGTCACTCGCTTTCCTCGTTCCACTCCCTTATTGGAAAGCGGGGACGAGCCTATGAAGTCGGGATCGATTTAGAGATTCTTCGCTCACATGATGGCTCGAAGTTGTGATCACATGGAAGACGGGACGAGCACGCAACCCCTGATCTGAGGCCTCCGTCTAGTCACATGTCGGGGTTTGAACTTTGAAGCCGAGGGGGGGAAGTCGGCGAGGCGAGAGGTGTGAACGGGTAGAAAACGGGGTTTAAGTCAGCTATTGAGTCCAAATGACAAGTGCACAAGTTGCAGTATCTGATCTGTTTTCGTGGCTGCGAGACAGGCTCAAATGGGGCATGGGATAAGGGTAAGTTTCTGCGTTTTCTTCACGCTTGTCTCGTGGCCCATCCCGAAGTGGAGCTAATCTCGCATTCCGTCCGTCGACAGGAGTGAACCCTGACGGGGGGCGGATGATTGCGCCCCGCACGACCCGCCGGTCGCTTGACCGGTCGAGTTTTCCTACAGCTGAGAGTACGATCGAGAGAAGTAATTATCACGGCATCGATGCCGACTTGATGCCGACGTGATGATTGTGGCTAGAAATAGAACCAGAGTTATCTGATACATAGTTATCGTGTTAGACGACTCGCAAAAATATCGCCATTGAATTAGGCCTTTCGTTCCGAGAAAAAAGATAAATTGGGCTTAGGTTGGATCTCTTTTGTTTTCCGGTTCATTTACTTAACCGCGTACTTTCGATGAACTTGTTGTTCCGAGATTTGAATCGTTTTAGTATCAAGTCAATTATTTCGAATAGTTTAATTTCTATTCATCTCGATGGCCCATTAACCCCTTGCTTTTAATTTTTCACGTACTTTGATAGGAGGAGGATTTGATGAGTAGCCTCTCGATAAAACTAACATGAGACATTGATTTATTTTGAAGGTGTGATATGAGAGACGATAAAAAAAAAAGTTATTTCAAGGTCATATAACAAAGTACATATGACATTTTAATTTGAATAAGAAAGTATATAGACACGTCTGCTTTTTATATAGGGGAAAATTGCCCAAAAAGTCATAAATTTATTGTACTTTTGTCAATTCAGTCATATACCTTTTAATTTTATCAATTGAGCCCTAAATATTTTCAACTTTGTCAATTGAGTCCATTCGGCCAACTTTGACAGGAAATCGCTGACAAAGACGTTAACTGTCCTTCATGGCACGACCAGTGCTGGCGTGGACGCGTCGCGGCCCCTCCCCTTACCTCGTTCGGTTTTGGTTGAGGCCATCACGGCTGTGGTTGAGGCTAGCCTCGCTGGCCGCGAGCGAGGCAGCCTTGCTCAGATCTAGGTGAGGACAAGCGAGAGTCGTGATCCATGCCTAATGCCGAAGAGAAAAAAAAATAGATAAAAGAAAAGGAAAAAAAAGGAAAATATGAAGATAGTATGAAAAATTGTTCACATTTACGCCTGTTATTAGATATGATATGCGTAAATGGGATCAATTTCTAATTGATTACAATCAATTAGTAATTGATTACAATATTTCAGAAATCAATCACACAGTGACAAATTGATTTATAATCAGGAATTGATTTACTGTAAATTATTGTATTCTTTCCTTTTTCCATGTACACTATGTATTACAAATAGATCTACATATGTAACGATAAAGTAAAGCTGAATATATCAGAATTGCATTCCCAAAGTCTGCTTCTTTACCTTGTGACATGGTATCGGACCTTTCGATCCAATAGCCAAGCTTCCGCAAACCTTCATATCCGAATCATTGATCCTTCATCCAAACTGTTGCTGCAGAAAATTCTCCTGCAAAACAGTAGGCAAGGATCCAACGTCTAAAAAATCTCACTTTGTTTTTCACCCATCGATACCATGGCCAACCCAGAGCAGACTAACTTGGAAAACGCCCCAATCATAGAGCATACAACCCAAGATTCGCAGGTGGAGGAATCAGTGCGTGCTCAACCTGCACAAAATACACAGAATACCCATTTTGGGCTTCAACAACCTATGCCATGGATACCAGTTCAAGGAACTTACCATCCATAGGGATATGCAATACCGCAGCTGATCTATTCGGGAGTTGCATCGTCTAGCAATCAGTTCAATGCTACGACATTTGGACAGACCTCAGAACCGATTTCTACGGATGCGAATCAGAACCCGTATCTGGCGTCGCCACCCGGAATACAATTCTCGGGTCACTCGGCGGATCCAAGGAGCTTCGGCTTGGGTGCAAATCCCTACCCGACACCTCAACCTGGATATCCCCCGTTTCCTTACTCGGTCATCACAGGTCGTCCAGAGCCAGGCGATCCCCTGTACACCAGCACCGGGGACGGACCAGAGTTTCGTCTGATCTCATATCAACTCACTGGTCTAGAAAATTACTCAACATGGGCGCGGGATTTTCGTCGTGCGCTCGTCACCAAGGACAAAGAAGGTTTCCTTGATGGAACCATTCCAATGCCGGCAGACAAGCGCTTGACTCGACTGTGGAACAAGTGTAATAAACTTGTTAGAACCTGGATCGGGAATTGCATAAACCCAGATGTGGCGGCTGGATTACCACCGACGGAGGATTCCCGCACGATGTGGGAAAATATAAAGGAGATGTACGGCAAGTTAGATCGGGCGAAAATTTTCGCAATCACACAGTAATTGTCAGAATTGAAACAAGAGAATCTGTCGATTAAAGACATATTCAACAAGCTCTCAGCCCTCTGGAACGAATTGGAGGTGGTTGAAGAAAAACTCGAATGACCCGAGGCGACCCTAAAGCAATTCAAAGAAATCAAAGAACGGGAGAAGGCGACACGTTTCCTGCTCATCCTCAACGAAGATTACTTACCGTTCCGAACACAGATCCTCGTGATGGAACCGCCTCCGTCGCTCGGCCGTATTTACCAACTGGCAATCCAAGAGGAAAGCCAGAGATCTGCTGCCTCAGGGCACGAAGGGAGAAGCGAAGGTGTCATCCTCGGAGTTCAGGAAAATTCGCGACGGAGGGTTCCAGGGGAGAATGTGCAGAACGGAGGAGAGAGGAGGAGTGCCTCGAGCATCCACGGCGGAAACCCTAGGGGAGCAGATGAGGGATTTGTGGCTCGCGAATATCAGAAACGAGCGAACGGTGGAGATCGGTTCATTTCAGCAAACCGTGGTGATGATCTCCACTCAACGAACGGAGGAGATGTGGGCCTTTTAGCTGAATCGGGCGGCTCCAAAAATTCCATATCAACGCAACAGTCCACTCAATTTAACGGCTCGGCTGTTGCCACGTGGACAGGTGGTGGTAATTCCAAAAATAAGGGAAAATTATATTGTGTTTTTTTGCAGGCGTCCACATCATACCGTGGACAATTGCTAGAAATTACATGGCAAAACGGGTGGCAAGGAAAAAGGGGCCAAAGAATCAACAGCAAATCAAGTTGCTGGAATTAATCAGCCGATATCTTATGAGCAGTATCAGCAATTAATGAGGGCCCTTAAAATGATGGAGGTGGACAACAAATGAGCCAATTTTTCAGGTACTTCTTATAACCTGATAAGTTCGATCGCAAGTAGTGCATGGATTATTGACTCAGGAGCTAGTGATCACATTATTTGCGATGATAGCCTTTACTCTTGGGTCTATGATAAACATGACTCGTCCATATTTGTGCGCCTCCCGAACGGGACCACCACCTCAGTCTCAAAAGTCGGAACAGTTGAAATTAGTCCCCATATCACACTCCGAAATGTCTTATATGTTCCACAATTCACATTCAACCTCATATCTGTCTCTATAACCTGTGAGGATAATTCCTGTCATGTTTTCTTCACACCCGATAAATGCATTTTTCAGGACCCTTTGACTGGCAAACTGATGGGCTTGGGTATAATTTCGGATGGCCTATATTTTTGGAATGATTTCTCCAAAGAATTTGTTGTTCCATTCATGAAACAGTCATTATGTAATGCCTCTAATAAAATTTCAATTCTTCACCAACGTCTCGGACATAATGCTTCTCACCCATTTCCTCAGTGCAAAGTTTGCCCTCTAGCAAAACAATCTAGAATTCCTTTCTCAACCAGTGATACTCATAGCACAGAAATACTCGCTCTTGTACATGTTGATGTTTGGGGGCCATATCACACTCCCAATAGTGATGGGGCAAGATTTTTCCTCACTATTGTTGATGATTTCTCTCGAGGGACATGGGTATTCCTTATGCAATCCAAGGGCCAAGTATTCTCCAAACTGAAACTCTTTCTTTTAACATCTCGAAACCAGTTTAAAAAATCTGTTCAAAAAATTCGAACAGATAATGGTAGAGAGTTTTTTAACCATAACTGTGAGGAACTTTTCTCCTCCCTTGGAATTTTACATGAAAGCTCATGTACTTACACACCTCAACAAAACGGTGTCGTCGAAAGAAAACATCGCCATCTTCTCGAAGTGGCCTGAGCCCTTAAATTTCAAGCATCTATCCTAGACACCTTCTGGGGTGATTGTGTGATCACGGCTACCTATTTAATTAATCGTATGCCTACTCGGGTTCTCGATGGTAGAAGTCCCTACGAGATGCTTGTTGACACCTGATTTTTTATCAGTCTTTCATAGTTTATTTTTTAAAAATTCATAAAAAATATATAAAAAGTTAAAAAATTAAAAAATCATCTTTGGTAGCCTTGACCAAGCTAAAGGAACCACTTTTGACAAAAAAATAATTTTTCAATTTTTTAATATTTTCCAAAATAGAAAAATACATGAAAAATGAAGAAAAATAGCATTCGATGTCGTAAAAATATAGAAAAATAGTCAATATTTTTATTTTAATTTTCTTTTCATTTTGAACTCATAAATAGTCAAAATTCAAGTTCAATTGCATGTGTTTCTTCACGACGCATAGAGTTGAATTTGGCAAAAAAAAATATCATTCGAGTCTTTTAATTTGTAAATTTCTACATCTTTTTTAGTCTTGATGTCCAATTAGATTGACCACCATATACAATAAATGCCCCTTGCTGAATATTTTCGTTTTTGTTTCACATGATTTCATGGTGTAAAATGCCGAGTGGATCCCCAAATATAATCGGGTCGGCATGAGCTCGATAGCTCGTCCAAGACCAAACCAGGGCACGGCGAACCCCATGTGAGTACTCTCGAACTCCTGCGATGCTTCCTAATGCTTTTCTTAGGTCAGATCGAGTGTAGAACGGCTAGGACAGCTAAATCATTCTTGAGCTGTGATTGATAAATAGGGCATTACTAGGAATGCCATGTGATTTATTTGCATATCTAGATTCCTTGAGTTGCGCATTTTATTACTGATTGTGATTGCTAGGATAATCACTCCTATCTGCATGAATTTCTAGATTTATGGTTCATACCTTACTCATCCGCATGAATCTCAGGCTAGAAAATTCAGTCAACTTAGGTACCGAAAGGGCGTCAACTCTGACGGTTGGCGTAACTAAGTCCCCGAAACCATTTCTCCGGTTCTCGCAAAATTGAATAGAAACTCCCAACTATTCGATTGGGTGGTCCAATCATACCCTAAAAAAATGATTGGTGGCGACTCCATGGCATGCACACTTAGCACATGTCACTAGACCACACTGAAAGTCGATCACGCATACCTCCGTTGCGATTTGGGTAATGGGCCTTGGGAGAGGCCCGCGTCCGATCAGACAGGACGGCCCATTAGCCCTCGAGAGCCCGACAACCTCAAGAGGGTCGCGACAGACTGGCGACTCCGCTGGGGACTGGTTCTTAACCATTTAGTGGACTTGAGCCGATTAAAAAGTTGATTGATTCTTCTAACCTAATTTTATGCAGATGCTCTCGAAAGTGAGGTGTATATGCTAACGAATGTGTTAGATGTTTTTGTAGACGGGAGAAATAAGGCGTGAAGTGCTTGTTAACTTTGTTTTATGCAGGCAAGAGTTTTGGATGTATGATTGTGTGGATATTTATATTGAAGCGGTGATTGTTAAATAAAATGCATGTTTATTGCTTTAGCACCACACAATGAATACACACAATTGCGCCTAAAACCCCAGGCGCCCTCTTTAGGAACACAATAGAAGGACTTGAAAATGGAATCTCCGTGAGGAAAAACATGGGGTAATCCACTTTTCAATTCCGCTCACTTCGAACTATGGATTGAGTCCCAATGCAACGATAGTTGTGCAATGGAATCGACTCTTCCCAGAATTCGAGGTGAGAACCTTGGCTTTAGGTACCAAGCCCTATCTTTTGATTTTTAGGAGTTTTCCCTCACTTGTCTCATGCATTTGTCTATGGAAGGTTAGTATACCTAACACTGTACAGAGAAGCTTGATTTTCTCTTAAGTTTGGTTGGTAAGACTTTTCTATCCCTCGAACTTGTTACAGCTCATAATCATTATATTCATTGCATAATTCCGGTGATTGGATTAAATGCCATTTTGAGGATAGATAGATGTGTTTTCCTCCCAATGTTCTTGATGGAAGACGAAGATGGTGTCATCCCATTACGAGCGCCAAGTGGACAATAAGAGCCTGCTATGGACATCATTGAGGTATCATCTAGTGAAGATGACGATTTGGAATAGGTGATCCTGAAGTCACGTCTCAAAGATCGAAACTGGGGCATCTCTAAGTAGTTAAAAACAGGTAGAGAAGAGAAGTCTTTTTGTGGATAAACGCGGTGGGAGGTTCCTTTATTCGATCATAAGCAAGATTAAAAAATCAAGATGTACACACTCGAATCATCAATGTCGAAGAGCAGCTTGCCTAGGTTGAGAGTGGTCAGGTGTTCGAGAAAGTCAGCCATACAGAAGTTGAGACACACATATTAGAGCTTTCATTCATTTCGCTCAATCGAGGGACCTTAAAAGCAGATGATACAGATCATCGAGGTGGAAAAGTAAAACCGAAATGAGCCCTAATTAGCATCACAAAGGAACCCAGTTGGCCCTCCATATTATTGATGCTTTGCCTATACTCACCACCTCGAGACTCGAGATCTGCAAGCTTAAGAAGAAGGCGTTTACATTCCCCTTTAAGCTCGGCAACCTTGGTCCCGTGATCTTCGGCGGCTATTTCCAGGTCCCGAACTAGTCCTCTCCCATGGGCTATATCCGCGGTAATGCTGTCAAGCCTTTCTTCCTGCCACTCACATTGAAACTTCAACACGACATTACGACGGTCGTGCTCATAGGTGGTCAGGGATAAGGCCAAGCGCTCCACCAAATTTCCCCTCTCGCGAAGCAACATCGAGACCCGCTCGTTGGCGAACTCAACAGCCTTTCTGTGACTATCGGCCACAAGGTTGGCCAACACCAAGCAGTTGGACCGATCCTCATAGCGAGCTCGCAAAACGTGAGCCACGGTAACTTCTCGCTGAGCGACACGGTAAGTCTCTAAAAAGTTTATAAAGAGGGTTGGGAAGATTCTATATTGTGGTGTCTATTTCCACGAGCAAAATGCGAATTTCATCTTCAATTTCTGGGTGATCGGCTATATGAGCATAGCCTCGACCTAAGAGGTTATAGAGTTTTTCCCACTGGGCCAAAATTTCAGCCGAGAAAGCTCGAATAGGAAAGGAGGTCATTTTCGTTGGAGTGAGGGAGAAGAAGATGAGTGTGGTAGAGTGATTAAAATATGAAAAGGAAATTATGTAAGAGCGTTAATCTTCTCTGCATTAACTCCTCCTTTTATAGCAACTCGAGGATGAAGAAAGGTCACAATAATAATGCTCATGGAGCCAAGTTAATTGGGTAAAGCAGTGGTGGCTCTTTCGGTGAACCATCAGATCCGTCCCAGTCCGCGATTTCAGGCTTGATAAATCTAAAAAAGTTGTAAAAAGATATGTCAGTGCCACCATATTAAAATTGAGCGAGAGTTAAGCGCAACTATTGAAAAAAGTTGCAAAAGGATTTGGCGGTCCCATCATATTAAAAAACTGAGCGGGAGGCGAGCGTAGTTGCACCTTTTTGAAAATAAGTGGGAGACAGACATGGATATCGAGAAAAGGAAATCGATTTGGTGTCCCTCTACGTTGAAAAGAAGAAAGAAGACGACAAAGCGAGAAATACGAAATCTTGGGAGAAACGCTTGCCTGATGATCTTCATCCATGTTTAAAGAACGTTTCCTGGGCATACAGAACCACTCAAAAGAAAATTTAGAGAGAGTGAGCATACATGAGAGAGTAGAGAACCCTGAGTGAGCAAAAATTGATCGAACATTTTTCGATCCAACATGTTTGAGGGTTACCGTCAGTTGCTAGAGGCGACTGATCCAAAAATCTCAGAAAATGAACTATTGAGAGATCTCGAAGATTCCAGGATTGCGTCTGGTACCAGAACCACAGAACCCAACCCTTTCGGCAACGAAGTTCAGGATCTCAGCAGCGACGACAACAGCAGCAGCGATGGTCAACCCCGGAAAAGGAAACGTCGCCAATGCCACACTCAGAATGAAATCCAAGAGCTTGAAGCTTTCTTTAGTGAATGCCCTCTCCCGAACATGAAACAAAGAAATGAATTGGGCCAGAAGCTAGGGATGAAACCTTTGAGGGTCAAGTTTTGGTTTCAAAATAAGCGAGCCAAATTGAGGGCTCAACACAGACGTCAAGAACTTGCGATTCTAAAGGAGGAAAATGAAAAGCTTCGAGCGGAGAACATGAGGTATAAGAAAGCTCCCAGCACTATCGCTTGCCTTAATTGCGGTGGCCCTGTCACTCTCGGCGAAATGTTCCTTGATAAGCCTTATATGAGGATTGAAAATGCTCATTCACCACCCCACTCCCTCGAACCATCTTTGATACAATCGGATTTTGTTGGAGATATGCATGAACAAATCAATTCTACGAAGTCAATATCGATGCCTTCTAAAGGATGGGATATGCGTCACCATGATTGGAGTTTCCTTAACGATGAGCTTACTATCATGACCGACCAATCCAAAGCTGATGAATTCCCTCCACAACAATTTCCGGCTCGATCAAATCCTATTGGAAATAGGCCAGAGAGCAATAGCCAAGTTGTCAACACTGTTCCGGGTCGCAAGAAGACGAGGGTCAATTGGTCCCCCGAGCTTCATCTCAAGTTCCTTAGTGCGGTTCAGCAACTAGGGATCAACTCAGCATATCCAACGCGCATACTTGAGATCATGAACATACCAGGACTCACTAAAGATGGAGTCGCGAGTCACCTCAAGAGCTACAGAAGGGCGCTAAGACAGCGCCACACAGCACTGAACCTGAAAGAACTCAACTTGTGCCTAAACACTAGGCATGGCCACAACTACAATGCCCCTGAAGTAAGAAATACCCTGCCGAATCTAGGCACCGACCAAGCTGGTAGCAGCACCATCGACTACTTGGGCGCTAATCAGAATATTCCCCCGAATCATCTCAGCACCACTCAAGAGTATATGCCACAAGTGCAGCAGGTACGAACTCCTTGGTTTGAGCAGCAACTTTTCGCTAGTACTCTTTCTATCGCCGATCAACATATTGCGCCTAGTGTTCAAAGATCTGCCTGGCTTGGGCGTATGATTTCGGAAGATCAAGCGGGGGGATGCTCTGAGGATTTTTGTTTCTCCCATCCCCAAATGGAAGGTGCTTTTGATAGTGAACCGATCAATCATCCTCTTATAATCTCGAGCAATGACGAAGGTTCTAGCTCGAAGAATCAAATCGCTCACAACAGAAACAGGAATCCTTCGACGCCAAGCGATGATGGTCAACCCGAATATCAGTTGCTCGAAGAATCAAAAGCTTTCCTTGATGAGGAGCTCCATATCTGGATCGATCAGTTTAAAACTGATGGACTTATGAAGTTATGATCCAAAATGGCGATTATATATCTGATTCATGGTGTAACTGGCTGATCACCGAGAATCTTCAAGGGACCTAGGCACATGTGACTGGATGTATCATTAATCTTTCTGTCATAAAGTCTTCCATGCGAGATAATCTTCCTTAATGCCTAGAGTTAATCTGGGGTAGCGATTAGTACTACCTGCGAGCATCATCATGCTCGAGTACGACAATCCCTTGTTAGATTAGAGTCGAGGCGAATCAATTGAACGCCACGAAGAAAAACATTTAAAGGCTTCACATAGGAAAATGTGAGTAAAAGCCCGAGCGAGCTCAAAGACGGTTAGCTCTGTATCGTTCCAAGGGACCTTTAGTCGTTACGAACTCTAAATTGAGCTTGTTTCATTCTCAATGGGGGTTGCTAACTGCTTCGAGAATTTTATAACAAAAAACGAACCAGTTAGGGACGCCAATAATGCTGTGTCTTGGTAGTCAGTGAAATGGCAGTGGTACGAAACGTCAGGAGTTCGATCTCGGGATTGAAAAATCGTTTTATTAGTTGGTCTATCACTCGATGAAGTTCAAAGAGATTCGACGCAGATGACTATAGAACTTGGGGCAATTCGAAAATCATCGATTCATTTTCATCAAGCGGCGAAGTTGGTATTGTAAAATGTGAAGCGCGCAAATGACAAATCCGAAGCAGAAGGAGATGAATCATGATTCGCTTATCCAAGGTCGGGATTTCAACCTTCGACTAAAGCCAAATCTAGGATGAGTTATTGATCTTGCCCACTCGACAAAACCCATCTCTACTGAAAATGGGGGCAAACCATTCCTACATCCGGAAAGCATGTTGAAGCCGAAGACATCAGATTCATCGTTTAATCCGTGGGGCAAGTCCCCCAAGCGATAGTTATCATCCGCAGAGCGTAATGGAATCCATCCTTTCAACGTAAAACGCATTTGGCCGCGGAGCCACCCATTTGGTAAAAAGAACGTATCGTTCCTAAATGATTTTCAATCAGATGCGGGGATAATGTTCTCTCATTTTCCTCTCAGGTGATGAATAGAGACGAGGCACCCAAGAAGCCATGCATTCAAATAACAAAACAGCGCATGAAACACGCCCAAAAAGATGAATGAATCTCCTCCGACGTAAATCCTTGAGGTGGATTCGTTGCCCAACCAGACGAAGAAATCATGGCCACAAGCTTGAGGGCCGGCTTCTGCAATCCCCACATTGGTATGCAGAATGGAATTCAAATCAAGAGTAAAGTAGTATCGTCCCAATTTGTTTTGAATTTGGAAACCCAAAATAATGCTTAATATTTATCCTTGGCAGGAGCTCGCCATCAGGGCAGACATATTTTCACAACCCTTGTACACTCGTTGGAGCATATGACGAAGGGTAAGATGTATCGTTCCAATTTTTGCAAAGTTTTAGAATATACAATGACATATCCCTTTTATATCTCCAGGATCTCCAGCCTCGATGGGCAGGTAAGTATCATTTTTCCCAATTCATTGGAGATTAAAAACTTTCAGAATTAATTCGATTCTCACATCTAAAAAGACATAGAATTCTTACTTCATTGACATTCATGTTTTAAAACAAGAGATTGTCTGAACATGAATTACACATATATGGTGCATCACAAAATCCCTTTGAAGGATAAATCTTGATGAAATGAAATGAATTTTTCCAACAAGAGTCGTTTGAACTGTTCAAAAGGGTATTTTCTCATAAGAGAAGCGAGCCTAATCCAAACACGTCCCATACACACTTGAGAGATGAGGAGATTGGAAATGATTGAGAAACCTTAACCTATGGACATAAGGGTCATTCGCAACGATTACATGGATCGAGAAGACAGAGGCATTTCTTTCTTCATTCCAAACACTACAGATGCCCATTGAGAACCCCATTGAACGGCGATTTTCATTCTCAACCCTGTCAAGAACCACCCTACATTGGGGCAAATGAAGGTTAGTCCAACAGTATTAGAAAGTAAATGGTTAGAAATTTTCTTGCTCGGACTAACATAAATCTTTGTGTGTTGTTTATATGATAATCCAAGTGTTATAGGATGACGAGAATAATTCATTTCTCTATCCTACACACTGTTATCCTTTGCACGACCATGTTGAGCCAACAAATTCATTTCATCAACCTATTGGTGATCATTGCATATTCCAAAGCAAAGGCAACATCACTCTAGGAACGGAAGCATGCCAAAGTTTAAGTTGCATATCTAGCATGATTGCTGAAAATCCTAGCTCCAAAAGAAAAGAAAAACACGGGATTAAAAAAAGGGGGAAAAGAAAAATCCCTAGACATCAAGAAAAAGCAAAGTGCCTGGTAAAAAGCAAGGCCGATGTCCATTCAAAATATCCCCAGTAAAGTCTAGAGAGATGATGAAAAGACCCTCCAAAGGAGTCAGATTAAGATGACTACTCCCCAAATGATGTCGTGCTCAAATAGCAAACACACAAACAGACGGTCTCTTAATGCAACAAGAGACGCTTTTAAACATCCTTGTGCGCTCTAAAAGAGGAGTGTACACTTCAAGAAATGGAGATGTTCTTCGAAGGACATGTGGCAAATTTGCAATGATCACCAATGTCAAACCCTTCACAATTTCTAGGCAAAAAACAAGCCTTTTTCGGTCCCCAATCCTTCCAATGTTACAATCCTGAAGCAGTCTTCTCTGACTAAGACACTTGGGTTAATGTATAACTTAGCTCAAAGAAGTACGAGCAAGACTATTTCTTTCTCATTTTGCAGGGTTCTTGACTTGTAAACCCGGAGCAGATAGTGAAAAATTTCGTTCAACGGCCTTGACTCAAAAGTGAGTCCCCCTTGGAAACCGATATCCAAGCCTAACACTACGGTCCCGTGAAAGACCTCCTGATTGATCGAAATGTATGCGTTGCGAAAGATCCTGAAACCCAGGCACAGGTCGGTAGGAAATTGAGCACTTTCCCTATTAAAGATCATTATCACAGAGCAGTGAGGAGCCTTCTTGGATGAGAAATACTCCAATGGATGTTTTGAGCAAACTCTTTTTGAAATTTTCAAATTGTTTGATCTAGAGTTTCCGTGCAAGGAATTTATGATCACATCTGTATGTGGCAGGAATGTTTTGGATAACCTCCAACAATCAAAATGCACATTTCATGACTAAAACTTAAGTCGTAGAATTTTGTCAGTTAGACAATTATTGTCTTCCCAAAGATTACTAACATCTTCTTGGCGAGGAAAATTTTTTCAGGTCTAAGCTTTCTGCAGGACTTTTGGCCACCCTAAAGACTAGGTGCGTCATCCTTAAGTGAGGCCTTTTAGTAGGCAAATCTTTTCTAAGACCGATCCATAGAATGATCGAGTCTCCGACTAGCCCCGAAGAGCGGGTACGTCATCCTTTGATTCATATCAATTTGGAATTTCATAAATGGTAGAAACCGCCTGAAGGGTCAACTCAATGGTAGAAACCGCCTGAAGGGTCAGCACAATGGTAGAAACCGCCTGAAGGGTCAATGTATGGTAGAAACCGCCTGAAGGGTCAATCAATGGTAGAAACCGCCTGAAGGGCAACATAATGGTAGAAACCGCCTGAAGGGTCAATGTATGGTAGAAACCGCCTGAAGGGTCAACCAATGGTAGAAACCGCCTGAAGGGTCAATGTATGGTAGAAACCGCCTAAAGGGTCAACCAATGGTAGAAACCGCATGAAGGGTCAACTCAATGGTAGAAACCGCATGAAGGGTCAATGAATGGTAGAAACCGCCTGAAGGGTCAAAGGACTGGTAGAGACCGCCTGAAGGATCAACCCAATGGTCCGATCCACCATACGGATCAAAACCTTGATGAATCCCGAACGCGGGAGGAGTCGTTTTCCCTAATAAGCCTTACATTAGGCAAGCCATTTCTAGTTTAGTCCACCACATGGATCAAAACCCTTGGCCAATTCCCAAATGTGGGATGCGTCTT
Source organism: Rhodomyrtus psidioides (assembly GCA_021437785.1). Taxonomy (NCBI): domain Eukaryota; kingdom Viridiplantae; phylum Streptophyta; class Magnoliopsida; order Myrtales; family Myrtaceae; genus Rhodomyrtus; species Rhodomyrtus psidioides. The sequence continues at coordinate 1,643,047 of JAILYB010000104.1, read as the reverse complement.
CCTTAGGTTCCTATCAGTTAGGAATCCCATTATGGTTTGACCTACCATACAGGTCAGAGCTTAACATCCCTATGACACTCAGATGACGAGTCCTTAGGAATCTACTTGAACCCATCAGACACAGCAAATGCCGCAAGCGTTCGGCAGGTAAGGGGCAGGGAAGTCTATCTACTCCTTAACTTTCTTACATCATATCAGGGAATTGAATGAGCACATCTCTTTTTAAGGAAAAGCACACATTGATGGGCATGAAAATTGGATGTCATGATTTCTTTTCTTTTCTTTTCTTTTCCCAGTCGAGTCGATCGGAACACAGGTGTCACATTGTCTTTGAGAGAAACCTCTGACGAAATTCCTCTCAAAGAGGGGCAGCTGTTGACACCTGATTTTTTATCAGTCTTTCATAGTTTATTTTTTAAAAATTCATAAAAAATATATAAAAAGTTAAAAAATTAAAAAATCATCTTTGGTAGCCTTGACCAAGCTAAAGGAACCATTTTTGACAAAAAAATAATTTTTCAATTTTTTAATATTTTCCAAAATAGAAAAATACATGAAAAATGAAGAAAAATAGCATTCGATGTCGTAAAAATATAGAAAAATAGTCAATATTTTTATTTTAATTTTCTTTTCATTTTGAACTCATAAATAGTCAAAATTCAAGTTCAATTGCATGTGTTTCTTCACGACGCATAGAGTTGAATTTGGCAAAAAAAAATATCATTCGAGTCTTTTAATTTGTAAATTTCTACATCTTTTTTAGTCTTGATGTCCAATTAGATTGACCACCATATACAATAAATGCCCCTTGCTGAATATTTTCGTTTTTGTTTCACATGATTTCATGGTGTAAAATGCCGAGTGGATCCCCAAATATAATCGTGTCGGCATGAGCTCGATAGCTCGTCCAAGACCAAACCAGGGCACGGCGAACCCCATGTGAGTACTCTCGAACTCTTGCGATGCTTCCTAATGCTTTTCTTAGGTCAGATCGAGTGTAGAACGGCTAGGACAGCTAAATCATTCTTGAGCTGTGATTGATAAATAGGGCATTACTAGGAATGCCATGTGATTTATTTGCATATCTAGATTCCTTGAGTTGCGCATTTTATTACTGATTGTGATTGCTAGGATAATCACTCCTATCTGCATGAATTTCTAGATTTATGGTTCATACCTTACTCATCCGCATGAATCTCAGGCTAGAAAATTCAGTCAACTTAGGTACCGAAAGGGCGTCAACTCTGACGGTTGGCGTAACTAAGTCCCCGAAACCATTTCTCCGGTTCTCGCAAAATTGAATAGAAACTCCCAACTATTCGATTGGGTGGTCCAATCATACCCTAAAAAAATGATTGGTGGCGACTCCATGGCATGCACACTTAGCACATGTCACTAGACCACACTGAAAGTCGATCACGCATACCTCCGTTGCGATTTGGGTAATGGGCCTTGGGAGAGGCCCGCGTCCGATCAGACAGGACGGCCCATTAGCCCTCGAGAGCCCGACAACCTCAAGAGGGTCGCGACAATGCTTTATGGAAAGAAACCTCATACTAGTCATCTTAAGGTATTTGGTTGTCTATGCTATGCTGGGATTGTTGGACCACGCAATAAATTGGAACCACGGGCTCGTTCTTGCATTTTTATGGGGTATCCTACCCTACAAAAATGGTACCGTTTATATGATCCGTCTTCGGGAGAATTTTTTGTCAGCAGAGATGTTGTCTTCCACGAAGAGGTTTTCCCTTTCCAGGCAATGGAGTCTTCAAAGGACAAAATACCACCGTTTTCGGAACATAGCAGCTTCTTGTATGATGAAGCATCAGTACCACCAGTTTTACATCAAATGGCCATACCGGTACATACATCAATCGATACTACACCTGCTTCGAATGATTTTTCTAGTCAAATTGATGATGCCATTCCACCGGAAGAGGAAGTTTTCTCATCCTCTGAAGAAGAACTCAATCGGGATGAGTCAGATCATTCAACGTCCGAAAGATCTCCAGTGACTGCAAATATTCCACCGCGACGATCAGGTCGTACGATACGACCTCCTACTTGGACTAAGGATTACGTATGTAATTCTTCACATGCAAGAGGTATTCCATATCCCATTTCTTCTTACACATCATTTGAGAAATTGTCGCCCAAGCACATGTGTTGCATTAGTCGCATGTCAGAAGAACGTGAACCAAGTTCATATCATGAGGCTGTTCGTGATCCTCGCTGGCAGAAGGCCATGGAAGACGAAATAAAAGCTCTGCTTGAAAATCAGACATGGGAGATGATGCCTCTACCACCACATCACAAACCCATCGGCTGCAAATGGGTATACAAAATTAAGTACCGGGCGGATGATTCTGTTGAGTGATATAAGGCCCGCCTTGTGGCTAAAGGTTTTACTCAAAAAGAATGCTTCGATTATCATGAAACTTTCTCCCTAGTAGCCAAAGACGTTATAATTCGCTCTTTTTTATCCACTGCTACTCTTCGTGATTGGCAGTTACACCAAATGGATGTTCACAATGCTTTTCTTCATGGCGATCTTGATGAGAAAATTTACATGGAGGTTCCCGATGGATTACGGAGACAAGGGGAGTCTAAAGTATGTCATCTCCGCAAATCCTTATATGGGCTCAAGCAAGCTTCAAGACAGTGGTATGCAAAATTCACTGCATCGCTTACCAAAGCAGGATTCATGCAATCTAAGCATGACTACGCATTGTTCACATGGAAAAAAAGGTACATCATGTATATACCTGATAATCTATGTGGATGACATTCTTATTATGGGAAATGATGATTTGGCTATAAACTGTTTGAAGAAATATCTTCATTCCACTTTTCATATCAAGGATCTTGGACCGCCAAAGTATTTCCTTGGTATAGAAATCGCTCGTTCGAAGTTGGGAATTTCTCTTAGCCAACGGAAATTTATACTGGAGATTATATCAGAAGCAGGTTTATCAGGATGTAAACCAGCAGTTATTCCTATCGAGCAAAATATCAGATTGACGACAGTTGATTATGATAAGGACACATCGTCAGAACTCAATGATCCATTGCTCGAGGATCCATCCAGTTATCAAAGATTGGTTGGAAAACTGATTTATCTCACAATGACAAGGCCAGATATATGTTTTGTTGTACAGACCTTGAGCCAATTCATGCAGAAACCCAAGCAGTCCCATATGATTGCTGCTTTGAAGGTTGTAAAATATCTGAAGAAGTCACCAGGATTGGGCATCCTTCTATCACGAGATTGCAATATGGAAATGAATGCTTTCTGCGACACTGATTATGCTACATGTCCGATAAGTAGAAGATCAGTTACTGGATTCTGCATCAAGTTGGGACAATCCCTACTTTCGTGGAAAACCAAAAAGCAGGCCACTGTATCCTTATCGTCAGCTGAGGCAGAGTACATGGCCATGGCAAAGAATGTGTGCGAAATAATCTGGTTGCGAGGACTACTTCAAGATCTTGGCATCGAAGTCAAAGGACCAACAGTTTTGTTCTGCGACAATGATGCAACTATAAAGCTCGCTGGAAACCCCGTATTTCATGAAAGAACAAAACATATAGAAGTTGATTGCCATTTTACTTGGGAAAAGATCCAGGAAGTGATAATTAAAGCAACCGGAATAAACACAGCAGAACTACCGGCGGATATCTTCACAAAGGCATTGTGTCAGAGACAACACGCATACCTCTTAAGCAAGCTCGGTGTCTTAGACATATATAAGCCACCAGCTTGAGGGGGAGTGTTATCAGATATGATATGCGTAAATGGGATCAATTGCTAATTGATTACAATCAATTAGTAATTGATTATAATATTTCAGAAATCAATCACACAGTCACAAATTGATTTATAATTAGGAATTGATTTACTGTAAATTATTGTATTCTTTCCTTTTTCCATGTACACTCTGTATTACAAATAGATCTACAGATGTAACGATAAAGTAAAGTTGAATATATCAGAATTGCATTCCCAAAGTCTGCTTCTTTACCTTGTGACAACGCCGGCCATATAGGACGGTCGGCTTTCACGTCAGCGATTTCCAGCCAAAATTAAACTTGTGGACTCTATTGACAAAATGTGAAAAAATTTATGATTGAATTGGAAAAATCAAAAGGTTTAGGATTGAATTAGCAAAAGCGCAACGGGTTCAGAATTTTTTGGACAATTTTCCATGTCATAACTCTATATCGGTTGATTAGAGCTATCACTAATCTCGACACCATTGTATTAGTATAAATTATGAGACCGCAAGCATGAGATAATTAAAGAGCGTCATTATTAAATGTCTGTATGCTTACCTCATGCTCCACTTACAAAACTTAAATTGATTACTTCTGAGGAAAAATAATTAAAATTGCAAGGTATGCTTGGGAATTCAATTTGGTCGCATCTCGAAAAACAAATCCAGAAGTTCTGTACAACATTACTTTATATACACATTCACATGACATAAGCTTACTTCATCAGATGTAAAATATGATATTGGCATCGTCCCGTGAATGCTATTTCAAGAATTTAGGGAGTATTTAAAGATTTTACTTTTGAAAAAGCAGTAAAAACATATTTCCTACCTTGATATAAAAGTACATCTGCTAAAATGAAAATACATAAATTGCGTGTACTTGAGATATAGTAGATAACAAACGCAATATGAGGAGTCAAACCAAAATCATAAAATATCATGTTAATATGAGAATTTTGTAATACAAATGCATTAATGTGAAGTTCTCTTTGTGCTTAAATATTTGGGTTAATAACACGAAAAACCTCAAACAAGTGCAGATATGATAAATTTACCTCAAACTAATTTTGGGACCATCGAGAATTCAAAACCGGTACACTTGTGAAAAATTCACACCATACTAATTTTTCAGTCAGAAAAAAAAGAAAAAACTCTAAACTTATACGCCCGAGACGTATTTACCGTCCGCTAGCTGCTGTCAATTTTACCGTCTGAGCTGGATGGCACATGGTAATAACTTAGTTGACCTGACAAGTCCGCATGGAGATTCGAGAGATGAAAACATAGATTTCCCAGCGTATTTGAGCAGACTTTTTACCGATGGGAGAGTTTGGACTTCTGCCTTTCCTTTGTCAAAAGTACATGTGAACAGATAAATTTACCATTTTACTTATTAGGTCAACTGAGATATTGCCACGTGTCATCTAGCTCAATAATTTATGGGTAATTTTTTTTTTGGTCGGAATTTCAGGGTAAAATTTGACGGAAGCTAACAAAGGTTTAAACGTGTTACGCGTGTGACAGTTTGGAGTTTTTGATGGCCCTGAATTTAATTTGGGGTAAAATTCGTCACATACGTATTGTTTCTTAATAACTTCTAGTTATACGATTTGTACAATATTATTTTATTGCACTCACCTAATAATTTTCGTCTCGATGCTCTCCTTTTGCCCCCATCCCGCCGAGAAGATTCTCCCTTTCTTGGAGTTATGAATCACAACTTTCCCCACTTCTTGACACTGGCGAAAACGTACAATTTAACGCCAGAAGGGGTTCACGAGCTGCGTTTTGTTTGGACTTGAAACGAAAGCTTTCATCAGAATTCACAATATTTGTTCAAATTCTATTAGTTCATAGCATTTCTATTGTACATAATTCACGTGTGAATAGTTAAATGCAGTAAAGACTTCGTTTCGGACTTAGAAAACTTCGACGTGCGTGAGCCGCAGCATTTAAGTCAATGCAAAATTAAAATTCAATTTAACCTAAGCCCTTGATATGTCTGATCCTTCACATAGGAAAAAATTTTGGGTGGCTGGGGTGCATTGCACCCTGGCCAATCAGGAGGGGACATGTGAGAGGAGAGGAGAGGAGAGGAGAGAGAAGAGATAGAGACTCATGAGAGAAAGAGAGGACACATGTCCCCTCTTGATTGGGTCGGGCGTATTGCACTCGGCCCACCTAATATCTTCTCCTCACCTAGAATATCCGTGCGAGAGAGCTGCCGACCTTTTGGTTGGGCCTACGATGACGAGCTCCGTGATCTCGGACATTCGAAATCGCGATTATTACGAAACAATCATGGATCAAATCGAACGTTCCGTAATGGGTTGGAGGGCATTACGAGAAGTCCAGCCGAGTTGAGAACTTTGGTTGTGCCTACTGCTTATGTCTTGCCGAGACGAAAAGGCCAGACAGAGGCCCCCACCCCACGTCAGTCGGACCGCACTTTCTTTTGAACTTTTTCTCCTGTTTAGCTCTTTTACATTCGGACAGGGGCCAACGACTACTTTTGCTGAGTTGTGCGGCTTACGTCATCAGAGGAACCGGCGCTTACGTATGCAGTAGGTCGTCGCTTCCTTGTCGGTAGAAGTTTGGGAATTTTTCATGTGACAAGAGAAAACTTGCATAAATGGATCCCACGGATATTTTTTTTGGATTTTTGGTATAAAAATGTAAAAAAAAAAAATCCTAAATCAATTGTATTTGTGTCAATTTAGTTATAAACCTTTTAATTGTGCCAATTTCATCATATTCGGTCCTTCCTACTAATTTCTATAAGAGATTATTGGCATGGATGACTATCAGCCTACGTAGCATAGTTTGTGTTAACGTGAATATTTTTAATTTTTTTTATTAATTTTTATTTTCTTTTTTTTCTCTTTCTATTTTTTTTCCTCCTCTTTCCTATGGCCTACACGGCCATGGCCAGCGAGGGCTGGCCTCGTTGCCAAAAGGCGATGGTCGACCTAGCTAGGGCTAGGGGGAACATCAACGAGGGCAGCCTTGCCAGGCGTCATCTGGGCGATGCCAACCCTTGCCCTGGCCCAAGCGACAAAGGAAATTAATTAAAATGAATATATCAATAGAAGTTACGAGGTAATTTGAGACAAAGGCAATTAAGTAAAATGGGAAAAAAGGGCTTAATAGCAAAAAGGTCAAATTACAAAAATAAGATACTCATTATGCATTTTCAAATGGTTAATTTATTGATGAAAACAATGATTGATGGATAAATTTTTTTCGAAAATGTCATCGTGGATTTCGATTAATCATTTCTTTTCATGAGTTTTGGACGTCATTTCTTTTCATACTTATTTTCGAAAATATTGTTATCAATCATTCATTTTTTTACCTTAATCAATTATATGATTTTAGATTATACGCAAGTAATTTTTGTTATTTGACATTTTTGTCTAGGACACATTTTCCCTTTTTTCTTGTGGTTGTTCTTTGAGTAAAAGTTATCAAAAATATAAAATTATGGTCACAATGGCACATTTATCCGAAACTTTTTTGCCGTAACATCGAAAATCCAAACGTATACATGTGTAACATATTTATCCTCTGTCAATTTATTCTTAGGAGGTCTTCCTCCACTAGCAGGTTGTTTTGTGGAAAAACCTAAGGGTTCCTCCACAAAGGACGAGTCATTTGCTTGCTTACTACTCCCTTAGTTGTCCGACCTAAGACAATTCCAAATAAAAAAACGTCAACCATTTTAATTCCGTAGAATTGGTTTACCTTGCTTTTTCGATCAATGAGAGCCTTCAAAAATCTGCTTACATGGAATTTGAAAAGCAAATGTTGTTGGACAGTGTTCACATGGCTTAAGTGAAATATAAAATGATGTTGCTTTGATTGAAAAATTATCTAACGGAACGTTGATGGATGGTAAATGTGTCATGCAGGTACAAACTTGGGATTTTTAGGGCACGCATGGCATCACTTTTATTCTAAAAATCAACTTATGTCTAGAAGTTTATTTTTCTATTTCTGAAAGAGAAATAATTTTCTTTAACTTCTTCAAATGGCTCCAAAAATACTTCTAGAGCAAAAAAATGCTCTAGAAGTAGAAAAATGAAGTTGTGTAACCAAATGGATTTCTACTCCAAAAGAGTTATCATGCGCGCGCTATATCATAAGAAAAAGTTGAGGTAAATGTGTCACAATGGGCAAAAGAAATTTAAGGTAATTATGTCATAATGAGCATAGTGGCTATATTTACCAAAGCATTAACAATTTTATTTTATGATAAAATTATTGGAACTTATCTTTTTATTGATAATACTTTACTAATTTAATTTCTTCCATTTTTTCATATTTTTTTCATTTTTCACAACAATCAAGGTTAGAAGAAATATTTTCTCAAATATACTTTTACCCCTTAAATTTACTGTAAATTGCATATGTTAACTTAAAAGAATAATGAATAGTTAAAGGCTGTAATAAATAATGACGGTTGAATGTTCAGAGGAGGGGTAAAGATTAGTTCTGCAGAAGTTTTTCATGGAAAAACTTCTGCAAAGAGTTGGGAGATCGCAATATGCTGATCAACTTCGCCATCTTTGTTTTTCCTTTAACAACAGATGAGCCCCTCCACATCATTTATAAGGGTTAACATCGCGAAAAACCCCAAACTGTTACACCTATGACAAATTTACCCCAAACTATATTTTTTACTACCGAAAATCCCAAACTGGTACACTTGCGACAAATTTATCATAAACTTTTTTTTTACCACCAAAAATCATAAACTAGTGTAACTGTGATAAATTTACCACAAACTAATTTTTTTACCATAAAAAATCTCAAACTGGTACACATATGACAAATTTACCCTCTGTTAATTTTCATTAATAACACGAAAAATTTCAAATTGATGCATTTGTAGCAAACATAAGGTAACGTGTACACTCGGCAATTGATATTTATCATCCAACTCAGCAATTTGACGGTAAAATTGAACGAAAATTAACGAGAGGTAAATTTATCACAACTGTACCAGTTTGGGGTAAATTTGTCATGGGTGTACCAGTTTGGGGTTTTTCACGATAAAAAAAATAATTTGGGATAAAATTGTCACAAGTGTATCAGTTTGGGATTTTTGGTGATATTAACCCTATTTACAAATTGCAAAGATAATGGAAGCGCAGAACAACACAACAGTAAAGGTCTTGGGGGTAAAAAGAAATAATTGATGCACTGAAGTCGATCTCTGCTTTATTTCGGTCATTTAAAGCGGTGCATCATGTTAGAAAGTCTTAGAGAAACGTTTAAACTTAGAATCTCCTGTTATGATATTACAATTTTTTAGGGTCACTTTTAATTATGATAAAAGCATACAGAGAGACCATGTGAATATAAATAGCATATATGACACATGCAGAACGATGTTTCAACAAATTAGCTGCAAAAAATAGATCCAAATGGCCAGGTCAAATGCGGCTAGATATAACAAATACGTGTTCAAAGGGATCTCGAACATTCAAGAATAGTGTAAGATGTTTCATTTCTTTAACAAAACATTAAGATGTTCCAAATGGTCCGGTCAAATGCGGCTAGATATATCAAATACGTGTTCAAAGGGATCTCGAACATTCAAGAGTAGTGTATGACATTACAATTTTTTAGGATCACTTTTTATTATGATAAAAGCATAAGCTAATAGGTGCAGAGAGATCACGTGAATATAAATAACATATACGACACGTGCATGACGATGTTTCAACAAATTAGCTACAACAAATAGATCCAAATGGTCCGGTCAAATGCGGCTAGATATATCAAATACATGTTCAAAGGGATCTCGAACATTCAAGAGTAGTGTAAGATGTGTTAGCTGGGTCACTCCTATATGGAGGAAGCCCAATGAAGTGCAAGCCCATGGCTTGAGCCCATATGTTGATACATATGGAGAAATAGGGTTTCTCACTATTAGTTATGTAGTAGCCACCAAAAAGACGTTCTTTTTCGGACGTAGTAGTAAGAGAGAAAGAGTGAAGAAAATCTGAAAGAGGGTGCCGTCCGGATTTCATCAAGCTTACATCAGAGGTCGATTCGCGGTCCGATTGCTCGCGACGCATTGTTCTCGGATCTGATTGGTTTGATCTTCATCTGGATCTTCTTTCATTGGATTTTTCGTGGGTAGAACTAAACCCACGTTTTGGTGAGATTTATCCTTGATCTCTTGCAATTTCACGTGTATTACCAAGGATGGTGTTCTTGATGTATTTGCTGCTATGTACCTCTAGTATTAACTAGAGAAGAACATTGTCTACCCAATTCGTTGATAGTGAAGTTTTTGGGTGGACTACGGTCCCGTGGTTTTTTATCTCCTCACATCGGGGAGATTTTCCACGTTAAAAATTCTCGTGTTCGTGGGTGCTTGGTGTTTATATATTCTATCAGATATATCGCTCTATTATATCGTTTCCTATTAGGTTTGCACAAGAGGGGAGATTTTTTATTCCGTTGCGCTAATCCGATATTGTTCGGATTCATTGATCTCCCAACAAAGTGGTATCAGAGCCTCGCTTCTTGCTGGATTTTTTTGTGTGCCTTGTGTTAAACGATGGAAACGAATACGAGTAGAATGGTTACATTGAATGGTTCAAATTATCATATCTGGAAAGGAAAAATGGAAGATCTTTTATATGTGAAGGATTATTATTTGCCCGTGTTTGCTGATGAGAAACCAGAGAACAAATCTGATGCTGAATGGTCTATATGCCATCGTCAAGTGTGTGGTTATATTAGACAGTGGGTGGATGATAATGTTTTGAACCATATCATTGAAGAAACACATGCACGCAGTTTGTGGAATAGGCTCGAACAATTATATGCTCGAAAGACTGGAAATAACAAGTTATTTCTGATTAAACAGATGATGGCTTTGAGATATCATGATGGTACTCCTTTGACTGACCATTTAAATTCTTTTCAAGGAATTATAAATCAGTTGGCTGCGATGGGAATCACGTTTGATGATGAGATACAAGCATTATGGTTGCTTGGTACTTTACCAGACTCATGGGAAACGTTTCGAACTTCTTTGTCTAATTCAGCCCCGGATGGTAAGATTACCATGGATTTAGCCAAGAGTAGTGTTCTGAATGAAGAGATGCGAAGGAAAACGCAGGGATCCTCTTCACACTTCGATACCTTGGTTGTTGAAAAAAGGGGAAGAAGTGAGACTCGAGGTTCATGGAACAGAGATAAGAGTCGAGGTAAAAGTAGAGGCAAATCTAATAAATTTGCAAATATTGAGTGTCATTATTGCCATCAGAAGGGACATATCCAGAGGTATTGTCGTCAGTTGAAAAAAGAGAAACAGAAAGAGAAAAGTAAAGAGACGAAAAGTGATAATAATAGCGATGACAATCGCGTTGCTGCACTTTCTGAAGACTTTCTCATTGTTTTTTATGGTGATGCAGTGAATCTTGTATGTCATGAGACAAGTTGGGTAATTGATAGTGGTGCATCTATTCATGCTACATCTCGTAGGGATTTCTTTACATCTTACAGGGCAGGTGACTTTGGATCTGTGAAGATGGGAAATAATGGGCTGGCAGAAGTTGTAGGCATTGGTGATGTGTGCCTAGAGACCAGCAATGGCACGAGGTTAGTATTGAATAATGTTAAACATATACCTGATATTCGATTGAATTTGATTTTCACAGGTAAGTTGGATGATGAGGGGTATTGCAACATATTCAGTGATGGTCGATGGAAGCTCACTAAAGGTTCTATGGTTGTGGCTAGAGGAAACAAATTTTCTTCGTTGTACATTATGCAGGCAAAATTATCCACAGAAAAAATTAATGCAGTAGACAACGAAGAGACAGTTGAGTTATGGCACAAGAGGCTCAGTCACATCAGTGAGAAGGGCTTGTCAATATTATCTAAGAAGAAGCTCCTTTCAGGAATGAAAAATTCAGTGCTGAAGAAATGTGATCACTGTTTAGCAGGAAAGCAGAATAGAGTTGCATTCAAAAGCTCCCCTCCTCCGAGAAAGTCAGGTATACTTGATTTAGTGCATTCTGATGTTTGTGGTCCTATGAAGACAAAATCTCTTGGTGGCTCTATTTATTTTATTACTTTCATAGATGATTATTCAAGAAAGCTTTGGGTTTATACCTTGAAATCTAAAGACCAAGTGTTAGATGCTTTTAAGCAGTTTCAGGCTTCAGTTGAGAGACAGACTGGAAAGAAATTGAAATGCATCAGAACTGATAATGGGGGAGAGTATATTGGTCCTTTTGATGAATATTGCAAACAACGGGGTATTCGACACCAAAGGACACCTTCCTGTTGACACCTGATTTTTGACCATCTTTTATTTTAGTTTTTATTTCTAAAATTAATTAAAAATAGAAAAAAAGGTCAAAAAATTGCAAAATCAACTTTGGGAGCCTTAGCCTAGCCTTAGGAACCAATTTTGAACAAAAAATATTTTTTGAATTTTTTAATATTTTTTGGAATTTATTTAATTATAAAAATACCCAAAAAATCAGAAAAATACCATCCGTGGTCAGAAAATTACACAAAAATATTATGAAATTTTATTTTAATTATATCTTCAATATTTTCACTTTTTATTATGGAAATTTGGCTCGATTCATGGGGTTCCTTCACAAACCTAATCCCGAACCGGGCCTAAAAAATCCTTTTCGAGTCTTTTAATTTTCAATTCTCGGCTTTTATAAGCTATGACATTGGACTCCAAAGTATTGAAATGCAATTGGGTCAATTTGCCCTCCAATTTGATCAATTTTAACCAAAAGGGCTTAATTGCATAAAAATCTTTCAATTTAGTCCCCGGTTTTACAATTTGTGAAATTAAATTTCACACGGGCACACCCATTAAAATTAAACACCTCTACCCAACAGTTTTCATCATGCTGAATCCATTGGTGGGCTCAATTTTGGCTAATTCAATCGTTTAGGCCTTCGATTTGGCGAAATTAAATTTCGGATCCTAGGGACAATTTGGGGTTTTCACAGAATTTCAATAAATTGATTCACGAAAATACCCATATTTGATGGAAAACATGTCAAGGAATCTGATTTTGCCATCAATTTCATGAAAAGAGGTCATTTGGGGGGTCAATTTGATGATTTGGGCGATTTGGCCGAACCAGGCCGGTCGGGTCTGACCCGACCCGACCCGGGTCTGGTGGACAGCATGCACAGAATGTGCAGCAGCGTGGACAGAACAGGGGCGGCATGGGCGACGCGGCTTCGGGAAGAAAAAAAGGAGAACGGGCGTGGGGGGACACTGGCAGAGTTGGGTGGTCGTGCCTGGCAGGGGAATGGGCGTCGGCACGCCGGTCGGCCACGCGGAAAAGGCGGGGAGATCTCGGTTTAATGCCGAGCTCGCACGAGAGAGGGAAGGATTTTTTTTGGCTAAGACCGGACTGAAGGAGCTTCCCCGGAGCTTCAGCGACCTTCACGGATCCTCAGGCAAGCATTCGTGGCCGTCGGCGAGCTCCAAATAGGTTGGTATTCTCCTCCGATCACCGTTTCTCATACGCACGCCATGTGTTCGATAAAATGCCGATGGATGCCTCGACTTGGTTTTGTCTCGGCCGTGCCTTTCCCGACCCCCATTTGCGGGTATCAAGCTTTGAATATGTACTAGCATTGCTTCTAAGCTTGTGTTGACCTTTGTTTTGCATTGAACCGCGACGAAACACGGCTCGGAGCTTCGCCGTCCACCTCGCGGACCGAGAGCTCAACGGGAAACTTCCGGCGGTCGACAAGCTCGAAACGAGCTCAGGTAAGGTTCTAGACCCCTCTTGGATGCTCTTTGATGGTTTAGAATCGAGCTTTGATAGAAAAAATTTCTGCAAATTTTCTCTCGCCGGCGCCGGTTCCGGGGAGGTCCGGTTCGGCCATTTCCGACGTGGTCATGGCCCTCATTTTTGTTGTATGTTAATGTTGAAATGTTAGGGAGTCTAGTGGTGCGAAAATCCCCAAAAAATTCTGAGTTTTGGTCAATTTTGGGCATTTTCCGGCGACCTCGCCGGAATTTTTACTATTCCCACCGGAATTTTCACTGTTCATCGTCTTCTCCGGAGACCCTCCGGCCGGTCAACGGTCAACGGCCGACGTAGCGTGCTACGTAGGCAGCCACGTCAGCCGGGGTGGGGTCCGGTCCGGTTATTTTCAAATAAAACAAACGGACGGCCACGATCGCGACACGTGTCGCGATCTTGGAATTTTGCAAAATAGAATAAATGATTTTCGGATAATTAATTCAAATCAATCCGACGGCCGAGAATGTGCCAAGTGGCTTTCTGTGGATCGTCCGATCTTGTCCAAGATCGGACGCACCAGGAGTAGCCACGTGGCACAACGTGGAGCGTTCGATCCGAAGGTTTTTCTAAAAAAGAAAATAATTGATTTTTGATCCGACGGCTATTATTGAGCCACGTGGCTCTCTGTGGGTCGCTCGATCTAGTGGAAGATCGGACGCACGAGATGAAGCCACGTGGCACGACGTGGACCGTCCGATCCGGGGAATTTTCGGATAATTAAATAAAATAGATAAAAAATCAAAAAAATTGTTAAAAAATGGAAAAATGTTTAAAAATATAAAACGGCGTCGTTTTAGGCCGGTTTCGACCCCTAGGGTCGGGCCGGGCGCCCGAGAGGCGTGGGCCGGGTTTGACCCAGCCCGGAAAATATTTTTAAATATTAAAAAATTCAGAAAATAATAAAAAATAATAAAAAATTCAAAAAATCAATAAAAAAATAGAAAATTCATAAAAAATTCAAAAAAATTCTGAAAATTCAGAAAAATTCTAAAAAAATTCCAGAAAATAGGAAATGGCCACATCCAACTGGCCACGACCTGTTTCGGGTCTTTCGACCCCCGATATTTTCAGAAATGACGGTTTTGCCCTTCCGGCAAACCGTCTTCCAAAAAATTCTAAAAAATTCAGGAAAATCCCAAAAAATAGGAAATGACCACAAACAACTGGCCAAGGCTCATTCCGGGTGTTTTGAACCCCGACCCTTCTTAAAATGATGATTTCGCCCTTTGGGCGAATCGTCTTCCAAAAATTGAAGAAAAGTCGAGAAATTCCAAAAAATTCTCAAAAATGGGAAATGGCCACAATCAACTGGCCATGGAATATTTTGGGTAATTCGGTATCCAAACCTTCCAAAAATGACAATTTTGCCCTTCGGGCTAATTGTCCCCGAATCTTCCCATTTTACCCCTAGCCCTAAATCACATCTTCCCTAAGCCCTTATGGCTATACTAGGAGGCCAATGATTGAAATTGATGTGCATTGACATGATTTATTTATGCACTTGACTTGCGCTTTCGTTAAATTGATTGTGATTGATATGACTAGTATTCCAATCTGCATGAAACCCGAACCATACCTATCTCACCTGAAATTGCGCCTGCATGAAATCCTAATTAGGAAAATCACTCGCGTTAGGTACCGAAAGGGCGTTGGTAATGACACCGACGTAACCAAGTCCCCGAACCCAAAATCTCTGGTTCCGCAGAACTGATCGATCTCTCCCAATCGGTCAGTAAGGTTTCCGGTCTACCCTCCAAGAAAGACCGGTGGCGACTCCAAATGCATGCACAAGTTGCACATGCCACCACGACCACACTAAGGTCGAAAGCGATTGACTTTTATCGTCGAATCCCTCAAAAGACATACTCCCGCCGCGATTTGGTATGGGCCTGGGAGGGCCCGCGCCGATCTAAGGCCCGCGATCCACATTTCAGAGTGGGGGCCCGCGATCGGTAATCCATTAGCCGCGTCCGTTTTTTTTTTTGACGGGTCGCGACACTCCCAAGACACCTCAGTTAAATGGTTTAGCTGAGAGAATGAATAGGACACTGATTGAACGGGTAAGATGTTTGCTTTCACAGTCAAAGCTACCGAGATCCTTTTGGGGTGAAGCTTTAAGTACAGTTGCACATGTATTAAATCTTACTCCATGTGTCCCTTTAGAGTTTGATGTTCCTGATAGAGTTTGGACAGGAAAAGATGTTTCTTATGACTATTTGCGTGTCTTTGGGTGCAAGGCATTTGTGCATATTCCTAAAGATGAGAGATCTAAACTTGATGTGAAAACACGACAATGCATATTCATTGGCTATGGACAGGATATGTTTGGCTACAAGTTCTATGATCCAGTTGAGGAGAAAGTTATAAGAAGCATAGATGTTGTGTTTATGGAAGATCAGACTATAGAGGATATTGAGAAATCAGAGATTATTTCAACGCCACAGGTTAGTGATGATTTGATTGACTTGGATCCAGCTTCTCACATATATGTTCCTACACAGGTTGAGGAGGACCAGCTAGAAATAAATGTTCCAGATAATGCACATGCCCCGGAACATGTTGAGACAGATGATGTTGTTCCTGAACTAGAAGCTCCATTAGAAGGAGCAGCTCCATTAGATGCTCCATCAGATGTTCCAGTCCGGAGATCTATCAGAGACCGACGACCTTCCACCAGATATTCTGCAGATGAATATATATTATTGACTGATGCAGGTGAACCAGAGTGTTATGCAGAAGCAATAGAAGATGAGTGCAAAAGCAAATGGCTCGATGCCATGCATGATGAAATGCAGTCACTTTACGATAATCATACTTATGAGCTGGTGAAGTTGCCTAAAGGCAAAAGAGCTTTGAAGAACAAGTGGGTATACAGGTTGAAACAAGATGAACATACTTTACAACCACGGTACAAAGCTAGATTGGTTGTTAAGGGATTCGGTCAGAGAAAGGGTATTGATTTTGATGATATATTTTCTCCGGTGGTAAAAATGTCTTCTATCCGTGTGGTTTTAGGCTTGGCAGCTAGCCTAGACTTGGAAATTGAACAGATGGATGTCAAAACAGCCTTCCTTCATGGTAACTTGGAGGAAGAGATATACATGGAACAGCCAGAAGGTTTCAAAGTGAAAGGAAAAGAAGACTATGTGTGTAAGCTAAAAAGGAGTCTCTACGGCCTTAAGCAAGCTCCGAGACAATGGTACAAAAGGTTTACGTCAGTTATGATTGAGCAAGGCTATAAGAAGACCTCCTCAGATAACTGTGTGTTTGTCCAAAAATTTTCTGATGATGACTTTATTATTCTCTTGCTTTACGTTGATGATATGTTGATTATTGGCAGGAATGCTTCACGAATTGAGTTGTTGAAGAAACAGTTGAGCAAGTCTTTTTCCATGAAAGACTTGGGCCCGGCGAAGCAGATTCTTGGTATTAGAATTACTCGGGACAGAAATTCTAAGAAGTTATTTTGTCGCAAGAGAAGTATATCGAGAAAGTTCTTCAGAAATTTCACATGGACAAGGCTAAAGTGGTTAGTGCTCCTCTTGCTTCCCACTTTAAGTTGAGTACAAAGCAAAGTCCTACGACTGATAAAGAGAAGAAAGACATGGAAATTGTTCCATATGCATCAGCTGTAGGAAGCTTAATGTATGCAATGGTATGTACACGACCAGACTTGGCGCATGCAGTTGGCGTTGTTAGTCGCTATTTGTCAAATCCGGGTAGAGAACATTGGAATGCGGTAAAGTGGATCATGAGGTATCTTCGGGGAACTTCAAGTTTGAAACTCAGTTTCGGGACCGAAAAACTAGAGTTAGTTGGATACACAGATTCTGATTTGGCCGGAGATATTAATACACGTAAGTCTACTTCTGGTTATTTGATTTCTTTTACCGGTAGGGCTGTGTCATGGAAGTCAAGGTTACAAAAGTGTATTGCACTTTCTACAACCGAAGCAGAATTTATTGCAGCGACCGAAGCTAGTAAAGAGTTGCTGTGGCTGAAGAAATTCTTAGAAGAACTTGGGTTCAAGCAAAAAAGGTATGTGTTATTTTGTGATAACCAAAGTGCGATTCATCTTGGTAAGAACTCAACTTTTCATTCTAGATCGAAACATATTGATGTTAGATATCACTGGATAAGAGATGTTCTAGATGAGAAGTTGTTGGAACTTGAAAAAATCCATACGGACCATAATGGTTCCGATATGATGACGAAGACTCTACCAAGGGACAAGCTTGAATATTGCCAATCGATAGCGGGGATGGTGAATCCCTCCACATCGTCGTGAGGGGGAGATTTGTTAGCTGGGTCACTCATATATGGAGGAAGCCCAATGAAGTGCAAGCCCATGGCTTGAGCCTATATGTTGATACATATGGAGAAATAGAGTTTCTCACTATTAGTTATGTAGTAGCCACCAAAAAGACGTTCTTTTTCGGACGTAGTAGTAAGAGAGAAAGAGTGAAGAAAATCTGAAAGAGGGTGCCGTCCGGATTTCATCAAGCTTACATCAGAGGTCGATTCGCGGTCCGATTGCTCGCGACGCATTGTTCTCGGATCTGATTGGTTTGATCTTCATCTGGATCTTCTTTCATTGGATTTTTCGTGGGTAGAACTAAACCCACGTTTTGGTGAGATTTATCCTTGATCTCTTGCAATTTCACGTGTATTACCAAGGATGGTGTTCTTGATGTATTTGCTGCTATGTACCTCTAGTATTAACTAGAGAAGAACATTGTCTACCCAATTCGTTGATAGTGAAGTTTTTGGGTGGACTACGGTCCCGTGGTTTTTTATCTCCTCACATCGGGGAGATTTTCCACGTTAAAAATTCTCGTGTTCGTGGGTGCTTGGTGTTTATATATTCTATCAGATATATCGCTCTATTATATCGTTTCCTATTAGGTTTGCACAAGAGGGGAGATTTTTTATTCCGTTGCGCTAATCCGATATTGTTCGGATTCATTGATCTCCCAACAAGATGTTCCATTTCTTTAACAAAACATCAAGCAACGTTGGTGGTGATGGCAAAAGAGTCTCAAATACAACCGTTCAGTCTAACCAAATATGCCGTAACGTTTTGTCCGCATTCTTAATCCTGAAAAGGGATTAGTTATCGTACCCGTGATCTGGGGACTCGTATTGTCGAGGACGTCGTGCGTGCCTCGATGGTAATCTAGGATCTCTCACCTCCAATTTTTCAGTGAGCCGGAAGAAAGCAAAGCTAATGAGGATGTTTGATTAACCCTAAAGTTGCACATTAAGTGGCGTAATTAAGACTCTCGAAGCAGCTCTTGTTATACGTATCAAGGCAGAGGAAATCTCCGGGGCTGAACAGAAGCTGCTGTGTAATAAAAAAAAAAAGGGAGAACTGTCCGAACGAGGTTTTTTTTTTTTTTAACTGGTGGAGGAGATGAGCGAGGACAACGAGCGAGCCGGCGTTTTCGTTGACTTGACGCTTACAGTCTTCCTTTTTTACTCGGTCTCTTGGGCTTCGGTTCATCTCCTCCACTTTAAAATGCGTCCTCATCTTCCTCGAAGTTGCTCGCCAGCGTGAGAGGGAGCAGAAGAAAGAGAGGGTTGAAACTCAGAAGTTTTCTCTCTCTTTCGTCATCAATTCCGGGACCCTTTCGTTGTCCTTTTCCTCCCTCCGGCGGAAAGCCCTAATGGACACGAAGGTCATATCCTCTGGGAAGCGGTTACACCGTCCTGCCGGAGAGCTACATCCGACCCGAATCCGAACGCCCGAAGCTCTCCGAGGTCTCCACCTGCGATAACGTGCCCGTCATCGACTTGGGCTGCGCCAACCGAGCCCAAATCGTCGAGGCCATCGCCTACGCCTGCTCCGTCTTCGGCTTCTTCCAGGTGATTTCCCCCGAGAACACGAAAAGGCTAATCAAGGGTTTGCTAGTTTGGTTGGGTCTGTTGGTTAATTCAGCTGGTAATTTGTGGCGGGTTGTTTTTTTTTTTTTTTTTTCCGTCAAGGTTGTGAACCACGGGGTGTCGAAGGAGGCGGTGGCGGACATGCTGCGAGTGGCGACGGAATTCTTCGGCATGCCGGTGGAGGAGAAGCTGAAGCTCTACTCCGACGACCCTTCCAAGACAGTGAGACTGTCCACGAGCTTCAACGTCAACAAAGAGAAGGTCCACAACTGGCGAGACTATCTAAGGCTCCATTGTTATCCCCTCGAGAAGTACGTCCCGGAATGGCCTTCGAACCCTTCTTCTTTCAAGTACGCTCTCTTCGTCTCTCTCTCTCTCTCTAGCCAAAGCTTTCATGAACAGAGAATTTGCGGTATACAAAGGGATTTTGATTACGGCTAATCTGAAATGGGCGATGCCAATCAGTGATTAAGCGCACACTCATCATGCACGTCGGCAATTTGACTTTCGCTGTCCCCGAAGGGAAAATATTTTACAGAGAGAGCTTACGTGATCTTCATGATGTGTTCTCCCCCTTTTAAAATTCCCAACAAAAACCTTAATCGTCACAAGAAAGAGGGTGACTTGTTTGAGCTTTTGGGTCATCTTATAAAAGAGCCTTTCGACATTTAAGGACCGAGGCCGCTTTGACATCTAGGGTTTCAGCTTTCCTAGAAAGTTCAATATAAGTTATGCCCGTCCCTTTCATGTTGTGTCCTGAGACATATAAAGTGCCCCGACACGGTGTCGACAGTAGTGTAATCAACCGCCAAATGACGGCGCACCTTAAAAAAATCGTTATAATACCACTGTTCATAATCTCTGAAAGTGGTCCTGTTCAATTGATGTCACGTGGATCTCACATTTTAAAGATATGTCCGGTTTGTTCGCGACAGATAGAGAGCATGTATGAATTAGAAACCGTTTGGATTTAGCAACCGGCTTTGCTTTTAAGCGCAACTAAGTTCTTCCTGAGAATTTTACCAAGGAGTTCCGACTTTTAGATGGTTTTGTGGAAAGTTTGTTGCTCCGTGGAGATTCAGCTCAACCGGACGTGCTGTTGAAAAGTCAAGATCTCTCTTTGGATGCAAAATCCATCTCCCCTTGGAAAAGTGCCAAAAAGCGGCAGACATTAGGGCTTTCTGATCGGTGGGGCCCAGTAATAACATGGGATTCGGGAAAAGAGGGGGCACCATATGCCTTGTTCTTTTGCCATTGCCAGTCCCCTATTTGTTTTAGCTGGACTCGTAAGGGAAGAAGACTTCACACCTTTTCATATAAAGTCAGAGGCTTATTATTATTTTTTTTTAAAAGAAAAGAAAAGAAAAGAAAAATTCTAAATTCTAAATTTCTATTACCTCCCAGATTCATAAAATTTTACTGAAAAAACAAGTCCCTCGCTTAAATGTTAGGTACCTAACCTTACAATCCGGGCCGTCCAATTTTTGACGGACGGCCAAGATCTCCTGTTTTTAGGGAGCAATTTTTTGATTTTTTTTAATATATTCTTATTAGTAATAATCTGGGCCGTCCATTCATAACACGGATGGTTCGGATTGTAAGGCTAGAGCCTAACCTTTTAAGAAAAGATTAGACGATCTGAGTACCGAAAACCACTTTCTTTTTTTTTTTCTCCCCTAAGATTATGAACATATACCGTTATTCCATACATAAAGGCACGTGTCGTTCTTCTAATTGGCTCTACTGCAGTTGATAATTTTTGGAAAAAAAAATAAAATCAGTGGTGAGTTTTGTGCGTGAGTTGGAGGATTTTATTTTTTTTCAAGATGGAAAAAAAAAAGAAAAAAGAAAAAGTTTAGAGCAGAAATAAGATTGAACCTAAACTCGACGGTCTTTTTCTTTTTTTTCTAAGGCAAAGAGATCCAAAGGTTATTGTTGATATTTTTAGAGAAGGTACGTATGTGGTCAGGCCATGGTACGCTCTCGGACAAAACAACCCTTGAATTTCGTTTCCTTGCCCATTCGTGGCCTCGTCGAGTTTGAACTCTAGCGGCAGAAGAGAATCGGAATCAATCCCCGGGGGGGGGGGGGGGGGGGGGGGGGGGGGATTGAAGACACGTGAACATGAAAGGACGACCCAGCTTATGTGAAATAAGACAGGCTCTGCTGCATCCGGACAGAGATGGCTGGAAGATAGTCTTCGTAAAAAAAGTGCAATTCCTAAATTGACCCCACGCGATAGATCAAAATTGTTAGTGGTTCGTCCCGTCATTCTTAGGTTCTTGAATAAAAGGAATCGGTGCGGGTCGAATTGCCCCCGTTCTATTCGGCCCGGAAAAGAAAAGATAAAGAAAAAGGAGCATTTCGACATATGCTTTGGCTATGTCACGATCGATCTGACGGTCGTGATGACGTCAAGGTCGATAAGGGTTTTCTTTTCTATTTCCGACTCTTTTTTCTATGCCAAACGGTGGAAAAGAAAGGTTGTCCTGTTGTCGGTCCATTTAAAAATATGTTTGGTTCTTCTTCCCACCGTTTCTCAGAATTAGGGTTTTGGCGAGGATCGGTCCAAAGAGAACGACTAGTTCTTTTTTTTTTTTTTTTTAATAGCAAGGACGTGGTTGTGGTTCGATCTCCTTTGGCGGCATGTGCCGTTCAGCTTAATAAAATCCAAGCGGCGCACCTCCCCAGGCAGTGTGACGTCAGGGCAGGCCGCGGCGGTGACGTCATCGCCCGGTGTCGTATTAATTGGCCGCGTGGTTCCAGAGAACACGCGCTGATGCAGGTGGGACTCGGGCCCCGGGGCGGGCGGGCGGGCGCGTGGGCCGAGGGGAGGGGGTTAACGTGGCCGCGTCGGATCCGTTCGATCCTTGGAAAAACATATTGAAATGGATCTTCGTGAATCGTACGCAAATTTATATTGAAATTGTTCAGTGTCTGAAGTGCATAGTTAGGTGAGATATTCTCACGCGAGCATTATTAGTCAGTTTATTTCATCTTAAATCAAAGAAAACGTACACATTTCTTTTTTAATGCTCGGAATTTAAATGCTATTCAGATTTCAAAGAATAATAAAAAAAAAGAATTCATGAATAATTAACGTGATTTGGTGTCAAGAGACGCCGAGCTTAGACGCGCATCGCCTTTTGGCAAAATCGTAACTACTAGAGAGGGTTTTCTCAGCGTATGCTCATTATTGATGCGAAATTCGGTGATCAGCCATTGTTTGTCAATGATAGATCTGTTTTTGTGAAATGGACGATATCCTGCAAGCCATTCTAAGTTAATTCACTTTTCAAATTTATTTATTTTACTCACTTTATGGGATTTGCGTGTTTGTTTTGAAGTTATCTACCCTTCTTTCGAATGGAATAAAAACTTTCGTTTCAAAAAAAGAAGAAGAACAACAACACGGTAGGGACTAGGGAGAGTTCCAATTAGCTTAATGATCTTCAATTACATTTATTTTTAAAAAAAAAGCAAAATTCTCTAGTGAAATAATTAGCAAGATGCACGTGCGTTGCACGGGTTTAGGACTATGCGTTACTCTAAATGTGGCGGTGGAAATTGGTGGCATTGGCAGGGATGTTGTGAGTAATTACTGCAAGGAAGTGAGAGCTCTAGGATACAGAATTGAGGAGCTGATAGCGGAGAGCTTGGGCCTAGAAAGCCGCGGCGTGGCCAGGGTGTTGGGCGAGCAGGGTCAGCACATGGCTGTGAACTTCTACCCGCCGTGTCCCCAGCCGGAACTTACCTACGGACTCCCGGGCCACACCGACCCGAATGCACTCACCATCCTCCTCCAGGACTTGCAGGTCACGGGCCTTCAGGTTCTCAAGGATGGCAAGTGGCTCGCCGTCCAGCCCATTCCCGACGCCTTCGTCATCAACCTTGGCGATCAACTGCAGGTAATTTCTCATGGCCGTGAGGCTGAAGAGATCCCTTGTTACACGGCTTTAGTCTCATCTTTAATCTGTCTCGCGCCTGTTGCGTCATTGGCACGAAAAGCAAAGATAAGTAGGCGCAATTTTGTATTTCCTAGGATAACAAGATTAAACGAAGTTGGTTTACTATCCTGAACTGTCATATGTTGGAATCGGGGCCCCAAATTAGTATGTTTTGCTTAAAGACGAGGATGTAAAGTCACATAATTTTGTCAATATTGCAAAATAGTTGCTCTGTCATATGAATCAAGGCATAAAGAGACGTCGATTTCAGGCATTGAGCAACGGGAAGTACAAGAGCGTGTGGCACCGGGCGGTCGTCAATGCCGACAAGCCGAGGATGTCGATTGCCTCATTCCTTTGCCCGTGTGACGACGCGCTGATCAGCCCCCCAGAGTCACTGGTAGAAGAGGGATCTGTAGCTGTGTACAGGGACTTCACCTATGCAGAATATTACAAGAGGTTCTGGAGCCGGAATCTGGATCAGGAACACTGCCTGGAGCTTTTCAAGAACTCGCGCAATTCGGCAGGAAGCGACACATAATCCTCCGTTCTCGGAACATGTTAACTCCACGAACTCTCCCTGCGGTTTAGTGAAATTCGACAACCACGTTTTGCTTCTCAAATTGTCTTCTGCACCATCTGTAGCAAGGAGGAGGTCGGTCCTCAAGTTCAAATGAAGTCTTTGTTTTTGGTTTTGAAAAGCATGACGCTGTCTGCTGAATTCCGCTAAAGCACGGAGAATGCTCGTGAAGGTTTCCCTAGTTGAATAATGAAAGGTTTCCCTAGTTGAATAATGAAATGCCGTTTATGCGATTCATCGTTTTTCCTCTTTGTATGTGATGGTCGGGTGATTATATATTTTTTGATGTCTGGACATTTCTCCCTAGAAAAAATGTTTTGTCGAGCATTGAATCTGTCAAGCTCGATTTCATGGTTGTTCATTATTTGTCCTAGCAGAATTTAGGAAGTTGGTATAACTTGATTATTCACCAGTGTCCTGTATCGTTCTGGTTGTGTTGTTACTCAAGGAGACATTTCATTGGTCTCCTTATTTTTGTTTCTGTATTCTTCACTGCTTAAGATCCATTGCTTCTGATATGGCAATCTGAAGTGGCCATTTCGAGTCTGTCTGAATCTCCCCTACTTTCACCATCAACAAAGGATTGGCAAATTTGGTGTTGATCCTTCTGCTGTTGCAGCTGCAAGGATTCGCATCAGAAGTATCGCTTCAATCCCTTTACTCCGTGCGGGGATTCCGTTTTTTAGTGAGATCTTCCATGCTATTCAAAGCGCTTTACTGAAATGAAGACGGAATATCACAATTTTCATCAACCAGGCGCATCGGTATACTCGATGTCGTTACACATTTTGTAAAATCAGTATGCAGACTCGAATTTTATTGGGCGTACCACAACAAATCTTGTAACTTCTCCTTGTCCAATTCCCAAGCATCATACAGTCACTGTCATTTTATGTTTTCCTTCTAGGGAGAAGAACTTGGTACGCTGAATTGAAAGCCAACTGCGAGAAAAGGGATGGTTTGCGATCTTTCAAATCCAAGAACCATTATACAGTCACCACCAAAAAGAGCCAGCTCAAGCCGTCTTCAAGAACTCCATGACGTAAGTGTTGAAAGCGCAACACATGACTCGGAAGCCCTGAAATCCCGCCCCTTTGGCCAATGCCTCGAACTCCTTCTCCGTCCTCTCTTTCCCCGCCCGGGTTGTGGGCCAACATGATGCAGTCGATGTGGATCACACCCTTGGTCGCTAGGCTTGGGTCTGGGTACACAGGGAGTATGCACTCTGCAACGATCACCTTTCCGTTTTCGGGAAGCGCATCGTAGCAGTTCCTGAGGAACTTTGCGCAATGTTCATCGCTCCAATCGTGGCATATCCACTGCGAGAAAGTAATGTGCTTTTTATGAAGCAATCTTGTTCATACTCTAATCAGTAGGAACTTTTTGGACTTGGCAAGAGACCAAATAAAGCAAAGAAAACAGCGACAGGCCTTGTTAGGTATTTCCTGAAAAATTTCCACTTCAGGAACAGAGACATAAATCTTACCTTCATGAAAAATGGCATCTCCCTTTGGAATGCTGACGAACATGTCGCCTCCAACGTGCTCGATACCTACATTAGTACCGACATTAGACTTTTTGGTGTTATTTTCGGCAAGGTGCTTCAAATTAGTTTAGGGGCAATGAATTGAATGTGAGATGCGAAAATGTTCCCAGATCCTGGGTTGCTCAAGTATCTAGGAAATGACAACTAGTCTCGAAGAATAAGCATGTCGTAACATTATATACCGGGAAAGGATGGAGCGTCTTCAATCACGTGAGGCAAATCGAAATTGATCCCTTTAATCGAAGGGTATTTGGCAACGATCATGCTGAGCACGGCCCCGGTGCCGCCTCCGACATCAACGACTGTCTTGAGGCCCTCGAAGCCCTTGTATGTTTCCAGCATCTTCTTCATGGTAATGGTGGAGTGATCGGACATTCCCCGGTTGAAGATCTTGTTGAATCGCGGGTCGGTGCCGTGATACTCAAACGCGGTCATCCCGTATGCCTTGTTGAACGGGATTCCGCCTTCAAGGACCGCATCTTTCAGGTAATACCTGCGAGTTAAAAAGCAAACGGTCTAATATCACACTTAGGGGAGATCACAAAGAGAAACCAATAAGTTCTTAACCTGCGAAACCTCGAACGAAATTTCTGATGATTCAGAAGCTCACTGTCACCAGTTACTTTAATCTCTCGGATGATTCAAACGTAATGTTGTCCCACAGGTCAACGTAATGTTGGTCATTATCTACTCAGATCATCAGACTTCTGTCTAAATTTACCAAAGGATGGAGGATTTTCTTCAGGGGAAGATCGGGAAAACCTGACGTCTGAAAACAACTTTGTCTCCTATGAACAACAAACTTTTGAGAATTTCTACCAAGAAAGCACACAAAGTCTGTCCTTCAACAAGTGCCATAAACATGTCAAACAATACTAAACCAAGATAATCCTACCCATCTTATTTGGTATATCTGTATACATCAACCAAGAGCAACCCTCAATTTTCCGGCAAAAACTGATCAAATCGACGAGGAAAGCTTCTGGAACTGTCAATGGTGGTTAGGTACGAGTTCCTTATCAATGATCGGGCCGAATTGGATACCAAGAAGGATGTGGTAATGACCTGATAGGGACCACTATCTGCAATTATGCAGACCACACCTAGAACCACGAATTTCATATGATTGCTTCTTACCAGACTAGAGTGTTTCCACGGGATAGAACTTCCTCAGGGATTATAAGGTTTTCATTCTCTTTCACCATTCAAGAAGACACATATCACTAATTCTCCGATAACATAGCAAGCACTCGTATACTTTGGGAGGGATGATTTCGCGGCATCGAGTGATTGGCGGACTGCGGATTTTCTTGTGGAAAACGATCTAAAGCCAAGCAAGACACAACCATGGACGACAAGAACAGCTTACCTGCCGCATTTTTCTCTGTCGAAGAGAAGTGGCGCGTGGAAAGCCACCAAGCCCAGTGTTTTTCATGTTGCATTCTTATCCAAAATAACATAATGAGTGTGAATATTTAAAGGACAAGGATGTGGGCCACTGGCCCGTTCCTGATCCGCTATCATATCTAATCATTCGTAACTGATTGAATCGAATTAGGTAGGAATGACGAATGAACGAAAACCAGGTATCCCAAAAGACATTTTCAAACAGAACAGCAGGAAAAACAGGGCACTACCAGCTAAGCGATGTGCTCTGCGGGGAGAACAAGGTGCTGAGATCGCCATTCATTTCGAGGTTTCACTGTTAGAGCGACTCTTGAAAGGTAAAGAGGGGTGCGAGATTTGAACATTTTCTTGACACCATGGTATGTGAAAAGTTGCGTTTTTAGTGGGAGCAGACCATGAATCTTCCCCGTTATTTAGGTAGAAATGTAAGAGTTAATCATCATCTCGATTCTGTTTCCTTCCTATAATGCCCCGGCTACAGTTTTACCAAAGAAAAAAAGAGCCAAAGGAAAGTGAAAAAGGTACCAGCTTTCCATGAGGACTTTGTCCTGGTTCATCAAGCTGAGTGGGGAGATGGAGACCCCATCCGCGTTCTTGACCAAGAACTTGCACACCGGAGCCAAGCCGTAAAGCCGCTCGACCTTGCCATCGGGGAGGTCCCGGAGGGTGCACGTGAGGACGGAGTAGCTGGCCAGCAGCCGGAAGATCCGGTCGAGCATGACTGGGGCGTCGGGGGTTCTGGGTCGGGAGCTGGGAGGCGACCTCGCCCGGGGAAAGGTAAGCGCCCGGCCCGGCCTTGGCCATGATCTCGAGGAGGTCAAGCTCGATGGCGGCCTTAAGGACCATGGGGAGCACGGAGGCGCTGGCCAGCTGCATGGCGAAGAGGTTGGCCTCCTCGTCCGAGACTTGGGTGGGGGTCATCTGGGTCTCGGATCCGGTGGAACCCATTTTCTTCCGGCGAGAGAAAGCAGAGGGAATGGGATGAGAAAAGAAGAGAAAAGTGGCGGGGGAATGAAGTGAGGCACGGTGGGGGTCGGGGTGGTGATGGAGGGCCGATATATATGGAACTTGGAAGCTCACCAACCCAGGTTGGAATGACAGTGGACCCTACTACGCCAATGTGGACATTTTGTCCGGCGTGCCATTGGCACCAACCATTGCACCAAAATAGAGAGAGATTTCTCTCTCTCTCTCTCTCTCTCTCTCTCTCTAGGAGAAAATGATGACATCCGACCATTTTATGGGTTGGTTGTCGCTTTCCCACCAAATTAATCTAGGCGTTAAGAGAAATACTTGATCTTTTGAGTACACGAGCTATTTCTAAAGTTCGATTGATCCCACAACCATTTTTCTGAGAAATGATGGAGATGCTCGGTGGATATAACCTTGTTCCGATCCTGCGTCCGATCGGGTCACTTGGTCTGTGCGCGGGGGTCGACTTACCTCGTAATCAACCCGGAAGCTCGGAGCTTGTGAGCCAAAAGACACATATTGTTTGCCCGCCACGGAAGATGGGTTCGAATTCGCCCGGAAATCGCTCCATCAAAACCGACTTAAAAGATTAGCCAACACGAAAGCAGCAGTTGGTTTTTACGGAAGGGGTAAGCATTGGGCATGGAGACGATAACGAGAGAAGAGAGAGAGAGAGAGATATCACTTGACAGAGATGCGGGTCTCCGACCCTTTTCTCTCGGGGACAGTATTAGGCAGGATTGATTTTTCACACCACAATAAGACACTTCATATATTGATCGCGATGTGGCAAGGTGGGTGCCACTAGCCAAATTACTCCCTCTCTTCGAATTTGTACACTCGTTCCGCGAATTTGTACATGGAAGATCTTCAGCCATCTGCAACAACAATTATGGGGAAACCTATGATCCTACGACCCATGATTGAATCGATCGTCTTAGCGGGGGGTATTAGGTAGAGTTCGGTTGCAAAAAAGCCTGGGCTATAGGGTCTACGGGGACGCGTGGAGTGCAATTTGTCAAAGGTCATTTAAGGAGATCGGCATTTACCTAAACAAGGCGAAAGGTCATTGTAACTTGCACGAGTCGGGATCGAACGCGACATGTTTGAATAAAATCCCCATCTTCTTCAAACGTCGGACTGGACCGCGTTTTTACCATTTTTTTTTTTTTTGGGATTGATTGTCTAATATTCCACGAAAAGTTCAACGCGTGACCTACGAGTGAACGTGCTTGTAACGAGTATGTCAATCTTTGTAGCTCATCAATGAAAAGGATCACCGGAGGGCATTGCCTCCAAACATGGCCTCGGTTAAATTATTGTTAATATAATAAGAAGAGTCATCAACACAAGTAAGAAAATTCAACATCACCAGTCAGAAATTTATCGGTTATCAAAATCAATCTTCGTTTATTTCACGAAAAGCGAATGATAGTTAATCAATGAAAATCATTTTTATCATTGATGAATACATTTTTAGTTCATTTATTTCTATAGGCGAGACAAACCGTCATTTTTATCAAAGTATTTTTTAAATCCATTTTTTTATGAAACAAACGCACTCTTAGTTCAGGATTTGGGTCTCAAATCTGCGAACTTTCCGACAGAGCGAGAAAGGAAATTTTCCTATGATGGTCCATAAGAGGTTGGGTTTCATATGACTATATAGTAAATCCAAGTGTGAAATCCCTCGATTAACTCATGCGAGGTATTGTTCGTTTTGACCCATCCAATATCGAGCCTCACAATCTTGTCCTCTGACTTACATGCAGATACTTTCCAAGGTGTTCATCCATCCTGATAGTGCTCTAATCTGAGTACGCTCAACTTTGAAATTCCAAAGTAAAGCTTGCCATTACGTCAAAAGGTACATGCGTGAGTTTATTTCAATTTTCGAATATATATTCCGGAATCGCTCTCCTCTTATTCGGTGCACAATTCGAATCATTCCTGCATGCTTTTCTATCCTAAAAGCCCAACCTCGTCGGACCAAGTTGCTACAGACCTATTAACTTCCGTGTAGTTCGCCCCCGAACCACACATCTACTGGAGGGGCCTCCTGCTCTAGTTGACTCACTCGAGGTATTGTCCGTTTTGGCCCGTCCCAGTCTAGGCCTTACGGTTTTATCATTTAGCATACAAGCAGACACTTTCTCAGGAGGTCATTTATCTTGGCTGTGCTCTAGCTTGAGCATGCTTGACTATGGATTTCCCAAGCAAAGCTTGTCGTTACGTCAAAAGGTGCATCAGTAAGTTAAATGTAGTTTTTCATGTCTATATTCTAGAATCGCTCTCCCCGTGTTCGGTGCATAGTTCGATTCACTTTTGCCTCTTTCGCCATCCTATAAGTCCCACTAGGAGCTACTTCTTATCCAAGCATTCATGCCCCGATGACCACTCCCTGTTCTTACGTGGTTCGTCCAGGAACCACACACCTACTAGTGTGGGTCCCGCTCTAATACCATATTGTGTCATCCCTAAATTAATTCACTCAAGATATTGTTCATTTTGACCAGTCACATACCGGGCCTTGCGATTTTCACTCCTTCTTTGTAAATCGCGAGGCCCGGTATGTGACGGGTCAAAATGAACAATAACTTAACCGTTAAGATAGGTCATAAACTATTTTCTTAACCCATATATGATGGATTGAGTTGTTACATGTAGGGGTGTGGACGGTCTGGGCCGGTTCGGTCCTGGCATGGAACCGGGGATCAGACCAGTAGTCTCGGTCCCCATACTTTAGGACCACGGACCAGCGGTCCGGGCCAGTCCTGGTCCAGGCCTAGTAGGACCGCTAATTCTAACTGTTTATAAAAATCTAGCCCTTAGAAATTACAATACAATGTTAATTTACAATCAATAATCAACCTACGACGGCAAGACAACCACGTAAATGCTAGGGCCACCCAACGTGTGTTCGATCCGGCCTTGAAGGCTTCACGTGATCTTTTCTCCTCGTAATCGACGCTCACATGTGGCCCGCTAAACTCAGGTGGGCGATGGAACCAAACTCGGATTTTATTTCTTTCTTTTTTATTTTTGGTTGTGAAAAAAAAATATTCCTCAAATCTGCATAATGACTCGAGTTTCTATCCTCATGTACGTGCGTGCTTATTCTTCGTGCACGTGCCCATCATAAGGAACAGATCTTATCATCAATTAAGACCTGATTTTGTCCCAAAGTAATACCAAAATCCAAATTGCTAAATAATACGTACAATGACACCACTAAACTCAAGAGGCGTGAGATGAGATTCAGAGACTTATCAAAATATTAAAATTTGATTAACTCTATATATAAATTATTATTTTTTAAAAAATATTGATGGTCTGGTCCCAAACCATGGAACCGGGGACTGGACCGCCCAATCACCAGTCCTATTTATTGGGACCGGGGATCGGATCTCCAACCTGAAGGACCGAACCAACTCGGCTGGTCCGGGTCGGTCCTGGGCCGGTCCAGGTCGGTCCGGTCCAGTTTGCACACCCCTAGTTACATGGGTTAGTTATATTAATAAATGAGTTATGAATGGGTTTAGGTTATATGAGTTATAAATGGATTTACAACTTACTTAATCCAACCCACCTCTATTACTCTCTTTTTATTCTCTCTCACCCTTACTCAATCTCGCGCTTATTCACTATGAACTCTCACCTTAGTTTGATGTGAGTTTTCCTAGATTGGATTATATATGGAAGTATTTTATGAATATGGATTGGATATGAGTCATTATATTTGCATTATAATAAGGGTCGCGTTTTTCTACTCCTTCTTTGTCTACCACTCCCCTGAATTAGTGTTTTGACAACAATATCCCTTGTGGGTCCACCTTTTAGCATATAATACATGTTGATAGATTATAATATTATAATGTAGGTCTCATTTTGTGTTTACTTTTTTTTTTTTTAGTTTTTCTTCTCTCTCTTTAGGTGTTCCTCGTCTT
The DNA here is from genome assembly GCA_021437785.1 of Rhodomyrtus psidioides. Classification (NCBI taxonomy): domain Eukaryota; kingdom Viridiplantae; phylum Streptophyta; class Magnoliopsida; order Myrtales; family Myrtaceae; genus Rhodomyrtus; species Rhodomyrtus psidioides. Next base: position 1,611,168 of record JAILYB010000104.1, on the reverse strand, counting down.
CTTCCTAGCGTCCTCCACGGTGCCTCCGACCCTAAAGGCTCCATTGGTTGTGCCGTTTGCTCGCTTCTCTCTCTCACCGCTCTCGCAGCCTCAAACTACCTTCATTGAGACTTTTTCGACCATCATCTACTCCGCCACGAAGGGGCACAAAATTGTCAAGGCGTAGCTCGACCCCACCATGTGCCTAAACATTTTTGAAGATGAAGATCCAACCAATGATGATGAACTTAAGGAACTTGAGAGAGATGAGAAAGAAGTAGCCAACCTCACGTTGTTCCCAAGATGGAAACGCTGCCTCTTCACAATAGATTAAACGACATTCGAGAAGGTCTCGATGACAGCGGATGAAGGCAACGAGGAGCGACGAGATGGAGAAGCGAGCGAATGGCCCGAGCAATGGAGCCTTTGAGGTCAGGTCAGAGGCGGGTGAAAAACGTACGTGAAGAAGGCATCGGGGAACACACAAAAGAAAGAGAAGAGAGAGATAGGGAAGAAAAACAAAATAAAAAAAATAAACACAAAATGGAATCCATGTTTGAATTTAACAATATGTTAATGGGTATGATATGCTAAAAGGTAGGGCCCACAAGGGGTATTATTGATAAAATGTTATTTCAAGGAGTGTGGCCATAAACAGATTAAATAAGTCTAATTGGATTGCATCACTCATTACCCGACCCGAACACAATCCGATTCACTCTTTTGACGAGTCTAGCATATAGGCATGCACTTTTCCAGAAGCTCACCCATCCTTGTAGTACTCTAGCTTGAGCATGCTTAACTTTGGCGTTTCGAAGCAAAATTGGCCGAAGCATTAAAAAGCCTTCTCGATGAGTTATTTTCAGTTTTCTCTCTTGCACACACACACGCATGTCTATATATTCCAAAGTTGTTCTCCTCCTGTTTGGTGCACAAATTCATTTTTGCCTCTCCATCCCAGAACCCTGCTAGGAGCCGCTCATTGTCTAGGCTCTCATGTCCATCAACCATTCTCTGCTCTCATCGGGCCGGGTCGTTACACAAAGAAACTGTCGCCCTAAATGTATCACTTCTATTATCTTCTAGAAATTGGAATTTAGTATGGTAGACATTACTTAGTAAACACCCAATTCTTATGATAAGTTCAACTACTCTTTCACTTGGTGGAGTGTTTGACAAATATATATGTACAAGAGTGTATAAAAGCGGGTTAGTTTCGATTTTTTTTTTGGTCAGAAACACGTAGGTCTTCAATTTATTTATCACCCAGGTTCAAAACAAGACAAGCCCAACATAGGGGCATCACAACAAAGAAGATCCCATAAGGTTTGGGGGGAACTAGACAGCCAAAACTCAAGAAGAGTATTCTGGCGACAGGCCTTAGAAACCCAATCGGCCCTATTAGCTGATCTTCCATAGTGGACAATAGTCAGCTTTGTAAAATGGTGGAGTTGGGCTTGGGCCTCACGGATTATGACCTCAATATCCCACGAGATTTCATCCCTTCCGAGAACTGCATCCACAACTACTTTAGAGTCTGACTCCAAGTATAACTCCTTGTCTCATTGAGATCTGAAAGTCTTCAAAGCCTCTGTTATTACCATAGCTTCCGCTTGTTGTGGCGATAAAGATTGAATGTTTCTGGCGAATCCTTCAAGTATAATGCTAGATCTGTCTCGGAGAATACCTGCTATCGTCGCCTCGCTGCACTCTGCGTCGAATGATCCATCTACGTTAATCTTGAGAGCACGATCCTTCGACAGAATCCAGGCTGGCTTTGGGTAAGTTTGCTTCCTCTCCCTATTTTCGCTACCCTTGTTCCATCTCTTGTAGTTATAGAGTATGGCTTCTGCTATATCAATTAGGGATTCCGAGTTGAGGGTCTTTCTTCTAAAGATCTAGTCGTTGCGGGCTTTCCAGATCGACCATAACACCACTGCGACTTCTTCGAATTGAGGGAGGTTATCGGTTCTGTTCTGAAGTTCTTCTAGCCATCTGTCTATTCTTGACTATTTGTGGCTGACATTTGTATATTGATGATAGTGTGGCTCCAAATTTTACCGTCCAAGGGCACTAGAGAAAGAGGTGTTTCGATGTTTCTACATGTTGTTCACAGAAGGGACAAGGGGCTTCGTCAATGATTTTTCTTTTGAGTAGGTTTTCTCTAGTGGGGATCGCATTCTGACATACTCTCCAGATAAAGATTCTGACTTTAGGTGGGGTTTGTAGTTGCCAAATTCGGAGCCATAGTTTTCGAGACGGTTTGTAGGAGGTGGAGGGTTGATGTAGGTTTTGATCACTAGAGTTCTTACGGAGTGCATTGTATGCACTTTTTACCGAGAAATTCTCAGATTCGTGGCTGTCCATATTAGTTTGTCTTCTGTAGATTGGGGGTTAAGCGGGATTGCTAAGATCTCGTTAGCTAATTGGACATCAAAGAGCTCCCTTATAATCCTCTCGTCCCATTGGCAAGTACTCTGATCTATCAAGCTAGCCACCTTCTTAGGATCATTACAGTTGGTTGGTCCTCCTATGATTCCTTGCCTCAACCATTTGTCTTCCCAAATATTGATATCTTTGCCTGAACCAACCGACCATTTGACTTCCCCTCATATAGTTTCCCTTCCTGTCAACATACTTTGCCAACCCCAAGAGGGGCGAGCACCTTTATCTTCCACCTAGAAATTTCTTGTTGGAAAATATATACCTTTTAGTAGACTCCCCCACAAGGAATTCTGATGTTGTACTAAGCACCATGCCTGTTTTCCTAGCATCGCTTGATTAAAGGATATTAAGTCTTTGAAACCCAAACCTCATTCATCTTTTCTAGATTTGAGAATTTCCCACTTTCTCCAGTGAAGTCCTATCTTTGCTTCACAAATTTTCCACCAAAATGATGCTATCCTTTTTTCGATCGATCTGCATATCGAAAAGGGAATCTTAAAGATGGACATAGCATATTGTGGAATGGCTTGTACCACTGATTTTATCAGAGTTTCTTTTCTGGCCTTCGCGATTAAGTTCTCCTTCCATCCTTTGAGTTTTGAATTTACTCTTGCCAAGATCCAAGCAAAAGTATCTTTTTTTTATCTCCTCCACTCGGAAGGTAGGCCTAGGTACTTCCCGGTTCTGTCTATTATAGGCACTTGCAATTCTGCTGCCATATTTCTTTTCAACTCTAAAGGGCAGTCTGCACTAAAAGATATCCCTGATTTGTAAGTTTATGGCCTGTCCCGAGGCGTAACAATATTGATTCAAAGTTAACATCAAGTTCTGGCACTCCATGACCCTTCTATCCAAGAAAAATTTTGAGTCATCCGCAAATAAAAGATGGAAAAGAATGGGGCAATAGGCTCTCCATTCAGCATAATACTCAGCAAAGCTGAGGTAATGCATGTCATTACTCTATCCACCCACCAATCACAGAAACCCATCTTCCTTAAACATGCCTCCAAGAAATCCTATTCTACCATATCATATGCCTTTTTCATGTCTAGTTTAAGGACTGCATGGAACTTTTTCTTTCTTTTTCTCACTCGCAGATGATGTAGCACTTCTTGAACAATCAGAATGTTGTCTTGAATCTGTCTACCCCCTACAAATGCACTCTACTTGTCCTCTATGATATCATTCGGCCATGGTCTGAGTCTATTGGTAATGACTTTAGAGATAATTTAATAGGCAAAGTTACAAAGACTAGGTCGAAATTGATCCAACTTTTCTGGGTTTTTGACCTTTGGGATCAGAGTTACAAGAGTTATGTTCACCTCAGGATTTAAATAGCCTGTCACAAAGAAGCATCGTACCTCCTCTAGGATCTCCAACTTGATCTCCTCCCAATTTTGTTGATAAAAGATACCATTTAAACCATCTGGGCCTGGAGCTTTTAAGGTTCCCAATTGGAAAACAACAGCCTGGACTTCCAACAGAGAGATCTTAGCCGACAGAGAGTTGTTCATTTTATCAGTGATGACATTTGGGCAGTGTTGCAGCACAAGTTCAATATTCCGTGGGCCTTCCGAGCAATACAAGTTTTCAAAGTAAGTTGATACCATAGGCTTTAGATTCTTGGGTTCGCGAATCCATTCTTCATTGTTATCCCTCAGCATAGATATTCTATTTCGCTGCCGTCTCTGTATTGTTGTGGCATGGAAAAACTTTGTATTTTTATTCCCCATCTTAGCTACTTAATTCTTGATCTTAAACCCCAATACATCTCCTCTATTCTCCACATGCTTTCAATATCCGCTATAATTTCCTTTTGTTTTCCACTATCATGAGACAAATTCTCATCATTGTTAATATGTTGCAGTTCGGCTTGTAGCAATCTGATTTGCTTTTGGTTGTTTGAAAAGCTTTCTTGCTCCAAGATGACAAGGATTCAGTGATTGGTTTGATCCTTTGAATTAAGTCTTCTTCTTTTAGAGAAGGCGACCTCCAGGTTTCCTTTATAATCCTTTCGCACTCCTCATGTTCTTGCTAGAACACCTCGAATCTGAATTTTTTTTTCCTCTTTGCATGTTCTAAACAAAGAGTCATCATGTGGGGGCAGTGATAAGAACCTATGGCTGGTAGAGCAAAAACTACGGCTTCTGGGAATTCCACCCTCCAAGTGATGTTGCATACAGCTCGATCTAGTCTCTTTTTCACTAAATCCTCCCCTTCTCGGTTATTAGCCCATGTAAATGCGCATCACTTACTATCAATATCCATCTGGCTGCAGCTATTAAGAAAGTCCTGAAATGATTGCATACGATATTGCTCTGAATCTCTCATTCCAATTTTCTCCCAGAAGTATAGAATCTCATTGAAATCTCCTATAGATACCCAGGGTAAGCTGAAGGAATTATTTGTTTGCCGTAGCTGGCCCCAAGTCTCAAGTCTCCTCTGGTAATTATTTGGAGCATGGATAAATGTCACCTTGAAAGGCTTCTTGTGCTTCAAATCCTCATATTGGATATCAATATATTTTGCGTTGACTGATAGCACAGTCACCGAGACCTCTTCTTGTCACATTAGAACTAAGCCGCCCCCAATCCCTATTGGATTAACAGTATAATGGTTTTGAAACTTCAGTCTTTTATGGATACGTAGAATAAGTCTCTCTTGGTTCTTAGTCTCACTGAGAAAGACTAATTTGGGTTGATCCTGAGCCACTATGTCCTGTAAGGCTTGAACTGTCAAGGATGTGCCCAACCCATGACAGTTCCCGCATAAAATCGTCATTTGTAGCTGTCGCGACCCGTCCGGAAGCGGACGCGGCTAATGGATTACCGATCACGGGTCTTGGATCGGCGCGAGCCCTCCCAGGCCCATACCAAATCGCGGCGGGAGTATTCTTCGACGATAAGAGTCGATCGTTTTCGACCTTCAGTGTGGTCGTGGTGGCATGTGCAAATTGTGCATGCATTTGGAGTCGCCACCGGTCTTTCTTGGAGGGTAGACCGGAAACCTTACCGATCGATTGGGAGAGATCGATCAGTTCTACGGAACCAGAGATTTTGGGTTCGGGGACTTGGTTACGCTGGTGTCGTTACCAACGCCCTTTCGGTACCTAATGCGAGTGATTTTCCTAACTAGGATTTCATGCATGCACAATTTTGGGTGAGGTAAGTCTGACTTTGCACATTAACCAGTTTAACATGCTCACGTAATCATAATAAATAAATAGATGTCAATCACATAAATATCTATCCTACGTGGTGATCATGGAATTATGATTTAATGGGTCTCGAGCCGATGAGACCACATATAATCATTTTAATATTTTAATAACGGAGAGCCGCTCTTCGCTTCTTCTTGGTTTCTTGAACTCTTCAAGAATTGGGCCCCAAAGAGCTCGCCGACTTAAAAGGCTCCTCCACGTAATCCTCGTAGCATTTACATCAACAATTGACTATGCTAAACATAAAGATTACATGAAAAATAAAAGGAGTACGCAGCCTCCATTTAATAATTACAACCCCAAATATATAAATAATCATCATACATTCATATATACATCAATCACATTGATTAGGGATTTTTCCATGATCACCACCCTTTCACGTAAGTAATAAATTCACAATTTAAAACTTAGGAAGGCACAATAAAAATTCTACGTTGAATCATATTCAGAATTTTTACGTAAAATAAGATAGCCATAAATTTTCGATTCAAAATTGATTTAGTCTCAATTTTTGCTACGTTGATTAATTTATCATATAAAATAATCAATCTCCATTAGCCATGTAAGACGAACAATTCGTTAATACATATTGGCCATAGTATTGCAAAAATTGCAAAAAATCAATTAAATGCACGAAAACACCTAAGGATTGGCTCTGATACCACTGTTGGGATCCACGTAACACGTAGCGGAAATAAATAACAACCCACACATGTATCTCCAGAGGCGTACTTCGTGCATTTCAATCGAAAAAAATCACAAAGTCTCAAAGGGAGTAAATAGATTACCTCTCGTAGCGTGCTTGAACGGAGGTGTCGGTTCGATGTTCTTCGATCTCAGCCTCCACAAGTGTTAGGCATCTAGTTCGGACGCACCACCAATTGACGAACGGGGAGACGACTAATAACTCCACAACAATTGTGCTAGCAATATGCGGAATCAATATTCCGAACTTAGTATATTTTGCTCGCTCAAGATTATGAGAATATAGAGAGTGTTTGTGTTCTTCTCTCTAAGCTCTCAAAAATTTGCACACTCTACAAAATGTCTCTCCCCCTTCAACCTCAAAACTCTTGCCATCCTTTTATAGCCAAAAATACCTTCCAATAAATTGTATTTAAAAATAGCACTAACAATTATAAATTCTATCTAAAAATAGCACTCACAAATAAATGACATTTAAAAATAGCACTAACAATAGCACTCACAATTTATAATACAAAAATGCTATTTAAAAATAGCACTAACAATAGCACTCACAATTTATAATACAAAAATTCTATTTAAAAATAGCACTAACAATTATAAATTCTATCTAATAATAGCACTCACAAATAAATGACATTTAAAAATAGCACTAACAATAGCACTCACAATTTATAATACAAAAATGCTATTTAAAAATAGCACTAACAATAGCACTCACAATTTATAATACAAAAATTCTATTTAAAAATAGCACTAACAATTATAAATTCTATCTAATAATAGCACTCACAATTTATGATAAATAAATGCCATTTAAAAATAGCACTAACAATAGCACTCACAATTTATGATAAATAAATGTCATTTAAAAATAGCACTAACAATAGCACTCACAATTTATAATACAAAAAATGCTATTTAAAAATAGCACTCACAATACAAAAATGCTAAAAAAGGCACTAACAAAGGTGTTAAAAATAATAACCATTATTACTATTACAAGAGTTAAAGAGGTTACCAAACAATACAAATATGCATAACGTATAAATACGTATGATGTATAAATACGTAGAGCATACGTATACATCCGTGAAACCGGGGACTAATTGAAAGAAAAATGTGCAATTAAGCCCTTTTGGTAAAAATTGATTAAATTGGAGGGCAAATTGACCTAATTGCACTTTAAGACTTTAGAATCCAATGTCATAGCTTATAAAAAGTGAGAATTGAAAACTAAAAGACTCGAAAATGATTTTTTTTTAGGCTCGGTTCGGGTTTATGTTTGTGAAGGAACATAGTGACCCGAGCCGAATTTTTGAGATTTAAAGTGACACACTTGAAGAGGAAATTAAAACAAAATTATCGAATATTTTTGGGTATTTTTCTGACCACAAATGGTATTTTTCTGATTTTTTGGGTATTTTTATAATTAAATAAACTCGAAAAATATTAAAAATACCGAAAAATATTTTTTGTTCAAAATTGGTTCCTAAGGTTAAACCAAGGCTTCCAAAGTTGATTTTGTGATTTTATGACCTTTTTTTGATATTTTTAATTAATTTTAAAGAATAAAAATCACAATAATAAATGGTAAAAAAAATCAGGTGTCAACAGCTGCCCCTCTTTGAAAGGAATCTCGTTAGAGGTTTCTCTCAAAGATAAGGTGGCACCTGATTCCTAACCGACTCAACTGGGAAAATAAGAGAAGAAATGTTATGACATCGGATCCTTAAGCCTATTGATAAAAGCTCAAATCAATCTCCGGTTTGCTCTAACAATTTGAACATGGGCCGAAGTGAGAGAGGCTTACCTGAAGCTCACCTGTCGGATGCTGCCGGTTGCGACGACTTTCAAGAAGATGCCTAGGACTCGTCATTCAGAATATCCCAGGGAGATTAAGCTCTGACCTGTATGGTAGGTCATACCATGATGGGATTCCTAACTTGTAGGAACCTAAGGAAGGCGTATCCCACGCTTTGGGATTTGCCAAGAATTTTGATCCGTATGGTGGATCAGACCTTTGTGTTGATCCTTACTGCGATATTTATCAATGAGTGGACCCTTATGCGGTTTCTACCATATGTGATCCTTCAGGCGGTTTCTACCATTAATGTGATCCCTCAGGCGGTTTCTACCTTGGTTTGACCATTCAGGCGGTTTCTACCTTGAGTTGACCCTTCAGGCGGTTTCTACCTTTGATTTGACCCTTCAGGCGGTTTCTACCTTGTGTTGACCCTTCAGGCGGTATCTACCATGTGTTGACCCTTCAGGCGGTATCTACCTTGTGTTGACCCTTCAAGCGGTATCTACCTTTGATTTTGACCATTCAGGCGGTATCTACCTTTGATTTGACCCTTCAGGCGGTATCTACCATGAGTTGACCCTTCAGGCGGTTTCTACCTTGTGTTGACCCTTCAGGCGGTATCTACCATGTTTGAAAAAGGGTCTCATGACGAGGGTTCTCCACGTCCGATGAGACTGTTTGATATTTTGAAAATGGGTTCTGGGACGAGGGTTCTCCACGTCTGATAGGACTTTTTCTTTTAAAAGGATTTTTCTTCCCCTTTTTTTGAGACCCCGAAGTTTGTCGGGAATTCAGTTTTTTGAAGCAGTGAAAGATTTTATTTTGACAAAACTTCACTTGAGTCTGTTGAGGCAACATTCTGGGAGTTGGGTTCTCCAAGTATCCTGCATAAGTTTGAGCCTGAAAGATTTTTCTTCACCAAGAAAACGTTAGTAATCTTTGGGAAGACCACGGCTGTCCATTTTGACAAAACCGTATGATTTAAGTTTTAATCATGAAATGTGCATTTTGATGCTGGGGGTTATCCAAAGCATTCTTGCAACATGCAAATGTGATCACAAATCCCTTGCACGGAAAATCTGGATCAACAGTTTGAAAATTCCAAAAAGAGTTTGTTCAAAACATCAATTGGAATATTTCTCGACAATGAGGTCTTCTCACCTGTTTTGCGATCGTGTTTTTTTATAGGGGATACACTCGATTCCCTACTAACACGTGCCTAGGTTTTAGGCTCATTCGCAGCGCATACATTTTGATCGGTCGGGAGGTCTTCCACGGGACCGTAATGTTGGGCTTGGATATTGGTCTTCAAGGGGGACTCACTTTTGAGTCAAGGTCATTGAATGAAAGTTTTCACCATCTGCTCCGGGTTTACAAGTCAAGAACCCTGCAAAATGAGAAAGAAATAGTCTTGCTCGTACTTCTTCGAGCTGAGCTGTATGTTAACCCAAGTGTCTTAGTCAGAGAAGACTGTTTCAGGGTTATGATGTTGGTAGGATTGGGGACCGAAAAAGGCTTGTTTTTGGCCCAGAATTCATGACGAGTTTGACATTGGTGATCATTGCTGATTTACCTCCTGTCTTTTCCTTTCTGCATCTTTAGTTTTTGAGGTGTACAACCGATTTTGAGGTGTGCACCAGCTCTTTAGAGAGCGTCCCTTGTTGCATTCAGAGACCGACTCTCTCCATGTCTTTGTTCTGTGCTTGGCAGCATTTGGGGAGCAGCTTTTTTTATTTGACTCCTTTAAGAATTTTTTTTTTTTCATCCAAGTTTCACTGGGGATCAAGCAAACAGCTTTCATGAGCATCGGCCTTGCTTTTACCAGGCACTTTGCTTTTTCTCGATGCCGTGGATTTTTCTCATTGATTTTTGAAATCCCACTTTTTCTCATCTTCATAGGATCGCGTTAGACCTATGATCAAAGGTCTAACAAGGTTAAACATTAACTTAGGAATTCTTTTGCAAACCCTAAGTCTTGAACTTCTTCGTTTCTGAAGTGATGCTGCATCCGTCTTGGAATGTGCAATGATCACCAACGGGTTTATGAAATGATTCTGCAGGCTCAACTTGGCTATGCAAAGGATTCGGTGTGTGGGATAGAGAAATGAATGCTTCTCATCATCCTATGGCACTTGGATTACCATATAAACAACACACAAAGATTAATGTTAGTCCGAGCAAGAAAATTTCTAACCATTTTCTCCTGATGCTGCTGGACTCACCTCCATTTTGCCCCGATGTGGGGTGGTTCTTGACAGGGTTAAGAATGAAAACCGCCGTTCAAAGGGGTTATCAACGGTCACCTGTAGTGTTTGGGGGATATGAAACGAATGCCTCCGTCGTCCCAACCCATGTAATCGCTGCGAATGGTCCCTACTTCCGTAGGTCCAGATTCTGCTGTCTTATCCGCTCCATTTCTCTCTTAAGTGTGTATAGGACGTGTTTGGACTAGGCTTTGCCTCTCGTCTTTTGAGAAAACGTCCTTTTGAAAGTTTTGAACAACTTTTGATTGGAAAAATCTCTTTCGTTTTCTCCAAAAATTTTACCCGTCAATGGGATTTTATGATGCCCAATGCATGTTCAGATAACCTCATGTTTCAAAACATGAATGCCAATGAAGTTAGAATCCTATGTCTTTTCTAGACATCAGATTCTAAAAGCTTTTCTTTTCTTCTCTATTTTTTATTCAACATTTTCAATGGATTGGGGAAAGGGATACTTACCTGTCCCCCGCGGCTGGAGATCCCTGAAAATGCGGAAGAAACATGTTATTGTTCGTTCATGAATTTTTCAAAAAATTAGAACGATACATCTTACCCTCGGTCGTGTGCCCCTACGAGTGCACACAGGTTGTCAAAATTTGTCCTCCTTGATGGTGAGTCCCTATCAAGGATAAATAGCAAGTGTTAACTCATATTCCCAAATTGAAGACAAATTAGGACAATACAACTTTACTCTTGGTTCTCATCCCGTTCTGACGTCGCGTATTGATATGAACCACGTCTATCAAATCCGCTTATCCATGCTTGGAATATTTGCAATATCAATGGTTCAGCTGCCCCCGGTTGGGCAACGTCTATTTTGTTATTTGAACAGATGGCTCCTTGGGTGATTTATCCACGTTTAACACCTGAGAAGGGAAAGAAATGAGACATTACTTTGGTATTCGGTTGAAGATCGTTTAGGAACGATACATCGTTTTACCAAATGGGAGGCTTCGTGACCAAACGTATTTCGTGCTGAATGGGGGTAGATCCCATTATGCTCCGCGGGTGATAGTCATCGTTCATGGAATTTGCTCCACGGATTAAGTGATTAATCCATGGCCCTTGGCTCGAAGACGTTCAAAGGGTAATGTTGACACTCAGAGCGGTTAGTTTTCAGCGTTAAATACAATGTTCCCGCGGGAATTTTACAACGAAATCCGTAACACATTCATTCGATGTATTCACCTCTCACTCTCCTGAGCCTTCTAATGATTTAGCACACGAGCTTCGAACCAGATGTCCGGTCGCCGGTACCGGTCACGACTGCGAAGATGCACTTGTTCCAAAATGCTTGACCCATAGGCTGAGTTGCTCATTCAGGAGATCGTCCGACCGCTCGAGTCGTCCAAGTTGAGCATCCTTAATTGCTGGTGACGGACTTCTCCCATTTTCGGCATGAACAACCTGGTTTCTCGGTTTATGCGTGATCCACACGCCGAGTTGCTCACTGAGGGACTCGCTTGAAATTTCAAGCCATTGACGCCCAAGTCGGGCATCCTCAACCGTTGGCGATGAGTTCCTCACACTACTTTCGACATGAACAACCTCACTTCTCGAGTTGGTATTTTCATCGTTGTCCAGTAGGTTTGTACCCGATGCTGGATTCGCCGTAGGAATAACACTAACGATCGGTTGGTGCTCAAATTGGGGAGTCCATACCTGCTGAAATTGTTGTACATACTCTTGGGGAGTACCAGGGTAACTCAGGGGGGAATTCAGCCGATCGAACCAAGAATAGATGTTTTCAAGGAGATCGTCTGAACCATCGAGCGACTGACACTCAGGTTGAGTATTGTCGACTACTGGAGAAGGAATCTTTTTGCCATTTTCGTCATGGACCACCTGATTCTTCGAGCCGGAATCTCCGTAATTGTCTCGCAAGATTGTATGTGCATCTCCTGCCAGTGTTAGATCCGCTGTAGGACTAGTATTAACGGCCAGTCGGTGCTCAGACTGGGGAGTCCCGATTTGCTGAAATTGCGGTACATACTCCTGAGGAGTACTGGGATAACCCATGGGAGTACTCTGATTGATGCCTGAACAATCGACCGTGTAATTGTCAGTCCCATCGGTGTTAAGAGGTGATTGGATGCTTCCTGCTTCATGAGGATTGCGATCACAGCCATGCTCATCGTTTAAACTTGAACTGCCTCTCTCTTGGTCTAGCGCCACTCGTCCATCTCTCAGTAGTCTTTTGTAGCACCAAAGGTGGTTCCTGACTTTATTTCTATCCAATTCCGGCATGTTCATGATCTTGAGTATGCGCGATGGGCGAGCCAAACTGATCCCTAACTGTTGAACTGCATCAACAAATTTGCTATGAAGCTCCGAGGTCCAATAAAACCTTGTTTTCTTGCTAGCCGAAGTAGGGTTGGCAACTCGGCGGCTACTCTTCGTGGAATCTGGTCGTGTTGAACCGCCTCTATCTTGGTCTAGCGACGCTCGTCCATCTCTCAGTAGTTTCTTGTAGCGCCAAAGGTGATTCTTGACCATATTTTTAGTCAGTCCCGGCACGTTCATGATTTCGAGTATGCGCAATGGGCAAGCAAAACTGATCCCCAACTGTTGAACTGCATCAACAAATTTGCTATGAAACTCCGGGGTCCAACGAAATCTTATTTTCTTGCTAGCCGAAGTGGTGTCAGCAACTTGGCGGTTACTCTTCTCGGAATCTGGTCGTGTTGGAGGTTGCTCTGGAGGGGATTTAGTGGTCTCAGATCGGCTGGTCATGATGGTGAGTTCATCATCGAGCGGACCCGACTTGTCATGACGCATGTTCCCTTCCACAATGGGCGTCGACTTTGACCTTATAGCACTAGTTTCCTCTTGTAGATCCTCGGCGGTACCCGCCTGTTCCGAAAGATGTTGCGAAGGGCATTGCAACAAATGAGCATTATAAACCCCCAGATCTGGCTCTTCAGTGAATACTCCGTCCGTGGGAACAGGGTTACCGCACTCCAGGCAAATAGCGATGCTTAGAGCTTTTTTGTACTGAGTGTTTTTTATTCGAAGCTTTTCATTTTCCTCCCTTACAACCGCTAACTCGTGTCGATCGCGTTGCTGCTTCAGCCGGGTTCGTTTGTTTTCAAACCAGCACTTGACCTTCCGAGGCTCCCACCCTATCTCCTGGCCCATTTTGATTTTCTGTTCCATGTCCGGATAGGGGTATTCCCTGAAAAACAATTCGAGTTTATGGACTTGACCTGAAGTGTTGCGTTTGAGATATTCCCCTTTCTGACGCTGATAACCGTCGCGGGTACTATTCTCGTTAACCAAGCCGCGGGTTTCATCATTAGAAGGATCGGTCTCCATGGCCCTCGTGTCAGGTTCGGTCCTGAGATCTTCAAACTCTTCCAGCAGCTCAAGCTCGGAGACCTCCAAGTCTGGCGCTTCCAGTAAATGACAGAATCCCTTGAACATTTTGACCGGGATATCACTGTTTGATTTTCCGTTAACTCAGCTTTCTTTGTTCCTCCTTGGATCTTCACTTTCTCTGCAAATTCTGAGAGGTTAAAGGAGCCGGATCACCGTTCTTCGATCAAAGGTGATGGCTACCCGACGAGCGCTCTTCTCAATGTTTCGAGATTCCCACTTCGTCCTTTTGTGATGGCTACTTGACGAGCGTTTTTCTCAAGGCTTCGTAATTCCCACTTTGTCCTTTTTTGCTCTTTTCTACGTGAACGGAGCCTGAAGATCTCTTGCGTTGATTTCGCTTTGTCGAGCACTACGCTTGTCCCCCTGGCCCAGTCTCTAGAGTAACAAGCCTGCCCACCTTTCGGCGCCATTATGTTTCGTAAAACCCGAGATCACAGGACGGTGGTGGATTCGTGACTCATCGGGGATGCATTAACGAAACCCGCTTGGCTCTACTGCACATAAAATATTATTACCACTTCTCCCTGTACTCGAGCATTTATAAGGTGATAGATTGATGTCAAGAAGATTAACACTTTAGCCTTATCAGACTCAGCCTCTCAAACACTCTTCACATTCTCACTCTCTTCTCCGTCATTCCATCGCATATGGATTCCTCCTCTATGCCTGTTGCCTTACCTGAAGCTTCGACCCAATGGGAGAGATTTTACCACCTCTTGGGTAGGGGTTATGGCTACATAAACAATCATCCTGAAGCTGAGGTTGAAGTTCGTACTCTGATTCCGGCCCTGGATACTGCGTGTATTGAAGGTACGAAACTGCAAAGGGAGTTTGTGATCTTCCCAACTCTCTTTAACAATTTCATGCAGGCTTACGAAGTTGCTAGCCGGGAGGTCACTTTGGCTGGTATCGTGCGAGCCCGTTATCAGGACCGAACTGAGTCCCTGATGTTGGCCATGCTGACGGCCGATAACCATAAAAGGGCTGTTGAATATGCCCACGCCCAGGTTTCGATGCTGGTCCGTGAGAGGGACAACTTGGTGGAGCGTCTGGCTCTTTTTGACACCGCCTTTGAGCAAGACCAGCACAACTTCGTGCTGAGGTTCCAGTGTGCCTGGTTGGAGGAAAGGCTTGAAGACCTGAGCATGGATATAGCTCGCGGGAGGGTGCTGGCTCATGACTTAGAGCTTGAGTTCGAGTACTATGACACCAAGGTGAACGAACTTAAGGAGAAATGTCGTCTCCTTTTCTTCAAGCTTGTAGACCTCGATTCCCGGAGTGTGGGTTGTAAGCAAGGCATGGATAGCATGGAGAGTCAGTTAAGCTTTTTTGTGATGCTTGTCAGAACTCATTTTGGGTTTACTGCTCCCCCTCAGTGATCCACTTGTAAACTTTCCTGCTGAATGAAATAAATGCGAGTTTGTTTATATATGCTCTTTCATTCTGCATTGTTGACTAGCCAAGAAAGGTTTTTGCTTTCGGATCTACGCGACTCCTTTTTCGCCTGTGTCAACAGATTGACTACGCATCATTCTCACAGCCCGACGCTTTATATTTGATTGACCTGAATGCCTCGTGAGAAATAGATTTGTAGTTGCTCGAAACTTAAAGATTGCCCCTGATTTTGCGGTCATTGCGTTTGGGGCCGCTAGTAATCTTTCACTTTCGAGCTCGATCACATTCTGCTAGTAACTCATGCTATCAATTCTGCCTTCACGCGTCGGGGCTGATTTTACCTTGAACTTAATAACAAGGAATTACCGTATACACACGAGATGACGTTTGCGAAAAACATTATGCAGAATCAACTCTAGCTATTGAAGAAACAAACGCGTGCACCGATGAGAACTTTACAATAGGAGATACATCCTTCTCGCGTACATCCCCTTCTTTCTTGGGGCATGTCCAATGACTAACCAGTCTGGCCTCAGCTTAGGTGTGCCATTACCAAGTGCAGATCATGGTTGCCAACCTTTAATAGCTTCCAACTGATCGAACCAGGTATCAAGTCCTTCATCGAAGAAATCACCCGACCCCTCGAACGATTGATGTGTAGGTTGAGCTGCATCGCCCGACGGGTTCTTCGAACTGGAACCTCCATCTTTGTCTGGGATTATAAGAGGAGATTTGATCGATTGACTACCACAAGCATCTCCCACTTGGGGATTAGGGAAATAAGAGTGCTCCAAGCTTTCTCCCATTAGATCATCTGAAGCCATATGCTCTAATTGGGCAAACCCTTGAGCACTGGGCGTGGTGGGCTGATCTGCGACAGGATGAACACTGACTAGCTGCTGCTCGGACGGAGGAGTGCTTACTCGTTGCACTTGTGATGCGTGTTCTTGAGGAATATTGAAATGACTCGCGAGGATATCCTGATCAAATCCCCAATAGTCGTCCAGATTCGACCGGGCCTCATTTGTCATAAGGGTGCTGGGTTCGCAGCCGAGTCTATTGCTCGGATTCAGTTCTGCATAACGCTGTCCTAACGCCCTTCTGTAGCAACCAAGGTGATTCGCGACTAATTGCTTGGTAAGTCCCGGTACGTTCATGACCCTAAGTATGCTTGTCGGACCTATGAAGTCGAGTCCTATCTGTCGAACTGCGTCCAAGAACTTGAGATGAAGCTCTGGGGGCCAAGTGAATTTCTTCTTCTCGTCGTCCAGAGTGGCGTAGATAGCCTGCCGACTAACCTCTAACTCCTCTTGAACCGTATCTGATCTTACCGGAAGCTGTTGTGGAGGAGATTCATGGGCTTCGATGAGGTGACTCCGATCATAACGACACGTATCTTCTTCCTCCGAAGACACTGGTATAATTTCTGTAGGATCGATCTGCTCATGCGCGCCATTAGCAGGATCTGATTGTACCGGAGATGGCTCAAGGGAGCAGGGGGATAAATGAGCACCTTCCATCTTCGTAGAAGGCTTACTGGGGAACAATTTACTGAGGGTGGTAGGGCCACCGCAGTCAGGGCAGGTAATAGTACTGAGAATTTTCTCATACCACATGTTTTCCATTTGAAGGTTTTGGTTCTGCTCTTTTAGGGCCGTGATCTCCTTACGCCTGTGTTGGACACCTAGTCTGAAACGTCTATTCTGAAACCAAAAATGGATTCTCATAGGATTCATTCCCAGCTTCTGGCCCAATTCAATCTTTTGTTCCTCGTTTGGGCAAGGGCATTCATCGAAGAAAGCTTCAAGCTCCTGGATTTCTTTCCGAGCGTAGCGCTGGCGACTTTTTCTTTTCCGGGGTTGAGCGTCGTGGCCACTGCCGTCGTCACCACTGCGATCTTGATGTTCGTCACCGGCGATGTTGAGTTCCATGGCTTCGATGTCGAATCTGATTCTAGAGAATTTGAGGTCTTTCAACGAACTCGTCACTCGGGGTTCTCTGTTCTCTTTTGTATACTCGCTCTTTCGATTTGTTGCCTCCTTTTCCTCGAAAGCTAGGTCTGTTCAGCGTTCTGTTTTTGAAACGACGGAACTGTTTACCTCCTGCTCAGCTTTCCGACACGAAGGGGTAACCAAATCCTTCCGCGGCTTCTTCGATAGTAGCGCTCGCCTTTCACTTTTCCTCGATAGTCATGCCTGTTCAGCACTGTCTTCTCTTTTTAAGTGGCAGAGCTGTTCACTCGCCGCCCAGCTTTATGCGTGATGGAACAACACAATCCTTTCGCGGCTTCTTCGATAGTTGCGCTCGCCTTTCACTTTTCCTCAATAGTCATGCCTGTTCAGCATTGTCTTCTCTTTTTAAGTGGCAGAGCTGTTCACTCGCCGCCCAGCTTCATGCGTGATGGAACAACACAATCCTTTCGCGGCTTCTTCGATAGTTGCGCTCGCCTCCCTCCCAGCTTTAATAATGGCGAGACCGAATTTGTCAGGCCTGAAATTGCGGATCAGGACATGTCTGATGATTCACGGGAGGAGCAGCCCTCGCTTTACATTAATTAACCCGGCTCCACAAGCATTATTGCTGCAACTTTTCTCCACTCTCGAGATGCTATAAAATGCGGAGTTGGTGTTTGGGAGATTAACGCTCTCATATAATTTGCTTCCATCCTCTAATCGCTCCACTACACACATCTCCGTCGAAAATGGCTTCTTCCCAAGTTCACACTTTCTCAGCCGAAGCTTTGACTCGATGGAAAGAGTTCTATAACCTCTTGGGTCGAGGCTACGCTCACATAGCCGATCATCCCGAAATCGAGGATGAGATCAGAGTCATGTTCGGGGACCTGGACATCACCTCCCTCGAGGGTACCGCGTTGGGGAGGGAATACAATATTTTTCCAACGCTCTTTACGAACTCCTTGGAGGTCTACCGCGCTGCTCATCGGGGAGTTACCGTGGCTCGTGTCTTGCGAGCCCGTTATGAGGATCAGTCCGACCGCCTAGCGTTGGCTGACTACCTGGCCGATAGTCACAAAAAGGCTGTTGAGTTCGCCAAAGAGCGGGTTTCGACATTGCTACGCGAGAGGAGGAATCTGGTGGAGGACTTAGCTCTATCTCTGGCTACCTATGAGCGCGATCGACGTAATGCCCTGCTAAGGAATCGGAGCGAGTGGCTGGAAGAAAGGCTCAACGGCATAAACGAGGATATAACTCGTGAGAATGGACTTGTTCGGGACTTGGAAGCAGTCGCCGAAGATCACGAGACTCAGGTTGTTGCAGTCAATGATGAACGCAAACGCCTCCACCTCAGGCTTGCGGACCATGATACGCGGAGTGGTGCGTATAAACAAAGCATCCATAACCTGGAGGGCCAGCTGGGCTCCTTTGTGTCGTTGATTAGGGCTCACTTCTGCTTTACTTTTCCACCCCAATGAATTGTATGATCTGGTTTGGGCAAGAATGAATGAAAGCCCCTGTGTTTGTTTTAGCTTTTATATGATCCATTTCTTCGAGCATCCGGACATCTTAGACTTGGATGAACCGATCCATAATAAGTCGAGTAGATGTGTTCTGATTTTCTAACTCACTCATGGTCAGATGAAAGAATAGCCTCAGACTTATCCAAGAAAAGATTTCTTTATGCTACTTGTTTTTCACCTGCAAATGAAAAGACCGAGTCAAAAGGAATAATCTGAAAAAGAAAGCATAGACCCCTTTCAATCTTATGCTTGCTCGTAATTAATAATGACAAGAACTTTTACAAGGGTTTTAATCTTGTGCGAAAAGTTTTTATCAATATTCCTCGAAAGAAAGCATACTATTGAAAGGAATGTAATTCACGATAATTGTTTTTGACCAATATTCAGAAGAGCGAATTAGTCAAAAATGCAAGGCATAACGACGTGTTTTTAAATTTAATTGAAGATACGGCATCCAAATCAAGGCCGTTTTGTTAAGAACGAGAGCAATTTGGACATCTATCTCGTCATTAAATTCGAAATAACGTCAATACTCTTGATCAATTATCGTGGATTACTTAGTGACGTATGACATGCATGGACCAATTCAAGTGTATAATTCCTTCTAGCGAAATTGGGGTTGGATTACCCTGTACGACCAAAAAGGTCGTGTAAGATTTTCAACTTTAGTTTCCTCTAAAGGAATTATAAACTTGACTTGGGAGTATACGGATGATTAGAGAAAATGCCACTATCACATTCCCATGACCCGTCAAAAGAAATACAACCGAGTTCCATCTGAATGTATACACCAATAGATCCCTAATACAATCACTCTAAGGGGTGAGATAGAGAAAGCCTCGATAAAAATAAACCCTATACAAGAGGACTAGTAAGGGAAAATGAAACCAAGGAATGTGATCCTAACGTTTAAGGATGCCCCAAGTTCGATCTGTGACTTCCGGATCACTTGCCCCAACTCGTCATCTTCATTGGACGATATCTCAATAATGTTCATAGTAGGCTCCTTTGTTGCTCACTCGGTGTTCGCCATGGGATATCATCCTCCTCGTCTTCTATCAAGGACGTTTGGGAAAAACACATGCATCTATCCTTGAAATGGCATTTAATCTAATCACCAGAATGCAATGAATGAAATGCCTATATTTATATGAACTGTAATAGTTTTGAGGGATAGAGAGTCTTACCAACCCAACTCGTCGACTTATGTGCGATTTTAGGTGTACCAACCGCCCAAAGACATGCGCATGAGACAAGTGATGGTGAACTTCTAAAAATCAGAGGGTTTGGCACCTAAGGTTAAGGTTCCCACCTCGAGTTCTAGAAAGAGCCGATTCCATTGCACAACTATCGTTGCATTGGGACTCAATCCATAGTTCGAAGCGAGCGGAATTGAGAAGTGGATTACCCCGTGTTTTTCCTCACGGAGATTCCATTTTCAATTCCTTCTATTGTGTTCCTAAAGGCGGCGCCTGGGGTTTTAGGCGGGGTTGTGTGTGTCCATGTGTCGTGATCATCACAATGCAAGTCATGCACAACAATTTATCAATCAGCACTTCAAATCATCCACACAACATACATTCCTACGCCACACCTGCGTAAAATAAAGTTAATCACAGATTACACCCCTTATTACTCCAATCTGCAAAAACATATAACACCTATCGTGAGCGGACTTACCTCACCTTCAAGAGCGCCTGTAGGGTTAGAAAAATCACTCAATTTTTATTACGGCCTAAGTCCACTTGAGGTCTAGAACCATAGTTTCTAGAACAAGTCCCTAGCGGAGTCGCCAGCTGTCGCGACCCGTCCGGAAGCGGACGCGGCTAATGGATTACCGATCACGGGTCTTGGATCGGCGCGAGCCCTCCCAGGCCCATACCAAATCGCGGCGGGAGTATTCTTCGACGATAAGAGTCGATCGTTTTCGACCTTCAGTGTGGTCGTGGTGGCATGTGCAAATTGTGCATGCATTTGGAGTCGCCACCGGTCTTTCTTGGAGGGTAGACCGGAAACCTTACCGATCGATTGGGAGAGATCGATCAGTTCTACGGAACCAGAGATTTTGGGTTCGGGGACTTGGTTACGCTGGTGTCGTTACCAACGCCCTTTCGGTACCTAATGCGAGTGATTTTCCTAACTAGGATTTCATGCATGCACAATTTTGGGTGAGGTAAGTCTGACTTTGCACATTAACCAGTTTAACATGCTCACGTAATCATAATAAATAAATAGATGTCAATCACATAAATATCTATCCTACGTGGTGATCATGGAATTATGATTTAATGGGTCTCGAGCCGATGAGACCACATATAATCATTTTAATATTTTAATAACGGAGAGCCGCTCTTCGCTTCTTCTTGGTTTCTTGAACTCTTCAAGAATTGGGCCCCAAAGAGCTCGCCGACTTAAAAGGCTCCTCCACGTAATCCTCGTAGCATTTACATCAACAATTGACTATGCTAAACATAAAGATTACATGAAAAATAAAAGGAGTACGCAGCCTCCATTTAATAATTACAACCCCAAATATATAAATAATCATCATACATTCATATATACATCAATCACATTGATTAGGGATTTTTCCATGATCACCACCCTTTCACGTAAGTAATAAATTCACAATTTAAAACTTAGGAAGGCACAATAAAAATTCTACGTTGAATCATATTCAGAATTTTTACGTAAAATAAGATAGCCATAAATTTTCGATTCAAAATTGATTTAGTCTCAATTTTTGCTACGTTGATTAATTTATCATATAAAATAATCAATCTCCATTAGCCATGTAAGACGAACAATTCGTTAATACATATTGGCCATAGTATTGCAAAAATTGCAAAAAATCAATTAAATGCACGAAAACACCTAAGGATTGGCTCTGATACCACTGTTGGGATCCACGTAACACGTAGCGGAAATAAATAACAACCCACACATGTATCTCCAGAGGCGTACTTCGTGCATTTCAATCGAAAAAAATCACAAAGTCTCAAAGGGAGTAAATAGATTACCTCTCGTAGCGTGCTTGAACGGAGGTGTCGGTTCGATGTTCTTCGATCTCAGCCTCCACAAGTGTTAGGCATCTAGTTCGGACGCACCACCAATTGACGAACGGGGAGACGACTAATAACTCCACAACAATTGTGCTAGCAATATGCGGAATCAATATTCCGAACTTAGTATATTTTGCTCGCTCAAGATTATGAGAATATAGAGAGTGTTTGTGTTCTTCTCTCTAAGCTCTCAAAAATTTGCACACTCTACAAAATGTCTCTCCCCCTTCAACCTCAAAACTCTTGCCATCCTTTTATAGCCAAAAATACCTTCCAATAAATTGTATTTAAAAATAGCACTAACAATTATAAATTCTATCTAAAAATAGCACTCACAAATAAATGACATTTAAAAATAGCACTAACAATAGCACTCACAATTTATAATACAAAAATGCTATTTAAAAATAGCACTAACAATAGCACTCACAATTTATAATACAAAAATTCTATTTAAAAATAGCACTAACAATTATAAATTCTATCTAATAATAGCACTCACAAATAAATGACATTTAAAAATAGCACTAACAATAGCACTCACAATTTATAATACAAAAATGCTATTTAAAAATAGCACTAACAATAGCACTCACAATTTATAATACAAAAATTCTATTTAAAAATAGCACTAACAATTATAAATTCTATCTAATAATAGCACTCACAATTTATGATAAATAAATGTCATTTAAAAATAGCACTAACAATAGCACTCACAATTTATGATAAATAAATGTCATTTAAAAATAGCACTAACAATAGTACTCACAATTTATAATACAAAAAATGCTATTTAAAAATAGCACTCACAATACAAAAATGCTAAAAAAGGCACTAACAAAGGTGTTAAAAATAATAACCATTATTACTATTACAAGAGTTAAAGAGGTTACCAAACAATACAAATATGCATAACGTATAAATACGTATGATGTATAAATACGTAGAGCATACGTATACATCCGTGAAACCGGGGACTAATTGAAAGAAAAATGTGCAATTAAGCCCTTTTGGTAAAAATTGATTAAATTGGAGGGCAAATTGACCTAATTGCACTTTAAGACTTTAGAATCCAATGTCATAGCTTATAAAAAGTGAGAATTGAAAACTAAAAGACTCGAAAATGATTTTTTTTTTAGGCTCGGTTCGGGTTTATGTTTGTGAAGGAACATAGTGACCCGAGCCGAATTTTTGAGATTTAAAGTGACACACTTGAAGAGGAAATTAAAACAAAATTATCGAATATTTTTGGGTATTTTTCTGACCACAAATGGTATTTTTCTGATTTTTTGGGTATTTTTATAATTAAATAAACTCGAAAAATATTAAAAATACCGAAAAATATTTTTTGTTCAAAATTGGTTCCTAAGGTTAAACCAAGGCTTCCAAAGTTGATTTTGTGATTTTATGACCTTTTTTTGATATTTTTAATTAATTTTAAAGAATAAAAATCACAATAATAAATGGTAAAAAAAAATCAGGTGTCAACAGTAACCCAGTGGCTTATTAGGGCCGGCTACCATAGCCTGAAGGGTAGTACCTTCCACTTCAAGAATCTGGGTTTCCAATAGCTTTGATTCATCCAAAGCCTGATCACTATGCCCTTGCTTCCCATATGGGTTATATCTCTTTGCTTTTTTCACTTCCTTGCCTTTGCTAATCATTTTGGTTCTTTGCAGGGATTCATTACCATGCTGAATTGAAGAGAGCTCTAACAACAAAGGGGAAGATTGGTCGACCATCACTGCTTCCTCAACCAGGTGGGACATATGCACATTCATTCTATCACTTTTTGACATTTTCCTTTTACCTCTTTCGTCTTTTGAGCTGATGGGGGCCATCAAAAGTGTGTTATCTTCTTCCGAGATTACGGGGGTTTCTGGGACAGTTTCCTCCTCTGACTGCTCCTCTTGAGGTAGTTCATAAAAGGACTTCCAAAAAGGACTAAAGGTGTTAAACTCAGTTTTCAGCCTGGGCCCATACAAGAAGTTTTCATCTTTTGCAAAAAATTCCTCATCATAAGGTATGTCTATGCATTCTTTGGCATAATATCCCACTTTTCCACATGAATAGCAATAGATTGAGAGTCTTTCATAACGGAAGTCTAGCCAGTGCTCCCTGCCTTTAAAGCTATATATCATACCAGATTCAAGGGGGCATAGCAAATTTAGTACAATTCTTGCATTTCCAACAGTTAACGATGATGAGCCCTTAGCTTCAGAATTCACTGCTAGTACTTCCCCTATCATCTCTGCAATGCTTCTAATAACCTCTTCCTTTCTTCCTTCCACAGGCAGGCCATGAATATGCATCCAAAAAGCACATGCATCGAATTTTATACACTACGGAAGAAGACCAGGTTCCCATGGCTTTAGAATAAGCACATGGTGGGCGAAAGACCAAGGACCAGAATCCATAATTCGACATTTCTCCTCTACTGTTGGAAATGTAAATTGAAAAATTCCTGATGGCAATAGTACACACATTTCATTATCACATTTCCGGGCTCTTTTCATTATCGTCTGAAATGGTTGGAAATTTACATCTAGGCTCCCATATAATTTCCCAAAAATAATTTTCTCACCTTCTTTAAGGCTTTCCTTTGTGATAATATCATCTACTACTGCATCTTCCTTTTAGGCCAGAGGTGCCTTAGTCTTTTACTAAGGGTCGCCATTCCCAGTTTGTGGTCACTGTCTGTCTCCATACTTTAGCAACACCGTGAAAAACCTGGGAGAAAGAACACTTACGTCTTATCCTGAGGATGGGTTCTCAATGCAGAACAAATGGCAAGAAGGGGTATCAAAATCCATCCGCAACTAACATTCATGGGTGGGTTTTTAGGGGGCAGGTGTTTATGGGGCAGGTGTGGGTGAATAGGGGATTTGTTGTCTCCATTTGAAAGAGAGGAGAGCAGACGGGACAGACATGGTAGGGGAGGGAGGTAAAAAAAAAAAACCGTTTGAGACTGGAAGGTGCTAAGAAATTTCCATGGCGGAGGCTGGGTATAGGGTTTAGGGGTTAAAGCTACCCAGAGGGGTAGATAGAGCTTTGCAAAACGAGAGGGCTAAGAGTTTCGTTTAGGGCAAAACGAGTGGGTTAGTTTCGGTTTGAACGACACCATTCTTCAAAATTTTGAACCGGTCATTCATATTTTTCCTCAACCACATCTTACATATATGAGGAACAAAAAGAAAAACCTATACTTTTACCAACCTCGATTAAGTTTCGAAGATATCAACATCTGATTGTACCATAAACACCAAAGAGAATCGATATCTGCTCTCCTTTGGAGACTAGCAAAAAGAAGTTCCGACATTTTTTCAGTCATCATGCGATCCAGGCAAGGTACAAGTCAATTACTCTTGGATATGAAAAAATAATAGGAACTGTCCATGACTAGAAATGAATATTGGATCCTTCGGGAGACACTCTCGTTTCCAATACGATTTCTTTCCCCTGAGAAATGATTTTCCTCCTCTGTTTGAGTTTTATAGATTGGTTTTGATACCGCGAGCAAAATACTTCTACGGGCCACCAATCATACTTCGATAATAAGTCTCTTCGTTCACGCTTTCCAGCGAGGAGACTATTAGAATGCATGTATGAGTGAGTTGTGTTAAATTACTCTCACATCGAAGAATCGAAGTAGTGTAGGACAGTTAATATACTAGAGCATTTAATATACTCATATTGGCTCATAACTCATTAGCTTAAGTTTTTTAGTGAAAATAAATTTGATTGAATATGTCAACGGGCTCAGACCTGGGCTCACTCTTATCGATTTCCCCGAGCGAAGGTATCGGACATCTGTTGCGCACTTATATCAAATGATATCAGAGCTAATGGTTTGGTTTCTGGGAGGGCCAACTAGTAGATTTCATGGTTATGAAGTTGGTCTTTGATGAAGATTCAACTTGAGATAAGTTGATGCGGAATGATACCTAAATTAAGGGGGAACGGACCTAAACTAAACTCACATGTGAGGGAAGATAGAAAAAGAAAAAGAGAGGTCGTGACGGCATTATGAGTATTTTCAATCTCTTCGTGCCCTGATCTTGTGAGAAGATAATCAATTGTATTCGTACTTTTCTTGAAAATTAGTGGATTCGCAGAGTGCCTCTATGTGATGACGTAGCTCAAGTTCAGGTGAACTTCGATAACAAGTTATCTGTTGTGTTCTTTTTATTATTATATTATGTTAGTGCGGATTGTTTGTTTAGATTATTATTATTTTTTTCTAGAATTGGTGTACGATTCCTAACAACTGGTATCAGAGCCTGGGTTGGCTAATCAAGAAGGTTGAGATTTTTCGGTGACATTCCATTGAAAGTAAGCGTTATGGTAGAAGATAAAATCAGATGTGATAAGTGCGATGGGCAGGATTTCGGATGGTGAAAAATCCAAATCGAAGATTATCTTTATCAGATAAATCTTTATGCACCACTTGAGGGTTAAAAACCGAACTCGCGCAAGTGGATCCCACAGTATAATCAAGATGGAAAATTCTTAATCGAAAGGTGTTAGGTGCGATTCGTCTAGGGCTGACAAAAAAGACAGAGTACCACATCGTGAAAGCAAAGACTGCAAATGAAGTCATGGATATTGAACGAATATTTATGAGAAAACGTCCACATTCAATCAAATAGTTTTGCTAAAAAAGTTGATTAATATGAAATTATCTTGCAGAGGTTCTGTTGTAGAGCACATTAACAGTTTCACGTAGGTCACATGATAGTTGGAATCCAAAGGCATCAATTTGGATATGAAGTTTCAAGCTATATTGTTTTTATGTTCCCTTCCAGAAAGCTACAACATCGTGGTTCAGGCAATTTCGAGCACCATGAATGATGATTTTACTCTGGATGATATTGCAAGTAGCATCATAGATCAAGAGATGCGAATGAAAGTCTCATGTGGAGATAAATCTTCGACATCTACATCTTCGACGGCACTAGTAGTGGAGAACCGTGGGAGAAATAAAAGCAGAGAAAAATTCAGCGGGTGTAGTAGGTCACAATCAAGGGGGAAGAGAGATTGCAAAAGACGAGTGCTAGTCTTGTCACCAGACATAAAACCGTAGATTTCAATGTGAAGTCTACAAAAAGAAGCAGCGAGATCAGAATCAAGGAGCTCATGTGGTTAGCGATGAACTTTTGCTAGAGAATTTGTGTTTGTGTGTAGGGTTTGATTTGACGACAGATAAGTGGTTTCTTGACACTAGTGCTTCTTTTCATTGCACCTCGCAAAAAGACATATTTGTTGATTATGCGAGTGGAGATTTTGGGCCAGTTATTGTGGGAAACGGCCATAGGTGTCTAATTATAGGAAATGAAATCGTGATTGCGAACATCTCAAGTGGATGACGTCTAATTTCGTGTGAAATCGGACATATTCTCGAATCGAAAAAAAAAAATCTGATTTTAATTAGCAAACTTGACTAAAAATGCATGATAACGGAGAGAACAAACATTAATTCGCCGATCATTTGGGCAGACGGATTCGGACATTCTGCGTACGATGTTCCCCAGCTCGAGAAGCATCGTGGTGTCCCCATTCAAATGAATGCTTTCGAGATTAAAGTTTCCTTATCTTCTATCAGAGCACGGATATCGACATCTAGCCGGCAGTTGGAAAGAGGGGGATAAAAATCGAAGTAGGCAGCATCGATAGCGTCATCACTTGCTTGAGTTAAATTGTGCATGGATATCCAAGTCAAACCCTCGATGTAAATCCTCGTCCTCTATATGTCATATAGCTCAGATACAACAACTAGGGTTTTCCATATATAATATCTGAGTAAACGTACGAATATTCTTAAGAAGAGTTGCAGAGGGAAAATGAATGGACAGGAAGGTCAGTGGGACAACATCCCCCACCAACTCCTCCCGATGGAGACGGCGATTGCAGCCGCTCGGCGACCGGAGAGGGCACGACAGCGACATCGGTTCTCGAAGGCTCTCTTATCCGTTCACACGAAAATCATTCGGAACAAACAGAAAAAAGCAGTAAGGACAAACAATCGATTTCCTTTTTTTAAAAAAAAAAAAAAATTTTGAGAACCAATTGCAAACCTCTTCACCAACTTTCCCACGAAACCATGTTGCACGTCGCATTCTTTTCCATGTTCTTTGAGGTGGGGGAGATCATCGTCGAACACGACCGCTACCAATTCAGCATAAAAAGTCGGGGGTGGATGCAATGTCAAGTCAAACTGCTCGTTTCCCTTAGGACCCCAAAAACCACAATATATATATATTTTAAAAAAAGCAAAAAGAAAAGCGTCAATCGGTTCATAGATAAGACATTATACTCAGGACGGGCACTAAATTTCGGGACCGAATCCCCTAACCTCAGGTTTGGAGGTCAGGGGAATCCCACCCTCCATTAAATCACCAAAATATTTCCTCCTTATTAATAGAGGGTGGGGAATCCCTAAATTTCTTGTTTGACTATAAGGATATTTACAATACTGAGCCCTAAGTTTTGATCCGATCTGCATGACTATCTTTGAGCTTATTTATTTAATGCGATCGGTGAACTTTAACTCAATTTACAATATCGTCTCCAAACCTTCAACCTGTTCAATAATGTGGTTAGTAAACTTTTGATAAATATTCGATCCAATCCTTATAATAAGTAAAAATGTTCAATCTAATCATTCCATTGAAGTTAGCTGAATTTGCTGATTTCACTTCAAATCCGGTAACACAAAAGAGAGGAGCTCGATTCTACAATAGGACTATCTCGGCTCTGTGCCATTTCTCATTCGGTTGGTGCTGTGCTTGGTAAAAAAAGGAAAGTTTGGTTTTTGTGTTCTGGTTTTGGGCGAGAGAAGCGAGAAGGCCAGACCAAGAGAAGAATAAAAAAGAGAGCTCGGTTGGGGAGCTCGTGAAACTGAGGACAGAGAGCAAGAGGGCCAAGGAGGCTCATACAGTGAGAGAAGGGGTCGAGTCGCGTCGGATCCGACGAGGATGGCGGCGAGTGTCGATCGACGAGCGGCGGCCGAAGGCTATAGAGATGGGAACTTCGGTAATGGCCGAGAGTTCTCTGTGAAGCTCACAGATGAGGAAGTCCCGAAGAGGAAGAGCAGAAAGCAGGAAAAAAGAAGAAGAAGAACAAAACAAAAACAAAAAGAAGATGGGTTTGGCATATGGATTGGCCGCGTCGATGATGGAGTAGCCTCAATGAAGCTATGTAGGTGGAGGCACTAAAACGTGATATGCGCACGTTTGGACTAAATCATATTGGGTCTGATTTTCTTTTGGGCTGGCGTGTGGGCTCATTTAAAAAAACAATTGGGCCTCTTGAGGGAAGAACAGAAAGGAGGTTGGACCTTTCTTCGTTTTAGTTTCTATTTGGGCTTCGTGTCCTTTCCTAGCCGGCGACTTTAGAAGGGCTGGGCTTAAAAGCCCAATCCGGATCACTATTTTCGGAAAAATTTAAAATATTTAAAATTATAAAAAATAAAAATATTCCTATTTTTGGTGTTTTTGCCTTTCGATTCCCTTTTTTAAAATGACGATTTTGCCCCTCGTGTGTAAATCGCTCCGAAAATTCAGAAAAATCCTGAAAAATGTTAGAAAATAGGAAATGAGCCATTTCAACTGGCTGATCCTTTTTCTGACACTCTCGGGTTCCTATCCCTTTTTAAAATAACGATCTTGCCCTTATGGGTAAATTAGCCTTTGGTTTTCTCAAAATGACAATTTTTCCCCTCATGGGCAAGTTGCCTCCAAATCTTTCCTAAACCCCTTTCAGATCTTGAATGTCCCCTCTCTAAGCCAATAGGGATGCCATACTGATTTGATGCGTTTTATTTGCACGTTACGATTCCCTGATTTGCGCATTTATTTCATTGATTGTGATTGCTATGGTAGTTATTCCCATCTACATGAATTCATAAATTTAGGATTCGTACTCCAACTCATCTGCATGAAATCCCGAGGTTAGAAAATTCATTCAACTTAGATACCGAAAGGGCATCAATTGCGATATTGGTGTAACTAAGTCCTCGACCTCACTTATGTGATTCTCGCATAATCGAATAGTGACTCCCGACTATTCGATAGGGTTTTCCAATCATACCCTCTAAGAAATGATAGATGGTGACTCCGAGGCATGCACACGTACGCACATGTCACCCGACCGCACATGTCACACGTTAAGGTCTAGACCCTAAACCCTGTTGTCATGCAAGGTGAGGACTTGGGGAGAGTAAAAACCGATTTATAGATCACTGCAGATCTACAGATACGAGGCAATCACCTTTAAACCCATCCCCATGACCACGCAACATCGCGACCCCCTCGCGACGACATTCTCCTCATTGTCATTCGTCACCTTTGACTAAGGATTGTCTTGGAAATTGTGAATAGACACGCGAATCGTCCGTCATCCCCATCCATTTCTCTATTGTAAGTTCCAAAGGTTACTTACTGCCTCCGATTCTCTCCGTTTCCCCTTCCCTCCGATACGAAACCCGGTCAACATCTTGCCGGGAGGACGGGCCATGACGTGCGTTTAATCTTTTGCCCACATGGACATCCATCGTAAATATTACACAGGCGGGAGAACAAAGAACGTGAATTAAAAAGAATTCCGGGTGAGCGAGATATCGATTGGATGTTGTGAGGGAGAATAAATTACGTATTTAGTGTAAGTAGATAGAGATGACTAGAAAAGCCGAAAGCACGGATGCTTAATTTAGAAACGTAGCGAAAGTATATATGCGCACAAAATACAGCGTAAAGCATCAATTGGCCTCTTTATTCTGGAGTTAAGAATGGATTTAGTCATCTAAATTTCAGTGTTTGTGTTCTCTAACTTTTACTTTTGCAAGGAAGTAGTGAAATTGCAGCTGAAGAATCGCTCAACAACCGATATCATGGTCTGGACATTCTTCCCCATAAAAATTGTTACACTGAACATTGAATTTGTCAAGCTTTATTTCATTATTGTTCATTATTTGTCCAATCAGAATCAGGATGTTGATATATCTTAATTGTTCGTCAATGTCATGTCCTTTTTATTGGGATTAACCACACAAACACAATGAAATAAAGAGTAAAGACAAGAACAATGTTTATCTCGATACACCCTTAAAGTGATATTACATACTAGTAGCTATTCGTGGGTCTAATATAAAAATACGGGCTCAAATTATAAAAGCCCTCTGGCATCTCGGGGGGTGCTGCCTCCACAGATTCCGGCCGATCGGGGAGGCTCCCGGACCTCAGCCCGCCAATCGAAAGGCGGGTTTCCATGCTTTCATGTCAATGGGGAGCATGACCCACACTCCTGGCAAATTTTTTTTTTTTTCTGCCGGGGCTCTGTGTCAAGGACATTCGTTTGCCTCGTTTATTCTGTTTCTCCGTGTTGTTCCCTTCTTGATATTCACTTCTTCTGAGGTGGAAATCTGAAGGGTCCATTCACGTCAATTTTACTTCGCCCGACTTAGCCCCAGAATTACATACATTTCACCATGAGTAAAGGATTCGCAAAATTTGAATGTTGATCCTTCGGCTACTGCGGCCGCGGCGAGTTTCACATCGAAGTATCGTTTCGCTTTACTCCTTGCCGGATTCCTTTTCTCAGTGAGCTCCTACATAATTTCCCAATCTCACCGCAGCATTTACAAGCAGCTTTGGTCTCGCGCGTCGAGTTCTAATAAGCCTGCCACGATGCTCGCGGGGCTCCGGTATCCCTACCCTGTTCGAATTCTAGCAAACCCGCCACGATGCTGACCAGGCTCCCGTATCCCTACCCTCTCCTTTTTCCCCCTCTTCTCGTTCGGACGCGGATCCCCTACATGTAAGGCAGGGGATCGTAATCCTGTGGGCCATTCGATCATCTGGAGAGGGGTGATCGGATGGCCCACCTTCCCCTGATCCCCTGCCTTATATGCGGGGATCCGGACGCTTCTCGTTTAAGTTTTACTTTATCCTACAATGCCGAAAGCCAATTTTTTAAACACTACTTGCTTTTTACACTTTCGCAGCAGCCAAAGTAAATGAGTCCTTGTAAGAGTTTTCTTCATCGCGGGTTGAATTAATTGATATTATGATTAATTAATTGGTCTATTAAAATAAAAGAGGTAAGATTTCTTAATTAGTCTAATATGAGATTGGATAGTGTGGGCCGAGTTAAACCTTGTACATAATGGAAGGGTCAGGTTACAAATTTTATAGATAGAGCTTAAGTCCCTCCTCTAACCTTAATGCACAAATAACCTCACATAAAGAGTCATCTCAAGAAGCGATACGTGAAGGGCAGTCTTATTGAAACTAGTGATCCATGGGGTTATAGACTCTTGAGTATCGAAACATTGCTATTTCGTATCAAGAACGATAGATTCTAAACAAGGTGCGTAAATTTTTCTACTTTAATATTATGATTCGTATAACTAAAGGTGATCATGTTGGGGCACTCTTTAAGGTAAAAATCGTAGCTTACAGCTCTCCCTTCTTCTTTTCCCTCTCTTCTCCCTCACTTAAGGTTTCCTTACAAGCTGCCACCGCCGAATTTTTTTTTTTCTTGATGCGACTCCCTTGAGGGAGAGAGGGACTTTTTCTCCTTCCTCATCTCTTGATTTCATGGACTACAGCGAGCTCTGAAAATCAAAGTGTGAGTATCTCAGAAGAATTTACTTTCTCAGGATCTACTAGCTCACTTTGGCTTGGGATGTTCGATTCAAATAATTGAGCGCTCCGTAAGTCTCCAAGGCTCCTTTGTCGCTGTCCTTAGTAGTCAGCTTATCTAAAAGTGATTTTATAATCAACTGGTATCTCTCTTGCAGCACCTCTCTCTTGATCAAGAGCTACATCAAGATTTGGGTGCTCTTTTATCTATATATATATATATATATATATATATATATATATATATATATATATATGGAATTTATAAGACGTTTTCTGTGTTCGTTTAACTTATTGGAGTTGTTGCATTCTCTTTACAGTGATGTGCAGGGGACGTTAAACCTAGACGCACACTGCCTTTTGGTAAAGCAGTAATTATTGAGGAGGGAATTCTCGGCGTGTGCTTGTCATTGATGATGATGATGCGAAATTTGATGATCAACAGACATTTGTTTTTTGATGATATGACAGAATTGTCTTTATCTTTATGGAATGAGCGAGTCTCAGCAGACTCTACCGAATTAACTTACATTTCAGATTTACATGTTTTACTTGCTTTTGTTGAGAAAACTTCCTAATATATTTAATCTGATGAAAGTATTTTCAGGTAGCATTCATGAAGAAACCATGCTTAGACTATGATTATTGTCATCTGGATATTGCGTCTGAAGCTCTAGATATTTACTCTGTGAATATCATGGATATCATTGGAAAATATCATCAACGCTTGCACGAGAATATTGTCAAGACGCTAGACATATGCAGACTTTATGCAAAATCGCGCGCGTGCGCGTGTGTGTGTGTGTGGGGAGGGGGGGGGGGGGGGGGGGCGCTTAGATTTAACATTTAGATAGTATTGATTGATCTTCAATCTTAGAGCCTGCATGATAACACTTATAGAAGTTACTTTCCGCTCCAAAAATCAATATGGAGCAAAAATTCGTTTGGTAAAAAAACTTATAAAGTAAAAATCCGTTTGGTAAAAAAATTTACTTATGGTAGAATTTTTAACTTCTGAAGTGAAAATTCACTTACAAAGTTATTTTTGGCCAAGTTTGAGAAGTAAAAAATTTTCACTCCTTAGCAACAGAATCACTTCTTGGACCACACCCGCCTTCGCCGACCTCCGTCGCAGCACGCCGATCACTGCCCTGGCCACAGCCAACCGCTGTCGCTGTCGCCGTCGCCGCCACCGCCACTGTTGCCGCCCTATGAACTCCTCCCCCGACCACTGTCGCCGCAGCTCTTTTGCTGTTGCCCACCACCGTCGACCACCGCTGTACGCCAACCACTACCGTCGAAAATTTTGTTAATAATATTTCAAAAGTAGAAATTTTCAACTGTTACCAAATGAATTTCTCTGATCAAAAATAATTTCTGGAGCAGAAGTAGAAAAATCAACTTCTGTTTTTGAGGAGAAGTAAAGAAATCAACTTAAATATTGTTTTGCAATACAACTCATCACGCAAATCATCTTGATCAATTCATAATAATTTTTAAGGCATGATATTTTTTCCAAATGAATAACTCTACTTATGGAAACCAGTTTTAGTTGTATGGGCAATTGAATTAATGGGAATTCTGATCTCATTTCTCAGCGGCTACTAGGGGTGATCGGTTCACAGGATGGGTGGTTTTACCCTAAAACCGAGAACCATCCGTTACAGACCGATTTTGCAAAATGCGAACCGTGAACCAACCGTTTCTTCTATGAACCGTGAACTAACCGAATCATCGGTTCGGTCCAATTTTCGGTTGGATTCCGGTTACGTTTCTACCGAAGTAGGACCAAAATGTAGGCAAGCCAAAGCTTGCAAAAGAAAATATGGTGACCGAACAAAGTGCAGCTGGGTTCAGAAGAGAAAATCTGATGCAAATATTCTTGAGGATATCCTCAAACGAAATATCAAAATATGCACTTGCAAAAGCATTTAAAAAAGGACGCTTAACCAATCAAACCAGAAGCAAGTGCTATAACAAACGCTATCATCAGAGAAGTCTAACCGGATCATTGTTGCACTGATAAATCATATGCAAAACAATAAAATGAGCTGCATCCAATTACAAACCGAGATATGGGCTGCTTTTGTTTTTATTGTTTAAGGATTGGGTTGGGCTTTGAGAGGAATAGTCTCATTAAAAATAATATATATTCAGATTATATAAGGGGCCAGTTCATGGGCCGGTTGGATGGTTCGCCTTCAAATCCATAAACCGAACCGATAAAATCAGTTTTTGAAAATTGAAACCGAGAACCGAACCGTACCCGCAAAAAACCATCCAAAATCAACCGGTTGGGTACGGTCTGGTTCGGTTTGGTTGGATCGTGGTTTTTCTGCACACCCCTAGCGGCTACTCAATCTCCTTGAAGCATTTGTTTTCAACTGGCTGATTGGAGAATAATTCTTTGAAGTCTATTCAAAGGCATGATTGGAAGTGGAGGAGTATAAAAGAAGACTTTGGTGTTGAAGCGAATGGAGTCATGAATATGAAATTCCAAAATACAAGAGAGATTCTACCTTATAAACTTATCTTAGTAAGCTTCAAAATTGTAATCCTTGAGAGGCTTTGAAAAGAGTGATTGTGTGAGATATTGTGATCTATCAATTTGAGAGAAGCTTCACTCGTGGTATTGGCTCATTGATTCACTAGTGAAATTCAGACAATAAGCTATTTGCATGGAAAGTAGACGTTAGTTTGCAATAAGTCGAACCACTATAATTTCCGTGAGTAATTTTCTATATCCCTTAGCTCTTTATTATTATTATTATTATTATTATCTTCATCATCTTTGATAGCATATTGCACACAAGTGAATCTAATTATAGCACCATCTTTCTTCAGACTTTGACTTCATGTAATATTTATCTTACCTGTTTTAATTTCTCTTTAATTTGTCAAGTTTGGTCAAAGTCACATGTTCACCCCCTCTAGGTGATAATACTAGAAACAACATCTTTATGGGATTTGAATTTTTTATCTTGAAGTTATGTACATCTCTCTTATATGAAATGAAATTCTCCTTCCGACCCAAAAAAAAAAAAATGCTACTTGCTTTATAAACAAACAGCTCGAATCGAAAAAACTTAGTTTCAAAGTCATAAAGCCAATGCCTCTAAAACGCACTCTAGTACACCGAATCAAAAGCCAAACTGCGAAAGGAGGGCTCATTTGCCACGTTTCGAAAAAAAAAAAAAATCCAAGA
Source organism: Rhodomyrtus psidioides (assembly GCA_021437785.1). Classification (NCBI taxonomy): domain Eukaryota; kingdom Viridiplantae; phylum Streptophyta; class Magnoliopsida; order Myrtales; family Myrtaceae; genus Rhodomyrtus; species Rhodomyrtus psidioides. Next base: position 1,575,584 of record JAILYB010000104.1, on the reverse strand, counting down.
ACCATGAACATCACCACCAAGAAGAGCAGTTCAAGCCGTCTTCAAGAACTCCATGATGTAAGTGTTGAAAGCACAGCACATGACTCGCAAGCCATGAAATCCCGCCCCTTTGGCCAACGCCTCGAACTCCACCTCCGTCCTCTCTTTCCCGCCAAGGTTGAGGGCCAACATGAGGCAGTCCATTTGGATCACTCCCTCGGTCGCTAGGCTCGAGTCCGGGCAGATGGGGAGTATGTACTCTGCAACAATCACCTTCCCGTTCTCCGGAAGCGCAGCATAGCAGTTCTTGAGGAACTTCGCACAATGTTCATCGCTCCAATCGTGGCACATACGCTGCAAGAAAGTAACGTGCTTTTCATGAAGCAATCTTGTGCTTTCTCTAACCAGTGACTACCTTTTGGCCTTGCCAAGAGACAAAAATGAAACAAGGGAAACAAGCAGCCTTGTCCTAGTACTACCCGAAGAGAATCTCATCTTCAGGGACAGAGACATCGTTCCCACCTTCATGAAAATGGCTTCTCCCTTTGGAACGCTCACGAACATGTCGCCTTCAACGTGCTCGACACCTACATCAATCCCGACATTAGAATTTGTGTGTGTGTGTTATTTTCCGGAAGATGCTTCACATAAATTAAAGGGGCAATGAATCGAATGTGACATGCGAAAATGTTCCTCGATCTTGCGTTTCTCTCGAGTAACTAGGAAATGACAACTAAATCTTGAAGAGGAAACAAGTGATGAAACATTATATACCGGGACAGGACGGAGCGACTTCAATCACGCGAGGCAAGTCAAAGTTGATGCCTTTAATTGATGGGTATTTGTCGACGATGGTGGTGAGCACAGCCCCAGTGCCGCTTCCAACATCGACGACCACCGTCTTCGTCTTGAGGCCCTCAAAGCCGTTGTATGTTTCGAGTATCTTCTTCATGGTAATTATTGATTGATCTGACATTCCCCAGTTGAAGATCTTGTTGAATTGCGGGTCAATCCCGTGATACTTGAATGTAGTCATTCCGTGCGCTTTGTTGAACGGGATTCCCCTTTCGAGAATCGCATCTTTCAGGTAGTATCTGCGAGTTCAAAAGTAAATAATACAATTCAATACTCGGGAAAATTACTAAAAAAAAAAGTCCTAAGCTTGTTGCAATTGTGCCGATTTAGTCTAAACTTTTTTCGACCGATTTAGTCATAAACTGACAACATAAAATTTTAATATTTTTAATATTTTTTATTTTTATTTTGTTTGAACTTTTTTTATTTTTTTTTCTTCCCTCTTCTTCTTCCTCCTTTAGCTAGGCCAGCCTCAGGCAAGGCGATGAATTGGCGGCCACTGGCGAGGCTCGCCCTCGCCATTACTTGTCAAGGCCGAGCCTCGTCAACCCATATTTGGCGAGGACCACCAGGGCTCGCCCGGCCATGGCGATCAATATAGCAAGAGGCAACACCGGGTAAAATTTGTCTACCAGATGTCAATCTTTCCCCTTCAGCGGCTGGTTTTTGGAAATTCTATGTGAAAAATCTCCAATGAGGAAAATCAGTCTGTATTAAGCATCGGATTGAGGAAGCAGAATCAAAATTGATGTCTTCTCTCCCTCTTCTCCCATGCCTTTTCCGCAATCCATAGAACCTCGAGGGATGTGAGCAAGGGTAAGCCCCTCTCTCTCACTGGCTGCTTCACATTCTCGCACCCTCTAATTGATAGGGACATCAAATTAGGAGGCAAAACTCATGCGGGCAAGCATTCTCGCTAGATCTGGGCTGGCGAGGCTTGCCGTTGCCCGTGGCCAGGGACGCCAGAGGAAGAAAAGGAAGAGGGAAGGAAAAAAAATATCATATTGCTAGACGTCAGAGTCGGCCTGTGTTCACGTTCGGACTGCCAAAATTGGCCGGATAACTGAATTGGCACAATTGCAAAAGGTTTAGGACTGACAGAAAAAAAAAGTTTAGGACTGAATCGACACAATTATAATAGGTTTAGCATTTTTTTGATAAGTTTCCTAGGAAAATTCTTATTAATAAGTCCTTAAGCTGTGGAACATCGGTGGATAGTGGGATGATTTAAACGTTTGTCAAGTTTTGACAAGATACAAGCCATTCTCTTAGCTGATAAATATTTTCCTTTTGAATATACTCACATTCATTTTTCAATCAACCAAAAGATGGAGAAAACAAATTGTGTCCACCACATGTAATATGACGAGTATATACTAAGCAAGAGCAACCCCTCAATTTCAGGAAAAAATTGTCAAATAGAACTCGACATGTTTGCTGAAGCAAGCATACAGAAAAGTCGATGGGAGTAGGTATGGGGGTCCTATCAATCACCGGACCGATGCGGATACTGAAGGTAAAATTTCTTTAGATTCATCGAACGGACGGGTCAATATCGGGTTGAAAATGATTCAACCCGTTCGACCAGACCAAATTTGACAAATTCCCATGCAATACTAATATGGTGTTTTATCCTCGATCCATACCCTATCAAAATCATATTGTTAAAATACTTTTATATTTAGCTCAATCTAAGAAGACTCGTACAAAAAATGAGATGAGAGCGCAGGGTGAGTGAAAGGGTGAGATCGAGTGAAGAGAAAGTCGTAAAGATGAGCTGAGATTAAGTAAGTAGTGAATTCATTTAACACCCATAATATATTAGGCTTTGCCATTCTAAATTCATTTGTAACCTATTTACGGAATATAAACATCCCTCATAACAACTCATCCTGTTAAGTATGAGTTAAGAAATGAGTTTATAACTCATTTTGACATGAAGCAAGTCTACTATTTTCATTCGACCCACTCGATCCTGGTGTCGTCTTGTCCTGGTGAGGTCCGTTGCCGATCTGCTTTCGGACCTCAACATAAGAAGGTAATTGAAGTGAACGAGGTTTCAACCTCGGCCCAATAAAAAGAAAATTATCCTACGGTTTGGGGACCTTGGGATCCAGTAAGATCTACGGTTTAATGTGATTGATATTGATATTTCTGGCTTTGAGGAAGAAAATGATGAAAACAATCCCAAAGAAAAGAACATCAAAAGAACGTAAAGGTTCTATAGAAGAACGTATACCAGCTTTCCATGACGACCTTGTCCTGGATGGTCGAGTTGACTGGAGCAATGGAGACACCATCAGCGTTCCTGACCAAGAACTTGCAACCCGGAGCTAGACAGTAAAGCCGCTCGACCTTGCCATAGGGGAGGCCGCGAAGGGTGCACGTGAGCACGGAATAGCTGGCCAGCAGCCTGAAGATCCGGTCGAGCATGAAAGGGGGAGTCCAGGTTTCGGGTTGGGAGCTGGGACGCGACTTCGCTCGGGGAAAGGTAAGCATCCGGCCCTGCCTTGGCCATGATCTTGAGGAGGTCGAGCTCGATGGCGGCCTTGAGGACCATGAGGAGAACGGACGCAGTCGCCAGCTGTATGGCGAAGAGGTTCGCGTCCTCCTCGGAGACTTGGGTCGAGGCCATCTGGGTCTCAGATCCTGCTGAACTCATCCTTTTCTCGTTTTCTATTCTCCAATGAGTACTGAGGAAGGAAAGAACAGGTAATGGTATGAAAAGAGTGCAGAAGCCAGGGCTACAACTACAAGGACACTGGCAAAATCTTAAACCGCCATTGATCATTTTTCGTCAGCCACACCTCCCTCATAAAAGGAAAACAAAGAAAATGCTTGGACGATAATTAATGGGTCGCGCTTTTTCCACTCCCCTTATGACTTTGACACTCCTTTTTGTGTGTGTTTTGACCATCATATCCTTATGTATGCCCCACCAAATCTGATACAATTATATATTATTCTATTTTTGTTAATTCTTTTATTTCGTTTCTTTTTTGTGGGTCCCACCTTTTTCCTTTTCTTTTTCTTCCTCCTTCCCATGCCTTCCAGTCAGTCTCTTTTTTTTTTCTCCTACACGACGTTCGCTTCAACGCCTCCCTCTCCTCCCAAAAACCTCGACTTTACTATGTCAATCTCGTCCTCCTCAACAATTTTGCCGGCCTCCTCAACGATCCCCTTTTCTCCGCATGAAGGTAATATTAGACGAGTTTTGTTTCGACAGGTAATAGAAAGTGAGATTTGAATTAGTGATTTAATCATATTTCAGTTTTCATCTGCACACTTATTTTGTTTTCTTCACTGCCTTCTTCTTGATAACATTATCAACATACGCTAGAATCTTTGCCTTGTAAACTTCAGGAGGCTTGTAACTACGAACTACAATTGTAAATTGATGACTCCTTTGCTTGTCGGTTCCGATATAGCATACCACATTTTTTAAAGAAAAAGACGCGCACTGCAGGAGGAACGATTGACTCTATCTCATATTATATCACCCAAGAAAGAACCATACTTCAAAAACTACTGAAACTAACTTATGCTACTTTTGGAGAAACTCATCATGTAATTAACATCCGTTGTGCATATCGAAGCTCATCTGACTCAATATTTTAAATTTTTTATGGTCACCCTTACAACCATCAATCTTGTCCACTATAGTCTTTGCCGATATCAAAATCATGTGAGTGATCTTTATAACTAGGTTGAACACTTGAGATTTGCTTGCTCCTTTGGTTATTTTCATGAACATAAGGTTGTGAACTTACAGAAAGGAATGCGACATTGAACCATGCTGAACATGTCATGATTTACTATTGAACACGGGTGATGATGCAAAATTAGATGTTTCATCCCAATTTTTATCTCAGATTATTTGCTACAATCTAAAATTCTTAGGGTGCATCCACACCGGATGGTTCTTAGGGTACCATCTCATGATTTAGAAGCAATGTTATTGTATGCGTTTGTTGCTTTCCTTTATCCTATTTTGGGAGAACATTGTAAAGTGGTGAAGCTTTTCGGGATTTTTGGAAGGAGATGGACATATCGAAGTGAAGTCGTGCAGGGAAAAAAAGAGACGTTTAGGAGGCGGCATAGGAAGGAGGAGAAAGAAGAAAAGGAGGAACGTGTGATCCACAAGGGGAAAAAAGAAACAAAATAAAATAATTAAAAAAAGAATCATATAAAATTGCATCATATTTGGTGGGCCATACATAAAGGATAGAGTGGTCAAAACTCATTAAAAAAGGAGTGTCAAAGCCATAAGGGGAGTGAAAAAAGCGCGAGCCTAATTAATTCACGTTCTATTACATCCCCATTTCCACCAAAAAAATAAAATAAAATAAAATAAAAGAAAAACATTAAGATAAAGAAAGGCACAGCATCTGATGGTACCGCAAATACCGAATGGAATCTTGTTTTTTTTTTTATTATTATACAGCAAGCTCTACCATACCTGCCAAATGATTCCAAAGAAGACGAGAAAGAAATGAAATCGGCATGTGCTCTCATTTTGAGCCTATGATAACAAGTTCTGAAATTTTTGTACGATCCAGACATTTTATAAGCCTTCACTTGCCTATTCCGACAACTCGTTTCATTTATATACAATAATCCCATTGTAGCGGGTATAGTTTAGCGGTAATAGTGTGATTCATTTTATTAATCCCTTTTATAGTTAAGGGATCCCTCGATTTGATTTGATTCAGAACAAAAATTTTATTTCTCAAAAGGATCTAATCCTTTACCTCTCAACGAAAGATTCGAGGAAGAATACACATTCTCGTGATTTGCATCCAATGATCAATTAAAAATTGAAAAAATGGATTATTTAATTGCGAAACATAATTTTTTTTATTGGATCAATACTTCCAATTTCGTAAGTATTAGTAAAGAATCCATGGATACAGATAGAAAAGCATTTTTATAATCATAACTAAATCTTCCATATTTTCTTTTCGATAAAAAATATTGAAGCAAAATAGCTATAAATTAATAAAATTAAAGGATGATTTTAATTTACTAGAGACATTGACATATTATATTTTTTAGCTTGGTGGAAACAAAATACTTTTCCTAACGATTGTTCCAAATAGAAATAGAGAACTAAGTAACTAGGAATATTGTTAGAATACCCTCTTCTAGAAAGCGATTTTTAAATTTTTTTTTTTGGTAAGGTAAGTATGTATAGACTTTCCAAAACAATAGGTACATATGGAGAACCGGACACAAAAATCATGAACCAAATAGAAAAGTTGACATAAATATTATGGATCAATTTTTTTTTTTCGTTCACGCCTTATTTTAGATATATCTATGTATGGAAATTGATCCATCTTCCATAAAGGAGTCAAATCAAACCAAAGTTTCGTGCTGGGTTTTGAATCAGAGACGTTAAAAATAATGAATCGAGTCGACTATAACCCCTAGCCTTCCAAGCTAACGCTGCTCTCTTCTATACTCTCTATCTATATTAGATAGACCAGTATCAGAATATACATTTGAATTAGAATATTTCCCAAATTAATATTTTGAATTGGATTATTTAATTCTATTATTAATCCATCTTTCAATTGAATACGCAATTCTTGAAATTCTATTATTGTAATAGATTATTTTTTCCGAACAACAGAAGGGATAAGGAAAAGGGATATGAAAGTCAAAAATACGAAAAAAAAAATGAGAGTAAAAAAAAAGTGTCCATTGTCTAATTGAAAGGACAAAGGTCTTCTAAACCTTTGGTATAGGTTCAAATCCTATTGGACGCAATTTTTCTATCTATTTCTTGATATAGAAATCTCAAGAAGGATATTGATATTGTGAATGATTTCAATAAGAAATGCTTATATTTTTTGAGAGAATTGAGCGGAAAGCCGATTCAGATAATTGAGAAAATTGAGCCGGGATTGAGACAATTGAGCGGATTGAGAGAATTTGTTAGAAAAAGAGAAAGGAGGGAGGGGTATTTATAGATGGGGAAAAATGGGATAATTGTAATGAGTTTTAAAAAAAAAAAACAATTGGGGAGGGGGATGTCCGTTGGCTCGAGGGAAACCCCCCTTTTTAAAAAAAAAAAAAATGAGCCTAATAGCCATTGGGCTAAGAACAACGGCTATTAGACGGTTTGAAATCGGCGGGCCCGATCTACAGGCCAGTTCCGGTCCAAACCGGCCTGTGGCCATGTCTAAGGAACGTCTATCGAAAAGTCAATCTTCTCTAAGTTGGAGATAGGAAATTAGGGAAATAGGAAACCGTGAATCCAAGAGGTGAAATTTATTTTGTTTCTTTTTCTCTCTCTGGCAGATGTTGAGAATGTGTAGTCAAGGAAAGTTAGAGGTGTAAGGCACAAAGAGCAGTTCTTTAGTTTGTTTGTTTTTTTTTTTTATGATGCAAGCAACGTGGAAGCACTCTGCTCGCCCTCTTTTTTGAACGCTACCTTCGAAGTGCTCAAAGCTCATTGTCGAGAGGCAGAGGTCTGTGTAATCACCGCTTCGCGGGCACTTCCCATCGAGAAGCCGTACGAGTCGGGCCATTGGAAGAATCGGGTCATGCAAAAGATGGACCAGTAGATGCTCTTTAGCTCTGGCCACCTGGTAGGGAGTCGCGCCTTGTGAGCGTCAAAGGACTTGTCATAGTGTAGGGCGTCGAAGACAAGGCTACGACGTTTCGCTGCATCGCTGTATTTTAGAGAATCAAGGTGTTTCGCTGAGGGCATGATGGCCGACGGTGGCACTGGAGGAGAGGGGATGGGATGGTGATGCGAGACTGGTAGTGGCAGTGGCGATGGAGATGGAGAGAGGAGGGAAAAGGAAAGAGAAAAGAGCGAGAAGAAAAAGAGAAAAAAAAAAACAACTAAAGGACTAAATTGCCCTTCGTTCAAGCCATTTTTTGAAACGATTTAAGTACTTTAGCTTCTTATTTGAAACAATATCCACTTCATGCTCTTGTTTGAGAAATTGAGAGCACTTGAGGCCATTTTTTGGAATTTTCCCTAAATCATTGATACAAGTCTTTCTCACTTTGTGGATAAAGTATCCAAAAATTTTCTTACAATGGGTAAAGTCCAACCCTTGTAATCTACAATCTCAAGTGATGCATTAAGGATGCGCTTGGCCATTCGAATTTCTAATCAAGATAGAAGTGGATATGATAGGAGAAGAAATCCAAGGATTTTCTCATTTCCTATCTATTATTTAGTGAACGACGGATCTAAAATCGAATAAGCAGAGGCAAGGGAGATCGACTCCATTTATCTAAAACAACAAGATGCTTTAGAAATTATTCAATAATGAGTTCTAATGAGTGAGCTATTCTTGAGTAGAGGTTTGTGCTATATGAATTCAAGTACATCGACGAAGCAGACCTCATAGAATCGCTGGTCTCGGTTTGGAGTCGAATCATTTGAGAATGATTCGTTGGCCTTGCTCGTTGTCTTAGCAATTGAGTAAAAAAATGCTGAACAATCTAATTATTCGGCTTCTTTTGAATTTGAAGATGAACTCATGCAGGTCATTCAAGAGAGCCCTTTCGAATGTGAGACCCTTTTTGAAAGTTGATTATCAATCTCGAGTTCTTCATAACATGTTAGGACTCGTTTCGATGTTGGAAAGGTTCAAGTGGTTAAAGAAGGACGAACATGATCTTACATAATGCCAAACGATATTAAAGAACAAGATCGTGGAGATACCCAGCTTTGCGGTGAGGACCCCAGCCTAGCGTCATCGGAGAGGTAGCCCACTTGACAGTTGTCACCGTCGGAGAGGCGCCTCACCCCTCCCCTCCCATCGTTAGAGAAGCGGCCCAACGTGGAAGAGAAGCGGCGATTGTGGAAAAAATTTAGTTCTCCTTGTGTCTAGCCTCTTGAGAAATCATATTCTAGTCTATCCCACCCCTCCCTTGAAATTATTTTATCCTAGTTATATCCCCCTCCTATCCTAGACAGTTGCAAACTCAGGATAGGATAAAACATATCATATCCTGACTTATATTTTGACTATCAAACACAGCCCAAGATACAATCTTTAGGAGAAAAAAATGTCACAATACATCGATTGTCCTCTTTCCTTTCCTTGTTATTGCTCGAAAAGATTTCTCTGGCTAAGCTTCTTTCCACTCCAAATCATAGTGTAAAGTAACATGGTGTTGACACCTGATTTTTGACCATTTATTATTGTGATTTTTATTTTTTAAAAATTAATTAAAAATATAAAAAGAGGTCATAAAATCACAGAATCAACTTTGGAAGCATTGGCCTAGCCTCGGGGACCAATTTTGAACAAAAAATATTTTTTGGTATTTTATAATATTTTTCGAATTTATTTAATTATAAAAATACCATTAGTGGTCAGAAAAATACACAAAAATATTCAATAATTTTTTTTTAATTTCCCCTTCAAGTGTGTCACCTTAAATCTTGAAAATTCGGCTCGGGTTACTATGTTTCTTCACAAACATAAACCCGAACCGAGCAAAAATTCCTTTTCGAGTCTTTTAATTTTCAATTCTCACTTTTTATAAGCTATGACATTGGATTCTAAAGTCTTAAAGTGCAATTAGGTCAATTTGCCCTCCAATTTAATCAATTTTTACCAAAAGGGCTTAATTGCACATTTTTCTTTCAATTAGTCCCCGGTTTCACGGATGTATACATATGCTCTACGTATTTATACGTCATACGTATTTATACGTCATACGTATTTATACGTTATGCGTATTTGTACTGTTTGGTAACCTCTTTAACTCTTGTAATAATAATAATGGTTATTATTTTTAACACCTTTGTTAGTGCCTTTTTTTAGCATTTTTGTATTGTGAGTGCTATTGCTAGTGCTATTTTTAAATAGCATTTTGTATTATAAATTGTGAGTGCTATTGTTAGTGCTATTTTTAAATGACATTTATTTATCATAAATTGTGAGTGCTATTGTTAGTGCTATTTTTAAATGGCATTTATTTATCATAAATTGTGAGTGCTATTATTAGATAGAATTTATAATTGTTAGTGCTATTTTTAAATAGCATTTTTGTATTATAAATTGTGAGTGCTATTGTTAGTGCTATTTTTAAATGTCATTTATTTGTGAGTGCTATTTTTAGATAGAATTTATAATTGTTAGTGCTATTTTTAAATACAATTTATTGGAAGGTATTTTTGGCTATAAAAGGATGGCAAGAGTTTTGAGGTTGGGAGGGAGAGACATTTTGTAGAATGTGCAAATTTTTGAGAGCTTAGATAGAAGAACACAAACACTCTCTGTATTCTCATAATCTTGAGTGAGCAAAATATACTAAGTTCGGAATATTGATTCCGCATATTGCTAGCACAATTGTTGTGGAGTTATTAGTCGTCTCCACGTTCGTCAATTGGTGGTGCGTCCGAACTAGATGCCTAACACTTGTGGAGGCTGAGATCGAAGAACATCGAACCGACACCTCCGTTCAAGCACGCTACGAGAGGTAATCTATTTACTCCCTTTGAGGCTTTGTGATTTTTTTCGATTGAAATGCACGAAGTACGCCTCTGGAGATACATGTATGTGTTGTTATTTATTTCCGCTACGTGTTACGTGGATCCCAACAGTGGTATCAGAGCCAATCCTTAGGTGTTTTCGTGCATTTAATTGATTTTTGCAATTTTTGCAATACTATGGCCAATATGTATTAACGAATTGTTCGTCTTACATGGCTAATGGAGGTTGATTGTTTTATATGATAAATTAATCAACGTAGCAAAAATTGAGACTAAATCAATTTTGAATCGAAAATTTATGGCTATCTTATTTTACGTAAAAATTCTGAATATGATTCAACGTAGAATTTTTATTGTGCCTTCCTAAGTTTTAAATTGTGAATTTATTACTTACGTGGGAGGGTGGTGATCATGGAAAAATTCCTAATCGATGTGATTGATGTATATATGAATGTATGATGATTATTTATATATTTGGGGTTGTAATTATTAAATGGAGGCTGCGTACTCCTTTTATTTTTCATGTAATCTTTATTTTTAGCATAGTCAATTGTTGATGTAAATGCTACGAGGATTACGTGGGGGAGCCTTTTAAGTCGGCGAGCTCTTTAGGGCCCAATTCTTGAAGAGTTCAAGAAACCAAGAAGAAGCGAAGAGCGGCTCTCCGTTATTAAAATATTAAAATGATTAAATGTGGTCCCATTGGCTCGAGACCCATTAAATCATAATTCCATGATCACCACGCAGGATAGATGTTTATGTGATTGACATCTATTTATTTATTATGATTACGTGAGCATGTTAAACTGGTTAATGTGCAAAGTCAGACTTACCTCACCCAAAATTGCGCCTGCATGAAATCCTAGTTAGAAAAATCACTCGCGTTAGGTACCGAAAGGGCATTGGTAACGACACCAGCGTAACCAAGTCCCCGAACCCAAAATCTCTGGTTCCGTAGAACTGATCGATCTCTCCCAATCGGTTGGTAAGGTTTCCGGTCTACCCTCCGAGAAAGACCGGTGGCGACTCCAAATGCATGCACAAGTTGCATATGCCACCACGACCACACTAAGGTCGAAATCGATCGGCTCTTATCGCCGAATCCTTTTGAAAAATACTCCCGCCGCGATTTGGTATGGGCTTGGGAGGGCCCGCGCCGATCCAAAGCCCGCGATCCGCACCCTTGTGCGGGGGAAGGCCCGCGATCGGTAATCCATTAGCCGCGTCCTCTTTCGGACCGGTCGCGACACATGGCCATATTCATTCTTAGCCTAATACTTAGAAAAATTAATTTTAGCATATGTCCCAATTATAATCAATTTTTTTGCCTCATTAAAAAATTATAACTTTTACTTTTGTCTCAATTCTACCAACCTAATGCCCAAAAAATTTCTAAACTTTAGCATATCCTTGGCACTCAACAGTCAAAAGAACGGTTAGACGTGGAGATCTCATTATTTGGACGAACGATATCAAGTCTCGTTGTGAAGCCTATTGTTTCCAAATTTCGAAAATTCATTGTTAAGTTCGGCAATAAAATTTGAGCCACGTAAGATTAATTAGCAATAGGTATAGAAGGAATGCTGACAGTGGTAGAATTGAAACAAAAATAAAAATTGGGGTCTTTTTACGAGATAGGACATATGCTAAAGTTGGAGTTTATGACAGTAAAATTTTGGATAAAAGTAAAAATTGAGGGTTTTTATGAGATTTTTTTTTTGGATACAATTAGGATAAATACTAAATGTGCCCAACTCTGAAATATGCCCAATGGACTAACAATAACCTCGACAAAGCTAACATGAAAAAATCCTCAACTTCTCTTCTATTGTCTACTTCTTCTACACATTGCTGGGATTCTCTCCGGTTCTCAATAACTCAAAGAACAGCTAGACGTGGAGATCTGAATATCTGGACGAACGATCTCAAATCTCGTCGTCCGTGAAACCTATTATTTTTGAATTTTGAAGATTTATTGGTTAGTTCGGCAATAAAATTTGACCCACGTAGGATTGACTAGCAATGATTATAGTCCGAAGGCTGACAATGGTAGAATTAGAGTAAAAATAAAAGTGGGGGTTTTCTATGAGACAAAAAAAAATTAAATATAGTTGGGACATATGCTAAAGTTTGAGATTTTTTTAACATTAAGTCGGTAGAATTAGGATAAAAGTAAAATTTGAGGGCTTTTTATGAGATAAAAAAATGATATAGATGGGACAAAAATTAAATGTGCCCTCTTTACCCCAAAAAAAAAAAAATTAAATGTGCCCAACTTTGAAATGTGCCCATATTAGGCCTTTATTCTTGGACCCCTTTAATGGAACTCCGAAATGTGCCCAATGGGCTAACGATGATCTTGTCCGTAAGAGCCGTCGAGGAACAGATAGGATGGACCCTAATGGGCTTCACGATAAGGCCCGAATGATCTCCCACTTCGGTTGCTGAAGAACCCTCATCGCCCCCCAATCCTTACCGAAGCGCAACATCGAAGCAGCCGTTTCGTCTTCCCCAAATCTTCCGCTTACTCTCCCTGCTGAATCCGCCAGCCCCAGCGAAGATGTCGCCCGCTCCGATTGTCGATCCCGTCGAGCCGGAGAAGGAGCAGGTCGTTTCCGCGGAGGACCTCAAGAATATTTCTCAGGTGGGTGTGGAGTTCAGTAATCAAGTTTCGCTTCTTCTTTTTTTTTGGGGTTAACACCCCTCGCGTGTTCGGGGTTCCTACACTTGGAGTCTTGATTTTTGCAGAGTGACGAGCCCACCGTTGAGGACGTGAAGGACGACGACAAAGACGAAGATGACGATGAGGACGACGAAGACGACGACGACGATGACAAGGAAGATGGAACTGTGGGTCGGTTTTTCTCCTTTTCGCCTTCTCGCCCTCTCCTTGGTCGTCGATGTAGAGCTTATATGTTGCTGTCCTATTTGTGTGTCGTGGGATGCTTTTTAGCTTTTAGAGCAAAAAGCTGCTGACTTGCGAATCTGGGCGTTCACTTCTATGGAATTTGGGAGTTCCCTTGTTAGTCCTTTTGTCACTGGATTAACGGGGACTTATTGAAGTACCCGCTTACTGTCATCTTACTCGAGTGGTGTAATCGTAGGAGTGAAATATCGAATCTTTGAGCGCCCACCGAATTCGAATCCTTTTTCTAGTATAATTCGACTAAGGGATAGTTGGAGTTACAATTGTTCTTCTTGGTAGGATAGAACCATGTGTTGTTTCTTTGTTTGTCGTTTACCTCAATGTAGTTGACAGATTAAGCTAGTGCTTGTTCTTTTGTTTAATAAAACCCCCACCCAGTCCTATTCTTGGAATTGGATTGTCCATTTGCGGGACATACCCTCATCATTTTTTCCTGTTTTGTTCCTATGCTGGTCTTTTTTATTCTTCTTTTAATCTATCTCCTGAGGAAGAGTTGCATTAGTGCTGTCATTGTTTCACCCTGCCATCTGGGGGAAATAGGAATTTTAGTCTGGTATGACCCTTATTTTCAGTTGAAACTTTGGGATCATTTTATAAGGAACATGATCTTGCATTGCAGACATCCTTTGAATTGAATAAGGCACAATGTAGCAACTCTTTTTCATGTACTTTGAAGTGGTCCAACTATATTGGATTGCAGTTAAAACGTGAGTTGGGCCTTGTTGGGTAGCTGTTCTGATTGATTTCCTGTTTTCTGAAACTAAATTTTTGAAATCCTGTAATTGTATCGATGTTCAGTTTTTTCTTACTTGGCAGACACTTTGATGACTTGTTTGCCCAGTGGTATATGAATTAATGGATCATTTGAGTTTACTTTCAAAACTTGGATCATGATTTGGATGGTGCAGATGCAAATGGTGGCTTGAAGCAGAGCAAAAGTGAGAAGAAAAGCCGGAAAGCAATGTTAAAGCTGGGCATGAAACCTATTTCAGGCGTTAGCCGGGTCACCATCAAAAGAACTAAAAACGTAAGTTATTTCCTTCTTCTGTTATATGTTATTAACTTTAAATACGGAATCGTATGAATAGATCTCTGGTGCTCCAGATACTGTTCTTCATTTCAAAGCCTGATGTCTTCAAGAGTTCTCACTCTGAGACCTATGTCATATTCGGGGAGGCAAAGATTGAGGACTTAAGCTCTCAGCTGCAAAATCAAGCTGCTCAGCAGTTCCGGATGCCGGATATGTCATCGGTTATTTCGAAACCAGATGCTTCTGCTGCAGATTCAAGTGCACTGGCAGAAGAGGAGGAAGAAGATGTCGACGAGACCGGGGTCGAGCCTCGTGACATTGATTTGGTCATGACCCAGGCAGGGGTATCTAGGAACAAGGCAGTCAAAGCTCTCAAGACTCATAATGGGGACATTGTGGGTGCCATCATGGAGCTTACTACTTGAGCTTTTCTTTAGTTTTTTTTCCCCCCTTCTTGAAGCCGCTGATGTTCTGTAATGGGACTTATTCATTACTTTACATGGTAAGTTTTGGTTAGAATGTGCTGAGACTTCTTGAATTTGTTATTGGCCACGTCGAGGGTCTGTTCAATTGATCTATAATTGTGATCTTGAGTACTATTATTTTCTGCACACTTGGTTTCTTGTAATCTATTGCTCAATAATAGTATTTAATCGACACAATAGAAATTAAGGTTGCGTTTTTTTTTAATAAATGAAATCATGCTGAAAAATATGTAAAAAAATATATTTATTATCGAATGCAATTTATGTTCAATCATTTTTTTGGAATTTATTCATTTCTACAAGCTATATAAGCAATTTTTTTACTCCTTTCTTAGCTAATATACTCCCTATTTTAGTGTTTTGACCGTAATATCTTTCTATGGGTCTCATTTTTTCAGCATGCTCTGATACTATTATATCAAAAGTGTTCCCTCTTTCTTTTTCTTAAACGTGATGTCCGTTAGATTTCTTCCTTTTTTATTTTCCTGTGGACCCCACCTTCCATCTTATCTCTCTCTCTCTCTCTCTCTCTACCGATGATGGTGGTTAGGGGTGAGCGGTTCCCGATTCAGTCCGGTTTTCATCGGAAATCGGATCAGGAACCGGAAACCAGACCGATGGTCCCGGTTCACATTTTTTGGAACTGTGGACCAGACCAGCCACCCTCGGAACAGGCAACCAGTGTTTGCAAAAAAAAAAAAAAAAATCGCGAAGGTTTAGTTTTGGTTCGGTCAAGTTTAAATCCCAAATTTATTACCTACGTCCATCACAAGAAACCGAAAAGTGGGTTCATGAAGTAGAAACGCAAAAGGCAAAAAAAGAGGTCTCCGAAAAAAAGATGTAAGAAAAGAGATATGCGAAGCAAATCCTAAGCCTAAATAAGTAATCATTAGGTTTACTTTTAAAAAATCTAAAAAAAAAGACTGGTCCGATCCGGTTCTAGACCTAGGACCGGGAATCGGACCTTCCGGTCACCGGTTTCAATTTTAGGAACCGAGAACCGGATCGGATCCCTCTAAAATCGGGAACCGGATCATCAATCTTGATTCGGTCCGGGCGATTTTTTTTGCTCACTTCTAATGTTAGTGGTCGGAATATGGACTCACTGCGCTTTGACGCCGAGACCTCCTGGTCGGATCTTAAAGGACCAACAACGGCAGTAGGGGTAGAAGGCACGCGCTCGGAGTGGTGCTTGAGAAAGGGGGAGGCGATGTCAGGGGTGAGGGCTTCAGATTTATTGAAGGAGGTGGTGGTAGTTAAGGGTGAGGAAAAAAAAAACAGGATTCAACCCAATCGGATCGAACCGTACCTAATTGGTTGATTTTAAATGGTAACCGGCAGGTACTATCTGGTTTCTAGTTCTAATTTTTTGAAACCAGTATGTATCCGTTCGATTCTCGATTTCGGATGACAACCATCCCAACCTAATCGGATCGGTCTTATAACTGAGGTTTCCCACATGCAATGCACTATTTCTCGAGATGAATGGGGTATGAGCGCCAATACCACGGATTAAGTCCCCCAAAAGGAGGCCGGGGAGATTCGAACCTAGACCTCATCAGTTTAACTGTCTAAGGCCCAGGGATCTCATTTACTCAGCTAACGCCTAATTGTCAAATATTACACGGTTTGTTATCTTGCATATTGAAATTTTTCCATTTGGCAAGGGTACAAAATTGTTGTCCCCATTGTTATCTTGTATTATTGAAATTTTTCCTCTTTCAACCGCTTGGGCGCTTGGGATTAGTTCCATTTTCTTTTTTAATTGATGTTGGTGTTCGGTAGAATCGTGATTGGGATCCAATCGGAACGGACCGGTGGTTCGGCTTTCGGATAGATTCATGAAATATGCAGGTGATTCACGATTCGCATTTTGCGGAACCGATCCCTAGCGGGAGATTCTCGATTCTAGCCATTCTGGAATAGATCACCTCTAGTGATGGGGGGGGGGGGGGGAGGGGGGGCTTCGGTGAGGGTCTTGGGATCCCAAGGCTAGGCCTTGGTGAACCAAGGGCGGATGAAGCTGAAAGGATCCATGGGTGAATGCTCGCGAAGTGGTCGTACGACGCTATCTAAGTACCAGAAGAGTTTATCAAAGTGGGCTGTGCGAACGTGACGAGGATAGTTTTGTATGGGTGAGAGAGAGTGAAGTACGGAGAGCTGAAAGAGAAAGAAATGGCATGCTGAGGGTGAGACTGGGAGAGAGAGTCAAGAGCGGTTAGCTCGAAACGTAGACTACTCAGTATATTAGTCACGAAGAAGAGGAAGAAGATATGGAGAGAGAGAGAGAGAGAGAGAGAGAGAGAGAGAGAGAGAGGAGGACTACGATGCACCTCAAAAGAATCAACCAAAGTCATTTGTCATTGCGTATAAGAACTTTTAATATATCAAGTTAGTATAACTATACTTAAATATGATTGAAAACTAATTAAGGTTAGAGGATGCATAATCGGTAATCTAGGCGCTTATTATGGATCCACGTTGGCTAACTTGTCCAAAATATAGAACGACAAAAAAGGGCTCGGTAAAGAATTGGTATTGCTTATCTTCAAAAGTATTTATCACTTATCAGCAATATCTACCAGCAATATGGCAAGTTGCGTTTGCCTTCATGCCTGAATGTGTGAGGAAACAATAACGTCCATGCAATAATCTAATCGGATTTCTCTTTGACATTGATGGGGAATTCGAGACACTCCGAAGTCCAAAGCAGACAGAGGGAGAGTGGGAAGGGGATGCCCGGGCAAAGGCAGCCACGACGAGATCAAGCCTCGCCATGGCTGGATGAGGTTCGGCCTTGCTGACTCACCTCCGGAGGCAGAAGAGGGAAATGGGAAAAAAAATATAAAATAAAAAGAGGTGAGATTCAGCCTCAATGACCTCGTCCGACTTACTCGGCCATCGTCTCGTCGGTTATTGTCTTCCTCCTGCTCCTCTCTCTTTCTCCGTCCGTGCTTGTATTTATAGAGTTCATGCTGCATAAGAATGTTTGAATTTTGAATTAGTCCGCCGCAATATTAACTATATGAGATATCTACGTTAATGGACTGATTTTGGATTAGTCCGTTATAACATTAACTACATGGCATATCTACAGTAATAGGCTAACTCAAGGACGTGCGCTGTTATCCTTAGCATTTGTCATCATGAACACAAAGCTGGGAAAGGATTAAAACGACGAGGTAAAGTTTTCTTCTCTCGTGATGATTCTCGAGTTGACAATAGTGGAAATACTGGTGCTTTCTCTTCGTATCAAGTTTGAGTGTCAGTTCGGGAAAAGTTATTACACCACATGCAGTTGTGCAATTCACCTTCAAATCTTTTTTTGGGTCAATTTAGTCCTAGAATTTTTTAAAATTTGTCAATATAGTCTATCCAATCAACTTATTAAAACCACCACGTGGAGTTGTATTACCACGGAAGAGGGTACATGATGGAGTCTGGCACAAGCGATGCCTATGAACGGTAGACACATGATGGATTACCATGTGCACGCGCCGTAGACGTTCAACGACAAGAATCATAATGCATGTTCCGGAGATAATAGGTAGGATCATTGGCAGTGGGGACGAATAATGTGGAATCGAATGTTATGAGGGGCGAAGGTGTAAATATTGGAGACATGTGGGTTTGCGAAAGGAACGAGAGGAGGAAGTACAGAGTTTTGGCTTAGGAAGCGGCCATTCGACCGACCTGTTGCGTTGTTAGGGTCGGCACGTTGTTTTATGCTCTTTTTTAGCGATCTTAGTCCCTATTTATTTCTCGTAAAATGAAAGATTTCAAAAATATTTTCTTAAAAATGACTATTTATATATTGCTCGCCAAAAATGAATAAGTGAAAAAAGAAAATTAGTCCTAAGCCTATTGTACTTGTGTCATTCATGTCGATGCTATATCTTTATGATAATAGATATATCCTTATACGACAGTGCATGTGGCGTGTACTCGTAACTTTTCTCAAGCTGACACTCAAGTGATGGTTTTGGCTGTTTTAAGTTGATTCACGCATGGGCGGGAATTATTATTATCTTAAATATTCAAGCATGAAGGCAAATGCAACTTTCCTTATTCTATTTATTATTGTTGGATCAATTTGATACGTTTCTCGCTCTTGAAAAAGAGGACTAGAAATGCGATTGCCGATTGGTAGTCAAAGACAAGAAAGAAGAAAATGTAATTAAAGGTCACTTTCCATTATCCGGACATCTAAAAAACTTTGCGACAGTATTATTTGTCGACTTCAACGAATCCAAGCAACAGAGCACTTGAAAACATAGAGGCAAATGCTCATTCGGCCTTGCCCAGCATTAATGTCCTCTCAACTAGCTATTGATGACCCTGCAATTCGCTCGAATCTCTCCGGCGCTGCCGGTCAAGACACAGATGTCGCCCATCTTCACCATCGCCGCAGCAAAGTTCTTCTTCCAAGCGTATGGGGTTCTCGCATTTTGCATGACTTGGCTTGCGGTTTCGGAGTCTGTGAGGAGCGTCTGGTCCGAAGTGAACAAGCCTCGGTTCGCAAGCACGCCCCAGTAATAGCTCTCGTCCATCATGTTCGGGCTAGGGGGGTCCATCGGGACAACTAGATTCGGGTCATTGCCTTGCGGACACTGTCGCTTCAATGCGGCCGCGTATCCGGGGTCCAAGCTCGGGTCTTGGTTCACAGTTGCGTTGAAGCTGTACAGCCTATTGGTGAAGGAAGTGCAGTGAGACCGGCCGATGGTATGCGCTCCTGTAACACGCACATGAAGCAACAACTTATGCATTATTTATCTGGACTTAACTAGCCAAAAATTTCACAGAGGTGTTGCTCTAAGTGAAAGAGTTACCGGACAGCGTGACCATTTCCTGTTGAGTGAAACCCTTGTTGGCGAAGTTCTGCGTGAGTTGATCGACATTGAAGGTGGGGGGAGGTAAGTTTGTCCGCGTCTCTGAAGCTAAAGAGACCCTGCCGTCTCTTCTTCCTCCAGGAACTTCGTACCCAAAACCTCCTGTCTGCGAAAAGAAAACACAATGCCTCGTATCTGTTGGTGTGATAAACTTGTGCTCAAGTTGGTAAAATTTGAGGAGTTAAAGGGGGTTTGCTTGATTACCATCTCCACACTATCTCTTGCTGCGAAGGCCAGTATGTCAGCACAGGAGACAACGCCTTTGCACATCTCTTCGAGCCTAGCCTTGGCATCGTCGATTACTTCGAACCCTCTCAAGCTAGGATTGTTGGCTGGAGAATCCTTTTCGGCCGTGTTTGACGGAGTTGAGTCGATGAGCACGGACCCATCACAACCCTAAAATGGATCGAGCACGTAATGTTCATTTAAAACTCACGACAAAATCCATTCCTGAGAAGCTAAGATACTGCTTCTGTTTATAGGAGCAGTATATTCAAACAAGATTTACAACACGTTTAGGAGAATGAGACAGCTTTTGGTAGATGAATAATGAACATATCATATACAATTCAGATCTCTCAACTTGTTAAATGCGTTTAGGAACATCTACTTAAGCAATTAACATTTAATAAATGTATGCATCATACTCCGATTCAAATTTGCGATATAATTAGCACACCTACCATATCTATTGATTTGGTCAAGGCAGTTCCGTTAAATAAATTGAAAGATGCTGCATTAACATGTAAGCAAATGATAATCAAGTTCACGTTCTACATTTGAGGCCGGCACGCACGTATGGCATGCGAGCGGCGTAAATTGCGACAGATTAGCGAACTCTTAGTGGACACATTATGCTGCATACAAAAATCAACCGAGGAAATGAAAAAGAAATTAGTGAACTCTCTTAGTTGACCTTCATGAAAGCATAAATTGCAATTCGAGCTGCGACAAAACATGGTATATCACCATTGGTTTTAACTCACCCTAACAAAGCAATCGTGAAAGTGCATCCTCACAAGGCCAGCCGCCAAACCCTTGTCCTTGAAGAAAGCTTTGCTGACCTCATCCTTGACAATGAACTCGGCCAACCGGCATGAGTTCTCATAGAACCCAACTCGAAGCTGAGAGTCGACACATCGAGACAGCGAGACCAGAACGAGAGCGACACAGACAAGAAATTTCTTCATCTGGAGAAAGCTACACGATTTCTCGATCCTTCACCCGAAACCCAATGATTCTTTGAACTGGACTGAAGTTGGTGTTGCATGGCTCCTCGTAAAACCGCGCCATATATATAGCACAAGAATGAAAACATATCTAGTCATTGAGATGTACTCGTTTACGCGTAATTTATGTTTAATTTTTAATTTAGCCATGTCCGAACACGAGAGAGAGAGAGAGAGAGAGAGAGAGAGAGAGAGAGAGAGAGAGATTGCATTACAGGGAGGGATATTTGGTTTTTGTGGAGGCCCATGCTCAGGATTTACGCGGTAAATCTGGGTCTACAACAAGGCCGAAACAAAGGAGATGAATCACTCTTCGTTGACTTTGTGCGGGTGATTAGCTAGAAGCAGTTCCGATTCTGCAAATATTATATTGCGATCCTCACGAACGACGACCAGAATTTCGGGGTGCGCCGGAGCCAAACCTTTGCACGTCGCTCCAGCTTTCTTCATATCGACTGGATTTCGGGAAGCGAGATCTGTTCGAGGGGGAGCAATTATTGGCGTTTCTCTGGCAAGGCAGATCGACCGATGCCGATTAACAGTCTTAACGAAGCGCGTCGAGGATGAGCCAGTGTTACTTCGAATCAAATGAACTTGCGCAGCCGCAGCCGCTGTCACTCGAGATGTCGAAGAATATACTTTGGAACCGGCGTGCGTACGTTGTCCTCATGCATATGTCTCCTAGGTTGTGGCCGATGATTCTCGGCACTAGGTCACTGGCGTTGTTGAAGACAAAAGAAGGAAGTCACCAAATAAAAATGGCTTAACAACTAATCGTGTCTAGTCATTTTGACTGCCCACGACGGTGGGGTCGCCCTATATTTCTCGTCCGGTTCGAATACGTATGTCTCGATCGCACGTCGTTTGCCCCGGGACATTACAAGTTGACAATGCTTCGATGCGAACATGTGCCACGCGATAACTTAGCAGAAATCCCGGAGAAGGATGGCGAAATAAGCTTAAAATAAGCAGCCGTTTGGGATGAAGTTCCGATGTATTCTAAATTTCTAATGCAAGACAAAGATGCCGTGATCCAACGCACTTATATTGTAAGGGACTAGCATTTTTTTTAAAAAAAAAATTATACTAGAAATCATTCGAGTGGACTAAATGCTAGACAGAGAGAGAGAGGGGGGGGGGGGGGGACAAAGTTTTGGGTAAGATGGTGCAATAGAAGGACAAGACAAGCGGGGCTATGGAGTTGGTTTGATTTGGTTCGTCGTGTTTTTGTCCGTTCTTAGCAAGTTGGTCTTCCGCGTACTCTCCCCGAGTTGGTTACAACTTACAACTGACCCTGTCGCTTCTGGTCCGAGCATTTTCGCAACTCCAAATTCAACTCAAATTCAGATCCGATCCCAACTTTACTGAACAAGTGGTCAGCTCTTGAAGTACTTCATGTGCTTGATCTTTTGCTTAATGCAAACTCAATTAGGAAACCTATGTTCTATAGTGAAGCCGTACTCCGGGAAAATGTAAGCCCAGTCTCTTTTCGGATTATCGTTCAGCGCACTGCCGGTATACAAAAAAATTTACATATTTATCGTCGGATGAATAACACGTGTCTTTCTAATTAGTTCTCTAACCAAATTCTTCCGCATGTCAACCTTAAGGTGAACCCAATGAAAATCTCCCTTTATTTTTTTGCCAATTTTTGCGAGTGGTAATGTAAAACTTGGGAAAAATGACCCGTTAAAACCATAGGGGAGGTGGTCAGACTAAGCACAGGTTCAAGCAGAGAAATGTCATACGCTAATCTTATCCAAGCGAAACCGCAAATTATCGGGAGTATCCTGGTTCACAGATCATTGATGGTTAAAGGAGATTCTGCCTTTACCCTAATGGGCCATTTTGCTCCCTGAACTTGGAGACTTCATACTTCCGCTGACAAATCTCCTTCGCCACACACCTCCCAGTCAGCTGACGATGGACAACTATCAGAGCGCCTTGCAGAATTCAAATTCGTGGAACCACCAAGACACTGAGGTTGGGGTGCTTCATCATCTTTGAGAATTGCTTGTACATCCTTCCAGGTCGACATTTCATCAGCAGAATTTGCAGTCTGATGTAGAAAGGCAGGAGAATTCCTGAAACTCGGCACATCAGCTTTCTCTGCCGAACCTGAAAAGTAATCTTTCATCAAAAAAGACTCAAGACAAGCTGCCTCCTTTGGCCTCGGTTCAACATTCACAGAGGCCAAACCATCATCCCTTTGTCTTAGGATAGATAGTCTCTCCATGACAGAAGCATTCGCCCCATCCACCAGGTTAGTTGGGATTTTCACAGGAAAATGATCAGAGATGCCTTCAACGAAACCACCTACAGGGCATGCTCTGTTTGTTGATCCATCAGCTGCCATGAGATTTTGATATTTAGAGTCCTCGGGACTAACACATTCCACATCATCTCCAGCAGACATGGTGTTTGAGTTAAAGTCCCAACCTTTGAGATTATTAAATCTGGCCACAACATCATTTGAGTTATGGCCCAATTTAGTATTCTCAGGACTAACACATTCCACCTTGTCTTCGGCAGAGATGGCATCTGAGTTCAAGCCCCGCTCTTTTAAGATGCTAAATCTGGCCATAACATCTTTTATATCGGTACCTGCTCTCAGGGCAGGGAAACACTGGACAGTGGTGTTTTGGTCTGCATGACACCTAGCCCGAATGGCTGATTTGTCTTCTGCCCGGCCATAGGAGGAGGGAGTCAAACTCAATAACTTCTCCATATCCCACGAGTTGTCAGATGTATCTGCAACCAAATATATCAGGTGAATATTACGTAGGAAAAAAGTAATAATCACTGTTAGGTCAGTCAACAACCACCTCTCGGAAAGGACTTGAGCCTCTCTATCTCCGTCTTCACGCGCTTAAAGCAAGACTTGAACTTCATGGAACATAATGCAGCCTCTGCCTCGAGCCATAAATTTTTAAACAATTGAACTTGAAGATTCGGTTCCACCTCATCATCAAAATTATCTATAAGGATTTTCTTGATGGCCTAAATGATCAAGCAGACAAAGAGGAGCGGCTATTATTTGAAGGGAAAATATGAAATTAGCATCATTAGCCACAAAAGATACAGGTATTAGAACTTATCACTTCACTTTTAGAATAAGAAATATACCCAAAAACAAGTACCTGAGTCATTTTATCATTGCTGACATTGTCGAGATCATCACTAGCAAAAAGCACTGAATCAACTTTATTTGGATCAGCTTGCGCAAGATGACGTTTTCTCTCCTCAGAGAAGTGCGGAAGAGTGAATTGACCCTGATCATTAGCCTCTACACTCCTTATCTGTGGCCCTTCTGATCTCGCACTCTGCTTTATTAACATATAGCTTAGCTTTCATCTAAAAACAGAAGCACTAAGATCTTGACAAAATCGATGAAATTGCTTTTGGAGAAAGAAGACTTCCAACAACTCAAATCTATCCCGAAAGAAGATATTTACAAGGAGGATGCCTATTATGGAGGGCACTGATTAGCCTCCAAGCACATAATTTTCATAGTAACAGGAGAACTGCATCAGTATTATACAGCTTAGCATACTTTAAAAGGGAAAGCTTTAAGATCTTGAACAAAAATCTATGGAAAGCTATAAGAAGCCTTTGAACAACTCAACCTTTTTCCCGTAAGAAGGTATCTACACGGAGGATGCCTATTATACAGGCACGGATTAGCTTCCAAACATATAACTTCAATATTGATACGATAACTGCTCCAATCAGAAACTTCAGAAGAAGTCAATGTAAGTACCTTTATTTGAGCAGTCGACTTTCCAAAAAGTTGGACTGGATGAGGTGGTGAAGATGGTAATTGTTGCCTTTCATTACCTTGCTGGAAGTGTTTCAGAGATGCACTGAGGTTATCTATCACACTTTTAAGAAGGATATCATAGCCTTCATCCCTTAAGTCCCATGGACAATTGGAGCTCTGAAAGAGAAATAACTCTGACAAACAGTGCATTGCTTTGACCACCAAATGGGCCTGTTCCGTTGGCACTGATTCTGTCCCGCACAATTTGCTAAGCACGGTGGAAGCCCTTCCGAGAGAATGAGATGAAGTCGGTGAACTACAGCCATGCCTCCTACTGGTGAAGGATTCTCCAGATAAGCTATTGAATGAGGAGTTAATCATAATGTTCCTCGGTTTTGACACACCATCCATTGATTGTGGCGCTTTCTCAGGTGCAGATTTTCCTACTTCATAGCTGCATTGCATTGGCACGTGAGGTTCAAAGCCACAATAATCTGTTGACAAATCAGACTGGACATTTCTTTTACTTCGCTCATGGATAAAATCAGATGAATAAGTCTGATGGAGACAGCTTGATCTGAAATGGCAAGAATCAGCATGCATAGCATCATCCAACCTCTTGTTTGATGTATTAGCTGTTGCGTGCTGCTCAAAATAAAGTGGCGAATTGGAAACACGATTTCTCTCGCTCAGCAAATTGCATGAATCAATGTATGCATCAGAAACTCTATGTCCAAACTTTGTTCTCCATTGTTCATCCAACATGTCATCAGCAACACCCTTCTTCTTTGGCCTATTATCATCTCTTTCTGACCATGATTTCTCCAATAGATCATCACATCTTTTAAGGTGGTAGCTGACCTGCGTTGCCTCAAACAAATGTTTTGTTTCGCAGTTCTGCACAGCATAAGGCTCCTCTATACTGCAGAGAGTACCTCTGCCAGGATCCTTATTAGCTGCGGCAATGCCACAAGTGCCGACTCCTGCAAAACCACCAGAGCTGGTCCCAGTAGCCGGTGGCCTGATTTCAAGTACAGGGAAAAAATGAGAATCAGAAGTTCCCTCAGTAAGGCTAGAATGATGCTGTGATATGTTAGTGGTTTGCAGTCGAATATCTCCACTGTCTGAACCTAACCCCAATGATGATGCCAGATTATGTCTTTCTGATACTAATTGCACGTTGATGCCATCAGAAGCTTCTGCAAAAATGAAAATTGTTTAGATGGACAATCTCATAGCAAGAAAAAGGGAGAGGGGGAAATTCTGGATTCACTCCTTCAAAAGAGTCCTCAATCATCAATGACTGCTCTAGACATAGGCAGAATGACAGGAGGTAAACCAGTGGAAACAAGCAAATAATCAGTACACCCCTGCACAATTTTTGTTCCGAAGTCAGGTAACAACCTATTTCAGAAGCCACGGGCACAATGGCATAAGGAAAGAAGACATCAATTTAAGAGGTAAAACACAGAGATATTCCTCAGAGACAGCATTCATTGTTTCACCGAAAACAATTATACATAATCTGTTCTAACATGGGTAAGCTCGCCTAACCCTTTACTTCCAGAAAAATTATGTAGAGATGGAGCCAAAGGAAGAATTAAATGGAAGAATTGTCCCCGAAGAATTTAATTCAAACAAGACACAAATAGCTGAAATCTTACATGGACAGTAATAGCAAAATGTAAAACAAGCAAGCAAACTGAAGGAGAAGGGGGAAACAGGGAAACTACAAATATGCATGGCCTACTCTTGTATTCCTAGAATAGCAATTTCTCGCTATTTTCAGATGCTTTTGTATTGAAAATAACACGAATGCAAAGAGCTACCACAAACAGAATTCACCGCAATATTGACATAGCCTCAAAACACTTCACTGAGAAAAGCAACTACCTTCGTCCACGCCCCTTCCATATGTGGGTAAGTCAGTTTCTCTTGCCCATTCTGACCAGTAGCCGTCCAATTCTACCAGTTCACCTTGCGCTCCATCATCCATCTTGTAACTACTACAGCAAGATTAAGGATGCGATACTCGAATTGGATAACCTCGACGTCACAGGGAACTCTCGATGGATTTATTCACTCCTCGTCCCAGCAAGAGCAGACCACCGATCACAAGCACATCGATCCGTGACTTCCTTTTCAGGATACGATTCGGCGTCACTGACATTTACATGACCATGCCATCAGAAAATGAAAAGTGAAAATATACACCCTCAGTTAGTGCGGTAGCAACAGGGATCATCGTACACAAACGAGAAAATCTCGATCAGAGTCGCAAGCCGACAGAGAGACTAAGACAGCTAACCTAGGAGACTTCAAATTAAGCCCGGATGATCGCGTTCGCTTGATTCTTTTTCAATTTGAAACGGGAAAGATAGCTCAGTTACGATAGGAACTAACGTCAATGGAAAAAGCAAAAAACAGTTGATTCGATTGGCGAGGAAGAACGACAGAACCACGGAGAGCCTATCGTATCGCGCAAGCTTCAGTCGTCAGAGGGCGTACGCAATCAGATTACCGAATCGTTCGCCGACAGAGAGATGAAGCGGAGCCGAACCAGGAGCATCAGAAGCAGAGCCAACAGTCCGAGCTTTTACGACTCCGCCGTCGAAGAAAATGAAAATGCGTCTTCGAGGCGACCGAGAAGGTCGGCCGTCTTTGTCGAAGTCGAACCTCATCCCACTAAATGATTTTCGTAATTTGCTTTTTTTTTTTTTTTGACATGTTCACTGAAAATCTTAAAACTTATCATTAAAATATAATTGAGTATTAAAACTTATATAAAATGCAATCAACTCTTAAAACTTGTCAAATTGATTCAATTGAGTATTTCCGTTAACTCCGTCCTACATGGCTAGCGAAAAATACTGACGTGACATTTCTTAATCATTTCTCTATCCTACGTGGCAAATAAAATGATCAACTCATTCGCATCATCAAAATCACGTCGTTTTGGGCCAAATACCCAAAAAAACTCTAACTTTAACATTTATGACAATTATATCCAAAACTTCTTTTGTCTCATAAAAAACTTCCAACGTTTACTTCTATCTCAATTCTACCCAAAACTTTTACTTTTGTCCCAATTTTACCGCCCTAGTACCAAAAAAACCCTCAACTTTTATTTTTATCCCAATTCTACCACCGTCAGCCTTTTGTTCATAATCACTATTGGTTAATTCTTCGTGACTCGAATTTTCTTACTGAATATATCAATGAATTTTCGAAATTTAGAAACAATAGGTTTTAGAGACAACGAGATTTTAAAAAATTCGTTAGAATATATATATGTCTAGCAGTTCTTTGAGCTGTCGAGTGCCGATAAGAATACGAAATGTGCCGTCTTTAGTGACTATACATCTCTTAACAATATATATGGGTAGCAAAAAATAGAAGAGAATTTCAAAACTTTTTCATGTCAGTTTTGTCGATGAGTAATTCATTAATGACGTGACAATGTCACGTAAGATTAACTAGGCTAATGGTGGTAAAATTGAGATAAAAGTAAAAGTTGAGGGTTTTTTTGGTACTAGGCCCGTAAAATTGGGACAAAATTAAAAGTTGAGTATTGGTAAAATTGGGGCAAAAATAAAAGTTGAGGGTTGTTTTGGTACTAGGCTGATAAAATTGGGACAAAAGTAAAAGTTTTGGGTAGAATTAAGATAAAAATAAAAGTTGAGGGTTTTTTGTATTAGGCCGGTAAAATTAGGATAAAAGTAAAAATTTGGGGTTTTTTATGAGATAAAAAAATATTTTGGATATTATTGCAACAAATATTAAAGTCGTTGAAGGTTTTTTTTTTGGGGTATTAGGCCCGTCGTTTTGAGTACCTTGCTTATTTATCACACAAAACGACGCGTTTCTCTCTCTCTCTCTCTCTCCTCCCTCCCTCTCCGCTACTCTTCTCCATCATCTCCCTGTAGTTTCTCGAAACATAAAGGCGCAACTCAAGTTCGACGATTTGGCGTCGCACAGGAGTCTCGGCGACGGATCGAGCGTCGGTGACGGAAATGGTCTCCAATCGTCTCTCCTCCTCGCATTCTCCATCCATGTGAACCCTAAAGCCTCAAATCAAGTCGACGATTTGGCATCCCATGGGAATGTTGGAGGCTATCTATCCGTGTGAACCTCCCTGCCTCTCTCACCAAGTCGTTCTTTACTCTTACCCCAAAAGAAAATCGGAGAAAGAAAGAGAAAAATTCGACGAATATGGCATATGGCAGCAGGCAATTACTGCCGAGCCTGAAATTGCTAGCTTGATAGTCAAGATGCCCCTGTTGTTTTGGGTTCACTTTTCTTCTCTACTCATGTAGTTGAGGGTTCCTTTCTTGCAGATGATATTCAGAAAACTGAAAACTGGTGTTATAATTAGAGTTGTTATATCATTTTTTGGACTCTTGTTATTACTCATATTAGTCATAGTTTACATGGCATTTGACTCAGTTTTAGAGAGTTATATGGCCACGCTTTTGTTAGTTTCGTGGAATGTAGGTTACTCTGTGGGGGTTATTTTACTGGTCATTGACTTGGTTGCATTGATTGACATTTATTTTTTATCATGTCGACTATATATTATGCTTATACAATGGATCTTGCTTCCCTCCTAAAGTCTAAATGCTGGTTGTCTCCCAGAACAAAGTTCTATGAGGTCACAAATGGCTGATGATCGTCTATCCATGGTTATCTTTCTTTCTTCTTCTTTGGGTCTCTGGCGTGGTATTGGCAATCCATTCTTCTTTGTATGTCTTACTTAATTGCTCAATATATGTTTGACAATGGCTTTTGAGTTTTGACAGTGTGCGAGTCATACTGTCCAGAAGTCAAGACACTATGCTGCTCAGAAGCCCATCCCAGGAAGATTGCTTGTGTCCGATCCTCTTGCGAGGCTTAAAAATGCTTTTCCTAGTGTTCCTTTGGAGTTATTGACAAGTCAAATGGGGATGGTCGTGTTCTGTTTGGGTTGATTTGGGCGAGATTTTGTTTAACTCAAAATGATTGTTCAATAGATATGATTAGCAAATGAGAATAAATCAAGCAGTCAAACCTAAAATGAAAGACTAAAACTAGTTGTAGCTTCAAAATTTCTAAAGAATTACAATCTCAAAATGAAAGTGATCACATCAACCCAATCAAGCCACAGCGCCCGTGAGAAACAACAGAGGAGACGCAATCACTCTTCTAATTACAATCCCTCAAAACATCAAATGAAAGAGAATGGTGACCTGATGTCATATGAATCAAATGAAAGATTTGTCACCATGAGAAAAGGACGGCTTGGTGAGAGAGGCAGGGAGGTTCACACGGATAGATCGACTCCGAGACTCCCGCGGGATGCTAGTTGACTTGATTTGGGACTTTAGAGTTCACATGGATGGAGAACGCGAGGAGGAGAGATGACTAGAGACCATCGCTGTCACCGACATTCGATCGTCAAACTTGAATTGCGCCTTTATGGTCGGAGAAACTATAGAGAGACACGAGGGAGAAGAGGCGTGGAAAGGGAGGGAGGAGACTGAAAGAGAGACATCGTTTTGGGGGATAAATAATCAAGGTACCCAAAACGATGTAGTTTTGGTGATGTGGATAAGTTGGCCGAGTGTATTTGCCACGTAGGATAGAGAAATGATTAAGAAATGCCACGCCAGTTTTTTTCGTTAGCCATGTAGGACGGAGTTAACGGAAAAACTCAATTGAACTAATTTGACAAATTTTAGGATTTGATTGCACATATTGCAAGTTTTAGGATTCAATTATACTTTGGTGGCAAGGTTTAGGGCTTTTAGTGAACATATCCCTTCTTTTCTTTTTTTTCCCTCCCTTGTCGGTCCAAATTTCTTCTTTGGGTAGTCCCCTTCATATATGTCTAATGTTGTTGTTCTCTCTGTTATTAATCTAGCATCCATCTAGAATGTCTCTTGTTCTTATAGGCAATTCTTTGTTAAATTGAAATGGACAAATACAACAAATTCTTTCCATTAAAGCAAATACTTCTCGCGTAAATCGCAACGATTCATTGCTCAAAATGCCGAACGATTCATATGCGCTTGAGCGACGACCTTCCTATCCCGAGCAACCATTTGTATGGATCGATCAACCATCTGGCACGCGTCTGCACTGTACTAATAACTTACACACGTGGAGCATCACCTTAACATCGAAGTGCCTCACGCGTGATTCACCAAACGGAGAGCAAGAGCCGCCTAGCCTGGCTCCTGCCTGATTCAAATTTCAATCGTGAATTACTCAATCAATCTCCGAAAGTTAGTTTTTCCTCCACTTGTTGCGTCGTCGTTGCTAAAACTCACATCAAAATGTACCGACCATTTTCACCTTTTTGGCAACTCTCGCGTAAAAGTACGCAACATTTTTCAAAGAAAAAAATAAATAAATAAAATTGTCTTTCATCTCATGAAAGTTAAAAACGAGCTATTTCTTATTATTACCGTATACACGGATTATGGGATTCAGCCCGTTGTAATTACCTATGGTCTTACCGACCATCGCATCAAGATCTGATCAAACCACTTTCGGAGGATTTCTTCTTCATTGCCTGATGATAAAGCCAGTTGCCGCACAAATGGTAACCATCATTAACGGGTTGAACGTGATTAGGAGATGGAACCTAATTCGAGCTAATCCGTCCATTCCCGGGGCAAGTATTGATGGCCGGTTTGAAAATCAGATGGATGAGTATGATGATAGATCGTCACAATTGGAGGTCCCAATCCTTCTGGTCATTATTTTGGTCTTTGAATGAATCTGCCGACCCTGATTTTTTTTTATTATTATTAATTTTCAACTTCTCGAGTTGTTTTCAATTAAATACTGAGCTTTTATTTTATACAAAGTGGAAGATTGTTCAATCGGGGTCATAAATCTATGATACGGATGCCAATTCAGTCTTAAATTCTCCGTATTTACAAAGTTAATCCAAAATCTTTTACGCGAAATTTCAATAGTCGTTATTTTCGCGAGAAGCCGCTGATGTAAGGTGACCGGTGATCATCGAATTTCCGTATCTTTATAAGGAAAAACAATAAATAGCTCTTCATTTAAAAATGATAAGAAAAGAAAAGGCCTCCCTCGATGGAAATTATTTTCTTCAACAATCCATCCACCAGCAACAAAATGAGTTCAAAAAATTAATACGCTTCTAAATTGATCAGCGAAAATGAAATAATCCTGAAGATGGAACCAATTAACACACCTCCACCCCAAGAACAAGAACAGAACAGGATGCACCAACGATTCAGAAATAAACGATGAAACTGGAAGGGTGCGAAGGTGATGACACATCGTCGTTCGAGGAAGGGGAAGAAGAAGCCAGACGCAAGTTTCGGAGGCCACCGCGCAAGCTCATCCCCGGCGGCAACAGCAGCTCCGTCAGCAGCCTCACCGCCGCCGTGTACTCCACCAGCAGCTCCGCCACGACCGCCGCCATCATCATCCTCAATGGCTCGAGTCTACGCAAACGTCCTTCTCTGTTCACGCGTGGACGCTTCAAATTCCAGAAGGAAGACGGGTCTTTGCTGAGAGTTTGAACCTTCTGGGTAAGCTCTGGAGGCGATAACCATGTCCACATATATGTAGAGAGAGAGAGAGAGAGTGCCTTACGTTGTTTTCTGGGACTTTCAAGTCTAGTCTTGTCTGATTGCTTCTGGGAATGGAACTGCAGGAGAGCCGCGCCCTTGTTTTGCTTGGTCCAATTGGCTTTGCCTTTCGCTTTTAGAACTACACGTTTTTTTTTTTATTTTGGTTTCGCAGTTCTGACTGCTTTTCCATTTCCTAATACGGATTAACAGTAGCAATTAAAAAGTTGGATTTTATAACCAAAAATGAAAAAAAGAAGTTAGATTTTGCTTTGATTGACGACTTCCTTCTTGCCAAAACAGAAATAATTAACATTTTTCGAGAGACCTATTGCTAAAAAAAAAGAAAAAAAAAACATATTTCGCAGATTGTTTTGATCGCGTCATGTGTGTCAATCTTGGGTACAAAAGACGGAACTTGAAATTTCATGATAAATAAGACGTTGAAAATGATCTCAATCTTTTGGGTTCCGTTTGTCTTGCAAAAAATAAATGATATAAAAAAAAATTTAAAAATAATCGCTCGTATCACTTACAAACTCGATTGAACGTAAAGTATTTTTATCATCCACAAAAATATTTAGACATAAATGGTTATCGACAGTGAAAACAGCGACTAGCTATGGATCATTTATAGGAAAATATTTTACAAATCATTCGTTCGCGAAACAAACGTAGCCTTCTGGTTCAAATTGGGACTCCGTTTTTTTCTTTCTTTCTTTCTTGAAAAATGAATTATCTGGACAATATTTTCCAAGTCATATTCCTTTATATCACTTGGGATAAATAGATAATGAAAAATATTCTCATTATCGATAATAATTCATGTCAACAGATACACAGGGCTACTGGTCTTCTAGTGGCACGAGTATTTAGACCTTTCGACTCGACTTACTTCGATGGATTTCAATGCCGGGGGGTCAAATTGTAGGCGGGACGGAGGTTTGGTGAGGGTCGATCGGGTGGAGAAAATTAAGGGTCGGGAGGGGGACCTTGTCGGCGTAGGTTGTTCAAAAAAGAAGAGGTTGAGAAATTGGAAATCAAATCGCGCATGAGACGACCACTATTCCACGTCGTGACATTGCTTACACCTAACTTGATCATCTCACAATGGTGCTAACAATAATCCCGGCTTGATCCAGAGATTGGCGGTACTTGTTAGGTGGCCGACGATCACCTTAACGGGGTTATCTTGATTTATAGCCTTGATTTTTGCACATTTAGACATTGGTTTTTCTTTCTCCAAATTGAGGTATTTGAGTTTTGTGAGTCCTACGTGATAACGTCCACGTCTTCTTCTTCTTCTTTTTTTTTTTACTTTTTGGGATCTTGCGAAATACTTTTGACCTTTGTAAGTTCTAAATATTTTGGAGCGCCTCTGCCGACTAGCTAGCATCATATCGGTTTTCTAGGGAAAATTGCTCCCAAAAAAAAAAAAAAACTAAACGGATTGCGCTTGTGCTAGTTCATTCCTAAACCCTTTTTTTTTTTAAATTTGGCCAATTGAATCCTTAAACTTTTTACACAATTTAACAATATAATCCTTCGCCGGTCGTCAGGCCGCGACGGTGACTGCTAGCGACCGAGCATAGGTGATGACCCATGAGGCCCAATGGCTGACGACAAAAGAATGAAAAAAGAAAAAAAAAGAATACAAAAGGAAAAGGAAAAAATTGAAAAAAAAAATTATAAGAAAAATTATAAAAATTCTCCGCATCATTGTTTCTACGTTAGCAATTTTCAAAACTTGCCGAATGGACTATATTAGCAAGGTTTTTCAAACGACTTGAGACTAAATTGGCACAATTCAAAAGTTTAGGATTGAAATGTGATAATTGCAATAAGTTTAGGACTTCTTTAGTAATTTTCCTCAAAATATGTACTTTGTAACACGTTTAGGTATTTGAGAATATCCATTCGAAATGACTTCTAATCCGTTCTTATTTTTGAAATTTTCAAGTTCGGCGGAACAGTCACAGGCCATTTTGGGCCTATATGTTTAGAATTAAACGGCATCCATAGTAACTGATCGAGTTAGGGGCCAAGACCAAGAACTCGAAAGGCGCATCGGCTCGAATTTACATTCGCTCTCGCCGTCTTAGCAGTGGCAAGACATGAATCATGTCAAGTGCCCACATCAACACGTAATTAAGATTACAACCTCAACCATCCATGGTTTGATGTGCTTTTTAAAAGGAACTGGATCTCGTGAAGACTCTCTTCCACGCTCCCCAGCTCAGGGACGACCTCGACTTGGTCAGACGCTGAACATCGCCGGTGCCGTTACTACACCGCGAGCCGTCTTCTTCATCCCGACTGCAGCTGTCGTCTTCAGGGTTCCAGAAACGGGCTCCTTTCCTCTTGGTCCTCATGGTCTCCAGCACGTCGTGCTTGCTGCAGATCCCCCACACCGTCACCTTCTGCTGGTCGTACTCCACGTTCACCGAGTATATTCCTGCAACCCCATCATTTAGCGATGCGGATTAGGGGCTTGATTAACTGTGTTTTTAAGAGCAAAGATGGTCGGGGGGAGTCGCGTCGCGAATTCGTAATCCCTAATGGGCCGAAGTTTGCCAGGCGAGAGAAGCAAATCCTCTTCCCACCAAAAGAGCCCCGCCGCGGGGGTCTCTGTCATTTGTACGGATTAGTGATTTAACGGAATGGTCAAACGTGTTAAAATGGTCAGACGTGTGGGTCGACTTGGGTCATAAATTGTCCGACTCAATTAACCCACATGTGAAGTGTGAACCATTCATTGCATAGCTCAAATTTCACGACCCACACGAGACCCAGTCCACATTACTAAAACACTTCTATCTTATCCGAGAAAACTTATTTCCTGTGACTTTTGAAAAAATTGTGTTACTAAATCATCATGAATAATTTCTATAATTTAAAAAAAAAAGTCTGATTTTTCTTTTCATTTTTTGTAATTTTTAAAAGAATTCTGATTTTTTATTTTTATTTATTTGTCTTTTAAAAAAATTTGAATATATTTATTTTTCTTATAAGACTGGCGAGGGCTGCCCTGACCTCGCCCAGGCAGCCACTGGGCGAGGGCAAAGGCCCTTGCCCACAGTCGGTGAGGGCTTCGCAGCGTTCACCTCGTTGGCCCTTGCATAGTGTCGGCTGACACCCTCATCGGTCCTTAGGGAAAAAAAAGTAAAAAAATAAAAAATAAAAGCTGTCTAAGAGTTGTAGATGATTTCAAAGATATTTCAATGACTCAACTAATAACTTTAATAAGCTAAAT
Organism: Rhodomyrtus psidioides; assembly: GCA_021437785.1. NCBI lineage: Eukaryota > Viridiplantae > Streptophyta > Magnoliopsida > Myrtales > Myrtaceae > Rhodomyrtus > Rhodomyrtus psidioides. The sequence goes on along the minus strand of JAILYB010000104.1, from coordinate 1,540,114 downwards.
GGGTCGTTAATGGGTTGAACAAACCCATTTACTAGCTCAGCTGTGACCCATCTTATTGAAAATGGGTTAACAATGGATTTTCAATCCATTTTGACACACCTCTAGGATCGAACTAACTATGGTTTAAGATCAAAATGATGGGAAAGGAGCAATTGCATCACGAATTCGTAATCCCTAATGGGCCGAAGTTTGTCACCAAGAGAGCTAATTCTCTTCCACCAAAGGAGCCCGCAGGCCTCTTGGTGATTGGTGGGAAGACCAAATAAAAGCCTTCAGAAATTTTACAGAGACCGAAGGAATTTATGCACCAAAAGGTTCTGCATGAAATCTCGAGTTCCTCCTCTATCCTATTGAACAAGAAAAATGGTCAGAGTAGGGCGAAAACAGAAAGGGAGATCGAAGAAACCGAGAAGAGCTACCCTTTCTACGGGACAACGCCTTCTTTATCTTCTTCTCGCAGCCATAGGAGTACAGAGGCACCATCATCTCCACGTACTGCGCCTCCACATTGCTCTTGCAAGCCGGAACGATCTGCATGTCCGCCATGATTCGATCCCTCTAAGGTCCTCACGCCAGCGGCGACGTTTCTTCCTCCCTTGACTCGGCTTCTTCCGTCCTCGATAAAGAAGAGATTGGCTGATCACCCGCATCGCTCGTTTGCGTCCTTATATAGGGATCATCAGAATCATTTTCCAATTGAAAAGGGTTCTTTGCCACTTACCAACTTTCTTCTACTCCTCCGCTTTTCTGTGTTTCCGCTCTTGCTTTACATTCTCTCGACGTTTCCTGTTTGTGCTTTGCTTTGCTGTCGACGGCGGCTAGAGATCAGCTGGGCTTTCGGGAGGCCGGCGTTGCAAGAAAGCTAGGATTTGTTCGGTGAATCTGGGGAGGATACGTGGGATTGTGAGCTGGAGCAGTGGGACGATGCGTCAGCCACAATCGGAAAGTGGGAAGATGAGTCCTCTACTTTTTTCTTAGGGTTACAGTTTCGACGTTTTGCTTTTGCCTTTTTCCCTGTTGCATGTGGGATGTTTCTAGCTACTTCATCAAAGGAAGCGTCCAAGACTTCGATGCAATAATATGCTGGGGTATCCTTAAGTGGAAAAAGGCTGAGAGATTAAATTCCTTGACCTATTTTGGATTTGCTAAAGCTATACCCACATGATGCCCGCCCATGCACATGCATGCATGCGTCCTTTTCTTCCTAAAGACCCCTAGGGTCGTCGTAAGCGGGTACGGATATGCTCTAGCCATTAATATAGCCATCTACTGTTTTCTCATCCGGATTTCGCCACGTGGCCACCTATTTTAGACCCCACCACACATGATCATTTCTATACGAAAGAACTTGGTAATATCAAATCTCACCCTACATCCCTCCTTCCCGCTTAAGATATGTGATATTTTGTGAAATCACTATTAACTGTTTTAAAAGTTTAAGCCGTTAGAAGAAAGTATGAGTAATATTTGATTATTTTATCACACCCTCACGTTTAGCATGGTCTTTTTTTTTTGTAAAGTAAAATATATATTAACTTTTTACAGCGCAACTTACAGATGGGTAGCCGAACACAAAAAATTAAAAGGCTTGGTATAGAGATCCCCCCCCCCCCGGGTCATTTTCCACCATCGATATTATGCGATTACCAAGTTATCGTTTGTTAACAAAGTGATGGAAGTACTTGATATTGAGATCCCCTTCCCCCGAGACTTCTGCCTATAAAAAGGACTCCTCTTGCAATCAAAGATCAGCCAAAGTAGTGAGTTGCTCCTTTTCTTGATCCCCCAACTCTTAATTATGGGGGTCCAGAGCAAGAGCATCTTGGATAATAGTAAGAGCAGCTCTGGCTTGAGAGGTGCCAGATGAAATGTCAGAGAAAGAATCCCTATTTAGTTGTTTGAGGCATCCCTTGAGCAACTTCAGCTTCCGGCATAAGATGAACATCAGAGTGCCGGTCAACCGAGTATCCCAAACCTAAGCAACAATATCTGAGAAAGAGGGGTGACACCTCCAATAGTTAAAGAATTTAAAAGGCTTCCTAGACTGCTGAAGAGGCACAATTCTAATTAACATTGAAGTATGATTTGAAACCGTAGGAGCCAAGAAGATGGCCTCCGAGAAAGAGAAGTCAATGCTCCATTGGGCGTCAATGAAAACTCTATAATCTTCCTTTGCTTGCAAAAAGCACCTGAAAAGGTTGACCAAGTGAAATGATGGCCAATAAGGCACGTACCAAACTCATCAAAAGCGGGGATCCATGCATTAGAACTGCCAAGCCTGTCTGAGTGATCACAGATAACATTAAAGTCCCCTGCAACTAACCATGGAGAACAGCAAAAGGCACACTAGACTGTCGCGACCCGACCGAAATCGGACGCGGCTAATGGATTACCGATCACGGGTCTTGGATCGGCGCGGGCCCTCCCAGGCCCATACCAAATCGCGGCGGGGGTATTTTTCAAAGGATTCGACGATAAGAGTCGATCGCTTTCGACATTCAGTATGGTCGTGGTAGCATGTGCAAATTGTCCATGCATTTGGAGTCGCCACTGGTCTTTCTTGGAGGGTAGACCGGAAACCTTACTGATCGATTGGGAGAGATCGATCAGTTCTGCGGAACCAGAGATTTTGGGTTCGGGGACTTGGTTACGTCGGTGTTATTACCAACGCCCTTTCGTTACCTAACGCGAGTGATTTTCCTGGCTAAGAGTTCATGTAGGCGCAATTTTAGGCTAGGTAGGTTTGATTCAGGGTTTCATGCGGATTGGAAGACTATTCCTATCAGTTACAATCAATTTTAATGAAAGCGCAATCAAGTGCATAAATAAACCACATCGATGCACATCAATTCAAGTCAATGGCCTCCTAGTATAGCCATAAGGGCTTAGGGAAGGCGTGATTTAGGACCAGGGGCAAAATGTGAAGATTTGGGAATGATTAGCCCGAAGGGCAAAATCGTCAATTTTTGGAAGATTTGGATACCGAATTACCCAAAATACCCCATGGCCAGTTGATTGTGGCAATTTCCCATTTTTGAGAATTTTTTGGAATTTCTTGATTTTTCTTCAATTTTTGGAAGACGATTCGCCCAAAGGGCGAAATCATCATTTAAGAAGGGTCGGGGTTCAAAACACCCGAAAATGAGTCTCGGCCAGTTGTTTGTGGCCATTTCCTATTTTTTGGGATTTTCCTGAATTTTTTTAGAATTTTTTGGAAGACGGTTTGCCGGAAGGGCAAAATCGTCATTTCGGAAAAGATCGGGGGTCGAAAGACCCGGAACAGGTCATGGCCAGTTGAATGTGGCCATTTCCTATTTTTCTAGAATTTTTTATAATTTTTTAGAATTTTTCTGAATTTTACGAATTTTTTTTGAATTTTTTATGATTTTCTTTTTTTTATTGATTTTTGATTTATTATTATTTTTTATTATTTTTCTGAATTTTTTTAATATTTAAAATTATTTTCCGGGCCGGGTCAAACCTGGCCCGCGCCTCTTGGGCGCCCGGCCCGACCCTAGGGGTCGACACCGGCCTAAAACGACACCGTTTTATATTTTTAAACATTTTTTTTTTTTTTTTTTTAACAATTTTTGGATTTTTTTATCTATTTTATTCAATTATCCGAAAATTCCCCAGATCGGACAGATCTCATTGTGCCACGTGGCCTCCTCCTGTGCGTCCGATCTTCCACTAGATCGGACGATCCATAGAGAGCCACGTGGCTCAACCACAACCGTCGGATCAAAAATTAATTTATTTTCCCTTTTTTAGAAAGCCACCGGATCGAACGCTCCGCGTTGTGCCAAGTGGCTGCTCCTGGTGCGTCCGATCTTGGACAAGATCGGACGATCCACAGAAAGCCACTTGGCACATTCTCGGCCGTCAGATCGATTTGAATTAATTATCCGAAAATCATTTATATTATTTATCAAAATTCTAGGATCGCGACACGTGTCGCGATCCAAACCGTCCATTCTGTTTGATTTAAAAATAAGTGGACCGGCCCCACCCGGCTGACGTGGCGCCTACGCGGCATGCCACGTCGGCCGTTGACCATTGACCGGTCCTCGGCCCGCCGGAGAAGACGACCGGCGACTCGACGGAACAGTGATTATTCCGGCGAGTTCGCCGAAAAATGCCCAAAATCGACCAAAACTCAGAATTGTTTCTAGATTTTTTACCACTCGACTCCTCAGCACCTCAACATCAACATACAACAAAAATGAGGGCCATGAACACGTCGGAAAGGCCACGAACGGGCGGCCACCGAACCGGCTCCGGCGAACCGATTTGCAGAAATTTTTTGTCGTTCAAACTCGGTTTCTTTCCATCAAACGGCATCCAAGAAGAGTCTAGAAGCTTACCTGAGCTCGTTTTGAGCTTGGCGACCGCCGGAAGCTCCCCACCGAGCTATAGGTCCGAACCGTGGCCGGCGAAACTCCAAGCCCGGTTTTCGTCGTGTTTCAATGCAAAACGGGGGCATACATGGACCATAGAGCAGTTCTAGGAGTAGCTTAGGATCATAACCGAGCACATGTTACACAGAAAACGCACGGCCGAGACAAAACCGAATCGAGATAGGCATCGGCATTTCATCGAACACATGGCGTGCGTAAAGGAAAATGGAGATCCGGCGAGATACCGACCTGGTGGTGGCTTGTCGACGGCGTCTGAAGCTCCGGTGGTGATCGGGGAGGTATGCTGAAGGTCGAGGACACCCGCTCCTCCTCGGTTTTTGCCAAAAAAAATCCTCCCTCTCCCATGGCCGAGCTCGGTTTTTATCCGAGAATCCTGCCGGTTTTCGTGGCCGACCGGCGCGCCTCGGCACGTCCCCCACCTCTGCCAAGGACGAATATGCTCTGCCCATTGCTTCCCACGTTCGGCTGCCTTTTTTTCTTCCCCAAAACCGCGCCCCATCTTCGCCTGTTTTTTTTATTCTTCTCGGCCGAGTGGTCTGCAACATAGTTGCAGACCCGGTCGGACCGGGTCGGGTCTGGTCTGACCCGAACGGCCCGGTTAGACCAAATCGCCCAAATTGACCTCTTTTTATGAAATTGATGGCAAAATCGGATTCCTTGACATGTTTTCTATCAACTATGGGTATTTTCGTGAATCAATTGATTGAAATTTTATGAAAACCCCAAATTGTCCCTAGGATCCGAAAATGAATTTCGCCAAATTGAGGGTCCAAACGATCGAATTAGTCAACATTGAGACTACCAATGGATCCAGCATGATGAAAAATATAGGGCAGGAGTGTTTAATTTTAATGGGTGTGCCCGCGTGAAATTTAATTTCAAAAATTGTAAAACCGGGGACTAAATTGAATAAAATTTGTGCAATTAAGCCCTTTTGGTTAAAATTGATCAAATTGGAGGGAAAATTGACCCAATTTCATTTCAAAACTTTAGAATTCAATGTCATAGCTCATGAAAAGTGAGAATTGAAAATTAAAAGACTCGAAAAAGATTTTTTAGGCTCGTTTCGGTTTTAGGTTTGTGAAGGAACCCCATGAATCGAGCCCAATTTCCCTGATAAAAAGTGAAAATATTAAAGAGGAAATTAAAATAAAATTTATGAATATTTTTTGTAATTTTATGAATACTAATGGTATTTTTTATAATTTTTTGGGTATTTTTATAATTAAATAAATTCCAAAAAATATTAAAAAATACAAAAAATATTTTTTGTTCAAAATTGGTTCCTAAGGCTAGGCTAAGGTTTCCAAAGTTGATTTTGCAATTTTTTGACCTTTTTTGATTTTTTAATTAATTTTAGAAATAAAAACTAAAATAAAATATGGTCAAAAATCATGTGTCAACATAGACCGAACAAGATCAGCCCATAGACTCCTCCGAGACACAAAAATATGATCACCATATACCACCGATATATAGCAAGACTTGTTCAAAGTCAATAGCCGAACGTAACTGTGGATAACTTGAGCGAACTTAGAATGAACTACTATGTCAACTGACTGCGGATCCCACCCGAGCCAAATTCTCCCGCGAGGTGAATATTCATAGTTAGAGCACCAAACCCAACCCGGCAACAACCCAACAAATATGTTCTCAAAAAGAGGGGGGGAGACTTTAGTCTCAATGATACTAATGCATAAAAAGTTACTAGATCTTACAAAAGCTCGAATTTCAGCTTGTTTAAGGGGGTTAACTAGTCCCCGAATGTTCCAAATACCAATAAACATATCAGTCCGGTCTTTTTGGTTTATACTAAATGTGACAATATTTGATTGGGGAGGTAAATGGGGTCTGAAAAGATTTAAATTCGGGATCTCCTGCTCTGATATCATGTGAGATTTTATGGGATCTCTGCCAGCTGTTTCAAATACTTAAACTGTTAAGTGAAGGCATGGTTTACTATTTAATTATTCTATCATAATCCACCTGTAGCCGATGACCGCCCACTTTTCGACATCCATGTTCCCAAGCATGCCTCCAAACTCTCCTTCTTTCTTTTATCCATCTCCTCCGTGGCCGCGGTGCCGGCTTTAAGCTTATCGTCGATGGTAAAGCCCGGTGCAGCATGCATCGAGCCTACAAGATGCGTACTTATCCACGAACATCTAAAATAAGGAAAATTTTAAATAATGGCCTGACGTGCTTTTATTTTCTCAAATAAAAATTATTTCAAATAAGGGCTTGAACTTGAAGTAGCCATGTTAGTCTCAAAGAAGAGTCCGACATCTTTGGCCAACCAAATCTTCCTGCCGATCAAGGGCATTTTCATCCTTTACGTTTTTTAATTTTTTTTGCGTTCATTTCTTCTTCTTCTTCTTTTCTTTTTCTTTCTTTTTTTCCTTTATTTTTGGATTTCCCTCCCTTTTCTCCGGTGGTCGATATCAAGCGATGGTCAACCACTAGAGGAGGGTCAGCCTCTCCTGGGCGACACGACCCTAGCTAGATCTCGGTGAGGGCCGAGACCCTCGTCAATGGCAACAAGGAAAAAATAAAAATGGGAAAAGGAAAAAAAAAGAAGTACAAAGGAAAGCAAATGAAAAAAGTAAAGGACGCAAATGTCCTTGGCCGGCCGATAAGGTCCGACTCATCAGCTATTTCAAGTATTCATTTGAAATAAGGTCTACTTGAAATTCTTATTAGAGAAAATGAGGGCACTTCAGACTCTTATTTGAGATAAAGTCCACTTCATTTCCTTATTTGAGAAAATGAGGGATTTTCGTTCCCTTATTGAAATTTCCCGCTAAAAACAAACCACATTATTTTTCGAGAGATATGGATACGACCATTGAATTTGCTTAGCCATCATCCAAGCAGTATATCCCTTATATTTCAATTTAGGGCATATATAGTCCGAAATACAAATGAGGTTTTTATTCGGTCCATCAATTTTAGTATAAAAGAAAAGCACTTTTTTCCCATATCGTATGAAGGTATTAAGGAGCTTGCAATTTTCTTTCGCTAATTTTTTGCATTATAACAATGCCAATCTCCTAGAATACCACCATTATTTCTCCCCCACTTTTCGTGGACAAGATTAGGATTTTGGGGTATGACTTATATGTCCAAATAGGAAAGGCGAATGTAGCAAACTTTGCCCTAACGAGAATAAGCTTAACCTTGTTGTCTTGAAGATGGTCCACTCCACTGCCTAACTTGATACAGTTTCATTTCCTTCTTCTTTCGATCCACCCCCTCCAGAAACATCTTTTGCCCACCCCTTTAGCCACGAACCTTTCTCTCTTTTGGGGGGATTCCCTAGCGCAAAGCTTTTCCTTACATCATCATCATCCACAACAACATCCGAAATCCTAATCGATTCTCCATCATTACAAGTCGCAAGCATCATCCCCTAAGTGGCTATCTTTCTTCTCCAAAGTTCAGACCCGAATCTTTCCGCAATGCCACCTCAGTTTTGTCTTCCACTTCCATGGCACCTTGAGCGGGATTAGGGCATGACGAACTGCTGTCTAGTTTTTTTTTTTTTTGTCACGACACCCAACAAGAGGACAAAAGAGAGACAGGCCTCCATGGCATATTCTTCGTGGCCATCTCATGACACGTCGAAATGGGTCCCGTGTCATTCTTTTTCTTTTTGCCCTTTAGATTGTGATTCGTGTCTAGGCTGATTCAGATGACCTGAGGATCTCCAAAATGTTCTTCGGGGCCACCATGTGAAACCCACAACCCTAGCTTGAGAGAGATAGAGAGAGAGGAATCTCTTAGTTGTTGAATGGTGCTGCTTCTTTTGTTGTTATTATCATCATCATCATCATCATCATCATCGAACCGGCGCCTTTTGACATGTGATGTGCACAATCTCATGAACCACATTTCTTGATTACGTGTGTGGTTTTGTCCAGGGAATGAGTTTGGGAACTTAATGCAGACAAAAACCCTCAAAGATTAGCTCAATGGAATAAGATTCTGCTGGCGTTAGGAAGTTGATGAAGTTTTCGAGGGAAAAGTACACCTGGAGTGCCTTAACTTTCGTACGGTGTGCACTTAAGTGCCTTAACTTTCAAAGTGTGCACTTAAGTGCCTAATCGGAGTAAAAGTGTGCAGTTGAGTGCTAATTCCGGCGAACAGTGTACACGTGGATTTTCTTTGTATTTTTTAATAGTTTCTGAAATTTTAATAAAATCCACGTGTACATTAAATATTAATAAAAATACTGTTCACCAGCGCCACGTCAGCATTTCCGACGGCCACCTCACCTTTTCCGACGGCCACGTCAGCATAGGCACTTAAGTGAACACTTTTTAAAAGTTAAGACACTTAAGTGTACACTTTGAAAGTTAAGGCATTTAAGTGCACACCGTACGAAAGTTAAGGCACTCCATGTGTACTTTTCCCAGTTTTCGATAAAAGAAGAGAGAGAAAAGTTAAAAAAGCAATCCTGTTAGAAGCTCTTATCTCTTGGCATATTGTTGGGTCTTTCGCGTGGGGAGATTGCCGAGGAGCAACTCAAATTTGAGCCAATCAATATATTTAGTTAGAGCATCTCTGCTCAAAAGCTTAAAGTCATTAAATTATGGGTCAGTTTAGATATATTAACTATTTCACATCACATCACATCAATTCTCTGATGTGAGATTTCTCTAACATAAATCGTGTATCTCAACACATTCATCGGCTATTACTTAACCTGTCTAGAATTTGGAAATCACGCGAAAAACACATCTCGATCTTGTCAAGATCTTAAGAGGTGAACCAAGCTAAACATCATCTATGTATCATCGACACCGACAAACGATACGTGACACGCCGACACATCATTAAAAAAAAAGAATTTCAACACGTTTGGATAGATTATATATTAAATTTATATAATTTCATGTATATATAAAAATATCGGTAGTGAGTTTCTTCTTCTTCTTCTTTTATTAGGGATTCACAATTAGATTTATTTATTTATTTGCTGTCTAGGTATATTAATTTTGGGATGGCTGGGTATATGACTTAAGTATATTTATTTTGGTAAATTTATATTTTGACCCTTAATTTATTAAAATTATTTAAAATTGACCATGTGCGTGTCGAAATAGCGTGTTAAGATCCAGATTTGAGTATCACTGGCATGTCTACTGCGCTGGCCACGTGATGTTCGCATGTCGAAAAGTGTCGGACACGACACTCTGGCCCCAGGAGGTGTTGGTGCTTCCTAGACAATCATTACCAGCTTATTTTTCGGTTTTGAGTTCAGACATAACTTAGACTGCCTTATGGAATTGATGTAGTATAAATGGTCCGTGCAAAAGATTTCGTAGGTGATTTGTCTTAAACATTCATGTTCTAAAAGTAGTGAAACCAATACATTCCATGGATGAGTGCCGTAAATGTGGAATATTCACCCCTTCTCATACACAAGACCTAACGAGATGCGAGGCAGTTATAGCTAGCAGTTAACACAAATTTGATGATGCGCTAAATAATCCAAAAAAAAATGCTAATAGTGATTTATAAAAATGGTACATAAAATGACCTGATCGACCTAAGTTCAACATTTTGAATAGGAAGCCACTAGCCTGACAGTTTGACAGTATTCTGACCCCATGATGTTTCAATTAATGAGTGCTTTATACAAAAATCGCGGTGATGATGTGTGGATCTATAGTCAGAAATAACTAACAATATTGCTAGACTATCAGGGAAGCATTCACCTTTTGAATATGATTCGCTTATTTAAAACTTTATATCACAGTTCACCCACGCGTTTGTTGTTATAACAATTTAATAAAATAGTCAGGTTATTAAAGTTCGTCGATGCATACCACATTTTAACACTTCGCTACCTAGCTGATCATAAATAACCCATTATATCGTCAAGATTCGAGCTCGGAGTCGAATGTATCGAAAATACTCATCATGTATGAAAAATTAGATCGAGATACAATCATACAAAGGATGATTAATTATTTCATTGATGCTGAAACCCATTTGAGATTGACATCGACTAGGAGATGCAGCAAGCATTGGGGTTCTCATCACTGAAGAGCTGAGGAGGTGGGAGTCTCTCAATGACATAGAGTGGCTGATAATAATGCATCATCCTCTTCATACCCTCGTCATCCAAAATAATATGATTCGCCATTGCTGCTGCTTCTTCTTCTCCTCCTTCCTTCTCGGCCTCCTCTTCCTTGCTCTCGCCACCACCTTCCTCTTCACCCTCATTTTCCTTCTTTTCTTCCGGCTTATCCTTACTCTTCTGCTCGCCACTCTCTTCTTTCTCTTCCTCGGCTTTCGGTTCCTCTACTGGCTTCTCAGCTTCCTTCTTCTCCTCTTTCTTTTCGGGTTCAGGTTCAGGTCGAGGAATAATCCAGGCTTGCTTTCTGGTCCTTCGGTAGACATACTCGACGAGCTTGTCCGCGTCCATGGTTCCCATCACAGTGACCTTCCCGGTACTAAGTTCCGTCACAGCTGTTTGAACTCCTATAAGCATCACAAAAATTGTAAATCAATTTGTCAAAAAAACAAGATAGGGTCAACTTCGGTTTCTTTACGAGGATTGATTTCGTCCACGAAATCTACAATTGAGCAAAAGGAACAATATGTACGTCGTGTGTATGCAATGAGTCTCTCTATTTTTAGGGTTTAATACCTCTCATTTTCAGGATCTTTCTTTTAAGTTGCTCGGCACAGCCCTCGCAATGCATGTTCACATTCAGCTCCACAGTCGTGGATCCACAAACCTGGATCATCCAAAAACTTAGTCCACATTAGACCTATAGACAAATCGCTCTCTCTACAGTCGATATAATCGGCATCACCGGATCAAATTCGAGAGAAGTAATGTGTTAAAACAAGGTCAACGTGAGTGAGAGGTCTGAGACCTTTGAACTGGAAACTTGTGGAGCTGCTGCTTCGCCTTCGGCCGCAGGTAATGAAGGAGATAAAACTTTGACTCTCCGCTTAGTCCTCTTCATGATCATGTTACAAACAGCTTGAGGATCGACTATGCCTTTCAATGTCACTTGGTATTGAGCCATATCGATCACCACCCCTTCCACTCCTACAAATCATTATCACGTCGCACGCGCCATTACTGAAGTCTCCTAGAGGCTAATGAGAATGGCGTTTTACCACATCGGTCGTAGAATTAGCCTATCTAATAGTTCCGCGTGCACAGGATCATGACAGTAGGGGGCCTTGGTTAAGAGAGAAGTATGTACCTCTAATTTTCATGATGCACTTCTCAATTTTCTTGGCACAGCCAACGCAATGCAGGTCGACATACAAGACGACCGGAGAGGGTGGCTGCGGTGGCTCTTCCTTCTTCTCCTCTGGCTTGGCCTCTGCCTTAACCTCTTCCTAAATCATGAAAAATTGCAGGGAAAAACAAAATAAAAGTCACATCTAACTCATCCATTCAAAACCGAAAAACAAAAGGGCCACATTCAAAATCCCACATTACCTGCTTTGCCTCTTCCCCCATCTTCTTTCTGCCTCCCAGTCAACAAGAGCTCACCTAGTTGATAAGAGCAAAGGGGGCAGAGAATTAGAAAGGAGAGGAGGAGCGAGAATGCTTAGAAGTAAAAGGTGAGCGATCTTTTTATTGCTGGACTGATGAGAAAAAGTGCAGTGTATGGGCAGTCTGGTGATAGGATTAATAAAAAAAGGAGAGTCTCTGATCTCAAAAGAGACCACATGCAATGCATTCTCTAGTTTAATATTAGGTTTTCCTCAGTCTTCATGGTACCAGTGGATCAGGGTTTGCAGATTTAGAGGGGAAGAGAGAGAGAGATATGGAGATTTTTATTATTGTTTTTCGCGTTTTTGTGACATGAGAAGGATGATACTTCAAATTCAACCACCGATCGGTTGATTTTTCATGACAAAGGCCAAAGGGTTAAACCAGATTGTAAATTGATCTGAAGCATTAATTCTTCACGACATAGGAACATGACACTGATTTATCCAGAGAAATTCGACTCCGATATGACACACAACTTGCTCGAAGTTGATAGGGAGTATCGCCATACACTAATTTATCTTTATAAAAATAAATAAACAACCGAGATATACTAGTAACCAAACAAAAAAATAATTAGTACGGTTAGAAAGTCTAATCTGGATATCTTAACTAAGACATAACTTGACTCTTTTATCAATGTTAAAAAGTCAAACCAAAAAGCTTAACTAATGCGTATTATACATATAATAGCGAAACGAAAAATCAGTAACTCCGCTTTAAATGACATATCCTGGTAATTTCTACCACTTAAAAGTTTCAACTAATATATATATTGGCTAGAAGTTTCAACTAACATACTTGGTAAGCTGATCTGATGTGAAACTTTCACTCTGATGAGTGATGACTTGGAGAAGTTATTCAACACTAATGCTAGAACAGAATACAATTGAAAGTAGATACAATGTATTAGCTTCCTTAACTTTTAAGTAGTTTCTCAAAGTTATAACCCTAATTGGGATGGGTGAAGCATAGGGAGCCTAACAACATTGCAAGGCTTTTGCGTGTGAAACACTACCGAGGTACGAGAGAGATTGACATCGCACATGGACATGGTCCTTTCCCTTTCCTTCGACGGCAGAATAGGTCGCGCACATATTTTTTTTTTCCTCATCATCCTTCCTTTACCTGTTCTTAAAGGTTGCCTTCAAGCGATCACTGGGGTTTCTAATCTCTCTTTGCTTACCCCTAAACTCATTTTGTCAAGTTGCTTATTAATGAGATCGATGTTGAAGTCCTTGATTAAGACAAGTTTGTGTCGATTACATCGTTCATAATGTCCTTCGCTTTGACGACGAAAGAGGTAACTTTAGAGTGAGCCATACAACTTCATCAGGATCTATACTATTCCATCCTATCAAATTGAATGTAATTTAGCTTAATCTCCCTTGGAGTGAAAAAAGTGTTACCTCGTGATCTTTTCTCGTTTGATCATGTCTCTATATAGATTCTAGGGCTTCAAGAAACTAACAAAATGAGTAACCTGAGAAAAAAAAAAAAGAATGATGTAGCGTCGCAGCCCTCACCTAGTCGCTAGCGAGGGTCGCCGACCACAAGGGGAAAGGACAAAAAGAAAAAAGACAAAGAAAGAAAATAAAAGAAAAAATAATAAAGTACTAAAATATTATTTAAAATGGTCCACGTAAGCACCGGCCAATCAAACGGATTAAGTTTGTACAAATGCAATAGGTTTATGACTCAATTGAAAAAAAGAAGAAGAAGAAGAAGAAGATGGGTTTAGGACAGAATTGACACAATTGCAATAGATTTAGGACTTTTTTTGTTATTTCCCCCACTATCTAAGGTTGATAATTTCACTCGCGACACTGTCAAAGACAGTTGCCTCGGAAGTGTAATATCAATCAAAATGGATGCACATTCAACAAAAGTAAGTAAGTTAATCAATTCATGTTATCTTTACAACTACATGCGAAAAATAGCTGCACAAACGAAAAACAGCCGAAAAGAAAATGCACGTCGCAGAGCACTTCATTAGGTTAACCTAATCCGGCCGATCATTCCTTCGCCTGTTATACTACTGATAAAGCAGATTCTAAAGAAAAGAGAGTTGCGGGGTCGTTGTTCGTTGCCAGATTAAGAGAACCTAGGCGATTCCCTGGCTTAGGTATAGAAAGCAACCTTTGTGCTCTTTTCCCACCTAAGATGATTCGATCAGGACACAATCATGCTCAACCGCTCAATTAGGATATTCAACCACTGACTACGATGTTTTTATATTTGGGGTACACCTGATAAAGGTATTGATGAACCTAGTGATTCGGATAATCGGCATGGGGTGTGCATCTAATCAGTCAATGTAGATAAACAAAATGGAATCGGAGATTTCTCGCATGAATAGGGGCTTCATCATAAATCAAATTAACGGGTTACGCCCTTCTAGGTTAGGAGTAAAATTAGAATTGAAGTGCCGAAAAGTCGCCAGACGCCTATTGATTCAACTACGGATCGAGCGTCGAACTCACATTGGTGGCTCTATCTACCGAGTGTTTATGAGACCCCCGATTTTTCTCTGTAGTTGGGAAATCAAGACCGGGTCACTGAGAGAGAGAGAGAGATGTGTTATAGCAAAGCAAAGAGCGCACGAGGAAGCATCATGGGTCATAGATAAGGATCTTGACCACAACACAAAGTTGGGCAGGGGATATTTGTTCGGTTTGGTGGGTCCTTTCGTGCGAGGATACGAGATTTGCAATCTCAAAATTGGTTTTTTTTTTTTTTTTTTTTTTGTAGATTAAGGAATCATCCTTCTGTTCAATGAATGAATGGTGAGGGGTCTATCCACTTTGCGTCCCCACTCTTCATTTATAAAAGCAAAATTCCTCCTGCGCATGGCAGCCGAGTGAGCTTTGAAGAAATTAAACTATTTGCTTCATACGCCAAGCCACCGAAAAAGGCTCCGCCTTTCTCTGTTGTCGATCGAGAACTGTATAGACCTCGCTCAAAACCCACCACGTCCGACGGCTCAGTCGACTCAATCAGGAATGGACTGAGAATCAACCTCCAAGACTAGTCCCTTTTTAACCCCAAATAACATGGCCATAACCCATGCGAAAGCTTAAGCTAAAATCGAGAAGACTCGTCAAGTTTCTGATTGCTCCAAGCAACAGAAATGTCATGCTTTGCAAAGTTCTGGGGCTAAAATAGCAGCAATTGTCTGGCTTCTTCACACGAAACCTGAGCTTCCTTTTAACCTCACAATTCCTCCCCTTCATGCACAGGCGGTGGGGACAGAAATGCCATTTGACATGTACAGAGCGCTAAAAAATGCAGAAATGATGGACGGAAAACAGAACTTTTGGGCAAGATAAATAGTTGAATAGACGAATGAATAGAAAACCGTATGATTAGAGCATCCATTGATCAGATTAACCTAAATACACGACATATTACCAAATAGACAAGGGAAATCACTGAATCTCCACCTATGAAGTTAACTAGTCATCTGGAAAAACGGCAACTACAACAATACACACAGAATGTTCCTCAAGGGCCTCAAAGGCTAATAAATGTCCACGCACTGATCGCACCTAAAGAAAAAACTAAGAAAACAAAAAAACCAAACAGACTAATGCGTGACCACACTGATCGAATAGCAGGTGCCTTTGTGAACAGAGAAGAGACTAGTAATCTGCTTCTAGAAAATTGCTCATTCGATCTTGCATCCCGCGTCACGTTACTGTCTATTTCTCGAGAAACTTCACTCTCTTCATCGATATCAGAAGGAGTAAGCTTCCGGGGTTCATTAGAACTACTACTAACAGATTCGTCACCAATCGAATCTTCACCACCCCCAACCAGCTTATTGAAAACTTTTTCCTCCTGCGCACAACACTTTGATAAGATTCACACAGCAAATACAGGGCAACCTACAGAGATCTATTCTGTCAAAAAGACTATGGTGCTCATGAACTTCTTACCTCTTTATTAATGGAGTTGGATTTTTTAACTTCATCACCAGAAATTAAATCATTTGACTTCCTACTGCAGCTTAGTGGACCAATTTGAAGTTTACACTGTATGCGTAACCTTCTTCGAGCGGAACCTTGTGCCCCATTATCATACTGAGGTTGCAAAATTTGTGAAGAGCGAGGCCTTATCCTGATTCCGGTTTCAAAAGTGTCGCCACTCTGAAGAGCAGTTGAACATGTGTCTAGGCCTTGAAGATGAATGCTGTTTGGCTTCACATCAGATTGACGTGATAGTTCTTCCCCATAAGAGATTCCAAACATGGAAGCTTCGACAATATATTCCGGATCAACGTTAGACACAGGGACCCCAATTTGGAAGTTTTCTGGAGCCATTCCCATTTGTAACACATCTCTCCCATAATCTTTTGCTTCATCCCACTCTAATTGACATCCAATCTGCAGTATACAAAAACTTAAAAAGATTAAAGACATTCAGCAAATGAGAAAAGTATCGCCTGCTTGGCAAACAAACATTTCCTAGAAAGGCACTCGTAAAGTCACATTGTGACCAGAAGTATTCAAAAGGACAAGTTGGACATAATTCAATTCTGAGGTATTCTTGGGGAGAAGATAAAGTTCAATTTCACAAGATCACCTGTCTTTCAGTTGCTTCCTTAGGTAATTCATTTAATAAATCGTCTTCACTAACAGGCCCATTCTTCCGGCTCTCGCTGCCAAAATCCAAATTATGCTGACCACTCTCATCGCAAGAGCCGTCGTAGTTGACATTGAATATATCCTCAAAAAAGTTGGATATATCATCTTCATTCTTGTCATTCTGAAGCGACACACAAGTTTTGTCACAGCCAATGTCATTCGTAAACCCATACATGCAGGAAGTTCCCAGCTCTTCTTTCATTGGCGACGGTAATGGTGGGAAAGAAAGCTCCATCACTGGATCTCTAAGCAACTTCAAATCACTGTCTTGTGGCAAATTCACCTGAAGTAAGAGCATTAATGAAGAACTAAGCACTAGAAAAGTAAGACAACCAGACAATGAGGGACATTTAGTTGCATTCTCACCTCATCATTCTTTAAAGGCAGACATTGGTATTGTTCTAAATCACGATCTTCATCTGGCGGTTTATCTTGTGTCGCAGAAGATGGTCCACCTTGAGCTACTGCTAACTCTGACTCGGTTTCATCGGGTGAACCTTTGACTATTGGAGAAGCAACCACTAATTCTCCATCATCACAAGTTGACCCTTCAAGAGTCTCATCTTGCTTCCTGAACAGACGACACAGAACAAATGCACCCTGCAATGGATGCCAATCAGATGAGGAAGTATACAACAAAAGTGGGAGTTTGTATTTGCTTATTTATTTTTCGAATAGCATGCTTTCTGCATTAATTTCTTTAGATGACAGCTACTACACATTTTAGATCTTACCTAGAAGGTGTAAACAAATACATGTAGTACAACAGTGGTAAATGGGTTCATATTATAGTTCGGTAGCAGATATGTGTAGGATTATCTGCCAATGACAATGCATGTTTATTTTAAAATGGACAATCCTCCTGCAAGAACTTACTAACTCTGCATGAGTTCAACATACAAAGTGTTGCACATGAACCTGCAGAAGAGGAGAAGACCGTGACTAAACAAACTAACAGAGGAATCCACAATATACACGCTACTTCACTTTGGGTAGCACCACTATAATTATTACATATACAAAGCTAAGGAAGCTGCAACAATTCGTCTGCAGTCACATGTCATAAAGTAAAAATGCAAGTGGAGTTGTTTGCCAATATTGAGACCATTCTTGAGGTCAGTGAAGGTGAAGTTATCAAATCGCTTTCTTTACCCAAAAAAAAAAATTATCAAATCGCTTCCTTTTGAATAAACCAGTTTTTTCTTAAAAGGGGGAAAAAGTAAAAATGGGTCAAGTCCTTTCGCTCATGAAAAAGGGTGCAAACAAAATAATACAAAATCTAAGGCTAAAACAGAATCCTGGGTGAAGAAACACGGTAGAATGAAACCCAAATGAAGATCAAGATCCAAATTTTAACAGGCAGTCAATCTAACCTGTCCGGGATGAGTACCATTGAGCTCTTCTAATGTTGTTCGGTATTCATGCATCACCCAATAGGTCCTCTTCCCCCTGGGAGCACGGCCGATGTAAAAGACCAGAGTCTTCTTCATTCCAATCAAGTTTGCTCCCAATTTTATTTTCCGGTCCTTCCCTGTCGCTTTCCAGTATCCAGTTCTTGTTGCCCGGTTAAGCCGATGGCCATTTGGGTACTTTCTGTCCCTTGGACAGAAGAAGAACCATTCTGGATCCTTCGTCTGTATAGCTGATAAATCTACACCACCATCACGAAAATTCAATAACTAAAACAATCATTGATCATAGCTACTTCCCCACTAAAGCAATCATTTTGACTGTGCAGGAGATGAATCTATTACATCCAGTAAGCGAAATCGAGCACAAGTGTCGTTCTCACATCAGAAACAAATCATATTTGGAAGAATCGAGGAGAACCGCAAACTCATTCGTCGAATAGGCAACAGGCGAAAGAACAGACAAACCCTACAATCACTCGTCAAACGACTAATGCAGCAAAAACGCGCGCACAAACAAAATGAAAGAGCAGGTGAAAAATCAAACAGCACGAGAGACGCGATCGAGCGAAACAGGAAAAAAAAAATGATCAACCGTAAGGACAGCGTCGATTCAGCGGAATCCCTAAACACAAGACGAACACGAAACATGCAAAAAGGCTCGATGAAAAATACCAGGCAAGTCCCAGGGCTCCACTTTGCAGACGTCGATTTCTCTGATCACCCTCACTTCCCTGTCGCTCCCATTGATCTTCAATCGCAGGTAGTGATCGACGAGCTCCTGATCGGTGGGGCGGAACCTGAACCCCAGCGGGAGAGAATTGAGAGGCAAGACTGCCATAGCCAGAGCCACACCCACAACCAGTGACACCCAAAGGAAGCTGAAGAGAGAGTGGCACACGGAGGGAGAGAGAGAGAGAGAGAGAGAGAGAGAGAGAGACGCCTCTTTATCTTCCTTCAAAAACCCTAAGAAGATGACAAAGCACGGAGAAAGAGAGGGAGAGAGAGAGAGAGAGAGAGAGAGAGAGGAATGTTTAGATGGTATTGTCGCTCGAATGGCCCATGGCTTTGGAGAGATCACGAGGAAACAGCAGAGAAAGCGAAGAGATGAAGAAAAGAGAGAGAGTAGAGAGAGAGGGCGCGAGCGACTGAGCGAGCTGATTACTTCCTCTGCGAATTCCTCTGCGAAGTCAATCTCTCTCCCCCTCTCTCTCTCTCCGCGTTTTAAAATGCCTCGTATATCCCGCGTGAGGACGTGTCCTTCGCCCTTATTACGAAATGTGCCACTCTTCCATACTGCGCTGGCGGGGGGGCAAAACGGGGAAAGCGATAGGGGGCAGAAGCGGGAGGAAAAGTGACCGTGTTAAGGAAGTTTTAGATGAGAGAGAGTAGGAGCTGGCAAGCCAATGAAGCGACGACACGCCTGCACGAGGAGAAGGTGGGGCCTCGCCCGGTGACGTGGACGCACGAACGGACGGTCACGGATCCGCGCCGCGATGTTCTTTTCACACGGCGGGGCGCCGCCCTCCGATGCTTTCATCGCCTCGTCCTTCTCTCTAACGGTTAGTAACGGCGTTAGGTGGTGTCGTGGTTTCAACTTTCCAATGTCGATTTGGGTTTGCGACGGAAAACATGAAAATGACAAAAGAGCTTGGAGACTTGGGGCCTGTATGGTAATCATGTTCTCTAATTCTCTTATCCAGAATAAAAATAAAAAGATGAAAATTTCATAAATGATTTTGATTCTGATTTTATTCTTGAAAACAGTTTTAGAACAAAAATAAGAAAAAAATTTAATTCTGAAAAAATAATCACTTTTTAGAATAACAGAATAAAATGAAGTCTAATATCTTTCATTTTTCCCTTTCAGTTCTCTCGTCACTTTTTCCTCGACCTAAAACAGAACGATGTCTCATTTCAAAGAAAAATATACAAGATAATAAAATAAAAATTCAAAATTCAAAAAAATTGGGAAAATTTTTAAAAAAAATGAAAATCAGAAAAATCCTTAAAAATAGAAGAAGTTTAGATTAGACTATATTCACCTTATTGTCATACATTTGGACCTATATTTCTTAGATTTCATCGATTTGTTCTTTTTTAGGAAAATCATAAACACTTTTCAAATTAAACCCGAACCACATTTCTTCGAGGCCTTAGAGATTCTATGATTCGATTTATCAATTTCATGATTCCTTAATTGTCTAGGTTTATGTACTTTAGATGTAATCTAGTTTTATTATTTTTTCAAGACAAAAAAAAAAAACAAGCATGAACACTTAACAAGCTCTTGTTCTTAAGTCTTGGATGAAATCAGACTAATATTTGATTTTCTAAAATAAAAAACGCACACCAATGCAGGATAGTGGAGAAACGAGAGTGTCGCTCGTGTCGGTTGTCCTATTGCTCGAAAAAGTTTGACGAAACTCCATAATAAATGACGAAAATGATTGATGATTCTTGATATTTATTTTAACTGTTCAATATACAATATGTTATATAATAGAATCAGTATGAATTAATCTTCGGTCAATTCGAAATGTATGATGAAATTTCACGGGGTTGCTACGAAATTATTTGACTTAAATGACAAAACTAGGAAGACTAATTGTTCTCGGGAACGGAAATTATGTGCAGTTATCAAACGCATTCCGATTCTCTAAAACCCAACTAGGTAACAGAATCAGAAAAAATTCATTTTTACCATAATCACTTCTTAGGATCAGAATGCTTACCATACAAGTCATTGCTCTCTTGCGATTTAGCAATCCGATATGAAAAAAAAAAAAAAAAAAACTCCGAGCATGATCATCCCTCTACATAGAAAAATTGCTAAGAAAAAAGAAGAAATCCTCAATTCATTACGATTATGCCAACTCAGTTTTAATTTTTTTTTATATCAATTAAGTCATATACTTATTTTTTTGTATTTGTGCCAATTCAGTCTATCCGATTAATTTAGCAGATAAATAACTGATATGAATATCGATTATCCCACGTGGCGCGATCCGCGCGGACGTGAGATAATTTGAAAGCTGGATCGAGTGGTCTAACATGGGATTTAGGTGCTGCAGCAAGAAAAATGAGGAAGAGCATCAGAGACGTTGCTTTCGTCGTGACATAATGTGAACGCAAAGGGCAAAAGGGATGAGGATAGCCAAGGCCCAAAGGTCAATGGTCTCTGCAAACGCACAAATTGAATCGTAGATGGGTTTTGCATCTTTTCTCTACACCAATGAAAATCGGTGTCTTTTCTCCCACTTTGGATTGGCAGTACAACTTTTTTTCCCCCTCTTACGTGGACCAATCAAAAGCAAAAGCAACAAAAACCTATCTCCCCAAGCTTTGCGAGTCGCGACACTTCAGGGGCGCGGGTGACAAATTGATTTTTTAAGGGTTGATTTTTCTACTTCAAAAAAAAAAAAATTATGGAAAAATAAATTATTTTTTATCCTTTCAAGTGGCTCCGAAAATTACTTTAACGAAGCTGCGTAATTAAATAGATTTCTGCTCTAAAAATTACGTCACTTAATGATTTTATGCTCCAGAAATGTTGTCACGCGTGCCCAAGCTTTCTTCCTATTACCTTGTGTTTTCCAATGAGAAAAATTTCGTGCTGTGTGCAGTTTAATAATTCGACGGTTTGCCTCAGATGCTTTATCAGAACACGACCCACTCCGTAATGCAGATGTAAAGGTCGAGGTTTTAAAGTGATGTTTGTTTAGGACAACCAACGACGATATACTTTATAGGGCAAAAAGGGAGAAAAATTCTTAGTGTTTCCCTTTGAGCTTTGATGCATAACTTTAATTTGACATTTAGGTGCATGGTTCTTGATGACTTTTCTCTTTATGATTCTCGATTTTGAGGGGCGCTCGTTTCAGACGTTAAATAATGAAGCTAGAAAGTGCTGTGAGTTTTAGCAAATAAAATTCGTTTTTGTTTTCATGCTTTTGGTGGCCCTCAAGAAGGGGGAAAAACATTAATTACAAAGAAGAAGAAGAAGAAGAAGAAGAAGATATTTTCAATTGTCGAGGAGGGTCGAGGGATTCGATTCCATGAGCGAAAAGGCCCACCCGACCTTCGAGCGAGCTTGATGAAGATTGGGCCGAACTCGACAATACGAAAAATGGATGGCGCATAAAAAAATTCAAACAATGATGGGGCAAAACTTCTCCTTATGCGAGGAATCTCCTCCTCCTCCTCATTCTTCTTCTTCTTCTTCCAATTATGTAAAAAGATAAGTATGCTATATCCGAATAATTTTTACTTGGACACTTACTGTATGACAGTATTGTGGTTTTACTTTTACGTGAGGAAACTACCAAAAAAAGTCGTAAACTTATTGCGATTGTGCCAGTTCAGTCCTGAATTTTTTTTTTCGCCGATTGAGTCCTAAGGCTTTTGCAATTCTGCCAATTCAGTTCATTTGGCTGACCGGCGCTGACGTGGCAATTTTATAATAATAGTTTACTAATTTTATAATTATTTTTTATGTCTTTTTTTTTCTTTTTAGGATTTGGGCCGGCAGCCCTGCCGATCTTCGCACCCCCGAGCAACGACTGTGAGCCCTTACCGCGGTCGGGAGAGGGTTGCAAGCCCTTGCCCAGCCGCGAGAGAGGGCTCGAGATCCTTGTCGTGGCTGCCACGACTGTAACCCAGTAGCTGGCGAGGGCCGCAACCCCCTCCCAGGGGACAGGCAACCTCGCCTGCCCAATCCTAATATATATATATAAGAGACAAAAATAGTTATTAAAAATAATAATTCAAAAATTACTAGAAATTATTATAAAATTGCCACGTAAGCACTGACCTGCCAGATTTACTGAATTGGGCACAATTATAAAATATTTAGGGCTCAATTGGTAAAGAAAAGATTTAAGATTGAATTAGCGCAATTGCAATAAGTGGATAACTTTTTAAATAATTTTTCCGAATTTACGTATATCTTTCCTATAAGGATAGGAATTTTAATAACTTAACCGAATATCCCACTCGTCAACCCCCCAACATGACCTTATGAACTATTTTGTTAGACTTTGACCCAAAAAAAAAAACTATTTTGTTAGACTATTGGCGCATTACATTTAAAAGGGGAAAAAAAACAATCACGTTTCAATTATACAGACATAAAGATTGCGCTGTGTTAATTAAGATGAGCTAAGATATGCTAATTCTAAACTAAAAGTTTGAAACTCTAAAGAGAGCCTAAATCTTGTTTGTACATGTTGTAACGAACTTGATCGCCGCTTGACGATATCTTCTATCTCTAGCGAATCACTTTGGCAAGACGATCATCGCTTTCGGCAGCAGGGTCACTGTAAATCCATCAATCGCCGCCTCGACGTCCATAGCCGCCGCATCATTGACCGGGGGCACAGAATTCGTCCTCCGCTCCTTCCTTCTTCCTCACAGGAAGGAGTATATTCCCACCAGGATCAGAATAGTTCCCACTACGCTGTGGTATAGCAATGAATCGGGTGTTATATTGAGTAAAAGTTCCTGAAAATTTGTAAATCAAATCTTACTAGCTCATGAGATATTCCGAAGGCAATGAAAGGGATCATGACTAGGAGATTCATCGTACGTTCCGAGGTGGATTGCCTCGCCGAGCATTGTCGCGACCCGTCCCAAAGCGGACGTGGCTAATGGATTACCGATCGCGGTTCTTGGATCGGCGCGGGCCCTCCCAGGCCCATACCAAATCGCGGCGGGAGTATTTTTTGAGGGATTCGGCGATAAGAGCCGATCGCTTTCGACCTTCAGTGTGGTTGTGATGGCATGTGCAACTTGTGCATGCATTTGGAGTCGCCACCGGTCTTTCTTGGAGGGTAGACTGGAAACCTTACTGATCGATTGGGAGAGATCGATCAGTTCTGCGGAACCAGAGATTTTGGGTTCGGGGACTTGGTTACGTCGGTGTCATTACCAACGCCCTTTCGGTACCTAACGCGAGTGATTTTCCTGGCTAAGAGTTCATGCAGGCGCAATTTTAGGCGAGGTAGGTTTGATTCAGGGTTTCATGCAGATTGGAAGACTATTCCTATCAATCACAATCAATTTTAATGAAAGCGCAATCAAGTGCATAAATAAACCACATCGATGCACATCAATTCAAGTCAATGGCCTCCTAGTATAGCCATAAGGGCTTAGGAAAGGTGCGATTTCGGGTCGGGATAAAATGGGAAGATTTGGAGGCGATTAGCCCGAAAGGCAAAATCGTCAATTTTTGGAAGATTTGGATACCGAATTAACCAAAATATTCCATGGCCAGTTGATTGTGACCATTTCCCATTTTTGAGAATTTTTTGGAATTTCTTGATTTTTCTTCAATTTTTGGAAGACGATTCGCCCAAAGGGCGAAATCGTCATTTAAAGAAGGTTCGGGGTTCAAAACACCCGGAATGAGCCTTGGCCAGTTGATTGTGGCCATTTCCTATTTTTTGGGATTTTTCTAGAATTTTTTTTGGAAGACGGTTTGCCGGAAGGGCAAAACCGTCATTTCGGAAAAGATCGGGGGTCGGAACAGGTCATGGCCAGTTGAATGTGGCCATTTCCTATTTTCTGGAATTTTTTAAAATTTTTCTGAATTTTCCGAATTTTCTTGAATTTTTCATGATTTTTCATTTTTATTGATTTATTGATTATTTTATTATTTTTCTTGAATTTTTTAATATTTAAAAATATTTTCCGGGCCGGGTCAAACCCAGCCCGCGCCTCTTGGGCGCCCGGCCCGACCCTAGGGGTTGAAACCGGCCTAAAACGACGCCGTTTTGATTTTTTATTCATTTTATTTAATTATCCGAAAATTCCCCGGATCGGACGGTCCACGTCGTGCCACGTGGCTTCGTCTCGTGCGTCCGATCAAATACTAGATCGGACGTCCCTCAGTGAGCCACGTGGCCAAATCGTGGCCATCGGATCAAAAATCGATTATTTCCCTTTTTTACGAAAACCAACAAATCGGACGGTTCGGACCGTGCCGCGTGGCCTGCTCTGATGCGTCCGATCTTGTACAAGATCGGACGTCCCTCAGTGAGCCACGTGGCACATCCTCGTCCGTCGGATCGATTATTCGAAAATCATTTATTTAATTTCCAAAAAGCCGAGATCGTGACACGTGTCACGATCGGGACCGTTGATCTTGCTTATTCGCCGCGGCCCCCACCCTGGCTGACGTGGCCGCCTCCGTGGCAGGCCCCGTCAGCGGGTTGACCGTTGACCGGACCAGCTCGCCGGAGAAGATGACCGGGCTTTGCCGGAACAGTGATTATTCCGGCGAGGTCGCCGGAATCCTCGCCGAAAAACACGAACCAGCCCCGAAACCTCAGATTTTTCGCCCCTTTTTGCGCATTCTACTCCCTAGGCCACCAGCATCAACATACGGCAAATATAATGGCCGTGAACACGTCAAAGAAGGCCGAACCGGACCTCCACAGTCCCGGGGCCGACGACGATTTTCACAGAAAAATTTTGGGGTCCAAACTCGATTCCACTTGTTCATAAATCATCTAAAGGAGGTTAGGAAGCTTACCTCAGGTCCCTTGATGGTCTACGGCCGCCGGCTTCGCCGATGCAAGCCCTCGGCTCGGGTATAACCCGGCGAGGTCCAGCTCTCAATTTTCAGTGGTGTTCAATGCAAAATAAAGTTCACACGAGGCTTAGGGATAGTTCTAGTGTAGTTTAAAGATTAGAACCGCGCAAATAGAGCTCGGGTCGAGCTCGACCGAGAGCCAAAACGTTCGAAACTCATTCGGGCATTTCATCAAACATAGGGTGTGTACAGAGAAAGATGGAGGTCGGGGGAGATACGGACCTATTCGAAGCTCGCCGACGGCCACCAATGCTTCCTTGATGATCTGTGCAGGTTGCTGAAGGTCCCAGGGAAGCTCCTCCAGTCCGGTGTTCGCCAAAAAAAATCCCCTCCTCTCCCATGGCCGAGCTCGGTTTTAACCGAGAATCTCGCCGGTTTTCGTGGCCGACCGCCCGCCTCGACGCCCGCTCCCTCTGCCAAAATGCGAATATTCTCTGCCCATTTGCCTCCCACGCTCGACTGCCCCATTTTCCTTTTAAAAAACGCACGCCTCGCTGCCCCCCCTGTTTTTGCCCATGCTCGGCCGAGTGGTCTGCAACAATGTTGCAGACCCGACCCGACCGGCCCGGTTCGACCAAATCGCCCAAATTGACCTCTTTTTATGAAATTGATGGAAAAATCGGATTCCTTGACATGTTTTCTATAAAATATGGGTATTTTCGTGAATCAATTGATTGAAATTTTATGAAAACCCCAAATTGTCCCTAGGATCCGAAAATGAATTTTGGCTAATCGAAGATCCAAACGATCGAATTAGTCAAAATTGAGCCCACCAATGGATTCATCATGATGAAAACTATTGGGTAGAGGTGTTTAATTTTAATGGGTATGCCCATGTGAAATTTAATTTCGAAAATTGTAAAACCGGGGATTAAATTGAATAAAATTTGTGCAATTAAGCCCTTTTGGTTAAAATTGATCAAATTGGAGGGCAAATTGGCCCAATTGCACTTCAAGACTCTAGAATCCAACGTCATAGCTTATAAAAACCGAGAATTGAAAATTAAAAGACTCGAAAAGGATTTTTCAGGCTCGGTTCGGTTTTAGATTTGTGAAGGAACACCATGACCCAAGCTATATTTCCCTGGTAAAAAGTGAAAATATTAAAGAGGGAATTAAAATAAAATTTTTGAATATTTTTGTGTATTTTTCTGACCACGAATGGTATTTTTCTAATTTTTTTGGGTATTTTTATAATTAAATAAATAATAAAAAAATATATATTAAAATATACAAAAAATATTTTTTGTTCAAAATTGGTTCCTAAGGCTAGGCTAAGGCTTCCAAAGTTGATTTTGCAATTTTTTGACCTTTTTTGTTATTTTTAATTAATTTTAGAAGTTAAAACTGTAATAACGGATGATCAAAAATCAGGTGTCAACAAGCATGAGCGCTTCCAGCACAGCAACGAAGATTAGAGTCAAGGGGTTGAACATGGAAGGGAAGGTAGGGCCTCGCTTCGCAATCACCCATGAGATTAAGCAGAAAGTCACAGCTGCCGACATTGCTCCCCGTGAGCCAGATCGAGGGCCGACGGGCAGCAGTTAAAGCAATCAGGTCGTCGGCGTAACTCGGGTGACGTAAGAAATGACCTTACCGAGTAGACGACGGTGGTGATCAGCTGTAGATCCAATCCCAGACTCCACGGCTTCGTCCTGCGGTCGATACATAAGCCTACTGTCGCCGCTTGCGTGGACGACATGACACACGTCAACAACGCGGACCAATAATTCAAGGGGAAGACCCTAATCAGCTTAACCTGTTTGGAAAGCAAGCATTGTGATCGGTGGAACATATCCTTAACTTCACGAGGTTGTTTGCAGAAAACGCTCCAGGAATTTGGTGTGCGCACCTGCACTACGAACCAGATACGGTATGACCGACAGCTTCCGACCAGCATGAATGTACCTCTCGTCCAATTAGACTGACTGTTCTTAGGGATAGCATGAGAACGAGAGCATTGGTGATTAATGTGAAACGGTTTTCCATGGTAGAAGATAGTGGTTAGTTAGCGCGCCCGCCACGCAGAATATTGCTCCTGCCGTCTTCACTTCACCTGCTTTGGTGTTAAACCTCAATGACTCTACTCTGCAATAATCCAAAATCCATGCCTTTAAATAGCATGAATCATTCAAATGGATATTGCAAACATTGCATTCCATGCTCCTCTCCATGTGAGAGGCTCCCTCTCTTCCAGTAAGAGGTTTCCTCTATCAATGGTGATAGCCGCCCCTCAGCTACCTTCTGATCCCTGCTACCAGATCCCATGACCTTCTCCCTCCCAAACAGAAATAGTAACCCATGGGCACTCCAGTGCCGAACCCATCCCTAAACCCTTCCCTGCCCATTGTCGTAAACCCTTCATCCGCAGATCTCCTGCTCCCTGCCCATTGCCGATATTCCTTCATCCGCAGATCTCCTGCCCCCAGCCCATCGCCTAAACTCCATTCCTCAGCGCCCTCCACTCCGTGCCCTTGCCAGGAGGTCCCTTCAATCTAAATGGGCTATATTGGTACCTGCCGAGCCCCCTCATCTTTATCTTGTCTTTATTCCTGGGTGCTGTTGCTACTCCCTGTGTAGATAACGGAGGAGGATAAGCTGAAAGAAAGGAGGTTAGCCTCATTATGTCGGCGATTGGGGAAACTGTGGTCGAAAGAGGATGTAGCCAATGTGTTTGATGAAATTCCAGAAGAGAAAAAGAGAGAGTGTAGCCTCACCTTACTGGGCAAATTGCATTCTAGACCCAATGTGAACTTTCAAGCCTTCACGTCCACAATGAAGAAGGCATGGAAAACAGAAGAGATTGTGTGCGACCAACCCCATCAGGGTTTATTCACCTTCATCTTTCGTTCGGAGGCAGAAAAGGAGAGAATACTAGGGGTGAGCCCATGGTCTTTTTCCGGAAACCTCCTAGTCCTCCAACAACTAGACCCAAAAATACCGATCCATCTCCATGACTTTACCTACTGCGCCTTTTGGGTCCAAGTTCATGGTTTACCGTTAGGGAGAATTACTAGAAAAGTTTTGGAGGAGGTGTTATCAAAGATATGTACTGTCTTGGATATACGACTAACTGCGAAAGAAGGGAGCCTTTGCAAAACAGGAAGGGCCAGGGTTCTCCTGAATCTGTCGCAACCCTTAAAGTCGGGAGTCGTAGTGAATTTTGAAGAAGACCAACTGTGGGTGGACTTTAGATACGAGCGGCTTCCAAGCTTTTGCTATTCTTGCGGGAAGATGGGCCACTACACCACAAACTGTGAAGAAATCCCCTACAAGAAGATTGAACAAAAGGAAATCAGAGCAGGAAACTGGATACTGGCTGAAAGCAGAAGCTAAAGAGCCAAGCCCTTTCAGGAACATCTTTTACGGAGTGGAAAATTAGGATTCGGGAGAGGAGGAAGTAATACCGGAAACTCCGATCCAGGAAACGGAACAGGAAGAGGAAATACCAATGAGAGTGGTCACCCAGGAAGACCCCAGGCCAATGGAAGTAATCAAGGATCAACGACTGAGGAAGAGAGCAGTAGTAGTGATGAAGAGGAGTGGATGAACTTGAAGGCAAAGTCAAAAGAGACCCCCCTGCTGCTCTCACATGTACCCTGGACAGATAGGTCCATGCTACCTCTCAGGGAAGGTTCTTCTGATGGTAAGAAGAATACTTGCAGGCTGGCTGTAAAAAAGGTGAGGAGGCAGGCATATAATGACTCACAAGGAAGAGAAGATAGGGCCCTCAAGGATGCCCAGCTCCATGACACACCGATCCAAGTCGACGATGGCTCAATTGAATGGGCTTTGGTGGCTAGCCCTAATAAGCCACCAGGGTATAAATGAAAATTTTGAGCTGGAATTGTCAGGGTTTGGGTTCTACCTTGACAATCCAGCATCTAAGAGCCCTTGTGGCTGTTGAAAGACCCATTGTTATTTTTCTTATGGAAACAAAGAATAGGAGAGAAGTGGTGGATAGGGTGCGAAAGAGACTCAATTTCAACAGTGAAGTGACAGTGGACCCAATTGGAGTAGGGGGTGGTATGACTGTAATGTGGGCAGATGAGGTGCAGATGGAAGTAAATGAGAGTACACGAGGGATTTAGGCTGCGTATGGTAGCGTTTCTGTTCCAGGGAGCACTTTTTGAACATAAACATTTTTTTGTGTTTCTGTTCAAAATTACGATTTTTAGGAAAAAAACGCGTTTGGTAATTTAAAAAAAAAACACTTTTTTCAGTCGCCGACCGACGATCGGCGGCGGCCTGCGACCGGAGGTGGGCGACGGCCGGCGGCGGACGATGGGCGGCGGCGGGCAGCGGGGGGGCTACCGGCGGGGCGGCGGCGGAGGCCTGCGACCGGCGGCGGCGGGGGGGGCTACCGGCGGCAGCGGGGGGGCTACCGGCGGCGGCGGGGGGGCTACCGGCGGTGGCGGCCTGCGACCGGCGGCGGCGGCCTGCGACCGGCGGTGGCGGCCTGCGACCGGCGGGGGCTGCCGACGACGGGGGGGACGGCGGCCGGTGGACGGAGGCGGGCGACGGCGGAAGGCGGACTAAGGCCAGCGACGGCGGAAGGCTGCCGGCGATTGGCGGCGGGGGGCAACCGGCGGCGGCAGCCGGCGACCGGCGGGCGGCGACCGGTGGCGGCGACCGGCGGCGGTGGCGGCGACGGCGGCGGCTGCCGACGACGGGCGGACGGCGGAAGGCGGACTGCGGCTGGTGATGGCGGAAGGCGGCCGCTGATCGGTGGCGGCGGCCGACAATCGGCGGCGACGGCCAGCGACCGGCGGCGACGGCCAGCGACCGGCGGCGGCGGCCGGCGATCGGTGGCGACGGCCTGCCCCCGGCGGCAGCGGGAGGCGACCGGCGAGCGACGGCCGGCGACCGGCTGCGGCGGCAGGCGACTGGCGGCGGCGACCGGCGACTGCTGCCGACGACGGGCGAACGGCGGACGGCAGCCGATGGACGGCGACGGGCGACGGCGGAAGGCGGACTGCGGCCTGTGATGGTGGAAGGCAATCGGCGGCGACCGGCGGCGGCGTCCGGCGATCGTCGGCGACGGGCGGCGACCGGCTGCGGCGGCCGGCGATCGGCGGAGACGGCCGGCCCCCGGCGGCACCGGGGGGCGACCGGTGGCGGCGGCCGGCGACCGACGGGTGGCGGCGGCGACAGACGGGCGGCGGCGGGCTGCGGCGGGCGACGGCGGCCGACGGACGGCGGAAGGCGGACTGCGGCCGGCGACCGGCGGCGGACGGCGATCGGCGGCTGCTGCGGCGACGGCCGACGGCGGCAGCCACCCGCGGCGGCTGCCGACGACGGGCGGACGACGGCGGGCGACGGCGGTAGGCGGACTGCGGCCGACGACGGCGGAAGGCGGCCGACGGCGACGGCCGCCGCCCGCCGGCAGCGGGGGGCGACCGGCGGGCGGCGGCGGCGACCGGCGGGCGGCGACCGGTGACCGGAGGGCGGCGGCGGCCGGGGACCGGCGGCGGTGGCGACCGGCGGCGATCGGCGGCGGCTGCCGACGACGGGCGGACAGCGGCTGGCGACGGCGGACGGCGGCGGGCGACGGCGGAAGGCGGCCGGCGACGGCGGCCGACGACCGTCTACGGCCGGCTTTTAGCGAGGCGGGGAGTGGTAATCGCGTCGGCGACGATAGATGGTGGTTTCAAAAGTGTTCCAAAAAGTGTTCCAAAATCCTAGAAGCAAGTTTTTTTTGTTCCTTCAGAAGTGTTCCCTGGCACAAAAGTGTTCCGCGAAGCACTTTCGAAACATTTTTGAACCATACGCGTTTCTGCTCCAAAAGTGTTCCCGGAACACTTTTGGAATAGAAACAGTTTCCCCAGCCACCATCCATACGCAGCCTTATTGACCTGACCTGTAAGATCGTAGGGAGCAGGATGACCTTCCGAGTGACCTTTCTTCGTGCTCCAATCATCTACCAAGAGAGGCTGGAACTTTGGCAAAGGCTCCGCACAATTGATACTGTGAACAGGCTTCCTTGGATCTGCGTGGGGGATTTTAATGAGATACTCTATCATTGGGAGAAGGTCGGTAAACGAGAAGCAGAGCATTACAGGATGGTGGCCTTCCAAGATATGCTGAATGAATGTGCCCTAATAGATCTTGAGAGCAAAGGGTGTGCATTTACTTGGGCAAATAATAGGCACGGTACTGAGTTAGTAAGGAAAAGGCTGGATAGAGCTGTGTGTAATCTGGAATGGAGGGTAATGTTCCCAGAGGCAGAAGCTTTTGCGCTACCAGCAGTAGGTTCTGATCATAGTCCAATCCTTGTGTCTTTGTTCCAGCAGACCGTAAAGAGAAAGAGGGAATTCCACTTTGAAGCTTTTTGGTTGGATGACCCTGAGTGCAAGAGCATAGTCGAAGAGGCATGGAGGGGACGGAATAACTCAGGCACTGAATTCCCAATCAGAATAGAGGAGGTGAGGAAAGCTCTATTAGGATGGAGTAAGGGGAGGTTCAAGAATGCGAAGAGACAAATCGAGACCTTAATGAAGTTGATCACGGAGTGTACGAATAATCCAGCTGCAGAGGGTAATGCAGAAATCTTAAAACAAACAAAAGGGCAGATTGAGGGACTGTGGAGACAGGAAGAGATGTATTGGTGCATGAGGTCAAGGGTCAATTGGCTGAAATGGGGCGACCGCAATACGAAATACTTCCATGCCACTACCATTCAACGGAGACAACGAAATAGAATCACTATGTTAAAGCTAGAGGATGATGAGTGGACTAGAGACCCCGAGATACTGAAGACTCACATAACATCCTACTATCAAGCACTGTATGAGTCGATAGGGGATAGAAACTTCGAACCAGTGCTTGATCAATTCCCTACATCGGTCAATGAGGAAATGAATGCGGACCTTATCAAGGGTGTCACTATGGAAGAGATCAAAACCGCCGCGTTCCAGCTGGGAGCTACTAAAGCTCCGGGACCGGATGGACTAAATGGTCAGTTCTATCAACATAACTGGGACTGCATACAACATGATGTTTTCAACTTGGTAGACAGTTTCTTTGCCAAAGGTAGTTTCCACCCTTCGTTGAACCAAACACATATTGTCTTAATTCCAAAAGTTAAAGCCCCTCAGAGCATATCACAATACAGGCCAATCAGTTTGTGCAATGTAAGCTACAAAATCATCTCTAAAGTATTGGCTAACTGGCTAAAGCCTTGGCTACCCGATCTGATTGCTATTGAACAAAGTACGTTTGTTAGCGGGAGGCTAATTCAAGACAATATTATGGTAGTACAGGAGGTTCTGCACCAATTGAAAGTCAGAAAGAGGGAAAGAAAATTCCAAGCTGTGTTGAAAATGGATATGCAAAAGGCATATGATAGAGTAGAATGGGATTTTCTCTGTGCTTGCATGCGAAAGATGGGGTTTAGTGAAAAATGGGCCAGCTTGATCAGACACTGCATATCCTCAGTTTCCTTTAGCATACGACTGAATGGAGAATCCTTGAACCAATTCTCGCCAACGAGGGGATCAGACAAGGTGACCCGCTCTCGCCTTATTTGTTTATAATTATGGTAAATTCATTGTCCTCTCTGATGAATAAGGCGGTAGGGGATGGTACAGTGAAAGGAATCAAACTGAACAGGTGGTGCCCTCCAGTATCACACTTGTTATTTGCAGACGACGCGATTTTCTTTTTGGATGGAACTTTGAGGGAATGCCAGAATGTGGCCAACATCCTGAACCAGTACTGTTATGCTTCTGGCCAAGCACTCAACTTGAACAAGTCTGGAGTCTACTTCAGTAGAGGCTGCCTAGACTCTTTAAAAAGAAACCTGTTGGCAGAATTAAGAGTCCATATCATTGAAAAGACAGGTAAGTATCTTGGGATACCGTCGGACTGGGGAAGTTCTAAGAAAGATATGTTCAGCTGGGTTCTGGCGAGAGTGAATGCTAAGTTGAGGGGTGGAAAGAAAAACTTATATCCAAAGCAGGAAAGGAAATTCTAATTAAGACTGTTGTCCAAGCTTTGCCGCAGTATGCAATGTCTATCTTCAAAATTCCCCTATCTATTTGTAGGGCTATAGAGAGAAGAATTGCCTCATTCTGGTGGAAACAGAACGCCAAAAAAGAAGGCATTCATTGGAGGAAATGGGAGTATTTAAAGTGGAGGAAAGATATGGGGGGATTGGGCTTCAAGGAACTGATTGCTTTCAACAAAGCTATGTTAGGCAAGCAGGTATGGCACTTAGTACAGACTCCAAACTCATTGTGGGGACAGCTCTTTAAGGGCATCTACTTTCCAGAGGGTGATATCTGGACAGCTAAACAGGGCCATCGCCCTTCTTGGGGGTGGCAGAGCTTGTTGATAGGAAGAGCAACTATTGAAACAGAAACCAAATGGAGTGTTGGAGATGGCAGAAGGATAAGAATTAGACAGGACAAATGGCTACCCTCCGGCAGATTTGAGGGCTCGGTAGACCATTCCAAACCACAGATGGTAGCAGAGATAATTAATCAGGAGACTCGGCAATGAGATTTGCATTTGATTGCAGAGCATTTCAATGAGGAAATGACTCAGGAAATCCTAACCATCCCCATCAGCCACAACCCAACAGAGGATTCCTTTCTTTGGACTGGAAACAAAACAGGATCCTACTCAGTCAAGGCTGCCTACAACAAGATTCAAGATAAGGCCAGCAAGGAGGATATGAGCCTAGCTTCCACCTCTTATATACCCCCTAGGAGGTTGTGGACTAGAATATGGCAGACACAAACACACCCCAAGGTACGCCACCTCCTTTGGAGCATGTGCAACAACGCCTTGCCGACTAAGGATAATCTGTTCAGACGAAAGATGATCCCTGATCCACTCTGCCCTCTATGTGGAAGAGCGCCGGAGACAACAGAGCATCTATTCTTGCTCTGTAGCTGGACAAGCAGAATTTGGTCAGATAAAAGATTGAATCTTGATATTTCCCTTACCAAAATTACAAGAATTGAGGAATGGATGACTGAGAACCTTACCGTGATGTCAAGCCCTCCTCTGGCCGAAGGCTATCCCAAGCAAGCTATCCTTGCGGAGACCATGTGGGCCATATGGACTTCTCGCAACGCCTGGGTCTTCCAGAGGAGAGAACCTAAGGCCTGGGCCATAGTAGATGAAGCAATCATCTCCTTTAGTCTGTACAAGAGGTGGAATCCGATGAAGACAGCAGGAAAATTGGAGCGAACCCCCTATTAGCGGACTGGACCTTACCGAGTCTTGGTAGCCTGAAGCTGAATGTAGATGCATCGTGGAGTAAAGAAACAGAGGAAGCAGCGACAGCCGGGATTCTCTGGGACGAACTTGGAGTGATGAAGACAGGATTCGCAAGGAAGCTTCGTGCGTCGTCTGCCGATCTCGCAGAAACCCTAGCGTTGAGAGATGCGTTAGAGTTCCTATGGAAGGCACGATCTGGAAAAGTGGAGCAGTTCCCGTGTACTTCGCCCTTCAAGATCTGGAAGTACAAATAGAGACCGACTGTCTCTCCACTGTTAGTTGGGTTTTGGGCCAAGTAGAAAGCCCATGGACCGTGCGTGGAGTAATCTCAGATTGCATCTCCCTATAATAACGCCTGCACCGAGTGAAGATTGCTTTTTGCCCCCGCTCCGCAAACATGGCCGCTGACTGGGTTGCAAAGGCCCAACGCACTGAATCTTTACCCATTAATTGGCTCACGAAGCCACCTCCTCCTCTTTGGTCCTTGTTATGTCTAGACTGTGGTCAGTCAGTTGTTGAATGAAAGAAGAAAGTTTTATCGCCAAAAAAAAAAATAGCATGAATTGACATTCATTCGAATCCACCCGAAAGAAATGCACGAATCCTATTTGAAAGTAGCTACTGATTACATATAGGGCTTACATCACGAAGAATCCCAACGATGGATAAATTTGCCACAAGTGTACCAGTTTGGAATTTTTTGTGACAAAAAAAATTAGTTTGAGGTAAATTTGTTACAAGAATCACAGTTAAGGTCTTTTGTTATTGGTAAATTTGTCATAAGTGTACTAATTTGGGATTTTCAGTGATATTAACCTTTACATATAAAAAAATCAGTTTGGGGTGCGTGAACATTTAGCAAGTTTTTGTTCTTTAAGGTTTGGATGAATTAAGACTAAGATTTGATTTTCTTGAATCAAAAACACACATCAATGTAGGATAGCAGTGCATTTTTCACGCAGAAATGAGGGTGTCGCTCGCGTTGTTTAACCGCTTGCTCAAAAGAGTTGGATAAAACCTCACAATAAATTGCGAAAATGACTTTTGATATTTATTTTTACATTTCAATATGCAATATATTATATAAGAGGATCAATATGAATTAATCTTCGATTTCACAAAGTAAATGCGTAATTATTAGACTTAAATTACAAAAATTGAGAAGAATAATTGTTCCCGAGAACCAAAATTATGTGCATGCACCAAACACATTTCTATTCCAAGAGCAAAATTTTATGCAGTTACCAAACACGTTCTGATTCTCTAAAACTTATTCAAGAAATAGAATCAGAAAAAAGTCATTTTAATCAGAATTACTTTTCCAGTTGCCATGCAAGTCCTTAATCACCAAAAAGAGCTCTGCATTTTCGACAATAATTTATGACAAAATATTTTCGTGAAAGATAAAAATATTTCTTGCTCATTCATTCGTGCATGCGATATAATCGATTATCTTTAGGAAAAAAAATTCCAAATCAATGGTTTTTTCGCGAAGTAAATGGGCCCTTATTTCACCACCCACCTGGGTGGCGCTGCTGGAGCGAGCACTCTTCCTCTCGCAAAAGGTTGAGTGTTCGAATCCCGGGCGACGCAGGGTGACTTAACCGGTGGCACGTGTGTGGTGGCTAGCACGTGTCGCCCCCAGGTTTTACTTCCCGGCTGCCGGTCGTGCGGGGTTCCTTGGGTTACCAAAAAAAAAATAATTTGGGCCCTTATTTCCGTTCATTCCTGATCGTCCAAATTCGTCGCCGTTTCATATGAGCCATAGTCGGAGGACGTTAGGGGCTATTTCGTAAATAAATGAAAGCCTAGGGGGCTAAGCCTTAACCATATATTTTTGGGCTCTAAAGGCCTAAAGCTCTTTGGGCCTTTGCTCCCGCCTCGTAGTCGCATCTCATATAACCACCTTCGTCGCTAGGGTTTTAGTCTCTCTCCTCCTCCATTTACACTTCTCTGCGGTTGCAGCCGAGCCGACGCGGAGATGAAGACGATCCAGTCGTCGGAGACGATGGACATCCCCGACGGGGTGAGCATCAAGATCAGCGCGAAAATCATCGAGGTGGAGGGGCCTCGGGGCAAGCTCACCCGCAACTTCAAGCACCTCAACCTCGACTTCCAGCTCATCAAGGACGAGTCCACCGGCAAGCGGAAGCTCAAGATCGAGGCCTGGTTCGGCACCCGCAAGATCTCCGCCGCCATCCGCACCGCCCTCAGCCACGTGGAGAACCTCATCACCGGCGTCACCAAGGGGTACCGCTACAAGATGCGCTTCGTCTACGCCCACTTCCCCATCAATGCCAGCATCGCCAACTCCAGGAAGTCCATCGAGATCCGCAACTTTCTCGGCGAGAAGAAGGTGCGCACTGTCTGGACATATTTCGTTTTTCCATTTACTTTTGATTGATTTGTTTCGTATGCCATTTCATAGTTCTATTAGTGGTGGAATTGACATGTATTCTTGATTGTGTAAACTTTCCTTTTGCAGCTATTGATTGGTCAGATGATAAACTGTAATTTAGCTTGTTACTTTAGTTGTAGTAAACTTTTTCTGAAATGCCTATGTAAATGCTGATTGTGGTAGTTCTCTTGCTAAGCTGTCTGTCAACTACTAGATGCGAACCAAGATGTTCTAATCTGGACCTTTGCAGGCATTTACCGTTGTTCACTTCGAGCCTTATGTTGACATATATGGTTAGAAAAAAACTGCATTTGACATGTCTTGTGTTGCCTTGCGACTAATTTCGAGGTATTGCTGCGGTGTCCCTGCATGGCTTTGATTTGTTGCCACTTGCCAGGACATTCAACTTATGAGCTGCTTAATGATTTACTTGATTTTAGCACTCATTGTTACCTGTCTATTGTCTAATGGCCACTAATGGAGAAAGGCTTGATTTGCCATTTTGAGTGCGTTTGCTTGTAACTGTATTCTACTGTTGTAGACTCAGAGACTCTGTTATGCTAAAAACTATGTTGATGGAACTCTAGCAAAAGGCTTGATGCAAATACTCGGGCAGTTGATGTCTTCAACTGCTTTAACAGTTTGACTCTCATTGACTGGATATTGATAAAGTTCCTATTTGAATCAGGTGAGAAAGGTTGATATGCTTGAGGGAGTGACAGTTCTTCGTTCTGAAAAGGTCAAGGATGAGCTGATTTTGGATGGAAATGATATTGAACTTGTTTCCCGATCATGTGCCCTGATAAATCAGGTATGGGCTGCCTCGTTTGTTCTGCTCTTCATAACATATTTAGATGCACTTGTGCTTATACTTGCGTTATTTTGGGGAGAGGAAGGAAGACTCGAGTAATATGCCGATTTAATAGTGTAGTTTAGTTTTTCATGTTGCCTATAAAACAGAATGAAACCCAACACTGGAAAACTATCTATTTGGCCCCATGATTCTGATTGCGGTTGATCTAATGCCTGTCATCTCTTCCTTTCTCCCCCCCTTTCTGAAGAAACGTAGACATACATGTATGCATGCTTAGCACTGCTAATCCAGCTTTTTTTTTTTTATGGGAAACAGAAATGCCATGTCAAGAAAAAAGATATCCGGAAGTTTCTCGATGGTATCTATGTTAGTGAGAGGGGAACAATTCTTGAGGAGGAGTGATTGGTGGAAGAATTGAATGTTAAATTGTTTCAAGGTTTTGAGTTGATCTTGTTTCAAGCAGTTGTTAGTTGGCCTTTTTGTAATGTGGGTAGTTAAACCTTTGCGGGTCCAAAGTTATATACTCTTTTGCTTTTGTCCTTCCTTGGGCCTGTGGTCAGCAACTCAGCAAAGGGAAAGCACATCTTTGTTGGATTTAGATTGATTATTTGTGCACGTTGTCCTCTGTTAAACCACTACAAGAGTGGTGAGTCTGGTGACCTGTTGATTCAAGCATTGAAGGCATGTGCAACACATCTTTGTTGGATTTAGATTGATTATTTGAGCACGTTATCCCCTATTAAACCACTACAAGAGTGGTGACCTGTTGATTCATGCATTGAAGGCATGTGCAACACATATCTCTTATCTTCGTTCAGTTTTTGTCCTGCATGCTTCTTGACCCATCTGCATCCGTTCCACGGAGAAGCCGAGTTTCTGAACTTTGTGCTGAGTATTTGAGAGGTAGGAGAAAGTCCATCGACAGAGGTGAATGGAGAGTTGCTAGTGATTTGTCTAGTCCTTGTCATTTGCCTTTGGTCGGTCAATTGGCATTTCAGCTAACGATTGTGAAACGTCTGTACTTGAAAGTATTGCTCGTATAAAAGAAGATGCACAATGCCATCCGTTTTCTGATATGTTTCTTGGAATTTCCATTTCTCTGACATAGACTTTCAGTGGTAGATACGTATTCTCCATTTCTCTGACATATGAATCTCCTTCCTTCTCCTTTATATCGATGAATTGAACCACCATCGTTCCCTATAGTGAGCTTGTGCTTACGGTGGTGGCAATGATCTTGAAAAACTCGAGGCACTTTATCAAGCAGATGCTTCCTTACGAAGATTTGGCTCGAGCAATCTTCTCTGCTGATCTCTTGTAGCAAATCATGAGCTCGATAATCTCCGTCAATGGTGAGCACTCTCCCTCCTTTTTTATCCTTACAAATCGACAATGTCACCACCTCCACCATCGACGGAGGAGGAGCTCATGAAGCTTGGGCATTTGCGGCGGCCTTTCCTATCGTCGTCGTTGTGTATGTTAATGAGGAATACAATAACCTATTTATAGATTTTATTAGAGAATTATTCTAAGATAAGTTATGCACAGCCAAACAGGGATATACGTGCGATATATGTGCAGTTGAGATATTAAAAAAATGTTATAATTATCTCAGCTAAATATCCTATAGGAAGAGCTAAATATCTCTAACGCTCCTTCAAACTCAAGGTGCATAGAAGTCTTGGTATGCAAGCGCAACGTCTTGCTGATGTGAGGTGCGTTTATATACTAATATCCAATAACATTTGACGCATGAATGTTGATGCGGAAATTCAAAAATAATTTTTTCTCTTTTCCTCCTCCATTTTCAACCTCCGCTTCGCCTGACCTTGGCTTTTCTCCGCCACCCGAGTCGTTGCTACCACCGTGGTCTCCATCCACCATCCAACTTGGCCATGTCCATCTTCTCCTTTCACCGCTCAAGACGCGGTAACCTCCATCTTCGTCACTTTTTTCTCCACCATGGCTGCCGCTGCAAGTTTATTATAGTGAACAATGGCGGTGCGTTTTTGCCAATAGAAAGGAGAAGGAATGATATTAATATAAAAGTCACAAAAATGGAAAAGTCCAATACCAAATATATGAGCCAGAGATAACGCAAATATGTATCTCCTCACTAAAAGGTCTATGGCCCTGTTTGGTTCAGCATTTGAGACGAGCATTATGGCTCTAAAGTCCTTTGGCCAAATACAAATGCTATTTGGTTCATTTTTTGGCTCACTTTGGGCAGATGCAATTACATCTCAAATGTTCTTCAAAGGCCTTTAGGTCAAAAGTTGCATCTCAAATGCAACTAATTTTTTTAAACTTTGTTGCATTCACTTGCTGCCTCCCGCCCGCGGCCGGCCGTCGCCACCGCAACTCGCTGCCGGTCGCCGCCATCATCGCCGCCTCCGCCTCCGCCTCCACCCGCCACTGTCGCCTGTCATTGGTCGCCTCCCGCCGCTGGTCGCCGGTCTCCGATTTCCCCACCGCCGCCGCCGCCGTTCACCGCCACCGTCGTCGATCGTCGCCGCCATCGGCGATCTCCTGTCACCACTTTTTTTTATATATAAAAAGTAAAAATACTTTACAAAGTATATTTTTCACCAAACGGCATTTACGTCAAAATTGCTTTCAATGCGTTTTTAAAAAATACTTTGCCAAATACTACTTGCATTTTGGAAAAGGCCTTTAGCCCAAATGTATTTGCATTTACTCAAAGCCCCTTGGCCAAATGCTGAACCAAACATGCCCTTTGTCAAGAATGGAAATTGCCCAGAACATCATAAAAGCATATAGGATCGGGCCTGGAAATAGACAAAGCCACAACATTATGCTTCTTCTTTTCTTGGAGTTATTCATTCAACTATACCACAAAATGTATCGTCATCGATTAATAAAAACAAATCTAGTACATAGTGGTATATGATCGCCACGATTGGATAGATGATAAACTACTTTTATTAGTGGGTTAACAGAGGACATCATGCTCACATAACCTTGAGGAGTTGGTCCAATTTGGAAAACCATCGAGGGTGACAAAGTAACCAATAATTGATTGTCGAGTGATCGGTCAACTTGCCCAATCGGAGTCACAAAAGTTAGTTAAGTGGATAGAACCCGTGATTGATAGCATAATACCTTGTCCTGAGTTTTTTTTTTTTTTTGAGATATTGAAGAACTCGTATAGCAGCTTCTACGGCTACTTCTTCGGTCCTTGCATGCCCGTTGTAGTGAAAATTGATGGAAGCTTCGTATAAGGAAAAATTACCAAAAAAGTCATGAA
The DNA here is from genome assembly GCA_021437785.1 of Rhodomyrtus psidioides. Classification (NCBI taxonomy): domain Eukaryota; kingdom Viridiplantae; phylum Streptophyta; class Magnoliopsida; order Myrtales; family Myrtaceae; genus Rhodomyrtus; species Rhodomyrtus psidioides. The sequence goes on along the minus strand of JAILYB010000104.1, from coordinate 1,498,811 downwards.
TCTATTGTAATTGTGCTAATTCAGTCCTAATTTTTTTTGTCGATTCAGTCCTAAACCTTGTGCAATTATGTCATTTCAGTCCATCCGGTGAATTTTGACCGGCCGGCGCTGACATGGCCGCCGGCCGGCGGGCGATCGAATATTTTAATATCTTTTATTAAAAATTTATGATTTTTAATAGTTTTATGTTATTTTCGTTTTTTCCTTTTTTTTTTCTCCCTTTTTTTTTGCCTCGTCCCCTTCCCTCCCCATCTCCAGCTGATTGCTATAGTCCAGCGACTGGCCAGAGGCGTGGCTGGAGAGGCCGAGCCTCGCCCGGCCATGCCGGGAGAAGACGAGTCGAGCCCTGCCATGGCCCGACGATGCTCGACCTCGCAAACCCATATCTGGGTCAGCGAGATTGAGTCTTGCCCGGCCATGGCGGAGCTCGATCCTTGCCATGGATGGATCGAAGATGAAGGGTCGTCATTGTTCCAACAGAAATAGAGGAAGGAGGGAGGGAGAGAGATGATCGTCATCGTCCTTGGCCCCCAACATTTTATGGGTCTCCACCGAAGCCAAACCCAAAACAAAGATTTTGAGCTCTCACAGCGATTCCATAGCTCAGCTCCAATTGCAATGCCATATCTCTTGCTGCCCATCACCAATCCATCCTCCCGCCATGCCTCCTCCTTCGACCATCTCCTCCCCCGCTTCTTCTTCGGCATCCGCCTGTTTCCTCTCCAAGGATGGTGCTGCCAACAGCGACCCGATGGCGAATCTCCTCATCTCCTCCCCTTTCGACAACGAGAAGGCCGCCTTCGTCAGGCCCCTCCTCTTGGGCCCTCCAGCTACGCCTCCACCGTGCCCCCGGCGTCGGCCCTCTCTGGGTTCTACCAGCAGCTGGGAGGTGGGGAGGGAAGGGCAAGGGGCAAGGAAAAAAGTGAAAAAGAAAAGGAAAAAAAAGAAAATAGCATAAAAATTATTAAAAATCATAAAAAATTCAAAAAAATATTAAATATTAGGTCGTCGGCCGGCCAGCGGCCACGTCAACACTGGCCGGCTAAAATTCACCGGATGGACTGAAATGGCATAATTACAAAATGGTTAGGACTGAATCGGCAAAAAAAAAATTAGGACTAAATTGACATAATTACAATAGATTTATGACTTTTTTGGTAATTTTCTCCTTCATATAAACTTCCTCGTCCAAGTCGCCATAGAGAATTGCATTGTTGAAGTCCATCTAATGCATATCAGAATTACTAGCCAATGCAATCGCAAGAGGACACCATACAGTAACTAGTTCAACAACTGGTGTGAAGGTTTCATGGAAGTCCACAGCTTCTATCTAGGTAAATCCCTTAGCGACAAGATGAGAGTTATACATCGCTCAATACTGTCGTTAGCTCTGGTTGTCTATTATGTCATGCGGGGCGAGTTGGGCTTGGAATTTTGGTCATCAGGCTGCTTGCTGGGCTGTTATTCGATTTGGATTGCACTGTCACAACCATGCATCATTGTCTGCCCATTTTCTTCAAGAACTTGCGTTGGTAGCGTTTCTTCCTCCCCCTGAGGCTGACTACACCGATCATCAATAGGACCCAACTCACGAGCCATTGTCAAAAGAGGAAGAGAGTCTTGATTCTTATTTGCAGGTTGCTGAGAAATTCTCTTAGAAAACATCACAAGAACCAATAGTTCTTCAATTTTCAAGTACAAAACATTCCAACTTTTCTTGTCCTATGGATATCTCAAAGACAAACATTTTATTCACTTTTGATCAAAATTGTCTTTGCTCTTTGAAGGTTTGTGAGCATAATACAGTGCATCGAAAACTCGCAAATTACTGTAATCCGGCGGTTTCCAAATGAAAGCTCGAAAGGCATTTTTTTTTCCAAGATAATAACGTAGTTAGAGTATTGGCTAAATAAGCAACTGTTAATATGAATTCACCCCAGAAATGAATTGGTAAATTCGCTTGAAAAGTAGTGCCCTCGCTATGTGGAGAACGTGTCGATATTTTCATTCAACTCGCCCATCCGGTTGTGGTGTGTAGGTGCATGACGTCCAATGCATGACTCCATTTTTTGCAACCAAAAAAAAAATTTCCTTCATGTACTTAGAGATATATTCACGGCCATTTTCACTTCCAACCATTTAAATACTCGACCAAATTGGATCATTACCACATGATAAAAATTAACAAAGACTTTGTATGTCTTTTTCTTCAAAATAAACCCATACTGCCGGACTATAATCATTGACGATGGTTAAAACATAATGTTCACCAGAGAGAGACCTTGTTTGATACGTCCCCCAAACAGCACAATGCAACAAACGGAGATATCCATTGGCTTTTATTCACTTGAAGGTAAGCCGGGTTTGTTTGGCACGAAAACATACATCAGACAAATTAGCCCCTTCTTTATTCAATTCAAGAATGGTGATCAATTCAAAGCTTGTGAGTGCCCTTGTTGACGTCAGATATCAATATTTTGTCACTTAACTGCTAGAAAAGCTGAATGAGTATACGTCCAAGATAATAAACTCTTATTCAAAGATTACCCACTCCAATCGATCTCTTTGAGGATAGGACCTATATGACACATAAAGAAGCGAAGGACGTTAGTAAGCATTGCAAATCTGAACTCAACTTAATTTCCGACATAAATAAGATCGCACTTAAAAGTTTAGGAACATAGCACATTGTGCAAAATAAAATCAGGGCTTAAATAAACATTGTCTCATGATGGAGTGAGTCACTTCGTATAGGATACACAATCATAATGTCCCTTGGTCAATTTAGAAGTAAAAGGTGCCCTGTCATATGTCCAGAGGCGCCACTATTGATAATCCAATTTGTTAAAACATCATTGGGAATAGACCTTATATGTGAATTGATCATTCGAAGTTGGCAATTTCATCGCTATGAGCAGACTGATCAAATGCTGATATTGATCGCCGCCAACTGTTGTTATTGTCTCAGTTCCCGTCGGACCTCCTCGATTGGTATCCGTAATAGTGTCATAGCTATCATTGCTAGCATGTGTGGAATGTACGGCTGTCGTGGCAGGATTCCCTTTGCACGCCTTTCCACTTCGCCTTGGCTCCCAATTCGGAGCATACCCTATCAATTCCTAGCAATGACTCTTATCGTTCCCAATGTTCTTACGGTGGTCACATTTAGATTATCCGAAAATTACTTTCCTTGGGATTGCATTTTCAAATGAGAAAGAAGCAACCTCAATCTTTTCTTCCCTCCTGCAGATAATTGATCGTTGGCGTTCCTCCAACATGATCATACAATAAACCTTGCCGAGGGACGAGTGCCACTTGAGGTTGAGAATTTGAGAACAAACATTCCCATAGGTCTCATCATTGAGACCCAAAAAAAAAAAAAACTAGTGGATCTTCTCCACCCCCTCCTTGAAAAGTATATCAAGGGTGGGGATTCCCCTGCCTTGGAAAAACCAAGGCAGGGGATCCTCACGCCAATGGGGGTACATTCTAGGTTGTCATCATAATCATGATGCGAGGCCTATTATCTTGAGAATTCGTAATTTGCTTTTATTACTTATCTTTTAGTACGTATAATATACAAGTTATTTTAACAGGAGGCAAATAAAAGATCTATCAAATATCTCTGACTTATTATAAAAGATAGGCCAAACATTATGCTAACTAATTCCATAAAGTAAATCATAACTAAAGATAAGAGAAAGTCCAAATATTAGGAAGCAGAAAGTGAAATTTAGCAAATATTCTGTAATAGCAACCACTAACAATATAAGGAAATTCTCGCGATGATGCCGAAATTAGGGGAGAAGTGTCAAAAAAGTCTTAAACCTATTGCATTAGTGCCAATTTAGTCTTAAGCCTTTTTTTGGAGCCAATTCAGTCCAAAATCTTTTGCATTGGTGTCAATTATATCCTAAACTTTTTATTAGTGCTAATTCAGTCCTAAACCTTTTGCATTGGTGCCGATTCAGTCCTAAATCTTTTGTATTTGTGCTAATTGAGTTAATTCGACCAATTTTGATCGAAAATGGCTAACGTGGACATCGATTGTTCTACATGGCACGACAAACGCTGACTTGGGTATCTTCTTTTAATATTATTCTATAATTTTAAATTATTTTTAAGCATTTTTTGGTTTTTTAAAAAATAACAAAAAAATATTGAAAAATATTCACGTTAGCGCAAGCCGTGCCACGTAGGACAATTGATGTTCGCGCCAATGATTTTCTGTCAAAATTGACCGAATTGACTCAATTGATATAAATGCAAAATATTTAGGACTAAGTTGGCACTAATGCAAAATGTTTATGAATGAACTGACATCAAGAAAAGGTTTAGGACTAAATTGGCACCAATGCAAAAGATTTAGGATTAAATTGACACAAAAAAAGGTTTAAGACTAAATTGGTACTTGTGCAATATGTTTAGGACATTTTTGACACTTTTTCCTCGAAATTAGGGTTTGTAAAGAGACCAGCATGTGCAAGCGTCAAAAAAGACAATTTGGTTTTTTTTTCCTTACAAACCGTGCCGCCATCGTTCACTATAATGAACCCGTACCGATGTTAGTGGCAACGTGATTTTGAAGAAATAGAGGCACTTTAGCCAGAAAAATACTTATCTTTAGAGCTCTGGTGTGAAATCTTGCCTACTAATCTATGCCAAAATCTATGGCAGAAACTAATGTGACTAATAAGGAAAACCATAAAAAAATTTAAAACTTATTGTACAACAGTCAATTCAGTACTAAACATTTCAATTGTGTCAATTCAATGATAAACCTTTTAATCGTGTCAATTTAGTCTTCACGTTTTGACGATTTGTCAATTTAGTCATAAACCTTTTAACGATTGACCAATTTAGTCCTTTTGGCCTATTTGTGCTAAAATTCACTGACGTGACGGTCTACTCAGCTTCGGTCATCCTATCTGACATAGGCTACGTTATGTGGACAATTTTTATAAATTTTTTAAATAATTTTTAATCTTCTTTTATCTTCTTTTCTTTTTCTTTTCTTTTTTTCTTTTTTTCCCTCTGTCAGCCCCTGGCAAGGGACACTCAAGCTTGGGCTCCCGCGAGAGGGTCAAATGATAGCCTATGTATGTTGTTATTGATATTATCCAAGCAACTTTGCATGCGGGAAATCGCAAAGAGAAAACGGAAAATGATCTTTTGCAATTCCTATCTGTTTATCTCCTCATTGACGCTCACAAAGTTCTTTCTGAAAAATCTCTATTTCACGAGAGCTTACGTCTCCCTTGAGAGTCTACTGCCTCTCCCCTTGCTTGGAGTTCTTTCCTTTTTTTTTTTTGGTAAAGGGGAGTTCTTTCATTCTTCATCGCTATGCTATACATACATTCTCTAGAGGCCTCTGTGTCGTGTCGTGTTAGATGTTGAGACTATAAACCCATTATGCAGAGATGCCCCTGGTATTACAACTTCAACCAGAAAGAAAGAAGGCGAAATCAAATAAAAGCCGAAGCCTCGATACGTGTCGAATGTTGAGTGGTGCTCTGCATAACAACTTTTCGATTTCCTTTCTGTTATTTCATTTCTCAGTTTTATTTTTTGATGTATGAGCTATCGCTCTAGTATTGGTTCATTCAGATCTAAATGTGGAATATAAATTGTAAGAAGCACAAGAGAGACAGTATGCTCTCAGATGAAAAGGAATGGCGTCAAATTTCCTGGGAATATGATGAATGAAGGATCAAGTTCATCATCTGTTATTTTTCATTCTTTTCATTCTTTCATTTTCTTGAGTTCTTTACATGGTATCAGAGCCTTTTCTCTTAGAGCAAAGCTGTGAATCCCGATCTCATTCTCTGAGGGCACAACAATGGCAGCAAGAACACCGAGATATTATTTCCCTATCCACGTAATCATTGCTAACTTCATCACAATCAAACTTGTTGAAGACAACTTTCTTCTCTAGCAAGCTCAGTTTCATAGATTTCTTCGCACTATTTGGCTTTATCAATGGAGAGTTCCACCACCTCCTCAGAAGTTACAAGTTGAAGTCGAAGGGAAAGAAACCGAAGCTGTGAATCCCGATTACATTGATTGGGTAAAAACTGACCAACCGGTATCATCATGGATTAGTTGTGTAGTTTCTGAGAATATACTAGGACTGCTCATTGGCCTGGAGACATCCTATGAGGTATGGCAGACATTACTGAATCGTTTCACTCAGAAATCAGTAGCTAGAGAATTTGAGCTGAGAGGGAAATTCCAAGCATGTCAGAAACGAAATAGACAACTGTCTGATTATCTTAGGGAGTATAAATTGATTTGTCATCAGTTAAATGCAATAGGAAAGCCTGTGGATGAGATAACTAAAGTCTTCGGTGTCTTGGAGAGCCTAGGTTCGGAGTACGAGAAATTTAGAACAACTATGTACTATTTGAAACTTCAACCTGATTATGATGAGGTGATATCACAACTAGAAAGATTTGAAGCAAGGCTGCAAAACTACTCCTCAAACCAGTATAATCCTAACTTGGCTTATTACGAAGAAAGGAATATAGAGGTGGAACCGAAGGTAGTACTTGGTGTTGACACCTGATTTTTGACAATGTATTATTGTGATTTTTATTCTTTAAAATTAATTAAAAAAATATAAAAAAGGGTCATAAAATCACAAAATCAACTTTGGAAGCCTTAGCCTAGCTTCAGGAACCAATTTTGAACAAAAAATATTTTTTGGTATTTTTTAATATTTTTCGAATTTATTTAATTATAAAAATACCCAAAAAATCAGAAAAATACCATTCGTGGTCAGAAAAATACAAAAAAATATTCAATAATTTTGTTTTAAATTCCTCTTCAAGTGTGTCACCTTAAATCTTGAAAATTCGGCTCGGGTTACTATGTTTCTTCACAAACATAAACCCGAACCGAGCAAAAAAATTCCTTTTCGAGTCTTTTAATTTTCAATTCTCTCTTTTTATAAGCTATGACATTGAATTATAAAGTCTCGAAATGAAATTGGGTCAATTGGCCCTCCAATTTGATCAATTTTAACCAAAAGGGCTTAATTGCATAAAAATCTTTCAATTTAGTCCCCGGTTTCTCAATTTTTGAAATTAAACTTCATGTGGGCATACCCATTCAAATTAAACATCCCTACCCTATAGTTTTCATCATTCTGAATCCATTGATGGCCTTAATTTGGACTGATTCGATCATTTGGGCCTTCAATTTGGCGGTAATCATTTTCGGATCCTAGGGACAATTTGGGGTTTTCACTAAATTTCAATCAATTGATTCATGAAAATACCCCTATTTGGTAGAAAACATGTCAAGGAGTCCGATTTTGCCATCAGTTTCATGAAAAGGGTACGATTTGGGGCCCGATTTGACAAATTGACCGAACCGGGCCGGTCGGGTCAGGCCCGACCCGACCCGGTCCGGACCGGGTCTGCAACTCAGTGTTGCAGACCCACCGCCGGCGCAAAAACAAAAAAAAGGCATCGTGGGCAGATTTTTTTAAGAAAAGGAGAGTTGAAGCGGGGGACAAAGAGAGGTGGTTGTGGAGCAATATTCGGTGGGGAGACGGCGGCCACCAAAAAGGCCGGTCGGCCATCGACGAAAGGGGGCCGGGAGCCGTGAGAGGAAAAAAGGTCGGCCGAGAAGAGTAAAAGGGGATCGACGAAAAGCAGGAGAAGATTAGAGAGGAGGGAACAAAAAAGGATTAGAGAGGAGGGAACAAAAAAGAAGTGAGGAAGGAGAACTAGCCGTCGTGGTCGTCGCCATACGTCGCCGCCGAAGCCGCCGAAGCTAACAGGTCAGTGTCTCCCCTGTTCCTGCCCTGTTTTCGCGCCATCGAACAGAGCTCCTCGGTCCGGCTCGGTTTCGATCGAGTCGGACCAAGGCTGATAGTACCCGGTCCTCCTGACGTTGTGTGTAGACTTAATCAAGGGTCTTTTTAGCATGGCATCCCTTGTCGAGCTTCGGCGAGGTCGTTTTACCGCATCCCTAAATATGCACATTACCTGTTTGATGAATGGTCGACGAGAACTGAATTGGTGAATCCGAATTGTGAGCTGCGATTATACCTATTGGGTGTCTATTCATTCAAATTTGAGTCTATCACCATTCCAGCCCCCGGCCGGATGGTCATTTTGCATTAAACCACGGTAAAACCGAGCTCCCGAGCTTCGCCGGCCAAGACTCGGACCGCGAGCTCGGCGAGGATGTTCGTGAGGTCGCCGACGCCAATGGTAACTCAGGTAAGCTTCTAAGCTCCATTTGGATGTCGTAGGATCAAGCAGAATCGAGCTTTGAGCGGGAAAAGGAAATTCTGGAATTTCTCGCCGGCACCGGGACTGAGGGGTGTCTGTTCATCGCCTACCCGACGTTGCCGTGGCCTTGTTTTCGCTGGAGGTCGGTGTGGTGTACGTAGGGAGTTGATTGGTGTCGAATCCGCACTTCAAGTCTGTCGTTTTGGTATCTCCGGCGAGGCGCCGTCGAGTTTCGCCGGCGCCGGTTGTCTTCTCCGGCGGGGTCCGGTCCGGTCAAAGGGTCAACTGCTGACGTGGCTTACCACGTCAGCAGCCACGTCAGCATTGGCGGGCCCAGGCCGACTAAGTCAAAGCCCAGATCGGACGGCCGTGGCTTCGCCACGTGTCGCGATATGGGAATTTTGGGTAATAAAAAATAATTTTCAGAATTAATAAATGATTTCCGAAATAATAAAAATAAAATCAATCGGATGGTCTAGATTTGGCCAAGTGGCTCTCCGCGGAGCGTCTGATCTTGTCTGAGATCGGACGCACCAAGACGCGCCACGTGTCCTAATCTGAGGCGTCCGATCGGGGCTCGTGGAACGGCGCCGTTTTTCGCATGGAGGAGGCGGGCCGGGTTTGGGTTGCGAGTCTGGGTTGTGGGCCGGGTCACTCGACCCGGTCCGGATTATTTTTTATTATTATTTATTAATCAGAATAATAATAATAATAATAATAAAATTCAAAAAATCAATAAAAAATAGAAAATCATAAAAAACTCAAAAAAAAAATTCGGAAAATTCTAAAAAAATTCTAAAAAATTACAGAAAATGGGAAATGGCCACATTCAACTGGCCACGACCTGTTTCGGGTCATTTGACCTCCGATCTTTCCAGAAATGAAAAAAAATTCGGAAAATTCTAAAAAAATTCTAGAAAAATCCCAAAAATAGGAAATGGCCACAAACAACTGGCCAAGACTCATTCCGGGTGTTTTGAACCCCGACCCTTCTTAAAATGACGATTTCGCCCTTTGGGCGAATCGTTTTTCCAAAAAATTGAAGAAAAATCAAGAAATTCCAAAAAAATTCTCAAAAATGGGAAATGGCCACAATCAACTGGCCATGGAATATTTTGAGTAATTCGGTATCCAAATCTTCTAAAAATTGACGATTTTGCCCTTCGGGTTAATCGTTCCCATTTTGCCCCTGGTCCTAAATCACGCCTTCCTTAAACCTTTATGGTTATACTAGGAAGCCATTGATCTGAATCGATGTGCATTGATGTGATTTATTTATGCATTTGATTGCGCTTTCATTTAAATTGGTTGTGATTGATAGGAATAGTCTTCCAATCTGCATGAAACCCTGAATTAAACCTACCTCACCCGAACTTGCGCCTGCATGAACTTTTAGCTAGGAACATCACTCGCGTTAGGTACCGAAAGGGCGTTGGTAATGACACCAGCGTAACCAAGTCCCCGAACCCAAAATCTCTGGTTCCGCAGAACTGATCGATCTCTCCCAATCGGTCAGTAAGGTTTCCGGTCTACCCTCCAAGAAAGACCGGGTGGCGACTCCAAATGCATGCACAATTTGCACATGCCACCACGACCACACTGAAGGTCGAAAGCGATCGACTCTTATCGTCGAAGAATACTCCCGCCGCGATTTGGTATGGGCCTGGGAGGGCCCGCGCCGATCCAAAGCCCGCGATCCGCACCCTTGTGCGGGGGAAGGCCCGCGATCGGTAATCCATTAGCCGCGTCCGCTTTCGGACGGGTCGCGACACTTGGCAGAGAACCTAATCAGCTTAATTCTGCATTCATGGGCCAGAGAGGAAGTATCCGTGGGGGACGTCACTCTGGTAGAGGCCGTCAGGTTGACAATCGAGGTCGTGGTTATGGATATCAAGGAAGAAGCCAGACCTATAGGCCATTTAGCCCGAACCAAGTTCAGGAGGTTCAACATTTTAAACCACAAAATAACTTCTATGTTATAGGTCACGGTTTTTGATCTTATGTTGGTTCATCACAAAGGTATCAAGATACCAAATCTTATCCCTCTCCAAACTTAGCAGTTCCCAAGACCTTGCAGGATGAGAAAGCAACGAATGGAGCTTAAGTAGCTTGTCAAATCCGCAAAAGTCCAGGGCATGATGTTCTTCGATGCTGGTATTGGTTCAACAACTCTTATCAAGATGAAGTTATTCCGCAAGCTCTAGCAGCAATGCACCTTGAGGATTCTTCAGGCAGTGAATGGTATCCTGATACAGGAGCCACAGCTCACATCACTGCCAATCCCGGTATAATTCATAACCCCTCAAAGTATACTGGCACTGATGCCGTAATGAGAGGAAATGGATCATGTCTTCATATTACTTACGCTGGTAATGCATTGTTACTTTCTGTTACTTTCTGCGCTCGATGTGTTACCTCTAAATGATGTGCTGGTGGTTCCTGAAATCAAGAAAAATCTCATGTTAGTTTCGAAACTAACTGATGATTTTCCTTGCTCCTTTGTGTTTGACAAAATGGTGTCTATGTAAAGGACAATCACACCAACCCCACAGTGATGCTCGGGAGGAAAATTGGGGGACTCTACCGAGTAGATCAGCTGGCAACTCAGGCTCTGTTTACACAAAGACATAAGGCTGTTGGAGAGAACATATGTCATCAACGGCTTGCTCATAGCAACTCACAGACCTTAACGTACCTTCAACAACAGCAACAGATCTGCTGTAATAAGAAAGCTCCTCCTGTTTGTGGAAGTTGTCAACTCGTCAAGAGTATTACATTATCTTTTTCTTTATCAGACTCTGCCACTGAAGTTCCTCTAGAAAGGATACATTTGGATATCTAGGGTCCATCACCAGTAACCTCATTTCAGGGTTTTAGATTTTATGTTATCTTTGTGGACAACTTTTCTCGTTATAGTTGGCTTTATCCAATGAAGTTGAAGTCGAATTTCTATGATTTTTTCTTATGTTTGAGAAATACGTGGAGAATCAATTTGATCACAAAATCAAAGTCTTTCAATGTGATGGCGGTGGTGAATTCACTAGCACCAGATTTCGGACTCATCTGGAGACTTGTGGTATTAAATAGTATATTTCTTGTCCTTACACCCCTGAATAGAATGTGATATTTGAAAGGAAACATTGTCATGTGGTAGAATTGAGCTTGACTATGCTTTACCACGCTAGAACTCCACTGCATTACTAGGTGGATTCATTATTAACTACCAATTATGTTATTAATTTGCTTCCAACTCCAAAGCTACAGATGGATTCCCCACACAACAGACTTTTTAAGCAAGCACCAAGTTATGATCATCTACGAGTTTTCGGATGTGCCTGTTATCCCTATCTCCGACCCTATGCCTACGATCCCTCACTTGTGTATTCCTGGGGTATAGTTGTTGACACCTGATTTTTGATCAGTCTTTCATAGTTTATTTTTTAAAAATTCATAAAAAATCTATAAAAAGTTAAAAAATTAAAAAATCATCTTTGGTAGCCTTGACCAAGCTAAAGGAACCATTTTTGATAAAAAAAAATAATTTGTCATATTTTTTAATATTTTCCAAAAATAGAAAAATACATGAAAAATGAAGAAAAATAGCGTTCGATGTCGTAAAAATATAGAAAAATAGTCAATATTTTTATTTTAATTTCCTTTTCATTTTGAACTCATAAATAGTCAAAATTCAAGTTCAATTGCATGTGTTTCTTTACGACGCATAGAGTTGAATTTGGCAAAAAAATGTCATTCGAGTATTTTAATTTGTAAATTTATACATATTTTTTAGTCTTGACGTCCAATTAGATTGACCACCATCTACAATAAATTCCCCTTGCTGAATATTTTCGTTTTTGTTTCACATGATTTCATGGTGTAAAACGCCGAGTGGATCCTCAAATATAATCGGGTCGGCATGAGCTCGATAGCTCGTCCAAGACCAAACCAGGGCACGGCGAACCCCATGTGAGTACTCTCGAACTCCTTCGATGCTTCCTAATGCTTTTCCTAGGTTAGATCGTGTGTAGAATGGCTAGGACAGCTAAATCATTCTTGAGCTGTGATTGATAAATATGGCCTTACTAGGAATGCCATGTGATTTATTTGCATATCTAGATTCCTTGAGTTGCGCATTTTATTACTGATTGTGATTGCTAGGATAATCACTCCTATCTGTATGAATTTCTAGATTTAGGGTTCATACCTTACTCATCCGCATGAATCTCAGGCTAGAAAATTCAGTCAACTTAGGTACCGAAAGGGCGTCAACTCTGACAGTTGGTGTAACTAAGTCCCCGAAACCATTTCTCTGGTTCTCGCAGAATTGAATAGAAACTCCCAACTATTCGATTGGGTGGTCCAATCACACCCTAAAAAAATGATTGGTGGCGACTCCATGGCATGCACACTTAGCACATGTCACTAGACCACACTGAAAGTCGATCACGCATACCTCCGTTGCGATTTGGGTAAAGGGCCTTGGGAGAGGCCCGCGTCCGACCAGACAGGACGGCCCATTAGCCCTCGAGAGCTTGACAACCTCAAGAGGGTCGCGACAGACTGGCGACTCTGCTAAGGACTGGTTCTTAACCATTTAGTGGACTTGAGTCGATTAAAAAGTTGATTGATTCTTCTAACCTAATTTTATGCAGATGCTCTCGAAAGTGAGGTGTATATGCTAACGAATGTGTTAGATGTTTTTGTAGATGGGAGAAATAAGGGGTGAAGCGCTTGTTAACTTTGTTTTATGCAGGCAGGAGTTTTGGATGTATGATTGTGTGGATGTTTATATTGAAGCGGTGATTGTTAAATAAAATGCATGTCTATTGCTTTAGCACGACACAATGAATACACACAATTGCGCCTAAAACCCCAGGCGCCCTCTTTAGGAACACAATAGAAGGAATTGAAAATGGAATCTCCGTGAGGAAAAACATGGGGTAATCCACTTTTCAATTCCGCTCACTTCGAACTATGGATTGAGTCCCAATGCAACGATAGTTGTGCAATGGAATCGGCTCTTCCCAAAATTCGAGGTGAGAACCTTGGCTTTAGGTACCAAGCCCTATTTTTTGATTTTTAGGAGTTTTCCCTCACTTGTCTCATGCGTTTGTCTATGGAAGGTTAGTATACCTAACACTGCAAAAAATACAGAGAAGCTTGATTTTCTCTTAAGTTTGGTTGGTAAGACTTTTCTATCCCTCGAACTTGTTACAGCTCTTAATCATTATATTCATTGCATAATTCCGGTGATTGGATTAAATGCCATTTTGAGGATAGATATGTGTGTTTTCCTCCCAATGTTCTTGATGGAAGATGAAGATGGTGTCATCCCATTACGAGCGCCAAGTGGACAAGAAGAGCCTACTATGGACATCATTGAGGTATCATCTAGTGAAGATGACGATTTGGAATAGGTGATCCTGAAGTCACGTCTCAAAGATCGAAACTGGGGCATCTCTAAGTATTAAGATGACATTCCTTTGTTTTATTTTTCATTTCTAGCCTTCTTGTATAGGATTTATTTTGCTGAGATCCTCTCTATCTGATCCCTTAGATTGATTGTATTAGGGATCTATTTGTGTTTATATACATTCAGATTGAAATTTGTTGTATTTCTATTGACTTGTCATTGGAATGTGATAGTGGCATTTCTTCTAATCACTCGAATACTCCAAAATCAATTTTATAATTCCTTTGGATGAAATTGAAATTGGAAGTCTTATACAACCTTTTGGCCGTATAGGGCAATACAATCCCAATTTCGCCAGAAGGAACTATAAACTTGAATTGGTTCATGCATGTTTTGCATCATTGGTAATCCACAATAATTGATCAAGAGTATTCGTGTTTTTCAAATTTAATGAAAAGATAGATATCCAAATTACTCTCGTTCTTAGCAAACAACTTTAATTTGGATATCGTATCTTCAATTGAATTTAAAACACATCGTAATTGTGTACTTTTGAACATTCCATTGATTTTCTTGGAATTGATCAAAGGCGATTATCGTGAATTACATTCCTTTCAATAATATGCTTTCCTTTGAGGAATATTGATAAAAGCTTTTGCACAAGGCCAAAACCCTTGTAAAAGCTCTTATCCCTATTAATCACAAGTAAGCATAAAATTGAAAGGATTTATGCTTTATTTTTCAAATTCTTTCTTCTGATTCTGCCTTTTCATTTGAAACATGTTAAAAACAAGTAGAGAAGAGAAGTCTTTTTGTGGATAATCGCGGTGGGAGGTTCCTTTATCCGATCATAAGCAAGATTAAAAAATCAAGATGTACACGCTCGAATCATCAATGTCAAAGTGCAGCTTGCCTAGGTTGAGAGTGGTCAGGTGTTCGAGAAAGTCAGCCATACAGAAGTTGAGACACACACATTAGAGCTTTCATTCATTTCGCTCAATCGAGGGACCTTAAAAGCAGATCATACAAATCATCGGGGTGGAAACATAAAACCGCAATGAGCCCTAATTAGCATCACAAAGGAACCTAGTTGGCCCTCCATATTATTGATGCTTTGCTTATACTCACCACCTCGAGACTCGAGATCTGCAAGCTTAAGAAGAAGGCGTTTACATTCCCCTTTAAGATCGGCAACCTTGGTCCCGTGATCTTCGGCGGCTATTTCCAGGTCCCGAACTAGTCTTCTCCCATGGGCTATATCCGCGGTAATGCTGTCAAGCCTTTCTTCCTGCCACTCACATTGAAACTTCAACACGACATTACGACGGTCGTGCTCATAGGTGGTCAGGGATAAGGCCAAGCACTCCACCAAATTTCCCCTCTCGCGAAGCAACATCGAGACTCGCTTGTTGGCGAACTCAACAGCCTTTCTGTGACTATCGGCCACAAGGTTGGCCAACACCAAGCAGTTGGACCGATCCTCATAGCGAGCTCGCAAAACGTGAGCCACGGTAGCTTTTCGATGAGCGACACGGTAAGTCTCTAAAAAGTTTATAAAGAGGGTTGGGAAGATTCTATATTCCCTCTCTAAATTAGTGCCCTCGATGGAGGTGGTGTCTATTTCCACGAGCAAAATACGGATTTCATCTTCAGTTTCTGGGTGATCGGCTATATGAGCATAGCCTCGACCGAGGAGGTTATAGAGTTTTTCCCACTGGGCCAAAATTTCGGCCGAGAAAGCGCGAATAGGAGAGGAGGTCATTTTCGTTGGAGTGAGGGAGAAGAAGATGAGTGTGGTAGAGTGATTAAAATACGAAAAGGCAATTATGTAAGAGTGTTAATCTTCTCTGCATTAACTCCTCCTTTTATAGCAACTCGAGAATGAAGAAAGGCATAGCAATAATGCTCGTGGAGCCAAGTTAATTGGGTAAAGCAATGGTGGCTCTTTCGGTGAACCATCAGATCTGTCCCAGTCCGCGATTTCAGGCTTGATAAACCTAAAAAAGTTGTAAAAAGATATGTCGGTGTCACCATATTAAAATTGAGCGGGAGTTAAGCGCAACTATTGAAAAAAGTTGCGAAAGGATTTGGCGGTCCCATCATATTAAAAAACTGAGCGGGAGGCGAGCGTAGTTCCACCTTTTTGAAAATAAGTGGGAGACAGACATGGATATCGAGAAAAGGAAATCGATTTGGTGTCCCTCCACGTTGAAAAGAAGAAAGAAGACGACAAAGCGGGAAATACGAAATCTTGGGAGCAACGCTTGCCTGATGATCTTCATCCATGTTTAAAGAACGTTTCATGGGCATACAGAACCACTCAAAAGAAAATTTAGAGAGAGTGAGCATACATGAAAGAGTAGAGAACCCTGAGTGAGCAAAAATTGATCGAACATTTTTCGATCCAACATGTTTGAGGGTTACCATCAGTTGCTAGAGGCGACTGATCCAAAAATCTCAGAAAATGAACTACTGAGAGATCTCGAAGATTCTAGGATGGCGTCTGGTACCAGAACCACAGAACCCAACCCTTTCGGCAACGAAGTTCAGGATCTCAGCAGCAACGACAACAGCAGCAGCGATGGTCAATCCCGGAAAAGGAAACGTCGCCAGTGCCACACTCAGAATGAAATCCAAGAGCTTGAAGCTTTCTTTAGTGAATGCCCTCTCCCGAACATGAAACAAAGAAATGAATTGGGCCAGAAGCTAGGGATGAAACCTTTGAGGGTCAAGTTTTGGTTTCAAAATAAGCGAGCCAAATTGAGGGCTCAACACAGACGTCAAGAACTTGCGATTCTAAAGGAGGAAAACGAAAAGCTTCGAGCGGAGAACATGAGGTATAAGAAAGCTCCCAGCACTATCGCTTGCCTTAATTGCGGTGGCCCTATCACTCTCGGCGAAATGTTCCTTGATAAGCCTTATATGAGGATTGAAAATGCTCATTCACCACCCCACTCCCTCGAACCATCTTCGATACAATCGGATTTTGTTGGAGATATGCATGAACAAATCAATTCTACGAAGTCAATACCGATGCCTTCTAAAGGATGTGATATGCGTCACCATGATTGGAGTTTCCTTAACGATGAGCTTACTATCACGACCGACCAATCCAAAGCTGATGAATTCCCTCCACAACAATTTCCGGCTCGATCAAATCCTACTGGAAATAGGCCAGAGAGCAATAGCCAAGTTGTCAACACTGTTCCGGGTCGCAAGAAGACGAGGGTCAATTGGTCCCCCGAGCTTCATCTCAAGTTCCTTAGTGCGGTTCAGTAACTAGGGATCAACTCAGCATATCCAACGCGCATACTTGAGATCATGAACATACCAGGACTCACTAAAGATGGAGTCGCGAGTCACCTCAAGAGCTACAGAAGGGCGCTAAGACAGCGCCACACAGCACTGAACCTGAAAGAACTCAACTTGTGCCTAAACACTATGCATGGCTATAACTACAATGCCCCTAAAGTAAGAAATACCCTGCCGAATCTAGGCACCGACCAAGCTGGTAGCAGCACCATCGACTACTTGGGCGCTAATCAGAATATTCCCCCGAATCATCTCAGCACCCCTCAAGAGTATATGCCACAAGTGCAGCAGGTACGAACTCCTTGGTTTGAGCAGCAACTTTTCGCTAGTGCTCTTCCTATCCCCGATCAACATATTGCGCCTAGTGTTCAAAGATCTGCCCGGCTTGGGCATATGATTTCGGAAGATCAAGCGGGCGGATGCTCTGAGGATTTTTGTTTCTTCCATTCCCAAATGGAAGGTGCTTTTGATAGTGAACCGATCAATCATCCTCTTATAATCTCGAGCAACGACGAAGGTTCTAGCTCGAAGAATCAGATCGCTCACAACAGAAACAGGAATCCTTCAACGCCAAGCGATGATGGTCAACCCGAATATCAGTTGCTCGAAGAATCAAAAGATTTCCTTGATGAGGAGCTCCATATCTGGATCGATCAGTTTAAAACTGATGGACTTATGAAGGTATGATCCAAAATGACGATTATATGTCTGATTCATGGTGTAACTGGCTGATCACCGAGAATCCTCAAGGGAACTAGGCACATGTGACTGGATGTATCATTAATCTTTCTGTCATAAAGTCTTCCATGCAAGATAATCTTCCTTAATGCCTAGAGTTAATCTGGGGCAGCGATCAGTACTACCTGCGAGCATCATCATGCTTGAGTGCGACAATCCCTTGTTAGATTAGAGTCGAGGCGAATCAATTGAACGCCACGAAGAAAAACATTTAAAGGCTTCACATAGGAAAATGCGAGCAAAAGCCCGAGCGAGCTCAAAGACGGTTAGCTCTGTATCGTTCTAAGGGACCTTTAGTCGTTATGGACTCTAAATTGAGCTTGTTTCATTCTCGATGGGGGTCGCTAACTGCTTCAAGAATTTTATAACAAAAAACGAACCAGTTAGGGACGCCAATAGTGCTGTGTCCTGGTAGTCAGTGAAATGGAAGTGGTACGAAACGTCAGGAGTTCGATCTCGGGATTGAAAAATCGTTTTATCAGTTGGTCTATCACCCGATGAAGTTCAAAGAGATTCAACGCAGATGACTATAGAACTTGGGGCAATTCGAAAATCATCGATTCATTTTCATCAAGCGGCGAAGTTGGTATTGTAAAATGTGAAGCATGCAAATGACAAATCCGAAGCAGAAGGAGATGAATCATGATTCGCTTATCCAAGGTCGGGATTTCAACCTTCGACTAAAGCCAAATCTAGGATGAGTTTTTGATCTTGCCCACTCGACAAAACCCATCTCCACTGAAAATGGGGGCAAACCATTCCTACATCCGGAAAGCATGTCGAAGCCGAAGACATCAAATTCATCGTTTAATCCGTGGGGCAAGTCCCTGAAGCGATAGTTATCATCCGCAGAGCGTAATGGAATCCATCCTTTCAATGTAAAACGCATTTGGCCGCGGAGCCACCCATTTGGTAAAAAGAACGTATCGTTCCTAAATGATTTTCAATCAGATGCAGGGATAATGTTCTCTCATTTTCCTCTCAGGTGATGAACAGAGACGAGGCACCCAAGAAGCCATGCATTCAAATAACATAACAGTGCATGAAACACGCCCAAAAAGATGAATGAATCTCCTCCGATGTAAATCCTTGAGGTGGATTCGTTGCCCAACCAGACGAAGAAATCATGGCCACAAGCTTGAGGGCCGGCTTCTACAATCTGCACATTGGCATGCAGAATGGAATTCAAATCAAGAGTAAAGTAGTATCGTCCCAATTTGTTTTGAATTTGGAAACCCAAAATAATGCTTAATATTTATCCTTGGCAGTAGCTCGCCATCAGGGCAGACATGTAAGTTTCATTTTTCTCCAAAAACCAAGAAGTCGAAAGAACTTTAGAACACCTAACAATCTTGTGTTACTATGTGAAGTGCAGATTTTCACAACCCTTGTACACTCGTTGGAGCATATGACCAAGGGTAAGATGTATCGTTCCAATTTTTGTAAAGTTTTAGAATATACGATGACATATCCCTTTTATATCTCCAGGATCTCCAGCCTCGATGGGCAGGTAAGTATCCATTTTTCCAATTCATTGGAGATTAAAAACTTTCAGAATTAATTCGATTCTCACATCTAAAAAGACATAGAATTCTTACTTCATTGACATTCATGTTTTAAAATATGAGATTGTCTGAACATGAATTACACATGTATGGTGCATCACAAAATCCCTTTGAAGGATAAATCTTGATGAAATGAAATGAATTTTTCCAACAAGAGTCGTTTGAACTGTTCAAAAGGGTATTTTCTCATAAGAGAAGCGAGCCTAATCCAAACACGTCCCATACACACTTGAGAGATGAGGAGATTGGAAATGATAGCGAAACCTTAACCTATGGATATAAGGGTCATTCGCAACGATTACATGGATCGAGATGACAGAGGCATTTATTTCTTCATTCCAAACACTACAGATGCCCATTGAGAACCCCATTGAACGGCGATTTTCATTCTCAACCCTGTCAAGAACCACCCCACATTGGGGCAAATGAAGGTTAGTCCAACAGTATCAGAAAGTAAACGGTTTGAAATTTTCTTGCTCGGACTAACATAAATCTTTGTGTGTTGTTTATATGATAATCCAAGTGTCATAGGATGACGAGAATAATTCATTTCTCTATCCTACACACTGTTATCCTTTGCACGACCAAGTTGAGCCAGCAAATTCATTTCATCAACCTATTGGTGATCATTGCATATTCCAAAGCAAAGGCAACATCACTCTAGGAATGGAAGCGTGCCAAAGTTTAAGTTGCATATCTAGCATGATTGCCGAAAATCCTAGCTCCAAAAGAAAAGAAAAACACGAGATTAAAAAAAGGGGGAAAAGAAAAATCCCTAGACATCAAGAAAAAGCAAAGTGCCTGGTAAAAAGCAAGGCTGATGTCTATTCAAAATATCCCCAGTAAAGTCTAGATATACGATGAAAAGACCCTGCAAAGGAGTCAGATCAAGATGACTACTCTCCAAATGATGTCGTGCTCAAATTGCAAACACACAAACAGACGGTCTCTTAATGTAACAAGAGACGCTTTTAAACATCCTTGTGCGCTCTAAAAGAGGAGTGTACACTTCAAGAAATGGAGATGTTCTTCGAAGGACATGTGGCAAATTTGCAATGATCACCAATGCCAAACCCTTCACAATTTCTGGGCAAAAAATAAGCCTTTTTCGGTTGTCGCGACCCGTCCGGAAGTGGACGCGGCTAATGGATTACCGATCGCGGGTCTTGGATCGGCGCGGGCCCTCCCAGGCCCATACCAAATCGCGGCGGGAGTATTCTTCTACGATAAGAGTCGATCGCTTTCGACCTTCAGTGTGGTCGTGGTGGCATGTGTAAATTGTGCATGCATTTGGAGTCGCCACCGATCTTTCTTGGAGGGTAGACCGGAAACCTTACTGACCGATTGGGAGAGGTCGATCAGTTCTGCGGGACCAGAGATTTTGGGTTCGGGGACTTGGTTACGTCAACTGTCAGAGTCGACGCCCTTTCGGTACCTAAGTTGACTGAATTTTCTAACTTGAGATTCATGTGGATGAGTAAGGTATAAACCCTAAATCTAGAAATTCATACAGATAAAAGTGATTATCCTGGCAATCACAATCAGCAATAAAATGCGCAACTCAAGGGATCTAGATATGCAAATAAATCATATGGTATTCCTAGCAAGGCCCTATTTATCAATCACAGCTCAAGAATGATTTAACTGTCCTTGCCGTTCTACAATCGATCTAACCTAAGAAAAGCATTAGAAAGCCACACAGGAGTTCGAGAGTACTCACATGGGGTCCGTCGTGCCCCGGTTTGGTCTTGGACGAGCTATCGAGCTTATGCCGACCCGATTATATTTGGGGATACACTCGGCGCTTTACACCTGAAAAATAGACCGGATTGGACATCGGTCTTCAATCACCAAGCCCCAATGAGCTTCCATCGCCATGGGCATCATCGTCAGTCGCCACATTGGAATATGAAAATGGTGCATCAAGCCTTTGGAACATGCACTCACTCAAAGTAGATAGTAAGCAAAGTTCAGCCAATTAAAGGATAAAACGAGTGTCTCGAATTAAACTCTAATTATCGTGCTAATTTATTCTTCGAAACATGTTAATAGCGAATTATTTATCAAAATATTCATACGCAAAGTTTAACTAAGCTATGCAAATGAACTGACAAATATATCAACAAAAAAAGCATATAAAGCTTAATTTTGATAATATAGGCAAACAGAGGCATTTCCTACCTATTTCCTATTTTTTTTAACATTTTAAAGCATTTTTCTGATTTTTTTTTATATTTATTAATTAATTAAATAGAACCGGGCCCGGGTCGGGTTCTCGGACCCGGGCCTGGATCAGGTCGTCGGACCTGATAGGCCTGGGTGATAGCACCCGAACTGGGCCCGGCGACACAAAGGAATCAGGCCCACCTCGCCCTTGTATTGACTGAATTGGGCTTTGCCCTCCTTTCGGCCCAAGCTCGCTCACGCCCAAAACAGCCCCTCTTGAGCAAAGGAGCCCAAGCCTAAAAGCCTTCATTTCTTCCCTCATCAGCCCAACCGACCAGCCCAGACGAGAAGACAGAGAGCAAAAAGGCTGGACCGCTCCTGCTCATCATCTTCTTCATTGCACGCCATGCACTGCCTTCCTCTCTGCAACATCGACGGCGACTCTGCTCCTTCGACTTCACCATCCTCCGAACGCCTCGATGTCGTGCCGTCTGGACTCATTCGTCGAACCACCTAGAGCTCACCAGTTCTGCTCGTGCGCCGCGTCCGCTGGCGGTAACGTCACCCATATCCACCCCCGCGTCGCCTCGGTTCAAGTTCCAGTCGTCTTCGTATCCAACGGGACTCGGTCGTTGCCCCGTCGTCTGGTCACGCTCTACCAGACCCTGGCGTCACCAACAGCTCCGGCCTGCTTATCCAGTATCAAGACCTCGACGCCGAGACTCGCCAGCCACGCCCATGCCTCCGGCGTCGACCACGACCTCCCCCAAGGACCGACGACTAACAACGACGGACTCGACCAAGGTTCGAGGCTTCACCGCAACTCTGCCTCGGCCCCGCCTTGCCTTGCCAAGCGGCTGGTCACTCGAAGACTCGCCATAGCTCAAGACTAACAAGGGCAGTAAGTCGATGACACGGATGAGCAAACGTGCACCAGCGACGTACCAGAAAATAGGGGCGGGAAGCTCATGACCGGACAATGGGTACCCAACTAAAGCAAAGCGAGAACTCAACAGTACGATGCATAGAGGCCAGGGCAACGTAGGCTCGCCGGTCCGAGGAATAGCTCTCGGACCGACGAGCTGGCGAGATTGAAACGGGGCAACAACGCCCAAAAGTGGAGGCCAACCTTTACCCACAAAGCTGCTGGCGAGCTCTCGGAGATCAACTGCAGAAGAGTCCCCTCCCTTCAATTGCCTCCGTGCTCTTCATCTTTTTCTTTTGTTTTTTAGTTCTCACCACTCCCCTACTCTTCATTCGATCTCCTGCGTTGAGTCTGGTTTGAAACTGCACCACCATCAGTCTGACTCGTCCCGCCGTCAGCGCCGGGGATGCTCGCCAACCGCTCCTCGCTGCTGAGCGTCTACAGCCATCGTCGGTCGTCTAGCCATCACGGGCCGCCTAGATCACCACGTCGAACTGCCTCCGTGCGGAACCTGCGCATCCTCATGCTCGTACGGATGTCGCCATTACGTCGGGTTCGAGCTCGCGCGCTACATCTTCCTGCTCGCACCGTCTTCCTGCCAACTCCAACGGACTGACCTGGCTCAGTGAGGAAAGGCGCCCTTTTCTTTTTAAAAGACGTCCCCGAAATCCCTCGTGCGGCTGAAGATTCGATCCTCCTAGCCACTCTAGCTTTCTCTCCCTTTTTAATAATAATCTCACTCACTTTGTCCCCTTTCAATGTCTTCTCTTTTATAATGGCGCCGCTCCCTTCCTTTTGGTGATATTCTATTTGGCCTTGAGGGATCCAGCTCCTTTTCACTTCGGATTCGATCTCCGTCCGTCGATGAACGAACGACACTTTCATTTTCCTTCTAATTAGGTTAAGCATTAGCAACAACTAAAATGGACGCTAAAATGTGCGTCAAATTAAAAGACTCAAATGATATATTATAAAATACCAAAAAAAATATTTTTTTGTTCAAAATTGGTCCCCGAGGCTAGGCCAAGGCTTTCAAAGTTGATTTTGTGATTTTATGATCCTTTTTTTATATTTTTTTTAATTAATTAAAAATCACAAATATAAATGGTCAAAAATTAGGTGTCAACAGCTGCCCCTCTTTGAGAGTGAGCTCGTTAGAGGTTGCTTTCAAAGACAAAATGACATCTGATTCCTAACCGACTCAACTGGGAAAACGGAAGAAGAAATGCTATGACATCGAATCCTTAAGACTCTTTGCTGAAAGCTCAAATTAATCCTCGGTTCACTCTAACAATTTAAACATGGGCCGGAGTGAAAGAGGTTTACCTGAAGCTCACCTGTCGGGTGCTGCCGGTTGCGAAGACTTTCAAGAAGATGCCTGGGACTCGTCATTCAGAATACCCTAGGGAGATTAAGCTCTAACCTGTATGGTAGGTGATACCATTATGGGATTCCTAACTGGTAGGAACCTAAGGAAGGCGCATCCCACGCTTTGGGATTTGCCAAGGATTTTGATCCGTATGGTGGATTGGACCTTTGTGTTGATCCTTACGGCGGTCTGTACCAATGAATTGACCCTTATGGCGGTTTCTACCAATGAATTGACCCTTATGGCGGTTTCTACCATATGTGACCCTTCAGGCGGTTTCTACCATATGTGACCTTTCAGGCGGTTTCCACCTTGTGTTGACCCTTTAGGCGGTTTCTACTTTGGTTTGACCCTTCAGGCGGTATCTACCTTGGTTTGACCCTTCAGGCGGTATCTACCTTGGTTTGACCCTTCAGGCGGTTTCTACCTTGTGTTGACCCTTCAGGCGGTTTCTACCTTGGGTTTGACCCTTCAGGCGGTATCTACCTTGGGTTGACCCTTCAGGCGGTATCTACCTTGAATTGACCCTTCAGGCGGTTTCTACCTTTGGTTTGCTTTGAAAAGGAGTCTCATGACGAGGGTTCCCCACGTCCGATGAGACTGCCTAAATTTTTGAAAAGGGGTCTCATGGCGAGGGTTCTCCACGTCCGATGAAACTACTTGAATTTTGAAAAAGGGTTCTATCTTCATCCCTTCTTTTGAAAGATCCCGAAATTTGTAGGGAATTCAGTTTTGAAGCAGTGAAAGATTTCATTTTGACAAAGCTTCCTTTGAGTCGGTTGAGGCGACATTCTGGGAGCTGGGTTCTCCAAGTATCCTGCAGAAAGTTCAAACCTGAAAGATTTTTCTTCACCAAGAAAATGTTAATAATCTTTGGGAAGACAATAATTGTCCAATTGACAGAATTTTATGACTTAAGTTTTAGTCATGAAATGTGCATTTTGATGCTGGAGGTTATCCAAAGCATTCTTGCAACATGCAAATGTGATCACAAATTCCTTGCATGGAAAATCTGGATCAACAGTTTGAAAATTCCAAAACGAGTCTGTTCAAAACATCAATTGGTATATTTCTCGACAAGTAGGTCTTCTCACTTGTTTTGAGATAATGATTTTTATAGGGGATGCACTCAATTCCCTACTAACCTGTGCCTAGGTTTTAGGCTCATTCGCAGCGCATACATTTTGATCGGTCAGGAGGTCTTCCACGGGACCGTAATGTTGGGCTTGGTATTGGTCTTCAAGGGGGACTCATTTTTGAGTCAAAGTCATTGAATGAAAGTTTTCACCATCTGCTCCGGGTTTACAAGTCAAGAACCCTGCAAAATAAGAAAGAAATAGTCTTGCTCGTACTTCTTCGAGCTAAGCTATATGTTAACACAAGTGTCTTAGTCAGAGAAGACTGTTTCAGGGTTATGATGTTGGTAGGATTGGGGACCGAAAAAAAGCTTGTTTTTGGCCCAGAACTTGTGAGGGGATTGACATTGGTGATCATTGCAAACTTGTCACATGTCTTTTCCATTCTGCATCTTCAATTTTTGAGGTGTGCAACCGCTTTTGAGGTGTGCACAAGTCCTTTAGAGAACGTCTCTTGTGGTATTAAGAGATTGACAATTCTGTCCGTGTTTTTGCACCACGGCTGACATCATTTGAGGAGCAGTCTTCTTGATCTGACTCCTTTATGGGTTTTTCTCTCTTCCCAACTAGGCTTTATTGGGGATCAATCAAACAGTTTTCACGAGCATCGGCCTTGCTTTTACCAGGCACTTTGCTTTTTCTTGATGCTGGGGATTTTTTGTTGAAATCCAGCCTTTTCTTTTCCTTTGGAACTACGATGTTCAGAAAATTATGCTAGATATACAACTTGAATCATAGCACATTTAAACGCCGATATGAGATTTTTCTATAAATCCCATCCCTTGATTTCTTCCGTTCTTGGAGTGATGCAGTTTCTATCTTGAAACATCCCATGATCACCAACATGGGTTTATGAAATGAATTCGCAGGCTCAACTTGGCTGTGCAAAGGATATGGTGTGTGGGATAGAGAATGAATGCTTCTCGTCATCCTATGGCACTTGGATTACCATATAAACAACACACAAAGATTAATGTTAGTCCGAGCAAGAAAATTTCTAACCATTTTCTCCTGATGCTGCTGGACTTACTTCCCTTTTGCCCCGGCGTAGGGTGGTTCTTGACAGGGTTAAGAATGAAAATCGCCGTTCAAGTGGGTTGTCAACGGTCACCTGTAGTGTTTATGATATGAAACGAACGCCTCCGTCGTCCCAATCCATGTAATCGCTGCGAATGGTCCCTACCTCCGTAGGTCCAGATTTTACTATTTGATTCGCTCCACTCATCTCTCAAGTGTATGTAGGATGTGTTTGGATTTGAGCTTGCCTCTCTTTTGAGGAAACATCCTTTTGAGAGTTTTGAACAACTTTTGATTGAAAAAATCTCTTTCGTTTTCCCAAAAATTTTACCCGTCAAGGG
Source organism: Rhodomyrtus psidioides (assembly GCA_021437785.1). Taxonomy (NCBI): domain Eukaryota; kingdom Viridiplantae; phylum Streptophyta; class Magnoliopsida; order Myrtales; family Myrtaceae; genus Rhodomyrtus; species Rhodomyrtus psidioides. Next base: position 1,472,586 of record JAILYB010000104.1, on the reverse strand, counting down.
GATTTTATGGTGCACAATGCATGTTCAGACAACCTGTTTCAAAACATGAATGCCAATGAAGTTAGAATTCCATGTCTTTTCTAGACATCAGATTTTGAAAGCTTTTTTATTTTTCTCTCTGTGTTTTTGGTTTAACATCTTCAATGGATTGGGGGAAAGGGATATCTACCTGTCCACCGTGGCTGGAGATCCCTGAAAATGTAAAAGAAACATATCATTGTATGTTCACGAATTTTTTGAAAATTGAAACGATACATCCTACCCTCATGTACCCTAACAGGTAGTATGTGGGATGTAAAAATTCATTCGTCTCTAAGGCGATTCCCCTGTCAAGGATAAAAAATAAGTGTTAATTCATATTCCCAAATTCAAGACAAATTGGGACGATACAACTTTACTCTTGATTTTCATCCCATTCTGATGTTGCGTATTGATATGAACAACCTCTATCAAATCTGCCTATCCATGCTTGGAGTGTTTGTAACATCAATGGTTCATCTGCCCCCAGCTGGGCAGCGTCTGTTCTGCTATTTGAACGCATGACTCATTGAGTGATTTATCCATGTTTATCATCTGAGAAGGAAAAGAAAGAATACATTACTTCGGTATTCGATTGAAGATCGTTTAGGAACGATACATCGTTTTACCAAATAGGTGGCTTCGCGGCCAAACGTATTTCGTGTTGAAGGGGTAGATCCCATTATGCTCAGCGGGTGATAATTATGGTTCATGGAACTTGCTCCACGGATTAAGTGATTAATCCACGGCCTTCGGCTTGAAGGTGCTCAAAGGGTGATGTTGACACTCACGCGCAATTAGTTCTAGATATTAATGAAAGATGTTCCCGTGGGAACCTTACAGTGCGATCAACAACATATGCAATAGGAGTATTCAACCCCTTTTCTCGAAGCATTTTTCATCGAGTAGCCATGCCTTGCATCAGACGTTCGATCACCGGCCTCGCGTCACCACTGCGATGGTCCTCCGGCTCCAAATTGATCGAGCCAAAGATTGAACTCATCGCCAAGGAAATTGCTCGGGTCTTCGAGCCATTGATGTTCAAGTTGGGTATCAACGATTGTTGGGGGCAGATTTCTTTCATTGCCTTCGTTGTGAGGGATTGGAGTCTTTGAGCTGGAACCTTCATCATTGCCCTGTTGGGGTTGAGACATACATTCCCGAAGAGTATCGATCCAAGTGTCCAGCTCCTCATCAAGGAAATCACCTGTTCTTTCTAGCCCTTGGTGCCCAGATTGGGTGTCGTCGACTGTAGGCGAGGGATTCCTCTCTTTGCACTCGCCGTGAGCAATTTGACCCCTCGAATTGGAACTTCCTCCGATGACCGGCAGGTTCATATGTGCACTCTCTACCAATGCCAGATCCGCTTCAGGGACAGCATTAATGACTGATTCGCGCTCAAACTGAGGAATTTCTATGTGCTGGAACTGTGGCATATACTCCTGAGGAGTATTGAGATAGCTCGGCGGAGCATTCTGATTTGGGTTAGAGGAGTCGCTGACACGACTGCTAGTCCCGTCATTGCTGAAACACGGTTGGGTGCTCTTGGCTCTCCAATCATCATGGTTGTAACTCTGCCCAGCACTTGAGCTCCAACTGGCTTTATGATGGTTTAACGCTATCCTTCCATCCCTTAGCAATCTCCTATAGTACTTGAGGTGAGACTCAACGTTAATTCTAGAGAGCCCCGGCACATTCATAATCTCGAGTATGCGCAGTGGGCTAGCCGAATCAACTCCCAGTTCTCGAATTGCATCAACAAATTTGGTGTGAAGCTCATAGGTCCAGTAAAACCTTGTTCTCTTATCACCCAAAATATCGTCAATACTTCGGTAGCTATTCTCTATGGGATCTAGTCGTTTCAAAAGTTGTCCAGGGAGGGACTCACCGACTTTGGATTGGCTGGCTGCGACAGCGAGTTCGTCATTGAGAGAATTCCCCCTGTGATGATTCATATCCCATTTCTCAGAGGATGTTGGGGTTGATCCTATGGTGTTGACTTGCTCATGCAGATCTCCGGCGGTATCTGGCTGTGTCGGAAAATGCTGTGGAGAATACGGTAACAGCTGAGCGTTATTCGTCAACAGGGATGGTTCATCGAGGAACACCTCGCCGAGGACAACAGGATTACCACAATTAAGGCAGGTGGCCTTGGTCAGAGCTTCCTTATATCTCGCGCTTTCAGCTTGAAGCTTCTCATTCTCCTCCTTCAGGACCAGTAACTCATGGTCTGCGTATTGCTGTTTCACCCGGGTTCGTTTGTTGGCGAACCAAAACTTGACCTTCGAAAGCTCCAATCCTATCTTTCGGCTCAACTCCATTTTCTGTTGTCTGCTTGGAGTGGGGCATTCATTGAAGAAAGCTTCGAGCTCTCGGATTTGGCCTGGAGTGTGGCGTTGTAGTTGCTTCCTTTTCCGGCTCCGGTCATCATTGTATACTCCTTCTTCGTAGCTGAAACCTAGAATTTCATCGCTGGAGGAGTCAGTCTCTATGGCCTTCGGGCAGGATTCAGCTCCAGGATCTTCAAAGTCTCCCAGCAGTTCGTGCTCAGAAATGTCCAGGTCGGGCGTTTCTAGCAGATGGGAATAACTTTTAAACATGATGGATCGGGGTATCTCGGGCTGATCTAGTTCACTCAGCTTTCTCAATTCGCTCTTACGTGTTTGCTCACTCTAGAAATTTTCTCAAGTGATTGTGCGTGTCCTGGAACCATCCTTCAGGCTGCATATGAAGACCAGCAAGCAAGCGCTCCTCCCGAGATTCTGCAATTACTCATCGTCTGTATTCCCCTTTCTTTTTCCTCGTGATAGGATCACAAACTCTCTTGCATTGATTCGGTTTCATCGAGTATTGCGCTCGTCCCCTAGTTCAGTCTTCAAAGTGGTGGGTCTACAATCTTTCGGCGCCTTTTATGATTTGCTAGGCCCGAGAACGTGGGGAGCAGCGGTGGACCCGCAATTAATGACTCCGTTTAATTCATTTAGCTCCATGGGAATTAACGCTATGATCTTCTCTCAACCCCTTTTCATCGTTCAAACGAAAGTGACATTTTCCCTGTGCATGCTGTTACTCTTCATTTCAGCATCCCGGGCGCTTGGTGAGGAATGAGTTCGTGGCCGCTCAAAATTTTAAAGACCGTCTCTGGTTTCAGACTTAATCTAACAAGGGATCATCACAACTGAGCATGACGATGTTCGTCGATAGCGTTGGTTTTAATATAGAATTAACTATAGTCATTAAAGAAAAATGTTCCCGTAGGAACTTTACAACGGATAAAATGAGTGATCTACTCGTGAACATGTTCTTCTTCCTATGGGTGTTCGTAGTGACCGACCCATCGTGCCCCGAGCCAGGTGCTAGATCATGGCTGTCCAAGCATGCCAGCTTCCCACTGATTGAACAAGGCATCGAGCCCCTCATCGAAGAAATCGTCTGTCGTGGGTTGACCAGCGGCAGGCAGAGCACCAGCCGACTGTTGCTCGAATGGAGGAGTGCGCACTCGCTGTACTTGTGACACGCGCTCTTGAGAAGTGTTGAAATGGCCTGGGAGGACATTCTGATCAGCTTTCAGTTTGCCGGTGGTCGGGTTGCTAGCTTGATTGATGCTTAGATTTGGCCGGGTATCTCTTGATGCCTGAGCATTACAATGGCGGTCGCCCCTAGCTTTTGAGCTCGAGACGGATTCCTCCTGGTTTAGCTCCGCTCGACGTTGTTTTAATAGCTTTCTGTAGGCAGCAAGGTGATTCCTGACCAGTTCCTTACTAAGCCCCGGTACATTCATGGCCTTAAATTTGCGCGTCGGAGTTGCTGAATCGATCCCCATTTGGTGAACCACGTCTAGGAATCTGGAATGCAGTTCAGGGGGCCAAGCGAACCTCCTCTTATCGTGGCCCAAAATTGCATCGATGGCTTGACGACCGATTAACTCATCTCCAGCGGGACCCGACCCTATCGAAAATTGTTGTGCATGAGGATGATATGCTTTGAGCTGGTCGGCGGTAACATCCAGCTCCTTGAAACTGTAACTCCAATCAAAGCGATGCAAATCCCATCCCCCAGGAGGCATTTGTATCATCTTCGTGGGATCATCCTGCTCATGCGTGACTCCGGCAAAATCTGGTTGAGCAGGAGATGCCCCGAGGGAGTAGGGTGGTAAATGAACGTCTTCAATCATCGCGTGAGGCTTATCGGGGAATATCTTACCGAGGGCGACGAGGTTATCGCAATGAGGGCAAACGGTAATATTGAGAGCTTTTTCATACCTCATGTTTTCTGTTCGCAGCTTTTGGTTTTCTTCCTTTAAAATCTCGACCACCTGACGTTTGCGTTGAGCCCTCGATTTGGATCTCCTATTTTGAAACCAAAACTGGATCCTCGACTGATTAATCCCCAACTCCCGGCTCAATTCAATTCTCCACTTCTTTTTCATGTAATGGCTTTTACTGAAAAGGGTTTCCAGCATTTGGGTTTCCTCCTGAGAGTATTGGTGAGGACGTCTTCTTTTCCCGAGTTGAGCATTGTGGATGTCGTTGTCGTCGTCGCCGTGATCTTGATTTCCGTTGCCAGAAGTGTTAGGCTCCATGGTTTTGGCGTTAGACTTGATCTTGGAATCTTCGAGATCCCTCTGTGGTTCAATTTCTGAGATTTTTGAGTCAGTCGCCTCTAGCAGCTGATAGTAACCTCTTAAATATGTTGGATTGAGAAATGTTTGATTGGTTCTTGCCCACTCAGAGTTCTCCACTCTCTCCTGTATGCTCACTCCCTATAAAGTTTTCTTCGAGTGACTTTGCATGTTCAGGAGACGCTCTTCAAGCATCATTAGGCAAACGTTCCCCCTCAAGACTTTGAATTTCTCGCTTAGCTTTTCAACGTGATGGGACTGCCAAATCCTGTTAGGGCTCTCTTCGATAGTTGCGCTTACCTCCCACCTAACTCCAATAATGATGATCCCGACAAATCTTTTACATCTTTTAATTGATGAGTCGGAAATCGCGGATCGAAACGAATCCATTGGTTCTCGTGAGGGGACCTCCTGCTTTACCCCCTAACTGGGCTCCACCGGCATTATTACTGAGACCCTTCATCATCCTCGAGTTGCTATAAAATGAGGAATTAATGTATGGAAGGTTAACGTTCTCGCATAATCAGCCTCTTCCTTCTAATCTCTCTGTTAAACTCGTCTTATTCTCAAGCCAACCCAACACAAATGGCCTCCTCTCCCGTACGCACTTTTTCAACTGATGTCTTGGCCCAGTGGGAAAAGCTTTATAACCTACTGGGTCGCGGTTACGCGTACATAACCGATCATTCTGCAACCAAGGATGCAATCTGTGTCCTGCTCGAGGACCTTGATACCACTTCTCTCGAAGGTACTACACTGGGGAGGGAATATAGAACTTTCCCGACTCTCTTTGCACACTCCTCAGAGGCCTATCGTGTTGCTAATCGGGAGATTCTGGTGGCTCGCGTCTTGCGGGCTCGTTATGAGGATCGATCTGATCATTTGGTGCTGACCAACTATCTGGTTGATAGTTACAAAAAGGCCGTCGAGTTTGCTAATGAGCGGGTCGCGACGTTGCTTCGCGAGAGGAGAAATCTGGTGGATCAATTGGCCATATCCCTGACCACCGGCGAGCATGACCGCCGCAACGTCCTGTTGAGGCTTCAGAGCGACTGGCAGGAAGAACGGCTCGACAAGATAACCGAGGACATAGCTCGCGGGAATGGACTGGTTCGGGACCTGGAAGTAGTCACCGAAGAACACGAGGCCAAGGTCGCCGAAGTTAAGGGAGAATGCAGAAGTCTTCTCCTCAGGCTTGCCGACCACAACATGCGGAGCTGGGAGTATGAGCAGAGCATTAATAACATGGAGGGTCAATTGGGATCCTTTGTGTCGTTAATTAGGGCTCACTTTGGCTTTACTTTTCCACCCCGACTTGTATGACCTGCTCCTGAAAACCCTCCGCTGAGCAAAATAAATGAAAGTTCTCGTGTGTGTGTTTTAACTTCTGCATGGTTCATTTCTTCGAGCATCCAAACATCTTCAACTTGAGTGAGCCGAACCATAATAGCAATGAGCCGAGCAAATACGTCCTGATTTTATAACTCGCTCATGATCAGATGGAAGAATAGTTGCAGATTTGTCCAAGAAAAGATTTCTCTATACTACTTGTTTTTCACCTGCAAATGAAAAGACCGAGTCAGAAGGAATAATCTGAAAAAGAAAGCAAAAACCCCTTTCAATCCTATGCTTGCCCATGATTAATAAGGACAAGAACTTTTACAAGGGTTTTAATCTTGCGCGAAAAGTTTTTATCAATATTCCTCGAAAGAAAGCATACTATTAAAAGGAATGTAATTCACAATAATCGCTTTTGATCAATTTCGAGAGGAACGAATTACTCAAAAGTGCGAGGCATAATAACGTGTTTTAAATTTAATTGAAGATACGGCATCCAAATCAAGGCCGTTTTGTTAAGAACGAGAGTAATTTGGACATCTATCTCGTCATTAAATTCAAAACAACGCCGATATTCTCGATCAATTATCGTGGATTACCAGTGACGTAAAACATGCATGGACCAATTCAAGTGTATAATTCCTTCTAGCGAATTTGGGGTTGGATTACCCTATACGACCAAAAAGGTCGTGCAAGATATCCAATTTTAATTTCCTCTAAAGGAATTATAAACTTGACTTGGGAGTATTCGGATGATTAGAGAAAATGCCACTATCACATTCCCATGACCTGTCAAAAGAAATACAACCAAGTTCCATCTAAATGTATACACCAATAGATCCCTAATACAATCACTCTAAGGGGTGAGATAGAGAGAGCCTCGACAAAAATAAACCCTATACAAGAGGACTAGTAATGGAAAATGAAACAAAGGAATGTGATCCTAACGTTTAAGGATGCCCCAAGTTCGATCTGTGACTTCCGGATCACTTGCCCCAACTCGTCATCTTCATTGGACGATATCTCAATAATGTCCATAGTAGGCTCCTTTGTTGCTCACTCGGTGCTTGTCATGGGATATCATCCTTTTCGTCTTCTATCAAGGACGTTTGGGAAAAACACACACATCTATCCTTGAAATGGCATTTAATCTAATCACCAGAATGCAATGAATGAAATGCCTATATTTATATGAACTGTAATAGATTCGAGGTATAGAGAGTCTTACCAACCAAACTCGTCGACTTATGTGCGGTTTTAGGTGTACCAACCGCCCAAAGACATGCGCATGAGACAAGTTATGGTGAACTTCTAAAAATCAGAAGGTTTGGCACCTAAGGTTAAGGTTCCCACTTCGAGTTCTAGAAAGAGCCGATTCCATTGCACAGCTATCGTTGCATTGGGACTCGATCCATAGTTCGAAGCGAGCGGAATTGAAAAGTGGATTACCCCGCGTTTTTCCTCACGGAGATTCCATTTTCAATTCCTTCTATTGTGTTCCTATAGGCGACGCCCGGGGTTTTAGGCGCGGTTGTGTGTGTCCACGTGTTGTGATCATCACAATGCAATTCATGCATAGCAGTTTATCAATCAGCAGTTCAAATCATCCACACAACATACATTCCTACGCCCAACCTGCATAAGACAATGTTAATCACGGACTACACCCCTTATTTCTCCAATCTGCAAAAACATATAACCCCTATCATGAGCGGACTTACCTCACCTTCAAGAGCGCCTGCAAGGTTAGAAAAATCACTCAACGTTTTAATTACGGCCTAAGTCCACTTGAGGTCTAGAACCATAGGTTCTAGAACAAAGTCCCCAGTGGAGTCGCCAGCTGTCGCGACCCGTCCGGAAGCGGACGCGGCTAATGGATTACCGATCGCGGGTCTTGGATCGGCACGGGCCCTCCCAGGCCCATACCAAATCGCGGCGGGAGTATTCTTCTACGATAAGAGTCGATCGCTTTCGACCTTCAGTGTGGTCGTGGTGGCATGTGTAAATTGTGCATGCATTTGGAGTCGCCACCGATCTTTCTTGGAGGGTAGACCGGAAACCTTACTGACCGATTGGGAGAGGTCGATCAGTTCTGCGGGACCAGAGATTTTGGGTTCGGGGACTTGGTTACGTCAACTGTCAGAGTCGACGCCCTTTCGGTACCTAAGTTGACTGAATTTTCTAACTTGAGATTCATGTGGATGAGTAAGGTATAAACCCTAAATCTAGAAATTCATACAGATAAAAGTGATTATCCTGACAATCACAATCAGCAATAAAATGCGCAACTCAAGGGATCTAGATATGCAAATAAATCATATGGTATTCCTAGCAAGGCCCTATTTATCAATCACAGCTCAAGAATGATTTAGCTGTCCTTGCCGTTCTATAATCGATCTAACCTAAGAAAAGCATTAGAAAGCCACACAGGAGTTCGAGAGTACTCACATGGGGTCCGTCGTGCCCCGGTTTGGTCTTGGACGAGCTATCGAGCTTATGCCGACCCGATTATATTTGGGGATACACTCGGCGCTTTACACCTGAAAAATAGACCGGATTGGACATCGGTCTTCAATCACCAAGCCCCAATGAGCTTCCATCGCCATGGGCATCATCGTCAGTCGCCACATTGGAATATGAAAATGGTGCATCAAGCCTTTGGAACATGCACTCACTCAAAGTAGATAGTCAGCAAAGTTCAGCCAATTAAAGGATAAAACGAGTGTCTCGAATTAAACTCTAATTATCGTGCTAATTTATTCTTCGAAACATGTTAATAGCGAATTATTTATCAAAATATTCATACGCAAAGTTTAACTAAGCTATGCAAATGAACTGACAAATATATCAACAAAAAAAGCATATAAAGCTTAATTTTGATAATATAGGAAAACAGAGGCATTTCCTACCTATTTCCTATTTTTTTTAACATTTTAAAGCATTTTTCTGATTTTTTTTATATTTATTAATTAATTAAATAGAACCGGGCCCGGGTCGGGTTCTCGAACCCGGGCCTGGATCAGGTCGTCGGACCTGATAGGCCCGGGTGATAGCACCCGAACTGGGCCCGGCGACACAAAGGAATCAGGCCCACCTCGCCCTTGTATTGACTGAATTGGGCTTTGCCCTCCTTTCGGCCCAAGCTCGCTCACGCCCAAAACAGCCCCTCTTGAGCAAAGGAGCCCAAGCCTAAAAGCCTTCATTTCTTCCCTCATCAACCCAACCGACCAGCCCAGACGAGAAGACAGAGAGCAAAAAGGCTGGACCGCTCCTGCTCATCATCTTCTTCATTGCACACCATGCACTGCCTTCCTCTCTGCAACATCGACGGCGACTCTGCTCCTTCGACTTCACCATCCTCCGAACGCCTCGATGTCGTGCCGTCTGGACTCATTCGTCGAACCACCTAGAGCTCACCAGTTCTGCTCGTGCGCCGCGTCCGCTGGCGGTAACGTCACCCATATCCACCCCCGCGTCGCCTCGGTTCAAGTTCCAGTCGTCTTCGTATCCAACGGGACTCGGTCGTTGCCCCGTCATCTGGTCACGCTCTACCAGACCCTGGCGTCACCAACAGCTCCGGCCTGCTTATCCAGTATCAAGACCTCGACGCCGAGACTCGCCAGCCACGCCCATGCCTCCGGCGTCGACCACGACCTCCCCCAAGGACCGACGACTAACAACGACGGACTCGACCAAGGTTCGAGGCTTCACCGCAACTCTGCCTCGGCCCCGCCTTGCCTTGCCAAGCGGCTGGTCACTCGAAGACTCGCCATAGTTCAAGACTAACAAGGGCAGTAAGTCGATGACACGGATGAGCAAACGTGCACCAGCGACGTACCAGAAAATAGGGGCGGGAAGCTCATGACCGGACAATGGGTACCCAACTAAAGCAAAGCGAGAACTCAACAGTACGATGCATAGAGGCCAGGGCAACGTAGGCTCGCCGGTCCGAGGAATAGCTCTCGGACCGACGAGCTGGCGAGATTGAAACGGGGCAACAACGCCCAAAAGTGGAGGCCAACCTTTACCCACAAAGCCGCTGGCGAGCTCTCGGAGATCAACTGCAGAAGAGTCCCCTCCCTTCAATTGCCTCCGTGCTCTTCATCTTTTTCTTTTGTTTTTTAGTTCTCACCACTCCCCTACTCTTCATTCGATCTCCTGCGTTGAGTCTGGTTTGAAACTGCACCACCATCAGTCTGACTCGTCCCGCCGTCAGCGCCGGGGATGCTCGCCAACCGCTCCTCGCTGCTGAGCGTCTACAGCCATCGTCGGTCGTCTAGCCATCACGGGCCGCCTAGATCACCACGTCGAACTGCCTCCGTGCGGAACCTGCGCATCCTCATGCTCGTACGGATGTCGCCATTACGTCGGGTTCGAGCTCGCGCGCTACATCTTCCTGCTCGCACCGTCTTCCTGCCAACTCCAACGGACTGACCTAGCTCAGTGAGGAAAGGCGCCCTTTTCTTTTTAAAAGACGTCCCCGAAATCCCTCGTGCGGCTGAAGATTCGATCCTCCTAGCCACTCTAGCTTTCTCTCCCTTTTTAATAATAATCTCACTCACTTTGTCCCCTTTCAATGTCTTCTCTTTTATAATGGCGCCGCTCCCTTCCTTTTGGTGATATTCTATTTGGCCTTGAGGGATCCAGCTCCTTTTCACTTCGGATTCGATCTCCGTCCGTCGATGAACGAACGACACTTTCATTTTCCTTCTAATTAGGTCAAGCATTAGCAACAACTAAAATGGACGCTAAAATGTGCGTCAAATTAAAAGACTCAAATGATATATTATAAAATACCAAAAAAAATATTTTTTTGTTCAAAATTGGTCCCCGAGGCTAGGCCAAGGCTTTCAAAGTTGATTTTGTGATTTTATGATCCTTTTTTTTATATTTTTTTTAATTAATTAAAAATCACAAATATAAATGGTCAAAAATCAGGTGTCAATATCGGTCCCCAATCCTTCCAATGTTACAACCCTGAAGCAGTCTTATCTGACTAAGACACTTGGGTTAATGTATAACTTAGCTCAAAGAAGTACGAGCAAGACTATTTCTTTCTCATTTTACAGGGTTCTTGACTTGTAAACCCGGAGCAGATAGTGAAAAATTTCGTTCAACGACCTTGACTCAAAAGTGAGTCCCCCTTGGAAACCGATATCCAAGCCTAACACTACGGTCCCGTGAAAGACCTCCTGATCGGTCGAAATGTATGCGTTGCGAATGATCCTGAAACCCAGGCACAGGTCGGTAGGAAATTGAGCACTTTCCCTATTAAAGATCATTATCACAGAGCAGTGAGGAGCCTTCTTGGATGAGAAATACTCCAATGGATGTTTTGAGCAAACTCTTTTTGAAATTTTCAAATTGTTTGATCTAGAGTTTCCGTGCAAGGAATTTATGATCACATCTGTATATGGCAGGAATGTTTTGGATAACCTTCAGCAATCAAAATGCACATTTCATGACTAAAACTTAAGTCGTAGAATTTTGTCAGTTAGACAATTATTGTCTTCCCAAAGATTACTAATATCTTCTTGGCGAGGAAAATATTTTCAGGTTTAAGCTTTCTGCAGGACTTTGGCCGCCCCAAAGACTGGGTGCGTCATCCTTAGGTGAAGCCTTTTAGTAGGCAAATCTTTTCTAAGACCGATCCACAGAATGATCGAGTCTCCGACTATCCCCGAAGAGCGGGTACGTCATCCTTTGATTCATATCAATTTGGAATCTCATAAATGGTAGAAACCGCCTGAAGGGTCAACTCAATGGTAGAAACCGCCTGAAGGGTCAATCAATGGTAGAAACCGCCTGAAGGGTCAACACAATGGTAGAAACCGCCTGAAGGGTCAATGTATGGTAGAAATCGCCTGAAGGGTCAACCAATGGTAGAAACCGCCTGAAGGGTCAAAACAATGGTAGAAACCGCCTGAAGGGTCAATGTATGGTAGAAACCGCCTGAAGGGTCAACCAATGGTAGAAACCGCATGAAGGGTCAATGAATGGTAGAAACCGCCTGAAGGGTCAAAGGACTGGTAGAGACCGCCTGAAGGATCAACCCAATGGTCCGATCCACCATACGGATCAAAACCTTGATGAATCCCGAACGCGGGAGGATTCGTTTTCCCTAATAAGCCTTACATTAGGCAAGCCATTTCTAGTTTAGTCCACCACACGGATCAAAACCCTTGGCAAATTCCCAAATGTGGGATGCGTCTTCCTTAGGTTCCTATCAGTTAGGAATCCCATTATAGTTTGACCTACCATACAGGTCAGAGCTTAACATCCCCAGGACACTCCGACGACAAGTCCTTAGGAATCTACTTGAACCCATCAGACACAGCAAATGCCGCAAGCATTCGACAGGTAAGGGGCAGGGAAGTCTATCTACTCCTTAACTTTCTTACATCATATCAGGGAATTGAATGAGCACATCTCTTTTTAAGGAAAAGCACACATTGATGGGCATGAAAATTGGATGTCATGATTTCTTTTCTTTTCCCAATCGAGTCGATCGGAACACAGGTGTCACCTTGTCTTTGAGAGAAACCTCTGATGAAATTCCTCTCAAAGAGGGGCAGCTGTTGACACCTGATTTTTGATCAGTCTTTCATAGTTTATTTTTTAAAAATTCATAAAAAATCTATAAAAAGTTAAAAAAAATTAAAAAATCATCTTTGGTAGCCTTGACCAAGCTAAAGGAACCATTTTTGATAAAAAAAAATAATTTGTCATATTTTTTAATATTTTCCAAAAATAGAAAAATACATGAAAAATGAAGAAAAATAGCGTTCGATGTCGTAAAAATATAGAAAAATAGTCAATATTTTTATTTTAATTTCCTTTTCATTTTGAACTCATAAATAGTCAAAATTCAAGTTCAATTGCATGTGTTTCTTTACGACGCATAGAGTTGAATTTGGCAAAAAAATGTCATTCGAGTATTTTAATTTGTAAATTTATACATATTTTTTAGTCTTGACGTCCAATTAGATTGACCACCATCTACAATAAATTCCCCTTGCTGAATATTTTCGTTTTTGTTTCACATGATTTCATGGTGTAAAACGCCGAGTGGATCCTCAAATATAATCGGGTCGGCATGAGCTCGATAGCTCGTCCAAGACCAAACCAGGGCACGGCGAACCCCATGTGAGTACTCTCGAACTCCTTCGATGCTTCCTAATGCTTTTCCTAGGTTAGATCGTGTGTAGAATGGCTAGGACAGCTAAATCATTCTTGAGCTGTGATTGATAAATATGGCCTTACTAGGAATGCCATGTGATTTATTTGCATATCTAGATTCCTTGAGTTGCGCATTTTATTACTGATTGTGATTGCTAGGATAATCACTCCTATCTGTATGAATTTCTAGATTTAGGGTTCATACCTTACTCATCCGCATGAATCTCAGGCTAGAAAATTCAGTCAACTTAGGTACCGAAAGGGCGTCAACTCGGACAGTTGGTGTAACTAAGTCCCCGAAACCATTTCTCTGGTTCTCGCAGAATTGAATAGAAACTCCAAACTATTCGATTGGGTGGTCCAATCACACCCTAAAAAAATGATTGGTGGCGACTCCATGGCATGCACACTTAGCACATGTCACTAGACCACACTGAAAGTCGATCACGCATACCTCCGTTGCGATTTGGGTAATGGGCCTTGGGAGAGGCCCGCGTCCGACCAGACAGGACGGCCCATTAGCCCTCGAGAGCTCGACAACCTCAAGAGGGTCGCGACAATAGTGAGCAACACAAAGGGTATCGATGTCTAGTACCTACTGATTGTTGGATATATATTAGTCGAAATGTGAAGTTTGATGAAAGTTTCTTTCCCTTTACCAAGAAGCTAACTGCTGATTACCCCCACTACACCTCCTGTATCAGAAATGGGTTGATGAGGTAAACTTTCTGGACTCTACCAGGGAGAATCCAATACGGCACCCTTCCAACTATCATACTAGCCATCTACAAGAAAATGGAGTTTGGGAAGTTCGCCAAATTCGTTTACCATTTACTGCTGACTAGTACAAGGATTAATCCCTGTCACATTCACAATATACTTTTAACCCTGGAGACTCATAAGTTTCTGCTTCACATCCTGTAGCACCGAGCATACCTGTTGACAACCAAGAACATCTAAGTTCCTCATCCCACCACCACTGTGACACCTTTGTTCATCCTATGCAAACTCGACTTAGGTCTGGCATAGTGAAACCAAATCCTAGATATGCCTGCTTCGCCGAATACAAAGTATCTGTTGAACCCAAATCACTTAAATCAGCCTTGGCTCATGACGGTTGGAATCACGCAATGCAAGAAGAAATGGATGCCTTGCATGAAAATCTAACTTGGATATTAGTTCTAAGAACTGCTCAAATGAATGTCATAGGATGTAAATTGGTGTTTAAGACCAAGTTAGCACCTGATGGGAGTCTTGACAGATTAAAGGTTTGATTGGTGGCTAAAGGGTTTCACCAAGAAGGAGTAGACTTTCTTGAAACTTTCAGCCCAGTAGTGAAACAAGCAACAACACGTGTTGTCCTGTCAGTAGTTATGGTAAAGCACTAGCCCATCCATCAACTAGATGTTAAAAATGCCTTTCTACATGGCACGCTGACTGAATCTGTCTATATGGAGCAACCTCCTAGTTTCATATATCCTATATTACCTCATCATGTATGCTTACTCAAGAAGTCTTTGTATGGTCTTCGCTAAGCTCCCGTGCGTAGTTTGAAAAATTCAGTAATTTTCTTCTTGAATCAGGCTTCTTCTGCAGTACAACAGATCACTCTCTATTTGTGTTCCACAAAGGCGTACATACAATCCTACTGCTCCTCTATGTTGATGACATTGTGTTGACTAGCAGCTCCCATCAGCTACTTGCTAACTTAATTAGGTCTTTGAGCATCACTTTTCACATGAAAGATCTAGGCTCTATTCACTACTTTTTGGGTATTGAAGCCACACGCAATTCTGATGATCTCTTCCTCTGCCAAACTAAGTATGCTCTTGATCTTCTTACACGAGCACACATGCAAGATTGCAAGCCAATATCAACTCCACTGTATGTAAGGCCCATTCCCACGTCAAATGATGACAGCTATCTTGCCAATCCACTTGAATACAGAAGTCTGGTTGGAGGCTTGCAGTATCTCACTCTTACTCGCCTTCATCTTGCGTATGCAACCAATTTTCTATGTCAGAAAATGCAGCGACCAACCATTGCTGATTTTCTTAAACTGAAGAGAGTTCTTTGGTATGTCAAGGGAATTATTAATCTGGGCATCTTCCTTCATTCCAATAGTACCATGAACTTATACGGATTCTCAAATGCTGACTGGGCTGGATGTCTCAATACCAGACGATCTACTTCTGGCTTTTACACATATCTTGGTTCCAATCTCATCTCATGGTCAGCCAAGAAATAACCAACAGTGTCTCGTTCATCCACGGAAGCAGAGTATCGGGCCCTAGCATCTGCTACTGCTGACCTTACATGGATCAACTTTGTCTTGCGTGACATTGGCATTTCTCTTCCCTCACCTACGGTACTGTTTTGTAATAATCAGTCTGCCATTTCTCTTACTGCTAATCATGTTTTACATTCTTGCACCAAACATATCGAAGTTGATTTTCAATTCGTTAGAGAAAAAGTTTCATTAGGATCATTAAGCGTCCAATATGTTCCCAATCACTACCAGATTGCTGATATTTTCACTAAAGCACTATCACGACTAGATCACTACACTCTCAGAACCAAACTGGGTTTGGGGTTCAAACCCGTACCCAGTTTGTGGAGGGATGTTGAGACTATAAATCCATTACGCAGGGATGCCCCTGGTATTACGACTTCAACCAAAAAGAAAGAAGGCGAAATGAAATAAAAGCTGAAGCCTCAATACGTGTCGAATGTTGAGTGGTGCTCTGCATAACAACTTTTCGATTTCCTTTTTGTTATTTCATTTCTTAGTTTTATTTTTTGATGTATGAGCTGTTGTTCTAGTATTGGTTCATTCAGATCTGAATATGGAATATAAATTGTAAGAGGCACAAGAGAGACGGTATGCTCTCAGATGGAAAAGAATGGCGTCAAGTTTCCTAGAAATATGATGAATGAAAGCTCAAGTTCATTCTCTGTTATTTTTCATTCTTTTCTTTCTTCCATTTTCTTGAGTTCTTCACATCAGACACTCTCCAACATTTCAACACTCTCCGACATGTAACCTGAAAAAGTGTATACGGATTCGAGCCATAGCACATGGTTTCATAAAACCATACGATTTTCCATGTGAATCGCTAAAAACATATGAAATGTATGGCTAACCCAATGAAAAGTTTCGTAAGGGCATCAACTTCATATTTTTTTTTTCTTATCCATTTCTGATGCGAGGTCACCAACTACCCCCTGATCGTGGTGAGGGCAATCTGTTTCTTCTGTTTGTTGTAATGTTCTTTGATGGTTGTGTGCTAGTGAAGGAGATGGTCCTTCAGCTGCGACATGCTAGTGCTTG
The DNA here is from genome assembly GCA_021437785.1 of Rhodomyrtus psidioides. Taxonomy (NCBI): domain Eukaryota; kingdom Viridiplantae; phylum Streptophyta; class Magnoliopsida; order Myrtales; family Myrtaceae; genus Rhodomyrtus; species Rhodomyrtus psidioides. Next base: position 1,456,099 of record JAILYB010000104.1, on the reverse strand, counting down.
GTGATGCTGGTGCTCGAGTGGTGCCTCATCTAAACTTCGATTCTTGAGTGAGTGCAGGCCAAGTGTTTGCCCTAATGCTCGTTAGATAACTGTTGGAGAATTGTGGCCTCTTCTTTGGCGGTGTCATTTACCACTACAGCCTCAGCCCCTGCACTACTAGGGGAGACAATTTTGGCATGGATTCTTAAAGAGTCACATAAAAAGAAGTTAAGTGGGCAGAAAATCCCAGCAAATAAAAAGGTGAAATGATTCAGCCCGAATGAGCATCATGCCTCTTGTATGCATGTTCTAGATGGAAACTTGACTTCCATAAAATATGAATCAACTGTTCTCAAAGGATACGAATTGGCTTTTGTGGCCAGCCATAATAAGCCACCGAGTTACAAATGAAGATTATAAGTCAAAATTGTCTTGGGCACACCCCTGACAATTCAAGCCATTAATGTTTTAGTGACTCATGAGAGGCCATCTTTAATGTTTTTTTTTTAATGAAAACAAAGAATCAAGAATTAGCAGTGCAACAAATGATGCATCGGTTATAATCCTAGGACAGTTTCGTGGTGAATCAAGTAGGGTTTAGTAAAACGGTGAAATGATTCAGCCCGAATGAGCATCATGCCTCTTGTATGCATGTTCAAGATGGAAACTTGACTTCCATAAAATGTGATTCAACTGTTCTCAAAGGATACGAATTGGCTTTTGTGGCTAGCCATAATAAGCCACCGAGTTACAAATGAAGATTATAAGTCAAAATTGTCTTGGGCACACCTCTGACAATTCAAGCCATTAATGTTTTAGTGACTCATGAGAGGCCTTCTTTAATATTTTTTTTAATGAAACAAAGAATCAAGAATTAGCAGTGCAACAAATGAAGCATCGGTTATAATCCTAGGACAGTTTCGTGGTGAATCAAATAGGGTTTAGTAAAAAGGTGAAATGATTCAGCCCGAATGAGCATCATGCCTTTTGTATGCATGTTCTAGATGGAAACTTGACTTCCATAAAATGTGAATCAACTATTCTCAAAGGATACGAATTGGCTTTTGTGGCTAGCCATAATAAGCCACTGAGTTACAAATGAAGATTATAAGTCAAAATTGTCTTGGGCACACCCCTGACAATTCAAGCCATTAATGTTTTAGTGACTCATGAGAGGCCCTCTTTAATATTTTTTTTTAATGAAAACAAAGAATCAAGAATTAGCAGTGCAACAAATGAAGCATCGGTTATAACCCTAGGACAGTTTCGTGGTGAATCAAGTAGGGTTTAGTAAAAAGGTGAAATGATTCAGCCCGAATGAGCATCATGCCTCTTGTATGCATGTTCTAGATGGAAACTTGACTTCCATAAAATGTGATTCAACTATTCTCAAAGGATACGGATTGGCTTTTGTGGCTAGCCATAATAAGCCACCGAGTTACAAATGAAGATTATAAGTCAAAATTGTCTTGGGCACACCTTTGACAATTCAAGCCATTAATGTTTTAGTGACTCATGAGAGGCCCTCTTTAATGTTTTTTTTTTAATGAAAACAAAGAATCAAGAATTAGCAGTGCAACAAATGAAGCATCGGTTATAATCCTAGGACAGTTTCGTGGTGAATCAAGTAGGGACTGCCTTTGCTTTGGGATGAGGAAATGTTTGTTTTAATAGATTCATTCTCAAGCCATTATATTAACTTGGCTTGTGAACATACTGAAAGCAAATAGAAAATGCGAATTACTTACATTCATGACCTAACGATTTTCAGTTTAGGCTGCGACTATGCAAGGAATTATTCCAAATTAGTAGATGGAATCAAACCCTATGGATTTATGTGAGAGATTTTAACGAAGTACTCTATTATTGGGAAAAAGGTTGGCTTTCCAAGGAGTTCTTAGATATGCTTATTGACAGTTGGAGGTCATGCATTTACATGGGCTAATAACAAAGAGGGGCATGCCTTTGTCAAGGAAAAATTGGATCGAGAAGTCTCAATTATATATTGGAGGGTTATCTTTCCTAGTGCTGAAAGTTTATGTGATACGGTCTATTGGCTCATATCATAGTCCTATTATGATTTTCCTTTCCCCGAAGTCATCGAAGAGAGAAAAGGAGTTTAAATTCGAGACACTTTGATTAGAGGATGACGAGTGCGGATAAATTATCAGAGAGATTTGGCATTCTTTATTTGTAAAAAATGAAGATTTATTTATAAAGCTGCTGTTGACACCTGATTTTTTTATTAGTCTTTCATAGTTTATTTTTTAAAAATTCATAAAAAATATATAAAAAGTTAAAAAATTAAAAAAATCATCTTTGGTAGCCTTGACCAAGCTAAAGGAACCATTTTTGACAAAAAAATAATTTTTCAATTTTTTAATATTTTCCAAAAATAGAAAAATACATGAAAAATGAAGAAAAATAGCATTCGATGTCGTAAAAATATAGAAAAATAGTCAATATTTTTATTTTAATTTTATTTTCATTTTGAACTCATAAATAGTCAAAATTCAAGTTCAATTGCATGTGTTTCTTCACGACGCATAGAGTTGAATTTGGCAAAAAAAAAATATCATTCGAGTCTTTTAATTTGTAAATTTCTACATCTTTTTTAGTCTTGATGTCCAATTAGATCGACCACCATCTACAATAAATGCCCCTTGCTAAATATTTTCGTTTTTGTTTCACATAATTTCATGGTGTAAAACGCCGAGTGGATCCCCAAATATAATCGGGTCGGCATGAGCTCGATAGCTCGTCCAAGACCAAACCAGGGCACGGCGAACCCCATGTGAGTACTCTCGAACTCCTGCGATGCTTCCTAATGCTTTTCTTAGGTTAGATCGAGTGTAGAACGGCCAGGATAGCTAAATCATTCTTGAGCTGTAATTGATAAATAGGGCATTACTAGGAATGTCATGTGATTTATTTGCATATCTAGATTCCTTGAGTTGCGCATTTTGTTACTGATTGTGATTGCTAGGATAATCACTCATATCTGCACGAATTTCTAGATTTATGGTTCATACCTTACTCATCCGCATGAATCTCAAGCTAGAAAATTCAGTCAACTTAGGTACCGAAAGGGCGTCAACTCTAACGGTTGGCGTAACTAAGTCCCCGAAACCATTTCTCTGGTTCTCGCAGAATTGAATAGAAACTCCCAACTATTCAATTGGGTGGTCCAATCATACCCTAAAAAAATGATTGGTGGCGACTCCATGGCATGCACACTTAGCACATGTCACTAGACCACACTGAAAGTTGATCACGCATACCTCCGTTGCGATTTGGGTAATGTGCCTTGGGAGAGGCCCGCGTCCGACCAGACAGGACGGCCCATTAGCCCTCGAGAGCTCGACAACCTCAAGAGGGTCGCGACAGACTGGCGACTCCGCTGGGGACTGGTTTTTAACCATTTAGTGGACTTGAGCCGATTAAAAAGTTGATTGATTCTTCTAACCTAATTTTATGCAGATGCTCTCGAAAGTGAGGTGTATATGCTAACGAATGTGTTAGATGTTTTTGTAGACGGGAGAAATAAGGGGTGAAGTGCTTGTTAACTTTGTTTTATGCAGGCAAGAGTTTTGGATGTATGATTGTGTGGATATTTATATTGAAGCGGTGATTGTTAAATAAAATGCATGTTTATTGCTTTAGCACGACACAATGAATACACACAATTGCACCTAAAACCCCAGGCGCCCTCTTTAGGAACACAATAGAAGGAATTGAAAATGGAATCTCCGTGAGGAAAAACATGGGGTAATCCACTTTTCAATTCCGCTCACTTCGAACTATGGATTAAGTCCCAATGCAACGATAGTTGTGCAATGGAATCGACTCTTCCCAGAATTCGAGGTGAGAACCTTGGCTTTAGGTACCAAGCCCTATCTTTTGATTTTTAGGAGTTTTCCCTCACTTGTCTCATGCGTTTGTCTATGGAAGGTTAGTATACCTAACACTGTACATAGAAGCTTGATTTTCTCTTAAGTTTGGTTGGTAAGACTTTTCTATCCCTCGAACTTGTTACAGCTCATAATCATTATATTCATTGCATAATTCTGGTGATTGGATTAAATGCCATTTTGAGGATATATAGGTGTGTTTTCCTCCCAATGTTCTTGATGGAAGACGAAGATGGTGTCATCCCATTACGAGCGCCAAGTGGACAAGAAGAGCCTGCTATGGACATCATTGAGGTATCATCTAATGAAGATGACGATTTGGAATAGGTGATTCTGAAGTCACGTCTCAAAGATCGAAACTGGGGCATCTCTAAGTAGTTAAAAACAGGTAGAGAAGAGAAGTCTTTTTGTGGATAAACGCGGTGGGAGGTTCCTTTATTCGATCATAAGCAAGATTAAAAAATCAAGATGTACACGCTCGAATCATCAATGTCAAAGAGCAGCTTGCCTAGGTTGAGAGTGGTCAGGTGTTCAAGAAAGTCAGCCATACAGAAGTTGAGACACACATATTAGAGCTTTCATTCATTTCGCTCAATCGAGGGACCTTAAAAGCAGATCATACAGATCATCGAGGTGGAAAAGTAAAACCGAAATGAGCCCTAATTAGCATCACAAAGGAACCCAGTTGGCCCTCCATATTATTGATGCTTTGCCTATACTCACCACCTCGAGACTCGAGATCTACAAACTTAAGAAGAAGGCGTTTACATTCCCCTTTAAGCTCGGCAACCTTGGTCCCGTGATCTTCGGCGGCTATTTCCAAGTCCCGAACTAGTCCTCTCCCATGGGCTATATCCGCGGTAATGCTGTCAAGCCTTTCTTCCTGCCACTCACATTGAAACTTCAACACGACATTACGACGGTCGTGCTCATAGGTGGTCAGGGATAAGGCCAAGCGCTCCACCAAATTTCCCCTCTCGCGAAGCAACATCGAGACCCGTTCGTTGGCGAACTCAACAGCCTTTCTGTGACTATCGGCCACAAGGTTGGCCAACACCAAGTAGTTGGACCGATCCTCATAGCGAGCTCGCAAAACGTGAGCCACGGTAACTTCTCGATGAGCGACACGGTAAGTCTCTAAAAAGTTTATAAAGAGGGTTGGGAAGATTCTATATTCCCTCTCTAAATTAGTGCCCTCGATAGAGGTGGTGT